>CP114481.1:20021480-21398471 GCA_027186245.1 Coriaria nepalensis
TCGCATTTCAAACAGGACTTTCGCGCATAGCTTGCATATTATTTTTTCAACGCAAGTATGAATTTGTTTTATTTTAGTGTCATTATCTCAATGACTTTTTGAAAGTCACTAATTCATTTCAAAGCAATTAAAATGAATTCTATTTTCGCACTTCAAACCCGACTTTCGTACATAACTTGCTAATTATCATTTAAGGGCTAGTATGGATTTGTTTTAGTTGAGATTAATGTGAATGAGTCTTTTCAAGTCACTAATTTATTTGAAAACAATTCAAATGAATTCTATTTTTGCACTTCAAACACTACTTTCCCACATCACTTGCTAATGATCTTTTTAAGAAAAGTATGCATTTGTTTTATCTTATATTCATTTCAATGTGTCTTTTCCAGACACTAAATCATTTGGAAGCCATTGGAGCGAATACTATTTTCACATTTCAAACACGGCTTTCGCGCATAGGTTGCATATGATTTTTTGAAGGCAATTATGAATTTGTTTAATCTTAGAGTCCTCATCTCAATGACTCTTTGAAATTCATTAGTTCATTTGAAAGCAATTAAAATGAATTCTATTTTCGCACTTCGAACCCGACTTTCGTACATAACTTGCTAATTATCATTTAAGGGAAAGTATGCGTTTGTTTTATTTGAGATCCATGTCAATGAGTCTTTTCAAGTCACTAATTTATTTGAAAACAATTCAAATGAATTTTATTTTTACACTTCAAACACTACTTTCCCACATCACTTGCTAATGATCTTTTTAAGACAAGTATGCATTTGATTTATCATATATTTATTTCAATGAGTCTTTTCAAGACAATAAATCATTTGGAAGCCATTGGAGCGAATACTATTTTCGCATTTCAAACACGACTTTCGCGCATAGCTTGCGTATTATTTTCTCAACGCAAGTATGAATTTGTTTTATTTTAGTGTCATTATCTCAATGACTTTTTGAAAGTCACTAATTCATTTGAAAGCAATTAAAATGAATTCTATTTTCGCACTTCGAACCCGACTTTCGTACATAACTTGCTAATTATCATTTAAGGGAAAGTATGCGTTTGTTTTATTTGAGATCCATGTCAATGAGTCTTTTCAAGTCACTAATTTATTTGAAAACAATTCAAATGAATTTTATTTTTACACTTCAAACACTACTTTCCCACATCACTTGCTAATGATCTTTTTAAGACAAGTATGCATTTGATTTATCATATATTTATTTCAATGAGTCTTTTCAAGACAATAAATCATTTGGAAGCCATTGGAGCGAATACTATTTTCGCATTTCAAACACGACTTTCGTGCATAGCTTGCATATTATTTCTTCAACGCAAGTATGAATTTGTTTTATTTTAGTGTCATTATCTCAATGACTTTTTGAAAGTCACTAATTCATTTCAAAGCAATTAAAATGAATTCTATTTTCGCACTTCAAACCCGACTTTCGTACATAACTTGCTAATTATCATTTAAGGGCTAGTATGGATTTGTTTTAGTTGAGATTAATGTGAATGAGTCTTTTCAAGTCACTAATTTATTTGAAAACAATTGAAATGAATTCTATTTTTGCACTTCAAACACTACTTTCCCACATCACTTGCTAATGATCTTTTTAAGAAAAGTATGCATTTGTTTTATCTTATATTCATTTCAATGTGTCTTTTCCAGACACTAAATCATTTGGAAGCCATTGGAGCGAATACTATTTTCACATTTCAAACACGGCTTTCGCGCATAGGTTGCATATGATTTTTTGAAGGCAATTATGAATTTGTTTAATCTTAGAGTCCTCATCTCAATGACTCTTTGAAATTCATTAGTTCATTTGAAAGCAATTAAAATGAATTCTATTTTCGCACTTCGAACCCGACTTTCGTACATAACTTGCTAATTATCATTTAAGGGAAAGTATGCGTTTGTTTTATTTGAGATCCATGTCAATGAGTCTTTTCAAGTCACTAATTTATTTGAAAACAATTCAAATGAATTTTATTTTTACACTTCAAACACTACTTTCCCACATCACTTGCTAATGATCTTTTTAAGACAAGTATGCATTTGATTTATCATATATTTATTTCAATGAGTCTTTTCAAGACAATAAATCATTTGGAAGCCATTGGAGCGAATACTATTTTCGCATTTCAAACACGACTTTCGCGCATTGCTTGCAAATTATTTTTTCAACGCAATTACGAATTTGTTTTGTTTTAGTTTCATTATCACAACGACTTTTTGAAAGTCACTAATTCATTTGAAAGCAATTAAAATGAATTCTATTTTCGCACTTCGAACACGACTTTCGTACATAACTTGCTAATTATCATTTAAGGGAAAGTATGCGTTTGTTTTATTTGAGATCCATGTCAATGAGTCTTTTCAAGTCACTAATTTATTTGAAAACAATTCAAATGAATTTTATTTTTACACTTCAAACACTACTTTCCCACATCACTTGCTAATGATCTTTTTAAGACAAGTATGCATTTGATTTATCATATATTTATTTCAATGAGTCTTTTCAAGACAATAAATCATTTGGAAGCCATTGGAGCGAATACTATTTTCGCATTTCAAACACGACTTTCGTGCATAGCTTGCATATTATTTCTTCAACGCAAGTATGAATTTGTTTTATTTTAGTGTCATTATCTCAATGACTTTTTGAAAGTCACTAATTCATTTCAAAGCAATTAAAATGAATTCTATTTTCGCACTTCAAACCCGACTTTCGTACATAACTTGCTAATTATCATTTAAGGGCTAGTATGGATTTGTTTTAGTTGAGATTAATGTGAATGAGTCTTTTCAAGTCACTAATTTATTTGAAAACAATTGAAATGAATTCTATTTTTGCACTTCAAACACTACTTTCCCACATCACTTGCTAATGATCTTTTTAAGAAAAGTATGCATTTGTTTTATCTTATATTCATTTCAATGTGTCTTTTCCAGACACTAAATCATTTGGAAGCCATTGGAGCGAATACTATTTTCACATTTCAAACACGGCTTTCGCGCATAGGTTGCATATGATTTTTTGAAGGCAATTATGAATTTGTTTAATCTTAGAGTCCTCATCTCAATGACTCTTTGAAATTCATTAGTTCATTTGAAAGCAATTAAAATGAATTCTATTTTCGCACTTCGAACCCGACTTTCGTACATAACTTGCTAATTATCATTTAAGGGAAAGTATGCGTTTGTTTTATTTGAGATCCATGTCAATGAGTCTTTTCAAGTCACTAATTTATTTGAAAACAATTCAAATGAATTTTATTTTTACACTTCAAACACTACTTTCCCACATCACTTGCTAATGATCTTTTTAAGACAAGTATGCATTTGATTTATCATATATTTATTTCAATGAGTCTTTTCAAGACAATAAATCATTTGGAAGCCATTGGAGCGAATACTATTTTCGCATTTCAAACACGACTTTCGCGCATAGCTTGCGTATTATTTTCTCAACGCAAGTATGAATTTGTTTTATTTTAGTGTCATTATCTCAATGACTTTTTGAAAGTCACTAATTCATTTGAAAGCAATTAAAATGAATTCTATTTTCGCACTTCAAACCCGACTTTCGTACATAACTTGCTAATTATCATTTAAGGGCTAGTATGGATTTGTTTTAGTTGAGATTAATGTGAATGAGTCTTTTCAAGTCACTAATTTATTTGAAAACAATTCAAATGAATTTTATTTTTGCACTTCAAACACTACTTTCCCACATCACTTGCTAATGATCTTTTTAAGACAAGTATGCAGTTGATTTATCATATATTTATTTCAATGAGTCTTTTCAAGACAATAAATCATTTGGAAACCATTGGAGCGAATACTATTTTCGCATTTCAAACACGACTTTCGCGCATTGCTTGCAAATTATTTTTTCAACGCAATTATGAATTTCTTTTGTTTTAGTGTCATTATCACAACGACTTTTTGAAAGTCACTAATTCATTTGAAAGCAATTAAAATGAATTCTATTTTCGCACTTCGAACCCGACTTTCGTACATCACTTGCTAATTATCATTTAAGGGAAAGTATGCGTTTGTTTTATTTGAGATCCATGTCAATGAGTCTTTTCAAGTCACTAATTTATTTGAAAACAATTCAAATGAATTTTATTTTTACACTTCAAACACTACTTTCCCACATCACTTGCTAATGATCTTTTTAAGACAAGTATGCATTTGATTTATCATATATTTATTTCAATGAGTCTTTTCAAGACAATAAATCATTTGGAAGCCATTGGAGCGAATACTATTTTCGCATTTCAAACACGACTTTCGCGCATTGCTTGCAAATTATTTTTTCAACGCAATTACGAATTTGTTTTGTTTTAGTTTCATTATCACAACGACTTTTTGAAAGTCACTAATTCATTTGAAAGCAATTAAAATGAATTCTATTTTCGCACTTCGAACACGACTTTCGTACATAACTTGCTAATTATCATTTAAGGGAAAGTATGCGTTTGTTTTATTTGAGATCCATGTCAATGAGTCTTTTCAAGTCACTAATTTATTTGAAAACAATTCAAATGAATTTTATTTTTACACTTCAAACACTACTTTCCCACATCACTTGCTAATGATCTTTTTAAGACAAGTATGCATTTGATTTATCATATATTTATTTCAATGAGTCTTTTCAAGACAATAAATCATTTGGAAGCCATTGGAGCGAATACTATTTTCGCATTTCAAACACGACTTTCGTGCATAGCTTGCATATTATTTCTTCAACGCAAGTATGAATTTGTTTTATTTTAGTGTCATTATCTCAATGACTTTTTGAAAGTCACTAATTCATTTGAAAGCAATTAAAATGAGTTCTATTTTCGCACTTCGAACCCGACTTTCATACATAACTTGCTAATTATCATTTAAGGGCAAGTATGCATTTGTTTTATTTGAGATTCATGTCAATGAGTCTTTTCAAGTCACTAATTTATTTGAAAACAATTCAAATGAATTTTATTTTTACACTTCAAACACTACTTTCCCACATCACTTGCTAATGATCTTTTTAAGACAAGTATGCATTTGATTTATCATATATTTATTTCAATGAGTCTTTTCAAGACAATAAATCATTTGGAAGCCATTGGAGCGAATACTATTTTCGCATTTCAAACACGACTTTTGCGCATAGTTTGCATATTATTTTTTGAACGCAAGTACGAATTTGTTTAATCTTAGAGTCATCATCTCAATGACTCTTTGAAAGTCCTTAATTCAGTTGAAAGCAATTAAAATGAATTCTATTTCCGCACTTCGAACCCGACTTTCGTACATAACTTGCTAATTATCATTTAAGGGCTAGTATGGATTTGTTGTTTTTGAGATTCATGTCAACGAGTCTTTTCAAGTCACTAATTTATTTGAAAACAATTCAAATGAATTCTATTTTCCCACATCACTTGGTAATGATCTTTTCAAGAAAAGTATGCATTTGTTTTATCTTATATTCATTTTAATGTGTCTTTTCAAGACAATAAATCATTTGGAAGCAATTGGAGCCAATACTATTTTCGCATTTCAAACACGACTATCGCGCATAGCTTGCATATGTTTTTTCGAAGGCAAGTGTGAATTTGTTTAATCTTAGAGTCATCATCTCAATGACTCTTCGAAAGTCACTAATTCATTTGAACACAATTAAAATGTATTCTATTTTCGCACTACGAACCCGACTTTCGTACATAACTTGCTAATGATCATTTAAGGGCAAGTATGCGTTTGTTTTATTTGAGATTCATGTCAATGAGTCTTTTCAAGTCACTAATGCATTTGAAAAAAATTCAAATGAATTCTATTTTTACACTTTAAACACTACTTTCGTGGATCACTTGTTGATGATCTTTTTAAGACAAGTATGCATTTGATTTATCATATATTTATTTCAATGAGTCTTTTCAAGACAATAAATCATTTCGAAGCAATTGGAGAGAATACTATTTTCGCATTTCAAACACGACTTTCGCGCATAGCTTGCATATGATTTTTTGATTGCAAGTATGAATTTGTTTATTCTTAGAGTCATCATCTCAATGACTTTTTGAAAGTCACTAATTCATTTGAAAGCAATTAAAATGAATTCTATTTTCGCACTTCGAACTCGACTTTCGTACATAACTTGCTAATTATCATTTAAGGGCAAGTATGCGTTTGTTTTATTTGAGATTCTTGTCAATGAGTCTTTTCAAGTCACTAATGCATTTGAAAAAAATTCAAATGAATTCTATTTTTAGACTTTAAACACTACTTTCGCGGATCACTTGTTGATAATCTTTTTAAGACAAGTATGCATTTGATTTATCAAATATTTATTTCAATGAGTCTTTTCAAGACAATAAATCATTTGGAAGCCATTGGAGCGAATACTATTTTCGCATTTCAAACACGACTTTCGCGCATAGTTTGCATATTATTTTTTGAACGCAAGTACGAATTTGTTTAATCATAGAGTCATCATCTCAATGACTCTTTGAAAGTCCTTAATTCAGTTGAAAGCAATTAAAATGAATTCTATTTCCGCACTTCGAACCCGACTTTCGTACATAACTTGCTAATTATCATTTAAGGGCTAGTATGGATTTGTTTTTTTTGAGATTCATGTCAACGAGTCTTTTCAAGTCACTAATTTATTTGAAAACAATTCAAATGAATTCTATTTTTGCACTTGAAACACTACTTTCCCACATCACTTGCTAATGATCTTTTCAAGAAAAGTATGCATTTGTTTTATCTTATATTCATCTCAATGTGTCTTTTCAAGACAATAAATCATTTGGAAGCAATTGGAGCCAATACTATTTTCGCATTTCAAACACGACTATCGCGCATAGCTTGCATATGATTTTTTGAAGGCAAGTGTGAATTTGTTTAATCTTAGAGTCATCATCTCAATGACTCTTTGAAAGTCACTAATTCATTTGAACACAATTAAAATGTATTCTATTTTCGCACTACGAACCCGACTTTCGTACATAACTTGCTAATGATCATTTAAGGGCAAGTATGCGTTTGTTTTATTTGAGATTCATGTCAATGAGTCTTTTCAAGTCACTAATGCATTTGAAAAAAATTCAAATAAATTCTATTTTTACACTTTAAACACTACTTTCGTGGATCACTTGTTGATGATCTTTTTAAGACAAGTATGCATTTGATTTCTCTTATATTTATTTCAATGAGTCTTTTCAAGACAATAAATAATTTGGAAGCCATTGGAGCGAATATTATTTTCGCATTTCAAACACGACTTTCGCGCATAGCTTGCATATGATTTTTTGAAGGCAAGTATGAATTTGTTTAATCTTAGAGTCATCATCTCAATGACTCTTTGAAAGTCACTAATTCATTTGAACACAATTACAATGAATTCTATTTTCGCATTTCGAACCCGACTTTCGTACATAACTTGCTAATGATCATTTAAGGGAATTTATTCGTTTGTTTTATTTGAGGTTCATGTCAATGAGTCTTTTCAAGTCACTAATGCATTTGAAAAAAATTCAAATGAATTCAATTTTTACACTTTAAACACGACTTTCGCGGATCACTTGTTGATAATCTTTTTAAGACAAGTATGCATTTGATTTATCTTATATTTATTTTAATGAGTCTTTTCAATACAATAAATCATTTGGAAGCCATTGGAGCGAATACTATTTTCGCATTTCAAACACGACTTTCGCGCATAGCTTGCATATTATTTTTTGAACGCAAGTACGAATTTGTTTAATCTTAGAGTCATCATCTCAATGACTCTTTGAAAGTCCTTAATTCAGTTGAAAGCAATTAAAATGAATTCTATTTCCGCACTTCGAACCCGACTTTCGTACATAACTTGCTAATTATCATTTAAGGGCTAGTATGGATTTGTTTTTTTTGAGATTCATGTCAACGAGTCTTTTCAAGTCACTAATTTATTTGAAAACAATTCAAATGAATTCTATTTTTGCACTTGAAACACTACTTTCCCACATCACTTGCTAATGATCTTTTCAAGAAAAGTATGCATTTGTTTTATCTTATATTCATTTCAATGTGTCTTTTCAAGACAATAAATCATTTGGAAGCAATTGGAGCCAATACTATTTTCGCATTTCAAACACGACTATCGCGCATAGCTTGCATATGATTTTTCGATGGCAAGTGTGAATTTGTTTAATCTTAGAGTCATCATCTCAATGACTCTTTGAAAGTCACTAATTCATTTGAACACAATTAAAATGTATTCTATTTTCGCACTACGAACCCGACTTTCGTACATAACTTGCTAATGATGATTTAAGGGCAAGTATGCGTTTGTTTTATTTGAGATTCATGTCAATGAGACTTTTCAAGTCACTAATGCATTTGAAAAAAATTCAAATGAATTCTATTTTTACACTTTAAACACTACTTTCGTGGATCACTTGTTGATGATCTTTTTAAGACAAGTATGCATTTGATTTATCATATATTTATTTCAATGAGTCTTTTCAAGACAATAAATCATTTGGAAGCAATTGGAGCGAATACTATTTTCGCATTTCAAACACGACTTTCGCGCATAGCTTGCATATGATTTTTTGATTGCAAGTATGAATTTGTTTAATCTTAGAGTCATCATCTCAATGACTCTTTGAAAGTCACTAATTCATTTGAACACAATTGCAATGAATTCTATTTTCGCACTTCGAACCCGACTTTCGTACATAACTTGCTAATGATCATTTAAGGGAATTTATGCGTTTGTTTTATTTGAGGTTCATGTCAATGAGTCTTTTCAAGTCACTAATGCATTTGAAAAAAATTCAAATGAATTCAATTTTTACACTTTAAACACGACTTTCGCGGATCACTTGTTGATAATCTTTTTAAGACAAGTATGCATTTGATTTATCAAATATTTATTTCAATGAGTCTTTTCAAGACAATAAATCATTTGGAAGCCATTGGAGCGAATACTATTTTCGCATTTCAAACACGACTTTCGCGCATAATTTGCATATTATTTTTTGAACGCAAGTACGAATTTGTTTAATCATAGAGTCATCATCTCAATGACTCTTTGAAAGTCCTTAATTCAGTTGAAAGCAATTAAAATGAATTCTATTTCCGCACTTCGAACCCGACTTTCGTACATAACTTGCTAATTATCATTTAAGGGCTAGTATGGATTTGTTTTTTTTGAGATTCATGTCAACGAGTCTTTTCAAGTCACTAATTTATTTGAAAACAATTCAAATGAATTCTATTTTTGCACTTGAAACACTACTTTCCCACATCACTTGCTAATGATCTTTTCAAGAAAAGTATGCATTTGTTTTATCTTATATTCATCTCAATGTGTCTTTTCAAGACAATAAATCATTTGGAAGCAATTGGAGCCAATACTATTTTCGCATTTCAAACACGACTATCGCGCATAGCTTGCATATGATTTTTCGAAGGCAAGTGTGAATTTGTTTAATCTTAGAGTCATCATCTCAATGACTCTTTGAAAGTCACTAATTCATTTGAACACAATTAAAATGTATTCTATTTTCGCACTACGAACCCGACTTTCGTACATAACTTGCTAATGATCATTTAAGGGCAAGTATGCGTTTGTTTTATTTGAGATTCATGTCAATGAGTCTTTTCAAGTCACTAATGCATTTGAAAAAAATTCAAATGAATTCTATTTTTACACTTTAAACACTACTTTCGTGGATCACTTGTTGATGATCTTTTTAAGACAAGTATGCATTTGATTTCTCTTATATTTATTTCAATGAGTCTTTTCAAGACAATAAATAATTTGGAAGCCATTGGAGCGAATATTATTTTCGCATTTCTAACACGACTTTCGCGCATAGCTTGCATATGATTTTTTGAAGGCAAGTATGAATTTGTTTAATCTTAGAGTCATCATCTCAATGACTCTTTGAAAGTCACTAATTCATTCGAACACAATTAAAATGAATTCTATTTTCGCACTTCGAACCCGACTTTCGTACATAACTTGCTAATGATCATTTAAGGGAATTTATGCGTTTGTTTTATTTGAGGTTCATGTCAATGAGTCTTTTCAAGTCACTAATGCATTTGAAAAAAATTCAAATGAATTCAATTTTTACACTTTAAACACGACTTTCGCGGATCACTTGTTGATAATCTTTTTAAGACAAGTATGCATTTGATTTATCTTATATTTATTTTAATGAGTCTTTTCAAGACAATAAATCATTTGGAAGCCATTGGAGCGAATACTATTTTCGCATTTCAAACACGACTTTCGCGCATAGCTTGCATATTATTTTTTGAACGCAAGTACGAATTTGTTTAATCTTAGAGTCATCATCTCAATGACTCTTTGAAAGTCCTTAATTCAATTGAAAGCAATTAAAATGAATTCTATTTCCGCACTTCGAACCCGACTTTCGTACATAACTTGCTAATTATCATTTAAGGGCTAGTATGGATTTGTTTTTTTTGAGATTCATGTCAACGAGTCTTTTCAAGTCACTAATTTATTTGAAAACAATTCAAATGAATTCTATTTTTGCACTTGAAACACTACTTTCCCACATCACTTGCTAATGATCTTTTCAAGAAAAGTATGCATTTGTTTTATCTTATATTCATTTCAATGTGTCTTTTCAAGACAATAAATCATTTGGAAGCAATTGGAGCCAATACTATTTTCGCATTTCAAACACGACTATCGCGCGTAGCTTGCATATGATTTTTCGATGGCAAGTGTGAATTTGTTTAATCTTAGAGTCATCATCTCAATGACTCTTTGAAAGTCACTAATTCATTTGAACACAATTAAAATGTATTCTATTTTCGCACTACGAACCCGACTTTCGTACATAACTTGCTAATGATGATTTAAGGGCAAGTATGCGTTTGTTTTATTTGAGATTCATGTCAATGAGACTTTTCAAGTCACTAATGCATTTGAAAAAAATTCAAATGAATTCTATTTTTACACTTTAAACACTACTTTCGTGGATCACTTGTTGATGATCTTTTTAAGACAAGTATGCATTTGATTTATCTTATATTTATTTTAATGAGTCTTTTCAATACAATAAATCATTTGGAAGCCATTGGAGCGAATACTATTTTCGCATTTCAAACACGACTTTCGCGCAAAGCTTGCATAATATTTTTTGAACGCAAGTACGAATTTGTTTAATCTTAGAGTCATCATCTCAATGACTCTTTGAAAGTCCTTAATTCAGTTGAAAGCAATTAAAATGAATTCTATTTCCGCACTTCGAACCCGACTTTCGTACATAACTTGCTAATTATCATTTAAGGGCTAGTATGGATTTGTTTTTTTTGAGATTCATGTCAACGAGTCTTTTCAAGTCACTAATTTATTTGAAAACAATTCAAATGAATTCTATTTTTGCACTTGAAACACTACTTTCCCACATCACTTGCTAATGATCTTTTCAAGAAAAGTATGCATTTGTTTTATCTTATATTCATTTCAATGTGTCTTTTCAAGACAATAAATCATTTGGAAGCAATTGGAGCCAATACTATTTTCGCATTTCAAACACGACTATCGCGCATAGCTTGCATATGATTTTTCGAAGGCAAGTGTGAATTTGTTTAATCTTAGAGTCATCATCTCAATGACTCTTCGAAAGTCACTAATTCATTTGAACACAATTAAAATGTATTCTATTTTCGCACTACGAACCCGACTTTCGTACATAACTTGCTAATGATCATTTAAGGGCAAGTATGCGTTTGTTTTATCTGAGATTCATGTCAATGAGTCTTTTCAAGTCACTAATGCATTTGAAAAAAATTCAAATGAATTCTATTTTTACACTTTAAACACTACTTTCTTGGATCACTTGTTGATGATCTTTTTAAGACAAGTATGCATTTGATTTATCATATATTTATTTCAATGAGTCTTTTCAAGACAATAAATCATTTCGAAGCAATTGGAGAGAATACTATTTTCGCATTTCAAACACGACTTTCGCGCATAGCTTGCATATGATTTTTTGATTGCAAGTATGAATTTGTTTAATCTTAGAGTCATCATCTCAATGACTTTTTGAAAGTCACTAATTTATTTGAAAGCAATTAAAATGAATTCTATTTTCGCACTTCGAACTCGACTTTCGTACATAACTTGCTAATTATCATTTAAGGGCAAGTATGCGTTTGTTTTATTTGAGATTCATGTCAATGAGTCTTTTCAAGTCACTAATGCATTTGAAAAAAATTCAAATGAATTCTATTTTTACACTTTAAACACTACTTTCGCGGATCACTTGTTGATAATCTTTTTAAGACAAGTATGCATTTGATTTATCAAATATTTATTTCAATGAGTCTTTTCAAGACAATAAATCATTTGGAAGCTATTGGAGCGAATACTATTTTCGCATTTCAAACACGACTTTCGCGCATAGTTTGCATATTATTTTTTGAACGCAAGTACGAATTTGTTTAATCATAGAGTCATCATCTCAATGACTCTTTGAAAGTCCTTAATTCAGTTGAAAGCAATTAAAATGAATTCTATTTCCGCACTTCGAACCCGACTTTCGTACATAACTTGCTAATTATCATTTAAGGGCTAGTATGGATTTGTTTTTTTTGAGATTCATGTCAACGAGTCTTTTCAAGTCACTAATTTATTTGAAAACAATTCAAATGAATTCTATTTTTGCACTTGAAACACTACTTTCCCACATCACTTGCTAATGATCTTTTCAAGAAAAGTATGCATTTGTTTTATCTTATATTCATCTCAATGTGTCTTTTCAAGACAATAAATCATTTGGAAGCAATTGGAGCCAATACTATTTTCGCATTTCAAACACGACTATCGCGCATAGCTTGCATATGATTTTTCGATGGCAAGTGTGAATTTGTTTAATCTTAGAATCATCATCTCAATGACTCTTTGAAAGTCACTAATTCATTTGAACACAATTAAAATGTATTCTATTTTCGCACTACGAACCCGACTTTCGTACATAACTTGCTAATGATGATTTAAGGGCAAGTATGCGTTTGTTTTATTTGAGATTCATGTCAATGAGACTTTTCAAGTCACTAATGCATTTGAAAAAAATTCAAATGAATTCTATTTTTACACTTTAAACACTACTTTCGTGGATCACTTGTTGATGATCTTTTTAAGACAAGTATGCATTTGATTTATCATATATTTATTTCAATGAGTCTTTTCAAGACAATAAATCATTTGGAAGCAATTGGAGCGAATACTATTTTCGCATTTCAAACACGACTTTCGCGCATAGCTTGCATATGATTTTTTGATTGCAAGTATGAATTTGTTTAATCTTAGAGTCATCATCTCAATGACTCTTTGAAAGTCACTAATTCATTTGAACACAATTGCAATGAATTCTATTTTCGCACTTCGAACCCGACTTTCGTACATAACTTGCTAATGATCATTTAAGGGAATTTATGCGTTTGTTTTATTTGAGGTTCATGTCAATGAGTCTTTTCAAGTCACTAATGCATTTGAAAAAAATTCAAATGAATTCAATTTTTACACTTTAAACACGACTTTCGCGGATCACTTGTTGATAATCTTTTTAAGACAAGTATGCATTTGATTTATCTTATATTTATTTTAATGAGTCTTTTCAATACAATAAATCATTTGGAAGCCATTGGAGCGAATACTATTTTCGCATTTCAAACACGACTTTCGCGCATAGCTTGCATATTATTTTTTGAACGCAAGTACGAATTTGTTTAATCTTAGAGTCATCATCTCAATGACTCTTTGAAAGTCCTTAATTCAGTTGAAAGCAATTAATATGAATTCTATTTCCGCACTTCGAACCCGACTTTCGTACATAACTTGCTAATTATCATTTAAGGGCTAGTATGGATTTGTTTTTTTTGAGATTCATGTCAACGAGTCTTTTCAAGTCACTAATTTATTTTGAAAACAATTCAAATGAATTCTATTTTTGCACTTGAAACACTACTTTCCCACATCACTTGCTAATGATCTTTTCAAGAAAAGTATGCATTTGTTTTATCTTATATTCATTTCAATGTGTCTTTTCAAGACAATAAATCATTTGGAAGCAATTGGAGCCAATACTATTTTCGCATTTCAAACACGACTATCGCGCATAGCTTGCATATGATTTTTCGATGGCAAGTGTGAATTTGTTTAATCTTAGAGTCATCATCTCAATGACTCTTTGAAAGTCACTAATTCATTTGAACACAATTAAAATGTATTCTATTTTCGCACTACGAACCCGACTTTCGTACATAACTTGCTAATGATGATTTAAGGGCAAGTATGCGTTTGTTTTATTTGAGATTCATGTCAATGAGACTTTTCAAGTCACTAATGCATTTGAAAAAAATTCAAATGAATTCTATTTTTACACTTTAAACACTACTTTCGTGGATCACTTGTTGATGATCTTTTTAAGACAAGTACGCATTTGATTTATCATATATTTATTTCTATGAGTCTTTTCAAGACAATAAATCATTTGGAAGCAATTGGAACGAATACTATTTTCGCATTTCAAACACGACTTTCACGCATAGCTTGCATATGATTTTTTGATTGCAAGTATGAATTTGTTTAATCTTAGAGTCATCATCTCAATGACTCTTTGAAAGTCACTAATTCATTTGAACACAATTGCAATGAATTCTATTTTCGCACTTCGAACCCGACTTTCGTACATAACTTGCTAATGATCATTTAAGGGAATTTATGCGTTTGTTTTATTTGAGGTTCATGTCAATGAGTCTTTTCAAGTCACTAATGCATTTGAAAAAAATTCAAATGAATTCAATTTTTACACTTTAAACACGACTTTCGCGGATCACTTGTTGATAATCTTTTTAAGACAAGTATGCATTTGATTTATCTTATATTTATTTTAATGAGTCTTTTCAATACAATAAATCATTTGGAAGCCATTGGAGCGAATACTATTTTCGCATTTCAAACACGACTTTCGCGCATAGCTTGCATATTATTTTTTGAACGCAAGTACGAATTTGTTTAATCTTAGAGTCATCATCTCAATGACTCTTTGAAAGTCCTTAATTCAGTTGAAAGCAATTAAAATGAATTCTATTTCCGCACTTCGAACCCGACTTTCGTACATAACTTGCTAATTATCATTTAAGGGCTAGTATGGATTTGTTTTTTTTGAGATTCATGTCAACGAGTCTTTTCAAGTCACTAATTTATTTGAAAACAATTCAAATGAATTCTATTTTTGCACTTGAAACACTACTTTCCCACATCACTTGCTAATGATCTTTTCAAGAAAAGTATGCATTTGTTTTATCTTATATTCATTTCAATGTGTCTTTTCAAGACAATAAATCATTTGGAAGCAATTGGAGCCAATACTATTTTCGCATTTCAAACACGACTATCGCGCATAGCTTGCATATGATTTTTCGAAGGCAAGTGTGAATTTGTTTAATCTTAGAGACATCATCTCAATGACTCTTTGAAAGTCACGAATTCATTTGAACACAATTAAAATGTATTCTATTTTCGCACTACGAACCCGACTTTCGTACATAACTTGCTAATGATCATTTAAGGGCAAGTATGCGTTTGTTTTATTTGAGATTCATGTCAATGAGTCTTTTCAAGTCACTAATGCATTTGAAAAAAATTCAAATGAATTCTATTTTTACACTTTAAACACTACTTTCGTGGATCACTTGTTGATGATCTTTTTAAGACAAGTATGCATTTGATTTATCTTATATTTATTTTAATGAGTCTTTTCAATACAATTAATCATTTGGAAGCCATTGGAGCGAATACTATTTTCGCATTTCGAACACGACTTTCGCGCATAGCTTGCATATTATTTTCTGAACGCAAGTATGAATTTGTTTTATTTTAGTGTCATTATCTCAATGACTTTTTGAAAGTCACTAATTCATTTCAAAACAATTAAAATGAATTCTATTTTCGCACTTCGAACCCGACTTTCGTACGTAACTTGCTAATGATGATATAAGGGCAAGTATGCATTTGTTTTATTTGAGATTCATGTCAATGGGTCTTTTCAAGTCACTAATGCAATTAAAAAAAATTCAAATGAATTCTATTTTTACACTTTAAACACTACTTTCGTGGATCACTTGTTGATGATCTTTTTAAGACAAGTATGCATTTGATTTATCATATATTTATTTCAATGAGTCTTTTCAAGACAATAAATCATTTGGAAGCAATTGGAGCGAATACTATTTTCGCATTTCAAACACGACTTTCGCGCATAGCTTGCATATGATTTTTTGATTGCAAGTATGAATTTGTTTAATCTTAGAGTCATCATCTCAATGACTCTTCGAAAGTCACTAATTCATTTGAACACAATTAAAATGAGTTCTATTTTTCGCACTTCGAACCCGACTTTCGTACATAACTTGCTAATGATCATTTACTGACAAGTATGCGTATGTTTTATTTGAGATTCATGTCAGTGAGTCTTTTCAAGTCACTAATGCATTTGAAAAAAATTCAAATGAATTCTATTTTTACACTTTAAACACTACTTTCGCGGATCACTTGTTGATAATCTTTTTAAGACAAGTATGCATTTGATTTATCTTATATTTATTTTAATGAGTCTTTTCAAGACAATAAATCATTTGGAAGCAATTGGAGCTAATACTATTTTCGCATTTCAAACACGACTTTCGCGCATAGCTTGCATATGATTTTTTGAAGACAAGTATGAATTTGTTTAATCTTAGAGTCATCATCTCAATGACTCTTTGAAAGTCACTAATTGATTTGAAGGCAACTAAAATGAATTCTATTTTCGCACTTCCAACCCGACTTTCGTATATAACTTGCTAATGATCATTTAAGGGCATGTATGCGTTTGTTTTATTTGAGATTCATGTCAATGAGTCTTTTCAAGTCACTAATGCATTTGAAAAAAATTCAAATGAATTCTATTTTTACACTTTAAACATTACTTTCGTGGCTCACTTTTTTGATGATCTTTTTAAAGCAAGTATGTATTTGATTTATCATATATTTATTTCAATGAGTCTTTTCAAGGCAATAAATCATTTGGAAGCAATTGGAGCGAATACTATTTTCGCATTTCAAACACGACTTTCACGCCTAGCTTGCATATGATTTTTTGAAGGCAAGTATGAATTTGTTTAATCTTAGAGTCATCATCTCAATGACTCTTTGAAAGTCACTAATTCAATTGAAAACAATTAAAATGAATTCTATTTTCGCACTTCGAACCCGACTTTCGTACATAACTTGCTAATGATCATTTAAGGGAATTTATGCGTTTGTTTTATTTGAGGTTCATGTCAATGAGTCTTTTCAAGTCACTAATGCATTTGAAAAAAATTCAAATGAATTCAATTTTTACACTTTAAACACGACTTTCGCGGATCACTTGTTGATAATCTTTTTAAGACAAGTATGCATTTGATTTATCTTATATTTATTTTAATGAGTCTTTTCAATACAATAAATCATTTGGAAGCCATTGGAGCGAATACTATTTTCGCATTTCAAACACGACTTTCGCGCATAGCTTGCATATTATTTTTTGAACGCAAGTACGAATTTGTTTAATCTTAGAGTCATCATCTCAATGACTCTTTGAAAGTCCTTAATTCAGTTGAAAGCAATTAAAATGAATTCTATTTCCGCACTTCGAACCCGACTTTCGTACATAACTTGCTAATTATCATTTAAGGGCTAGTATGGATTTGTTTTTTTTGAGATTCATGTCAACGAGTCTTTTCAAGTCACTAATTTATTTGAAAACAATTCAAATGAATTCTATTTTTGCACTTGAAACACTACTTTCCCACATCACTTGCTAATGATCTTTTCAAGAAAAGTATGCATTTGTTTTATCTTATATTCATTTCAATGTGTCTTTTCAAGACAATAAATCATTTGGAAGCAATTGGAGCCAATACTATTTTCGCATTTCAAACACGACTATCGCGCATAGCTTGCATATGATTTTTCGAAGGCAAGTGTGAATTTGTTTAATCTTAGAGACATCATCTCAATGACTCTTTGAAAGTCACTAATTCATTTGAACACAATTACAATGAATTCTATTTTCGCACTTCGAACCCGACTTTCGTACATAACTTGCTAATGATCATTTAAGGGAATTTATGCGTTTGTTTTATTTGAGGTTCATGTCAATGAGTCTTTTCAAGTCACTAATGCAATTGAAAAAAATTCAAATGAATTCAATTTTTACACTTTAAACACGACTTTCGCGGATCACTTGTTGATAATCTTTTCAAGACAAGTATGCATTTGATTTATCTTATATTTATTTTAATGAGTCTTTTCAATACAATTAATCATTTGGAAGCCATTGGAGCGAATACTATTTTCGCATTTCGAACACGACTTTCGCGCATAGCTTGCATATTATTTTCTGAACGCAAATATGAATTTGTTTTATTTTAGTGTCATTATCTCAATGACTTTTTGAAAGTCACTAATTCATTTCAAAACAATTAAAATGAATTCTATTTTCGCACTTCGAACCCGACTTTCGTACGTAACTTGCTAATGATCATATAAGGGCAAGTATGCATTTGTTTTATTTGAGATTCATGTCAATGGGTCTTTTCAAGTCACTAATGCAATTAAAAAAAATTCAAATGAATTCTATTTTTACACTTTAAACACTACTTTCGTGGATCACTTGTTGATGATCTTTTTAAGACAAGTATGCATTTGATTTATCATATATTTATTTTAATGAGTCTTTTCAATACAATAAATCATTTGGAAGCCATTGGAGCGAATACTATTTTCGCATTTCAAACACGACTTTCGCGCATAGCTTGCATATGATTTTTTCAAGGCAAGTATGAATTTGTTTAATCTTAGAGTCATCATCTCAATGACTCTTCGAAAGTCACTAATTCATTTGAACACAATTAAAATGAGTTCTATTTTTCGCACTTCGAACCCGACTTTCGTACATAACTTGCTAATGATCATTTACTGACAAGTATGCGTATGTTTTATTTGAGATTCATGTCAGTGAGTCTTTTCAAGTCACTAATGCATTTAAAAAAAATTCAAATGAATTCTATTTTTACACTTTAAACACTACTTTCGTGGATCACTTGTTGATGATCTTTTTAAGACAAGTATGCATTTGATTTATCATATATTTATTTCACTGAGTCTTTTCAATACAATAAATCATTTGGAAGCCATTGGAGCGAATACTATTTTCGCATTTCAAACACGACTTTCGCGCCTAGCTTGCATCTGATTTTTTGAAGGCAAGTATGAATTTGTTTAATCTTAGAGTCATCATCTCAATGACTCTTTGAAAGTCACTAATTCATTTGAACACAATTAAAATGTATTCTATTTTTGCACTTCGAACCCGACTTTCGTACATAACTTGCTAATGATCATTTAAGGGCAAGTATGCGTTTGTTTGATTTGAGATTCATGTCAATGAGTCTTTTCAAGTCACTAATGCATTTGAAAAAAATTCAAATGAATTCTATTTTTACACTTTAAACACTACTTTCGCGGATCACTTGTTGATAATCTTTTTAAGACAAGTATGCATTTGATTTATCTTATATTTATTTTAATGAGTCTTTTCAAGACAATAAATCATTTGGAAGCAATTGGAGCTAATACTATTTTCGCATTTCAAACACGACTTTCGCGCATAGCTTGCATATGATTTTTTGAAGACAAGTATGAATTTGTTTAATCTTAGAGTCATCATCTCAATGACTCTTTGAAAGTCACTAATTGATTTGAAGGCAACTAAAATGAATTCTATTTTCGCACTTCCAACCCGACTTTCGTATATAACTTGCTAATGATCATTTAAGGGCATGTATGCGTTTGTTTTATTTGAGATTCATGTCAATGAGTCTTTTCAAGTCACTAATGCATTTGAAAAAAATTCAAATGAATTCTATTTTTACACTTTAAACATTACTTTCGTGGCTCACTTTTTTGATGATCTTTTTAAAGCAAGTATGTATTTGATTTATCATATATTTATTTCAATGAGTCTTTTCAAAGCAATAAATCATTTGGAAGCAATTGGAGCGAATACTATTTTCGCATTTCAAACACGACTTTCACGCCTAGCTTGCATATGATTTTTTGAAGGCAAGTATGAATTTGTTTAATCTTAGAGTCATCATCTCAATGACTCTTTGAAAGTCACTAATTCAATTGAAAACAATTAAAATGAATTCTATTTTCGCACTTCGAACCCGAGTTTCGTACATAACTTGCTAATGATCATTTCAGGGCAAGTATGCGTTTGTTTTATTTGAGATCCATGTCAACGAGTCTTTTCAAGTCACTAGTGCATTTGAAAAAAATTCAAATGAATTCTATTTTTACACTTTAAACACTACTTTCGCGGATCACTTGTTGATAATCTTTTTAAGACAAGTATGCATTTGATTTATCATATATTTATTTCAATGAGTCTTTTCAAGACAATAAATCATTTGGAAGCCATTGGAGCGAATACTATTTTCGCATTTCAAACACGACTTCCGCGCATAGCTTGCATATTATTTTTGAACGCAAGTATGAATTTGTTTTATTTTTGTGTCATTATCTCACTGACTTTTTGAAAGTCACTAATTCATTTGAAAGCAATTAAAATGAATTCTATTTTCGCACTTCCAACCCGACTTTCGAACATAACTTGCTAATTATCATTTCAGGGAAAGTATGCGTTTGTTTTATTTGAGATTCATGTCAACGACTCTTTTCAAGTCACTAATTTATTTGAAAACAATTCAAATGAATTCTATTTTTGCACTTCAAACACTACTTTCCCACATCACTTGGTAATGATCTTTTTAAGAAAAGTATGCATTTGTTTTATCTTATATTCATTTCAATGAGTCTTTTCAAGACACTAAATCATTTCGAAGCCATTGGAGCGAATACTATTTTCGAATTTCAAACACGACTATCGCGCATAGCTTGCATATGATTTTTTCAAGGCAAGTATGAATTTGTTTAATCTTAGAGTCATCATCTCAATGACTCTTCGAAAGTCACTAATTCATTTGAACACAATTAAAATGTATTCTATTTTCGCACTTCGAACCCGACTTTCGAACATAACTTGCTAATTATCATTTCAGGGAAAGTATGCGTTTGTTTTATTTGAGATTCATGTCAACGAGTCTTTTCAAGTCACTAATTTATTTGAAAACAATTCAAATGAATTCTATTTTTGCACTTCAAACACTACTTTCCCACATCACTTGCTAATGATCTTTTTAAGAAAAGTATGCATTTGTTTTATCTTATATTCATTTCAATGAGTCTTTTCAAGACACTAAATCATTTCGAAGCCATTGGAGCGAATACTATTTTCGAATTTCAAACACGACTATCGCGCATAGCTTGCATATGATTTTTTCAAGACAAGTATGAATTTGTTTAATCTTAGAGTCATCATCTCAATGACTCTTCGAAAGTCACTAATTCATTTGAGGGCAACTAAAATGAATTCTATTTTTCGCACTTCGAACCCGACTTTCGTACATAACTTGCTAATGATCATTTACTGACAAGTATGCGTATGTTTTATTTGAGATTCATGTCAATGAGTCTTTTCAAGTCACTAATGCATTTAAAAAAAATTCAAATGAATTCTATTTTTACACTTTAAACACTACTTTCGTGGATCACTTGTTGATGATCTTTTTAAGACAAGTATGCATTTGATTTATCATATATTTATTTCGCTGAGTCTTTTCAATACAATAAATCATTTGGAAGCCATTGGAGCGAATACTATTTTCGCATTTCAAACACGACTTTCGCGCCTAGCTTGCATCTGATTTTTTGAAGGCAAGTATGAATTTGTTTAATCTTAGAGTCATCATCTCAATGACTCTTTGAAAGTCACTAATTCATTTGAACACAATTAAAATGTATTCTATTTTTGCACTTCGAACCCGACTTTCGTACATAACTTGCTAATGATCATTTAAGGGCAAGTATGCATTTGTTTGATTTGAGATTCATGTCAATGAGTCTTTTCAAGTCACTAATGCATTTGAAAAAAATTCAAATGAATTCTATTTTTACACTTTAAACACTACTTTCCCGCATCACTTGCTAATAATCTTTTTAAGACAAGTATGCATTTGATTTATCTTATATTTATTTTAATGAGTCTTTTCAAGACAATAAATCATTTGGAAGCAATTGGAGCTAATACTATTTTCGCATTTCAAACACGACTTTCGCGCATAGCTTGCATATGATTTTTTGAAGACAAGTATGAATTTGTTTAATCTTAGAGTTATCATCTCAATGACTCTTTGAAAGTCACTAATTGATTTGAAGGCAACTAAAATGAATTCTATTTTCGCACTTCGAACCCGACTTTCGTACATAACTTGCTAATGATCATTTAAGGGCATGTATGCGTTTGTTTTATTTGAGATTCATGTCAATGAGTCTTTTCAAGTCACTAATGCATTTGAAAAAAATTCAAATGAATTCTATTTTTACACTTTAAACATTACTTTCGTGGCTCACTTTTTTGATGATCTTTTTAAAACAAGTATGCATTTGATTTATCATATATTTATTTCAATGAGTCTTTTCAAGGCAATAAATCATTTGGAAGCAATTGGAGCGAATACTATTTTCGCATTTCAAACACGACTTTCACGCCTAGCTTGCATATGATTTTTTGAAGGCAAGTATGAATTTGTTTAATCTTAGAGTCATCATCTCAATGACTCTTTAAAAGTCACTAATTCAATTGAAAACAATTAAAATGAATTCTATTTTCGCACTTCGAACCCGAGTTTCGTACATAACTTGCTAATGATCATTTCAGGGCAAGTATGCGTTTGTTTTATTTGAGATCCATGTCAACGAGTCTTTTCAAGTCACTAGTGCATTTGAAAAAAATTCAAATGAATTCTATTTTTACACTTTAAACACTACTTTCGCGGATAACTTGTTGATAATCTTTTTAAGACAAGTATGCATTTGATTTATCATATATTTATTTCAATGAGTCTTTTCAAGACAATAAATCATTTGGAAGCCATTGGAGCGAATACTATTTTCGCATTTCAAACACGACTTCCGCGCATAGCTTGCATATTATTTTTGAACGCAAGTATGAATTTGTTTTATTTTTGTGTCATTATCTCACTGACTTTTTGAAAGTCACTAATTCATTTGAAAGCAATTAAAATGAATTCTATTTTCGCACTTCGAACCCGACTTTCGAACATAACTTGCTAATTATCATTTCAGGGAAAGTATGCGTTTGTTTTATTTGAGATTCATGTCAACGAGTCTTTTCAAGTCTCTAATTTATTTGAAAACAATTCAAATGAATTCTATTTTTGCACTTCAAACACTACTTTCCCACATCACTTGGTAATGATCTTTTTAAGAAAAGTATGCATTTGTTTTATCTTATATTCATTTCAATGAGTCTTTTCAAGACACTAAATCATTTCGAAGCCATTGGAGCGAATACTATTTTCGAATTTCAAACACGACTATCGCGCATAGCTTGCATATGATTTTTTCAAGGCAAGTATGAATTTGTTTAATCTTAGAGTCATCATCTCAATGACTCTTCGAAAGGCACTAATTCATTTGAACACAATTAAAATGAGTTCTATTTTTCGCACTTCGAACCCGACTTTCGTACATAACTTGCTAATGATCATTTAAGGGCAAGTATGCGTTTGTTTGATTTGAGATTCATGTCAATGAGTCTTTTCAAGTCACTAATGCATTTGAAAAAAATTCAAATGAATTCTATTTTTACACTTTAAACACTACTTTCGCGGATCACTTGTTGATAATCTTTTTAAGACAAGTATGCATTTGATTTATCTTATATTTATTTTAATGAGTCTTTTCAAGACAATAAATCATTTGGAAGCAATTGGAGCTAATACTATTTTCGCATTTCAAACACGACTTTCGCGCATAGCTTGCATATGATTTTTTGAAGACAAGTATGAATTTGTTTAATCTTAGAGTCATCATCTCAATGACTCTTTGAAAGTCACTAATTGATTTGAAGGCAACTAAAATGAATTCTATTTTCGCACTTCGAACCCGACTTTCGTACATAACTTGCTAATGATCATTTAAGGGCATGTATGCGTTTGTTTTATTTGAGATTCATGTCAATGAGTCTTTTCAAGTCACTAATGCGTTTGAAAAAAATTCAAATGAATTCTATTTTTACACTTTAAACATTACTTTCGTGGCTCACTTTTTTGATGATCTTTTTAAAACAAGTATGCATTTGATTTATCATATATTTATTTCAATGAGTCTTTTCAAGGCAATAAATCATTTGGAAGCAATTGGAGCGAATACTATTTTCGCATTTCAAACACGACTTTCACGCCTAGCTTGCATATGATTTTATGAAAGCAAGTATGAATTTGTTTAATCTTAGAGTCATCATCTCAATGACTCTTTGAAAGTCACTAATTCAATTGAAAACAATTAAAATGAATTCTATTTTCGCACTTCGAACCCGACTTTCGTATAAAACTTGCTAATGATCATTTCAGGGCAAGTATGCGTTTGTTTTATTTGAGATCCATGTCAACGAGTCTTTTCAAGTCACTAGTGCATTTGAAAAAAATTCAAATGAATTCTATTTTTACACTTTAAACACTACTTTCGCGGATCACTTGTTGATAATCTTTTTAAGACAAGTATGCATTTGATTTATCATATATTTATTTCAATGAGTCTTTTCAAGACAATAAATCATTTGGAAGCCATTGGAGCGAATATTATTTTCGCATTTCAAACACGACTTTCGCGCATAGCTTGCATATGATTTTTTGAAGGCAAGTATGAATTTGTTTAATCTTAGAGTCATCATCTCAATGACTCTTTGAAAGTCACTAATTCATTTGAACACAATTAAAATGTATTCTATTTTTGCACTTCGAACCCGACTTTCGTACATAACTTGCTAATTATCATTTCAGGGCAAGTATGCATTTGTTTTATTTGAGATTCATGTCAATGAGTCTTTTCAAGTCACTAATGGATTTGAAAAAAATTCAAATGAATTCAATTTTTACACTTTAAACACTACTTTCGCGGATCACTTGTTGATGATCTTTTAAAGACAAGTATGTATTTGATTTATCATATATTTATTTCAATGAGTTTTTTCAAGACAATAAATCATTTGGAAGCAATTGGAGCCAATACTATTTTCGCATTTCAAACATGGCTTTCGCGCATAGCTTGCATATGATTTTTTGAAGGCAAGTATGAATTTGTTTAATCTTACAGTCCTCATCTCAATGACTGTTTGAAAGTCATTAGTTCATTTGAAAGCAATTAAAATGAATTCTATTTTCGCACTTCGAACCCGACATTCGTACATAACTTGCTAATGATCATATAAGGGAAAGTATGCGTTTGTTTTATTTGAGATTCATGTCAATGAGTCTTTTCAAGTCACTAATTTATTTGAAACCAATTCAAATGAATTCTATTTTTACACTTCAAACACTATTTTCCCGCATAACTTGCTAATGATCTTTTTAAGACAAGTATGCATTTGTTTTATCTTATATTCATTTCAAAGAGTCTTTTCAAGACACTAAATCAATTGGAAGCCATTGGAGCGAATACAATTTTCGCATTTCAAACACGACTTTCGCGCATAGCTTGCATACTATTTTTTGAAGGCAAGTATGAATTTGTTTTATTTTTGTGTCATTATCTCACTGACTTTTTGAAAGTCACTAATTCATTTGAAAGCAATTAAAATGAATTCTATTTTCGCACTTCGAACCCGACATTCGTACATAACTTGCTAATGATCATTTAAGGGCAAGTATGCGTTTGTTTTATTTAAGATCCATGTCAATGAGTCTTTTCAAGTCACTAATGCATTTGAAAAAAATTCAAATGAATTCTATTTTTACACTTTAAACACTACTTTCACGGATCACTTGTTGATGATCTTTTTAAGACAAGTATGCATTTGATTTATCAAATATTTATTTCAATGAGTCTTTTGAAGACAATAAATCATTTGGAAGCAATTGGAGCGAATACTATTTTCGTATTTCAAACACGACTTTCTCGCCTAGCTTGCATATGATTTTTTGAAGGCAAGTATGAATTTGTTTAATCTTAGAGTCATCATCTCAATGACTCTTTCAAAGTCACTAATTCATTTGAATACAATTAAAATGAATTCTATTTCCGCACTTCCAACCCGACTTTCGTACATAACTTGCTAATGATTATTTAAGGGCAAGTATGTGTTTGTTTTATTTGAGATTCATGTCAGTGAGTCTTTTCAAGTCACTACTGCATTTGAAAAAAATTCAAATGAATTCTATTTTTACATTTCAAACACTACTTTCGCGGATCACTTGTTGATGATCTTTTTAAGACAAGTATGCATTTGATTTATCATATATTTATTTCAATGAGTCTTTTCAAGACAATAAATCATTTGGAAGCCATTGGAGCGAATACTATTTTCGCATTTCAAACACGACTTCCGCGCATAGCTTGCATATTATTTTTGAACGCAAGTATGAATTTGTTTTATTTTTGTGTCATTATCTCACTGACTTTTTGAAAGTCACTAATTCATTTGAAAGCAATTAAAATGAATTCTATTTTCGCACTTCGAACCCGACTTTCGAACATAACTTGCTAATTATCATTTCAGGGAAAGTATGCGTTTGTTTTATTTGAGATTCATGTCAACGAGTCTTTTCAAGTCACTAATTTATTTGAAAACAATTCAAATGAATTCTATTTTTGCACTTCAAACACTACTTTCCCACATCACTTGCTAATGATCTTTTTAAGAAAAGTATGCATTTATTTTATCTTATATTCATTTCAATGAGTCTTTTCAAGACACTAAATCATTTCGAAGCCATTGGAGCGAATACTATTTTCGAATTTCAAACACGACTATCGCGCATAGCTTGCATATGATTTTTTCAAGACAAGTATGAATTTGTTTAATCTT
Source organism: Coriaria nepalensis (assembly GCA_027186245.1). Lineage (NCBI taxonomy): Eukaryota > Viridiplantae > Streptophyta > Magnoliopsida > Cucurbitales > Coriariaceae > Coriaria > Coriaria nepalensis. The sequence continues at coordinate 20,048,569 of CP114481.1, forward strand.
AGAGTCATCATCTCAATGACTCTTCGAAAGTCACTAATTCATTTGAAGGCAACTAAAATGAATTCTATTTTTCGCACTTCGAACCCGACTTTCGTACATAACTTGCTAATGATCATTTACTGACAAGTATGCGTATGTTTTATTTGAGATTCATGTCAATGAGTCTTTTCAAGTCACTAATGCATTTAAAAAAAATTCAAATGAATTCTATTTTTACACTTTAAACACTACTTTCGTGGATCACTTGTTGATGATCTTTTTAAGACAAGTATGCATTTGATTTATCATATATTTATTTCACTGAGTCTTTTCAATACAATAAATCATTTGGAAGCCATTGGAGCGAATACTATTTTCGCATTTCAAACACGACTTTCACGCCTAGCTTGCATCTGATTTTTTGAAGGCAAGTATGAATTTGTTTAATCTTAGAGTCATCATCTCAATGACTCTTTGAAAGTCACTAATTCATTTGAACACAATTAAAATGTATTCTATTTTTGCACTTCGAACCCGACTTTCGTACATAACTTGCTAATGATCATTTAAGGGCAAGTATGCATTTGTTTGATTTGAGATTCATGTCAATGAGTCTTTTCAAGTCACTAATGCATTTGAAAAAAATTCAAATGAATTCTATTTTTACACTTTAAACACTACTTTCCCGCATCACTTGCTAATAATCTTTTTAAGACAAGTATGCATTTGATTTATCTTATATTTATTTTAATGAGTCTTTTCAAGACAATAAATCATTTGGAAGCAATTGGAGCTAATACTATTTTCGCATTTCAAACACGACTTTCGCGCATAGCTTGCATATGATTTTTTGAAGACAAGTATGAATTTGTTTAATCTTAGAGTCATCATCTCAATGACTCTTTGAAAGTCACTAATTGATTTGAAGGCAACTAAAATGAATTCTATTTTCGCACTTCGAACCCGACTTTCGTACATAACTTGCTAATGATCATTTAAGGGCATGTATGCGTTTGTTTTATTTGAGATTCATGTCAATGAGTCTTTTCAAGTCACTAATGCATTTGAAAAAAATTCAAATGAATTCTATTTTTACACTTTAAACATTACTTTCGTGGCTCACTTTTTTGATGATCTTTTTAAAGCAAGTATGTATTTGATTTATCATATATTTATTTCAATGAGTCTTTTCAAGGCAATAAATCATTTGGAAGCAATTGGAGCGAATACTATTTTCGCATTTCAAACACGACTTTCACGCCTAGCTTGCATATGATTTTTTGAAGGCAAGTATGAATTTGTTTAATCTTAGAGTCATCATCTCAATGACTCTTCGAAAGTCACTAATTCATTTGAACACAATTAAAATGAGTTCTATTTTTCGCACTTCGAACCCGACTTTCGTACATAACTTGCTAATGATCATTTACTGACAAGTATGCGTATGTTTTATTTGAGATTCATGTCAATGAGTCTTTTCAAGTCACTAATGCATTTAAAAAAAATTCAAATGAATTCTATTTTTACACTTTAAACACTACTTTCGTGGATCACTTGTTGATGATCTTTTTATGACAAGTATGCATTTGATTTATCATATATTTATTTCACTGAGTCTTTTCAATACAATAAATCATTTGGAAGCCATTGGAGCGAATACTATTTTCGCATTTCAAACACGACTTTCACGCCTAGCTTGCATCTGATTTTTTGAAGGCAAGTATGAATTTGTTTAATCTTAGAGTCATCATCTCAATGACTCTTTGAAAGTCAGTAATTCATTTGAACACAATTAAAATGTATTCTATTTTTGCACTTCGAACCCGACTTTCGTACATAACTTGCTAATGATCATTTAAGGGCAAGTATGCATTTGTTTGATTTGAGATTCATGTCAATGAGTCTTTTCAAGTCACTAATGCATTTAAAAAAAATTCAAATGAATTCTATTTTTACACTTTAAACACTACTTTCGCGGATCACTTGTTGATAATCTTTTTAAGACAAGTATGCATTTGATTTATCGTATATTTATTTCAATGAGTCTTTTCAAGACAATAAATCATTTGGAAGCAATTGGAGCGAATACTATTTTCGCATTTCAAACACGACTTTCACGCCTAGCTTGCATATGATTTTTTGAGGGCAAGTATGAATTTGTTTAATCTTAGAGTCATCATCTCAATGACTCTTTGAAAGTCACTAATTCATTTGAACACAATTAAAATGAATTCTATTTTCGCAGTTCGAACCCGACTTTCGTACATAACTTGCTAATGATCATTTAAGGGCAAGTATGCGTTTGTTTTATTTGAGATTCATGTCAATGAGTCTTTTCAAGTCACTAATGCATTTGAAAAAAATTCAAATGAATTCTATTTTTACACTTTAAACATTACTTTCGTGGCTCACTTTTTTGATGATCTTTTTAAAGCAAGTATGTATTTGATTTATCATATATTTATTTCAATGAGTCTTTTCAAGGCAATAAATCATTTGGAAGCAATTGGAGCGAATACTATTTTCGCATTTCAAACACGACTTTCACGCCTAGCTTGCATATGATTTTTTGAAGGCAAGTATGAATTTGTTTAATCTTAGAGTCATCATCTCAATGACTCTTTAAAAGTCACTAATTCAATTGAAAACAATTAAAATGAATTCTATTTTCGCACTTCGAACCCGAGTTTCGTACATAACTTGCTAATGATCATTTCAGGGCAAGTATGCGTTTGTTTTATTTGAGATCCATGTCAACGAGTCTTTTCAAGTCACTAGTGCATTTGAAAAAAATTCAAATGAATTCTATTTTTACACTTTAAACACTACTTTCGCGGATCACTTGTTGATAATCTTTTTAAGACAAGTATGCATTTGATTTATCATATATTTATTTCAATGAGTCTTTTCAAGACAATAAATCATTTGGAAGCCATTGGAGCGAATACTATTTTCGCATTTCAAACACGACTTCCGCGCATAGCTTGCATATTATTTTTGAACGCAAGTATGAATTTGTTTTATTTTTGTGTCATTATCTCACTGACTTTTTGAAAGTCACTAATTCATTTGAAAGCAATTAAAATGAATTCTATTTTCGCACTTCGAACCCGACTTTCGAACATAACTTGCTAATTATCATTTCAGGGAAAGTATGCGTTTGTTTTATTTGAGATTCATGTCAACGAGTCTTTTCAAGTCACTAATTTATTTGAAAACAATTCAAATGAATTCTATTTTTGCACTTCAAACACTACTTTCCCACATCACTTGCTAATGATCTTTTTAAGAAAAGTATGCATTTGTTTTATCTTATATTCATTTCAATGAGTCTTTTCAAGACACTAAATCATTTCGAAGCCATTGGAGCGAATACTATTTTCGAATTTCAAACACGACTATCGCGCATAGCTTGCATATGATTTTTTCAAGGCAAGTATGAATTTGTTTAATCTTAGAGTCATCATCTCAATGACTCTTCGAAAGTCACTAATTCATTTGAACACAATTAAAATGAGTTCTATTTTTCGCACTTCGAACCCGACTTTCGTACATAACTTGCTAATGATCATTTACTGACAAGTATGCGTATGTTTTATTTGAGATTCATGTCAATGAGTCTTTTCAAGTCACTAATGCATTTAAAAAAAATTCAAATGAATTCTATTTTTACACTTTAAACACTACTTTCGTGGATCACTTGTTGATGATCTTTTTATGACAAGTATGCATTTGATTTATCATATATTTATTTCACTGAGTCTTTTCAAGGCAATAAATCATTTGGAAGCAATTGGAGCGAATACTATTTTCGCATTTCAAACACGACTTTCACGCCTAGCTTGCATATGATTTTTTGAAGGCAAGTATGAATTTGTTTAATCTTAGAGTCATCATCTCAATGACTCTTTAAAAGTCACTAATTCAATTGAAAACAATTAAAATGAATTCTATTTTCGCACTTCGAACCCGAGTTTCGTACATAACTTGCTAATGATCATTTCAGGGCAAGTATGCGTTTGTTTTATTTGAGATCCATGTCAACGAGTCTTTTCAAGTCACTAGTGCATTTGAAAAAAATTCAAATGAATTCTATTTTTACACTTTAAACACTACTTTCGCGGATCACTTGTTGATAATCTTTTTAAGACAAGTATGCATTTGATTTATCATATATTTATTTCAATGAGTCTTTTCAAGACAATAAATCATTTGGAAGCCATTGGAGCGAATACAATTTTCGCATTTCAAACACGACTTCCGCGCATAGCTTGCATATTATTTTTGAACGCAAGTATGAATTTGTTTTATTTTTGTGTCATTATCTCACTGACTTTTTGAAAGTCACTAATTCATTTGAAAGCAATTAAAATGAATTCTATTTTCGCACTTCGAACCCGACTTTCGAACATAACTTGCTAATTATCATTTCAGGGAAAGTATGCGTTTGTTTTATTTGAGATTCATGTCAACGAGTCTTTTCAAGTCACTAATTTATTTGAAAACAATTCAAATGAATTCTATTTTTGCACTTCAAACACTACTTTCCCACATCACTTGGTAATGATCTTTTTAAGAAAAGTATGCATTTGTTTTATCTTATATTCATTTCAATGAGTCTTTTCAAGACACTAAATCATTTCGAAGCCATTGGAGCGAATACTATTTTCGAATTTCAAACACGACTATCGCGCATAGCTTGCATATGATTTTTTCAAGGCAAGTATGAATTTGTTTAATCTTAGAGTCATCATCTCAATGACTCTTCGAAAGTCACTAATTCATTTGAACACAATTAAAATGAGTTCTATTTTTCGCACTTCGAACCCGACTTTCGTACATAACTTGCTAATGATCATTTACTGACAAGTATGCGTATGTTTTATTTGAGATTCATGTCAATGAGTCTTTTCAAGTCATTAATGCATTTAAAAAAAATTCAAATGAATTCTATTTTTACACTTTAAACACTACTTTCGTGGATCACTTGTTGATGATCTTTTTATGACAAGTATGCATTTGATTTATCATATATTTATTTCACTGAGTCTTTTCAAGGCAATAAATCATTTGGAAGCAATTGGAGCGAATACTATTTTCGCATTTCAAACACGACTTTCACGCCTAGCTTGCATATGATTTTTTGAAGGCAAGTATGAATTTGTTTAATCTTAGAGTCATCATCTCAATGACTCTTTAAAAGTCACTAATTCAATTGAAAACAATTAAAATGAATTCTATTTTCGCACTTCGAACCCGAGTTTCGTACATAACTTGCTAATGATCATTTCAGGGCAAGTATGCGTTTGTTTTATTTGAGATCCATGTCAACGAGTCTTTTCAAGTCACTAGTGCATTTGAAAAAAATTCAAATGAATTCTATTTTTACACTTTAAACACTACTTTCGCGGATCACTTGTTGATAATCTTTTTAAGACAAGTATGCATTTGATTTATCATATATTTATTTCAATGAGTCTTTTCAAGACAATAAATCATTTGGAAGCCATTGGAGCGAATACTATTTTCGCATTTCAAACACGACTTCCGCGCATAGCTTGCATATTATTTTTGAACGCAAGTATGAATTTGTTTTATTTTTGTGTCATTATCTCACTGACTTTTTGAAAGTCACTAATTCATTTGAAAGCAATTAAAATGAATTCTATTTTCGCACTTCGAACCCGACTTTCGAACATAACTTGCTAATTATCATTTCAGGGAAAGTATGCGTTTGTTTTATTTGAGATTCATGTCAACGAATCTTTTCAAGTCACTAATTTATTTGAAAACAATTGAAATGAATTCTATTTTTGCACTTCAAACACTACTTTCCCACAACACTTGCTAATGATCTTTTTAAGAAAAGTATGCATTTGTTTTATCTTATATTCATTTCAATGAGTCTTTTCAAGACACTAAATCATTTCGAAGCCATTGGAGCGAATACTATTTTCGAATTTCAAACACGACTATCGCGCATAGCTTGCATATGATTTTTTCAAGGCAAGTATGAATTTGTTTAATCTTAGAGTCATCATCTCAATGACTCTTCGAAAGTCACTAATTCATTTGAACACAATTAAAATGAGTTCTATTTTTCGCACTTCGAACCCGACTTTCGTACATAACTTGCTAATGATCATTTACTGACAAGTATGCGTATGTTTTATTTGAGATTCATGTCAATGAGTCTTTTCAAGTCACTAATGCATTTAAAAAAAATTCAAATGAATTCTATTTTTACACTTTAAACACTACTTTCGTGGATCACTTGTTGATGATCTTTTTATGACAAGTATGCATTTGATTTATCATATATTTATTTCACTGAGTCTTTTCAAGGCAATAAATCATTTGGAAGCAATTGGAGCGAATACTATTTTCGCATTTCAAACACGACTTTCACGCCTAGCTTGCATATGATTTTTTGAAGGCAAGTATGAATTTGTTTAATCTTAGAGTCATCATCTCAATGACTCTTTAAAAGTCACTAATTCAATTGAAAACAATTAAAATGAATTCTATTTTCGCACTTCGAACCCGAGTTTCGTACATAACTTGCTAATGATCATTTCAGGGCAAGTATGCGTTTGTTTTATTTGAGATCCATGTCAACGAGTCTTTTCAAGTCACTAGTGCATTTGAAAAAAATTCAAATGAATTCTATTTTTACACTTTAAACACTACTTTCGCGGATCACTTGTTGATAATCTTTTTAAGACAAGTATGCATTTGATTTATCATATATTTATTTCAATGAGTCTTTTCAAGACAATAAATCATTTGGAAGCCATTGGAGCGAATACTATTTTCGCATTTCAAACACGACTTCCGCGCATAGCTTGCATATTATTTTTGAACGCAAGTATGAATTTGTTTTATTTTTGTGTCATTATCTCACTGACTTTTTGAAAGTCACTAATTCATTTGAAAGCAATTAAAATGAATTCTATTTTCGCACTTCGAACCCGACTTTCGAACATAACTTGCTAATTATCATTTCAGGGAAAGTATGCGTTTGTTTTATTTGAGATTCATGTCAACGAGTCTTTTCAAGTCACTAATTTATTTGAAAACAATTGAAATGAATTCTATTTTTGCACTTCAAACACTACTTTCCCACATCACTTGCTAATGATCTTTTTAAGAAAAGTATGCATTTGTTTTATCTTATATTCATTTCAATGAGTCTTTTCAAGACACTAAATCATTTCGAAGCCATTGGAGCGAATACTATTTTCGAATTTCAAACACGACTATCGCGCATAGCTTGCATATGATTTTTTCAAGGCAAGTATGAATTTGTTTAATCTTAGAGTCATCATCTCAATGACTCTTCGAAAGTCACTAATTCATTTGAACACAATTAAAATGAGTTCTATTTTTCGCACTTCGAACCCGAGTTTCGTACATAACTTGCTAATGATCATTTCAGGGCAAGTATGCGTTTGTTTTATTTGAGATCCATGTCAACGAGTCTTTTCAAGTCACTAGTGCATTTGAAAAAAATTCAAATGAATTCTATTTTTACACTTTAAACACTACTTTCGCGGATCACTTGTTGATAATCTTTTTAAGACAAGTATGCATTTGATTTATCATATATTTATTTCAATGAGTCTTTTCAAGACAATAAATCATTTGGAAGCCATTGGAGCGAATACTATTTTCGCATTTCAAACACGACTTCCGCGCATAGCTTGCATATTATTTTTGAACGCAAGTATGAATTTGTTTTATTTTTGTGTCATTATCTCACTGACTTTTTGAAAGTCACTAATTCATTTGAAAGCAATTAAAATGAATTCTATTTTCGCACTTCGAACCCGACTTTCGAACATAACTTGCTAATTATCATTTCAGGGAAAATATGCGTTTGTTTTATTTGAGATTCATGTCAACGAGTCTTTTCAAGTCACTAATTTATTTGAAAACAATTCAAATGAATTCTATTTTTGCACTTCAAACACTACTTTCCCACATCACTTGCTAATGATCTTTTTAAGAAAAGTATGCATTTGTTTTATCTTATATTCATTTCAATGAGTCTTTTCAAGACACTAAATCATTTCGAAGCCATTGGAGCGAATACTATTTTCGAATTTCAAACACGACTATCGCGCATAGCTTGCATATGATTTTTTCAAGGCAAGTATGAATTTGTTTAATCTTAGAGTCATCATCTCAATGACTCTTCGAAAGTCACTAATTCATTTGAACACAATTAAAATGAGTTCTATTTTTCGCACTTCGAACCCGACTTTCGTACATAACTTGCTAATGATCATTTACTGACAAGTATGCGTATGTTTTATTTGAGATTCATGTCAATGAGTCTTTTCAAGTCACTAATGCATTTAAAAAAAATTCAAATGAATTCTATTTTTACACTTTAAACACTACTTTCGTGGATCACTTGTTGATGATCTTTTTATGACAAGTATGCATTTGATTTATCATATATTTATTTCACTGAGTCTTTTCAAGGCAATAAATCATTTGGAAGCAATTGGAGCGAATACTATTTTCGCATTTCAAACACGACTTTCACGCCTAGCTTGCATATGATTTTTTGAAGGCAAGTATGAATTTGTTTAATCTTAGAGTCATCATCTCAATGACTCTTTAAAAGTCACTAATTCAATTGAAAACAATTAAAATGAATTCTATTTTCGCACTTCGAACCCGAGTTTCGTACATAACTTGCTAATGATCATTTCAGGGCAAGTATGCGTTTGTTTTATTTGAGATCCATGTCAACGAGTCTTTTCAAGTCACTAGTGCATTTGAAAAAAATTCAAATGAATTCTATTTTTACACTTTAAACACTACTTTCGCGGATCACTTGTTGATAATCTTTTTAAGACAAGTATGCATTTGATTTATCATATATTTATTTCAATGAGTCTTTTCAAGACAATAAATCATTTGGAAGCCATTGGAGCGAATACTATTTTCGCATTTCAAACACGACTTCCGCGCATAGCTTGCATATTATTTTTGAACGCAAGTATGAATTTGTTTTATTTTTGTGTCATTATCTCACTGACTTTTTGAAAGTCACTAATTCATTTGAAAGCAATTAAAATGAATTCTATTTTCGCACTTCGAACCCGACTTTCGAACATAACTTGCTAATTATCATTTCAGGGAAAGTATGCGTTTGTTTTATTTGAGATTCATGTCAACGAGTCTTTTCAAGTCACTAATTTATTTGAAAACAATTCAAATGAATTCTATTTTTGCACTTCAAACACTACTTTCCCACATCACTTGGTAATGATCTTTTTAAGAAAAGTATGCATTTGTTTTATCTTATATTCATTTCAATGAGTCTTTTCAAGACACTAAATCATTTCGAAGCCATTGGAGCGAATACTATTTTCGAATTTCAAACACGACTATCGCGCATAGCTTGCATATGATTTTTTCAAGGCAAGTATGAATTTGTTTAATCTTAGAGTCATCATCTCAATGACTCTTCGAAAGTCACTAATTCATTTGAACACAATTAAAATGAGTTCTATTTTTCGCACTTCGAACCCGACTTTCGTACATAACTTGCTAATGATCATTTACTGACAAGTATGCGTATGTTTTATTTGAGATTCATGTCAATGAGTCTTTTCAAGTCACTAATGCATTTAAAAAAAATTCAAATGAATTCTATTTTTACACTTTAAACACTACTTTCGTGGATCACTTGTTGATGATCTTTTTATGACAAGTATGCATTTGATTTATCATATATTTATTTCACTGAGTCTTTTCAAGGCAATAAATCATTTGGAAGCAATTGGAGCGAATACTATTTTCGCATTTCAAACACGACTTTCACGCCTAGCTTGCATATGATTTTTTGAAGGCAAGTATGAATTTGTTTAATCTTAGAGTCATCATCTCAATGACTCTTTAAAAGTCACTAATTCAATTGAAAACAATTAAAATGAATTCTATTTTCGCACTTCGAACCCGAGTTTCGTACATAACTTGCTAATGATCATTTCAGGGCAAGTATGCGTTTGTTTTATTTGAGATCCATGTCAACGAGTCTTTTCAAGTCACTAGTGCATTTGAAAAAAATTCAAATGAATTCTATTTTTACACTTTAAACACTACTTTCGCGGATCACTTGTTGATAATCTTTTTAAGACAAGTATGCATTTGATTTATCATATATTTATTTCAATGAGTCTTTTCAAGACAATAAATCATTTGGAAGCCATTGGAGCGAATACTATTTTCGCATTTCAAACACGACTTCCGCGCATAGCTTGCATATTATTTTTGAACGCAAGTATGAATTTGTTTTATTTTTGTGTCATTATCTCACTGACTTTTTGAAAGTCACTAATTCATTTGAAAGCAATTAAAATGAATTCTATTTTCGCACTTCGAACCCGACTTTCGAACATAACTTGCTAATTATCATTTCAGGGAAAATATGCGTTTGTTTTATTTGAGATTCATGTCAACGAGTCTTTTCAAGTCACTAATTTATTTGAAAACAATTCAAATGAATTCTATTTTTGCACTTCAAACACTACTTTCCCACATCACTTGCTAATGATCTTTTTAAGAAAAGTATGCATTTGTTTTATCTTATATTCATTTCAATGAGTCTTTTCAAGACACTAAATCATTTCGAAGCCATTGGAGCGAATACTATTTTCGAATTTCAAACACGACTATCGCGCATAGCTTGCATATGATTTTTTCAAGGCAAGTATGAATTTGTTTAATCTTAGAGTCATCATCTCAATGACTCTTCGAAAGTCACTAATTCATTTGAACACAATTAAAATGAGTTCTATTTTTCGCACTTCGAACCCGACTTTCGTACATAACTTGCTAATGATCATTTACTGACAAGTATGCGTATGTTTTATTTGAGATTCATGTCAATGAGTCTTTTCAAGTCACTAATGCATTTAAAAAAAATTCAAATGAATTCTATTTTTACACTTTAAACACTACTTTCGTGGATCACTTGTTGATGATCTTTTTATGACAAGTATGCATTTGATTTATCATATATTTATTTCACTGAGTCTTTTCAAGGCAATAAATCATTTGGAAGCAATTGGAGCGAATACTATTTTCGCATTTCAAACACGACTTTCACGCCTAGCTTGCATATGATTTTTTGAAGGCAAGTATGAATTTGTTTAATCTTAGAGTCATCATCTCAATGACTCTTTAAAAGTCACTAATTCAATTGAAAACAATTAAAATGAATTCTATTTTCGCACTTCGAACCCGAGTTTCGTACATAACTTGCTAATGATCATTTCAGGGCAAGTATGCGTTTGTTTTATTTGAGATCCATGTCAACGAGTCTTTTCAAGTCACTAGTGCATTTGAAAAAAATTCAAATGAATTCTATTTTTACACTTTAAACACTACTTTCGCGGATCACTTGTTGATAATCTTTTTAAGACAAGTATGCATTTGATTTATCATATATTTATTTCAATGAGTCTTTTCAAGACAATAAATCATTTGGAAGCCATTGGAGCGAATACTATTTTCGCATTTCAAACACGACTTCCGCGCATAGCTTGCATATTATTTTTGAACGCAAGTATGAATTTGTTTTATTTTTGTGTCATTATCTCACTGACTTTTTGAAAGTCACTAATTCATTTGAAAGCAATTAAAATGAATTCTATTTTCGCACTTCGAACCCGACTTTCGAACATAACTTGCTAATTATCATTTCAGGGAAAATATGCGTTTGTTTTATTTGAGATTCATGTCAACGAGTCTTTTCAAGTCACTAATTTATTTGAAAACAATTCAAATGAATTCTATTTTTGCACTTCAAACACTACTTTCCCACATCACTTGCTAATGATCTTTTTAAGAAAAGTATGCATTTGTTTTATCTTATATTCATTTCAATGAGTCTTTTCAAGACACTAAATCATTTCGAAGCCATTGGAGCGAATACTATTTTCGAATTTCAAACACGACTATCGCGCATAGCTTGCATATGATTTTTTCAAGGCAAGTATGAATTTGTTTAATCTTAGAGTCATCATCTCAATGACTCTTCGAAAGTCACTAATTCATTTGAACACAATTAAAATGAGTTCTATTTTTCGCACTTCGAACCCGACTTTCGTACATAACTTGCTAATGATCATTTACTGACAAGTATGCGTATGTTTTATTTGAGATTCATGTCAATGAGTCTTTTCAAGTCACTAATGCATTTAAAAAAAATTCAAATGAATTCTATTTTTACACTTTAAACACTACTTTCGTGGATCACTTGTTGATGATCTTTTTATGACAAGTATGCATTTGATTTATCATATATTTATTTCACTGAGTCTTTTCAAGGCAATAAATCATTTGGAAGCAATTGGAGCGAATACTATTTTCGCATTTCAAACACGACTTTCACGCCTAGCTTGCATATGATTTTTTGAAGGCAAGTATGAATTTGTTTAATCTTAGAGTCATCATCTCAATGACTCTTTAAAAGTCACTAATTCAATTGAAAACAATTAAAATGAATTCTATTTTCGCACTTCGAACCCGAGTTTCGTACATAACTTGCTAATGATCATTTCAGGGCAAGTATGCGTTTGTTTTATTTGAGATCCATGTCAACGAGTCTTTTCAAGTCACTAGTGCATTTGAAAAAAATTCAAATGAATTCTATTTTTACACTTTAAACACTACTTTCGCGGATCACTTGTTGATAATCTTTTTAAGACAAGTATGCATTTGATTTATCATATATTTATTTCAATGAGTCTTTTCAAGACAATAAATCATTTGGAAGCCATTGGAGCGAATACTATTTTCGCATTTCAAACACGACTTCCGCGCATAGCTTGCATATTATTTTTGAACGCAAGTATGAATTTGTTTTATTTTTGTGTCATTATCTCACTGACTTTTTGAAAGTCACTAATTCATTTGAAAGCAATTAAAATGAATTCTATTTTCGCACTTCGAACCCGACTTTCGAACATAACTTGCTAATTATCATTTCAGGGAAAATATGCGTTTGTTTTATTTGAGATTCATGTCAACGAGTCTTTTCAAGTCACTAATTTATTTGAAAACAATTCAAATGAATTCTATTTTTGCACTTCAAACACTACTTTCCCACATCACTTGCTAATGATCTTTTTAAGAAAAGTATGCATTTGTTTTATCTTATATTCATTTCAATGAGTCTTTTCAAGACACTAAATCATTTCGAAGCCATTGGAGCGAATACTATTTTCGAATTTCAAACACGACTATCGCGCATAGCTTGCATATGATTTTTTCAAGGCAAGTATGAATTTGTTTAATCTTAGAGTCATCATCTCAATGACTCTTCGAAAGTCACTAATTCATTTGAACACAATTAAAATGAGTTCTATTTTTCGCACTTCGAACCCGACTTTCGTACATAACTTGCTAATGATCATTTACTGACAAGTATGCGTATGTTTTATTTGAGATTCATGTCAATGAGTCTTTTCAAGTCACTAATGCATTTAAAAAAAATTCAAATGAATTCTATTTTTACACTTTAAACACTACTTTCGTGGATCACTTGTTGATGATCTTTTTATGACAAGTATGCATTTGATTTATCATATATTTATTTCACTGAGTCTTTTCAAGGCAATAAATCATTTGGAAGCAATTGGAGCGAATACTATTTTCGCATTTCAAACACGACTTTCACGCCTAGCTTGCATATGATTTTTTGAAGGCAAGTATGAATTTGTTTAATCTTAGAGTCATCATCTCAATGACTCTTTAAAAGTCACTAATTCAATTGAAAACAATTAAAATGAATTCTATTTTCGCACTTCGAACCCGAGTTTCGTACATAACTTGCTAATGATCATTTCAGGGCAAGTATGCGTTTGTTTTATTTGAGATCCATGTCAACGAGTCTTTTCAAGTCACTAGTGCATTTGAAAAAAATTCAAATGAATTCTATTTTTACACTTTAAACACTACTTTCGCGGATCACTTGTTGATAATCTTTTTAAGACAAGTATGCATTTGATTTATCATATATTTATTTCAATGAGTCTTTTCAAGACAATAAATCATTTGGAAGCCATTGGAGCGAATACTATTTTCGCATTTCAAACACGACTTCCGCGCATAGCTTGCATATTATTTTTGAACGCAAGTATGAATTTGTTTTATTTTTGTGTCATTATCTCACTGACTTTTTGAAAGTCACTAATTCATTTGAAAGCAATTAAAATGAATTCTATTTTCGCACTTCGAACCCGACTTTCGAACATAACTTGCTAATTATCATTTCAGGGAAAATATGCGTTTGTTTTATTTGAGATTCATGTCAACGAGTCTTTTCAAGTCACTAATTTATTTGAAAACAATTCAAATGAATTCTATTTTTGCACTTCAAACACTACTTTCCCACATCACTTGCTAATGATCTTTTTAAGAAAAGTATGCATTTGTTTTATCTTATATTCATTTCAATGAGTCTTTTCAAGACACTAAATCATTTCGAAGCCATTGGAGCGAATACTATTTTCGAATTTCAAACACGACTATCGCGCATAGCTTGCATATGATTTTTTCAAGGCAAGTATGAATTTGTTTAATCTTAGAGTCATCATCTCAATGACTCTTCGAAAGTCACTAATTCATTTGAACACAATTAAAATGAGTTCTATTTTTCGCACTTCGAACCCGACTTTCGTACATAACTTGCTAATGATCATTTACTGACAAGTATGCGTATGTTTTATTTGAGATTCATGTCAATGAGTCTTTTCAAGTCACTAATGCATTTAAAAAAAATTCAAATGAATTCTATTTTTACACTTTAAACACTACTTTCGTGGATCACTTGTTGATGATCTTTTTATGACAAGTATGCATTTGATTTATCATATATTTATTTCACTGAGTCTTTTCAAGGCAATAAATCATTTGGAAGCAATTGGAGCGAATACTATTTTCGCATTTCAAACACGACTTTCACGCCTAGCTTGCATATGATTTTTTGAAGGCAAGTATGAATTTGTTTAATCTTAGAGTCATCATCTCAATGGCTCTTTAAAAGTCACTAATTCAATTGAAAACAATTAAAATGAATTCTATTTTCGCACTTCGAACCCGAGTTTCGTACATAACTTGCTAATGATCATTTCAGGGCAAGTATGCGTTTGTTTTATTTGAGATCCATGTCAACGAGTCTTTTCAAGTCACTAGTGCATTTGAAAAAAATTCAAATGAATTCTATTTTTACACTTTAAACACTACTTTCGCGGATCACTTGTTGATAATCTTTTTAAGACAAGTATGCATTTGATTTATCATATATTTATTTCAATGAGTCTTTTCAAGACAATAAATCATTTGGAAGCCATTGGAGCGAATACTATTTTCGCATTTCAAACACGACTTCCGCGCATAGCTTGCATATTATTTTTGAACGCAAGTATGAATTTGTTTTATTTTTGTGTCATTATCTCACTGACTTTTTGAAAGTCACTAATTCATTTGAAAGCAATTAAAATGAATTCTATTTTCGCACTTCGAACCCGACTTTCGAACATAACTTGCTAATTATCATTTCAGGGAAAGTATGCGTTTGTTTTATTTGAGATTCATGTCAACGAGTCTTTTCAAGTCACTAATTTATTTGAAAACAATTCAAATGAATTCTATTTTTGCACTTCAAACACTACTTTCCCACATCACTTGCTAATGATCTTTTTAAGAAAAGTATGCATTTGTTTTATCTTATATTCATTTCAATGAGTCTTTTCAAGACACTAAATCATTTCGAAGCCATTGGAGCGAATACTATTTTCGAATTTCAAACACGACTATCGCGCATAGCTTGCATATGATTTTTTCAAGGCAAGTATGAATTTGTTTAATCTTAGAGTCATCATCTCAATGACTCTTCGAAAGTCACTAATTCATTTGAACACAATTAAAATGAGTTCTATTTTTCGCACTTCGAACCCGACTTTCGTACATAACTTGCTAATGATCATTTACTGACAAGTATGCGTATGTTTTATTTGAGATTCATGTCAATGAGTCTTTTCAAGTCACTAATGCATTTAAAAAAAATTCAAATGAATTCTATTTTTACACTTTAAACACTACTTTCGTGGATCACTTGTTGATGATCTTTTTATGACAAGTATGCATTTGATTTATCATATATTTATTTCACTGAGTCTTTTCAAGGCAATAAATCATTTGGAAGCAATTGGAGCGAATACTATTTTCGCATTTCAAACACGACTTTCACGCCTAGCTTGCATATGATTTTTTGAAGGCAAGTATGAATTTGTTTAATCTTAGAGTCATCATCTCAATGACTCTTTAAAAGTCACTAATTCAATTGAAAACAATTAAAATGAATTCTATTTTTGCACTTCGAACCCGAGTTTCGTACATAACTTGCTAATGATCATTTCAGGGCAAGTATGCGTTTGTTTTATTTGAGATCCATGTCAACGAGTCTTTTCAAGTCACTAGTGCATTTGAAAAAAATTGAAATGAATTCTATTTTTACACTTTAAACACTACTTTCGCGGATCACTTGTTGATAATCTTTTTAAGACAAGTATGCATTTGATTTATCATATATTTATTTCAATGAGTCTTTTCAAGACAATAAATCATTTGGAAGCCATTGGAGCGAATACTATTTTCGCATTTCAAACACGACTTCCGCGCATAGCTTGCATATTATTTTTGAACGCAAGTATGAATTTGTTTTATTTTTGTGTCATTATCTCACTGACTTTTTGAAAGTCACTAATTCATTTGAAAGCAATTAAAATGAATTCTATTTTCGCACTTCGAACCCGACTTTCGAACATAACTTGCTAATTATCATTTCAGGGAAAGTATGCGTTTGTTTTATTTGAGATTCATGTCAACGAGTCTTTTCAAGTCACTAATTTATTTGAAAACAATTGAAATGAATTCTATTTTTGCACTTCAAACACTACTTTCCCACATCACTTGCTAATGATCTTTTTAAGAAAAGTATGCATTTGTTTTATCTTATATTCATTTCAATGAGTCTTTTCAAGACACTAAATCATTTCGAAGCCATTGGAGCGAATACTATTTTCGAATTTCAAACACGACTATCGCGCATAGCTTGCATATGATTTTTTCAAGGCAAGTATGAATTTGTTTAATCTTAGAGTCATCATCTCAATGACTCTTCGAAAGTCACTAATTCATTTGAACACAATTAAAATGAGTTCTATTTTTCGCACTTCGAACCCGACTTTCGTACATAACTTGCTAATGATCATTTACTGACAAGTATGCGTATGTTTTATTTGAGATTCATGTCAATGAGTCTTTTCAAGTCACTAATGCATTTAAAAAAAATTCAAATGAATTCTATTTTTACACTTTAAACACTACTTTCGTGGATCACTTGTTGATGATCTTTTTATGACAAGTATGCATTTGATTTATCATATATTTATTTCACTGAGTCTTTTCAAGGCAATAAATCATTTGGAAGCAATTGGAGCGAATACTATTTTCGCATTTCAAACACGACTTTCACGCCTAGCTTGCATATGATTTTTTGAAGGCAAGTATGAATTTGTTTAATCTTAGAGTCATCATCTCAATGACTCTTTAAAAGTCACTAATTCAATTGAAAACAATTAAAATGAATTCTATTTTCGCACTTCGAACCCGAGTTTCGTACATAACTTGCTAATGATCATTTCAGGGCAAGTATGCGTTTGTTTTATTTGAGATCCATGTCAACGAGTCTTTTCAAGTCACTAGTGCATTTGAAAAAAATTCAAATGAATTCTATTTTTACACTTTAAACACTACTTTCGCGGATCACTTGTTGATAATCTTTTTAAGACAAGTATGCATTTGATTTATCATATATTTATTTCAATGAGTCTTTTCAAGACAATAAATCATTTGGAAGCCATTGGAGCGAATACTATTTTCGCATTTCAAACACGACTTCCGCGCATAGCTTGCATATTATTTTTGAACGCAAGTATGAATTTGTTTTATTTTTGTGTCATTATCTCACTGACTTTTTGAAAGTCACTAATTCATTTGAAAGCAATTAAAATGAATTCTATTTTCGCACTTCGAACCCGACTTTCGAACATAACTTGCTAATTATCATTTCAGGGAAAATATGCGTTTGTTTTATTTGAGATTCATGTCAACGAGTCTTTTCAAGTCACTAATTTATTTGAAAACAATTCAAATGAATTCTATTTTTGCACTTCAAACACTACTTTCCCACATCACTTGCTAATGATCTTTTTAAGAAAAGTATGCATTTGTTTTATCTTATATTCATTTCAATGAGTCTTTTCAAGACACTAAATCATTTCGAAGCCATTGGAGCGAATACTATTTTCGAATTTCAAACACGACTATCGCGCATAGCTTGCATATGATTTTTTCAAGGCAAGTATGAATTTGTTTAATCTTAGAGTCATCATCTCAATGACTCTTCGAAAGTCACTAATTCATTTGAACACAATTAAAATGAGTTCTATTTTTCGCACTTCGAACCCGACTTTCGTACATAACTTGCTAATGATCATTTACTGACAAGTATGCGTATGTTTTATTTGAGATTCATGTCAATGAGTCTTTTCAAGTCACTAATGCATTTAAAAAAAATTCAAATGAATTCTATTTTTACACTTTAAACACTACTTTCGTGGATCACTTGTTGATGATCTTTTTATGACAAGTATGCATTTGATTTATCATATATTTATTTCACTGAGTCTTTTCAAGGCAATAAATCATTTGGAAGCAATTGGAGCGAATACTATTTTCGCATTTCAAACACGACTTTCACGCCTAGCTTGCATATGATTTTTTGAAGGCAAGTATGAATTTGTTTAATCTTAGAGTCATCATCTCAATGACTCTTTAAAAGTCACTAATTCAATTGAAAACAATTAAAATGAATTCTATTTTCGCACTTCGAACCCGAGTTTCGTACATAACTTGCTAATGATCATTTCAGGGCAAGTATGCGTTTGTTTTATTTGAGATCCATGTCAACGAGTCTTTTCAAGTCACTAGTGCATTTGAAAAAAATTCAAATGAATTCTATTTTTACACTTTAAACACTACTTTCGCGGATCACTTGTTGATAATCTTTTTAAGACAAGTATGCATTTGATTTATCATATATTTATTTCAATGAGTCTTTTCAAGACAATAAATCATTTGGAAGCCATTGGAGCGAATACTATTTTCGCATTTCAAACACGACTTCCGCGCATAGCTTGCATATTATTTTTGAACGCAAGTATGAATTTGTTTTATTTTTGTGTCATTATCTCACTGACTTTTTGAAAGTCACTAATTCATTTGAAAGCAATTAAAATGAATTCTATTTTCGCACTTCGAACCCGACTTTCGAACATAACTTGCTAATTATCATTTCAGGGAAAGTATGCGTTTGTTTTATTTGAGATTCATGTCAACGAGTCTTTTCAAGTCACTAATTTATTTGAAAACAATTCAAATGAATTCTATTTTTGCACTTCAAACACTACTTTCCCACATCACTTGCTAATGATCTTTTTAAGAAAAGTATGCATTTGTTTTATCTTATATTCATTTCAATGAGTCTTTTCAAGACACTAAATCATTTCGAAGCCATTGGAGCGAATACTATTTTCGAATTTCAAACACGACTATCGCGCATAGCTTGCATATGATTTTTTCAAGGCAAGTATGAATTTGTTTAATCTTAGAGTCATCATCTCAATGACTCTTCGAAAGTCACTAATTCATTTGAACACAATTAAAATGAGTTCTATTTTTCGCACTTCGAACCCGACTTTCGTACATAACTTGCTAATGATCATTTACTGACAAGTATGCGTATGTTTTATTTGAGATTCATGTCAATGAGTCTTTTCAAGTCACTAATGCATTTAAAAAAAATTCAAATGAATTCTATTTTTACACTTTAAACACTACTTTCGTGGATCACTTGTTGATGATCTTTTTATGACAAGTATGCATTTGATTTATCATATATTTATTTCACTGAGTCTTTTCAAGGCAATAAATCATTTGGAAGCAATTGGAGCGAATACTATTTTCGCATTTCAAACACGACTTTCACGCCTAGCTTGCATATGATTTTTTGAAGGCAAGTATGAATTTGTTTAATCTTAGAGTCATCATCTCAATGACTCTTTAAAAGTCACTAATTCAATTGAAAACAATTAAAATGAATTCTATTTTCGCACTTCGAACCCGAGTTTCGTACATAACTTGCTAATGATCATTTCAGGGCAAGTATGCGTTTGTTTTATTTGAGATCCATGTCAACGAGTCTTTTCAAGTCACTAGTGCATTTGAAAAAAATTCAAATGAATTCTATTTTTACACTTTAAACACTACTTTCGCGGATCACTTGTTGATAATCTTTTTAAGACAAGTATGCATTTGATTTATCATATATTTATTTCAATGAGTCTTTTCAAGACAATAAATCATTTGGAAGCCATTGGAGCGAATACTATTTTCGCATTTCAAACACGACTTCCGCGCATAGCTTGCATATTATTTTTGAACGCAAGTATGAATTTGTTTTATTTTTGTGTCATTATCTCACTGACTTTTTGAAAGTCACTAATTCATTTGAAAGCAATTAAAATGAATTCTATTTTCGCACTTCGAACCCGACTTTCGAACATAACTTGCTAATTATCATTTCAGGGAAAGTATGCGTTTGTTTTATTTGAGATTCATGTCAACGAGTCTTTTCAAGTCACTAATTTATTTGAAAACAATTGAAATGAATTCTATTTTTGCACTTCAAACACTACTTTCCCACATCACTTGCTAATGATCTTTTTAAGAAAAGTATGCATTTGTTTTATCTTATATTCATTTCAATGAGTCTTTTCAAGACACTAAATCATTTCGAAGCCATTGGAGCGAATACTATTTTCGAATTTCAAACACGACTATCGCGCATAGCTTGCATATGATTTTTTCAAGGCAAGTATGAATTTGTTTAATCTTAGAGTCATCATCTCAATGACTCTTCGAAAGTCACTAATTCATTTGAACACAATTAAAATGAGTTCTATTTTTCGCACTTCGAACCCGACTTTCGTACATAACTTGCTAATGATCATTTACTGACAAGTATGCGTATGTTTTATTTGAGATTCATGTCAATGAGTCTTTTCAAGTCACTAATGCATTTAAAAAAAATTCAAATGAATTCTATTTTTACACTTTAAACACTACTTTCGTGGATCACTTGTTGATGATCTTTTTATGACAAGTATGCATTTGATTTATCATATATTTATTTCACTGAGTCTTTTCAAGGCAATAAATCATTTGGAAGCAATTGGAGCGAATACTATTTTCGCATTTCAAACACGACTTTCACGCCTAGCTTGCATATGATTTTTTGAAGGCAAGTATGAATTTGTTTAATCTTAGAGTCATCATCTCAATGACTCTTTAAAAGTCACTAATTCAATTGAAAACAATTAAAATGAATTCTATTTTCGCACTTCGAACCCGAGTTTCGTACATAACTTGCTAATGATCATTTCAGGGCAAGTATGCGTTTGTTTTATTTGAGATCCATGTCAACGAGTCTTTTCAAGTCACTAGTGCATTTGAAAAAAATTCAAATGAATTCTATTTTTACACTTTAAACACTACTTTCGCGGATCACTTGTTGATAATCTTTTTAAGACAAGTATGCATTTGATTTATCATATATTTATTTCAATGAGTCTT
Source organism: Coriaria nepalensis (assembly GCA_027186245.1). Taxonomy (NCBI): domain Eukaryota; kingdom Viridiplantae; phylum Streptophyta; class Magnoliopsida; order Cucurbitales; family Coriariaceae; genus Coriaria; species Coriaria nepalensis. Next base: position 20,070,331 of record CP114481.1, read on the forward strand.
TTCAAGACAATAAATCATTTGGAAGCCATTGGAGCGAATACTATTTTCGCATTTCAAACACGACTTCCGCGCATAGCTTGCATATTATTTTTGAACGCAAGTATGAATTTGTTTTATTTTTGTGTCATTATCTCACTGACTTTTTGAAAGTCACTAATTCATTTGAAAGCAATTAAAATGAATTCTATTTTCGCACTTCGAACCCGACTTTCGAACATAACTTGCTAATTATCATTTCAGGGAAAGTATGCGTTTGTTTTATTTGAGATTCATGTCAACGAGTCTTTTCAAGTCACTAATTTATTTGAAAACAATTCAAATGAATTCTATTTTTGCACTTCAAACACTACTTTCCCACATCACTTGCTAATGATCTTTTTAAGAAAAGTATGCATTTGTTTTATCTTATATTCATTTCAATGAGTCTTTTCAAGACACTAAATCATTTCGAAGCCATTGGAGCGAATACTATTTTCGAATTTCAAACACGACTATCGCGCATAGCTTGCATATGATTTTTTCAAGGCAAGTATGAATTTGTTTAATCTTAGAGTCATCATCTCAATGACTCTTCGAAAGTCACTAATTCATTTGAACACAATTAAAATGAGTTCTATTTTTCGCACTTCGAACCCGACTTTCGTACATAACTTGCTAATGATCATTTACTGACAAGTATGCGTATGTTTTATTTGAGATTCATGTCAATGAGTCTTTTCAAGTCACTAATGCATTTAAAAAAAATTCAAATGAATTCTATTTTTACACTTTAAACACTACTTTCGTGGATCACTTGTTGATGATCTTTTTATGACAAGTATGCATTTGATTTATCATATATTTATTTCACTGAGTCTTTTCAAGGCAATAAATCATTTGGAAGCAATTGGAGCGAATACTATTTTCGCATTTCAAACACGACTTTCACGCCTAGCTTGCATATGATTTTTTGAAGGCAAGTATGAATTTGTTTAATCTTAGAGTCATCATCTCAATGACTCTTTAAAAGTCACTAATTCAATTGAAAACAATTAAAATGAATTCTATTTTCGCACTTCGAACCCGAGTTTCGTACATAACTTGCTAATGATCATTTCAGGGCAAGTATGCGTTTGTTTTATTTGAGATCCATGTCAACGAGTCTTTTCAAGTCACTAGTGCATTTGAAAAAAATTCAAATGAATTCTATTTTTACACTTTAAACACTACTTTCGCGGATCACTTGTTGATAATCTTTTTAAGACAAGTATGCATTTGATTTATCATATATTTATTTCAATGAGTCTTTTCAAGACAATAAATCATTTGGAAGCCATTGGAGCGAATACTATTTTCGCATTTCAAACACGACTTCCGCGCATAGCTTGCATATTATTTTTGAACGCAAGTATGAATTTGTTTTATTTTTGTGTCATTATCTCACTGACTTTTTGAAAGTCACTAATTCATTTGAAAGCAATTAAAATGAATTCTATTTTCGCACTTCGAACCCGACTTTCGAACATAACTTGCTAATTATCATTTCAGGGAAAGTATGCGTTTGTTTTATTTGAGATTCATGTCAACGAGTCTTTTCAAGTCACTAATTTATTTGAAAACAATTGAAATGAATTCTATTTTTGCACTTCAAACACTACTTTCCCACATCACTTGCTAATGATCTTTTTAAGAAAAGTATGCATTTGTTTTATCTTATATTCATTTCAATGAGTCTTTTCAAGACACTAAATCATTTCGAAGCCATTGGAGCGAATACTATTTTCGAATTTCAAACACGACTATCGCGCATAGCTTGCATATGATTTTTTCAAGGCAAGTATGAATTTGTTTAATCTTAGAGTCATCATCTCAATGACTCTTCGAAAGTCACTAATTCATTTGAACACAATTAAAATGAGTTCTATTTTTCGCACTTCGAACCCGACTTTCGTACATAACTTGCTAATGATCATTTACTGACAAGTATGCGTATGTTTTATTTGAGATTCATGTCAATGAGTCTTTTCAAGTCACTAATGCATTTAAAAAAAATTCAAATGAATTCTATTTTTACACTTTAAACACTACTTTCGTGGATCACTTGTTGATGATCTTTTTATGACAAGTATGCATTTGATTTATCATATATTTATTTCACTGAGTCTTTTCAAGGCAATAAATCATTTGGAAGCAATTGGAGCGAATACTATTTTCGCATTTCAAACACGACTTTCACGCCTAGCTTGCATATGATTTTTTGAAGGCAAGTATGAATTTGTTTAATCTTAGAGTCATCATCTCAATGACTCTTTAAAAGTCACTAATTCAATTGAAAACAATTAAAATGAATTCTATTTTCGCACTTCGAACCCGAGTTTCGTACATAACTTGCTAATGATCATTTCAGGGCAAGTATGCGTTTGTTTTATTTGAGATCCATGTCAACGAGTCTTTTCAAGTCACTAGTGCATTTGAAAAAAATTCAAATGAATTCTATTTTTACACTTTAAACACTACTTTCGCGGATCACTTGTTGATAATCTTTTTAAGACAAGTATGCATTTGATTTATCATATATTTATTTCAATGAGTCTTTTCAAGACAATAAATCATTTGGAAGCCATTGGAGCGAATACTATTTTCGCATTTCAAACACGACTTCCGCGCATAGCTTGCATATTATTTTTGAACGCAAGTATGAATTTGTTTTATTTTTGTGTCATTATCTCACTGACTTTTTGAAAGTCACTAATTCATTTGAAAGCAATTAAAATGAATTCTATTTTCGCACTTCGAACCCGACTTTCGAACATAACTTGCTAATTATCATTTCAGGGAAAATATGCGTTTGTTTTATTTGAGATTCATGTCAACGAGTCTTTTCAAGTCACTAATTTATTTGAAAACAATTCAAATGAATTCTATTTTTGCACTTCAAACACTACTTTCCCACATCACTTGCTAATGATCTTTTTAAGAAAAGTATGCATTTGTTTTATCTTATATTCATTTCAATGAGTCTTTTCAAGACACTAAATCATTTCGAAGCCATTGGAGCGAATACTATTTTCGAATTTCAAACACGACTATCGCGCATAGCTTGCATATGATTTTTTCAAGGCAAGTATGAATTTGTTTAATCTTAGAGTCATCATCTCAATGACTCTTCGAAAGTCACTAATTCATTTGAACACAATTAAAATGAGTTCTATTTTTCGCACTTCGAACCCGACTTTCGTACATAACTTGCTAATGATCATTTACTGACAAGTATGCGTATGTTTTATTTGAGATTCATGTCAATGAGTCTTTTCAAGTCACTAATGCATTTAAAAAAAATTCAAATGAATTCTATTTTTACACTTTAAACACTACTTTCGTGGATCACTTGTTGATGATCTTTTTATGACAAGTATGCATTTGATTTATCATATATTTATTTCACTGAGTCTTTTCAAGGCAATAAATCATTTGGAAGCAATTGGAGCGAATACTATTTTCGCATTTCAAACACGACTTTCACGCCTAGCTTGCATATGATTTTTTGAAGGCAAGTATGAATTTGTTTAATCTTAGAGTCATCATCTCAATGACTCTTTAAAAGTCACTAATTCAATTGAAAACAATTAAAATGAATTCTATTTTCGCACTTCGAACCCGAGTTTCGTACATAACTTGCTAATGATCATTTCAGGGCAAGTATGCGTTTGTTTTATTTGAGATCCATGTCAACGAGTCTTTTCAAGTCACTAGTGCATTTGAAAAAAATTCAAATGAATTCTATTTTTACACTTTAAACACTACTTTCGCGGATCACTTGTTGATAATCTTTTTAAGACAAGTATGCATTTGATTTATCATATATTTATTTCAATGAGTCTTTTCAAGACAATAAATCATTTGGAAGCCATTGGAGCGAATACTATTTTCGCATTTCAAACACGACTTCCGCGCATAGCTTGCATATTATTTTTGAACGCAAGTATGAATTTGTTTTATTTTTGTGTCATTATCTCACTGACTTTTTGAAAGTCACTAATTCATTTGAAAGCAATTAAAATGAATTCTATTTTCGCACTTCGAACCCGACTTTCGAACATAACTTGCTAATTATCATTTCAGGGAAAATATGCGTTTGTTTTATTTGAGATTCATGTCAACGAGTCTTTTCAAGTCACTAATTTATTTGAAAACAATTCAAATGAATTCTATTTTTGCACTTCAAACACTACTTTCCCACATCACTTGCTAATGATCTTTTTAAGAAAAGTATGCATTTGTTTTATCTTATATTCATTTCAATGAGTCTTTTCAAGACACTAAATCATTTCGAAGCCATTGGAGCGAATACTATTTTCGAATTTCAAACACGACTATCGCGCATAGCTTGCATATGATTTTTTCAAGGCAAGTATGAATTTGTTTAATCTTAGAGTCATCATCTCAATGACTCTTCGAAAGTCACTAATTCATTTGAACACAATTAAAATGAGTTCTATTTTTCGCACTTCGAACCCGACTTTCGTACATAACTTGCTAATGATCATTTACTGACAAGTATGCGTATGTTTTATTTGAGATTCATGTCAATGAGTCTTTTCAAGTCACTAATGCATTTAAAAAAAATTCAAATGAATTCTATTTTTACACTTTAAACACTACTTTCGTGGATCACTTGTTGATGATCTTTTTATGACAAGTATGCATTTGATTTATCATATATTTATTTCACTGAGTCTTTTCAAGGCAATAAATCATTTGGAAGCAATTGGAGCGAATACTATTTTCGCATTTCAAACACGACTTTCACGCCTAGCTTGCATATGATTTTTTGAAGGCAAGTATGAATTTGTTTAATCTTAGAGTCATCATCTCAATGACTCTTTAAAAGTCACTAATTCAATTGAAAACAATTAAAATGAATTCTATTTTCGCACTTCGAACCCGAGTTTCGTACATAACTTGCTAATGATCATTTCAGGGCAAGTATGCGTTTGTTTTATTTGAGATCCATGTCAACGAGTCTTTTCAAGTCACTAGTGCATTTGAAAAAAATTCAAATGAATTCTATTTTTACACTTTAAACACTACTTTCGCGGATCACTTGTTGATAATCTTTTTAAGACAAGTATGCATTTGATTTATCATATATTTATTTCAATGAGTCTTTTCAAGACAATAAATCATTTGGAAGCCATTGGAGCGAATACTATTTTCGCATTTCAAACACGACTTCCGCGCATAGCTTGCATATTATTTTTGAACGCAAGTATGAATTTGTTTTATTTTTGTGTCATTATCTCACTGACTTTTTGAAAGTCACTAATTCATTTGAAAGCAATTAAAATGAATTCTATTTTCGCACTTCGAACCCGACTTTCGAACATAACTTGCTAATTATCATTTCAGGGAAAATATGCGTTTGTTTTATTTGAGATTCATGTCAACGAGTCTTTTCAAGTCACTAATTTATTTGAAAACAATTCAAATGAATTCTATTTTTGCACTTCAAACACTACTTTCCCACATCACTTGCTAATGATCTTTTTAAGAAAAGTATGCATTTGTTTTATCTTATATTCATTTCAATGAGTCTTTTCAAGACACTAAATCATTTCGAAGCCATTGGAGCGAATACTATTTTCGAATTTCAAACACGACTATCGCGCATAGCTTGCATATGATTTTTTCAAGGCAAGTATGAATTTGTTTAATCTTAGAGTCATCATCTCAATGACTCTTCGAAAGTCACTAATTCATTTGAACACAATTAAAATGAGTTCTATTTTTCGCACTTCGAACCCGACTTTCGTACATAACTTGCTAATGATCATTTACTGACAAGTATGCGTATGTTTTATTTGAGATTCATGTCAATGAGTCTTTTCAAGTCACTAATGCATTTAAAAAAAATTCAAATGAATTCTATTTTTACACTTTAAACACTACTTTCGTGGATCACTTGTTGATGATCTTTTTATGACAAGTATGCATTTGATTTATCATATATTTATTTCACTGAGTCTTTTCAAGGCAATAAATCATTTGGAAGCAATTGGAGCGAATACTATTTTCGCATTTCAAACACGACTTTCACGCCTAGCTTGCATATGATTTTTTGAAGGCAAGTATGAATTTGTTTAATCTTAGAGTCATCATCTCAATGACTCTTTAAAAGTCACTAATTCAATTGAAAACAATTAAAATGAATTCTATTTTCGCACTTCGAACCCGAGTTTCGTACATAACTTGCTAATGATCATTTCAGGGCAAGTATGCGTTTGTTTTATTTGAGATCCATGTCAACGAGTCTTTTCAAGTCACTAGTGCATTTGAAAAAAATTCAAATGAATTCTATTTTTACACTTTAAACACTACTTTCGCGGATCACTTGTTGATAATCTTTTTAAGACAAGTATGCATTTGATTTATCATATATTTATTTCAATGAGTCTTTTCAAGACAATAAATCATTTGGAAGCCATTGGAGCGAATACTATTTTCGCATTTCAAACACGACTTCCGCGCATAGCTTGCATATTATTTTTGAACGCAAGTATGAATTTGTTTTATTTTTGTGTCATTATCTCACTGACTTTTTGAAAGTCACTAATTCATTTGAAAGCAATTAAAATGAATTCTATTTTCGCACTTCGAACCCGACTTTCGAACATAACTTGCTAATTATCATTTCAGGGAAAGTATGCGTTTGTTTTATTTGAGATTCATGTCAACGAGTCTTTTCAAGTCACTAATTTATTTGAAAACAATTCAAATGAATTCTATTTTTGCACTTCAAACACTACTTTCCCACATCACTTGCTAATGATCTTTTTAAGAAAAGTATGCATTTGTTTTATCTTATATTCATTTCAATGAGTCTTTTCAAGACACTAAATCATTTCGAAGCCATTGGAGCGAATACTATTTTCGAATTTCAAACACGACTATCGCGCATAGCTTGCATATGATTTTTTCAAGGCAAGTATGAATTTGTTTAATCTTAGAGTCATCATCTCAATGACTCTTCGAAAGTCACTAATTCATTTGAACACAATTAAAATGAATTCTATTTTCGCACTTCGAACCCGACATTCGTACATAACTTGCTAATGATCATTTAAGGGCAAGTATGCGTTTGTTTTATTTGAGATTCATGTCAACGAGTCTTTTCAAGTCACTAATTTATTTGAAAACAATTCAAATGAATTCTATTTTTGCACTTCAAACACTACTTTCCCACATCACTTGCTAATGATCTTTTTAAGAAAAGTATGCATTTGTTTTATCTTATATTCATTTCAATGAGTCTTTTCAAGACACTAAATCATTTCGAAGCCATTGGAGCGAATACTATTTTCGAATTTCAAACACGACTATCGCGCATAGCTTGCATATGATTTTTTCAAGGCAAGTATGAATTTGTTTAATCTTAGAGTCATCATCTCAATGACTCTTCGAAAGTCACTAATTCATTTGAACACAATTAAAATGAGTTCTATTTTTCGCACTTCGAACCCGACTTTCGTACATAACTTGCTAATGATCATTTACTGACAAGTATGCGTATGTTTTATTTGAGATTCATGTCAATGAGTCTTTTCAAGTCACTAATGCATTTAAAAAAAATTCAAATGAATTCTATTTTTACACTTTAAACACTACTTTCGTGGATCACTTGTTGATGATCTTTTTATGACAAGTATGCATTTGATTTATCATATATTTATTTCACTGAGTCTTTTCAAGGCAATAAATCATTTGGAAGCAATTGGAGCGAATACTATTTTCGCATTTCAAACACGACTTTCACGCCTAGCTTGCATATGATTTTTTGAAGGCAAGTATGAATTTGTTTAATCTTAGAGTCATCATCTCAATGACTCTTTAAAAGTCACTAATTCAATTGAAAACAATTAAAATGAATTCTATTTTCGCACTTCGAACCCGAGTTTCGTACATAACTTGCTAATGATCATTTCAGGGCAAGTATGCGTTTGTTTTATTTGAGATCCATGTCAACGAGTCTTTTCAAGTCACTAGTGCATTTGAAAAAAATTCAAATGAATTCTATTTTTACACTTTAAACACTACTTTCGCGGATCACTTGTTGATAATCTTTTTAAGACAAGTATGCATTTGATTTATCATATATTTATTTCAATGAGTCTTTTCAAGACAATAAATCATTTGGAAGCCATTGGAGCGAATACTATTTTCGCATTTCAAACACGACTTCCGCGCATAGCTTGCATATTATTTTTGAACGCAAGTATGAATTTGTTTTATTTTTGTGTCATTATCTCACTGACTTTTTGAAAGTCACTAATTCATTTGAAAGCAATTAAAATGAATTCTATTTTCGCACTTCGAACCCGACTTTCGAACATAACTTGCTAATTATCATTTCAGGGAAAGTATGCGTTTGTTTTATTTGAGATTCATGTCAACGAGTCTTTTCAAGTCACTAATTTATTTGAAAACAATTCAAATGAATTCTATTTTTGCACTTCAAACACTACTTTCCCACATCACTTGGTAATGATCTTTTTAAGAAAAGTATGCATTTGTTTTATCTTATATTCATTTCAATGAGTCTTTTCAAGACACTAAATCATTTCGAAGCCATTGGAGCGAATACTATTTTCGAATTTCAAACACGACTATCGCGCATAGCTTGCATATGATTTTTTCAAGGCAAGTATGAATTTGTTTAATCTTAGAGTCATCATCTCAATGACTCTTCGAAAGTCACTAATTCATTTGAACACAATTAAAATGAGTTCTATTTTTCGCACTTCGAACCCGACATTCGTACATAACTTGCTAATGATCATTTAAGGGCAAGTATGCGTTTGTTTTATTTGAGATCCATGTCAATGAGTCTTATCAAGTCACTAATGCATTTGAAAAAAATTCAAATGAATTCTATTTTTACACTTTAAACATTACTTTCCCGCATCACTTCCTAATGATCTTTTAAAGACAAGTATGCATTTGATTTGTCATATATTTATTTCAATGAGTCTTTTCAAGACAATAAATCATTTCGAAGCAATTGGAGCGAATACTATTTTCGCATTTCAAACACGACTTTCTCGCCTAGCTTGCATATGATTTTTTGAAGGCAAGTATGAATTTGTTTAATCTTAGAGTCATCATCTCAATGACTCTTTCAAAGTCACTAATTCATTTGAACACAATTAAAATGAATTCTATTTCCGCACTTCGAACCCGACTTTCGTACATAACTTGCTAATTATCATTTAAGGGCAAGTCTGCGTTTGTTTTATTTGAGATTCATGTCAATGAGTCTTTTCAAGTCACTAATGCATTTGAAAACAATTCAAATGAATTCAATTTTTACATGTCAAACACTACTTTCGCGGATCACTTGTTGATGATCTTTTTAAGACAAGTATGCATTTGATTTATCATATATTTATTTCAATGAGTCTTTTCAAGACAATAAATCATTTGGAAGCCATTGGAGCGAGTACTATTTTCGCATTTCAAACACGACTTTCGCGCATAGCTTGCATATTATTTCTTGAACGCAAGTATGAAATTGTTTTATTTTAGTGTCATTAATTCAATGACTCTCTGAAAGTCACGAATTCATTTGAAAGAAATTAAAATGAATTCTATTTTCGCACTCCGAACCACACTTTCGTACATAACTTGCTAATTATCATTTAAGGGCAAGTATGCATTTGTTTTATTTGAGATTCATGTCAATGAGTCTTTTCAAGTCACTAATGCATTTGAAAAAAATTCAAATGAATTCTATTTTTACACTTTAAACACTACTTTTGTGGATCACTTGTTGATGATCTTTTTAAGACAAGTATGCATTTGATTTATCATATATTTATTTCAATGAGTCTTTTCAAGACCATAAATCATTTAGAAGTAATTGGAGCGAATACTATTTTCGCATTCAAAACACGACTTTCGCGCATAGCTTGCATATGATTTTTTGAAGGCAAGTATGAATTTGTTTAATCTTAGAGTCATCATCTCAATGACTCTCTGAAAGTCACTAATTCATTTGAACACAATTAAAATGAATTCTATTTTCGCACTTCGAACCCGACTTTCGTACATAACTTGCTAATGATCATTTAAGGGCAAGTATGCGTTTGTTTTATTTGAGATTCATGTCAGTGAGTCTTTTCAAGGCACTAATGCATTTGAAAAAAATTCAAATGAATTCTACTTTTACATTTCAAACACTACTTTCGCGGATCACTTGTTGATGATCTTTTTAAGACAAGTATGCATTTGATTTATCATATATTTATTTCAATGAGTCTTTTCAAGACAATAAATCATTTGGAAGCCATTGGAGCGAATACTATTTTCGCATTTCAAACACGACTTTCGCGCATAGCTTGCAAATTATTTTTTGAACGCAAGTATGAATTTGTTTTATTTTAGTGTCATTAATTCAATGACTTTTTGAAAGTCACGAATTCATTTGAAAGCAATTAAAATGAATTCTATTTTCGCACTCCGAACCAGACTTTCGTACATAACTTGCTAATTATCATTTAAGGGCAAGTATGCATTTGTTTTATTTGAGATTCATGTCAATGAGTCTTTTCAAGTCACTAATGCATTTGAAAAAAATTCAAATGAATTCTATTTTTACATTTCAAACACTACTTTCGCGGATCACTTGTTGATGATCTTTTTAAGACAAGTATGCATTTGATTTATCATATATTTATTTCAATGAGTCTTTTCAAGACAATAAATCATTTAGAAGCCATTGGAGCGAATACTATTTTCGCATTTCAAACACGACTTTCGCGCATAGCCTGCGTATGATTTTTTGAAGGCAAGTATGAATTTGTTTAATCTTAGTGTCATTATCTCAATGACTTTTTGAAAGTCACTAATTCATTTGAACACAATTAAAATGAATTCTATTTTCGCACTTCGAACCCGACTTTCGTACATAACTTGCTAATGATCATTTAAGGGCAAGTATGCATTTGTTTTATTTGAGATTCATGTCAATGAGTCTTTTCAAGTCACTAATGCATTTGAAAAAAATTCAAATGAATTCTATTTTTACATTTCAAACACTACTTTCGCGGATCACTTGTTGATGATCTTTTTAAGACAAGTATGCATTTGATTTATCATATATTTATTTCAATGAGTCTTTTCAAGACAATAAATCATTTAGAAGCCATTGGAGCGAATACTATTTTCGCATTTCAAACACGACTTTCGCGCATAGCTTGCGTATGATTTTTTGAAGGCAAGTATGAATTTGTTTAATCTTAGTGTCATTATCTCAATGACCTTTTGAAAGTCACTAATTCATTTGAACACAATTAAAATGAATTCTATTTTCGCACTTCGAACCCGACTTTCGTACATAACTTGCTAATGATCATTTAAGGGCAAGTATGCATTTGTTTTATTTGAGATTCATGTCAATGAGTCTTTTCAAGTCACTAATGCATTTGAAAAAAATTCAAATGAATTCTATTTTTACACTTTAAACACTACTTTTGTGGATCACTTGTTGATGATCTTTTTAAGACAAGTATGCATTTGATTTATCATATATTTATTTCAATGAGTCTTTTCAAGACCATAAATCATTTAGAAGTAATTGGAGCGAATACAATTTTCGCATTTCAAACACGACTTTCGCTCATAGCTTGCATATTATTTTTTGAACGCAAGTATGAATTTGTTTTCTTTTAGTGTCATTATCTCAATGACTTTTTGAAAGTCACTAATTCATTTGAAAGCAATTAAAATGAATTCTATTTTCGCAGTTCGAACCCGACTTTCGTACATAACTTGCTAATGATCATTTAAGGGCAAGTCTGCGTTTGTTTTATTTGAGATTCATGTCAATGAGTCTTTTCAAGTCACTAATGCATTTGAAAACAATTCAAATGAATTCAATATTCACATTTCAAACACTACTTTCGCGGATCACTTGTTGATGATCTTTTTAAGACAAGTATGCATTTGATTTATCATATATTTATTTCAATGAGTCTTTTCAAGACAATAAATCATTTGGAAGCCATTGGAGCGAATACTATTTTCGCATTTCAGACACGACTTTCGCGCATAGCTTGCATATTATTTTTTGAACGCAAGTATGAATTTGTTTTATTTTAGTGTCATTAATTCAATGACTTTTTGAAAGTCACGAATTCATTTGAAAGCAATTAAAATGAATTCTATTTTCGCACTTCGAACCAGACTTTCGTACATAACTTGCTAATTATCATTTATGGGCAAGTATGCATTTGTTTTATTTGAGATTCATGTCAATGAGTCTTTTCAAGTCACTAATGCACTTGAAAAAAAGTCAAATGAATTCTATTTTTACACTTTAGACACTACTTTCGTGGATCACTTGTTGATGATCTTTTTAAGACAAGTATGCATTTGATTTATCATATATTTATTTCAATGAGTCTTTTCAAGACAATAAATCATTTGGAAGTAATTGGAGCGAATACTATTTTCGCATTCCAAACACGACTTTCGCGCATAGCTTGCATATGATTTTCTGAAGGCAAGTATGAATTTGTTTAATCTTAGAGTCATCATCTCAATGACTTTTTGAAAGTCACTAATTCATTTGAACACAATTAAAATGAATTCTATTTTCGCACTTCGAACCCGACTTTTGTACATAACTTGCTAATGATCATTTATGAGCAAGTATGCGTTTGTTTTATTTGAGATTCATGTCAATGAGTCTTTCCAAGACACTAATGCAATTGAAAAAAATTCAAATGAATTCTATTTTTACATTTCAAACACTACTTTCGCGGATCACTTGTTGATGATCTTTTTAAGACAAGTATGCATTTCATTTATCATATATTTTTTTCAATGAGTCTGTTCAAGACAATAAATCATTTGGAAGCCATTGGAGCGAATACTATTTTCGCATTTCAAACACGACTTTCGCGCATAGCTTGCATATTATTTTTTGAACGCAAGTATGAATTTGTTTTATTTTAGTGTCATTAATTCAATGACTTTTTGAAAGTCACGAATTCATTTGAAAGCAATTAAAATGAATTCTATTTTCGCACTCTGAACCAGACTTTCGTACATAACTTGCTAATTATCATTTAAGGGCAAGTATGCATTTGTTTTATTTGAGATTCATGTCAATGAGTCTTTTCAAGTCACTAATGCACTTGAAAAAAAGTCAAATGAATTCTATTTTTACACTTTAGACACTACTTTCGTGGATCACTTGTTGATGATCTTTTTAAGACAAGTATGCATTTGATTTATCATATATTTATTTCAATGAGTCTTTTCAAGACAATAAATCATTTGGAAGTAATTGGAGCGAATACTATTTTCGCATTCCAAACACGACTTTCGCGCATAGCTTGCATATGATTTTTTGAAGGCAAGTATGAATTTGTTTAATCTTAGAGTCATCATCTCAATGACTTTTTGAAAGTCACTAATTCATTTGAACACAATTAAAATGAATTCTATTTTCGCACTTCGAACCCGACTTTCGTACATAACTTGCTAATGATCATTTATGAGCAAGTATGCGTTTGTTTTATTTGAGATTCATGTCAATGAGTCTTTCCAAGACACTAATGCATTTGAAAAAAATTCAAATGAATTCTATTTTTACATTTCAAACACTACTTTCGCGGATCACTTGTTGATGATCTTTTTAAGACAAGTATGCATTTGATTTATCATATATTTTTTTCAATGAGTCTGTTCAAGACAATAAATCATTTGGAAGCCATTGGAGCGAATACTATTTTCGCATTTCAAACACGACTTTCGCGCATAGCTTGCATATTATTTTTTGAACGCAAGTATGAATTTGTTTTATTTTAGTGTCATTAATTCAATGACTTTTTGAAAGTCACGAATTCATTTGAAAGCAATTAAAATGAATTCTATTTTCGCACTCTGAACCAGAGTTTCGTACATAACTTGCTAATTATAATTTAAGGGCAAGTATGCATTTGTTTTATTTGAGATTCATGTCAATGAGTCTTTTCAAGTCACTAATGCATTTGAAAAAAATTCAAATGAATTCTATTTTTACACTTTAAACACTACTTTCGTGGATCACTTGTTGATGATCTTTTTAAGACAAGTATGCATTTGATTTATCATATATTTATTTCAATGAGTCTTTTGAAGACAATAAATCATTTAGAAGTAATTGGAGCGAATACTATTTTCGCATTCCAAACACGACTTTCGCGCATAGCTTGCATATTATTTTTTGAACGCAAGTATGAATTTGTTTTATTTTAGTGTCATTAATTCAATGACTTTTTGAAAGTCACGAATTCATTTGAAAGCAATTAAATTGAATTCTATTTTCGCACGTTGAACCAGATTTTCGTACATAACTTGCTAATTATCATTTAAGGGCAAGTATGCATTTGTTTTATTTCAGATTCATGTCAATGATTCTTTTCAAGTCACTAATGCATTTGAAAAAAACTCAAATGAATTCTATTTGTACACTTTAAACTCTACTTTCGTGGATCGCTTGTTAATGATCTTTTTAAGACAAGTATGCATTTGATTTATCATATATTTATTTCAATGAGTCTTTTCAAGACAATAAATCATTTGGAAGTAATTGGAGCGAATACTATTTTCGCATTCGAAACACGACTTTCGCGCATAGCTTGCATATGATTTTTTGAAGGCAAGTATGAATTTGTTTAATCTTAGAGTCATCATCTCAATGACTCTCTAACAGTCACTAATTCATTTGAAAGCAATTAAAATGAATTCTATTTTCGCACTTCGAACCAGACTTTCGTACATAACTTGCTAATTATCATTTAAGGGCAAGTATGCATTTGTTTTATTTGAGATTCATGTCAATGAGTCTTTTCGAGTCACTAATGCAATTGAAAAAAAGTAAAATGAATTCTATTTTTACACTTTAAACACTACTTTCGTGGATCACTTGTTGATGATCTTTTTAAGACAAGTATGCATTTGATTTATCATATATTTATTTCAATGAGTCTTTTGAAGACAATAAATCATTTAGAAGTAATTGGAGCGAATACTATTTTCTCATTCCAAACACGACTTTCGCGCATAGCTTGCATATGATTTTTTGAAGGCAAGTATGAATTTGTTTAATCTTAGAGTCATCATCTCAATGACTCTCTGAAAGTCACTAATTCATTTGAACACAATTAAAATGAATTCTATTTTCGCACTCCGAACCAGACTTTCGTACATAACTTGCTAATTATCATTTAAGGGCAAGTATGCATTTGTTTTATTTGAGATTCATGTCAATGAGTCTTTTCAAGTCACTAATGCATTTGAAAAAAATTCAAATGAATTCTATTTTTACACTTTAAACACTACTTTCGTGGATCACTTGTTGATGATCTTTTTAAGACAAGTATGCATTTGATTTATCATATATTTATTTCAATGAGTCTTTTCAAGACAATAAATCATTTAGAAGTAATTAGAGCGAATACTGTTTTCGCATTCCAAACACGACTTTCGCGCATAGCTTGCGTATGATTTTTTGAACGCAAGTATGAATTTGTTTAATCTTAGAGTCATCATCTCAATGACTCTCTGAAAGTCACTAATTCATTTGAACACAATTAAAATGAATTCTATTTTCGCACTTCGAACCCGACTTTCGTACATAACTTGCTAATGATCATTTAAGGGCAAGTATGTGTTTGTTTTATTTGAGATTCATGTCAGTGAGTCTTTTCAAGGCACTAATGCATTTGAAAAATATTCAAATGAATTCTACTTTTACATTTCAAACACTACTTTCGCGGATCAGTTGTTGATGATCTTTTTAAGACAAGTATGCATTTGATTTATCATATATTTATTTCAATGAGTCATTTCAAGACAATAAATCATTTGGAAGCCATTGGAGCGAATACTATTTTCGCATTTCAAACACGACTTTCGCGCATAGCTTGCATATTATTTTTTGCACGCAAGTATGAATTTGTTTTATTTTAGTGTCATTAATTCAATGACTTTTTGAAAGTCACGAATTCATTTGAAAGCAATTAAAATGAATTCTATTTTCGCACTCCGAACCAGACTTTCGTACATAACTTGCTAATTATCATTTAAGGGCAAGTATGCATTTGTTTTATTTGAGATTCATGTCAATGAGTCTTTTCAAGTCACTAATGCATTTGAAAAAAATTCAAATGAATTCTATTTTTACATTTCAAACACTACTTTCGCGGATCACTTGTTGATGATCTTTTTAAGACAAGTATGCATTTGATTTATCATATATTTATTTCAATGAGTCTTTTCAAGACAATAAATCATTTAGAAGCCATTGGAGCGAATACTATTTTCGCATTTCAAACACGACTTTCGCGCATAGCTTGCGTATGATTTTTTGAAGGCAAGTATGAATTTGTTTAATCTTAGTGTCATTATCTCAATGACCTTTTGAAAGTCACTAATTCATTTGAACACAATTAAAATGAATTGTATTTTCGCACCTCGAACCCGACTTTCGTACATAACTTGCTAATGATCATTTAAGGGCAAGTCTGCGTTTGTTTTATTTGAGATTCATGTCAATGAGTCTTTTCAAGTCACTAATGCATTTGAAAAAAATTCAAATGAATTCTATTTTTACATTTCAAACACTACTTTCGCGGATCACTTGTTGATGATCTTTTTAAGACAAGTATGCATTTGATTTATCATATATTTATTTCAATGAGTCTTTTCAAGACAATAAATCATTTGGAAGCCATTGGAGCGAATACTATTTTCGCATTTCAAACACGACTTTCCCTCATAGCTTGCATATTATTTTTTGAACGCAAGTATGAATTTGTTTTCTTTTAGTGTCATTATCTCAATGACTTTTTGAAAGTCACTAATTCATTTGAAAGCAATTAAAATGAATTCTATTTTCGCAGTTCGAACCCGACTTTCGTACATAACTTGCTAATGATCATTTAAGGGCAAGTCTGCGTTTGTTTTATTTGAGATTCATGTCAATGAGTCTTTTCAAGTCACTAATGCATTTGAAAACAATTCAAATGAATTCAATATTCACATTTCAAACACTACTTTCGCGGATCACTTGTTGATGATCTTTTTAAGACAAGTATGCATTTGATTTATCATATATTTATTTCAATGAGTCTTTTCAAGACAATAAATCATTTGGAAGCCATTGGAGCGAATACTATTTTCGCATTTCAGACACGACTTTCGTGCATAGCTTGCATATTATTTTTTGAACGCAAGTATGAATTTGTTTTATTTTAGTGTCATTAATTCAATGACTTTTTGAAAGTCACGAATTCATTTGAAAGCAATTAAAATGAATTCTATTTTCGCACTTCGAACCAGACTTTCGTACATAACTTGCTAATTATCATTTATGGGCAAGTATGCATTTGTTTTATTTGAGATTCATGTCAATGAGTCTTTTCAAGTCACTAATGCACTTGAAAAAAAGTCAAATGAATTCTATTTTTACACTTTAGACACTACTTTCGCGGATCACTTGTTGATAATCTTTTTAAGACAAGTATCCATTTGATTTATCATATATTTATTTCAATGAGTCTTTTCAAGACAATAAATCATTTGGAAGCCATTGGAGCGAATACTATTTTCGCATTTCAAACACGACTTCCGCGCATAGCTTGCATATTATTTTTGAACGCAAGTATGAATTTGTTTTATTTTTGTGTCATTATCTCACTGACTTTTTGAAAGTCACTAATTCATTTGAAAGCAATTAAAATGAATTCTATTTTCGCACTTCGAACCCGACTTTCGAACATAACTTGCTAATTATCATTTCAGGGAAAGTATGCGTTTGTTTTATTTGAGATTCATGTCAACGAGTCTTTTCAAGTCACTAATTTATTTGAAAACAATTCAAATGAATTCTATTTTTGCACTTCAAACACTACTTTCCCACATCACTTGCTAATGATCTTTTTAAGAAAAGTATGTATTTGTTTTATCTTATATTCATTTCAATGAGTCTTTTCAAGACACTAAATCATTTCGAAGCCATTGGAGCGAATACTATTTTCGAATTTCAAACACGACTATCGCGCATAGCTTGCATATGATTTTTTCAAGGCAAGTATGAATTTGTTTAATCTTAGAGTCATCATCTCAATGACTCTTCGAAAGTCACTAATTCATTTGAACACAATTAAAATGAGTTCTATTTTTCACACTTCGAACCCGACTTTCGTACATAACTTGCTAATGATCATTTACTGACAAGTATGCGTATGTTTTATTTGAGATTCATGTCAATGAGTCTTTTCAAGTCACTAATGCATTTAAAAAAAATTCAAATGAATTCTATTTTTACACTTTAAACACTACTTTCGTGGATCACTTGTTGATGATCTTTTTATGACAAGTATGCATTTGATTTATCATATATTTATTTCACTGAGTCTTTTCAAGGCAATAAATCATTTGGAAGCAATTGGAGCGAATGCTATTTTCGCATTTCAAACACGACTTTCACGCCTAGCTTGCATATGATTTTTTGAAGGCAAGTATGAATTTGTTTAATCTTAGAGTCATCATCTCAATGACTCTTTAAAAGTCACTAATTCAATTGAAAACAATTAAAATGAATTCTATTTTCGCACTTCGAACCCGAGTTTCGTACATAACTTGCTAATGATCATTTCAGGGCAAGTATGCGTTTGTTTTATTTGAGATCCATGTCAACGAGTCTTTTCAAGTCACTAGTGCATTTGAAAAAAATTCAAATGAATTCTATTTTTACACTTTAAACACTACTTTCGCGGATCACTTGTTGATAATCTTTTTAAGACAAGTATGCATTTGATTTATCATATATTTATTTCAATGAGTCTTTTCAAGACAATAAATCATTTGGAAGCCATTGGAGCGAATACTATTTTCGCATTTCAAACACGACTTCCGCGCATAGCTTGCATATTATTTTTGAACGCAAGTATGAATTTGTTTTATTTTTGTGTCATTATCTCACTGACTTTTTGAAAGTCACTAATTCATTTGAAAGCAATTAAAATGAATTCTATTTTCGCACTTCGAACCCGACTTTCGAACATAACTTGCTAATTATCATTTCAGGGAAAGTATGCGTTTGTTTTATTTGAGATTCATGTCAACGAGTCTTTTCAAGTCACTAATTTATTTGAAAACAATTCAAATGAATTCTATTTTTGCACTTCAAACACTACTTTCCCACATCACTTGCTAATGATCTTTTTAAGAAAAGTATGCATTTGTTTTATCTTATATTCATTTCAATGAGTCTTTTCAAGACACTAAATCATTTCGAAGCCATTGGAGCGAATACTATTTTCGAATTTCAAACACGACTATCGCGCATAGCTTGCATATGATTTTTTCAAGGCAAGTATGAATTTGTTTAATCTTAGAGTCATCATCTCAATGACTCTTCGAAAGTCACTAATTCATTTGAACACAATTAAAATGAGTTCTATTTTTCGCACTTCGAACCCGACTTTCGTACATAACTTGCTAATGATCATTTACTGACAAGTATGCGTATGTTTTATTTGAGATTCATGTCAATGAGTCTTTTCAAGTCACTAATGCATTTAAAAAAAATTCAAATGAATTCTATTTTTACACTTTAAACACTACTTTCGTGGATCACTTGTTGATGATCTTTTTATGACAAGTATGCATTTGATTTATCATATATTTATTTCACTGAGTCTTTTCAAGGCAATAAATCATTTGGAAGCAATTGGAGCGAATACTATTTTCGCATTTCAAACACGACTTTCACGCCTAGGTTGCATATGATTTTTTGAGGGCAAGTATGAATTTGTTTAATCTTAGAGTCATCATCTCAATGACTTTTTGAAAGTCACTAATTCATTTGAACACAATTAAAATGAATTCTATTTTCGCAGTTCGAACCCGACTTTCGTACATAACTTGCTAATGATCATTTAAGGGCAAGTATGCGTTTGTTTTATTTGAGATTCATGTCAATGAGTCTTTTCAAGTCACTAATGCATTTGAAAAAAATTCAAATGAATTCTATTTTTACACTTTAAACATTACTTTCCCGCATCACTTCCTAATGATCTTTTAAAGACAAGTATGCATTTGATTTGTCATATATTTATTTCAATGAGTCTTTTCAAGACAATAAATCATTTGGAAGCAATTGGAGCGAATACTATTTTCGCATTTCAAACACGACTTTCACGCCTAGCTTGCATATGATTTTTTGAAGGCAAGTATGAATTTGTTTAATCTTAGAGTCATCATCTCAATGACTCTTTAAAAGTCACTAATTCAATTGAAAACAATTAAAATGAATTCTATTTTCGCACTTCGAACCCGAGTTTCGTACATAACTTGCTAATGATCATTTCAGGGCAAGTATGCGTTTGTTTTATTTGAGATCCATGTCAACGAGTCTTTTCAAGTCACTAGTGCATTTGAAAAAAATTCAAATGAATTCTATTTTTACACTTTAAACACTACTTTCGCGGATCACTTGTTGATAATCTTTTTAAGACAAGTATGCATTTGATTTATCATATATTTATTTCAATGAGTCTTTTCAAGACAATAAATCATTTGGAAGCCATTGGAGCGAATACTATTTTCGCATTTCAAACACGACTTCCGCGCATAGCTTGCATATTATTTTTTAACGCAAGTATGAATTTGTTTTATTTTTGTGTCATTATCTCACTGACTTTTTGAAAGTCACTAATTCATTTGAAAGCAATTAAAATGAATTCTATTTTCGCACTTCGAACCCGACTTTCGAACATAACTTGCTAATTATCATTTCAGGGAAAGTATGCGTTTGTTTTATTTGAGATTCATGTCAACGAGTCTTTTCAAGTCACTAATTTATTTGAAAACAATTCAAATGAATTCTATTTTTGCACTTCAAACACTACTTTCCCACATCACTTGCTAATGATCTTTTTAAGAAAAGTATGCATTTGTTTTATCTTATATTCATTTCAATGAGTCTTTTCAAGACACTAAATCATTTCGAAGCCATTGGAGCGAATACTATTTTCGAATTTCAAACACGACTATCGCGCATAGCTTGCATATGATTTTTTGAAGGCAAGTATGAATTTGTTTAATCTTAGAGTCATCATCTCAATGACTCTTCGAAAGTCACTAATTCATTTGAACACAATTAAAATGAATTCTATTTTCGCACTTCGAACCCGACATTCGTACATAACTTGCTAATGATCATTTAAGGGCAAGTATGCGTTTGTTTTATTTGAGATCCATGTCAATGAGTCTTATCAAGTCACTAATGCATTTGAAAAAAATTCAAATGAATTCTATTTTTACACTTTAAACATTACTTTCCCGCATCACTTCCTAATGATCTTTTAAAGACAAGTATGCATTTGATTTGTCATATATTTATTTCAATGAGTCTTTTCAAGACAATAAATCATTTGGAAGCAATTGGAGCGAATACTATTTTCGCATTTCAAACACGACTTTCTCGCCTAGCTTGCATATGATTTTTTGAAGGCAAGTATGAATTTGTTTAATCTTAGAGTCATCATCTCAATGACTCTTTCAAAGTCACTAATTCATTTGAACACAATTAAAATGAATTCTATTTCCGCACTTCGAACCCGACTTTCGTACATAACTTGCTAATTATCATTTAAGGGCAAGTATGCATTTGTTTTATTTGAGATTCATGTCAATGAGTCTTTTCAAGTCACAAATGCATTTGAAAAAAATTCAAATGAAATCTATTTTTACACTTTAAACAGTACTTTCGTGGATCACTTGTTGATGATCTTTTCAAGACAAGTATGCATTTGATTTATCATATATTTATTTCAATGAGTCTTTTCAAGACAATAAATCATTTGGAACCATTAGAGCGAATACTATTTTCGCATTTCAAACACGACTTTCGCGCATAGCTTGCATATTATTTTTTGAACGCAAGTATGAATTTGTTTTATTTTAGTGTCATTATCTCAATGACTTTTTGAAAGTCACTAATTCATTTGAAAGCAATTAAAATGAATTCTATTTTCGCACTTCGAACCCGACTTTCGTACATAACTTGCTAATGATCATTTAAGGGCAAGTCTGCGTTTGTTTTATTTGAGATTCATGTCAATGAGTCTTTTCAAGTCACTAATGCATTTGAAAACAATTCAAATGAATTCAATTTTTACACTTTAAACACTACTTTTGTGGATCACTTGTTGATGATCTTTTTAAGACAAGTATGCATTTGATTTATCATATATTTATTTCAATGAGTCTTTTCAAGACCATAAATCATTTAGAAGTAATTGGAGCGAATACTATTTTCGCATTCCAAACACGACTTTCGCGCATAGCTTGCATATGATTTTTTGAAGGCAAGTATGAATTTGTTTAATCTTAGAGTCATCATCTCAATGACTTTTTGAAAGTCACTAATTCATTTGAACACAATTAAAATGAATTCTATTTTCGCACTTCGAACCCGACTTTCGTACATAACTTGCTAATTATCATTTATGAGCAAGTATGCGTTTGTTTTATTTGAGATTCATGTCAATGAGTCTTTCCAAGACACTAATGCATTTGAAAAAAATTCAAATGAATTCTGTTTTTACATTTCAAACACTACTTTCGCGGATCACTTGTTGATGATCTTTTTAAGACAAGTATGCATTTGATTTATCATATATTTTTTTCAATGAGTCTGTTCAAGACAATAAATCATTTGGAAGCCATTGGAGCGAATACTATTTTCGCATTTCAAACACGACTTTCGCGCATAGCTTGCATATTATTTTTTGAACGCAAGTATGAATTTGTTTTATTTTAGTGTCATTAATTCAATGACTTTTTGAAAGTCACGAATTCATTTGAAAGCAATTAAAATGAATTCTATTTTCGCACTCTGAACCAGACTTTCGTACATAACTTGCTAATTATCATTTAAGGGCAAGTATGCATTTGTTTTATTTGAGATTCATGTCAATGAGTCTTTTCAAGTCACTAATGCACTTGAAAAAAAGTCAAATGAATTCTATTTTCACACTTTAGACACTACTTTCGTGGATCACTTGTTGATGATCTTTTTAAGACAAGTATGCATTTGATTTATCATATATTTATTTCAATGAGTCTTTTCAAGACAATAAATCATTTGGAAGTAATTGGAGCGAATACTATTTTCGCATTCGAAACACGACTTTCGCGCATAGCTTGCATATGATTTTTTGAAGGCAAGTATGAATTTGTTTAATCTTAGAGTCATCATCTCAATGACTTTTTGAAAGTCACTAATTCATTTGAACACAATTAAAATGAATTCTATTTTCGCACTTCGAACCCGACTTTCGTACATAACTTGCTAATGATCATTTATGAGCAAGTATGCGTTTGTTTTATTTGAGATTCATGTCAGTGAGTCTTTTCAAGGCACTAATGCATTTGAAAAAAATTCAAATGAATTCTACTTTTACATTTCAAACACTACTTTCGCGGATCAGTTGTTGATGATCTTTTTAAGACAAGTATGCATTTGATTTATCATATATTTATTTCAATGAGTCATTTCAAGACAATAAATCATTTGGAAGCCGTTGGAGCGAATACTATTTTCGCATTTCAAACACGACTTTCGCGCATAGCTTGCATATTATTTTTTGAACGCAAGTATGAATTTTTTTATTTTAGTGTCATTAATTCAATGACTTTTTGAAAGTCACGAATTCATTTGAAAGCAATTAAAATGAATTCTATTTTCGCACTTCGAGCCAGACTTTCGTACATAACTTGCTAATTATCATTTAAGGGCAAGTATGCATTTGTTTTATTTGAGATTCATGTCAATGAGTCTTTTCAAGTCACTAATGCATTTTGAAAAAAATTCAAATGAATTCTATTTTTACACTTTAAACACTACTTTCGTGGATCACTTGTTGATGATCTTTTTAAGACAAGTATGCATTTGATTTATCATATATTTATTTCAATGAGTCTTTTCAAGACAATAAATCATTTGGAAGTAATTGGAGCGAATACTATTTTCGCATTCTAAACAAGACTTTCGCGCATAGCTTGCATATGATTTTTTGAAGGCAAGTATGAATTTGTTTACGCTTAGAGTCATCATCTGAATGACTCTCTGAAAGTCACTAATTCATTTGAACACAATTAAAATGAATTCTATTTTCGCACTTCGAACCCGACTTTCGTACATAACTTGCTAATGATCATTTAAGGGCAAGTATGCGTTTGTTTTCTTTGAGAATCATGTCAATGAGTCTTTTCAAGTCACTAATGCATTTGAAAACAATTCAAATGAATTCTATTTTTACATTTCAAACACTACTTTCGCGGATCACTTGTTGATGATCTTTTTAAGACAAGTATGCATTTGATTTATCATATATTTATTTCAATGAGTCTTTTCAAGACAATAAATCATTTGGAAGCCATTGGACCGAATACTATTTTCGCATTTCAAACACGACTTTCGCGCATAGCTTGCATATTATTTTTTGAACGCAAGTATGAATTTGTTTTATTTTAGTGTCATTAATTCAATGACTTTTTGAAAGTCACGAATTCATATGAAAGCAATTAAAATGAATTCTATTTTCGCACATCGAACCAGACTTTCGTACATAACTTGCTAATTATCATTTAAGGTCAAGTATGCATTTGTTTTATTTGAGATTCATGTCAATGAGTCTTTTCAAGTCACTAATGCATTTGAAAAAAATTCAAATGAATTCTATTTTTACACTTTAAACACTCCTTTCGTGGATCACTTGTTGATGATCTTTTTAAGACAAGTATGCATTTGATTTATCATATATTTATTTCAATGAGTCTTTTCAAGACAATAAATCATTTGGAAGCCATTGGAGCGAATACTATTTTCGCATTCCAAACACGACTTTCGCGCATAGCTTGCATATTATTTTTTGAACGCAAGTATGAATTTGTTTTATTTTAGTGTCATTAATTCAATGACTTTTTTAAAGTCACGAATTCATTTGAAAGCAATTAAAATGAATTCTTTTTTCGCACTTCGAACCAAACTTTCGTACATAACTTGCTAATTATCATTTAAGGGCAAGTATGCATTTGTTTTATTTGAGATTCATGTCAATGAGACTTTTCAAGTCACTAATGCATTTGAAAAAAATTCAAATGAATTCTATTTTTACACTTTAAACACTACTTTCGTGGATCACTTGTTGATGATCTTTTTAAGACAAGTATGCATTTGATTTATCATATATTTATTTCAATGAGTCTTTTCAAGACAATAAATCATTTAGAAGTAATTGGAGCGAATACTATTTTCGCATTCCAAACACGACTTTCGCGCATAGCTTGCATTTGATTTTTTGAAGGCAAGTATGAATTTGTTTAATTTTAGTGTCATTATCTCAATGACTTTTTGAAAGTCACTAATTCATTTGAAAGCAATTAAAATGAATTCTATTTTCGCACTTCGAACCCGACTTTCGTACATAACTTGCTAATGATCATTTAAGGGCAAGTCTGCGTTTGTTTTATTTGAGATTCATGTCAATGAGTCTTTTCAAGTCACTAATGCATTTGAAAACAATTCAAATGAATTCAATTTTTACATTTCAAACACTACTTTCGCGGGTCACTTGTTGATGATCTTTTTAAGACAAGTATGCATTTGATTTATCATATATTTATTTCAATGAGTCTTTTCAAGACAATAAATAATTTGGAAGTAATTGGAGCGAATACTATTTTCGCATTCCAAACACGACTTTCGCGCATAGCTTGCATATTATTTTTTGAACGCAAGTATGAATTTGTTTTATTTTAGTGTCATTAATTCAATGACTTTTTGAAAGTCACGAATTCATTTGAAAGCAATTAAAATGAATTCTATTTTCGCACTTCGAACCAGACTTTCGTACATAACTTGCTAATTATCATTTAAGGGCAAGTATGCATTTGTTTTATTTGAGATTCATGTCAATGAGTCTTTTCAAGTCACTAATGCATTTGAAAAAAATGCAAATGAATTCTATTTTTACACTTTAAACACTACTTTCGTGGATCACTTGTTGATGATCTTTTTAAGACAAGTATGCATTTGATTTATCATATATTTATTTCAATGAGTCTTTTCAAGACAATAAATCATTTGGAAGCCATTGGAGCGAATACTATTTTCGCATTCCAAACACGACTTTCGCGCATAGCTTGCATATTATTTTTTGAACGCAAGTATGAATTTGTTTCATTTTAGTGTCATTAATTCAATGACTTTTTGAAAGTCACTAATTCATTTGAACACAATTAAAATGAATTCTATTTTCGCACTTCGAACCCGACTTTCGTACATAACTTGCTAATGATCATTTAAGGGCAAGTATGCGTTTGTTTTCTTTGAGATTCATGTCAATGAGTCTTTTCAAGACACTAATGCATTTGAAAAAAATTCAAATGAATTCTATTTTTACATTTCAAACACTACTTTCGTGGATCACTTGTTGATGATCTTTTTAAGACAAGTATGCATTTGATTTATCATATATTTATTTCAATGAGTCTTTTCAAGACAATAAATCATTTAGAAGCCATTGGAGCAAATACAATTTTCGCATTCCAAACACGACCTTCGCGCATAGCTTGCATATTATTTTTTGAACGCAAGTATGAATTTGTTTTATTTTAGTGTCATTAATTCAATGACTTTTTGAAAGTCACGAATTCATTTGAACACAATTAAAATGAATTCTATTTTCGCACTTCGAACCCGACTTTCGTACATAACTTGCTAATGATCATTTAAGGGCAAGTATGTGTTTGTTTTATTTGAGATTCATGTCAATGAGTCTTTTCAAGACACTAATGCATTTGAAAAAAATTCAAATGAATTCTATTTTT
Organism: Coriaria nepalensis; assembly: GCA_027186245.1. Taxonomy (NCBI): domain Eukaryota; kingdom Viridiplantae; phylum Streptophyta; class Magnoliopsida; order Cucurbitales; family Coriariaceae; genus Coriaria; species Coriaria nepalensis. The sequence goes on from CP114481.1 coordinate 20,097,262, forward strand.
ACACTTTAAACACTACTTTCGCGGATCACTTGTTGATAACCTTTTTAAGACAAGTATGCATTTGATTTATCATATATTTATTTCAATGAGTCTTTTCAAGATAATAAATCATTTGGAAGCCATTGGAGCGAATACTATTTTCGCATTCCAAACACGACTTTCGCGCATAGCTTGCATATTATTTTTTGAACGCAAGTATGAATTTGTTTTATTTTAGTGTCATTAATTCAATGACTTTTTGAAAGTCACGAATTCATTTGAAAGCAATTAAAATGAATTCTTTTTTCGCACTTTGAACCAAACTTTCGTACATAACTTGCTAATTATCATTTAAGGGCAAGTATGCATTTGTTTTATTTGAGATTCATGTCAATGAGACTTTTCAAGTCACTAATGCATTTGAAAAAAATTCAAATGAATTCTATTTTTACACTTTAAACACTACTTTCGCGGATCACTTGTTGATGATCTTTTTAAGAGAAGTATGCATTTGATTTATCATATATTTATTTCAATGAGTCTTTTCAGGACAATAAATCATTTGGAAGTAATTGGAGCGAATACTATTTTCGCATTCCAAACACGACTTTCGCGCATAGCTTGCATATGATTTTTTGAAGGCAAATATGAATTTGTTTAATCTTAGAGTCATCATCTCAATAACTCTCTGAAAGTCACTAATTCATTTGAACACAATTAAAATGAATTCTATTTTCGCACTACGAACCTGACTTTCGTACATAACTTGCTAATGATCATTTAAGGGCAAGTATGCGTTTGTTTTATTTGAGATTCATGTCAATGAGCCTTTTCAAGACACTAATGCATTTGAAAAAAATTCAAATGAATTCTATTTTTACATTTCAAACACTACTTTCGCGGATCACTTGTTGTTGATCTTTTTAAGACAAGTATGCATTTGATTTATCATATATTTATTTCAATGAGTCTTTTCAAGACAATAAATCATTTGGAAGTAATTGGAGCGAATACTGTTTTCGCATTCCAAACACGACTTTCGCGCCTAGCTTGCATATGATTTTTTGAAGGCAAGTATGGATTTGTTTAATCTTAGAGTCATCATCTCAATGACTCTTTCAAAGTCACTAATTCATTTGAACACAATTAACATGAATTCTATTTTCGCACTCCGAACCTGACTTTCGTACATAACTTGCTAATGATCATTGAAGGGCAAGTATGTGTTTGTTTTATTTGAGATTCATGTCAATGAGTCTTTTCAAGTCAACAATGCATTTGAAAAAAATTCAAATGAATTCTATTTTTACACTTAAACACTACTTTCGGGGATCACTTGTTGATAATCTTTTTAAGACAAGTATGCATTTGATTTATCATATATTTATTTCAATGAGTCTTTTCAAGACAATAAATCATTTGGAAGCCATTGAAGCGAATACTATTTTCGCATTTCAAACACGACTTTCGCGCATAGCTTGCATATTATTTTTTGAACGCAAGTATGAATTTGTTTTATTTTAGTGTCATTATCTCAATGACTTTTTGAAAGTCACTAAGTCATTTGAAAGCATTTAAAATGAATTCTATTTTCGCACTCCGAACCCGACTTTCATACATAACTTGCTAATGATCATTTAAGGGCAAGTATGTGTTTGTTTTATTTGAGAGTCATGTCAATGAGTCTTTTCAAGTCACTTATTTATTTGAAAACAATTCCAATGAATTCTATTTTTGCACTTCAAACACGACTCTCCCACATCACTTGCTAATGATCTTTTTAAAATCAAGTATGCATTTGATTTATCATATATTTATTTCAATGAGTCTTTTCTAGACAATAAATCATTTGGAAGCCACTGGAGCGAATACTATTTTTGCATTTCAAACACGACTTTCACGCCTAGCTTGCATATGATTTTTTGAAGGCAACTATGAATTTGTTTAATCTTAGAGTCATCATCTCAATGACTCTTTCAAAGTCACTAATTCATTCGAACACAATTAAAATGAATTCTATTTCCGCACTTCGAACCCGACTTTCGTACATAACTTGCTAATGATCATTTAAGGGCAAGTATGTGTTTGTTTTATCTGAGATTCATGTCAATGAGTCTTTTCGAGTCACTAATGCATTTGAAAAAAATTCAAATGAATTCTATTTTTACACTTTAAACACTACTTTCGTGTATCACTTGTTGATGATCTTTTTAAGACAAGTATGCATTTGATTTATCATATATTTATTTCAATGAGTCTTTTCAAGACAATAAATCATTTGGAAGCCATTGGAGCGAATACTATTTTCGCATTTCAAACACGACTTTCTCGCCTAGCTTGCACATGATTTTTTGAAGGCAAGTATGAATTTGTTTAATCTTAGAGTCATCATCTCAATGACTCTTTCAAAGTCACTAATTCATTTGAACACAATTAAAATGAATTCTATTTCTGCACTTCGAACCCGACTTTCGTACATAACTTGCTAATGATCATTTAAGGGCAAGTATGTGTTTGTTTTATTTGAGATTCATGTCAATGAGTCTTTTCAAGTCAATAATGCATTTGAAAAAATTCAAATGAATTCTATTTTTACACTTTAAACACTACTTTCGCGGATCACTTGTTTATAATCTTTTTAAGACAAGTATGCATTTGATTTATCATATATTTATTTCAATGAGTCTTTTCATGACAATAAATCATTTGGAAGCCATTGGAGCGAATACTATTTTCGCACTTCAAACACGACTTTCTCGCCTAGCTTGCATATGATTTTTTGAAGGCAAGTATGGATTTGTTTAATCTTAGAGTCATCATCTCAATGACTCTTTCAAAGTCACTAATTCATTTGAACACAATTAAAATGAATTCTATTTTCGCACTCCGAACCTGACTTTCGTACATAACTTGCTAATGATCATTGAAGGGCAAGTATGTGTATGTTTTATTTGAGATTCATGTCAATGAGTCTGTTCAAGTCACTTATTTATTTGAAAACAATTCCAATAAATTCTATTTTTGCACTTCAAACACGACTCTCCCACATCACTTGCTAATGATCTTTTTAAAATCAAGTATGCATTTGATTTATCATATATTTATTTCAATGAGTCTTTTCAAGACAATAAATCATTTGGAAGCCACTGGAGCGAATACTATTTTCGCATTTCAAACACGACTTTCACGCCTAGCTTGCATATGATTTTTTGAAGGCAAGTATGAATTTGTTTAATCTTAGAGTCATCATCTCAATGACTCTTTCAAAGTCACTAATTCATTTGAACACAATTAAAATGAATTCTATTTCCGCACTTCGAACCCGACTTTCGTACATAACTTGCTAATGATCATTTAAGGGCAAGTATGTGTTTGTTTTATTTGAGATTCATGTCAATGAGTCTTTTTAAGTCAATAATGCATTTGAAAAAAATTCAAATGAATTCTATTTTTACACTTTAAACACTACTTTCGCGGATCACTTGTTGATAATCTTTTTAAGACAAGTATGCATTTGATTTATCATATATTTATTTCAATGAGTCTTTTCAAGACAATAAATCATTTGGAAGCCATTGGAGCGAATACTATTTTCGCATTTCAAACACGACTTTCGCGCATAGCTTGCATATTATTTTTTGAACGCAAGTATGAATTTGTTTTATTTTAGTGTCATCAATTCAATGACTTTTTGAAAGTCACGAATTCATTTGAAAGCAATTAAAACGAATTCTATTTTCGCACTCCGAACCCGACTTTCATACATAACTTGCTAATGATCATTTAAGGGTAAGTATGCGTTTGTTTTATTTGAGATTCATGTCAATGAGTCTTTTCAAGTCACTGATGCATTTGAAAAAAATTCAAATGAATTCTATTTTTACACTTTAAACACTACTTTCGCGGATCACTTGTTTATAATCTTTTTGAAGACAAGTATGCAGTTGATTTATCATATATTTATTTCAATGAGTCTTTTCATGACAATAAATCATTTGGAAGCCATTGGAGCGAATACTATTTTCGCATTTCAAACACGACTTTCACGCCTAGCTTGCATATGATTTTTTGAAGGCAAGTATGAATTTGTTTTATTTTAGTGTCATCAATTCAATCACTTTTTGAAAGTCACGAATTCATTTGAAAGCAATTAAAACGAATTCTATTTTCGCACTCCGAACCCGACTTTCATACATAACTTGCTAATGATCATTTAAGGGCAAGTATGTGTTTGTTTTATTTGAGATTCATGTCAATGAGTCTTTTCAAGTCACTAATGCATTTGAAAAAAAATCAAATGAATTCTATTTTTACACCTTAAACACTACTTTCGCGGATCACTTGTTGATAATCTTTTTAAGACAAGTATGCATTTGATTTATCGTATATTTATTTCAATGAGTCTTTCCAAGACAATAAATCATTTGGAAGCAATTGGAGCGAATACTATTTTCGCATTTCAAACACGACTTTCACGCCTAGCTTGCATATGATTTTTTGAGGGCAAGTATGAATTTGTTTAATCTTAGAGTCATCATCTCAATGACTCTTTGAAAGTCACTAATTCATTTGAACACAATTAAAATGAATTCTATTTTCGCAGTTCGAACCCGACCTTCGTACATAACTTGCTAATGATCATTTAAGGGCAAGTATGCGTTTGTTTTATTTGAGATTCATGTCAATGAGTCTTTTCAAGTCACTAATGCATTTGAAAAAAATTCAAATGAATTCTATTTTTACACTTTAAACACTACTTTCGCGGATCACTTGTTGATAATCTTTTTAAGACAAGTATGCATTTGATTTATCGTATATTTATTTCAATGAGTCTTTTCAAGACAATAAATCATTTGGAAGCCATTGGAGCGAATACTATTTTCGCATTTCAAACACGACTTTCACGCCTAGCTTGCATATGATTTTTTGAGGGCAAGTATGAATTTGTTTAATCTTAGAGTCATCATCTCAATGACTCTTTCAAAGTCACTAATTCATTTGAACACAATTAAAATGAATTCTATTTTCGCACTCCGAACCTGACTTTCGTATATAACTTGCTAAAGATCATTTAAGGGCAAGTATGTGTTTGTTTTATTTGAGATTCATGTCAATGAGTCTTTTCCAGTCACTAATGCATTTGAAAAAAATTCAAATGAATTCTATTTTTACACTTTAAAAACTACTTTCGCGGATCACTTGTTTATAATCTTTTTGAAGACAATTATGCAGTTGATTTATCATATATTTATTTCAATGAGTCTTTTCATGACAATAAATCATTTGGAAGCCATTGGAGCGAATACTATTTTCGCATTTCAAACACGACTTTCACGCCTAGCTTGCATATGATTTTTTGAAGGCAAGTATGAATTTGTTTTATTTTAGTGTCATCAATTCAATCACTTTTTGAAAGTCACGAATTCATTTGAAAGCAATTAAAACGAATTCTATTTTCGCACTCCGAACCCGACTTTCATACATAACTTGCTAATGATCATTTAAGGGCAAGTATGTGTTTGTTTTATTTGAGATTCATGTCAATGAGTCTTTTCAAGTCACTAATGGATTTGAAAAAAATTCAAATGAATTCTATTTTTACACTTTAAACACTACTTTCGCGGATCACTTGTTGATAATCTTTTTAAGACAAGTATGCATTTGATTTATCTTATATTTATTTAAATGAGTCTTTTCAAGACAATAAATCATTTGGAAGCAATTGGAGCGAATACTATTTTCGCATTTCAAACACGACTTTCGCGCATAGCTTGCATATTATTTTTTGAACGCAAGTATGAATTTGTTTTATTTTAGTGTCATTATCTCAATGACTCTTTCAAAGTCACTAATTCATTTGAACACAATTAAAATGAATTCTATTTCCGCACTTCGAACCCGACTTTCGTACATAACTTGCTAATGATCATTTAAGGGCAAGTATGTGTTTGTTTTATTTGAGATTCATGTCAATGAGTCTTTTCAAGTCACTAATGGATTTGAAAAAAATTCAAATGAATTCTATTTTTACACTTTAAACACTACTTTCGCGGATCACTTGTTGATAATCTTTTTAAGACAAGTATGCATTTGATTTATCTTATATTTATTTAAATGAGTCTTTTCAAGACAATAAATCATTTGGAAGCAATTGGAGCGAATACTATTTTCGCATTTCAAACACGACTTTCGCGCATAGCTTGCATATTATTTTTTGAACGCAAGTATGAATTTGTTTTATTTTAGTGTCATTATCTCAATGACTCTTTCAAAGTCACTAATTCATTTGAACACAATTAAAATGAATTCTATTTCCGCACTTCGAACCCGACTTTCGTACATAACTTGCTAATGATCATTTAAGGGCAAGTATGTGTTTGTTTTATTTGAGATTCATGTCAATGAGTCTTTTCAAGTCACTAATGCATTTGAAAAAAAATCAAATGAATTCTATTTTTACACTTTAAACACTACTTTCGCGGATCACTTGTTGATAATCTTTTTAAGACAAGTATGCATTTGATTTATCGTATATTTATTTCAATGAGTCTTTTCAAGACAATAAATCATTTTGAAGCAATTGGAGCGAATACTATTTTCGCATTTCAAACACGACTTTCACGCCTAGCTTGCATATGATTTTTTGAGGGCAAGTATGAATTTGTTTAATCTTAGAGTCATCATCTCAATGACTCTTTGAAAGTCACTAATTCATTTGAACACAATTAAAATGAATTCTATTTTCGCAGTTCGAACCCGACTTTCGTACATAACTTGCTAATGATCATTTAAGGGCAAGTATGCGTTTGTTTTATTTGAGATTCATGTCAATGAGTCTTTTCAAGTCACTAATGCATTTGAAAAAAATTCAAATGAATTCTATTTTTACACTTTAAACACTACTTTCGCGGATCACTTGTTGATAATCTTTTTAAGACAAGTATGCATTTGATTTATCGTATATTTATTTCAATGAGTCTTTTCAAGACAATAAATCATTTGGAAGCCATTGGAGCGAATACTATTTTCGCATTTCAAACACGACTTTCACGCCTAGCTTGCATATGATTTTTTGAGGGCAAGTATGAATTTGTTTAATCTTAGAGTCATCATCTCAATGACTCTTTCAAAGTCACTAATTCATTTGAACACAATTAAAATGAATTCTATTTTCGCACTCCGAACCTGACTTTCGTATATAACTTGCTAAAGATCATTTAAGGGCAAGTATGTGTTTGTTTTATTTGAGATTCATGTCAATGAGTCTTTTCCAGTCACTAATGCATTTGAAAAAAATTCAAATGAATTCTATTTTTACACTTTAAAAACTACTTTCGCGGATCACTTGTTTATAATCTTTTTGAAGACAATTATGCAGTTGATTTATCATATATTTATTTCAATGAGTCTTTTCATGACAATAAATCATTTGGAAGCCATTGGAGCGAATACTATTTTCGCATTTCAAACACGACTTTCACGCCTAGCTTGCATATGATTTTTTGAAGGCAAGTATGAATTTGTTTTATTTTAGTGTCATCAATTCAATCACTTTTTGAAAGTCACGAATTCATTTGAAAGCAATTAAAACGAATTCTATTTTCGCACTCCGAACCCGACTTTCATACATAACTTGCTAATGATCATTTAAGGGCAAGTATGTGTTTGTTTTATTTGAGATTCATGTCAATGAGTCTTTTCAAGTCACTAATGGATTTGAAAAAAATTCAAATGAATTCTATTTTTACACTTTAAACACTACTTTCGCGGATCACTTGTTGATAATCTTTTTAAGACAAGTATGCATTTGATTTATCGTATATTTATTTCAATGAGTCTTTTCAAGACAATAAATCATTTTGAAGCAATTGGAGCGAATACTATTTTCGCATTTCAAACACGACTTTCACGCCTAGCTTGCATATGATTTTTTGAGGGCAAGTATGAATTTGTTTAATCTTAGTGTCATTATCTCAATGACTCTTTCAAAGTCACTAATTCATTTGAACACAATTAAAATGAATTCTATTTCCGCACTTCGAACCCGACTTTCGTACATAACTTGCTAATGATCATTTAAGGGCAAGTATGTGTTTGTTTTATTTGAGATTCATGTCAATGAGTCTTTTCAAGTCACTAATGGATTTGAAAAAAATTCAAATGAATTCTATTTTTACACTTTAAACACTACTTTCGCGGATCACTTGTTGATAATCTTTTTAAGACAAGTATGCATTTGATTTATCTTATATTTATTTAAATGAGTCTTTTCAAGACAATAAATCATTTGGAAGCAATTGGAGCGAATACTATTTTCGCATTTCTAACACGACTTTCGCGCATAGCTTGCATATTATTTTTTGAACGCAAGTATGAATTTGTTTTATTTTAGTGTCATTATCTCAATGACTCTTTCAAAGTCACTAATTCATTTGAACACAATTAAAATGAATTCTATTTCCGCACTTCGAACCCGACTTTCGTACATAACTTGCTAATGATCATTTAAGGGCAAGTATGTGTTTGTTTTATTTGAGATTCATGTCAATGAGTCTTTTCAAGTCACTAATGCATTTGAAAAAAAATCAAATGAATTCTATTTTTACACTTTAAACACTACTTTCGCGGATCACTTGTTGATAATCTTTTTAAGACAAGTATGCATTTGATTTATCGTATATTTATTTCAATGAGTCTTTTCAAGACAATAAATCATTTTGAAGCAATTGGAGCGAATACTATTTTCGCATTTCAAACACGACTTTCACGCCTAGCTTGCATATGATTTTTTGAGGGCAAGTATGAATTTGTTTAATCTTAGAGTCATCATCTCAATGACTCTTTGAAAGTCACTAATTCATTTGAACACAATTAAAATGAATTCTATTTTCGCAGTTCGAACCCGACTTTCGTACATAACTTGCTAATGATCATTTAAGGGCAAGTATGCGTTTGTTTTATTTGAGATTCATGTCAATGAGTCTTTTCAAGTCACTAATGCATTTGAAAAAAATTCAAATGAATTCTATTTTTACACTTTAAACACTACTTTCGCGGATCACTTGTTGATAATCTTTTTAAGACAAGTATGCATTTGATTTATCGTATATTTATTTCAATGAGTCTTTTCAAGACAATAAATCATTTAGAAGCCATTGGAGCGAATACTATTTTCGCATTTCAAACACGACTTTCACGCCTAGCTTGCATATGATTTTTTGAGGGCAAGTATGAATTTGTTTAATCTTAGAGTCATCATCTCAATGACTCTTTGAAAGTCACTAATTCATTTGAACAGTATTAAAATGAATTCTATTTTCGCACTTCGAACCCGACTTTCGTACATAGCTTGCTAATGATCATTTAAGGGCAAGTATGCGTTTGTTTTGTTTGAGATTCATGTCAATGAGTCTTTTCAAGTCACTAATCCATTTGAAAAAAATTCAAATGAATTCTATTTTTACACTTTAAACACTACTTTCGCGGATCACTTGTTGATAATCTTTTTGAAGACAAGTATGCATTTGATTTATCATATATTTATTTCAATGAGTCTTTTCATGACAATAAATCATTTGGAAGCCATTGGAGCGAATACTATTTTCGCATTTCAAACACGACTTTCGCGCATAGCTTGCATATGATTTTTTGAGGGCAAGTATGAATTTGTTTAATCTTAGAGTCATCATCTCAATGACTCTTTCAAAGTCACTAATTCATTTCAACACAATTAAAATGAATTCTATTTTCGCACTCCGAACCTGACTTTCGTATATAACTTGCTAAAGATCATTTAAGGGCAAGTATATGTTTGTTTTATTTGAGATTCACGTCAATGAGTCTTTTCAAGTCACTAATGCATTTGAAAAAAATTCAAATGAATTCTATTTTTACACTTTAAACACTACTTTCGCGGATCACTTGTTGATAATCTTTTTAAGACAAGTATGCATTTGATTTATCTTATATTTATTTAAATGAGTCTTTTCAAGACAATAAATCATTTGGAAGCAATTGGAGCGAATACTATTTTCGCATTTCAAACACGACTTTCGCGCATAGCTTGCATATTATTTTTTGAACGCAAGTATGAATTTGTTTTATTTTAGTGTCATTATCTCAATGACTCTTTCAAAGTCACTAATTCATTTGAACACAATTAAAATGAATTCTATTTCCGCACTTCGAACCCGACTTTCGTACATAACTTGCTAATGATCATTTAAGGGCAAGTATGTGTTTGTTTTATTTGAGATTCATGTCAATGAGTCTTTTCAAGTCACTAATGCATTTGAAAAAAAATCAAATGAATTCTATTTTTACACTTTAAACACTACTTTCGCGGATCACTTGTTGATAATCTTTTTAAGACAAGTATGCATTTGATTTATCGTATATTTATTTCAATGAGTCTTTTCAAGACAATAAATCATTTGGAAGCAATTGGAGCGAATACTATTTTCGCATTTCAAACACGACTTTCACGCCTAGCTTGCATATGATTTTTTGAGGGCAAGTATGAATTTGTTTAATCTTAGAGTCATCATCTCAATGACTCTTTGAAAGTCACTAATTCATTTGAACACAATTAAAATGAATTCTATTTTCGCAGTTCGAACCCGACTTTCGTACATAACTTGCTAATGATCATTTAAGGGCAAGTATGCGTTTGTTTTATTTGAGATTCATGTCAATGAGTCTTTTCAAGTCACTAATGCATTTGAAAAAAATGCAAATGAATTCTATTTTTACACTTTAAACACTACTTTCGCGGATCACTTGTTGATAATCTTTTTAAGACAAGTATGCATTTGATTTATCGTATATTTATTTCAATGAGTCTTTTCAAGACAATAAATCATTTAGAAGCCATTGGAGCGAATACTATTTTCGCATTTCAAACACGACTTTCACGCCTAGCTTGCATATGATTTTTTGAGGGCAAGTATGAATTTGTTTAATCTTAGAGTCATCATCTCAATGACTCTTTGAAAGTCACTAATTCATTTGAACAGAATTAAAATGAATTCTATTTTCGCACTTCGAACCCGACTTTCGTACATAGCTTTGTAATGATCATTTAAGGGCAAGTATGCGTTTGTTTTGTTTGAGATTCATGTCAATGAGTCTTTTCAAGTCACTAATGCATTTGAAAAAAATTCAAATGAATTCTATTTTTACACTTTAAACACTACTTTCGCGGATCACTTGTTGATAATCTTTTTGAAGACAAGTATGCATTTGATTTATCATATATTTATTTCAATGAGTCTTTTCATGACAATAAATCATTTGGAAGCCATTGGAGCGAATACTATTTTCGCATTTCAAACACGACTTTCGCGCATAGCTTGCATATGATTTTTTGAGGGCAAGTATGAATTTGTTTAATCTTAGAGTCATCATCTCAATGACTCTTTCAAAGTCACTAATTCATTTCAACACAATTAAAATGAATTCTATTTTCGCACTCCGAACCTGACTTTCGTATATAACTTGCTAAAGATCATTTAAGGGCAAGTATATGTTTGTTTTATTTGAGATTCATGTCAATGAGTCTTTTCAAGTCACTAATGCATTTGAAAAAAATTCAAATGAATTCTATTTTTACACTTTAAACACTACTTTCGCGGATCACTTGTTGATAATCTTTTTAAGACAAGTATGCATTTGATTTATCGTATATTTATTTCAATGAGTCTTTTCAAGACAATAAATCATTTGGAAGCCATTAGAGCGAATACTATTTTCGCATTTCAAACACGACTTTCACGCCTAGCTTGCATATGATTTTTTGAGGGCAAGTATGAATTTGTTTAATCTTAGAGTCATCATCTCAATGACTCTTTCAAAGTCACTAATTCATTTGAACACAATTAAAATGAATTCTATTTTCGCACTTCGAACCCGACTTTCGTACATAGCTTGCTAATGATCATTTAAGGGCAAGTATGCGTTTGTTTTGTTTGAGATTCATGTCAATGAGTCTTTTCAAGTCACTAATGCATTTGAAAAAAATTCAAATGAATTCTATTTTTACACTTTAAACACTACTTTCGCGGATCACTTGTTGATAATCTTTTTGAAGACAAGTATGCATTTGATTTATCATATATTTATTTCAATGAGTCTTTTCATGACAATAAATCATTTGGAAGCCATTGGAGCGAATACTATTTTCGCATTTCAAACACGACTTTCGCGCATAGCTTGCATATGATTTTTTGAGGGCAAGTATGAATTTGTTTAATCTTAGAGTCATCATCTCAATGACTCTTTGAAAGTCACTAATTCATTTGAACACAATTAAAATGAATTCTATTTCCGCACTTCGAACCCGACTTTCGTACATAACTTGCTAATGATCATTTAAGGGCAAGTATGTGTTTGTTTTATTTGAGATTCATGTCAATGAGTCTTTTCAAGTCACTAATGCATTTGAAAAAAAATCAAATGAATTCTATTTTTACACTTTAAACACTACTTTCGCGGATCACTTGTTGATAATCTTTTTGAAGACAAGTATGCATTTGATTTATCATATATTTATTTCAATGAGTCTTTTCATGACAATAAATCATTTGGAAGCCATTGGAGCGAATACTATTTTCGCATTTCAAACACGACTTTCGCGCATAGCTTGCATATGATTTTTTGAGGGCAAGTATGAATTTGTTTAATCTTAGAGTCATCATCTCAATGACTCTTTGAAAGTCACTAATTCATTTGAACACAATTAAAATGAATTCTATTTCCGCACTTCGAACCCGACTTTCGTACATAACTTGCTAATGATCATTTAAGGGCAAGTATGTGTTTGTTTTATTTGAGATTCATGTCAATGAGTCTTTTCAAGTCACTAATGCATTTGAAAAAAAATCAAATGAATTCTATTTTTACACTTTAAACACTACTTTCGCGGATCACTTGTTGATAATCTTTTTGAAGACAAGTATGCATTTGATTTATCATATATTTATTTCAATGAGTCTTTTCATGACAATAAATCATTTGGAAGCCATTGGAGCGAATACTATTTTCGCATTTCAAACACGACTTTCGCGCATAGCTTGCATATGATTTTTTGAGGGCAAGTATGAATTTGTTTAATCTTAGAGTCATCATCTCAATGACTCTTTCAAAGTCACTAATTCATTTCAACACAATTAAAATGAATTCTATTTTCGCACTCCGAACCTGACTTTCGTATATAACTTGCTAAAGATCATTTAAGGGCAAGTATATGTTTGTTTTATTTGAGATTCATGTCAATGAGTCTTTTCAAGTCACTAATGCATTTGAAAAAAATTCAAATGAATTCTATTTTTACACTTTAAACACTACTTTCGCGGATCACTTGTTGATAATCTTTTTAAGACAAGTATGCATTTGATTTATCGTATATTTATTTCAATGAGTCTTTTCAAGACAATAAATCATTTGGAAGCCATTAGAGCGAATACTATTTTCGCATTTCAAACACGACTTTCACGCCTAGCTTGCATATGATTTTTTGAGGGCAAGTATGAATTTGTTTAATCTTAGAGTCATCATCTCAATGACTCTTTCAAAGTCACTAATTCATTTGAACACAATTAAAATGAATTCTATTTTCGCACTTCGAACCCGACTTTCGTACATAGCTTGCTAATGATCATTTAAGGGCAAGTATGCGTTTGTTTTGTTTGAGATTCATGTCAATGAGTCTTTTCAAGTCACTAATGCATTTGAAAAAAATTCAAATGAATTCTATTTTTACACTTTAAACACTACTTTCGCGGATCACTTGTTGATAATCTTTTTGAAGACAAGTATGCATTTGATTTATCATATATTTATTTCAATGAGTCTTTTCATGACAATAAATCATTTGGAAGCCATTGGAGCGAATACTATTTTCGCATTTCAAACACGACTTTCGCGCATAGCTTGCATATGATTTTTTGAGGGCAAGTATGAATTTGTTTAATCTTAGAGTCATCATCTCAATGACTCTTTCAAAGTCACTAATTCATTTCAACACAATTAAAATGAATTCTATTTTCGCACTCCGAACCTGACTTTCGTATATAACTTGCTAAAGATCATTTAAGGGCAAGTATATGTTTGTTTTATTTGAGATTCATGTCAATGAGTCTTTTCAAGTCACTAATGCATTTGAAAAAAATTCAAATGAATTCTATTTTTACACTTTAAACACTACTTTCGCGGATCACTTGTTGATAATCTTTTTAAGACAAGTATGCATTTGATTTATCGTATATTTATTTCAATGAGTCTTTTCAAGACAATAAATCATTTGGAAGCCATTAGAGCGAATACTATTTTCGCATTTCAAACACGACTTTCACGCCTAGCTTGCATATGATTTTTTGAGGGCAAGTTTGAATTTGTTTAATCTTAGAGTCATCATCTCAATGACTCTTTCAAAGTCACTAATTCATTTGAACACAATTAAAATGAATTCTATTTTCGCACTTCGAACCCGACTTTCGTACATAGCTTGCTAATGATCATTTAAGGGCAAGTATGCGTTTGTTTTGTTTGAGATTCATGTCAATGAGTCTTTTCAAGTCACTAATGCATTTGAAAAAAATTCAAATGAATTCTATTTTTACACTTTAAACACTACTTTCGCGGATCACTTGTTGATAATCTTTTTGAAGACAAGTATGCATTTGATTTATCATATATTTATTTCAATGAGTCTTTTCATGACAATAAATCATTTGGAAGCAATTGGAGCGAATACTATTTTCGCATTTCAAACACGACTTTCGCGCATAGCTTGCATATGATTTTTTGAAGGCAAGTATGAATTTGTTTTATTTTAGTGTCATCAATTCAATCACTTTTTGAAAGTCACGAATTCATTTGAAAGCAATCAAAACGAATTCTATTTCCGCACTTCGAACCCGACTTTCATACATAACTTGCTAATGATCATTTAAGGGCAAGTATGTGTTTGTTTTATTTGAGATTCATGTCAATGAGTCTTTTCAAGTCACTAATGCATTTGAAAAAAAATCAAATGAATTCTATTTTTACACTTTAAACACTACTTTCGCGGATCACTTGTTGATAATCTTTTTAAGACAAGTATGCATTTGATTTATCATATATTTATTTCAATGAGTCTTTTCAAGACAATAAATCATTTGGAAGCAATTGGAGCGAATACTATTTTCGCATTTCAAACACGACTTTCACGCCTAGCTTGCATATGATTTTTTGAGGGCAAGTATGAATTTGTTTAATCTTAGAGTCATCATCTCAATGACTCTTTGAAAGTCACTAATTCATTTGAACACAATTAAAATGAATTCTATTTTCGCAGTTCGAACCCGACTTTCGTACATAACTTGCTAATGATCATTTAAGGGCAAGTATGCGTTTGTTTTATTTGAGATTCATGTCAATGAGTCTTTTCAAGTCACTAATGCATTTGAAAAAAATTCAAATGAATTCTATTTTTACACTTTAAACACTACTTTCGCGGATCACTTGTTGATAATCTTTTTAAGACAAGTATGCATTTGATTTATCGTATATTTATTTCAATGAGTCTTTTCAAGACAATAAATCATTTAGAAGCCATTGGAGCGAATACTATTTTCGCATTTCAAACACGACTTTCACGCCTAGCTTGCATATGATTTTTTGAGGGCAAGTATGAATTTGTTTAATCTTAGAGTCATCATCTCAATGACTCTTTGAAAGTCACTAATTCATTTGAACAGAATTAAAATGAATTCTATTTTCGCACTTCGAACCCGACTTTCGTACATAGCTTGCTAATGATCATTTAAGGGCAAGTATGCGTTTGTTTTGTTTGAGATTCATGTCAATGAGTCTTTTCAAGTCACTAATGCATTTGAAAAAAATTCAAATGAATTCTATTTTTCCACTTTAAACACTACTTTCGCGGATCACTTGTTGATAATCTTTTTGAAGACAAGTATGCATTTGATTTATCATATATTTATTTCAATGAGTCTTTTCATGACAATAAATCATTTGGAAGCCATTGGAGCGAATACTATTTTCGCATTTCAAACACGACTTTCGCGCATAGCTTGCATATGATTTTTTTAGGGCAAGTATGAATTTGTTTAATCTTAGAGTCATCATCTCAATGACTCTTTCAAAGTCACTAATTCATTTCAACACAATTAAAATGAATTCTATTTTCGCACTCCGAACCTGACTTTCGTATATAACTTGCTAAAGATCATTTAAGGGCAAGTATATGTTTGTTTTATTTGAGATTCATGTCAATGAGTCTTTTCAAGTCACTAATGCATTTGAAAAAAATTCAAATGAATTCTATTTTTACACTTTAAACACTACTTTCGCGGATCACTTGTTGATAATCTTTTTAAGACAAGTATGCATTTGATTTATCGTATATTTATTTCAATGAGTCTTTTCAAGACAATAAATCATTTGGAAGCCATTAGAGCGAATACTATTTTCGCATTTCAAACACGACTTTCACGCCTAGCTTGCATATGATTTTTTGAGGGCAAGTATGAATTTGTTTAATCTTAGAGTCATCATCTCAATGACTCTTTCAAAGTCACTAATTCATTTGAACACAATTAAAATGAATTCTATTTTCGCACTTCGAACCCGACTTTCGTACATAGCTTGCTAATGATCATTTAAGGGCAAGTATGCGTTTGTTTTGTTTGAGATTCATGTCAATGAGTCTTTTCAAGTCACTAATGCATTTGAAAAAAATTCAAATGAATTCTATTTTTACACTTTAAACACTACTTTCGCGGATCACTTGTTGATAATCTTTTTGAAGACAAGTATGCATTTGATTTATCATATATTTATTTCAATGAGTCTTTTCATGACAATAAATCATTTGGAAGCCATTGGAGCGAATACTATTTTCGCATTTCAAACACGACTTTCGCGCATAGCTTGCATATGATTTTTTGAAGGCAAGTATGAATTTGTTTTATTTTAGTGTCATCAATTCAATCACTTTTTGAAAGTCACGAATTCATTTGAAAGCAATCAAAACGAATTCAATTTTCGCACTCCGAACCCGACTTTCATACATAACTTGCTAATGATCATTTAAGGGCAAGTATGTGTTTGTTTTATTTGAGATTCATGTCAATGAGTCTTTTCAAGTCACTAATGCATTTGAAAAAAATTCAAATGAATTCTATTTTTACACTTTAAACACTACTTTCGCGGATCACTTGTTGATAATCTTTTTAAGACAAGTATGCATTTGATTTATCATATATTTATTTCAATGAGTCTTTTCAATACAATAAATCATTTAGAAGCAATTCGAGCGAATACTATTTTCGCATTTCAAACACGACTTTCGCGCATAGCTTGCATATTATTTTTTGAACGCAAGTATGAATTTGTTTAATCTTAGAGTCATCATCTCAATGACACTTTGAATGTCACTAATTCATTGGAACAGAATTAAAATGAATTCTATTTCCGCACTTCGAACCCGACTTTCGTACATAACTTGCTAATGATCATTTAAGGGCAAGTATGTGTTTGTTTTATTTGAGATTCATGTCAATGAGTCTTTTCAAGTCACTAATGCATTTAAAAAAAATTCAAATGAATTCTATTTTTACACTTTAAACACTACTTTCGCGGATCACTTGTTGATAATCTTTTTAAGACAAGTATGCATTTGATTTATCGTATATTTATTTCAATGAGTCTTTTAAAGACAATAAATCATTTGGAAGCCATTGGAGCGAATACTATTTTCGCATTTCAAACACGACTTTCGCGCCTAGCTTGCATATGATTTTTTGAGGGCAAGTATGAATTTGTTTAATCTTAGAGTCATCATCTCAATGACTCTTTGAAAGTCACTAATTCATTTGAACACAATTAAAATGAATTCTATTTTCGCAGTTCGAACCCGACTTTCGTACATAACTTGCTAATGATCATTTAAGGGCAAGTATGCGTTTGTTTTATTTGAGATTCATGTCAATGAGTCTTTTCAAGTCACTAATGCATTTGAAAAAAATTCAAATGAATTCTATTTTTACACTTTAAACACTACTTTCGCGGATCACTTGTTGATAATCTTTTTGAAGACAAGTATGCATTTGATTTATCATATATTTATTTCAATGAGTCTTTTCATGACAATAAATCATTTGGAAGCCATTGGAGCGAATACTATTTTCGCATTTCAAACACGACTTTCACGCCTAGCTTGCATATGATTTTTTGAAGGCAAGTATGAATTTGTTTAATCTTAGAGTCATCATCTCAATGACTCTTTCAAAGTCACTAATTCATTTGAACACAATTAAAATGAATTCTATTTTCGCACTCCGAACCTGACTTTCGTACATAACTTGCTAAAGATCATTTAAGGGCAAGTATGTGTTTGTTTTATTTGACATTCATGTCAATGAGTCTTTTCAAGTCACTAATGCATTTGAAAAAAATTCAAATGAATTCTATTTTTACACTTTAAACACTACTTTCGCGGATCACTTGTTGATAATCTTTTTAAGACAAGTATGCATTTGATTTATCGTATATTTAATTCAATGTGTCTTTTCAAGACAATAAATCATTTGGAAGCCATTGGAGCGAATACTATTTTCGCATTTCAAACACGACTTTCGCGCCTAGCTTGCATATGATTTTTTGAGGGCAAGTATGAATTTGTTTAATCTTAGAGTCATCATCTCAATGACTCTTTGAAAGTCACTAATTCATTTGAACACAATTAAAATGAATTCTATTTTCGCAGTTCGAACCCGACTTTCGTACATAACTTGCTAATGATCATTTAAGGGCAAGTATGCGTTTGTTTTATTTGAGATTCATGTCAATGAGTCTTTTCAAGTCACTAATGCATTTGAAAAAAATTCAAATGAATTCTATTTTTACACTTTAAACACTACTTTCGCGGATCACTTGTTGATAATCTTTTTAAGACAAGTATGCATTTGATTTATCGTATATTTATTTCAGTGAGTCTTTTCAAGACAATAAATCATTTGGAAGCCATTGGAGCGAATACTATTTTCGCATTTCAAACACGACTTTCACGCCTAGCTTGCATATGATTTTTTGAGGGCAAGTATGAATTTGTTTAATCTTAGAGTCATCATCTCAATGACTCTTTCAAAGTCACTAATTCATTTCAACACAATTAAAATGAATTCTATTTTCGCACTCCGAACCTGACTTTCGTATATAACTTGCTAAAGATCATTTAAGGGCAAGTATATTTTTGTTTTATTTGAGATTCATGTCAATGAGTCTTTTCAAGTCACTAATGCATTTGAAAAAAATTCAAATGAATTCTATTTTTACACTTTAAACACTACTTTCGCGGATCACTTGTTGATAATCTTTTTAAGACAAGTATGCATTTGATTTATCGTATATTTATTTCAATGAGTCCTTTCAAGACAATAAATCATTTGGAAGCCATTGGAGCGAATATTATTTTCGCATTTCAAACACGACTTTCACGCCTAGCATGCATATGATTTTTTGAGGGCAAGTATGAATTTGTTTAATCTTAGAGTCATCATCTCAATGACTCTTTCAAAGTCACTAATTCATTTGAACACAATTAAAATGAATTCTATTTTCGCACTCCGAACCTGACTTTCGTATATAACTTGCTAAAGATCATTTAAGGGCAAGTATGTGTTTGTTTTATTTGAGATTCATGTCAATGAGTCTTTTCCAGTCACTAATGCATTTGAAAAAAATTCAAATGAATTCTATTTTTACACTTTAAAAACTACTTTCGCGGATCACTTGTTTATAATCTTTTTGAAGACAAGTATGCAGTTGATTTATCATATATTTATTTCAATGAGTCTTTTCATGACAATAAATCATTTGGAAGCCATTGGAGCGAATACTATTTTCGCATTTCAAACACGACTTTCACGCCTAGCTTGCATATGATTTTTTGAAGGCAAGTATGAATTTGTTTTATTTTAGTGTCATCAATTGAATCACTTTTTGAAAGTCACGAATTCATTTGAAAGCAATTAAAACGAATTCTATTTTCGCACTCCGAACCCGACTTTCATACATAACTTGCTAATGATCATTTAAGGGCAAGTATGTGTTTGTTTTATTTGAGATTCATGTCAATGAGTCTTTTCAAGTCACTAATGGATTTGAAAAAAATTCAAATGAATTCTATTTTTACACTTTAAACACTACTTTCGCGGATCACTTGTTGATAATCTTTTTAAGACAAGTATGCATTTGATTTATCTTATATTTATTTAAATGAGTCTTTTCAAGACAATAAATCATTTGGAAGCAATTGGAGCGAATACTATTTTCGCATTTCAAACACGACTTTCGCGCATAGCTTGCATATTATTTTTTGAACGCAAGTATGAATTTGTTTTATTTTAGTGTCATTATCTCAATGACTCTTTCAAAGTCACTAATTCATTTGAACACAATTAAAATGAATTCTATTTCCGCACTTCGAACCCGACTTTCGTACATAACTTGCTAATGATCATTTAAGGGCAAGTATGTGTTTGTTTTATTTGAGATTCATGTCAATGAGTCTTTTCAAGTCACTAATGGATTTGAAAAAAATTCAAATGAATTCTATTTTTACACTTTAAACACTACTTTCGCGGATCACTTGTTGATAATCTTTTTAAGACAAGTATGCATTTGATTTATCTTATATTTATTTAAATGAGTCTTTTCAAGACAATAAATCATTTGGAAGCAATTGGAGCGAATACTATTTTCGCATTTCAAACACGACTTTCGCGCATAGCTTGCATATTATTTTTTGAACGCAAGTATGAATTTGTTTTATTTTAGTGTCATTATCTCAATGACTCTTTCAAAGTCACTAATTCATTTGAACACAATTAAAATGAATTCTATTTCCGCACTTCGAACCCGACTTTCGTACATAACTTGCTAATGATCATTTAAGGGCAAGTATGTGTTTGTTTTATTTGACATTCATGTCAATGAGTCTTTTCAAGTCACTAATGCATTTGAAAAAAATTCAAATGAATTCTATTTTTACACTTTAAACACTACTTTCGCGGATCACTTGTTGATAATCTTTTTAAGACAAGTATGCATTTGATTTATCGTATATTTAATTCAATGAGTCTTTTCAAGACAATAAATCGTTTGGAAGCCATTGGAGCGAATACTATTTTCGCATTTCAAACACGACTTTCGCGCCTAGCTTGCATATGATTTTTTGAGGGCAAGTATGAATTTGTTTAATCTTAGAGTCATCATCTCAATGACTCTTTGAAAGTCACTAATTCATTTGAACACAATTAAAATGAATTCTATTTTCGCAGTTCGAACCCGACTTTCGTACATAACTTGCTAATGATCATTTAAGGGCAAGTATGCGTTTGTTTTATTTGAGATTCATGTCAATGAGTCTTTTCAAGTCACTAATGCATTTGAAAAAAATTCAAATGAATTCTATTTTTACACTTTAAACACTACTTTCGCGGATCACTTGTTGATAATCTTTTTAAGACAAGTATGCATTTGATTTATCGTATATTTATTTCAATGAGTCTTTTCAAGACAATAAATCATTTGGAAGCCATTGGAGCGAATACTATTTTCGCATTTCAAACACGACTTTCACGCCTAGCTTGCATATGATTTTTTGAGGGCAAGTATGAATTTGTTTAATCTTAGAGTCATCATCTCAATGACTCTTTCAAAGTCACTAATTCATTTGAACACAATTAAAATGAATTCTATTTTCGCACTCCGAACCTGACTTTCGTATATAACTTGCTAAAGATCATTTAAGGGCAAGTATGTGTTTGTTTTATTTGAGATTCATGTCAATGAGTCTTTTCCAGTCACTAATGCATTTGAAAAAAATTCAAATGAATTCTATTTTTACACTTTAAAAACTACTTTCGCGGATCACTTGTTTATAATCTTTTTGAAGACAAGTATGCAGTTGATTTATCATATATTTATTTCAATGAGTCTTTTCATGACAATAAATCATTTGGAAGCCATTGGAGCGAATACTATTTTCGCATTTCAAACACGACTTTCACGCCTAGCTTGCATATGATTTTTTGAAGGCAAGTATGAATTTGTTTTATTTTAGTGTCATCAATTCAATCACTTTTTGAAAGTCACGAATTCATTTGAAAGCAATTAAAACGAATTCTATTTTCGCACTCCGAACCCGACTTTCATACATAACTTGCTAATGATCATTTAAGGGCAAGTATGTGTTTGTTTTATTTGAGATTCATGTCAATGAGTCTTTTCAAGTCACTAATGGATTTGAAAAAAATTCAAATGAATTCTATTTTTACACTTTAAACACTACTTTCGCGGATCACTTGTTGATAATCTTTTTAAGACAAGTATGCATTTGATTTATCTTATATTTATTTAAATGAGTCTTTTCAAGACAATAAATCATTTGGAAGCAATTGGAGCGAATACTATTTTCGCATTTCAAACACGACTTTCGCGCATAGCTTGCGTATTATTTTTTGAACGCAAGTATGAATTTGTTTTATTTTAGTGTCATTATCTCAATGACTCTTTCAAAGTCACTAATTCATTTGAACACAATTAAAATGAATTCTATTTCCGCACTTCGAACCCGACTTTCGTACATAACTTGCTAATGATCATTTAAGGGCAAGTATGTGTTTGTTTTATTTGAGATTCATGTCAATGAGTCTTTTCAAGTCACTAATGGATTTGAAAAAAATTCAAATGAATTCTATTTTTACACTTTAAACACTACTTTCGCGGATCACTTGTTGATAATCTTTTTAAGACAAGTATGCATTTGATTTATCTTATATTTATTTAAATGAGTCTTTTCAAGACAATAAATCATTTGGAAGCAATTGGAGCGAATACTATCTTCGCATTTCAAACACGACTTTCGCGCATAGCTTGCATATTATTTTTTGAACGCAAGTATGAATTTGTTTTATTTTAGTGTCATTATCTCAATGACTCTTTCAAAGTCACTAATTCATTTGAACACAATTAAAATGAATTCTATTTCCGCACTTCGAACCCGACTTTCGTACATAACTTGCTAATGATCATTTAAGGGCAAGTATGTGTTTGTTTTATTTGAGATTCATGTCAATGAGTCTTTTCAAGTCACTAATGCATTTGAAAAAAAATCAAATGAATTCTATTTTTACACTTTAAACACTACTTTCGCGGATCACTTGTTGATAATCTTTTTAAGACAAGTATGCATTTGATTTATCGTATATTTATTTCAATGAGTCTTTTCAAGACAATAAATCATTTGGAAGCAATTGGAGCGAATACTATTTTCGCATTTCAAACACGACTTTCATGCGTAGCTTGCATATGATTTTTTGAGGGCAAGTATGAATTTGTTTAATCTTAGAGTCATCATCTCAATGACTCTTTGAAAGTCACTAATTCATTTGAACACAATTAAAATGAATTCTATTTTCGCAGTTCGAACCCGACTTTCGTACATAACTTGCTAATGATCATTTAAGGGCAAGTATGCGTTTGTTTTATTTGAGATTCATGTCAATGAGTCTTTTCAAGTTACTAATGCATTTGAAAAAAATTCAAATGAATTCTATTTTTACACTTTAAACACTACTTTCGCGGATCACTTGTTGATAATCTTTTTAAGACAAGTATGCATTTGATTTATCGTATATTTATTTCAATGAGTCTTTTCAAGACAATAAATCATTTAGAAGCCATTGGAGCGAATACTATTTTCGCATTTCAAACACGACTTTCACGCCTAGCTTGCATATGATTTTTTGAGGGCAAGTATGAATTTGTTTAATCTTAGAGTCATCATCTCAATGACTCTTTGAAAGTCACTAATTCATTTGAACACAATTAAAATGAATTCTATTTTCGCAGTTCGAACCCGACTTTCGTACATAACTTGCTAATGATCATTTAAGGGCAAGTATGTGTTTGTTTTATTTGAGATTCATGTCAATGAGTCTTTTCAAGTCACTAATGCATTTGAAAAAAAATCAAATGAATTCTATTTTTACACTTTAAACACTACTTTCGCGGATCACTTGTTGATAATCTTTTTAAGACAAGTATGCATTTGATTTATCGTATATTTATTTCAATGAGTCTTTTCAAG
Organism: Coriaria nepalensis; assembly: GCA_027186245.1. Taxonomy (NCBI): domain Eukaryota; kingdom Viridiplantae; phylum Streptophyta; class Magnoliopsida; order Cucurbitales; family Coriariaceae; genus Coriaria; species Coriaria nepalensis. The sequence continues at coordinate 20,121,401 of CP114481.1, forward strand.
ACAATAAATCATTTGGAAGCAATTGGAGCGAATACTATTTTCGCATTTCAAACACGACTTTCATGCGTAGCTTGCATATGATTTTTTGAGGGCAAGTATGAATTTGTTTAATCTTAGAGTCATCATCTCAATGACTCTTTGAAAGTCACTAATTCATTTGAACACAATTAAAATGAATTCTATTTTCGCAGTTCGAACCCGACTTTCGTACATAACTTGCTAATGATCATTTAAGGGCAAGTATGCGTTTGTTTTATTTGAGATTCATGTCAATGAGTCTTTTCAAGTTACTAATGCATTTGAAAAAAATTCAAATGAATTCTATTTTTACACTTTAAACACTACTTTCGCGGATCACTTGTTGATAATCTTTTTAAGACAAGTATGCATTTGATTTATCGTATATTTATTTCAATGAGTCTTTTCAAGACAATAAATCATTTAGAAGCCATTGGAGCGAATACTATTTTCGCATTTCAAACACGACTTTCACGCCTAGCTTGCATATGATTTTTTGAGGGCAAGTATGAATTTGTTTAATCTTAGAGTCATCATCTCAATGACTCTTTGAAAGTCACTAATTCATTTGAACACAATTAAAATGAATTCTATTTTCGCAGTTCGAACCCGACTTTCGTACATAACTTGCTAATGATCATTTAAGGGCAAGTATGCGTTTGTTTTGTTTGAGATTCATGTCAATGAGTCTTTTCAAGTCACTAATGCATTTGAAAAAAATTCAAATGAATTCTATTTTTACACTTTAAACACTACTTTCGCGGATCACTTGTTGATAATCTTTTTAAGACAAGTATGCATTTGATTTATCGTATATTTATTTCAATGAGTCTTTTCAAGACAATAAATCATTTGGAAGCCATTGGAGCGAATACTATTTTCGCATTTCAAACACGACTTTCACGCCTAGCTTGCATATGATTTTTTGAGGGCAAGTATGAATTTGTTTAATCTTAGAGTCATCATCTCAATGACTCTTTCAAAGTCACTAATTCATTTGAACACAATTAAAATGAATTCTATTTTCGCACTCCGAACCTGACTTTCGTATATAACTTGCTAAAGATCATTTAAGGGCAAGTATGTGTTTGTTTTATTTGAGATTCATGTCAATGAGTCTTTTCCAGTCACTAATGCATTTGAAAAAAATTCAAATGAATTCTATTTTTACACTTTAAAAACTACTTTCGCGGATCACTTGTTTATAATCTTTTTGAAGACAAGTATGCAGTTGATTTATCATATATTTATTTCAATGAGTCTTTTCATGACAATAAATCATTTGGAAGCCATTGGAGCGAATACTATTTTCGCATTTCAAACACGACTTTCGCGCCTAGCTTGCATATGATTTTTTGAAGGCAAGTATGAATTTGTTTTATTTTAGTGTCATCAATTCAATCACTTTTTGAAAGTCACGAATTCATTTGAAAGCAATTAAAACGAATTCTATTTTCGCACTCCGAACCCGACTTTCATACATAACTTGCTAATGATCATTTAAGGGCAAGTATGTGTTTGTTTTATTTGAGATTCATGTCAATGAGTCTTTTCAAGTCACTAATGGATTTGAAAAAAATTCAAATGAATTCTATTTTTACACTTTAAACACTACTTTCGCGGATCACTTGTTGATAATCTTTTTAAGACAAGTATGCATTTGATTTATCTTATATTTATTTAAATGAGTCTTTTCAAGACAATAAATCATTTGGAAGCAATTGGAGCGAATACTATTTTCGCATTTCAAACACGACTTTCGCGCATAGCTTGCATATTATTTTTTGAACGCAAGTATGAATTTGTTTTATTTTAGTGTCATTATCTCAATGACTCTTTCAAAGTCACTAATTCATTTGAACACAATTAAAATGAATTCTATTTCCGCACTTCGAACCCGACTTTCGTACATAACTTGCTAATGATCATTTAAGGGCAAGTATGTGTTTGTTTTATTTGAGATTCATGTCAATGAGTCTTTTCAAGTCACTAATGGATTTGAAAAAAATTCAAATGAATTCTATTTTTACACTTTAAACACTACTTTCGCGGATCACTTGTTGATAATCTTTTTAAGACAAGTATGCATTTGATTTATCTTATATTTATTTAAATGAGTCTTTTCAAGACAATAAATCATTTGGAAGCAATTGGAGCGAATACTATTTTCGCATTTCAAACACGACTTTCGCGCATAGCTTGCATATTATTTTTTGAACGCAAGTATGAATTTGTTTTATTTTAGTGTCATTATCTCAATGACTCTTTCAAAGTCACTAATTCATTTGAACACAATTAAAATGAATTCTATTTCCGCACTTCGAACCCGACTTTCGTACATAACTTGCTAATGATCATTTAAGGGCAAGTATGTGTTTGTTTTATTTGAGATTCATGTCAATGAGTCTTTTCAAGTCACTAATGCATTTGAAAAAAAATCAAATGAATTCTATTTTTACACTTTAAACACTACTTTCGCGGATCACTTGTTGATAATCTTTTTAAGACAAGTATGCATTTGATTTATCGTATATTTATTTCAATGAGTCTTTTCAAGACAATAAATCATTTGGAAGCAATTGGAGCGAATACTATTTTCGCATTTCAAACACGACTTTCATGCCTAGCTTGTATATGATTTTTTGAGGGCAAGTATGAATTTGTTTAATCTTAGAGTCATCATCTCAATGACTCTTTGAAAGTCACTAATTCATTTGAACACAATTAAAATGAATTCTATTTTCGCAGTTCGAACCCGACTTTCGTACATAACTTGCTAATGATCATTTAAGGGCAAGTATGCGTTTGTTTTATTTGAGATTCATGTCAATGAGTCTTTTCAAGTTACTAATGCATTTGAAAAAAATTCAAATGAATTCTATTTTTACACTTTAAACACTACTTTCGCGGATCACTTGTTGATAATCTTTTTAAGACAAGTATGCATTTGATTTATCGTATATTTATTTCAATGAGTCTTTTCAAGACAATAAATCATTTAGAAGCCATTGGAGCGAATACTATTTTCGCATTTCAAACACGACTTTCACGCCTAGCTTGCATATGATTTTTTGAGGGCAAGTATGAATTTGTTTAATCTTAGAGTCATCATCTCAATGACTCTTTGAAAGTCACTAATTCATTTGAACACAATTAAAATGAATTCTATTTTCGCAGTTCGAACCCGACTTTCGTACATAACATGCTAATGATCATTTAAGGGCAAGTATGCGTTTGTTTTGTTTGAGATTCATGTCAATGAGTCTTTTCAAGTCACTAATGCATTTGAAAAAAATTCAAATGAATTCTATTTTTACACTTTAAACACTACTTTCGCGGATCACTTGTTGATAATCTTTTTAAGACAAGTATGCATTTGATTTATCGTATATTTAATTCAATGAGTCTTTTCAAGACAATAAATCATTTGGAAGCCATTGGAGCGAATACTATTTTCGCATTTCAAACACGACTTTCGCGCCTAGCTTGCATATGATTTTTTGAGGGCAAGTATGAATTTGTTTAATCTTAGAGTCATCATCTCAATGACTCTTTGAAAGTCACTAATTCATTTGAACACAATTAAAATGAATTCTATTTTCGCAGTTCGAACCCGACTTTCGTACATAGCTTGCTAATGATCATTTAAGGGCAAGTATGCGTTTGTTTTGTTTGAGATTCATGTCAATGAGTCTTTTCAAGTCACTAATGCATTTGAAAAAAATTCAAATGAATTCTATTTTTACACTTTAAACACTACTTTCGCGGATCACTTGTTGATAATCTTTTTGAAGACAAGTATGCATTTGATTTATCATATATTTATTTCAATGAGTCTTTTCATGACAATAAATCATTTGGAAGCCATTGGAGCGAATACTATTTTCGCATTTCAAACACGACTTTCGCGCATAGCTTGCATATGATTTTTTGAAGGCAAGTATGAATTTGTTTTATTTTAGTGTCATCAATTCAATCACTTTTTGAAAGTCACGAATTCATTTGAAAGCAATTAAAACGAATTCTATTTTCGCACTCCGAACCCGACTTTCATACATAACTTGCTAATGATCATTTAAGGGCAAGTATGTGTTTGTTTTATTTGAGATTCATGTCAATGAGTCTTTTCAAGTCACTAATGCATTTGAAAAAAATTCAAATGAATTCTATTTTTACACTTTAAACACTACTTTCGCGGATCACTTGTTGATAATCTTTTTAAGACAAGTATGCATTTGATTTATCATATATTTATTTCAATGAGTCTTTTCAATACAATAAATCATTTGGAAGCAATTGGAGCGAATACTATTTTCGCATTTCAAACACGACTTTCGCGCATAGCTTGCATATTATTTTTTGAACGCAAGTATGAATTTGTTTAATCTTAGAGTCATCATCTCAATGACACTTTGAATGTCACTAATTCATTTGAACAGAATTAAAATGAATTCTATTTCCGCACTTCGAACCCGACTTTCGTACATAACTTGCTAATGATCATTTAAGGGCAAGTATGTGCTTGTTTTATTTGAGATTCATGTCAATGAGTCTTTTCAAGTCACTAATGCATTTGAAAAAAATTCAAATGAATTCTATTTTTACACTTTAAACACTACTTTCGCGGATCACTTGTTGATAATCTTTTTAAGACAAGTATGCATTTGATTTATCGTATATTTATTTCAATGAGTCTTTTAAAGACAATAAATCATTTGGAAGCCATTGGAGCGAATACTATTTTCGCATTTCAAACACGACTTTCGCGCATAGCTTGCATATGATTTTTTGAAGGCAAGTATGAATTTGTTTTATTTTAGTGTCATCAATTCAATCACTTTTTGAAAGTCACGAATTCATTTGAAAGCAATTAAAACGAATTCTATTTTCGCACTCCGAACCCGACTTTCATACATAACTTGCTAATGATCATTTAAGGGCAAGTATGTGTTTGTTTTATTTGAGATTCATGTCAATGAGTCTTTTCAAGTCACTAATGCATTTGAAAAAAATTCAAATGAATTCTATTTTTACACTTTAAACACTACTTTCGCGGATCACTTGTTGATAATCTTTTTAAGACAAGTATGCATTTGATTTATCGTATATTTATTTCAATGAGTCTTTTCAAGACAATAAATCATTTGGAAGCCATTGGAGCGAATACTATTTTCGCATTTCAAACACGACTTTCACGCCTAGCTTGCATATGATTTTTTGAGGGCAAGTATGAATTTGTTTAATCTTAGAGTCATCATCTCAATGACTCTTTCAAAGTCACTAATTCATTTGAACACAATTAAAATGAATTCTATTTTCGCACTCCGAACCTGACTTTCGTACATAACTTGCTAAAGATCATTTAAGGGCAAGTATGTGTTTGTTTTATTTGACATTCATGTCAATGAGTCTTTTCAAGTCACTAATGCATTTGAAAAAAATTCAAATGAATTCTATTTTTACACTTTAAACACTACTTTCGCGGATCACTTGTTGATAATCTTTTTAAGACAAGTATGCATTTGATTTATCGTATATTTAATTCAATGAGTCTTTTCAAGACAATAAATCATTTGGAAGCCATTGGAGCGAATACTATTTTCGCATTTCAAACACGACTTTCGCGCCTAGCTTGCATATGATTTTTTGAGGGCAAGTATGAATTTGTTTAATCTTAGAGTCATCATCTCAATGACTCTTTGAAAGTCACTAATTCATTTGAACACAATTAAAATGAATTCTATTTTCGCAGTTCGAACCCGACTTTCGTACATAACTTGCTAATGATCATTTAAGGGCAAGTATGCGTTTGTTTTATTTGAGATTCATGTCAATGAGTCTTTTCAAGTCACTAATGCATTTGAAAAAAATTCAAATGAATTCTATTTTTACACTTTAAACACTACTTTCGCGGATCACTTGTTGATAATCTTTTTAAGACAAGTATGCATTTGATTTATCGTATATTTGTTTCAGTGAGTCTTTTCAAGATAATAAATCATTTGGAAGCCATTGGAGCGAATACTATTTTCGCATTTCAAACACGACTTTCACGCCTAGCTTGCATATGATTTTTTGAGGGCAAGTATGAATTTGTTTAATCTTAGAGTCATCATCTCAATGACTCTTTCAAAGTCACTAATTCATTTCAACACAATTAAAATGAATTCTATTTTCGCACTCCGAACCTGACTTTCGTATATAACTTGCTAAAGATCATTTAAGGGCAAGTATATGTTTGTTTTATTTGAGATTCATGTCAATGAGTCTTTTCAAGTCACTAATGCATTTGAAAAAAATTCAAATGAATTCTATTTTTACACTTTAAACACTACTTTCGCGGATCACTTGTTGATAATCTTTTTAAGACAAGTATGCATTTGATTTATCGTATATTTATTTCAATGAGTCTTTTCAAGACAATAAATCATTTGGAAGCCATTGGAGCGAATATTATTTTCGCATTTCAAACACGACTTTCACGCCTAGCTTGCATATGATTTTTTGAGGGCAAGTATGAATTTGTTTAATCTTAGAGTCATCATCTCAATGACTCTTTCAAAGTCACTAATTCATTTGAACACAATTAAAATGAATTCTATTTTCGCACTCCGAACCTGACTTTCGTATATAACTTGCTAAAGATCATTTAAGGGCAAGTATGTGTTTGTTTTATTTGAGATTCATGTCAATGAGTCTTTTCCAGTCACTAATGCATTTGAAAAAAATTCAAATGAATTCTATTTTTACACTTTAAAAACTACTTTCGCGGATCACTTGTTTATAATCTTTTTGAAGACAAGTATGCAGTTGATTTATCATATATTTATTTCAATGAGTCTTTTCATGACAATAAATCATTTGGAAGCCATTGGAGCGAATACTATTTTCGCATTTCAAACACGACTTTCACGCCTAGCTTGCATATGATTTTTTGAAGGCAAGTATGAATTTGTTTTATTTTAGTGTCATCAATTTAATCACTTTTTGAAAGTCACGAATTCATTTGAAAGCAATTAAAACGAATTCTATTTTCGCACTCCGAACCCGACTTTCATACATAACTTGCTAATGATCATTTAAGGGCAAGTATGTGTTTGTTTTATTTGAGATTTATGTCAATGAGTCTTTTCAAGTCACTAATGGATTTGAAAAAAATTCAAATGAATTCTATTTTTACACTTTAAACACTACTTTCGCGGATCACTTGTTGATAATCTTTTTAAGACAAGTATGCATTTGATTTATCTTATATTTATTTAAATGAGTCTTTTCAAGACAATAAATCATTTGGAAGCAATTGGAGCGAATACTATTTTCGCATTTCAAACACGACTTTCGCGCATAGCTTGCATATTATTTTTTGAACGCAAGTATGAATTTGTTTTATTTTAGTGTCATTATCTCAATGACTCTTTCAAAGTCACTAATTCATTTGAACACAATTAAAATGAATTCTATTTCCGCACTTCGAACCCGACTTTCGTACATAACTTGCTAATGATCATTTAAGGGCAAGTATGTGTTTGTTTTATTTGACATTCATGTCAATGAGTCTTTTCAAGTCACTAATGCATTTGAAAAAAATTCAAATGAATTCTATTTTTACACTTTAAACACTACTTTCGCGGATCACTTGTTGATAATCTTTTTAAGACAAGTATGCATTTGATTTATCGTATATTTATTTCAATGAGTCTTTTCAAGACAATAAATCATTTGGAAGCCATTGGAGCGAATACTATTTTCGCATTTCAAACACGACTTTCACGCCTAGCTTGCATATGATTTTTTGAACGCAAGTATGAATTTGTTTTATTTTAGTGTCATTATCTCAATGACTCTTTCAAAGTCACTAATTCATTTGAACACAATTAAAATGAATTCTATTTCCGCACTTCGAACCCGACTTTCGTACATAACTTGCTAATGATCATTTAAGGGCAAGTATGTGTTTGTTTTATTTGAGATTCATGTCAATGAGTCTTTTCAAGTCACTAATGGATTTGAAAAAAATTCAAATGAATTCTATTTTTACACTTTAAACACTACTTTCGCGGATCACTTGTTGATAATCTTTTTAAGACAAGTATGCATTTGATTTATCTTATATTTATTTAAATGAGTCTTTTCAAGACAATAAATCATTTGGAAGCAATTGGAGCGAATACTATTTTCGCATTTCAAACACGACTTTCGCGCATAGCTTGCATATTATTTTTTGAACGCAAGTATGAATTTGTTTTATTTTAGTGTCATTATCTCAATGACTCTTTCAAAGTCACTAATTCATTTGAACACAATTAAAATGAATTCTATTTCCGCACTTCGAACCCGACTTTCGTACATAACTTGCTAATGATCATTTAAGGGCAAGTATGTGTTTGTTTTATTTGACATTCATGTCAATGAGTCTTTTCAAGTCACTAATGCATTTGAAAAAAATTCAAATGAATTCTATTTTTACACTTTAAACACTACTTTCGCGGATCACTTGTTGATAATCTTTTTAAGACAAGTATGCATTTGATTTATCTTATATTTATTTAAATGAGTCTTTTCAAGACAATAAATCATTTGGAAGCCATTGGAGCGAATACTATTTTCGCATTTCAAACACGACTTTCACGCCTAGCTTGCATATGATTTTTTGAAGGCAAGTATGAATTTGTTTTATTTTAGTGTCATCAATTCAATCACTTTTTGAAAGTCACGAATTCATTTGAAAGCAATTAAAACGAATTCTATTTTCGCACTCCGAACCCGACTTTCATACATAACTTGCTAATGATCATTTAAGGGCAAGTATGTGTTTGTTTTATTTGAGATTCATGTCAATGAGTCTTTTCAAGTCACTAATGGATTTGAAAAAAATTCAAATGAATTCTATTTTTACACTTTAAACACTACTTTCGCGGATCACTTGTTGATAATCTTTTTAAGACAAGTATGCATTTGATTTATCTTATATTTATTTAAATGAGTCTTTTCAAGACAATAAATCATTTGGAAGCAATTGGAGCGAATACTATTTTCGCATTTCAAACACGACTTTCGCGCATAGCTTGCATATTATTTTTTGAACGCAAGTATGAATTTGTTTTATTTTAGTGTCATTATCTCAATGACTCTTTCAAAGTCACTAATTCATTTGAACACAATTAAAATGAATTCTATTTCCGCACTTCGAACCCGACTTTCGTACATAACTTGCTAATGATCATTTAAGGGCAAGTATGTGTTTGTTTTATTTGAGATTCATGTCAATGAGTCTTTTCAAGTCACTAATGGATTTGAAAAAAATTCAAATGAATTCTATTTTTACACTTTAAACACTACTTTCGCGGATCACTTGTTGATAATCTTTTTAAGACAAGTATGCATTTGATTTATCTTATATTTATTTAAATGAGTCTTTTCAAGACAATAAATCATTTGGAAGCAATTGGAGCGAATACTATTTTCGCATTTCAAACACGACTTTCGCGCATAGCTTGCATATTATTTTTTGAACGCAAGTATGAATTTGTTTTATTTTAGTGTCATTATCTCAATGACTCTTTCAAAGTCACTAATTCATTTGAACACAATTAAAATGAATTCTATTTCCGCACTTCGAACCCGACTTTCGTACATAACTTGCTAATGATCATTTAAGGGCAAGTATGTGTTTGTTTTATTTGACATTCATGTCAATGAGTCTTTTCAAGTCACTAATGCATTTGAAAAAAATTCAAATGAATTCTATTTTTACACTTTAAACACTACTTTCGCGGATCACTTGTTGATAATCTTTTTAAGACAAGTATGCATTTGATTTATCGTATATTTAATTCAATGAGTCTTTTCAAGACAATAAATCGTTTGGAAGCCATTGGAGCGAATACTATTTTCGCATTTCAAACACGACTTTCGCGCCTAGCTTGCATATGATTTTTTGAGGGCAAGTATGAATTTGTTTAATCTTAGAGTCATCATCTCAATGACTCTTTGAAAGTCACTAATTCATTTGAACACAATTAAAATGAATTCTATTTTCGCAGTTCGAACCCGACTTTCGTACATAACTTGCTAATGATCATTTAAGGGCAAGAATGCGTTTGTTTTATTTGAGATTCATGTCAATGAGTCTTTTCAAGTCACTAATGCATTTGAAAAAAATTCAAATGAATTCTATTTTTACACTTTAAACACTACTTTCGCGGATCACTTGTTGATAATCTTTTTAAGACAAGTATGCATTTGATTTATCGTATATTTATTTCAATGAGTCTTTTCAAGACAATAAATCATTTGGAAGCCATTGGAGCGAATACTATTTTCGCATTTCAAACACGACTTTCACGCCTAGCTTGCATATGATTTTTTGAGGGCAAGTATGAATTTGTTTAATCTTAGAGTCATCATCTCAATGACTCTTTCAAAGTCACTAATTCATTTGAACACAATTAAAATGAATTCTATTTTCGCACTCCGAACCTGACTTTCGTATATAACTTGCTAAAGATCATTTAAGGGCAAGTATGTGTTTGTTTTATTTGAGATTCATGTCAATGAGTCTTTTCCAGTCACTAATGCATTTGAAAAAAATTCAAATGAATTCTATTTTTACACTTTAAAAACTACTTTCGCGGATCACTTGTTTATAATCTTTTTGAAGACAAGTATGCAGTTGATTTATCATATATTTATTTCAATGAGTCTTTTCATGACAATAAATCATTTGGAAGCCATTGGAGCGAATACTATTTTCGCATTTCAAACACGACTTTCACGCCTAGCTTGCATATGATTTTTTGAAGGCAAGTATGAATTTGTTTTATTTTAGTGTCATCAATTCAATCACTTTTTGAAAGTCACGAATTCATTTGAAAGCAATTAAAACGAATTCTATTTTCGCACTCCGAACCCGACTTTCATACATAACTTGCTAATGATCATTTAAGGGCAAGTATGTGTTTGTTTTATTTGAGATTCATGTCAATGAGTCTTTTCAAGTCACTAATGGATTTGAAAAAAATTCAAATGAATTCTATTTTTACACTTTAAACACTACTTTCGCGGATCACTTGTTGATAATCTTTTTAAGACAAGTATGCATTTGATTTATCTTATATTTATTTAAATGAGTCTTTTCAAGACAATAAATCATTTGGAAGCAATTGGAGCGAATACTATTTTCGCATTTCAAACACGACTTTCGCGCATAGCTTGCATATTATTTTTTGAACGCAAGTATGAGTTTGTTTTATTTTAGTGTCATTATCTCAATGACTCTTTCAAAGTCACTAATTCATTTGAACACAATTAAAATGAATTCTATTTCCGCACTTCGAACCCGACTTTCGTACATAACTTGCTAATGATCATTTAAGGGCAAGTATGTGTTTGTTTTATTTGACATTCATGTCAATGAGTCTTTTCAAGTCACTAATGCATTTGAAAAAAATTCAAATGAATTCTATTTTTACACTTTAAACACTACTTTCGCGGATCACTTGTTGATAATCTTTTTAAGACAAGTATGCATTTGATTTATCGTATATTTAATTCAATGAGTCTTTTCAAGACAATAAATCGTTTGGAAGCCATTGGAGCGAATACTATTTTCGCATTTCAAACACGACTTTCGCGCCTAGCTTGCATATGATTTTTTGAGGGCAAGTATGAATTTGTTTAATCTTAGAGTCATCATCTCAATGACTCTTTGAAAGTCACTAATTCATTTGAACACAATTAAAATGAATTCTATTTTCGCAGTTCGAACCCGACTTTCGTACATAACTTGCTAATGATCATTTAAGGGCAAGTATGCGTTTGTTTTATTTGAGATTCATGTCAATGAGTCTTTTCAAGTCACTAATGCATTTGAAAAAAATTCAAATGAATTCTATTTTTACACTTTAAACACTACTTTCGCGGATCACTTGTTGATAATCTTTTTAAGACAAGTATGCATTTGATTTATCGTATATTTATTTCAATGAGTCTTTTCAAGACAATAAATCATTTGGAAGCCATTGGAGCGAATACTATTTTCGCATTTCAAACACGACTTTCACGCCTAGCTTGCATATGATTTTTTGAGGGCAAGTATGAATTTGTTTAATCTTAGAGTCATCATCTCAATGACTCTTTCAAAGTCACTAATTCATTTGAACACAATTAAAATGAATTCTATTTTCGCACTCCGAACCTGACTTTCGTATATAACTTGCTAAAGATCATTTAAGGGCAAGTATGTGTTTGTTTTATTTGAGATTCATGTCAATGAGTCTTTTCCAGTCACTAATGCATTTGAAAAAAATTCAAATGAATTCTATTTTTACACTTTAAAAACTACTTTCGCGGATCACTTGTTTATAATCTTTTTGAAGACAAGTATGCAGTTGATTTATCATATATTTATTTCAATGAGTCTTTTCATGACAATAAATCATTTGGAAGCCATTGGAGCGAATACTATTTTCGCATTTCAAACACGACTTTCACGCCTAGCTTGCATATGATTTTTTGAAGGCAAGTATGAATTTGTTTTATTTTAGTGTCATCAATTCAATCACTTTTTGAAAGTCACGAATTCATTTGAAAGCAATTAAAACGAATTCTATTTTCGCACTCCGAACCCGACTTTCATACATAACTTGCTAATGATCATTTAAGGGCAAGTATGTGTTTGTTTTATTTGAGATTCATGTCAATGAGTCTTTTCAAGTCACTAATGGATTTGAAAAAAATTCAAATGAATTCTATTTTTACACTTTAAACACTACTTTCGCGGATCACTTGTTGATAATCTTTTTAAGACAAGTATGCATTTGATTTATCTTATATTTATTTAAATGAGTCTTTTCAAGACAATAAATCATTTGGAAGCAATTGGAGCAAATACTATTTTCGCATTTCAAACACGACTTTCGCGCATAGCTTGCATATTATTTTTTGAACGCAAGTATGAATTTGTTTTATTTTAGTGTCATTATCTCAATGACTCTTTCAAAGTCACTAATTCATTTGAACACAATTAAAATGAATTCTATTTCCGCACTTCGAACCCGACTTTCGTACATAACTTGCTAATGATCATTTAAGGGCAAGTATGTGTTTGTTTTATTTGAGATTCATGTCAATGAGTCTTTTCAAGTCACTAATGGATTTGAAAAAAATTCAAATGAATTCTATTTTTACACTTTAAACACTACTTTCGCGGATCACTTGTTAATAATCTTTTTAAGACAAGTATGCATTTGATTTATCTTATATTTATTTAAATGAGTCTTTTCAAGACAATAAATCATTTGGAAGCAATTGGAGCGAATACTATTTTCGCATTTCAAACACGACTTTCGCGCATAGCTTGCATATTATTTTTTGAACGCAAGTATGAATTTGTTTTATTTTAGTGTCATTATCTCAATGACTCTTTCAAAGTCACTAATTCATTTGAACACAATTAAAATGAATTCTATTTCCGCACTTCGAACCCGACTTTCGTACATAACTTGCTAATGATCATTTAAGGGCAAGTATGTGTTTGTTTTATTTGACATTCATGTCAATGAGTCTTTTCAAGTCACTAATGCATTTGAAAAAAATTCAAATGAATTCTATTTTTACACTTTAAACACTACTTTCGCGGATCACTTGTTGATAATCTTTTTAAGACAAGTATGCATTTGATTTATCGTATATTTAATTCAATGAGTCTTTTCAAGACAATAAATCGTTTGGAAGCCATTGGAGCGAATACTATTTTCGCATTTCAAACACGACTTTCGCGCCTAGCTTGCATATGATTTTTTGAGGGCAAGTATGAATTTGTTTAATCTTAGAGTCATCATCTCAATGACTCTTTGAAAGTCACTAATTCATTTGAACACAATTAAAATGAATTCTATTTTCGCAGTTCGAACCCGACTTTCGTACATAACTTGCTAATGATCATTTAAGGGCAAGTATGCGTTTGTTTTATTTGAGATTCATGTCAATGAGTCTTTTCAAGTCACTAATGCATTTGAAAAAAATTCAAATGAATTCTATTTTTACACTTTAAACACTACTTTCGCGGATCACTTGTTGATAATCTTTTTAAGACAAGTATGCATTTGATTTATCGTATATTTATTTCAATGAGTCTTTTCAAGACAATAAATCATTTGGAAGCCATTGGAGTGAATACTATTTTCGCATTTCAAACACGACTTTCACGCCTAGCTTGCATATGATTTTTTGAGGGCAAGTATGAATTTGTTTAATCTTAGAGTCATCATCTCAATGACTCTTTCAAAGTCACTAATTCATTTGAACACAATTAAAATGAATTCTATTTTCGCACTCCGAACCTGACTTTCGTATATAACTTGCTAAAGATCATTTAAGGGCAAGTATGTGTTTGTTTTATTTGAGATTCATGTCAATGAGTCTTTTCCAGTCACTAATGCATTTGAAAAAAATTCAAATGAATTCTATTTTTACACTTTAAAAACTACTTTCGCGGATCACTTGTTTATAATCTTTTTGAAGACAAGTATGCAGTTGATTTATCATATATTTATTTCAATGAGTCTTTTCATGACAATAAATCATTTGGAAGCCATTGGAGCGAATACTATTTTCGCATTTCAAACACGACTTTCACGCCTAGCTTGCATATGATTTTTTGAAGGCAAGTATGAATTTGTTTTATTTTAGTGTCATCAATTCAATCACTTTTTGAAAGTCACGAATTCATTTGAAAGCAATTAAAACGAATTCTATTTTCGCACTCCGAACCCGACTTTCATACATAACTTGCTAATGATCATTTAAGGGCAAGTATGTGTTTGTTTTATTTGAGATTCATGTCAATGAGTCTTTTCAAGTCACTAATGGATTTGAAAAAAATTCAAATGAATTCTATTTTTACACTTTAAACACTACTTTCGCGGATCACTTGTTGATAATCTTTTTAAGACAAGTATGCATTTGATTTATCTTATATTTATTTAAATGAGTCTTTTCAAGACAATAAATCATTTGGAAGCAATTGGAGCGAATACTATTTTCGCATTTCAAACACGACTTTCGCGCATAGCTTGCATATTATTTTTTGAACGCAAGTATGAATTTGTTTTATTTTAGTGTCATTATCTCAATGACTCTTTCAAAGTCACTAATTCATTTGAACACAATTAAAATGAATTCTATTTCCGCACTTCGAACCCGACTTTCGTACATAACTTGCTAATGATCATTTAAGGGCAAGTATGTGTTTGTTTTATTTGAGATTCATGTCAATGAGTCTTTTCAAGTCACTAATGCATTTGAAAAAAATTCAAATGAATTCTATTTTTACACTTTAAACACTACTTTCGCGGATCACTTGTTGATAATCTTTTTAAGACAAGTATGCATTTGATTTATCATATATTTATTTCAATGAGTCTTTTCAATACAATAAATCATTTGGAAGCAATTGGAGCGAATACTATTTTCGCATTTCAAACACGACTTTCGCGCATAGCTTGCATATTATTTTTTGAACGCAAGTATGAATTTGTTTAATCTTAGAGTCATCATCTCAATGACACTTTGAATGTCACTAATTCATTTGAACAGAATTAAAATGAATTCTATTTCCGCACTTCGAACCCGACTTTCGTACATAACTTGCTAATGATCATTTAAGGGCAAGTATGTGTTTGTTTTATTTGAGATTCATGTCAATGAGTCTTTTCAAGTCACTAATGCATTTGAAAAAAATTCAAATGAATTCTATTTTTACACTTTAAACACTACTTTCGCGGATCACTTGTTGATAATCTTTTTAAGACAAGTATGCATTTGATTTATCGTATATTTATTTCAATGAGTCTTTTAAAGACAATAAATCATTTAGAAGCCATTGGAGCGAATACTATTTTCGCATTTCAAACACGACTTTCGCGCCTAGCTTGCATATGATTTTTTGAGGGCAAGTATGAATTTGTTTAATCTTAGAGTCATCATCTCAATGACTCTTTGAAAGTCACTAATTCATTTGAACACAATTAAAATGAATTCTATTTTCGCAGTTCGAACCCGACTTTCGTACATAACTTGCTAATGATCATTTAAGGGCAAGTATGCGTTTGTTTTATTTGAGATTCATGTCAATGAGTCTTTTCAAGTCACTAATGCATTTGAAAAAAATTCAAATGAATTCTATTTTTACACTTTAAACACTACTTTCGCGGATCACTTGTTGATAATCTTTTTAAGACAAGTATGCATTTGATTTATCGTATATTTATTTCAATGAGTCTTTTCAAGACAATAAATCATTTGGAAGCCATTGGAGCAAATACTATTTTCGCATTTCAAACACGACTTTCACGCCTAGCTTGCATATGATTTTTTGAGGGCAAGTATGAATTTGTTCAATCTTAGAGTCATCATCTCAATGACTCTTTCAAAGTCACTAATTCATTTGAACACAATTAAAATGAATTCTATTTTCGCACTCCGAACCTGACTTTCGTACATAACTTGCTAAAGATCATTTAAGGGCAAGTATGTGTTTGTTTTATTTGAGATTCATGTCAATGAGTCTTTTCCAGTCACTAATGCATTTGAAAAAAATTCAAATGAATTCTATTTTTACACTTTAAACAATACTTTCGCGGATCACTTGTTTATAATCTTTTTGAAGACAAGTATGCAGTTGATTTATCATATATTTATTTCAATGAGTCTTTTCAAGACAATAAATCATTTGGAAGCCATTGGAGCGAATACTATTTTCGCATTTCAAACACGACTTTCACGCCTAGCTTGCATATGATTTTTTGAAGGCAAGTATGAATTTGTTTAATCTTAGAGTCATCATCTCAATGACTCTTTCAAAGTCACTAATTCATTTGAACACAATTAAAATGAATTCTATATTCGCACTCCGAACCTGCTTTTCGTACATAACTTGCTAAATATCATTTAAGGGCAAGTATGTGTTTGTTTTATTTGACATTCATGTCAATGAGTCTTTTCAAGTCACTAATGCATTTGAAAAAAATTCAAATGAATTCTATTTTTACACTTTAAACACTACTTTCGCGGATCACTTGTTGATAATCTTTTTAAGACAAGTATGCATTTGATTTATCGTATATTTAATTCAATGAGTCTTTTCAAGACAATAAATCATTTGGAAGCCATTGGAGCGAATACTATTTTCGCATTTCAAACACGACTTTCGCGCCTAGCTTGCATATGATTTTTTGAGGGCAAGTATGAATTTGTTTAATCTTAGAGTCATCATCTCAATGACTCTTTGAAAGTCACTAATTCATTTGAACACAATTAAAATGAATTCTATTTTCGCAGTTCGAACCCGACTTTCGTACATAACTTGCTAATGATCATTTAAGGGCAAGTATGCGTTTGTTTTATTTGAGATTCATGTCAATGAGTCTTTTCAAGTCACTAATGCATTTGAAAAAAATTCAAATGAATTCTATTTTTACACTTTAAACACTAGTTTCGCGAATCACTTGTTGATAATCTTTTTAAGACAAGTATGCATTTGATTTATCATATATTTATTTCAATGAGTCTTTTCAAGACAATAAATCATTTGGAAGCCATTGGAGCGAATACTATTTTCGCATTTCAAACACGACTTTCACGCCTAGCTTGCATATGATTTTTTGAGGGCAAGTATGAATTTGTTCAATCTTAGAGTCATCATCTCAATGACTCTTTCAAAGTCACTAATTCATTTGAACACAATTAAAATGAATTCTATTTTCGCACTCCGAACCTGACTTTCGTACATAACTTGCTAAAGATCATTTAAGGGCAAGTATGTGTTTGTTTTATTTGAGATTCATGTCAATGAGTCTTTTCCAGTCACTAATGCATTTGAAAAAAATTCAAATGAATTCTATTTTTACACTTTAAACACTACTTTCGCGGATCACTTGTTTATAATCTTTTTGAAGACAAGTATGCAGTTGATTTATCATATATTTATTTCAATGAGTCTTTTCAAGACAATAAATCATTTGGAAGCCATTGGAGCGAATACTATTTTCGCATTTCAAACACGACTTTCACGCCTAGCTTGCATATGATTTTTTGAAGGCAAGTATGAATTTGTTTAATCTTAGAGTCATCATCTCAATGACTCTTTCAAAGTCACTAATTCATTTGAACACAATTAAAATGAATTCTATTTTCGCACTCCGAACCTGCTTTTCGTACATAACTTGCTAAATATCATTTAAGGGCAAGTATGTGTTTGTTTTATTTGACATTCATGTCAATGAGTCTTTTCAAGTTACTAATGCATTTGAAAAAAATTCAAATGAATTCTATTTTTACACTTTAAACACTACTTTCGCGGATCACTTGTTTATAATCTTTTTGAAGACAAGTATGCAGTTGATTTATCATATATTTATTTCAATGAGTCTTTTCATGACAATAAATCATTTGGAAGCCATTGGAGCGAATACTATTTTCGCATTTCAAACACGACTTTCACGCCTAGCTTGCATATGATTTTTTGAAGGCAAGTATGAATTTGTTTAATCTTAGAGTCATCATCTCAATGACTCTTTCAAAGTCACTAATTCATTTGAACACAATTAAAATGAATTCTATTTTCGCACTCCGAACCTGACTTTCGTACATAACTTGCTAAAGATCATTTAAGGGCAAGTATGTGTTTGTTTTATTTGAGATTCATGTCAATGAGTCTTTTCAAGTCACTAATGGATTTGAAAAAAATTCAAATGAATTCTATTTTTACACTTTAAACACTACTTTCGCGGATCACTTGTTGATAATCTTTTTAAGACAAGTATGCATTTGATTTATCTTATATTTATTTAAATGAGTCTTTTCAAGACAATAAATCATTTGGAAGCAATTGGAGCGAATACTATTTTCGCATTTCAAACACAACTTTCGCGCATAGCTTGCATATTATTTTTTGAACGCAAGTATGAATTTGTTTTATTTTAGTGTCATTATCTCAATGACTCTTTCAAAGTCACTAATTCATTTGAACACAATTAAAATGAATTCTATTTCCGCACTTCGAACCCGACTTTCGTACATAACTTGCTAATGATCATTTAAGGGCAAGTATGTGTTTGTTTTATTTGAGATTCATGTCAATTAGTCTTTTCAAGTCACTAGTGGATTAGAAAAAAATTCAAATGAATTCTATTTTTACACTTTAAACACTACTTTCGCGGATCACTTGTTGATAATCTTTTTAAGACAAGTATGCATTTGATTTATCGTATATTTATTTCAATGAGTCTTTTCAAGACAATAAATCATTTGGAAGCAATTGGAGCGAATACTATTTTCGCATTTCAAACACGACTTTCGCGCATAGCTTGCATATTATTTTTTGAACGCAAGTATGAATTTGTTTTATTTTAGTGTCATTATCTCAATGACTCTTTCAAAGTCACTAATTCATTTGAACACAATTAAAATGAATTCTATTTCCGCACTTCGAACCCAACTTTCGTACATAACTTGCTAATGATCATTTAAGGGCACGTATGTGTTTGTTTTATTTGAGATTCATGTCAATTAGTCTTTTCAAGTCACTAATGCATTTGAAAAAAAATCAAATGAATTCTATTTTTACACTTTAAACACTACTTTCGCGGATCACTTGTTGATAATCTTTTTAAGACAAGTATGCATTTGATTTATCGTATATTTATTTCAATGAGTCTTTTCAAGACAATAAATCATTTTGAAGCAATTGGAGCGAATACTATTTTCGCATTTCAAACACGACTTTCACGCCTAGCTTGCATATGATTTTTTGAGGGCAAGTATGAATTTGTTTAATCTTAGAGTCATCATCTCAATGACTCTTTGAAAGTCACTAATTCATTTGAACACAATTAAAATGAATTCTATTTTCGCAGTTCGAACCCGACTTTCGTACATAACTTGCTAATGATCATTTCAGGGCAAGTATGCGTTTGTTTTATTTGAGATTCATGTCAATGAGTCTTTTCAAGTCACTAATGCATTTGAAAAAAATTCAAATGAATTCTATTTTTACACTTTAAACACTACTTTCGCGGATCACTCGTTGATAATCTTTTTAAGACAAGTATGCATTTGATTTATCGTATATTTATTTCAATGAGTCTTTTCAAGACAATAAATCATTTGGAAGCCATTGGAGCGAATACTATTTTCGCATTTCAAACACGACTTTCACGCCTAGCTTGCATATGATTTTTTGAGGGCAAGTATGAATTTGTTTAATCTTAGAGTCATCATCTCAATGACTCTTTGAAAGTCACTAATTCATTTGAACAGAATTAAAATGAATTCTATTTTCGCACTTCGAACCCGACTTTCGTACATAGCTTGCTAATGATCATTTAAGGGCAAGTATGCGTTTGTTTTGTTTGAGATTCATGTCAATGAGTCTTTTCAAGTCACTAATGCATTTGAAAAAAATTCAAATGAATTCTATTTTTACACTTTAAACACTACTTTCGCGGATCACTTGTTGATAATCTTTTTGAAGACAAGTATGCATTTGATTTATCATATATTTATTTCAATGAGTCTTTTCATGACAATAAATCATTTGGAAGCCATTGGAGCGAATACTATTTTCGCATTTCAAACACGACTTTCGCGCATAGCTTGCATATGATTTTTTGAAGGCAAGTATGAATTTGTTTTATTTTAGTGTCATCAATTCAATCACTTTTTGAAAGTCACGAATTCATTTGAAAGCAATTAAAACGAATTCTATTTTCGCACTCCGAACCCGACTTTCATACATAACTTGCTAATGATCATTTAAGGGCAAGTATGTGTTTTTTTATTTGAGATTCATGTCAATGAGTCTTTTCAAGTTACTAATGCACTTGAAAAAAATTCAAATGAATTCTATTTTTACACTTTAAACACTACTTTCGCGGATCACTTGTTGATAATCTTTTTAAGACAAGTATGCATTTGATTTATCATATATTTATTTCAATGAGTCTTTTCAATACAATAAATCATTTGGAAGCCATTGGAGCGAATACTATTTTCGCATTTCAAACACGACATTCGCGCATAGCTTGCATATTATTTTTTGAACGCAAGTATGAATTTGTTTAATCTTAGAGTCATCATCTCAATGACACTTTGAATGTCACTAATTCATTTGAACAGAATTAAAATGAATTCTATTTCGGCACTTCGAACCCGACATTCGTACTTAACTTGCTAATGATCATTTAAGGGCAAGTATGTGTTTGTTTTATTTGAGATTCATGTCAATGAGTCTTTTCAAGTCACTAATGCATTTGAAAAAAAATCAAATGAATTCTATTTTTACACTTTAAACACTACTTTCGCGGATCACTTGTTGATAATCTTTTTAAGACAAGTATGCATTTGATTTATCGTATATTTATTTCAATGAGTCTTTTCAAGACAATAAATCATTTGGAAGCAATTGGAGCGAATACTATTTTCGCATTTCAAACACGACTTTCACGCCTAGCTTGCATATGATTTTTTGAGGGCAAGTATGAATTTGTTTAATCTTAGAGTCATCATCTCAATGACTCTTTCGAAGTCACTAATTCATTTGAACACAATTAAAATGAATTCAATTTTCGCACTCCGAACCTGACTTTCGTACATAACTTGCTAATGATCATTTAAGGGCAAGTATGCGTTTGTTTTATTTGAGATTCATGTCAATGAGTCTTTTCAAGTCACTAATGCATTTGAAAAAAATTCAAATGAATTCTATTTTTACACTTTAAACACTACTTTCGCGAATCACTTGTTGATAATCTTTTTAAGACAAGTATGCATTTGATTTATCATATATTTATTTCAATGAGTCTTTTCAAGACAATAAATCATTTGGAAGCCATTGAAGAGAATACTATTTTCGCATTTCAAACACGACTTTCGCGCATAGCTTGCATATGATTTTTTTAAGGCAAGTATGAATTTGTTTTATTTTAGTGTCATCAATTCAATCACTTTTTGAAAGTCACGAATTCATTTGAAAGCAATTAAAACGATTTCTATTTTCGCACTCCGAACCCGACTTTCATACATAACTTGCTAATGATCATTTAAGGGCAAGTATGTGTTTGTTTTATTTGAGATTCATGTCAATGAGTCTTTTCAAGTCACTAATGCATTTGAAAAAAATTCAAATGAATTCTATTTTTACACTTTAAACACTACTTTTGCGGATCACTTGTTGATAATCTTTTTAAGACAAGTATGCATTTGATTTATCATATATTTATTTCAATGAGTCTTTTCAATACAATAAATCATTTGGAAGCCATTGGAGCGAATACTATTTTGGCATTTCAAACACGACTTTCGCGCATAGCTTGCATATTATTTTTTGAACGCAGGTATGAATTTGTTTAATCTTAGAGTCATCATCTCAATGACACTTTGAATGTCACTAATTCATTTGAACAGAATTAAAATGAATTCTATTTCCGCACTTCGAACTCGACTTTCGTACATAACTTGCTAATGATCATTTAAGGGCAAGTATGTGTTTGTTTTATTTGAGATTCATGTCAATGAGTCTTTTCAAGTCACTAATGCATTTGAAAAAAATTCAAATGAATTCTATTTTTACACTTTAAACACTACTTTCGCGGATCACTTGTTGATAATCTTTTTAAGACAAGTATGCATTTGATTTATCGTATATTTATTTCAATGAGTCTTTTCAAGACAATAAATCATTTGGAAGCCATTGGAGCGAATACTATTTTCGCATTTCAAACACGACTTTCGCTCCTAGCTTGCATATGATTTTTTGAGGGCAAGTATGAATTTGTTTAATCTTAGAGTCATCATCTCAATGACTCTTTGAAAGTCACTAATTCATTTGAACACAATTAAAATGAATTCTATTTTCGCAGTTCGAACCCGACTTTCGTACATAACTTGCTAATGATCATTTAAGGGCAAGTATGCGTTTGTTTTATTTGAGATTCATGTCAATGAGTCTTTTCAAGTCACTAATGCATTTGAAAAAAATTCAAATGAATTCTATTTTTACACTTTAAACACTAGTTTCGCGAATCACTTGTTGATAATCTTTTTAAGACAAGTATGCATTTGATTTATCATATATTTATTTCAATGAGTCTTTTCAAGACAATAAATCATTTGGAAGCCATTGGAGCGAATACTATTTTCGCATTTCAAACACGACTTTCGCGCATAGCTTGCATATTATTTTTTGAATGCAAGTATGAATTTGTTTTATTTTAGTGTCATCAATTCAATCACTTTTTGAAAGTCACGAATTCATTTGAAAGCAATTAAAACGAATTCTATTTTCGCACTCCGAACCCGACTTTCATACATAACTTGCTAATGATCATTTAAGGGCAAGTATGCGTTTGTTTTATTTGAGATTCATGTCAATGAGTCTTTTCAAGTCACTATTGCATTTGAAAAAAATTCAAATGAATTCTATTTTTACACTTTAAACACTACTTTCGCGGATCACTTGTTGATAATCTTTTTAAGACAAGTATGCATTTGATTTATCTTATATTTATTTAAATGAGTCTTTTCAAGACAATAAATCATTTGGAAGCAATTGGAGCGAATACTATTTTCGCATTTCAAACACGACTTTCGCGCATAGCTTGCATATTATTTTTTGAACGCAAGTATGAATTTGTTTTATTTTAGTGTCATTATCTCAATGACTCTTTCAAAGTCACTAATTCATTTGAACACAATTAAAATGAATTCTATTTCCGCACTTCGAACCCGACATTCGTACTTAACTTGCTAATGATCATTTAAGGGCAAGTATGTGTTTGTTTTATTTGAGATTCATGTCAATGAGTCTTTTCAAGTCACTAATGCATTTGAAAAAAAATCAAATGAATTCTATGTTTACACTTTAAACACTACTTTCGCGGATCACTTGTTGATAATCTTTTTAAGACAAGTATGCATTTGATTTATCGTATATTTATTTCAATGAGTCTTTTCAAGACAATAAATCATTTGGAAGCAATTGGAGCGAATACTATTTTCGCATTTCAAACACGACTTTCACGCCTAGCTTGCATATGATTTTTTGAGGGCAAGTATGAATTTGTTTAATCTTAGAGTCATCATCTCAATGACTCTTTCAAAGTCACTAATTCATTTGAACACAATTAAAATGAATTCTATTTTCGCACTCCGAACCTGACTTTCGTACATAACTTGCTAAAGATCATTTAAGGGCAAGTATGTGTTTGTTTTATTTGAGATTCATGTCAATGAGTCTTTTCAAGTCACTAATGCATTTGAAAAAAATTCAAATGAATTCTATTTTTACACTTTAAACACTACTTTCGCGGATCACTTGTTTATAATCTTTTTGAAGACAAGTATGCATTTGATTTATCATATATTTATTTGAACGAGTCTTTTCATGACAATAAATCATTTGGAAGCCATTGGAGCGAATACTATTTTCGCATTTCAAACACGACTTTCACGCCTAGCTTGCATATGATTTTTTGAGGGCAAGTATGAATTTGTTTAATCTTAGAGTCATCATCTCAATGACTCTTTGAAAGTCACTAATTCATTTGAACACAATTAAAATAAATTCTATTTTCGCAGTTCGAACCCGACTTTCGTACATAACTTGCTAATGATCATTTAAGGGCAAGTATGCGTTTGTTTTATTTGAGATTCATGTCAATGAGTCTTTTCAAGTCACTAATGCATTTGAAAAAAATTCAAATGAATTCTATTTTTACACTTTGAACACTACTTTCGCGGATCACTTGTTGATAATCTTTTTAAGACAAGTATGCATTTGATTTATCATATATTTATTTCAATGAGTCTTTTCAAGACAATAAATCATTTGGAAGCCATTGGAGCGAATACTATTTTCGCATTTCAAACACGACTTTCGCGCATAGCTTGCATATTATTTTTTGAACGCAAGTATGAATTTGTTTTATTTTAGTGTCATCAATTCAATGACTTTTTGAAAGTCACGAATTCATTTGAAAGCAATTAAAACGAATTCTATTTTCGCACTCTGAACCCGACTTTCATACATAACTTGCTAATGATCATTTAAGGGCAAGTATGCGTTTGTTTTATTTGAGATTCATGTCAATGAGTCCTTTCAAGTCACTAATGCATTTGAAAAAAATTCAAATGAATTCTATTTTTACACTTTAAACACTACTTTCGCGGATCACTTGTTGATAATCTTTTTAAGACAAGTATGCATTTGATTTATCTTATATTTATTTAAATGAGTCTTTTCAAGACAATAAATCATTTGGAAGCAATAGGAGCGAATACTATTTTCGCATTTCAAACACGACTTTCGCGCATAGCTTGCATATTATTTTTTGAACGCAAGTATGAATTTGTTTTATTTTAGTGTCATTATCTCAATGACTCTTTCAAAGTCACTAATTCATTTGAACACAATTAAAATGAATTCTATTTCCGCACTTCGAACCCGACATTCGTACATAACTTCCTAATGATCATTTAAGGGCAAGTATGTGTTTGTTTTATTTGAGATTCATGTCAATGAGTCTTTTCAAGTCACTAATGCATTTGAAAAAAAATCAAATGAATTCTATTTTAACACTTTAAACACTACTTTCGCGGATCACTTGTTGATAATCTTTTTAAGACAAGTATGCATTTGATTTATCATATATTTCTTTCAATGAGTCTTTTCATGACAATAAATCATTTGGAAGCCATTGGAGAGAATACTATTTTCGCTTTTCAAACACGACTTTCTCGCCTAGCTTGCATATGATTTTTTGAAGGCAAGTATGAATTTGTTTAATCTTAGAGTCATCATCTCAATGACTCTTTCAAAGTCACTAATTCATTTGAACACAATTAAAATGAATTCTATTTTCGCATCCGAACCTGACTTTCGTACATAACTTGCTAATGATCATTTAAGGGCAAGTATGTGTTTGTTTTATTTGAGATTCATGTCAATGAGTCTTTGCAAGTCAATAATGCATTTGAAAAAAATTCAAATGAATTCTATTTTTACACTTTAAACACTACTTTCGCGGATCACTTGTTTATAATCTTTTTAAGCCAAGTATGCATTTGATTTATCATATATTTATTTCAATGAGTCTTTTCATGACAATAAATCATTTGGAAGCCATTGGAGCGAATACTAATTTCGCATTTCAAACACGACTTTCTCGCCTAGCTTGCATATGATTTTTTGAAGGCAAGTATGGATTTGTTTAATCTTAGAGTCATCATCTCAATAACTCTTTCAAAGTCACTAATTCATTTGAACGCAATTAAAATGAATTCTATTTTCGCACTCCGAACCTGACTTTCGTACATAACTTGCTAAAGATCATTTAAGGGCAAGTATGTGTTTGTTTTATTTGAGATTCATGTCAATGAGTCTTTTCAAGTCACTAATGCATTTGAAAAAAAATCAAATGAATTCTATTTTTACACTTTAAACACTACTTTCGCGGATCACTTGTTGATAATCTTTTTAAGACAAGTATGCATTTGATTTATCATATATTTCTTTCAATGAGTCTTTTCATGACAATAAATCATTTGGAAGCCATTGGAGAGAATACTATTTTCGCATTTCAAACATGACTTTCTCGCCTTGCTTGCATATGATTTTTTGAAGGCAAGTATGAATTTGTTTAATCTTAGAGTCATCATCTCAATGACTCTTTCAAAGTCACTAATTCATTTGAACACAATTAAAATGAATTCTATTTTCGCATCCGAACCTGACTTTCGTACATAACTTGCTAATGATCATTTAAGGGCAAGTATGTGTTTGTTTTATTTGAGATTCATGTCAATGAGTCTTTGCAAGTCAATAATGCATTTGAAAAAAATTCAAATGAATTCTATTTTTACACTTTAAACACTACTTTCGCGGATCACTTGTTTATAATCTTTTTAAGCCAAGTATGCATTTGATTTATCATATATTTATTTCAATGAGTCTTTTCATGACAATAAATCATTTGGAAGCCATTGGAGCGAATACTAATTTCGCATTTCAAACACGACTTTCTCGCCTAGCTTGCATATGATTTTTTGAAGGCAAGTATGGATTTGTTTAATCTTAGAGTCATCATCTCAATAACTCTTTCAAAGTCACTAATTCATTTGAACACAATTAAAATGAATTCTATTTTCGCACTCCGAACCTGACTTTCGTACATAACTTGCTAAAGATCATTTAAGGGCAAGTATGTGTTTGTTTTATTTGAGATTCATGTCAATGAGTCTTTTCAAGTCACTAATGCATTTGAAAAAAATTCAAATGAATTCTATTTTTACACTTTAAACACTACTTTCGCGGATCACTTGTTTATAATCTTTTTGAAGACAAGTATGCATTTGATTTATCATATATTTATTTCAATGAGTCTTTTCATGACAATAAATCATTTGGAAGCCATTGGAGCGAATACTATTTTCGCATTTCAAACACGACTTTCACTCCTAGCTTGCATATGATTTTTTGAAGGCAAGTATGAATTTGTTTAATCTTAGAGTCATCACTCTATGACTCTTTCAAAGTCACTAATTCATTTAAACACAATTAAAATGAATTCTATTTTCGCACTCCGAACCTGACTTTCGTACATAACTTGCTAAAGATCTTTAAGGGCAAGTATGTGTTTGTTTTATTTGAGATTCATGTCAATGAGTCTTTTCAAGTCACTAATGCATTTGAAAAAAATTCAAATGAATTCTATTTTTACACTTTAAACACTACTTTCGCGGATCACTTGTTGATAATCTTTTTAAGACAAGTATGCATTTGATTTATCTTATATTTATTTAAATGAGTCTTTTCAAGACAATAAATCATTTGGAAGCAATTGGAGCGAATACTATTTTCGCATTTCAAACACGACTTTCGCGCATAGCTTGCATATTATTTTTTGAACGCAAGTATGAATTTGTTTTATTTTAGTGTCATTATCTCAATGACTCTTTCAAAGTCACTAATTCATTTGAACACAATTAAAATGAATTCTATTTCCGCACTTCGAACCCGACCTTCGTACATAACTTGCTAATGATCATTTAAGGGCAAGTATGTGTTTGTTTTATTTGAGATTCATGTCAATGAGTCTTTTCAAGTCACTAATGCATTTGAAAAAAAATCAAATGAATTCTATTTTTACACTTTAAACACTACTTTCGCGGATCACTTGTTGATAATCTTTTTAAGACAAGTATGCATTTGATTTATCGTATATTTATTTCAATGAGTCTTTTCAAGACAATAAATCATTTGGAAGCAATTGGAGCGAATACTATTTTCGCATTTCAAACACGACTTTCACGCCTAGCTTGCATATGATTTTTTGAAGGCAAGTATGAATTTGTTTAATCTTAGAGTCATCATCTCAATGACTCTTTCAAAGTCACTAATTCATTTGAACACAATTAAAATGAATTCTATTTTCGCATCCGAACCTGACTTTCGTACATAACTTGCTAATGATCATTTAAGGGCAAGTATGTGTTTGTTTTATTGGAGATTCATGTCAATGAGTCTTTTCAAGTCAATAATGCATTTGAAAAAAATTCAAATGAATTCAATTTTTACACTTTAAACACTACTTTCGCGGATCACTTGTTTATAATCTTTTTAAGACAAGTATGCATTTGATTTATCATATATTTATTTCAATGAGTCTTTTCATGACAATAAATCATTTGGAAGCCATTGGAGCGAATACTATTTTCGCATTTCAAACACGACTTTCTCGCCTAGCTTGCATATGATTTTTTGAAGGCAAGTATGGATTTGTTTAATCTTAGAGTCATCATCTCAATAACTCTTTCAAAGTCACTAATTCATTTGAACACAATTAAAATGAATTCTATTTTCGCACTCCGAACCTGACTTTCGTACATAACTTGCTAAAGATCATTTAAGGGCAAGTATGTGTTTGTTTTATTTGAGATTCATGTCAATGAGTCTTTTCAAGTCACTAATGCATTTGAAAAAAAATCAAATGAATTCTATTTTTACACTTTAAACACTACTTTCGCGGATCACTTGTTGATAATCTTTTTAAGACAAGTATGCATTTGATTTATCATATATTTCTTTCAATGAGTCTTTTCATGACAATAAATCATTTGGAAGCCATTGGAGAGAATACTATTTTCGCATTTCAAACACGACTTTCTCGCCTAGCTTGCATATGATTTTTTGAAGGCAAGTATGAATTTGTTTAATCTTAGAGTCATCATCTCAATGACTCTTTCAAAGTCACTAATTCATTTGAACACAATTAAAATGAATTCTATTTTCGCATCCGAACCTGACTTTCGTACATAACTTGCTAATGATCATTTAAGGGCAAGTATGTGTTTGTTTTATTTGAGATTCATGTCAATGAGTCTTTGCAAGTCAATAATGCATTTGAAAAAAATTCAAATGAATTCTATTTTTACACTTTAAACACTACTTTCGCGGATCACTTGTTTATAATCTTTTTAAGCCAAGTATGCATTTGATTTATCATATATTTATTTCAATGAGTCTTTTCATGACAATAAATCATTTGGAAGCCATTGGAGCGAATACTAATTTCGCATTTCAAACACGACTTTCTCGCCTAGCTTGCATATGATTTTTTGAAGGCAAGTATGGATTTGTTTAATCTTAGAGTCATCATCTCAATAACTCTTTCAAAGTCACTAATTCATTTGAACACAATTAAAATGAATTCTATTTTCGCACTCCGAACCTGACTTTCGTACATAACTTGCTAAAGATCATTTACGGGCAAGTATGTGTTTGTTTTATTTGAGATTCATGTCAATGAGTCTTTTCAAGTCACTAATGCATTTGAAAAAAATTCAAATGAATTCTATTTTTACACTTTAAACACTACTTTCGCGGATCACTTGTTTATAATCTTTTTGAAGACAAGTATGCATTTGATTTATCATATATTTATTTCAATGAGTCTTTTCATGACAATAAATCATTTGGAAGCCATTGGAGCGAATACTATTTTCGCATTTCAAACACGACTTTCACTCCTAGCTTGCATATGATTTTTTGAAGGCAAGTATGAATTTGTTTAATCTTAGAGTCATCACTCTATGACTCTTTCAAAGTCACTAATTCATTTAAACACAATTAAAATGAATTCCATTTTCGCACTCCGAACCTGACTTTCGTACATAACTTGCTAAAGATCTTTAAGGGCAAGTATGTGTTTGTTTTATTTGAGATTCATGTCAATGAGTCTTTTCAAGTCACTAATGCATTTGAAAAAAATTCAAATGAATTCTATTTTTACACTTTAAACACTACTTTCGCGGATCACTTGTTGATAATCTTTTTAAGACAAGTATGCATTTGATTTATCTTATATTTATTTAAATGAGTCTTTTCAAGACAATAAATCATTTGGAAGCAATTGGAGAGAATACTATTTTCGCTTTTCAAACACGACTTTCTCGCCTAGCTTGCATATGATTTTTTGAACGCAAGTATGAATTTGTTTTATTTTAGTGTCATTATCTCAATGACTCTTTCAAAGTCACTAATTCATTTGAACACAATTAAAATGAATTCTATTTCCGCACTTCGAACCCGACCTTCATACATAACTTGCTAATGATCATTTAAGGGCAAGTATGTGTTTGTTTTATTTGAGATTCATGTCAATGAGTCTTTTCAAGTCACTAATGCATTTGAAAAAAAATCAAACGAATTCTATTTTTACACTTTAAACACTACTTTCGCGGATCACTTGTTGATAATCTTTTTAAGACAAGTATGCATTGGATTTATCGTATATTTATTTCAATGAGTCTTTTCAAGACAATAAATCATTTGGAAGCAATTGGAGCGAATACTATTTTCGCATTTCAAACACGACTTTCACGCCTAGCTTGCATATGATTTTTTGAAGGCAAGTATGAATTTGTTTAATCTTAGAGTCATCATCTCAATGACTCTTTCAAAGTCACTAATTCATTTGAACACAATTAAAATGAATTCTATTTTCGCATCCGAACCTGACTTTCGTACATAACTTGCTAATGATCATTTAAGGGCAAGTATGTGTTTGTTTTATTGGAGATTCATGTCAATGAGTCTTTTCAAGTCAATAATGCATTTGAAAAAAATTCAAATGAATTCAATTTTTACACTTTAAACACTACTTTCGCGGATCACTTGTTTATAATCTTTTTAAGACAAGTATGCATTTGATTTATCATATATTTATTTCAATGAGTCTTTTCATGACAATAAATCATTTGGAAGCCATTGGAGCGAATACTATTTTCGCATTTCAAACACGACTTTCTCGCCTAGCTTGCATATGATTTTTTGAAGGCAAGTATGGATTTGTTTAATCTTAGAGTCATCATCTCAATAACTCTTTCAAAGTCACTAATTCATTTGAACACAATTAAAATGAATTCTATTTTCGCACTCCGAACCTGACTTTCGTACATAACTTGCTAAAGATCATTTACGGGCAAGTATGTGTTTGTTTTATTTGAGATTCATGTCAATGAGTCTTTTCAAGTCACTAATGCATTTGAAAAAAATTCAAATGAATTCTATTTTTACACTTTAAACACTACTTTCGCGGATCACTTGTTTATAATCTTTTTGAAGACAAGTATGCATTTGATTTATCATATATTTATTTCAATGAGTCTTTTCATGACAATAAATCATTTGGAAGCCATTGGAGCGAATACTATTTTCGCATTTCAAACACGACTTTCACTCCTAGCTTGCATATGATTTTTTGAAGGCAAGTATGAATTTGTTTAATCTTAGAGTCATCACTCTATGACTCTTTCAAAGTCACTAATTCATTTAAACACAATTAAAATGAATTCTATTTTCGCACTCCGAACCTGACTTTCGTACATAACTTGCTAAAGATCTTTAAGGGCAAGTATGTGTTTGTTTTATTTGAGATTCATGTCAATGAGTCTTTTCAAGTCACTAATGCATTTGAAAAAAATTCAAATGAATTCTATTTTTACACTTTAAACACTACTTTCGCGGATCACTTGTTGATAATCTTTTTAAGACAAGTATGCATTTGATTTATCTTATATTTATTTAAATGAGTCTTTTCAAGACAATAAATCATTTGGAAGCAATTGGAGCGAATACTATTTTCGCATTTCAAACACGACTTTCGCGCATAGCTTGCATATTATTTTTTGAACGCAAGTATGAATTTGTTTTATTTTAGTGTCATTATCTCAATGACTCTTTCAAAGTCACTAATTCATTTGAACACAATTAAAATGAATTCTATTTCCGCACTTCGAACCCGACCTTCGTACATAACTTGCTAATGATCATTTAAGGGCAAGTATGTGTTTGTTTTATTTGAGATTCATGTCAATGAGTCTTTTCAAGTCACTAATGCATTTGAAAAAAAATCAAATGAATTCTATTTTTACACTTTAAACACTACTTTCGCGGATCACTTGTTGATAATCTTTTTAAGACAAGTATGCATTTGATTTATCGTATATTTATTTCAATGAGTCTTTTCAAGACAATAAATCATTTGGAAGCAATTGGAGCGAATACTATTTTCGCATTTCAAACACGACTTTCACGCCTAGCTTGCATATGATTTTTTGAAGGCAAGTATGAATTTGTTTAATCTTAGAGTCATCATCTCAATGACTCTTTCAAAGTCACTAATTCATTTGAACACAATTAAAATGAATTCTATTTTCGCATCCGAACCTGACTTTCGTACATAACTTGCTAATGATCATTTAAGGGCAAGTATGTGTTTGTTTTATTGGAGATTCATGTCAATGAGTCTTTTCAAGTCAATAATGCATTTGAAAAAAATTCAAATGAATTCAATTTTTACACTTTAAACACTACTTTCGCGGATCACTTGTTTATAATCTTTTTAAGACAAGTATGCATTTGATTTATCATATATTTATTTCAATGAGTCTTTTCATGACAATAAATCATTTGGAAGCCATTGGAGCGAATACTAATTTCGCATTTCAAACACGACTTTCTCGCCTAGCTTGCATATGATTTTTTGAAGGCAAGTATGGATTTGTTTAATCTTAGAGTCATCATCTCAATAACTCTTTCAAAGTCACTAATTCATTTGAACACAATTAAAATGAATTCTATTTTCGCACTCCGAACCTGACTTTCGTACATAACTTGCTAAAGATCATTTACGGGCAAGTATGTGTTTGTTTTATTTGAGATTCATGTCAATGAGTCTTTTCAAGTCACTAATGCATTTGAAAAAAATTCAAATGAATTCTATTTTTACACTTTAAACACTACTTTCGCGGATCACTTGTTTATAATCTTTTTGAAGACAAGTATGCATTTGATTTATCATATATTTATTTCAATGAGTCTTTTCATGACAATAAATCATTTGGAAGCCATTGGAGCGAATACTATTTTCGCATTTCAAACACGACTTTCACGCCTAGCTTGCATATGATTGTTTGAGGGCAAGTATGAATTTGTTTAAGCTTAGAGTCATCATCTCAATGACTCTTTCAAAGTCACTAATTCATTTCAACACAATTAAAATGAATTCTATTTCCGCACTTCGAACCCGACTTTCGTACATAACTTGTTAATGATCATTTAAGGGCAAGTATGTGTTTGTTTTATTTGAGATTCATGTCAATGAGTCTTTTCAAGTCACTAATGCATTTGAAAAAAATTCAAATGAATTCTATTTTTACACTTTAAACACTACTTTCGCGGATCACCTGTTGATAATCTTTTTAAGACAAGTATGCATTTGATTTATCATATATTTATTTCAATGAGTCTTTTCAAGACAATAAATCATTTGGAAGCCATTGGAGCGAATACTATTTTCGCATTTCAAACACGACTTTCGCACATAGCTTGCATATTATTTTTTGAACGCAAGTATGAATTTGTTTTCTTTTAGTTTCATTAATTCAATGACTTTTTGAAAGTCACTAATTCATTTGAAAGCAATTAAAATGAATTCTATTTTCGCACTTCGAACCCGACTTTCGTACATAACTTGCTAATGATCATTTAAGGGCAAGTATGCGTTTGTTTTATTTGAGATTCATGTCAATGAGTCTTTTCAAGTCACTAATGCATTTGAAAAAAATTCAAATGAATTCTATTTTTACACTTTAAACACTACTTTCGCGGATCACTTGTTGCTAATCTTTTTAAGACAAGTATGCATTTGATTTATCATATATTTATTTCAATGAGTCTTTTCAAGACAATAAATCATTTGGAAGCCATTGGAGCGAATACTATTTTCGCATTTCAAACACGACTTTCGCGCATAGCTTGCATATTATTTTTTGAACGCAAGTATGAATTTGTTTTATTTTAGTGTCATCAATTCAATGACTTTTTGAAAGTCACGAATTCATTTGAAAGCAATTAAAACGAATTCTATTTTCGCACTCCGAACCTGACTTTCGTACATAACTTGCTAAAGATCATTTAAGGGCAAGTATGTGTTTGTTTTATTTGAGATTCATGTCAATGAGTCTTTTCAAGTCACTAATGCATTTGAAAAAAATTCAAATGAATTCTATTTTTACACTTTAAACACTACTTTCGCGGATCACTTGTTGATAATCTTTTTAAGACAAGTATGCATTTGATTTATCGTATATTTATTTCAATGAGTCTTTTCAATACAATAAATCATTTGGAAGCCATTGGAGCGAATACTATTTTTCGCATTTCAAACACGACTTTCACGCCTAGCTTGCATATGATTTTTTGAGAGCAAGTATGATTTTGTTTAATCTTAGAGTCATCATCTCAATGACTCTTTCAAAGTCACTAATTCATTTGAACAGAATTAAAATGAATTCTATTTTTGCACTCCGAACCCGACTTTCGTACATAACTTGCTAATAATCATTTAAGGGCAAGTATGTGTTTGTTTTATTTGACATTCATGTCAATGAGTCTTTTCAAGTCACTAATGCATTTGAAAAAAATTCAAATGAATTCTATTTTTACACTTTAAACACTACTTTCGCGGATCACTTGTTTATAATCTTTTTAAGACAAGTATGCATTTGATTTCTCATATATTTATTTCAATGAGTCTTTTCAAGACAATAAATCATTTCGAAGTAATTGGAGCGAATACTATTTTCGCATTCCAAACACGACTTTCTCGCCTTGCTTGCATAAGATTTTTTCAAGGCAGTATGAATTTGTTTAATCTTAGAGTCATCATCTCAATGACTCTTTCAAAGTCACTAATTCATTTGAGCACAATTAAAATGAATTCTATTTTCGCAGTTCGAACCCGACTTTCGTACATAACTTGCTAATGATCATTTAAGGGCAAGTATGCGTTTGTTTTATTTGAGATTCATGTCAATGAGTCTTTTCAAGTCACTAATGCATTTGAAAAAAATTCAAATGAATTCTATTTTTACACTTTAAACACTACTTTCGCGGATCACTTGTTGATAATCTTTTTGAAGACAAGTATGCATTTGATTTATCATATATTTATTTCAATGAGTCTTTTCATGACAATAAATCATTTGGAAGCCATTGGAGCGAATACTATTTTCGCATTTCAAACACGACTTTCACGCCTAGCTTGCATATGATTTTTTGAAGGCAAGTATGAATTTGTTTAATCTTAGAGTCATCATCTCAATGACTCTTTCAAAGTCACTAATTCATTTGAACACAATTAAAATGAATTCTATTTTCGCACTCCGAACCTGACTTTCGTACATAACTTGCTAAAGATAATTTAAGGGCAAGTATGTGTTTGTTTTATTTGAGATTCATGTCAATGAGTCTTTTCAAGTCACTAATGCATTTGAAAAAAATTCAAATGAATTCTATTTTTACACTTTAAACACTACTTTCGCGGATCACTTGTTGATAATCTTTTTAAGACAAGTATGCAGTTGATTTATCTTATATTTATTTAAATGAGTCTTTTCAAGACAATAAATCATTTGGAAGCAATTGGAGCGAATACTATTTTCGCATTTCAAACACGACTTTCACGCCTAGCTTGCATATGATTTATTGAAGGCAAGTATGAATTTGTTTTATTTTAGTGTCATTATCTCAATGACTCTTTCAAAGTCACTAATTCATTTGAACACAATTAAAATGAATTCTATTTTCGCACTTCGAACCTGACCTTCGTACATAACTTGCTAATGATCATTTAAGGGCAAGTATGTGTTTGTTTTATTTGACATTCATGTCAATGAGTCTTTTCAAGTCACT
Organism: Coriaria nepalensis; assembly: GCA_027186245.1. NCBI lineage: Eukaryota > Viridiplantae > Streptophyta > Magnoliopsida > Cucurbitales > Coriariaceae > Coriaria > Coriaria nepalensis. The sequence continues at coordinate 20,157,732 of CP114481.1, forward strand.
AATGCATTTGAAAAAAAATCAAATGAATTCTATTTTTACACTTTAAACACTACTTTCGCGGATCGCTTGTTGATAATCTTTTTAAGACAAGTATGCATTTGATTTATCGTATATTTATTTCAATGAGTCTTTTCAAGACAATAAATCATTTGGAAGCAATTGGAGCGAATACTATTTTCGCATTTCAAACACGACTTTCACGCCTAGCTTGCATATGATTTTTTGAGGGCAAGTATGAATTTGTTTAATCTTAGAGTCATCATCTCAATGACTCTTTCAAAGTCACTAATTCATTTGAACACAATTAAAATGAATTCTATTTTCGCAGTTCGAACCCAACTTTCGTACATAACTTGCTATTGATCATTTAAGGGCAAGTATGCGTTTGTTTTATTTGAGATTCATGTCAATGGGTCTTTTCAAGTCACTAATGCATTTGAAAAAAATTCAAATGAATTCTATTTTTACACTTTAAACACTACTTTCGCGGATCACTTGTTGCTAATCTTTTTAAGACAAGTATGCATTTGATTTCTCATATATTTATTTCAATGAGTCTTTTCAAGACAATAAATCATTTCGAAGTAATTGGAGCGAATACTATTTTCGCATTCCAAACACGACTTTCTCGCCTTGCTTGCATAAGATTTTTTCAAGGCAGTATGAATTTGTTTAATCTTAGAGTCATCATCTCAATGACTCTTTCAAAGTCACTAATTCATTTGAGCACAATTAAAATGAATTCTATTTTCGCAGTTCGAACCCGACTTTCGTACATAACTTGCTAATGATCATTTAAGGGCAAGTATGCGTTTGTTTTATTTGAGATTCATGTCAATGAGTCTTTTCAAGTCACTAATGCATTTGAAAAAAATTCAAATGAATTCTATTTTTACACTTTAAACACTACTTTCGCGGATCACTTGTTGATAATCTTTTTGAAGACAAGTATGCATTTGATTTATCATATATTTATTTCAATGAGTCTTTTCATGACAATAAATCATTTGGAAGCCATTGGAGCGAATACTATTTTCGCATTTCAAACACGACTTTCACGCCTAGCTTGCATATGATTTTTTGAAGGCAAGTATGAATTTGTTTAATCTTAGAGTCATCATCTCAATGACTCTTTCAAAGTCACTAATTCATTTGAACACAATTAAAATGAATTCTATTTTCGCACTCCGAACCTGACTTTCGTACATAACTTGCTAAAGATAATTTAAGGGCAAGTATGTGTTTGTTTTATTTGAGATTCATGTCAATGAGTCTTTTCAAGTCACTAATGCATTTGAAAAAAATTCAAATGAATTCTATTTTTACACTTTAAACACTACTTTCGCGGATCACTTGTTGATAATCTTTTTAAGACAAGTATGCAGTTGATTTATCTTATATTTATTTAAATGAGTCTTTTCAAGACAATAAATCATTTGGAAGCAATTGGAGCGAATACTATTTTCGCATTTCAAACACGACTTTCACGCCTAGCTTGCATATGATTTATTGAAGGCAAGTATGAAATTGTTTTATTTTAGTGTCATTATCTCAATGACTCTTTCAAAGTCACTAATTCATTTGAACACAATTAAAATGAATTCTATTTTCGCACTTCGAACCTGACCTTCGTACATAACTTGCTAATGATCATTTAAGGGCAAGTATGTGTTTGTTTTATTTGACATTCATGTCAATGAGTCTTTTCAAGTCACTAATGCATTTGAAAAAAAATCAAATGAATTCTATTTTTACACTTTAAACACTACTTTCGCGGATCGCTTGTTGATAATCTTTTTAAGACAAGTATGCATTTGATTTATCATATATTTATTTCAATGAGTCTTTTCAAGACAATAAATCATTTGGAAGCCATTGGAGCGAATACTATTTTCGCATTTCAAACACGACTTTCGCGCATAGCTTGCATATTATTTTTTGAACGCAAGTATGAATTTGTTTTATTTTAGTGTCATCAATTCAATGACTTTTTGAAAGTCACGAATTCATTTGAAAGCAATTAAAACGAATTCTATTTTCGCACTCCGAACCCGACTTTCATACATAACTTGCTAATGATCATTTAAGGGCAAGTATGCGTTTGTTTTATTTGAGATTCATGTCAATGAGTCTTTTCAAGTCACTTATGCATTTGAAAAAAATTCAAATGAATTCTATTTTTACACTTTAAACACTACTTTCGCGGATCACTTGTTGATAATCTTTTTAAGACAAGTATGCATTTGATTTATCTTATATTTATTTAAATGAGTCTTTTCAAGACAATAAATCATTTGGAAGCAATTGGAGCGAATACTATTTTCGCATTTCAAACACGACTTTCGCGCATAGCTTGCATATTATTTTTTGAACGCAAGTATGAATTTGTTTTATTTTAGTGTCATTATCTCAATGACTCTTTGAAAGTCACTAATTCATTTGAACACAATTAAAATGAATTCTATTTCCGCACTTCGAACCCGACCTTCATACATAACTTGCTAATGATCATTTAAGGGCAAGTATGTGTTTGTTTTATTTGAGATTCATGTCAATGAGTCTTTTCAAGTCACTAATGCATTTGAAAAAAAATCAAACGAATTCTATTTTTACACTTTAAACACTACTTTCGCGGATCACTTGTTGATAATCTTTTTAAGACAAGTATGCATTTGATTTATCTTATATTTATTTAAATGAGTCTTTTCAAGACAATAAATCATTTGGAAGCAATTGGAGCGAATACTATTTTCGCATTTCAAACACGACTTTCGCGCATAGCTTGCATATTATTTTTTGAACGCAAGTATGAATTTGTTTTATTTTAGTGTCATTATCTCAATGACTCTTTCAAAGTCACTAATTCATTTCAACACAATTAAAATGAATTCTATTTCCGCACTTCGAACCCGACCTTCGTACATAACTTGCTAATGATCATTTAAGGGCAAGTATGTGTTTGTTTTATTTTGAGATTCATGTCAATGAGTCTTTTCAAGTCACTAATGCATTTGAAAAAAAATCAAATGAATTCTATTTTTACACTTTAAACACTACTTTCGCGGATCACTTGTTGATAATCTTTTTAAGACAAGTATGCATTTGATTTATCGTATATTTATTTCAATGAGTCTTTTCAAGACAATAAATCATTTGGAAGCAATTGGAGCGAATACTATTTTCGCATTTCAAACACGACTTTCACGCCTAGCTTGCATATGATTTTTTGAGGGCAAGTATGAATTTGTTTAATCTTAGAGTCATCATCTCAATGACTCTTTCAAAGTCACTAATTCATTTGAACACAATTAAAATGAATTCTATTTTCGCAGTTCGAACCCGACTTTCGTACATAACTTGCTATTGATCATTTAAGGGCAAGTATGCGTTTGTTTTATTTGAGATTCATGTCAATGGGTCTTTTCAAGTCACTAATGCATTTGAAAAAAATTCAAATGAATTCTATTTTTACACTTTAAACACTACTTTCGCGGATCACTTGTTTATAATCTTTTTAAGACAAGTATTCATTTGATTTCTCATATATTTATTTCAATGAGTCTTTTTAAGACATTAAATCATTTGGAAGTAATTGGAGCGAATACTATTTTCGCATTCCAAACACGACTTTTTCGCCTTGCTTGCATAAGATTTTTTCAAGGCAGTATGAATTTGTTTAATCTTAGAGTCATCATCTCAATGACTCTTTCAAAGTCACTAATTCATTTGAGCACAATTAAAATGAATTCTATTTTCGCACTTCAAACACGACTTTCGCACATAACTTGCTAATGACCATTTAAGGGCAAGTATGTGTTTGTTTGATTTGAGATTCATGTCAATGAGTCTTTTCAAGTCACTAATGCATTTGAAAAAAATTCAAATGAATTCTATTTTTACACTTTAAACACTACTTTCGTGGATCACTTGTTGATGATCTTTCTAAGACAAGTATGCATTTGATTTATCATATATTTATTTCAATGAGTCTTTTCAAGACAATGAATCACTTGGAAGTAATTGGAGCGAATATTATTTTCGCATTCCAAACACGACTTTCTCGCCTAGCTTGCATATGATTTTTTCAAGGCAAGTATGGATTTGTTTAATCTTAGAGTCATCATCTCAATGACTCTTTCAAAGTCACTAATTCATTTGAACACAATTAAAATGAATTCTATTTTCGCACTCTGAACCCGACTTTCGTACATAACTTGCTAATGATCATTTAAGGGCAAGTATGCGTTTGTTTTATTTGAGATTCATGTCAATGCGTCTTTTCAAGTCACTAATGCATTTGAAAAAAATTCAAATGAATTCTATTTTTACACTTTAAACACTACTTTCGCGGATCACTTGTTGATAATCTTTTTAAGACAAGTATGCATTTGATTTATCATATATTTATTTCAATGAGTCTTTTCAAGACAATAAATCATTTGGAAGCCATTGGAGCGAATACTATTTTCGCATTTCAAACACGACTTTCTCGCCTAGCTTGCATATGATTTTTTGAAGGCAAGTATGAATTTGTTTAATCTTAGAGTCATCATCTCAATGACTCTTTCAAAGTCACTAATTCATTTGAACACAATTAAAATGAATTCTATTTCCGCAATTCTAACCCGACTTTCGTACATAACTTGCTAATGATCATTTAAGGGCAAGTATGTGTTTGTTTTATTTGGGATTCATGTCAATGAGTCTTTTCAAGTCAATAATGCATTCGAAAAAAATTCAAATGAATTCTATTTTTACATTTCAAACACTACTTTCGCGGATCACTTGTTGATAATCTTTTTAAGACAAGTATGCATTTGATTTATCTTATATTTATTTTAATGAGTCTTTTCAATACAATAAATCATTTGGAAGCCATTGGAGCGAATACTATTTTCGCATTTCAAACACGACTTTCGCGCATAGCTTGCATATTATTTTTTGAACACAAGTATGAATTTGATTTAATCTTAGAGTCATCATCTCAATGACTTTTTGAAAGTCACAAATTCATTTGAACAGAATTAAAATGAATTCTATTTTCGCACTCCGAACCCGACTTTCGTACATAACTTGCTAATGATCATTTAAGGGCAAGTATGCGTTTGTTTTTTTTGAGATTCATGTCAATGAGTCTTTTCAAGTCACTAATGCATTTGAAAAAAATTCAAATGAATTCTATTTTTACACTTTAAACACTACTTTCGCGGATCACTTGTTGATAATCTTTTTAAGACAAGTATGCATTTGATTTCTCATATATTTATTTCAATGAGTCTTTTTACGACATTAAATCATTTTGAAGTAATTGGAGCGAATACTATTTTCGCAATTCAAACACGACTTTCTCGCCTAGCTTGCATATGATTTTTTGAAGGCATGTATGAATTTGTTTAATCTTAGAGTCATCATGTCAATGACTCTTTTAAAGTCACTAATTCATTTGAACACAATTAAAATGAATTCTATTTTCGCACTTCGAACCCGACTTTCGTACATAACTTGCTAATGATCATTTAAGGGCAAGTATGTGTTTGTTTTATTTGAGATTCATGTCAATGAGTCTTTTCAGGACACTAATGCATTTGAAAAAAATTCAAATGAATTCTATTTTTACATTTCAAACACTACTTTCGCGGATCACTTGTTGATAATCTTTTTAAGACAAGTATGCATTTGATTTATCTTATATTTATTTTAATGAGTCTTTTCAATACAATAAATCATTTGGAAGCCATTGGAGCGAATACTATTTTCGCATTTCAAACACGATTTTCGCGCATAGCTTGCATATTATTTTTTGAACACAAGTATGAATTTGATTTATTTTAGTGTCATTATCTCAATGACTTTTTGAAAGTCACTAATTCATTTGAAAGCAATTAAAATGAATTCTATTTTCGCACTTCGAACCCGACTTTCGTACATAACTTGCTAATGATCATTTAAGGGCAAGTATGCGTTTGTTTTATTTGAGATTCATGTCAATGAGTCTTTTCAAGTCACTAATGCATTTGAAAAAAATTCAAATGAATTCTATTTTTACACTTTAAACACTACTTTCGCGGATCACCTGTTGATAATCTTTTTAAGACAAGTATGCATTTGATTTATCTTATATTTATTTTAATGAGTCTTTTCAAGACAATAAATCATTTGGAATCCATTGGAGCAAATACTATTTTCGCATTTCAAACACGACTTTCACGCCTAGGTTGCATATGATTTTTTGAGGGCAAGTATGAATTTGTTTAATCTTAGAGTCATCATCTCAATGACTTTTTGAAAGTCACTAATTCATTTGAACAGAATTAAAATGAATTCTATTTTCGCACTCCGAACCCGACTTTCGTACATAACTTGCTAATGATCATTTAAGGGCAAGTATGTGTTTGTTTTATTTGAGATTCATGTCAATGAGTCTTTTCAAGACACTAATGCCTTTGAAAAAAATTCAAATGAATTCTATTTTTACATTTCAAACACTACTTTCGCGGATCACTTGTTGATAATCTTTTTAAGACAAGTATGCATTTGATTTATCTTATATTTATTTTAATGAGGCTTTTCAATACAATAAATCATTTGGAAGCCATTGGAGCGAATACTATTTTCGCAATTCAAACACGACTTTCTCGCCTAGCTTGCATATGATTTTTTGAAGGCATGTATGAATTTGTTTAATCTTAGAGTCATCATGTCAATGACTCTTTTAAAGTCACTAATTCATTTGAACACAATTAAAATGAATTCTATTTTCGCACTTCGAACCCGACTTTCGTACATAACTTGCTAATGATCATTTAAGGGCAAGTATGTGTTTGTTTTATTTGAGATTCATCTCAATGAGTCTTTTCAAGACACTAATGCCTTTGAAAAAAATTCAAATGAATTCTATTTTTACATTTCAAACACTACTTTCGCGGATCACTTGTTGATAATCTTTTTAAGACAAGTATGCATTTGATTTATCTTATATTTATTTTAATGAGGCTTTTCAATACAATAAATCATTTGGAAGCCATTGGAGCGAATACTATTTTCGCATTTCAAACACGACTTTCGCGCATAGCTTGCATATTATTTTTTGAACACAAGTATGAATTTGATTTATTTTAGTGTCATTATCTCAATGACTTTTTGAAAGTCACTAATTCATTTGAAAGCAATTAAAATGAATTCTATTTTCGCACTTCGAACCCGACTTTCGTACATAACTTGCTAATGATCATTTAAGGGCAAGTATGCGTTTGTTTTATTTGAGATTCATGTCAATGAGTCTTTTCAAGTCACTAATGCATTTGAAAAAAATTCAAATGAATTCTATTTTTACACTTTAAACACTACTTTCGCGGATCACCTGTTGATAATCTTTTTAAGACAAGTATGCATTTGATTTATCTTATATTTATTTTAATGAGTCTTTTCAAGACAATAAATCATTTGGAATCCATTGGAGCAAATACTATTTTCGCATTTCAAACACGACTTTCACGCCTAGGTTGCATATGATTTTTTGAGGGCAAGTATGAATTTGTTTAATCTTAGAGTCATCATCTCAATGACTTTTTGAAAGTCACTAATTCATTTGAACAGAATTAAAATGAATTCTATTTTCGCACTCCGAACCCGACTTTCGTACATAACTTGCTAATGATCATTTAAGGGCAAGTATGTGTTTGTTTTATTTGAGATTCATGTCAATGAGTCTTTTCAAGACACTAATGCCTTTGAAAAAAATTCAAATGAATTCTATTTTTACATTTCAAACACTACTTTCGCGGATCACTTGTTGATAATCTTTTTAAGACAAGTATGCATTTGATTTATCTTATATTTATTTTAATGAGGCTTTTCAATACAATAAATCATTTGGAAGCCATTGGAGCGAATACTATTTTCGCAATTCAAACACGACTTTCTCGCCTAGCTTGCATATGATTTTTTGAAGGCATGTATGAATTTGTTTAATCTTAGAGTCATCATGTCAATGACTCTTTTAAAGTCACTAATTCATTTGAACACAATTAAAATGAATTCTATTTTCGCACTTCGAACCCGACTTTCGTACATAACTTGCTAATGATCATTTAAGGGCAAGTATGTGTTTGTTTTATTTGAGATTCATGTCAATGAGTCTTTTCAAGACACTAATGCCTTTGAAAAAAATTCAAATGAATTCTATTTTTACATTTCAAACACTACTTTCGCGGATCACTTGTTGATAATCTTTTTAAGACAAGTATGCATTTGATTTATCTTATATTTATTTTAATGAGGCTTTTCAATACAATAAATCATTTGGAAGCCATTGGAGCGAATACTATTTTCGCATTTCAAACACGACTTTCGCGCATAGCTTGCATATTATTTTTTGAACACAAGTATGAATTTGATTTATTTTAGTGTCATTATCTCAATGACTTTTTGAAAGTCACTAATTCATTTGAAAGCAATTAAAATGAATTCTATTTTCGCACTTCGAACCCGACTTTCGTACATAACTTGCTAATGATCATTTAAGGGCAAGTATGCGTTTGTTTTATTTGAGATTCATGTCAATGAGTCTTTTCAAGTCACTAATGCATTTGAAAAAAATTCAAATGAATTCTATTTTTACACTTTAAACACTACTTTCGCGGATCACCTGTTGATAATCTTTTTAAGACAAGTATGCATTTGATTTATCTTATATTTATTTTATTGAGTCATTTCAAGACAATAAATCATTTGGAATCCATTGGAGCAAATACTATTTTCGCATTTCAAACACGACTTTCACGCCTAGGTTGCATATGATTTTTTGAGGGCAAGTATGAATTTGTTTAATCTTAGAGTCATCATCTCAATGACTTTTTGAAAGTCACTAATTCATTTGAACAGAATTAAAATGAATTCTATTTTCGCACTCCGAACCCGACTTTCGTACATAACTTGCTAATGATCATTTAAGGGCAAGTATGCGTCTGTTTTATTTGAGATTCATGTCAATGAGTCTTTTCAAGTCACTAATGCATTTGAAAAAAATTCAAATGAATTCTATTTTTGCACTTTAAACACTACTTTCGCGGATCACTTGTTGAAAATCTTTTTAAGACAAGTATGCATTTGATTTCTCATATATTTATTTCAATGAGTCTTTTTACGACATTAAATCATTTGGAAGTAATTGGAGCGAATACTATTTTCGCAATTCAAACACGACTTTCTCGCCTAGCTTGCATATGATTTTTTGAAGGCATGTATGAATTTGTTTAATCTTAGAGTCATCATGTCAATGACTCTTTTAAAGTCACTAATTCATTTGAACGCAATTAAAATGAATTCTATTTTCGCACTTCGAACCCGACTTTCGTACATAACTTGCTAATGATCATTTAAGGGCAAGTATGCGTTTGTTTTATTTGAGATTCATGTCAATGAGTCTTTTCAAGTCACTAATGCATTTGAAAAAAATTCAAATGAATTCTATTTTTACACTTTAAACACTACTTTCGCGGATCACTTGTTTATAATCTTTTTAAGACAAGTATTCATTTGATTTCTCATATATTTATTTCAATGAGTCTTTTTAAGACATTAAATCATTTGGAAGTAATTGGAGCGAATACTATTTTCGCATTCCAAACACGACTTTTTCGCCTTGCTTGCATAAGATTTTTTCAAGGCAGTATGAATTTGTTTAATCTTAGAGTCATCATCTCAATGACTCTTTCAAAGTCACTAATTCATTTGAGCACAATTAAAATGAATTCTATTTTCGCACTTCGAACACGACTTTCGCACATAACTTGCTAATGACCATTTAAGGGCAAGTATGTGTTTGTTTTATTTGAGATTCATGTCAATGAGTCTTTTCAAGTCACTAATGCATTTGAAAAAAATTCAAATGAATTCTATTTTTACACTTTAAACACTACTTTGGTGGATCACTTGTTGATGATCTTTTTAAGACAAGTATGCATTTGATTTATCATATATTTATTTCAATGAGTCTTTTCAAGACAATGAATCACTTGGAAGTAATAGGAGCGAATATTATTTTCGCATTCCAAACACGACTTTCTCGCCTAGCTTGCATATGATTTTTTCAAGGCAAGTATGGATTTGTTTAATCTTAGAGTCATCATCTCAATGACTCTTTCAAAGTCACTAATTCATTTGAACACAATTAAAATGAATTCTATTTTCGCACTCTGAACCCGACTTTCGTACATAACTTGCTAATGATCATTTAAGGGCAAGTATGCGTTTGTTTTATTTGAGATTCATGTCAATGAGTCTTTTCAAGTCACTAATGCATTTGAAAAAAATTCAAATGAATTCTATTTTTACACTTTAAACACTACTTTCGCGGATCACTTGTTGATAATCTTTTTAAGACAAGTATGCATTTGATTTATCATACATTTATTTCAATGAGTCTTTTCAAGACAATAAATCATTTGGAAGCCATTGGAGCAAATACTATTTTCGCATTTCAAACACGACTTTCTCGCCTAGCTTGCATATGATTTTTTGAAGGCATGTATGAATTTGTTTAATCTTAGAGTCATCATGTCAATGACTCTTTTAAAGTCACTAATTCATTTGAACACAATTAAAATGAATTCTATTTTCGCACTTCGAACCCGACTTTCGTACATAACTTGCTAATGATCATTTAAGGGCAAGTATGTGTTTGTTTTATTTGAGATTCATGTCAATGAGTCTTTTCAAGTCACTAATGCATTTGAAAAAAATTCAAATGAATTCTATTTTTACACTTTAAACACTACTTTCGCGGATCACCTGTTGATAATCTTTTTAAGACAAGTATGCATTTGATTTATCTTATATTTATTTTAATGAGTCTTTTCAAGACAATAAATCATTTGGAATCCATTGGAGCAAATACTATTTTCGCATTTCAAACACGACTTTCACGCCTAGGTTGCATATGATTTTTTGAGGGCGAGTATGAATTTGTTTAATCTTAGAGTCATCATCTCAATGACTTTTTGAAAGTCACTAATTCATTTGAACAGAATTAAAATGAATTCTATTTTCGCACTCCGAACCCGACTTTCGTACATAACTTGCTAATGATCATTTAAGGGCAAGTATGTGTTTGTTTTATTTGAGATTCATGTCAATGAGTCTTTTCAAGACACTAATGCATTTGAAAAAAATTCAAATGAATTCTATTTTTACATTTCAAACACTACTTTCGCGGATCACTTGTTGATAATCTTTTTAAGACAAGTATGCATTTGATTTATCTTATATTTATTTTAATGAGTCTTTTCAATACAATAAATCATTTGGAAGCCATTGGAGCGAATACTATTTTCGCATTTCAAACACGACTTTCGCGCATAGCTTGCATATTATTTTTTGAACACAAGTATGAATTTGATTTATTTTAGTGTCATTATCTCAATGACTTTTTGAAAGTCACTAATTCATTTGAAGGCAATTAAAATGAATTCTATTTTCATAATTCGAACCCGACTTTCGTACATAACTTGCTAATGATCATTTAAGGGCAAGTATGTGTTTGTTTTATTTGAGATTCATGTCAATGAGTCTTTTCAAGACACTAATGCATTTGAAAAAAATTCAAATGAATTCTATTTTTACACTTTAAACACTACTTTCGCGGATCACCTGTTGATAATCTTTTTAAGACAAGTATGCATTTGATTTATCTTATATTTATTTTAATGAGTCTTTTCAAGACAATAAATCATTTGGAATCCATTGGAGCAAATACTATTTTCGCATTTCAAACACGACTTTCACGCCTAGGTTGCATATGATTTTTTGAGGGCAAGTATGAATTTGTTTAATCTTAGAGTCATCATCTCAATGACTTTTTGAAAGTCACTAATTCATTTGAACAGAATTAAAATGAATTCTATTTTCGCACTCCGAACCCGACTTTCGTACATAACTTGCTAATGATCATTTAAGGGCAAGTATGTGTTTGTTTTATTTGAGATTCATGTCAATGAGACTTTTCAAGACACTAATGCATTTGAAAAATATTCAAATGAATTCTATTTTTACATTTCAAACACTACTTTCGCGGATCACTTGTTGATAATCTTTTTAAGACAAGTATGCATTTGATTTATCTTATATTTATTTTAATGAGTCTTTTCAATACAATAAATCATTTGGAAGCCATTGGAGCGAATACTATTTTCGCATTTCAAACACGACTTTCGCGCATAGCTTGCATATTATTTTTTGAACACAAGTATGAATTTGATTTATTTTAGTGTCATTATCTCAATGACTTTTTGAAAGTCACTAATTCATTTGAAAGCAATTAAAATGAATTCTATTTTCATAATTCGAACCCGACTTTCGTACATAACTTGCTAATGATCATTTAAGGGCAAGTATGCGTTTGTTTTATTTGAGATTCATGTCAATGAGTCTTTTCAAGTCACTAATGCATTTGAAAAAAATTCAAATGAATTCTATTTTTACACTTTAAACACTACTTTCGCGGATCACTTGTTGATAATCTTTTTAAGACAAGTATGCATTTGATTTATCTTATATTTATTTCAATGAGTCTTTTTACGACATTAAATCATTTGGAAGTAATTGGAGCGAATACTATTTTCGCAATTCAAACACGACTTTCTCACCTAGCTTGCATATGATTTTTTGAAAGCATGTATGAATTTGTTTAATCTTAGAGTCATCATGTCAATGACTCTTTTAAAGTCACTAATTCATTTGAACACAATTAAAATGAATTCTATTTTCGCACTTCGAACCCGACTTTCGTACATAACTTGCTAATGATCATTTAAGGGCAAGTATGTGTTTGTTTTATTTGAGATTCATGTCAATGAGTCTTTTCAAGACACTAATGCATTTGAAAAAAATTCAAATGAATTCTATTTTTACATTTCAAACACTACTTTCGCGGATCACTTGCTGATAATCTTTTTAAGACAAGTATGCATTTGATTTATCTTATATTTATTTTAATGAGTCTTTTCAATACAATAAATCATTTGGAAGCCATTGGAGCGAATACTATTTTCGCATTTCAAACACGACTTTCGCGCATAGCTTGCATATTATTTTTTGAACACAAGTATGGATTTGATTTATTTTAGTGTCATTATCTCAATGACTTTTTGAAAGTCACTAATTCATTTGAAAGCAATTAAAATGAATTCTATTTTCGCAATTCGAACCCGACTTTCGTACATAACTTGCTAATGATCATTTAAGGGCAAGTATGCGTTTGTTTTATTTGATATTCATGTCAATGAGTCTTTTCAAGTCACTAATGCATTTGAAAAAAATTCAAATGAATTCTATTTTTACACTTTAAACACTACTTTCGCGGATCACTTGTTGATAATCTTTTTAAGACAAGTATGCATTTGATTTATCATACATTTATTTCAATGAGTCTTTTCAAGACAATAAATCATTTGGAAGCCATTGGAGCAAATACTATTTTCGCATTTCAAACACGACTTTCTCGCCTAGCTTGCATATGATTTTTTGAAGGCATGTATGAATTTGTTTAATCTTAGAGTCATCATGTCAATGACTCTTTTAAAGTCACTAATTCATTTGAACACAATTAAAATGAATTCTATTTTCGCACTTCGAACCCGTCTTTCGTACATAACTGGCTAATGATCATTTAAGGGCAAGTATGTGTTTGTTTTATTTGAGATTCATGTCAATGAGTCTTTTCAGGACACTAATGCATTTGAAAAAAATTCAAATGAATTCTATTTTTACATTTCAAACACTACTTTCGCGGATCACTTGTTGATAATCTTTTTAAGACAAGTATGCATTTGATTTATCTTATATTTATTTTAATGAGTCTTTTCAATACAATAAATCATTTAGAAGCCATTGGAGCGAATACTATTTTCGCATTTCAAACACGACTTTCGCGCATAGCTTGCATATTATTTTTTGAACACAAGTATGAATTTGATTTATTTTAGTGTCATTATCTCAATGACTTTTTGAAAGTCACTAATTCATTTGAAAGCAATTAAAATGAATTCTATTTTCGCACTTCGAACCCGACTTTCGTACATAACTTGCTAATGATCATTTAAGGGCAAGTATGCGTTTGTTTAATTTGAGATTCATGTCAATGAGTCTTTTCAAGTCACTAATGCATTTGAAAAAAATTCAAATGAATTCTATTTTTACACTTTAAACACTACTTTCGCGGATCACCTGTTGATAATCTTTTTAAGACAAGTATGCATTTGATTTATCTTATATTTATTTTAATGAGTCTTTTCAAGACAATAAATCATTTGGAAGCCATTGGAGCAAATACTATTTTCGCATTTCAAACACGACTTTCACGCCTAGGTTGCATATGATTTTTTGAGGGCAAGTATGAATTTGTTTAATCTTAGAGTCATCATCTCAATGACTTTTTGAAAGTCACTAATTCATTTGAACAGAATTAAAATGAATTCTATTTTCGCACTCCGAACCCGACTTTCGTACATAACTTGCTAATGATCATTTAAGGGCAAGTATGTGTTTGTTTTATTTGAGATTCATGTCAATGAGTCTTTTCAAGTCACTAATGCATTTGAAAAAAATTCAAATGAATTCTATTTTTACACTTTAAACACTACTTTCGCGGATCACTTGTTGATAATCTTTTTAAGACAAGTATGCATTTGATTTCTCATATATTTATTTCAATGAGTCTTTTCAAGACAATAAATCATTTGGAAGCCACTGGAGCAAATACTATTTTCGCATTTCAAACACGACTTTCTCGCCTAGCTTGCATATGATTTTTTGAAGGCATGTATGAATTTGTTTAATCTTAGAGTCATCATGTCAATGACTCTTTTAAAGTCACTAATTCATTTGAACACAATTAAAATGAATTCTATTTTCGCACTTCGAACCCGACTTTCGTACATAACTTGCTAATGATCATTTAAGGGCAAGTATGCGTCTGTTTTATTTGAGATTCATGTCAATGAGTCTTTTCAAGTCACTAATGCATTTGAAAAAAATTCAAATGAATTCTATTTTTACACTTTAAACACTACTTTCGCGGATCACTTGTTGATAATCTTTTTAAGACAAGTATGCATTTGATTTCTCATATATTTATTTCAATGAGTCTTTTTACGACATTAAATCATTTGGAAACCATTGGAGCGAATACTATTTTCGCAATTCAAACACGACTTTCTCGCCTAGCTTGCATATGATTGTTTGAGGGCAAGTATGAATTTGTTTAAGCTTAGAGTCATCATCTCAATGACTCTTTGAAAGTCACTAATTCATTTGAACACAGTTAAAATGAATTCTATTTCCGCACTTCGAACCCGACTTTCGTACATAACTTGTTAATGATCATTTAAGGGCAAGTATGTGTTTGTTTTATATGAGATTCATGTCAATGAGTCTTTTCAAGTCACTAATGCATTTGAAAAAAATTCAAATGAATTCTATTTTTACACTTTAAACACTACTTTGGCGGATCACTTGTTGATAATCTTTTTAAGACAAGTATGCATTTGATTTCTCATATATTTATTTCAATGAGTCTTTTTAAGACATTAAATCATTTGGAAGTAATTAGAGCGAATACTATTTTCGCATTCCAAACACGACTTTCTCGCCTTGCTTGCATAAGATTTTTTCAAGGCAGTATGAATTTGTTTAATCTTAGAGTCATCATCTCAATGACTCTTTCAAAGTCACTAATTCATTTGAGCACAATTAAAATGAATTCTATTTTCGCACTTCGAACCCGACTTTCGCACATTACTTGCTAATGATCATTTAAGGGCAAGTATGCGTTTGTTTTATTTGAGATTCATGTCAATGAGTCTTTTCAAGTCACTAATGCATTTGAAAAAAATTCAAATGAATTCTATTTTTACACTTTAAACACTACTTTCGCGGATCACTTGTTGATAATCTTTTTAAGACAAGTATGCATTTGATTTCTCTTATATTTATTTTAATGAGTCTTTTCAATACAATAAATCATTTGGAAACCATTGGAGCGAATACTATTTTCGCATTTCAAACACGACTTTCGCGCATAGCTTGCATATTATTTTTTGAACACAAGTATGAATTTGATTTATTTTAGTGTCATTATCTCAATGACTTTTTGAAAGTCACTAATTCATTTGAAAGCAATTAAAATGAATTCTATTTTCGCACTTCGAACCCGACTTTCGTACATAACTTGCTAATGATCATTTAAGGGCAAGTATGCGTTTGTTTTATTTGAGATTCATGTCAATGAGTCTTTTCAAGTCACTAATGCATTTGAAAAAAATTCAAATGAATTCTATTTTTACACTTTAAACACAACTTTCGCGGATCACCTGTTGATAATCTTTTTAAGACAAGTATGCATTTGATTTATCTTATATTTATTTTAATGAGTCTTTTCAAGACAATAAATCATTTGGAATCCATTGGAGCAAATACTATTTTCGCATTTCAAACACGACTTTCACGCCTAGGTTGCATATGATTTTTTGAGGGCAAGTATGAATTTGTTTAATCTTAGAGTCATCATCTCAATGACTTTTTGAAAATCACTAATTCATTTGAACAGAATTAAAATGAATTCTATTTTCGCACTTCGAACCCGACTTTCGTACATAACTTGCTAATGATCATTTAAGGGCAAGTATGCATTTGTTTTATTTGAGATTCATGTCAATGAGTCGTTTCAAGTCACTAATGCATTTGAAAAAAATTCAAATGAATTCTATTTTTACACTTTAAACACTACTTTCGCGGATCACTTGTTGATAATCTTTTTAAGATAAGTATGCATTTGATTTATCATATATTTATTTCAATGAGTCTTTTCAAGACAATAAATCATTTGGAAGCCATTGGAGCGAATACTATTTTCGCATTTCAAACACGACTTTCGCACATAGCTTGCATATTATTTTTTGAACGCAAGTATGAAGTTGTTTTATTTTAGTGTCATTAATTCAATGATTTTTTGAAAGTCACGAATTCATTTAAAAGCAATTAAAATGAATTCTATTTTCGCACTCTGAACACGACTTTCGTACATAACTTGCTAATGATCATTTAAGGGCAAGTATGCGTTTGTTTTATTTGAGATTCATGTCAATGAGTCTTTTAGAGTCACTAATGCATTTGAAAAAAATTCAAATGAGTTCTATTTTTACACTTTAAACACTACTTTCGCGGATCACTTGTTGATAATCTTTTTAAGACAAGTATGCATTTGATTTATCTTATATTTATTCTAATGAGTCTTTTCGATACAATAAATCATTTGGAAGCCACTGGAGCGAACACTATTTTCGCATTTCAAACACGACTTTCACGCCTAGCTTGCATATGATTGTTTGAGGGCAAGTATGAATTTGTTTAAGCTTTGAGTCATCATCTCAATGACTCTTTGAAAGTCACTAATTCATTTGAACACAGTTAAAATGAATTCTATTTCCGCACTTCGAACCCGACTTTCGTACATAACTTGTTAATGATCATTTAAGGGCAAGTATGTGTTTGTTTTATTTGAGATTCATGTCAATGAGTCTTTTCAAGTCACTAATGCATTTGAAAAAAATTCAAATGAATTCTATTTTTACACTTTAAACACTACTTTCGCGGATCACTTGTTGATAATCTTTTTAAGACAAGTATGCATTTGATTTCTCATATATTTATTTCAATGAGTCTTTTTAAGACATTAAATCATTTGGAAGTAATTGGAGCGAATACTATTTTCGCATTCCAAACACGACTTTCTCGCCTTGCTTGCATAAGATTTTTTCAAGGCAGTATGAATTTGTTTAATCTTAGAGTCATCATCTCAATGACTCTTTCAAAGTCACTAATTCATTTGAGCACAATTAAAATGAATTCTATTTTCGCACTTCGAACCCGACTTTCGCACATTACTTGCTAATGATCATTTAAGGGCAAGTATGCGTTTATTTTATTTGAGATTCATGTCAATGAGTCTTTTCAAGTCACTAATGCATTTGAAAAAAATTCAAATGAATTCTATTTTTACACTTTAAACACTACTTTCGCGGATCACCTGTTGATAATCTTTTTAAGACAAGTATGCATTTGATTTATCTTATATTTATTTTAATGAGTCTTTTCAAGACAATAAATCATTTGGAATCCATTGGAGCAAATACTATTTTCGCATTTCAAACACGACTTTCACGCCTAGGTTGCATATGATTTTTTGAGGGCAAGAATGAATTTGTTTAATCTTAGAGTCATCATCTCAATGACTTTTTGAAAGTCACTAGTTCATTTGAACAGAATTAAAATGAATTCTATTTTGGCACTCCGAACCCGACTTTCGTACATAACTTGCTAATGATCATTTAAGGGCAAGTATGCGTTTGTTTTATTTGAGATTCATGTCAATGAGTCTTTTCAAGTCACTAATGCATTTGAAAAAAATTCAAATGAATTCTATTTTTACACTTTAAACACTACTTTCGCGGATCACTTGTTGATAATCTTTTTAAGACAAGTATGCATTTGATTTCTCATATATTTATTTCAATGAGTCTTTTTAAGACATTAAATCATTTGGAAGTAATTGGAGCAAATACTATTTTCGCATTCCAAACACGACTTTCTCGCCTTGCTTGCATAAGATTTTTTCAAGGCAGTATGAATTTGTTTAATCTTAGAGTCATCATCTCAATGACTCTTTCAAAGTCACTAATTCATTTGAGCACAATTAAAATGAATTCTATTTTCGCACTTCGAACCCGACTTTCGCACATTACTTGCTAATGATCATTTAAGGGCAAGTATGCGTTTATTTTATTTGAGATTCATGTCAATGAGTCTTTTCAAGTCACTAATGCATTTGAAAAAAATTCAAATGAATTCTATTTTTACACTTTAAACACTACTTTCGCGGATCACCTGTTGATAATCTTTTTAAGACAAGTATGCATTTGATTTATCTTATATTTATTTTAATGAGTCTTTTCAAGACAATAAATCATTTGGAATCCATTGGAGCAAATACTATTTTCGCATTTCAAACACGACTTTCACGCCTAGGTTGCATATGATTTTTTGAGGGCAAGAATGAATTTGTTTAATCTTAGAGTCATCATCTCAATGACTTTTTGAAAGTCACTAGTTCATTTGAACAGAATTAAAATGAATTCTATTTTGGCACTCCGAACCCGACTTTCGTACATAACTTGCTAATGATCATTTAAGGGCAAGTATGCGTTTGTTTTATTTGAGATTCATGTCAATGAGTCTTTTCAAGTCACTAATGCATTTGAAAAAAATTCAAATGAATTCTATTTTTACACTTTAAACACTACTTTCGCGGATCACTTGTTGATAATCTTTTTAAGACAAGTATGCATTTGATTTCTCATATATTTATTTCAATGAGTCTTTTTAAGACATTAAATCATTTGGAAGTAATTGGAGCAAATACTATTTTCGCATTCCAAACACGACTTTCTCGCCTTGCTTGCATAAGATTTTTTCAAGGCAGTATGAATTTGTTTAATCTTAGAGTCATCATCTCAATGACTCTTTCAAAGTCACTAATTCATTTGAGCACAATTAAAATGAATTCTATTTTCGCACTTCGAACCCGACTTTCGCACATTACTTGCTAATGATCATTTAAGGGCAAGTATGCGTTTGTTTTATTTGAGATTCATGTCAATGAGTCTTTTCAAGTCACTAATGCATTTGAAAAAAATTCAAATGAATTCTATTTTTACACTTTAAACACTACTTTCGCGGATCACTTGTTGATAATCTTTTTAAGACAAGTATGCATTTGATTTCTCTTATATTTATTTTAATGAGTCTTTTCAATACAATAAATCATTTGGAAACCATTGGAGCGAATACTATTTTCGCATTTCAAACACGACTTTCGCGCATAGCTTGCATATTATTTTTTGAACACAAGTATGAATTTGATTTATTTTAGTGTCATTATCTCAATGACTTTTTGAAAGTCACTAATTCATTTGAAAGCAATTAAAATGAATTCTATTTTCGCACTTCGAACCCGACTTTCGTACATAACTTGCTAATGATCATTTAAGGGCAAGTATGCGTTTGTTTTATTTGAGATTCATGTTAATGAGTCTTTTCAAGTCACTAATGCATTTGAAAAAAATTCAAATGAATTCTATTTTTACACTTTAAACACAACTTTCGCGGATCACCTGTTGATAATCTTTTTAAGACAAGTATGCATTTGATTTATCTTATATTTATTTTAATGAGTCTTTTCAAGACAATAAATCATTTGGAATCCATTGGAGCAAATACTATTTTCGCATTTCAAACACGACTTTCACGCCTAGGTTGCATATGATTTTTTGAGGGCAAGTATGAATTTGTTTAATCTTAGAGTCATCATCTCAATGACTTTTTGAAAATCACTAATTCATTTGAACAGAATTAAAATGAATTCTATTTTCGCACTTCGAACCCGACTTTCGTACATAACTTGCTAATGATCATTTAAGGGCAAGTATGCATTTGTTTTATTTGAGATTCATGTCAATGAGTCGTTTCAAGTCACTAATGCATTTGAAAAAAATTCAAATGAATTCTATTTTTACACTTTAAACACTACTTTCGCGGATCACTTGTTGATAATCTTTTTAAGATAAGTATGCATTTGATTTATCATATATTTATTTCAATGAGTCTTTTCAAGACAATAAATCATTTGGAAGCCATTGGAGCGAATACTATTTTCGCATTTCAAACACGACTTTCGCACATAGCTTGCATATTATTTTTTGAACGCAAGTATGAAGTTGTTTTATTTTAGTGTCATTAATTCAATGATTTTTTGAAAGTCACGAATTCATTTAAAAGCAATTAAAATGAATTCTATTTTCGCACTCTGAACACGACTTTCGTACATAACTTGCTAATGATCATTTAAGGGCAAGTATGCGTTTGTTTTATTTGAGATTCATGTCAATGAGTCTTTTAGAGTCACTAATGCATTTGAAAAAAATTCAAATGAGTTCTATTTTTACACTTTAAACACTACTTTCGCGGATCACTTGTTGATAATCTTTTTAAGACAAGTATGCATTTGATTTATCTTATATTTATTCTAATGAGTCTTTTCGATACAATAAATCATTTGGAAGCCACTGGAGCGAACACTATTTTCGCATTTCAAACACGACTTTCACGCCTAGCTTGCATATGATTGTTTGAGGGCAAGTATGAATTTGTTTAAGCTTAGAGTCATCATCTCAATGACTCTTTGAAAGTCACTAATTCATTTGAACACAGTTAAAATGAATTCTATTTCCGCACTTCGAACCCGACTTTCGTACATAACTTGTTAATGATCATTTAAGGGCAAGTATGTGTTTGTTTTATTTGAGATTCATGTCAATGAGTCTTTTCAAGTCACTAATGCATTTGAAAAAAATTCAAATGAATTCTATTTTTACACTTTAAACACTACTTTCGCGGATCACTTGTTGATAATCTTTTTAAGACAAGTATGCATTTGATTTCTCATATATTTATTTCAATGAGTCTTTTTAAGACATTAAATCATTTGGAAGTAATTGGAGCGAATACTATTTTCGCATTCCAAACACGACTTTCTCGCCTTGCTTGCATAAGATTTTTTCAAGGCAGTATGAATTTGTTTAATCTTAGAGTCATCATCTCAATGACTCTTTCAAAGTCACTAATTCATTTGAGCACAATTAAAATGAATTCTATTTTCGCACTTCGAACCCGACTTTCGCACATTACTTGCTAATGATCATTTAAGGGCAAGTATGCGTTTGTTTTATTTGAGATTCATGTCAATGAGTCTTTTCAAGTCACTAATGCATTTGAAAAAAATTCAAATGAATTCTATTTTTACACTTTAAACACTACTTTCGCGGATCACCTGTTGATAATCTTTTTAAGACAAGTATGCATTTGATTTATCTTATATTTATTTTAATGAGTCTTTTCAAGACAATAAATCATTTGGAATCCATTGGAGCAAATACTATTTTCGCATTTCAAACACGACTTTCACGCCTAGGTTGCATATGATTTTTTGAGGGCAAGAATGAATTTGTTTAATCTTAGAGTCATCATCTCAATGACTTTTTGAAAGTCACTAGTTCATTTGAACAGAATTAAAATGAATTCTATTTTGGCACTCCGAACCCGACTTTCGTACATAACTTGCTAATGATCATTTAAGGGCAAGTATGTGTTTGTTTTATTTGAGATTCATGTCAATGAGTCTTTTCAAGTCACTAATGCATTTGAAAAAAATTCAAATGAATTCTATTTTTACACTTTAAACACTACTTTCGCGGATCACTTGTTGATAATCTTTTTAAGACAAGTATGCATTTGATTTCTCATATATTTATTTCAATGAGTCTTTTTACGACATTAAATCATTTGGAAGTAATTGGAGCGAATACTATTTTCGCAATTCAAACACGACTTTCTCGCCTAGCTTGCATATGATTTTTTGAAGGCATGTATGAATTTGTTTAATCTTAGAGTCATCATGTCAATGACTCTTTTAAAGTCACTAATTCATTTGAACACAATTAAAATGAATTCTATTTTCGCACTTCGAACCCGACTTTCGTACATAACTTGCTAATGATCATTTAAGGGCAAGTATGTGTTTGTTTTATTTGAGATTCATGTCAATGAGTCTTTTCAGGACACTAATGCATTTGAAAAAAATTCAAATGAATTCTATTT
The DNA here is from genome assembly GCA_027186245.1 of Coriaria nepalensis. Lineage (NCBI taxonomy): Eukaryota > Viridiplantae > Streptophyta > Magnoliopsida > Cucurbitales > Coriariaceae > Coriaria > Coriaria nepalensis. The sequence continues at coordinate 20,180,499 of CP114481.1, forward strand.
TTACACTTTAAACACTACTTTCGCGGATCACTTGTTGATAATCTTTTTAAGACAAGTATGCATTTGATTTCTCTTATATTTATTTTAATGAGTCTTTTCAATACAATAAATCATTTGGAAACCATTGGAGCGAATACTATTTTCGCATTTCAAACACGACTTTCGCGCATAGCTTGCATATTATTTTTTGAACACAAGTATGAATTTGATTTATTTTAGTGTCATTATCTCAATGACTTTTTGAAAGTCACTAATTCATTTGAAAGCAATTAAAATGAATTCTATTTTCGCACTTCGAACCCGACTTTCGTACATAACTTGCTAATGATCATTTAAGGGCAAGTATGCGTTTGTTTTATTTGAGATTCATGTTAATGAGTCTTTTCAAGTCACTAATGCATTTGAAAAAAATTCAAATGAATTCTATTTTTACACTTTAAACACAACTTTCGCGGATCACCTGTTGATAATCTTTTTAAGACAAGTATGCATTTGATTTATCTTATATTTATTCTAATGAGTCTTTTCGATACAATAAATCATTTGGAAGCCACTGGAGCGAACACTATTTTCGCATTTCAAACACGACTTTCACGCCTAGCTTGCATATGATTGTTTGAGGGCAAGTATGAATTTGTTTAAGCTTAGAGTCATCATCTCAATGACTCTTTGAAAGTCACTAATTCATTTGAACACAGTTAAAATGAATTCTATTTCCGCACTTCGAACCCGACTTTCGTACATAACTTGTTAATGATCATTTAAGGGCAAGTATGTGTTTGTTTTATTTGAGATTCATGTCAATGAGTCTTTTCAAGTCACTAATGCATTTGAAAAAAATTCAAATGAATTCTATTTTTACACTTTAAACACTACTTTCGCGGATCACTTGTTGATAATCTTTTTAAGACAAGTATGCATTTGATTTATCTTATATTTATTTAAATGAGTCTTTTCAAGACAATAAATCATTTGGAAGCCATTGGAGCGAATACTATTTTCGCATTTCAAACACGACTTTCGCACATAGCTTGCATATTATTTTTTGAACGCAAGTATGAAGTTGTTTTATTTTAGTGTCATTAATTCAATGATTTTTTGAAAGTCACGAATTCATTTAAAAGCAATTAAAATGAATTCTATTTTCGCACTCTGAACACGACTTTCGTACATAACTTGCTAATGATCATTTAAGGGCAAGTATGCGTTTGTTTTATTTGAGATTCATGTCAATGAGTCTTTTAGAGTCACTAATGCATTTGAAAAAAATTCAAATGAGTTCTATTTTTACACTTTAAACACTACTTTCGCGGATCACTTGTTGATAATCTTTTTAAGACAAGTATGCATTTGATTTATCTTATATTTATTCTAATGAGTCTTTTCGATACAATAAATCATTTGGAAGCCACTGGAGCGAACACTATTTTCGCATTTCAAACACGACTTTCACGCCTAGCTTGCATATGATTGTTTGAGGGCAAGTATGAATTTGTTTAAGCTTAGAGTCATCATCTCAATGACTCTTTGAAAGTCACTAATTCATTTGAACACAGTTAAAATGAATTCTATTTCCGCACTTCGAACCCGACTTTCGTACATAACTTGTTAATGATCATTTAAGGGCAAGTATGTGTTTGTTTTATTTGAGATTCATGTCAATGAGTCTTTTCAAGTCACTAATGCATTTGAAAAAAATTCAAATGAATTCTATTTTTACACTTTAAACACTACTTTCGCGGATCACTTGTTGATAATCTTTTTAAGACAAGTATGCATTTGATTTCTCATATATTTATTTCAATGAGTCTTTTTAAGACATTAAATCATTTGGAAGTAATTGGAGCGAATACTATTTTCGCATTCCAAACACGACTTTCTCGCCTTGCTTGCATAAGATTTTTTCAAGGCAGTATGAATTTGTTTAATCTTAGAGTCATCATCTCAATGACTCTTTCAAAGTCACTAATTCATTTGAGCACAATTAAAATGAATTCTATTTTCGCACTTCGAACCCGACTTTCGCACATTACTTGCTAATGATCATTTAAGGGCAAGTATGCGTTTGTTTTATTTGAGATTCATGTCAATGAGTCTTTTCAAGTCACTAATGCATTTGAAAAAAATTCAAATGAATTCTATTTTTACACTTTAAACACTACTTTCGCGGATCACCTGTTGATAATCTTTTTAAGACAAGTATGCATTTGATTTATCTTATATTTATTTTAATGAGTCTTTTCAAGACAATAAATCATTTGGAATCCATTGGAGCAAATACTATTTTCGCATTTCAAACACGACTTTCACGCCTAGGTTGCATATGATTTTTTGAGGGCAAGAATGAATTTGTTTAATCTTAGAGTCATCATCTCAATGACTTTTTGAAAGTCACTAGTTCATTTGAACAGAATTAAAATGAATTCTATTTTGGCACTCCGAACCCGACTTTCGTACATAACTTGCTAATGATCATTTAAGGGCAAGTATGTGTTTGTTTTATTTGAGATTCATGTCAATGAGTCTTTTCAAGTCACTAATGCATTTGAAAAAAATTCAAATGAATTCTATTTTTACACTTTAAACACTACTTTCGCGGATCACTTGTTGATAATCTTTTTAAGACAAGTATGCATTTGATTTCTCATATATTTATTTCAATGAGTCTTTTTACGACATTAAATCATTTGGAAGTAATTGGAGCGAATACTATTTTCGCAATTCAAACACGACTTTCTCGCCTAGCTTGCATATGATTTTTTGAAGGCATGTATGAATTTGTTTAATCTTAGAGTCATCATGTCAATGACTCTTTTAAAGTCACTAATTCATTTGAACACAATTAAAATGAATTCTATTTTCGCACTTCGAACCCGACTTTCGTACATAACTTGCTAATGATCATTTAAGGGCAAGTATGTGTTTGTTTTATTTGAGATTCATGTCAATGAGTCTTTTCAGGACACTAATGCATTTGAAAAAAATTCAAATGAATTCTATTTTTACATTTCAAACACTACTTTCGCGGATCACTTGTTGATAATCTTTTTAAGACAAGTATGCATTTGATTTATCTTATATTTATTTCAATGAGTCTTTTCAAGACAATAAATCATTTGGAAGCCATTGGAGCGAATACTATTTTCGCATTTCAAACACGACTTTCGCACATAGCTTGCATATTATTTTTTGAACGCAAGTATGAATTTGTTTTATTTTAGTGTCATTAATTCAATGACTTTTTGAAAGTCACGAATTCATTTGAAAGCAATTAAAATGAATTCTATTTTCACACTTCGAACCCGACTTTCGTACATAACTTGCTAATGATCATTTAAGGGCAAGTCTGCGTTTGTTTTATTTGAGATTCATGTCAATGAGTCGTTTCAAGTCACTAATGCATTTGAAAAAAATTCAAATGAATTCTATTTTTACACTTTAAACACTAGTTTCGCGGATCACTTGTTGATAATCTTTTTAAGACAAGTATGCATTTGATTTATCTTATATTTATTCTAATGAGTCTTTTCGATACAATAAATCATTTGGAAGCCACTGGAGCGAATACTATTTTCGCATTTCAAACACGACTTTCACGCCTAGCTTGCATATGATTGTTTGAGGGCAAGTATGAATTTGTTTAAGCTTAGAGTCATCATCTCAATGACTCTTTCAAAGTCACTAATTCATTTCAACACAATTAAAATGAATTCTATTTCCGCACTTCGAACCCGACTTTCGTACATAACTTGTTAATGATCATTTAAGGGCAAGTATGTGTTTGTTTTATTTGAGATTCATGTCAATGAGTCTTTTCAAGTCACTAATGCATTTGAAAAAAATTCAAATGAATTCTATTTTTACACTTTAAACACTACTTTCGCGGATCACCTGTTGATAATCTTTTTAAGACAAGTATGCATTTGATTTATCATATATTTATTTCAATGAGTCTTTTCAAGACAATAAATCATTTGGAAGCCATTGGAGCGAATACTATTTTCGCATTTCAAACACGACTTTCGCACATAGCTTGCATATTATTTTTTGAACGCAAGTATGAATTTGTTTTATTTTAGTTTCATTAATTCAATGACTTTTTGAAAGTCACGAATTCATTTGAAAGCAATTAAAATGAATTCTATTTTCACACTTCGAACCCGACTTTCGTACATAACTTGCTAATGATCATTTAAGGGCAAGTCTGCGTTTGTTTTATTTGAGATTCATGTCAATGAGTCGTTTCAAGTCACTAATGCATTTGAAAAAAATTCAAATGAATTCTATTTTTACACTTTAAACACTACTTTCGCGGATCACTTGTTGATAATCTTTTTAAGACAAGTATGCATTTGATTTATCATATATTTATTTCAATGAGTCTTTTCAAGACAATAAATCATTTGGAAGCCATTGGAGCGAATACTATTTTCGCATTTCAAACACGACTTTCGCACATAGCTTGCATATTATTTTTTGAACGCAAGTGTGAATTTGTTTTATTTTAGTGTCATTAATTCAATGACTTTTTGAAAGTCACGAATTCATTTGAAAGCAATTAAAATGAATTCTATTTTCGCACTCCGAACACGACTTTCGTACATAACTTGCTAAGGATCATTTAAGGGCAAGTATGCGTTTGTTTTATTTGAGATTCATGTCAATGAGTCTTTTAGAGTCACTAATGCATTTGAAAAAAATTCAAATGAATTCTATTTTTACACTTTAAACACTAGTTTCGCGGATCACTTGTTGATAATCTTTTTAAGACAAGTATGCATTTGATTTATCTTATATTTATTCTAATGAGTCTTTTCGATACAATAAATCATTTGGAAGCCACTGGAGCGAATACTATTTTCGCATTTCAAACACGACTTTCACGCCTAGCTTGCATATGATTGTTTGAGGGCAAGTATGAATTTGTTTAAGCTTAGAGTCATCATCTCAATGACTCTTTCAAAGTCACTAATTCATTTGAACACAGTTAAAATGAATTCTATTTCCGCACTTCGAACCCGACTTTCGTACATAACTTGTTAATGATCATTTAAGGGCAAGTATGTGTTTGTTTTATTTGAGATTCATGTCAATGAGTCTTTTCAAGTCACTAATGCATTTGAAAAAAATTCAAATGAATTCTATTTTTACACTTTAAACACTACTTTCGCGGATCACCTGTTGATAATCTTTTTAAGACAAGTATGCATTTGATTTATCTTATATTTATTTCAATGAGTCTTTTCAAGACAATAAATCATTTGGAAGCCATTGGAGCGAATACTATTTTCGCATTTCAAACACGACTTTCGCACATAGCTTGCATATTATTTTTTGAACGCAAGTATGAATTTGTTTTATTTTAGTGTCATTAATTCAATGACTTTTTGAAAGTCACGAATTCATTTGAAAGCAATTAAAATGAATTCTATTTTCACACTTCGAACCCGACTTTCGTACATAACTTGCTAATGATCATTTAAGGGCAAGTCTGCGTTTGTTTTATTTGAGATTCATGTCAATGAGTCGTTTCAAGTCACTAATGCATTTGAAAAAAATTCAAATGAATTCTATTTTTACACTTTAAACACTAGTTTCGCGGATCACTTGTTGATAATCTTTTTAAGACAAGTATGCATTTGATTTATCTTATATTTATTCTAATGAGTCTTTTCGATACAATAAATCATTTGGAAGCCACTGGAGCGAATACTATTTTCGCATTTCAAACACGACTTTCACGCCTAGCTTGCATATGATTGTTTGAGGGCAAGTATGAATTTGTTTAAGCTTAGAGTCATCATCTCAATGACTCTTTCAAAGTCACTAATTCATTTCAACACAATTAAAATGAATTCTATTTCCGCACTTCGAACCCGACTTTCGTACATAACTTGTTAATGATCATTTAAGGGCAAGTATGTGTTTGTTTTATTTGAGATTCATGTCAATGAGTCTTTTCAAGTCACTAATGCATTTGAAAAAAATTCAAATGAATTCTATTTTTACACTTTAAACACTACTTTCGCGGATCACCTGTTGATAATCTTTTTAAGACAAGTATGCATTTGATTTATCATATATTTATTTCAATGAGTCTTTTCAAGACAATAAATCATTTGGAAGCCATTGGAGCGAATACTATTTTCGCATTTCAAACACGACTTTCGCACATAGCTTGCATATTATTTTTTGAACGCAAGTATGAATTTGTTTTATTTTAGTTTCATTAATTCAATGACTTTTTGAAAGTCACGAATTCATTTGAAAGCAATTAAAATGAATTCTATTTTCACACTTCGAACCCGACTTTCGTACATAACTTGCTAATGATCATTTAAGGGCAAGTCTGCGTTTGTTTTATTTGAGATTCATGTCAATGAGTCGTTTCAAGTCACTAATGCATTTGAAAAAAATTCAAATGAATTCTATTTTTACACTTTAAACACTACTTTCGCGGATCACTTGTTGATAATCTTTTTAAGACAAGTATGCATTTGATTTATCATATATTTATTTCAATGAGTCTTTTCAAGACAATAAATCATTTGGAAGCCATTGGAGCGAATACTATTTTCGCATTTCAAACACGACTTTCGCACATAGCTTGCATATTATTTTTTGAACGCAAGTGTGAATTTGTTTTATTTTAGTGTCATTAATTCAATGACTTTTTGAAAGTCACGAATTCATTTGAAAGCAATTAAAATGAATTCTATTTTCGCACTCCGAACACGACTTTCGTACATAACTTGCTAAGGATCATTTAAGGGCAAGTATGCGTTTGTTTTATTTGAGATTCATGTCAATGAGTCTTTTAGAGTCACTAATGCATTTGAAAAAAATTCAAATGAATTCTATTTTTACACTTTAAACACTAGTTTCGCGGATCACTTGTTGATAATCTTTTTAAGACAAGTATGCATTTGATTTATCTTATATTTATTCTAATGAGTCTTTTCGATACAATAAATCATTTGGAAGCCACTGGAGCGAATACTATTTTCGCATTTCAAACACGACTTTCACGCCTAGCTTGCATATGATTGTTTGAGGGCAAGTATGAATTTGTTTAAGCTTAGAGTCATCATCTCAATGACTCTTTCAAAGTCACTAATTCATTTGAACACAGTTAAAATGAATTCTATTTCCGCACTTCGAACCCGACTTTCGTACATAACTTGTTAATGATCATTTAAGGGCAAGTATGTGTTTGTTTTATTTGAGATTCATGTCAATGAGTCTTTTCAAGTCACTAATGCATTTGAAAAAAATTCAAATGAATTCTATTTTTACACTTTAAACACTACTTTCGCGGATCACCTGTTGATAATCTTTTTAAGACAAGTATGCATTTGATTTATCATATATTTATTTCAATGAGTCTTTTCAAGACAATAAATCATTTGGAAGCCATTGGAGCGAATACTATTTTCGCATTTCAAACACGACTTTCGCACATAGCTTGCATATTATTTTTTGAACGCAAGTATGAATTTGTTTTATTTTAGTGTCATTAATTCAATGACTTTTTGAAAGTCACGAATTCATTTGAAAGCAATTAAAATGAATTCTATTTTCACACTTCGAACCCGACTTTCGTACATAACTTGCTAATGATTATTTAAGGGCAAGTCTGCATTTGTTTTATTTGAGATTCATGTCAATGAGTCGTTTCAAGTCACTAATGCATTTGAAAAAAATTCAAATGAATTCTATTTTTACACTTTAAACACTACTTTCGCGGATCACTTGTTGATAATCTTTTTAAGACAAGTATGCATTTGATTTATCATATATTTATTTCAATGAGTCTTTTCAAGACAATAAATCATTTGGAAGCCATTGGAGCGAATACTATTTTCGCATTTCAAACACGACTTTCGCACATAGCTTGCATATTATTTTTTGAACGCAAGTGTGAATTTGTTTTATTTTAGTGTCATTAATTCAATGACTTTTTGAAAGTCACGAATTCATTTGAAAGCAATTAAAATGAATTCTATTTTCGCACTCCGAACACGACTTTCGTACATAACTTGCTAAGGATCATTTAAGGGCAAGTATGCGTTTGTTTTATTTGAGATTCATGTCAATGAGTCTTTTAGAGTCACTAATGCATTTGAAAAAAATTCAAATGAATTCTATTTTTACACTTTAAACACTAGTTTCGCGGATCACTTGTTGATAATCTTTTTAAGACAAGTATGCATTTGATTTATCTTATATTTATTCTAATGAGTCTTTTCGATACAATAAATCATTTGGAAGCCACTGGAGCGAATACTGTTTTCGCATTTCAAACACGACTTTCACGCCTAGCTTGCATATGATTGTTTGAGGGCAAGTATGAATTTGTTTAAGCTTAGAGTCATCATCTCAATGACTCTTTCAAAGTCACTAATTCATTTGAACACAGTTAAAATGAATTCTATTTCCGCACTTCGAACCCGACTTTCGTACATAACTTGCTAATGATCATTTAAGGGCAAGTATGTGTTTGTTTTATTTGAGATAAATGTCAATGAGTCTTTTCAAGTCACTAATGCATTTGAAAAAAATTCAAATGAATTCTATTTTTAAACTTTAAACACTACTTTCGCGGATCACTTGTTGATAATCTTTTTAAGACAAGTATGTATTTGATTTATCTTATATTTATTTTAATGAGTCTTTTCAATACAATAAATCATTTGGAAGCAATTAGAGCGAATACTATTTTCGCATTTCAAACACGACTTTCTCGCCAAGGTTGCATATGATTTTTTGAAGGCAAGTATGAATTTGTTTAATCTTAGAGTCATCATCTCAATGACTCTTTCAAAGTCACTAATTCGTTTGAACACAATTAAAATGAATTCTATTTCCGCACTTCGAACCCGACTTTCGTACATAACTTGCTAATGATCATTTAAGGGCAAGTTTGTGTTTGTTTTATTTGAGATTCATGTCAATGAGTCTTTTCAAGTCACTAATGCATTTGAAAAAAATTCAAATGAATTCTATTTTTACACTTTAAACACTACTTTCGCGGATCACTTGTTGATAATCTTTTTAAGACAAGTATGCATTTGATTAATCATATATTTATTTCAATGAGTCTTTTCAAGACAATAAATAATTTGGAAGCCATTGGAGCGAATACTATTTTCGCAATTCAGACACGACTTTCGCGCATAGCTTGCATATTATTTTTTGAACGCAAGTATGAATTTGTTTTATTTTAGTGTCATTATCTCAATGACTTTTTGAAAGTCACGAATTCATTTGAAAGCAATTAAAATGAATTCTATTTTCGCACTCCGAACACGACTTTCGTACATAACTTGCTAATGATCATTTAAGGGCAAGTATGCGTTTGTTTTATTTGAGATTCATGTCAATGAGTCTTTTAGAGTCACTAATGCTTTTGAAAAAAATTCAAATGAATTCTATTTTTACACTTTAACCACTACTTTCGCGGATCACTTGTTGATAATATTTTTAAGACAAGTATGCATTTGATTTATCATATATTTATTTCAATGAGTTTTTTCAAGACGATAAATCATTTGGAAGCCATTGGAGCGAATACTATTTTCGCATTCCAAACACGACTTTCTCGCCTAGGTTGCATATGATTTTTTGAGGGCAAGTATGAATTTGTTTAATCTTAGAGTCATCATCTCAATGACTCTTTCAAAGTCACTAATTCATTTGAACACAATTAAAATGAATTCTATTTTCGCACTTCGAACCCGACTTTCGTACATAACTGGCTAATGATCATTTAAGGGCAAGTATGCGTTTGTTTTATTTGAGATTCATGTCAATGAGTCGTTTCAAGTCACTAATGCATTTGAAAAAAATTCAAATGAATTCTATTTTTACACTTTAAACACTACTTTCGCGGATCACTTGTTGATAATCTTTTTAAGACAAGTATGCATTTGATTTATCATATATTTATTTCAATGAGTCTTTTCAAGACAATAAATCATTTGGAAGCCATTGGAGCGAATACTATTTTCGCATTTCAAACACGACTTTCGCGCATAGCTTGCATATTATTTTTTGAACGCAAGTATGAATTTGTTTTATTTTAGTGTCATTAATTCAATGACTTTTCGAAAGTCACGAATTCATTTGAATGCAATTAAAATGAATTCTATTTTCGCACTCCGAACATGACTTTCGTACATAACTTGCTAATGATCATTTAAGGGCAAGTATGCGTTTGTTTTATTTGAGATTCATGTCAATGAGTCTTTTAGAGTCACTAGTGCATTTGAAAAAAATTCAAATGAATTCTATTTTTACACTTTAAACACTACTTTCGCGGATCACTTGTTGATAATCTTTTTAAGACAAGTATGTATTTGATTTATCTTATATTTATTTTAATGAGTCTTTTCAATACAATAAATCATTTGGAAGCAATTAGAGCGAATACTATTTTCGCATTTCAAACACGACTTTCTCGCCAAGGTTGCATATGATTTTTTGAAGGCAAGTATGAATTTGTTTAATCTTAGAGTCATCATCTCAATGACTCTTTCAAAGTCACTAATTCGTTTGAACACAATTAAAATGAATTCTATTTCCGCACTTCGAACCCGACTTTCGTACATAACTTGCTAATGATCATTTAAGGGCAAGTTTGTGTTTGTTTTATTTGAGATTCATGTCAATGAGTCTTTTCAAGTCACTAATGCATTTGAAAAAAATTCAAATGAATTCTATTTTTACACTTTAAACACTACTTTCGCGGATCACTTGTTGATAATCTTTTTAAGACAAGTATGCATTTGATTAATCATATATTTATTTCAATGAGTCTTTTCAAGACAATAAATAATTTGGAAGCCATTGGAGCGAATACTATTTTCGCAATTCAGACACGACTTTCGCGCATAGCTTGCATATTATTTTTTGAACGCAAGTATGAATTTGTTTTATTTTAGTGTCATTATCTCAATGACTTTTTGAAAGTCACGAATTCATTTGAAAGCAATTAAAATGAATTCTATTTTCGCACTCCGAACACGACTTTCGTACATAACTTGCTAATGATCATTTAAGGGCAAGTATGCGTTTGTTTTATTTGAGATTCATGTCAATGAGTCTTTTAGAGTCACTAATGCTTTTGAAAAAAATTCAAATGAATTCTATTTTTACACTTTAACCACTACTTTCGCGGATCACTTGTTGATAATATTTTTAAGACAAGTATGCATTTGATTTATCATATATTTATTTCAATGAGTTTTTTCAAGACGATAAATCATTTGGAAGCCATTGGAGCGAATACTATTTTCGCATTCCAAACACGACTTTCTCGCCTAGGTTGCATATGATTTTTTGAGGGCAAGTATGAATTTGTTTAATCTTAGAGTCATCATCTCAATGACTCTTTCAAAGTCACTAATTCATTTGAACACAATTAAAATGAATTCTATTTTCGCACTTCGAACCCGACTTTCGTACATAACTGGCTAATGATCATTTAAGGGCAAGTATGCGTTTGTTTTATTTGAGATTCATGTCAATGAGTCGTTTCAAGTCACTAATGCATTTGAAAAAAATTCAAATGAATTCTATTTTTACACTTTAAACACTACTTTCGCGGATCACTTGTTGATAATCTTTTTAAGACAAGTATGCATTTGATTTATCATATATTTATTTCAATGAGTCTTTTCAAGACAATAAATCATTTGGAAGCCATTGGAGCGAATACTATTTTCGCATTTCAAACACGACTTTCGCGCATAGCTTGCATATTATTTTTTGAACGCAAGTATGAATTTGTTTTATTTTAGTGTCATTAATTCAATGACTTTTCGAAAGTCACGAATTCATTTGAATGCAATTAAAATGAATTCTATTTTCGCACTCCGAACATGACTTTCGTACATAACTTGCTAATGATCATTTAAGGGCAAGTATGCGTTTGTTTTATTTGAGATTCATGTCAATGAGTCTTTTAGAGTCACTAGTGCATTTGAAAAAAATTCAAATGAATTCTATTTTTACACTTTAAACACTACTTTCGCGGATCACTTGTTGATAATCTTTTTAAGACAAGTACGCATTTGATTTATCTTATATTTATTCTAATGAGTCTTTTCGGTACAATAAATCATTTGGAAGCCATTGGAGCGAATACTATTTTCGCATTTTAAACACGACTTTCACGCCTAGCTTGCATATGATTGTTTGAGGGCAAGTATGAATTTGTTTAAGCTTAGAGTCATCATCTCAATGACTCTTTCAAAGTCACTAATTCATTTGAACACAATTAAAATGAATTCTATTTCCGCACTTCGAACCCGACTTTCGTACATAACTTGCTAATGATCATTTAAGGGCAAATATGTGTTTGTTTTATTTGAGATTCATGTCAATGAGTCTTTTCAAGTCACTAATGCATTTGAAAAAAATTCAAATGAATTCTATTTTTACACTTTAAACACTACTTTCGCGGATCACTTGTTGATAATCTTTTTAAGACAAGTATGCATTTGATTTATCTTATATTTATTTTAATGAGTCTTTTCAATACAATAAATCATTTGGAAGCAATTAGAGCGAATACTATTTTCGCATTTCAAACACGACTTTCTCGCCAAGCTTGCATATGATTTTTTGAAGGCAAGTATGAATTTGTTTAATCTTAGAGTCATCATCTCAATGACTCTTTCAAAGTCACTAATTCGTTTGAACACAATTAAAATGAATTCTATTTCCGCACTTCGAACCCGACTTTCGTACATAACTTGCTAATGATCATTTAAGGGCAAGTATGCGTTTGTTTTATTTGAGATTCATGTCAATGAGTCTTTTCAAGTCACTAATGCATTTGAAAAAAATTCAAATGAATTCTATTTTTACACTTTAAACACTACTTTCGCGGATCACTTGTTGATAATCTTTTTAAGACAAGTATGCATTTGATTTATCATATATTTATTTCAATGAGTCTTTTCAAGACAATAAATCATTTGGAAGCCATTGGAGCGAATACTATTTTCGCATTTCAAACACGACTTTCGCGCATAGCTTGCATATTATTTTTTGAACGCAAGTATGAATTTGTTTTATTTTAGTGTCATTAATTCAATGACTTTTTGAAAGTCACGAATTCACTTGAAAGCAATTAAAATGAACTCTATTTTCGCACTTCGAACCAGACTTTCGTACATAACTTGCTAATTATCATTTAAGGGCAAGTATGCGTTTGTTTTATTTGAGAATCATGTCAATGAGTCTTTTCAAGTCACTAATGCATTTGAAAAAAATTCGTATGAATTCTATTTTTACACTTTAAACACTACTTTCGCGGATCACTTGTTGATAATCTTTTTAGGACAAGTATGCATTTGATTTATCTTATATTTATTTTAATGAGTCTTTTCAATACAATAAATCATTTGGAAGCCATTGGAGCGAATACTATTTCCGCATTTCAAACACGACTTTCGCGCATAGCTTGCATATTATTTTTTGAACGCAAGTATGAATTTGTTTTATTTTAGTGTCATTATCTCAATGACTTTTTGAAAGTCACTAATTCATTTGAAAGAGATTAAAATGAATTCTATTTTCACACTTCGAACCCGACCTTCGTACATAACTTGCTAATGATCATTTAAGGGCAAGTCTGCGTTTGGTTTATTTGAGATTCATGTCAATGAGTCTTTTCAAGTCACTAATGCATTTGAAAACAATTCAAATGAATTTTATTTTTACATTTCAAACACTACTTTCGTGGATCACTTGTTGATGATTTTTTTAAGACAAGTATGCATTTGATTTATCCTATATTTATTTCAATGAGTCTTTTCAAGACAATAAATCATTTAGAAGCAATTGGAGAGAATACTATTTTCGCATTTCAAACACGACTTTCACGCCTAGCTTGCATATGATTTTTTGAGGGCAAGTATGAATTTGTTTAATCTTAGAGTCATCATCTCAATGACTCTTTGAAAGTCACTAATTCATTTGAACAGAAATAAAATGACTTCTATTTTCGCACTTCGAACCCTACTTTCGTACATAACTTGCTAATGATCATTTAAGGGCGAGTATGCGTTTGTTTTATTGGAGATTCATGTCAATGAGTCTTTTCAAGTCACTAATGCATTTGAAAAAAATTCAAATGAATTCTATTTTTACATTTCAAACACTACTTTCGCGGATCACTTGTTGATGATCTTTTTAAGACAAGTATGCATTTGATTTATCATATATTTATTTCAATGAGTCTTTTCAAGACAATAAATCATTTGGAAGCCATGGGAGCGAATACTATTTTCGCATTTCAAACACGACTTTTGCGCATAGCTTGCATATTTTTTTTGAATGCAAGTATGAATTTGTTTTATTTTAGTGTCATTATCTCAATGACTTTTTGAAAGTCACTAACTCATTTGAAAGCAATTAAAATGAATTCTATTTTCGCACTTCGAACCCGACTTTCGTACATAACTTGCTAATGATCATTTAAGGGCAAGTATGCGTTTGTTTTATTTGAGATTCATGTCAATGAGTCTTTTCAAGTCACTAATGCATTTGAAAAAAATTCAAATGAATTCTATTTTTACACTTTAAACACTACTTTCGCGGATCACTTGTTGATAATCTTTTTAAGACAAGTATGCATTTGATTTATCTTATATTTATTTTAATGAGTCTTTTCAATACAATAAATCATTTGGAATCCATTAGAGCGAATACTATTTCCGCATTTCAAACACGACTTTCGCGCATAGCTTGCATATTATTTTTTGAACGCAAGTATGAATTTGTTTTATTTTACTGTCATTAATTCAATGACTTTTTGAAAGTCACGAATTCACTTGAAAGCAATTAAAATGAACACTATTTTCGCACTTCGAACCAGACTTTCGTACATAACTTGCTAATTATCATTTAAGGGCAAGTATGCGTTTGTTTTATTTGAGAATCATGTCAATGAGTCTTTTCAAGTCACTAATGCATTTGAAAAAAATTCGTATGAATTCTATTTTTACACTTTAAACACTACTTTCGCGGATCACTTGTTGATAATCTTTTTAGGACAAGTATGCATTTGATTTATCTTATATTTATTTTAATGAGTCTTTTCAATACAATAAATCATTTGGAAGCCATTGGAGCGAATACTATTTCCGCATTTCAAACACGACTTTCGCGCATAGCTTGCATATTATTTTTTGAACGCAAGTATGAATTTGTTTTATTTTAGTGTCATTATCTCAATGACTTTTTGAAAGTCACTAATTCATTTGAAAGCAATTAAAATGAATTCTATTTTCACACTTCGAACCCGACCTTCGTACATAACTTGCTAATGATCATTTAAGGGCAAGTCTACGTTTGTTTTATTTGAGATTCATGTCAATGAGTCTTTTCAAGTCACTAATGCATTTGAAAACAATTCAAATGAATTTTATTTTTACATTTCAAACACTACTTTCGTGGATCACTTGTTGATGATTTTTTTAAGACAAGTATGCATTTGATTTATCATATATTTATTTCAATGAGTCTTTTCAAGACAATAAATCATTTAGAAGCAATTGGAGAGAATACTATTTTCGCATTTCAAACACGACTTTCACGCCTAGCTTGCATATGATTTTTTGAGGGCAAGTATGAATTTGTTTAATCTTAGAGTCATCATCTCAATGACTCTTTGAAAGTCACTAATTCATTTGAACAGAAATAAAATGACTTCTATTTTCGCACTTCGAACCCTACTTTCGTACATAACTTGCTAATGATCATTTAAGGGCAAGTATGCGTTTGTTTTATTGGAGATTCATGTCAATGAGTCTTTTCAAGTCACTAATGCATTTGAAAAAAATTCAAATGAATTCTATTTTTACATTTCAAACACTACTTTCGCGGATCACTTGTTGATGATCTTTTTAAGACAAGTATGCATTTGATTTATCATATATTTATTTCAATGAGTCTTTTCAAGACAATAAATCATTTAGAAGCAATTGGAGAGAATACTATTTTCGCATTTCAAACACGACTTTCACGCCTAGCTTGCATATGATTTTTTGAGGGCAAGTATGAATTTGTTTAATCTTAGAGTCATCATCTCAATGACTCTTTGAAAGTCACTAATTCATTTGAACAGAAATAAAATGACTTCTATTTTCGCACTTCGAACCCTACTTTCGTACATAACTTGCTAATGATCATTTAAGGGCAAGTATGCGTTTGTTTTATTGGAGATTCATGTCAATGAGTCTTTTCAAGTCACTAATGCATTTGAAAAAAATTCAAATGAATTCTATTTTTACATTTCAAACACTACTTTCGCGGATCACTTGTTGATGATCTTTTTAAGACAAGTATGCATTTGATTTATCATATATTTATTTCAATGAGTCTTTTCAAGACAATAAATCATTTGGAAGCCATTGGAGCGAATACTATTTTCGCATTTCAAACACGACTTTTGCGCATAGCTTGCATATGTTTTTTGAATGCAAGTATGAATTTGTTTTATTTTAGTGTCATTATCTCAATGACTTTTTGAAAGTCACTAACTCATTTGAAAGCAATTAAAATGAATTCTATTTTCGCACTTCGAACCCGACTTTCGTACATAACTTGCTAATGATCATTTAAGGGCAAGTATGCGTTTGTTTTATTTGAGATTCATGTCAATGAGTCTTTTCAAGTCACTAATGCATTTGAAAAAAATTCAAATGAATTCTATTTTTACACTTTAAACACTACTTTCGCGGATCACTTGTTGATAATCTTTTTAAGACAAGTATGCATTTGATTTATCTTATATTTATTTTAATGAGTCTTTCCAATACAATAAATCATTTGGAATCCATTGGAGCGAATACTATTTCCGCATTTCAAACACGACTTTCGCGCATAGCTTGCATATTATTTTTTGAACGCAAGTATGAATTTGTTTTAATTTAGTGTCATTAATTCAATGACTTTTTGAAAGTCACGAATTCACTTGAAAGCAATTAAAATGAACACTATTTTCGCACTTCGAACCAGACTTTCGTACATAACTTGCTAATTATCATTTAAGGGCATGTATGCGTTTGTTTTATTTGAGAATCATGTCAATGAGTCTTTTCAAGTCACTAATGCATTTGAAAAAAATTCGTATGAATTCTATTTTTACACTTTAAACACTACTTTCGCGGATCACTTGTTGATAATCTTTTTAGGACAAGTATGCATTTGATTTATCTTATATTTATTTTAATGAGTCTTTTCAATACAATAAATCATTTGGAAGCCATTGGAGCGAATACTATTTCCGCATTTCAAACACGACTTTCGCGCATAGCTTGCATATTATTTTTTGAACGCAAGTATGAATTTGTTTTATTTTAGTGTCATTATCTCAATGACTTTTTGAAAGTCACTAATTCATTTGAAAGCAATTAAAATGAATTCTATTTTCACACTTCGAACCTGACCTTTGTACATAACTTGCTAATGATCATTTAAGGGCAAGTCTACGTTTGTTTTATTTGAGATTCATGTCAATGAGTCTTTTCAAGTCACTAATGCATTTGAAAACAATTCAAATGAATTTTATTTTTACATTTCAAACACTACTTTCGTGGATCACTTGTTGATGATTTTTTTAAGACAACTATGCATTTGATTTATCATATATTTATTTCAATGAGTCTTTTCAAGACAATAAATCATTTAGAAGCAATTGGAGAGAATACTATTTTCGCATTTCAAACACGACTTTCACGCCTAGCTTGCATATGATTTTTTGAGGGCAAGTATGAATTTGTTTAATCTTAGAGTCATCATCTCAATGACTCTTTGAAAGTCACTAATTCATTTGAACAGAAATAAAATGACTTCTATTTTCGCACTTCGAACCCTACTTTCGTACATAACTTGCTAATGATCATTTAAGGGCAAGTATGCGTTTGTTTTATTGGAGATTCATGTCAATGAGTCTTTTCAAGTCACTAATGCATTTGAAAAAAATTCAAATGAATTCTATTTTTACATTTCAAACACTACTTTCGCGGATCACTTGTTGATGATCTTTTTAAGACAAGTATGCATTTGATTTATCATATATTTATTTCAATGAGTCTTTTCAAGACAATAAATCATTTGGAAGCCATTGGAGCGAATACTATTTTCGCATTTCAAACACGACTTTTGCGCATAGCTTGCATATTTTTTTTGAATGCAAGTATGAATTTGTTTTATTTTAGTGTCATTATCTCAATGACTTTTTGAAAGTCACTAACTCATATGAAAGCAATTAAAATGAATTCTATTTTCGCACTTCGAACCCGACTTTCGTACATAACTTGCTAATGATCATTTAAGGGCAAGTATGCGTTTGTTTTATTTGAGATTCATGTCAATGAGTCTTTTCAAGTCACTAATGCATTTGAAAAAAATTCAAATGAATTCTATTTTTACACTTCAAACACTACTTTCGTGGATCACTTGTTGATGATCTTTTTAGGACAAGTATGCATTTGATTTATCATTATTTCAATGAGTCTTTTCAAGACAATAAATCATTTGGAAGCCATTGGAGCGAATACTATTTTCGCATTTCAAACACGACTTTCGCGCATAGCTTGCATATTATTTTTTGAACGCAAGTATGAATTTGTTTTATTTTAGTGTCATTAATTCAATGACTTTTTGAAAGTCACGAATTCACTTGAAAGCAATTAAAATGAACTCTATTTTCGCACTTCGAACCAGACTTCCGTACATAACTTGCTAATTATCATTTAAGGGAAAGTATGCATTTGTTTTATTTGAGATTCATGTCAATGAGTCTTTTCAAGTCACTAATGCATTTGAAAAAAATTCAAATGAATTCTATTTTTACACTTTAAACACTACTTTCGCGGACCACTTGTTGATAATCTTTTTAAGACAAGTATGCATTTGATTTATCTTATATTTATTTTAATGAGTCTTTTCAATACAATAAATCATTTGGAAGCCATTGGAGCGAATACTATTTCCGCATTTCAAACACGACTTTCGCGCATAGCTTGCATATTATTTTTTGAACGCAAGTATGAATTTGTTTTATTTTAGTGTCATTAATTCAATGACTTTTTGAAAGTCACGAATTCACTTGAAAGCAATTAAAATGAACTCTATTTTCGCACTTCGAACCAGACTTCCGTACATAACTTGCTAATTATCATTTAAGGGCAAGTATGCATTTGTTTTATTTGAGATTCATGTCAATGAGTCTTTTCAAGTCACTAATGCATTTGAAAAAAATTCAAATGAATTCTATTTTTGCACTTTAAACACTACTTTCGCGGATCACTTGTTGATGATATTTTTAAGACAAGTATGCATTTGATTTATCATATATTTATTTCAATGAGTCGTTTCAAGACAATAAATCATTTGGAAGCAATTGGAGCGAATACTATTTTCGCATTTCAAACACGACTTTCACGCCTAGCTTGCATATGATTTTTTGAGGGCAAGTATGAATTTGTTTAATCTTAGAGTCATCATCTCAATAACTCTTTGAAAGTCACTAATTCATTTGAACAAAATTAAAATGAATTCTATTTTCGCACTTCGAACCCGACTTTCGTACATAACTTGCTAATGATCATTTAAGGGCAAGTATGCGTTTGTTTTATTGGAGATTGATGTCAATGAGTCTTTTCAAGTCACTAATGCATTTGGAAAAAATTCAAATGAATTCTATTTTTACACTTAAAACACTACTTTCGCGGATCACTTGTTGATAATCTTTTTAAGACACGTATGCATTTGATTTATCATATATTTATTTCAATGAGTCTTTTCAAGACAATAAATCATTTGGAAGCCATTGGAGCGAATACTATTTTCGCATTTCAAACACGACTTTCGCGCATAGCTTGCATATTATTTTTTGAATGCAAGTATGAATTTGTTTTATTTTAGTGTCATTAATTGAATGACTTTTTGAAAGTCACGAATTCACTTGAAAGCAATTAAAATGAACTCTATTTTCGCACTTCGAACCAGACTTTCGTACATAACTTGCTAATTATCATTTAAGGGCAAGTATGCATTTGTTTTATTTGAGATTCATGTCAATGAGTCTTTTCAAGTCACTAATGCATTTGAAAAAAAATTCAAATGAATTCTATTTTTACACTTTAAACACTACTTTCGCGGATCACTTGTTGATAATCTTTTTAAGACAAGTATGCGTTTGATTTATCTTATATTTATTTACAACAAATCATTTGGAAGCCATTGGAGCGAATACTATTTCCGCATTTCAAACACGACTTTCGCGCATAGATTGCATGTTATTTTTTGAACGCAAGTATGAATTTGTTTTATTTTAGTGTCATTATCTCAATGACTTTTTGAAAGTCACTAACTCATATGAAAGCAATTAAAATGAATTCTATTTTCGCACTTCGAACCCGACTTTCGTACATAACTTGCTAATGATCATTTAAGGGCAAGTATGCGTTTGTTTTATTTGAGATTCATGTCAATGAGTCTTTTCAAGTCACTAATGCATTTGAAAAAAATTCAAATGAATTCTATTTTTACACTTCAAACACTACTTTCGTGGATCACTTGTTGATGATCTTTTTAGGACAAGTATGCATTTGATTTATCATATATTTATTTCAATGAGTCTTTTCAAGACAATAAATCATTTGGAAGCCATTGGAGCGAATACTATTTTCGCATTTCAAACACGACTTTCGCGCATAGCTTACATATTATTTTTTGAACGCAAGTATGAATTTGTTTTATTTTAGTGTCATTAATTCAATGACTTTTTGAAAGTCACGAATTCACTTCAAAGCAATTAAAATGAACTCTATTTTCGCACTTCGAACTAGACTTTCGTACATAACTTGCTAATTATCATTTAAGGGCAAGTATGCGTTTGTTTTATTTGAGATTCATGTCAATGAGTCTTTTCAAGTCACTAATGCATTTGAAAAAAATTCAAATGAATTCTATTTTTACACTTCAAACACTACTTTCGCAGATCACTTGTTGATAATCTTTTTAAGACAAGTATGCATTTGATTTATCATATATTTATTTCAATGAGTCTTTTCAAGACGATAAATCATTTGGAAGCAATTGAAGCGAATACTATTTTCACATTTCAAACACGACTTTCTCGCCTAGCTTGCATATGATTTTTTGAAGCCAAGTATGAATATGTTTAATCTTAGAGTCATCATCTCAATGACTCTTCAAAAGTCACTAATTCATTTGAACACAATTAAAATGAATTCTATTTCCGCATTTCGAACCCGACTTTCGTACATAACTTGCTAATGATCATTTAAGGGCAAGTATGTGTTTGTTTTATTTGAGATTCATGTCAATGAGTCTTTTCAAGTCACTAATGCATTTGAAAAAAATTCAAATGAATTCTATTTTTACACTTGAAACACTACTTTCGCGGATCACTTCTTGATAATCTTTTTAAGATAAGTATGCATTTGATTTATCATATATTTATTTCAATGAGTGTTTTCAAGACAATAAATCATTTGGAAGCCATTGGAGCGAATACTATTTTCGCATTTCAAACACGACATTCGCGCATAGCTTGCATATTATTTTTTGAACGCAAGTATGAATTTGTTTTATTTTAGTGTCATTAATTCAATGACTTTTTGAAAGTCACGAATTCACTTGAAAGCAAATAAAATGAACTCTATTTTCGCACTTCGAACCAGACTTTCGTACATAACTTGCTAATCATCATTTAAGGGCAAGTATGCGTTTGTTTTATTTGAGATTCATGTCAATGAGTCTTTTCAAGTCACTAATGCATTTGAAAAAAATTCAAATGAATTCTATTTTTACACTTGAAACACTACTTTCGCGGATCACTTGTTGATAATCTTTTTAAGACAAGTATGCATTTGATTTATCATATATTTATTTCAATGAGTCTTTTCAAGACAATAAATCATTTGGAAGCCATTGGAGCGAATACTATTTTTGCATTTCAAACACGACTTTCGCGCATAGCTTGCATATTATTTTTTGAATGCAAGTATGAATTTGTTTTGTTTTAGTGTCATTATCTCAATGACTTTTTGAAAGTCACTAACTCATTTGAAAGCAATTAAAATGAATTCTATTTTCGCACTTCGAACCCGACTTTCGTACATAACTTGCTAATGATCATTTAAGGGCAAGTATGCGTTTGTTTTATTTGAGATTCATGTCAATGAGTCTTTTCAGGTCACTAATGCATTTGAAAAGAATTCAAATGAATTCTATTTTTACACTTCAAACACTACTTTCGTGGATCACTGGTTGATGATCTTTTTAGGACAAGTATGCATTTGATTTATCATATATTTATTTCAATGAGTCTTTTCGAGACAATAAATATTTGGAAGCCATTGGAGCGAATACTATTTTCGCATTTCAAACACGACTTTCGCGCATAGCTTGCATATTATTTTTTGAACGCAAGTATGAATTTGTTTTATTTTAGTGTCATTATCTCAATGACTTTTTGAAAGTCACTAACTCATATCAAAGCAATTAAAATGAATTCTATTTTCGCACTTCGAACCCGACTTTCGTACATAACTTGCTAATGATCATTTAAGGGCAAGTATGCGTTTGTTTTATTTGAGATTCATGTCAATGAGTCTTTTCAAGTCACTAATGCATTTGAAAAAAATTCAAATGAATTCTATTTTTACACTTCAAACACTACTTTCGTGGATCACTTGTTGATGATCTTTTTAGGACAAGTATGCATTTGATTTATCATTATTTCAATGAGTCTTTTCAAGACAATAAATCATTTGGAAGCCATTGGAGCGAATACTATTTTCGCATTTCAAACACGACTTTCGCGCATAGCTTGCATATTATTTTTTGAACGCAAGTATGAATTTGTTTTATTTTAGTGTCATTAATTCAATGACTTTTTGAAAGTCACGAATTCACTTGAAAGCAATTAAAATGAACTCTATTTTGGCACTTCGAACCAGACTTTCGTACATAACTTGCTAATTATCATTTAAGGGCAAGTATGCGTTTGTTTTATTTGAGATTCATGTCAATGAGTCTTTTCAAGTCACTAATGCATTTGAAAAAAATTCAAATGAATTCTATTTTTACACTTTAAACACTACTTTCGCGGATCACTTGTTGATAATCTTTTTAAGACAAGTATGCATTTGATTTATCTTATATTTATTTTAATGAGTCTTTTCAATACAATAAATCATTTGGAAGCCATCGGAGCGAATACTATTTCCGCATTTCAAACACGACTTTCGCGCATAGCTTGCATATTATTTTTTGAACGCAAGTATGAATTTGTTTTATTTTAGTGTCATTATCTCAATGACTTTTTGAAAGTCACTAATTCATTTGAAACCAATTAAAATGAATTCTATTTTCACACTTTGAACCCAACTTTCGTACATAACTTGCTAATAATCATTTAAGGGCAAGTATGCGTTTGTTTTATTTGAGATTCATGTCAATGAGTCTTTTCAAGTCACTAATGCATTTGAAAAAAATTCAAATGAATTCTATTTTTACACTTTAAACACTACTTTCGCAGATCACTTGTTGATAATCTTTTTAAGACAAGTACGCATTTGATTTATCTTATATTTATTTTAATGAGTCTTTTCAAGACGATAAATCATTTGGAAGCCATTGGAGCGAATACTATTTCCGCATTTCAAACACGACTTTCGCGCATAGTTTGCATATTATTTTTCGAACGCAAGTATGAATTTGTTTTATTTTAGTGTCATTATCTCAATGACTTTTTGAAAGTCACTAATTCATTTGAAAGCAATTAAAATGAATTCTATTTTCACACTTCGAACCCGACTTTCGTACATAACTTGCTAATAATCATTTAAGGGCAAGTCTGCGTTTGTTTTATTTGAGATTCATGTCAATGAGTCTTTTCAAGTCACTAATGTATTTGAAAAAAATTCAAATGAATTCCATTTTTACATTTGAAACACTACTTTCGCGGATCACTTGTTGATAATCTTTTAAAGACAAGTATGCATTTGATTTATCATATATTTATTTCAATGAGTCTTTTCAAGACGATAAATCATTTGGAAGCAATAGGAGCGAATACTATTTTCACATTTCAAACACGACTTTCTCGCCTAGCTTGCATATGATTTTTTGAAGCCAAGTATGAATATGTTTAATCTTAGAGTCATCATCTCAATGACTCTTCAAAAGTCACTAATTCATTTGAACACAATTAAAATGAATTCTATTTTCGCACTTCGAACCCGACTTTCGTACATAACTTGCTAATGATCATTTAAGGGCAAGTATGCGTTTGTTTTATTTGAGATTCATGTCAATGAGTCTTTTCAAGTCACTAATGCATTTGAAAAAAATTCAAATGAATTCTATTTTTAGACTTCAAACACTACTTTCGTGGATCACTTGTTGATGATCTTTTTAGGACAAGTATGCATTTGATTTATCATATATTTATTTCAATGAGTCTTTTCAAGACAATAAATCATTCGGAAGCCATTGGAGCGAATACTATTTTCGCATTTCAAACACGACTTTCGCGCATAGCTTGCATATTATTTTTTGAACGCAAGTATGAATTTGTTTTATTTTAGTGTCATTATCTCAATGACTTTTTGAAAGTCACTAACTCATATGAAAGCAATTAAAATGAATTCTATTTTCGCACTTCGAACCCGACTTTCGTACATAACTTGCTAATGATCATTTAAGGGCAAGTATGCGTTTGTTTTATTTGAGATTCATGTCAATGAGTCTTTTCAAGTCACTAATGCATTTGAAAAAAATTCAAATGAATTCTATTTTTACACTTCAAACACTACTTTCGTGGATCACTTGTTGATGATCTTTTTAGGACAAGTATGCATTTGATTTATCATTATTTCAATGAGTCTTTTCAAGACAATAAATCATTTGGAAGCCATTGGAGCGAATACTATTTTCGCATTTCAAACACGACTTTCGCGCATAGCTTGCATATTATTTTTTGAACGCAAGTATGAATTTGTTTTATTTTAGTGTCATTAATTCAATGACTTTTTGAAAGTCACGAATTCACTTGAAAGCAATTAAAATGAACTCTATTTTCGCACTTCGAACCAGACTTTCGTACATAACTTGCTAATTATCATTTAAGGGCAAGTATGCGTTTGTTTTATTTCAGATTCATGTCAATGAGTCTTTTCAAGTCACTAATGCATTTGAAAAAAATTCAAATGAATTCTATTTTTACACTTTAACCACTACTTTCGCGGATCACTTGTTGATAATATTTTTAAGACAAGTATGCATTTGATTTATCTTATATTTATTTTAATGAGTCTTTTCAATACAATAAATCATTTGGAAGCCATCGGAGCGAATACTATTTCCGCATTTCAAACACGACTTTCGCGCATAACTTGCATATTATTTTTTGAACGCAAGTATGAATTTCTTTTATTTTAGTGTCATTATCTCAATGACTTTTTGAAAGTCACTAATTCATTTGAAACCAATTAAAATGAATTCTATTTTCACACTTTGAACCCAACTTTCGTACATAACTTGCTAATAATCATTTAAGGGCAAGTATGCGTTTGTTTTATTTGAGATTCATGTCAATGAGTCTTTTCAAGTCACTAATGCATTTGAAAAAAATTCAAATGAATTCTATTTTTACACTTTAAACACTACTTTCGCAGATCACTTGTTGATAATCTTTTTAAGACAAGTACGCATTTGATTTATCTTATATTTATTTTAATGAGTCTTTTCAAGACGATAAATCATTTGGAAGCCATTGGAGCGAATACTATTTCCGCATTTCAAACACGACTTTCGCGCATAGTTTGCATATTATTTTTCGAACGCAAGTATGAATTTGTTTTATTTTAGTGTCATTATCTCAATGACTTTTTGAAAGTCACTAATTCATTTGAAAGCAATTAAAATGAATTCTATTTTCACACTTCGAACCCGACTTTCGTACATAACTTGCTAATAATCATTTAAGGGCAAGTCTGCGTTTGTTTTATTTGAGATTCATGTCAATGAGTCTTTTCAAGTCACTAATGTATTTGAAAAAAATTCAAATGAATTCCATTTTTACATTTGAAACACTACTTTCGCGGATCACTTGTTGATAATCTTTTAAAGACAAGTATGCATTTGATTTATCATATATTTATTTCAATGAGTCTTTTCAAGACGATAAATCATTTAGAAGCAATAGGAGCGAATACTATTTTCACATTTCAAACACGACTTTCTCGCCTAGCTTGCATATGATTTTTTGAAGCCAAGTATGAATATGTTTAATCTTAGAGTCATCATCTCAATGACTCTTCAAAAGTCACTAATTCATTTGAACACAATTAAAATGAATTCTATTTTCGCACTTCGAACCCGACTTTCGTACATAACTTGCTAATGATCATTTAAGGGCAAGTATGCGTTTGTTTTATTTGAGATTCATGTCAATGAGTCTTTTCAAGTCACTAATGCATTTGAAAAAAATTCAAATGAATTCTATTTTTACACTTCAAACACTACTTTCGTGGATCACTTGTTGATGATCTTTTTAGGACAAGTATGCATTTGATTTATCATTATTTCAATGAGTCTTTTCAAGACAATAAATCATTTGGAAGCCATTGGAGCGAATACTATTTTCGCATTTCAAACACGACTTTCGCGCATAGCTTGCATATTATTTTTTGAACGCAAGTATGAATTTGTTTTATTTTAGTGTCATTAATTCAATGACTTTTGGAAAGTCACGAATTCACTTGAAAGCAATTAAAATGAACTCTATTTTCGCACTTCGAACCAGACTTTCGTACATAACTTGCTAATTATCATTTAAGGGCAAGTATGCGTTTGTTTTATTTCAGATTCATGTCAATGAGTCTTTTCAAGTCACTAATGCATTTGAAAAAAATTCAAATGAATTCTATTTTTACACTTTAAACACTACTTTCGCGGATCACTTGTTGATAATCTTTTTAAGACAAGTATGCATTTGATTTATCTTATATTTATTTTAATGAGTCTTTTCAATACAATAAATCATTTGGAAGCCATTGGAGCGAATACTATTTCCGCATTTCAAACCCGACTTTCGCGCATAGCTTGCATATTATTTTTTGAACGCAACTATGAATTTCTTTTATTTTAGTGTCATTATCTCAATGACTTTTTGAAAGTCACTAATTCATTTGAAACCAATTAAAATGAATTCTATTTTCACACTTTGAACCCGACTTTCGTACATAACTTGCTAATAATCATTTAAGGGCAAGTATGCGTTTGTTTTATTTGAGATTCATGTCAATGAGTCTTTTCAAGTCACTAATGCATTTGAAAAAAATTCAAATGAATTCTATTTTTACACTTTAAAAACTACTTTCGCAGATCACTTGTTGATAATCTTTTTAAGACAAGTATGCATTTGATTTATCTTATATTTATTTTAATGAGTCTTTTCAAGACGATAAATCATTTGGAAGCCATTGGAGCGAATACTATTTCCGCATTTCAAACACGACTTTCGCGCATAGCTTGCATATTATTTTTCGAACGCAAGTATGAATTTGTTTTATTTTAGTGTCATTATCTCAATGACTTTTTGAAAGTCACTAATTCATTTGAAAGCAATTAAAATGAATTCTATTTTCACACTTCGAACCCGACTTTCGTACATAACTTGCTAATAATCATTTAAGGGCAACTCTGCGTTTGTTTTATTTGAGATTCATGTCAATGAGTCTTTTCAAGTCACTAATGTATTTGAAAAAAATTCAAATGAATTCCATTTTTTCATTTGAAACACTACTTTCGCGGATCACTTGTTGATAATCTTTTAAAGACAAGTATGCATTTGATTTATCATATATTTATTTCAATGAGTCTTTTCAAGACGATAAATCATTTGGAAGCAATTGGAGCGAATACTATTTTCACATTTCAAACACGACTTTCTCGCCTAGCTTCCATATGATTTTTTGAAGCCAAGTATGAATATGTTTAATCTTAGAGTCATCATCTCAATGACTCTTCAAAAGTCACTTATTCATTTGAACACAATTAAAATGAATTCTATTTCCGCACTTCGAACCCGACTTTCGTACATAACTTGCTAATGATCATTTAAGGGCAAGTATGTGTTTGTTTTATTTGAGATTCATGTCAATGAGTCTTTTCAAGTCACTAATGCATTTGAAAAAAATTCAAATGAATTCTATTTTTACACTTGAAACACTACTTTCGCGGATCACTTGTTGATAATCTTTTTAAGATAAGTATGCATTTGATTTATCATATATTTATTTCCATGAGTCTTTTCAAGACAATAAATCATTTGCAAGCCATTGGAGCGAATACTATTTTCGCATTTCAAACACGACTTTCGCGCATAGCTTGCATATTATTTTTTGAACGCAAGTATGAATTTGTTTTATTTTAGTGTCATTAATTCAATGACTTTTTGAAAGTCACGAATTCACTTGAAAGCAATTAAAATGAACTCTATTTTCGCACTTCGAACCAGACTTTCATACATAACTTGCTAATTATCATTTAAGGGCAAGTATGCGTTTGTTTTATTTGAGATTCATGTCAATGAGTCTTTTCAAGTCACTAATGCATTTGAAAAAAATTCAAATGAATTCTATTTTTACACCTGAAACACTACTTTCGCGGATCACTTGTTGATAATCTTTTTAAGACAAGTATGCATTTGATTTATCATATATTTATTTCAATGAGTCTTTTCAAGACAATAAATCATTTGGAAGCCATTGGAGCGAATACTATTTTTGCATTTCAAACACGACTTTCGCGCATAGCTTGCATATTATTTTTTGAATGCAAGTATGAATTTGTTTTGTTTTAGTGTCATTATCTCAATGACTTTTTGAAAGTCACTAACTCATTTGAAAGCAATTAAAATGAATTCTATTTTCGCACTTCGAACCCGACTTTCGTACATAACTTGCTAATGATCATTTAAGGGCAAGTATGCGTTTGTTTTATTTGAGATTCATGTCAATGAGTCTTTTCAAGTCACTAATGCATTTGAAAAAAATTCAAATGAATTTTATTTTTACACTTCAAAAACTACTTTCGTGGATCACTTGTTGATGATCTTTTTAGGACAAGTATGCATTTGATTTATCATATATTTATTTCAATGAGTCTTTTCAATACAATAAATCATTTGGAAGCCATTGGAGCGAATACTATTTCCGCATTTCAAACACGACTTTCGCGCATAGCTTGCATATTATTTTTTGAACGCAAGTATGAATTTGTTTTATTTTAGTGTCATTAATTCAATGACTTTTTGAAAGTCACGAATTCACTTGAAAGCAAATAAAATGAACTCTATTTTCGCACTTCGAACCAGACTTTCATACATAACTTGCTAATTATCATTTAAGGGCAAGTATGCGTTTGTTTTATTTGAGATTCATGTCAATGAGTCTTTTCAAGTCACTAATGCATTTGAAAAAAATTCAAATGAATTCTATTTTTACACCTGAAACACTACTTTCGCGGATCACTTGTTGATAATCTTTTTAAGACAAGTATGCATTTGATTTATCATATATTTATTTCAATGAGTCTTTTCAAGACAATAAATCATTTGGAAGGCATTGGAGCGAATACTATTTTTGCATTTCAAACACGACTTTCGCGCATAGCTTGCATATTATTTTTTGAATGCAAGTATGAATTTGTTTTGTTTTAGTGTCATTATCTCAATGACTTTTTGAAAGTCACTAACTCATTTGAAAGCAATTAAAATGAATTCTATTTTCGCACTTCGAACCCGACTTTCGTACATAACTTGCTAATGATCATTTAAGGGCAAGTATGCGTTTGTTTTATTTGAGATTCATGTCAATGAGTCTTTTCAAGTCACTAATGCATTTGAAAAAAATTCAAATGAATTTTATTTTTACACTTCAAAAACTACTTTCGTGGATCACTTGTTGATGATCTTTTTAGGACAAGTATGCATTTGATTTATCATATATTTATTTCAATGAGTCTTTTCAATACAATAAATCATTTGGAAGCCATTGGAGCGAATACTATTTCCGCATTTCAAACACGACTTTCGCGCATAGCTTGCATATTATTTTTTGAACGCAAGTATGAATTTGTTTTATTTTAGTGTCATTAATTCAATGACTTTTTGAAAGTCACGAATTCACTTGAAAGCAAATAAAATGAACTCTATTTTCGCACTTCGAACCAGACTTTCATACATAACTTGCTAATTATCATTTAAGGGCAAGTATGCGTTTGTTTTATTTGAGATTCATGTCAATGAGTCTTTTCAAGTCACTAATGCATTTGAAAAAAATTCAAATGAATTCTATTTTTACACCTGAAACACTACTTTCGCGGATCACTTGTTGATAATCTTTTTAAGACAAGTATGCATTTGATTTATCATATATTTATTTCAATGAGTCTTTTCAAGACAATAAATCATTTGGAAGGCATTGGAGCGAATACTATTTTTGCATTTCAAACACGACTTTCGCGCATAGCTTGCATATTATTTTTTGAATGCAAGTATGAATTTGTTTTGTTTTAGTGTCATTATCTCAATGACTTTTTGAAAGTCACTAACTCATTTGAAAGCAATTAAAATGAATTCTATTTTCGCACTTCGAACCCGACTTTCGTACATAACTTGCTAATGATCATTTAAGGGCAAGTATGCGTTTGTTTTATTTGAGATTCATGTCAATGAGTCTTTTCAAGTCACTAATGCATTTGAAAAAAATTCAAATGAATTTTATTTTTACACTTCAAAAACTACTTTCGTGGATCACTTGTTGATGATCTTTTTAGGACA
This sequence comes from Coriaria nepalensis, assembly GCA_027186245.1. NCBI lineage: Eukaryota > Viridiplantae > Streptophyta > Magnoliopsida > Cucurbitales > Coriariaceae > Coriaria > Coriaria nepalensis. The sequence goes on from CP114481.1 coordinate 20,211,400, forward strand.
AGTATGCATTTGATTTATCATATATTTATTTCAATGAGTCTTTTCAATACAATAAATCATTTGGAAGCCATTGGAGCGAATACTATTTCCGCATTTCAAACACGACTTTCGCGCATAGCTTGCATATTATTTTTTGAATGCAAGTATGAATTTGTTTTATTTTAGTGTCATGATCTCAATGACTTTTTGAAAGTCACTAACTCATATGAAAGCAATTAAAATGAATTCTATTTTCGCACTTCGAACCCGACTTTCGTACATAACTTGCTAATGATCATTTAAGGGCAAGTATGCGTTTGTTTTATTTGAGATTCATGTCAATGAGTCTTTTCAAGTCACTAATGCATTTGAAAAAAATTCAAATGAATTCTATTTTTACACTTCAAACACTACTTTCGTGGATCACTTGTTGATGATCTTTTTAGGACAAGTATGCATTTGATTTATCATTATTTCAATGAGTCTTTTCAAGACAATAAATCATTTGGAAGCCATTGGAGCGAATACTATTTTCGCATTTCAAACACGACTTTCGCGCATAGCTTGCATATTATTTTTTGAACGCAAGTATGAATTTGTTTTATTTTAGTGTCATTAATTCAATGACTTTTGGAAAGTCACGAATTCACTTGAAAGCAATTAAAATGAACTCTATTTTCGCACTTCGAACCAGACTTTCGTACATAACTTGCTAATTATCATTTAAGGGCAAGTATGCGTTTGTTTTATTTCAGATTCATGTCAATGAGTCTTTTCAAGTCACTAATGCATTTGAAAAAAATTCAAATGAATTCTATTTTTACACTTTAAACACTACTTTCGCGGATCACTTGTTGATAATCTTTTTAAGACAAGTATGCATTTGATTTATCTTATATTTATTTTAATGAGTCTTTTCAATACAATAAATCATTTGGAAGCCATTGGAGCGAATACTATTTCCGCATTTCAAACACGACTTTCGCGCATAGCTTGCATATTATTTTTTGAACGCAACTATGAATTTCTTTTATTTTAGTGTCATTATCTCAATGACTTTTTGAAAGTCACTAATTCATTTGAAACCAATTAAAATGAATTCTATTTTCACACTTTGAACCCGACTTTCGTACATAACTTGCTAATAATCATTTAAGGGCAAGTATGCGTTTGTTTTATTTGAGATTCATGTCAATGAGTCTTTTCAAGTCACTAATGCATTTGAAAAAAATTCAAATGAATTCTATTTTTACACTTTAAACACTACTTTCGCAGATCACTTGTTGATAATCTTTTTAAGACAAGTATGCATTTGATTTATCTTATATTTATTTTAATGAGTCTTTTCAAGACGATAAATCATTTGGAAGCCATTGGAGCGAATACTATTTCCTCATTTCAAACACGACTTTCGCGCATAGCTTGCATATTATTTTTCGAACGCAAGTATGAATTTGTTTTATTTTAGTGTCATTATCTCAATGACTTTTTGAAAGTCACTAATTCATTTGAAAGCAATTAAAATGAATTCTATTTTCACACTTCGAACCCGACTTTCGTACATAACTTGCTAATAATCATTTAAGGGCAACTCTGCGTTTGTTTTATTTGAGATTCATGTCAATGAGTCTTTTCAAGTCACTAATGTATTTGAAAAAAATTCAAATGAATTCCATTTTTTCATTTGAAACACTACTTTCGCGGATCACTTGTTGATAATCTTTTAAAGACAAGTATGCATTTGATTTATCATATATTTATTTCAATGAGTCTTTTCAAGACGATAAATCATTTGGAAGCAATTGGAGCGAATACTATTTTCACATTTCAAACACGACTTTCTCGCCTAGCTTCCATATGATTTTTTGAAGCCAAGTATGAATATGTTTAATCTTAGAGTCATCATCTCAATGACTCTTCAAAAGTCACTAATTCATTTGAACACAATTAAAATGAATTCTATTTCCGCACTTCGAACCCGACTTTCGTACATAACTTGCTAATGATCATTTAAGGGCAAGTATGTGTTTGTTTTATTTGAGATTCATGTCAATGAGTCTTTTCAAGTCACTAATGCATTTGAAAAAAATTCAAATGAATTCTATTTTTACACTTTAAACACTACTTTCGCGGATCACTTGTTGATAATCTTTTTAAGACAAGTATGCATTTGATTTATCTTATATTTATTTTAATGAGTCTTTTCAATACAATAAATCATTTGGAAGCCATTGGAGCGAATACTATTTTCGCATTTCAAACACGACTTTCGCGCATAGCTTGCATATTATTTTTTGAACGCAAGTATGAATTTTTTTTATTTTAGTGTCATTAATTCAATGACTTTTTGAAAGTCACGAATTCACTTGAAAGCAAATAAAATGAACTCTATTTTCGCACTTCGAACCAGACTTTCATACATAACTTGCTAATTATCATTTAAGGGCAAGTATGCGTTTGTTTTATTTGTGATTCATGTCAATGAGTCTTTTCAAGTCACTAATGCATTTGAAAAAAATTCAAATGAATTCTATTTTTACACCTGAAACACTACTTTCGCGGATCACTTGTTGATAATCTTTTTAAGACAAGTATGCATTTGATTTATCATATATTTATTTCAATGAGTCTTTTCAAGACAATAAATCATTTGGAAGCCATTGGAGCGAATACTATTTTTGCATTTCAAACACGACTTTCGCGCATAGCTTGCATATTATTTTTTGAATGCAAGTATGAATTTGTTTTGTTTTAGTGTCATTATCTCAATGACTCTTCAAAAGTCACTAATTCATTTGAACACAATTAAAATGAATTCTATTTCCGCACTTCGAACCCGACTTTCGTACATAACTTGCTAATGATCATTTAAGGGCAAGTATGTGTTTGTTTTATTTGAGATTCATGTCAATGAGTCTTTTCAAGTCACTAATGCATTTGAAAAAAATTCAAATGAATTCTATTTTTACACTTTAAACTCTACTTTCGTGATCACTTGTTGATAATCTTTTTAAGACAAGTATGCATTTGATTTATCTTATATTTATTTTAATGAGTCTTTTCAATACAATAAATCATTTAGAAGCCATTGGAGCGAATACTATTTTCGCATTTCAAACACGACTTTCGCGCATAGCTTGCATATTATTTTTTGAACGCAAGTATGAATTTGTTTTATTTTAGTGTCATTATCTCAATGACTTTTTGAAAGTCACTAACTCATTTGAAAGCAATTAAAATGAATTCTATTTTCGCACTTCGAACCCGACTTTCGTACATAACTTGCCAATGATCATTTAAGGGCAAGTATGCGTTTGTTTTATTTGAGATTCATGTCAATGAGTCTTTTCAAGTCACTAATGCATTTGAAAAAAATTCAAATGAATTCCATTTTTACACTTTAAACACTACTTTCGCTGATCACTTGTTGATAATCTTTTTAAGACAAGTATGCATTTGATTTATCATATATTTATTTCAATCAGTCTTTTCAAGACGATAAATCATTTGGAACCAATTGGAGCGAATATTATTTTCGTATTTCAAACACGGCTTTCACGCCTAGCTTGCATATGATTTTTTGAGGGCAAGTATGAATTTGTTTAATCTTAGAGTCATCATCTCAATGACTCTTTCAAAGTCACTAATTCATTTGAACAGAATTAAAATGAATTCTATTTCCGCACTTCGAACCCGACATTCGTACATAACTTGCTAATGATCATTTAAGGGCAAGTATGCGTTTGTTTTATTTGAGATTCATGTCAATGAGTCTTTTCAAGTCACAAATGCATTTGAAAAAAATTCAAATGAATTCTATTTTTACACTTTAAACACTACTTTCGTGATCACTTGTTGATAATCTTTTTAAAACAAGTATGCATTTGATTTATCATATATTTATTTCAATGAGTCTTTTCAAGACAATAAATAATTTGGAAGCCATTGGAGCGAATACTATTTTCGCATTTCAAACATGTCTTTCGCGCATAGCTTGCATATTATTTTTTGAACGCAAGTATGAATTTGTTTTATTTTAGTGTCATTAATTCAATGAGTTTTTGAAAGTCACGAATTCACTTGAAAGCAATTAAAATGAACTCTATTTTCGCACTTCGAACCAGACTTTCGTACATAACTTGCAAATGATCATTTAAGGGCAAGTATGCGTTTGTTTTATTTGAGATTCATGTCAATGAGTCTTTTCAAGTCACAAATGCATTTGAAAAAAATTCAAATGAATTCTATTTTTACACTTTAAACACTACTTTCGTGATCACTTGTTGATAATCTTTTTAAGACAAGTATGCATTTGATTTATCTTATATTTATTTTAATGAGTCTTTTCAATACAATAAATCATTTAGAAGCCATTGGAGCGAATACTATTTTCGCATTTCAAACACGACTTTCGCGCATAGCTTGCATATTATTTTTTTGAACGCAAGTATGAATTTGTTTTATTTTAGTGTCATTAATTCAATGACTTTTTGAAAGTCACGAATTCACTTGAAAGCAATTAAAGTGAACTCTATTTTCGCACTTCGAACCAGACTTTCGTACATAACTTGCTAATTATCATTTAAGGGCAAGTATGCGTTTGTTTTATTTGAGATTCATGTCAATGAGTCTTTTCAAGTCACTAATGCATTTGAAAAAAATTCAAATGAATTCTATTTTTACACTTTAAACATTACTTTCGTGATCACTTGTTGATAATCTTTTTAAGACAAGTATGCATTTGATTTATCTTATATTTATTTTAATGAGTCTTTTCAATACAATAAATCATTTAGAAGCCATTGGAGCGAATACTATTTTCGCATTTCAAACACGACTTTCGCGCATAGCTTGCATATTATTTTTTGAACGCAAGTATGAATTTGTTTTATTTTAGTGTCATTATCTCAATGACTTTTTGAAAGTCACTAACTCATTTGAAAGCAATTAAAATGAATTCTATTTTCGCACTTCGAACCCGACTTTCGTACATAACTTGCCAATTATCATTTAAGGGCAAGTATGCATTTGTTTTATTTGAGATTCATGTCAATGAGTCTTTTCAAGTCACTAATGCATTTGAAAAAAATTCAAATGAATTCCATTTTTACACTTTAAACACTACTTTCGCGGATCACTTGTTGATAATCTTTTTAAAACAAGTATGCATTTGATTTATCATATATTTATTTCAATCAGACTTTTCAAGATGATAAATCATTTGGAACCAATTGGAGCGAATATTATTTTCGTATTTCAAACATGTCTTTCGCGCATAGCTTGCATATTATTTTTTGAACGCAAGTATGAATTTGTTTTATTTTAGTGTCATTATCTCAATGACTTTTTGAAAGTCACTAACTCATTTGAAAGCAATTAAAATGAATTCTATTTTCGCACTTCGAACCCGACTTTCGTACATAACTTGCCAATGATCATTTAAGGGCAAGTATGCGTTTGTTTTATTTGAGATTCATGTCAATGAGTCTTTTCAAGTCACTAATGCATTTGAAAAAAATTCAAATGAATTCCATTTTTACACTTTAAACACTACTTTCGCTGATCACTTGTTGATAATCTTTTTAAGACAAGTATGCATTTGATTTATCATATATTTATTTCAATCAGTCTTTTCAAGACGATAAATCATTTGGAACCAATTGGAGCGAATATTATTTTCGTATTTCAAACACGGCTTTCACGCCTAGCTTGCATATGATTTTTTGAGGGCAAGTATGAATTTGTTTAATCTTAGAGTCATCATCTCAATGACTCTTTCAAAGTCACTAATTCATTTGAACAGAATTAAAATGAATTCTATTTCCGCACTTCGAACCCGACATTCGTACATAACTTGCTAATGATCATTTAAGGGCAAGTATGCGTTTGTTTTATTTGAGATTCATGTCAATGAGTCTTTTCAAGTCACAAATGCATTTGAAAAAAATTCAAATGAATTCTATTTTTACACTTTAAACACTACTTTCGTGATCACTTGTTGATAATCTTTTTAAAACAAGTATGCATTTGATTTATCATATATTTATTTCAATGAGTCTTTTCAAGACAATAAATAATTTGGAAGCCATTGGAGCGAATACTATTTTCGCATTTCAAACATGTCTTTCGCGCATAGCTTGCATATTATTTTTTGAACGCAAGTATGAATTTGTTTTATTTTAGTGTCATTAATTCAATGAGTTTTTGAAAGTCACGAATTCACTTGAAAGCAATTAAAATGAACTCTATTTTCGCACTTCGAACCAGACTTTCGTACATAACTTGCAAATGATCATTTAAGGGCAAGTATGCGTTTGTTTTATTTGAGATTCATGTCAATGAGTCTTTTCAAGTCACAAATGCATTTGAAAAAAATTCAAATGAATTCTATTTTTACACTTTAAACACTACTTTCGTGATCACTTGTTGATAATCTTTTTAAGACAAGTATGCATTTGATTTATCTTATATTTATTTTAATGAGTCTTTTCAATACAATAAATCATTTAGAAGCCATTGGAGCGAATACTATTTTCGCATTTCAAACACGACTTTCGCGCATAGCTTGCATATTATTTTTTTGAACGCAAGTATGAATTTGTTTTATTTTAGTGTCATTAATTCAATGACTTTTTGAAAGTCACGAATTCACTTGAAAGCAATTAAAGTGAACTCTATTTTCGCACTTCGAACCAGACTTTCGTACATAACTTGCTAATTATCATTTAAGGGCAAGTATGCGTTTGTTTTATTTGAGATTCATGTCAATGAGTCTTTTCAAGTCACTAATGCATTTGAAAAAAATTCAAATGAATTCTATTTTTACACTTTAAACATTACTTTCGTGATCACTTGTTGATAATCTTTTTAAGACAAGTATGCATTTGATTTATCTTATATTTATTTTAATGAGTCTTTTCAATACAATAAATCATTTAGAAGCCATTGGAGCGAATACTATTTTCGCATTTCAAACACGACTTTCGCGCATAGCTTGCATATTATTTTTTGAACGCAAGTATGAATTTGTTTTATTTTAGTGTCATTATCTCAATGACTTTTTGAAAGTCACTAACTCATTTGAAAGCAATTAAAATGAATTCTATTTTCGCACTTCGAACCCGACTTTCGTACATAACTTGCCAATTATCATTTAAGGGCAAGTATGCATTTGTTTTATTTGAGATTCATGTCAATGAGTCTTTTCAAGTCACTAATGCATTTGAAAAAAATTCAAATGAATTCCATTTTTACACTTTAAACACTACTTTCGCGGATCACTTGTTGATAATCTTTTTAAAACAAGTATGCATTTGATTTATCATATATTTATTTCAATCAGACTTTTCAAGACGATAAATCATTTGGAACCAATTGGAGCGAATATTATTTTCGTATTTCAAACATGTCTTTCGCGCATAGCTTGCATATTATTTTTTGAACGCAAGTATGAATTTGTTTTATTTTAGTGTCATTAATTCAATGAGTTTTTGAAAGTCACGAATTCACTTGAAAGCAATTAAAATGAACTCTATTTTCGCACTTCGAACCAGACTTTCGTACATAACTTGCTAATTATCATTTATGGGCAAGTATGCGTTTGTTTTATTTGAGATTCATGTCAATGAGTCTTTTCAAGTCACTAATGCATTTGAAAAAAATTCAAATGAATTCTATTTTTACACTTTAAACACTACTTTCGCGGATCACTTGTTGATGATCTTTTTAAGACAAGTATGCATTTGATTTATGTTATATTTATTTTAATGAGCCTTTTCAATACAATAAATCATTTGGAAGCCATTGGAGCGAATACTATTTCCTCATTTCAAACAAGACTTTCGCGCATAGCTTGCATATTATTTTTTGAACGCAAGTATGAATTTGTTTTATTTTAGTGTCATTATCTCAATGACTTTTTGAAAGTCACTAACTCATTTGAAAGCAATTAAAATGAATTCTATTTTCGCACTTCGAACCCGACTTTCGTACATAACTTGCCAATGATCATTTAAGGGCAAGTATGCGTTTGTTTTATTTGAGATTCATGTCAATGAGTCTTTTCAAGTCACTAATGCATTTGAAAAAAATTCAAATGAATTCCATTTTTACACTTTAAACACTACTTTCGCTGATCACTTGTTGATAATCTTTTTAAGACAAGTATGCATTTGATTTATCATATATTTATTTCAATCAGTCTTTTCAAGACGATAAATCATTTGGAACCAATTGGAGCGAATATTATTTTCGTATTTCAAACACGGCTTTCACGCCTAGCTTGCATATGATTTTTTGAGGGCAAGTATGAATTTGTTTAATCTTAGAGTCATCATCTCAATGACTCTTTCAAAGTCACTAATTCATTTGAACAGAATTAAAATGAATTCTATTTCCGCACTTCGAACTCGACATTCGTACATTACTCGCTAATGATCATTTAAGGGCAAGTATGCGTTTGTTTTATTTGAGATTCATGTCAATGAGTCTTTTCAAGTCACAAATGCATTTGAAAAAAATTCAAATGAATTCTATTTTTACACTTTAAACACTACTTTCGTGATCACTTGTTGATAATCTTTTTAAAACAAGTATGCATTTGATTTATCATATATTTATTTCAATCAGTCTTTTCAAGACAATAAATAATTTGGAAGCCATTGGAGAGAATACTATTTTCGCATTTCAAACACGACTTTCGCGCATAGCTTGCATATTATTTTTTGAACGCAAGTATGAATTTGTTTTATTTTAGTGTCATTATCTCAATGACTTTTTGAAAGTCACGAATTCATTTGAAAGCAATTAAAACGAATTCTATTTTCGCACTCCGAACCCGACTTTCGTACATAACTTACTAATGATCATTTTAGGGCAAGTATGCGTTTGTTTTGTTTGAGATTCATGTCAATGAGTCTTTTCAAGTCACTAATGCATTTGAAAAAAATTCAAATGAATTCTATTTTTACACTTTAAACACTACTTTCGCGGATGACTTGTTGATAATCTTTTTAAGACAAGTATGCATTTGATTTATCTTATATTTATTTTAATGAGTCTTTTCAATACAATAAATCATTTGGAAGCCATTGGAGCGAATACTATTTTCGCATTTCCAACACGACTTTCGCGCATAGCTTGCATATTATTTTTTGAACGCAAGTATGAATTTGTTTTATTTTAGTCTCATTATCTCAATGACTTTTTGAAAGTCACTAATTCATTTGAAAGCAATTAAAATGAATTCTATTTTCGCACTTCGAACCCGACTTTCGTACATAACTTGCTAATGATTATTTAAGGGCAAGTCTGCGTTTGTTTTATTTGAAATTCATGTCAATGATTCTTTTCATGTCACTAATGCATTTGAAAACATTTCAAATGAATTCTATTTTTACATTTAAAACACTACTTTCGTGGATCACTTGTTGATGATCTTTGTAAGACAAGTATGCATTTGATTTATCATATATTTATTTTGAGGAGTCTTTTCAAGACATTAAATAATTTGGAACTCATTGGAGCGAATACTATTTTCGCATTTCAAACACGACTTTCGCGCATAGCTTGCATATTATTTTTTTAACGCAAGTATGAATTTGTTTTATTTTAGTCTCATTATCTCAACGACTTTTTGAAAGACACTAATTCATTTGAAAGCAATTAAAATGAATTCTATTTTCGCACTTCAAACCCGACTTTCGTACATAACTTGCTAATGATTATTTAAGGGCAAGTCTGCGTTTGTTTTATTTGAGATTCATGTCAATGAGTCTTTTCAAGTCACTAATGCATTTGAAAAAAATTCAAATGAATTCTATTTTTACACTTTGAACACTACTTTCACGGATCACTTGTTGATAATCTTTTTAAGACAAGTATGCATTTGATTTATCATATATTTATTTCAATGAGTCTTTTCAATACAATAAATCATTTGGAAGCCATTGGAGCGAATACTATTTTCGCATTTCAAACACGACTCTCACGCATAGCTTGCATATTATTTTTTGAACGCAAGTATGAATTTGTTTTATTTTAGTGTCATTATCTCAATGACTTTTTGAAAGTCACGAATTCATTTGAAAGCAATTAAAACGAATTCTATTTTCGCACTCCGAACTCGACTTTCGTACATAACTTGCTAATGATCATTTAAGGGCAAGTATGCGTTTGTTTTGTTTGAGATTCATGTCAATGAGTCTTTTCAAGTCACTAATGCATTTGAAAAAAATTCAAATGAATTCTATTTTTACACTTTAAACACTACCTTCGTGGATCACTTGTTGATGATCTTTTTAAGACAAGTATGCATTTGATTTATCATATATTTATTTCAATGAGTCTTTTCAAGACAATAAATAATTTGGAAGCCATTGGAGAGAATACTATTTTCGCATTTCAAACACGACTTTCGCGCATAGCTTGCATATTATTTTTTGAACGCAAGTATGAATTTGTTTTATTTTAGTGTCATTATCTCAATGACTTTTTGAAAGTCACGAATTCATTTGAAAGCAATTAAAACGAATTCTATTTTCGCACTCCGAACCCGACTTTCGTACATAACTTGCTAATGATCATTTAAGGGCAAGTATGCGTTTGTTTTGTTTGAGATTCATGTCAATGAGTCTTTTCAAGTCACTAATGCATTTGAAAAAAATTCAAATGAATTCTATTTTTACACTTTAAACACTACCTTCGTGGATCACTTGTTGATGATCTTTTTAAGACAAGTATGCATTTGATTTATCATATATTTATTTCAATGAGTCTTTTCAAGACAATAAATAATTTGGAAGCCATTGGAGAGAATACTATTTTCGCATTTCAAACACGACTTTCGCGCATAGCTTGCATATTATTTTTTGAACGCAAGTATGAATTTGTTTTATTTTAGTGTCATTATCTCAATGACTTTTTGAAAGTCACGAATTCATTTGAAAGCAATTAAAACGAATTCTATTTTCGCACTCCGAACCCGACTTTCGTACATAACTTGCTAATGATCATTTAAGGGCAAGTATGCGTTTGTTTTGTTTGAGATTCATGTCAATGAGTCTTTTCAAGTCACTAATGCATTTGAAAAAAATTGAAATGAATTCTATTTTTACACTTTAGACACTACTTTCGCGGATCACTTGTTGATAATCTTTTTAAGACAAGTATGCATTTGATTTATCTTATATTTATTTTAATGAGTCTTTTCAATACAATAAATCATTTGGAAGCCATTGGAGCGAATACTATTTTCGCATTTCCAACACGACTTTCGCGCATAGCTTGCATATTATTTTCTGAACGCAAGTATGAATTTGTTTTATTTTAGTGTCATTATCTCAATGACTTTTTGAAAGTCACTAATTCATTTGAAAGCAATTAAAATGAATTCTATTTTCGCACTTCGAACCCGACTTTCGTACATAACTTGCTAATGATTATTTAAGGGCAAGTCTGCTTTTGTTTTATTTGAAATTCATGTCAATGATTCTTTTCAAGTCACTAATGCATTTGAAAACATTTCGAATGAATTCTATTTTTACATTTAAAACACTACTTTCATGGATCACTTGTTGATGATCTTTGTAAGACAACTATGCATTTGATTTATCATATATTTATTTTGAGGAGTCTTTTCAAGACAATAAATAATTTGGAACTCATTGGAGCGAATACTATTTTCGCATTTCAAACACGACTTTCGCGCATAGCTTGCATATTATTTTTTGAACGCAAGTATGAATTTGTTTTATTTTAGTGTCATTATCTCAACGACTTTTTGAAAGTCACTAATTCATTTGAAAGCGATTAAAATGAATTCTATTTTCGCACTTCGAACCCGACTTTCGTACATAACTTGCTAATGCTTATTTAAGGGCAAGTCTGCGTTTCTTTTATTTGAGATTCATGTCAATGAGTCTTTTCAAGTCACTAATGCATTTGAAAAAAATTCAAATGAATTCTATTTTTACACTATAAACACTACTTTCGCGGATCACTTGTTGATAATCTTTTTAAGACAAGTATGCATTTGATTTATCTTATATTTATTTTAATGAGTCTTTTCAATACAATAAATCATTTGGAAGCCATTGGAGCGAATACTATTTTCGCATTCGAAACACGACTTTCACGCCTAGCTTGCATATGATTTTTTGAGGCAAGTATGAATTTGTTTAATCTTAGAGTCATCATCTCAATGACTCTTTGAAAGTCACGAATTCATTTGAACAGAATTAAAATGAATTCTATTTTCGCACTTCGAACCCGACTTTCGTACATAACTTGCTAATGATCATTTAAGGGCAAGTATGCGTTTGTTTTATTTGAGATTCATGTCAATGAGTCTTTTCAAGTCACTAATGCATTTGAAAAAAATTCAAATGAATTCTATTTTTACACTTTAAACACTACTTTCACGGATGACTTGTTGATAATCTTTTTAAGACAAGTATGCATTTGATTTATCATATATTTATTTCAATGAGTCTTTTCAAGACAATAAATAATTTGGAAGCCATTGGAGAGAATACTATTTTCGCATTTCAAACACGACTTTCGCGCATAGCTTGCATATTATTTTTTGAACGCAAGTATGAATTTGTTTTATTTTAGTGTCATTATGTTAATGACTTTTCGAAAGTCACGAATTCATTTGAAAGCAATTAAAACGAATTCTATTTTCGCACTCCGAACCCGACTTTCGTACATAACTTGCTAATGATCATTTAAGGGCAAGTATGCGTTTGTTTTATTTGAGATTCATGTCAATGAGTCTTTTCAAGTCACTAATGCATTTGAAAAAAATTCAAATGAATTCTATTTTTACACTTTAAACACTACTTTCGTGATCACTTGTTGATAATCTTTTTAAGACAAGTATGCATTTGATTTATCTTATATTTATTTTAATGAGTCTTTTCAATACAATAAATCATTTGGAAGCCATTGGAGCGAATACTATTTTCGCATTTCCAACACGACTTTCGCGCATAGCTTGCATATTATTTTCTGAACGCAAGTATGAATTTGTTTTATTTTAGTGTCATTATCTCAATGACTTTTTGAAAGTCACGAATTCATTTGAAAGCAATTAAAACGAATTCTATTTTCGCACTCCGAACCCGACTTTCGTACATAACTTGCTAATGATCATTTAAGGGCAAGTATGCGTTTGTTTTGTTTGAGATTCATGTCAATGAGTCTTTTCAAGTCACTAATGCATTTGAAAAAAATTCAAATGAATTCTATTTTTACACTTTAAACACTACCTTCGTGGATCACTTGTTGATGATCTTTTTAAGACAAGTATGCATTTGATTTATCATATATTTATTTCAATGAGTCTTTTCAAGACAATAAATAATTTGGAAGCCATTGGAGAGAATACTATTTTCGCATTTCAAACACGACTTTCGCGCATAGCTTGCATATTATTTTTTGAACGCAAGTATGAATTTGTTTTATTTTAGTGTCATTATCTCAATGACTTTTTGAAAGTCACGAATTCATTTGAAAGCAATTAAAACGAATTCTATTTTCGCACTCCGAACCCGACTTTCGTACATAACTTGCTAATGATCATTTAAGGGCAAGTATGCGTTTGTTTTGTTTGAGATTCATGTCAATGAGTCTTTTCAAGTCACTAATGCATTTGAAAAAAATTGAAATGAATTCTATTTTTACACTTTAGACACTACTTTCGCGGATCACTTGTTGATAATCTTTTTAAGACAAGTATGCATTTGATTTATCTTATATTTATTTTAATGAGTCTTTTCAATACAATAAATCATTTGGAAGCCATTGGAGCGAATACTATTTTCGCATTTCCAACACGACTTTCGCGCATAGCTTGCATATTATTTTCTGAACGCAAGTATGAATTTGTTTTATTTTAGTGTCATTATCTCAATGACTTTTTGAAAGTCACTAATTCATTTGAAAGCAATTAAAATGAATTCTATTTTCGCACTTCGAACCCGACTTTCGTACATAACTTGCTAATGATTATTTAAGGGCAAGTCTGCGTTTGTTTTATTTGAAATTCATGTCAATGATTCTTTTCAAGTCACTAATGCATTTGAAAACATTTCGAATGAATTCTATTTTTACATTTAAAACACTACTTTCATGGATCACTTGTTGATGATCTTTGTAAGACAACTATGCATTTGATTTATCATATATTTATTTTGAGGAGTCTTTTCAAGACAATAAATAATTTGGAACTCATTGGAGCGAATACTATTTTCGCATTTCAAACACGACTTTCGCGCATAGCTTGCATATTATTTTTTGAACGCAAGTATGAATTTGTTTTATTTTAGTGTCATTATCTCAACGACTTTTTGAAAGTCACTAATTCATTTGAAAGCGATTAAAATGAATTCTATTTTCGCACTTCGAACCCGACTTTCGTACATAACTTGCTAATGCTTATTTAAGGGCAAGTCTGCGTTTCTTTTATTTGAGATTCATGTCAATGAGTCTTTTCAAGTCACTAATGCATTTGAAAAAAATTCAAATGAATTCTATTTTTACACTATAAACACTACTTTCGCGGATCACTTGTTGATAATCTTTTTAAGACAAGTATGCATTTGATTTATCTTATATTTATTTTAATGAGTCTTTTCAATACAATAAATCATTTGGAAGCCATTGGAGCGAATACTATTTTCGCATTCGAAACACGACTTTCACGCCTAGCTTGCATATGATTTTTTGAGGCAAGTATGAATTTGTTTAATCTTAGAGTCATCATCTCAATGACTCTTTGAAAGTCACGAATTCATTTGAACAGAATTAAAATGAATTCTATTTTCGCACTTCGAACCCGACTTTCGTACATAACTTGCTAATGATCATTTAAGGGCAAGTATGCGTTTGTTTTATTTGAGATTCATGTCAATGAGTCTTTTCAAGTCACTAATGCATTTGAAAAAAATTCAAATGAATTCTATTTTTACACTTTAAACACTACTTTCACGGATGACTTGTTGATAATCTTTTTAAGACAAGTATGCATTTGATTTATCATATATTTATTTCAATGAGTCTTTTCAAGACAATAAACAATTTGGAAGCCATTGGAGAGAATACTATTTTCACATTTCAAACACGACTTTCGCGCATAGCTTGCATATTATTTTCTGAACGCAAGTATGAATTTGTTTTATTTTAGTGTCATTATTTTAATGACTTTTCGAAAGTCACGAATTCATTTGAAAGCAATTAAAACGAATTCTATTTTCGCACTCCGAACCCGACTTTCGTACATAACTTGCTAATGATCATTTAAGGGCAAGTATGCGTTTCTTTTATTTGAGATTCATGTCAATGAGTCTTTTCAAGTCACTAATGCATTTGAAAAAAATTCAAATGAATTCTATTTTTACACTATAAACACTACTTTCGCGGATCACTTGTTGATAATCTTTTTAAGACAAGGATGCATTTGATTTATCTTATATTTATTTTAATGAGTCTCTTCAATACAATAAATCATTTGGAAGCCATTGGAGCGAATACTATTTTCGCATTTCCAACACGACTTTCACGCCTAGCTTGCATATGATTTTTTGAGGGCAAGTATGAATTTGTTTAATCTTAGAGTCATCAACTCAATGACTCTTTGAAAGTCACTAATTCATTCGAACAGAATTAAAATGAATTATATTTTCGCACTTCGAACCCAACTTTCGTACATAACTTGCTAATGATCATTTAAGGGCAAGTATGCGTTTGTTTTATTTGAGATTCATGTCAATGAGTCTTTTCAAGTCACTAATGCATTTGAAAAAAATTCAAATGAATTCTATTTTTACACTTTAAACACTACTTTCGCTGATCACTTGTTGATAATCTTTTTAAGACAAGTATGCATTTGATTTATCATATATTTATTTCAATGAGTCTTTTCAAGACGATAAATCATTTGGAAGGAATTGGAGCGAATACTATTTTCGCATTTCGAACACGACTTTCTCGCCTAGCTTGCATATGATTTTTTGAAGGCAAGTATGAATTTGTTTAATCTTAGAGTCATCATCTCAATGACTCTTTCAAAGTCACTAATTCATTTGAACAGAATTAAAATGAATTCTATTTCCGCACTTCGAACCCGACTTTCGTACATAACTTGCTAATGATCATTTAAGGGCAAGTATGCGTTTGTTTTATTTGAGATTCATGTCAATGAGTCTTTTCAAGTCACTAATGCATTTGAAAAAAATTCAAATGAATTCTATTTTTACACTTTAAACACTACTTTCGTGATCACTTGTTGATAATCTTTTTAAGACAAGTATGCATTTGATTTATCTTATATTTATTTTAATGAGTCTTTTCAGTACAATAAATCATTTGGAAGCCATTGGAGCGAATACTATTTTCGCATTTCAAACACGACTTTCACGCCTAGCTTGCATATGATTTTTTGAGGGCAAGTATGAATTTGTTTAATCTTAGAGTCATCATCTCAATGACTCTTTGATAGTCACTAATTCATTTGAACCGAATTAAAATGAATTCTATTTTCGCACTTCGAACCCGACTTTCGTACATAACTTGCTAATGATCATTTAAGGGCAAGTATGCGTTTGTTTTATTTGAGATTCATGTCAATGAGTCTTTTCAAGTCACTAATGCATTTGAAAAAAATTCAAATGAATTCTATTTTTACACTTTAAACACTACTTTCACGGATGACTTGTTGATAATCTTTTTAAGACAAGTATGCATTTGATTTATCATATATTTATTTCAATGAGTCTTTTCAAGACAATAAATAATTTGGAAGCCATTGGAGAGAATACTATTTTCGCATTTCAAACACGACTTTCGCGCATAGCTTGCATATTATTTTTTGAACGCAAGTATGAATTTGTTTTATTTTAGTGTCATTATCTCAATGACTTTTCGAAAGTCACGAATTCATTTGAAAGCAATTAAAACGAATTCTATTTTCGCACTCCGAACCCGACTTTCGTACATAACTTGCTAATGATCATTTAAGGGCAAGTATGCGTTTGTTTTATTTGAGATTCATGTCAATGAGTCTTTTCAAGTCACTAATGCATTTGAAAAAAATTCAAATGAATTCTATTTTTACACTTTAAACACTACTTTCGTGATCACTTGTTGATAATCTTTTTAAGAAAAGTATGCATTTGATTTATCTTATATTTATTTTAATGAGTCTTTTCAGTACAATAAATCATTTGGAAGCCATTGGAGCGAATACTATTTTCGCATTTCAAACACGACTTTCACGCCTAGCTTGCATATGATTTTTTGAGGGCAAGTATGAATTTGTTTAATCTTAGAGTCATCATCTCAATGACTTTTCGAAAGTCACGAATTCATTTGAAAGCAATTAAAACGAATTCTATTTTCGCACTCCGAACCCGACTTTCGTACATAACTTGCTAATGATCATTTAAGGGCAAGTATGCGTTTCTTTTATTTGAGATTCATGTCAATGAGTCTTTTCAAGTCACTAATGCATTTGAAAAAAATTCAAATGAATTCTATTTTTACACTATAAACACTACTTTCGCGGATCACTTGTTGATAATCTTTTTAAGACAAGGATGCATTTGATTTATCTTATATTTATTTTAATGAGTCTTTTCAATACAATAAATCATTTGGAAGCCATTGGAGCGAATACTATTTTCGCATTTCCAACACGACTTTCACGCCTAGCTTGCATATGATTTTTTGAGGGCAAGTATGAATTTGTTTAATCTTAGAGTCATCAACTCAATGACTCTTTGAAAGTCACTAATTCATTTGAACAGAATTAAAATGAATTATATTTTCGCACTTCGAACCCGACTTTCGTACATAACTTGCTAATGATCATTTAAGGGCAAGTATGCGTTTGTTTTATTTGAGATTCATGTCAATGAGTCTTTTCAAGTCACTAATGCATTTGAAAAAAATTCAAATGAATTCTATTTTTACACTTTAAACACTACTTTCGCTGATCACTTGTTGATAATCTTTTTAAGACAAGTATGCATTTGATTTATCATATATTTATTTCAATGAGTCTTTTCAAGACGATAAATCATTTGGAAGGAATTGGAGCGAATACTATTTTCGCATTTCAAACACGACTTTCTCGCCTAGCTTGCATATGATTTTTTGAAGGCAAGTATGAATTTGTTTAATCTTAGAGTCATCATCTCAATGACTCTTTCAAAGTCACTAATTCATTTGAACAGAATTAAAATGAATTCTATTTCCGCACTTCGAACCCGACTTTCGTACATAACTTGCTAATGATCATTTAAGGGCAAGTATGCGTTTGTTTTATTTGAGATTCATGTCAATGAGTCTTTTCAAGTCACTAATGCATTTGAAAAAAATTCAAATGAATTCTATTTTTACACTTTAAACACTACTTTCGTGATCACTTGTTGATAATCTTTTTAAGACAAGTATGCATTTGATTTATCTTATATTTATTTTAATGAGTCTTTTCAGTACAATAAATCATTTGGAAGCCATTGGAGCGAATACTATTTTCGCATTTCAAACACGACTTTCACGCCTAGCTTGCATATGATTTTTTGAGGGCAAGTATGAATTTGTTTAATCTTAGAGTCATCATCTCAATGACTCTTTGATAGTCACTAATTCATTTGAACCGAATTAAAATGAATTCTATTTTCGCACTTCGAACCCGACTTTCGTACATAACTTGCTAATGATCATTTAAGGGCAAGTATGCGTTTGTTTTATTTGAGATTCATGTCAATGAGTCTTTTCAAGTCACTAATGCATTTGAAAAAAATTCAAATGAATTCTATTTTTACACTTTAAACACTACTTTCGCTGATCACTTGTTGATAATCTTTTTAAGACAAGTATGCATTTGATTTATCATATATTTATTTCAATGAGTCTTTTCAAGACGATAAATCATTTGGAAGGAATTGGAGCGAATACTATTTTCGCATTTCAAACACGACTTTCTCGCCTAGCTTGCATATGATTTTTTGAAGGCAAGTATGAATTTGTTTAATCTTAGAGTCATCATCTCAATGACTCTTTCAAAGTCACTAATTCATTTGAACAGAATTAAAATGAATTCTATTTCCGCACTTCGAACCCGACTTTCGTACATAACTTGCTAATGATCATTTAAGGGCAAGTATGCGTTTGTTTTATTTGAGATTCATGTCAATGAGTCTTTTCAAGTCACTAATGCATTTGAAAAAAATTCAAATGAATTCTATTTTTACACTTTAAACACTACTTTCGTGATCACTTGTTGATAATCTTTTTAAGACAAGTATGCATTTGATTTATCTTATATTTATTTTAATGAGTCTTTTCAGTACAATAAATCATTTGGAAGCCATTGGAGCGAATACTATTTTCGCATTTCAAACACGACTTTCACGCCTAGCTTGCATATGATTTTTTGAGGGCAAGTATGAATTTGTTTAATCTTAGAGTCATCATCTCAATGACTCTTTGATAGTCACTAATTCATTTGAACCGAATTAAAATGAATTCTATTTTCGCACTTCGAACCCGACTTTCGTACATAACTTGCTAATGATCATTTAAGGGCAAGTATGCGTTTGTTTTATTTGAGATTCATGTCAATGAGTCTTTTCAAGTCACTAATGCATTTGAAAAAAATTCAAATGAATTCTATTTTTACACTTTAAACACTACTTTCGCTGATCACTTGTTGATAATCTTTTTAAGACAAGTATGCATTTGATTTATCATATATTTATTTCAATGAGTCTTTTCAAGACGATAAATCATTTGGAAGGAATTGGAGCGAATACTATTTTCGCATTTCAAACACGACTTTCTCGCCTAGCTTGCATATGATTTTTTGAAGGCAAGTATGAATTTGTTTAATCTTAGAGTCATCATCTCAATGACTCTTTCAAAGTCACTAATTCATTTGAACAGAATTAAAATGAATTCTATTTCCGCACTTCGAACTCGACTTTCGTACATAACTTGCTAATGATCATTTAAGGGCAAGTATGCGTTTGTTTTATTTGAGATTCATGTCAATGAGTCTTTTCAAGTCACTAATGCATTTGAAAAAAATTCAAATGAATTCTATTTTTACACTTTAAACACTACTTTCGTGATCACTTGTTGATAATCTTTTTAAGACAAGTATGCATTTGATTTATCATATATTTATTTCAATGAGTCTTTTCAAGACGATAAGTCATTTGGAAGGAATTGGAGCGAATACTATTTTCGCATTTCAAACACGACTTTCTCGCCTAGCTTGCATATGATTTTTTGAAGGCAAGTATGAATTTGTTTAATCTTAGAGTCATCATCTCAATGACTCTTTCAAAGTCACTAATTCATTTGAACAGAATTAAAATGAATTCTATTTCCGCACTTCGAACCCGACTTTCGTACATAACTTGCTAATGATCATTTAAGGGCAAGTATGCGTTTGTTTTATTTGAGATTCATGTCAATGAGTCTTTTCAAGTCACTAATGCATTTGAAAAAAATTCAAATGAATTCTATTTTTACACTTTAAACACTACTTTCGTGATCACTTGTTGATAATCTTTTTAAGACAAGTATGCATTTGATTTATCTTATATTTATTTTAATGAGTCTTTTCAGTACAATAAATCATTTGGAAGCCATTGGAGCGAATACTATTTTCGCATTTCAAACACGACTTTCACGCCTAGCTTGCATATGATTTTTTGAGGGCAAGTATGAATTTGTTTAATCTTAGAGTCATCATCTCAATGACTCTTTGATAGTCACTAATTCATTTGAACCGAATTAAAATGAATTCTATTTTCGCACTTCGAACCCGACTTTCGTACATAACTTGCTAATGATCATTTAAGGGCAAGTATGCGTTTGTTTTATTTGAGATTCATGTCAATGAGTCTTTTCAAGTCAGTAATGCATTTGAAAAAAATTCAAATGAATTCTATTTTTACACTTTAAACACTACTTTCGCTGATCACTTGTTGATAATCTTTTTAAGACAAGTATGCATTTGATTTATCATATATTTATTTCAATGAGTCTTTTCAAGACGATAAGTCATTTGGAAGGAATTGGAGCGAATACTATTTTCGCATTTCAAACACGACTTTCTCGCCTAGCTTGCATATGATTTTTTGAAGGCAAGTATGAATTTGTTTAATCTTAGAGTCATCATCACAATGACTCTTTCAAAGTCACTAATTCATTTGAACAGAATTAAAATGAATTCTATTTCCGCACTTCGAACCCGACTTTCGTACATAACTTGCTAATGATCATTTAAGGGCAAGTATGCGTTTGTTTTATTTGAGATTCATGTCAATGAGTCTTTTCAAGTCACTAATGCATTTGAAAAAAATTCAAATGAATTCTATTTTTACACTTTAAACACTACTTTCGTGATCACTTGTTGATAATCTTTTTAAGACAAGTATGCATTTGATTTATCTTATATTTATTTTAATGAGTCTTTTCAGTACAATAAATCATTTGGAAGCCATTGGAGCGAATACTATTTTCGCATTTCAAACACGACTTTCACGCCTAGCTTGCATATGATTTTTTGAGGGCAAGTATGAATTTGTTTAATCTTAGAGTCATCATCTCAATGACTCTTTCAAAGTCACTAATTCATTTGAACAGAATTAAAATGAATTCTATTTCCGCACTTCGAACTCGACTTTCGTACATAACTTGCTAATGATCATTTAAGGGCAAGTATGCGTTTGTTTTATTTGAGATTCATGTCAATGAGTCTTTTCAAGTCACTAGTGCATTAGAAAAAAATTCAAATGAATTCTATTTTTACACTTTAAACACTACTTTCGTGATCACTTGTTGATAATCTTTTTAAGACAAGTATGCATTTGATTTATCTTATATTTATTTTAATGAGTCTTTTCAGTACAATAAATCATTTGGAAGCCATTGGAGCGAATACTATTTTCGCATTTCAAACACGACTTTCACGCCTAGCTTGCATATGATTTTTTGAGGGCAAGTATGAATTTGTTTAATCTTAGAGTCATCATCTCAATGACTCTTTGATAGTCACTAATTCATTTGAACCGAATTAAAATGAATTCTATTTTCGCACTTCGAACCCGACTTTCGTACATAACTTGCTAATGATCATTTAAGGGCAAGTATGCGTTTGTTTTATTTGAGATTCATGTCAATGAGTCTTTTCAAGTCAGTAATGCATTTGAAAAAAATTCAAATGAATTCTATTTTTACACTTTAAACACTACTTTCGCTGATCACTTGTTGATAATCTTTTTAAGACAAGTATGCATTTGATTTATCATATATTTATTTCAATGAGTCTTTTCAAGACGATAAGTCATTTGGAAGGAATTGGAGCGAATACTATTTTCGCATTTCAAACACGACTTTCTCGCCTAGCTTGCATATGATTTTTTGAAGGCAAGTATGAATTTGTTTAATCTTAGAGTCATCATCTCAATGACTCTTTCAAAGTCACTAATTCATTTGAACAGAATTAAAATGAATTCTATTTCCGCACTTCGAACCCGACTTTCGTACATAACTTGCTAATGATCATTTAAGGGCAAGTATGCGTTTGTTTTATTTGAGATTCATGTCAATGAGTCTTTTCAAGTCACTAATGCATTTGAAAAAAATTCAAATGAATTCTATTTTTACACTTTAAACACTACTTTCGTGATCACTTGTTGATAATCTTTTTAAGACAAGTATGCATTTGATTTATCTTATATTTATTTTAATGAGTCTTTTCAGTACAATAAATCATTTGGAAGCCATTGGAGCGAATACTATTTTCGCATTTCAAACACGACTTTCACGCCTAGCTTGCATATGATTTTTTGAGGGCAAGTATGAATTTGTTTAATCTTAGAGTCATCATCTCAATGACTCTTTCAAAGTCACTAATTCATTTGAACAGAATTAAAATGAATTCTATTTCCGCACTTCGAACTCGACTTTCGTACATAACTTGCTAATGATCATTTAAGGGCAAGTATGCGTTTGTTTTATTTGAGATTCATGTCAATGAGTCTTTTCAAGTCACTAATGCATTAGAAAAAAATTCAAATGAATTCTATTTTTACACTTTAAACACTACTTTCGTGATCACTTGTTGATAATCTTTTTAAGACAAGTATGCATTTGATTTATCTTATATTTATTTTAATGAGTCTTTTCAGTACAATAAATCATTTGGAAGCCATTGGAGCGAATACTATTTTCGCATTTCAAACACGACTTTCACGCCTAGCTTGCATATGATTTTTTGAGGGCAAGTATGAATTTGTTTAATCTTAGAGTCATCATCTCAATGACTCTTTGATAGTCACTAATTCATTTGAACCGAATTAAAATGAATTCTATTTTCGCACTTCGAACCCGACTTTCGTACATAACTTGCTAATGATCATTTAAGGGCAAGTATGCGTTTGTTTTATTTGAGATTCATGTCAATGAGTCTTTTCAAGTCAGTAATGCATTTGAAAAAAATTCAAATGAATTCTATTTTTACACTTTAAACACTACTTTCGCTGATCACTTGTTGATAATCTTTTTAAGACAAGTATGCATTTGATTTATCATATATTTATTTCAATGAGTCTTTTCAAGACGATAAGTCATTTGGAAGGAATTGGAGCGAATACTATTTTCGCATTTCAAACACGACTTTCTCGCCTAGCTTGCATATGATTTTTTGAAGGCAAGTATGAATTTGTTTAATCTTAGAGTCATCATCTCAATGACTCTTTCAAAGTCACTAATTCATTTGAACAGAATTAAAATGAATTCTATTTCCGCACTTCGAACCCGACTTTCGTACATAACTTGCTAATGATCATTTAAGGGCAAGTATGCGTTTGTTTTATTTGAGATTCATGTCAATGAGTCTTTTCAAGTCACTAATGCATTTGAAAAAAATTCAAATGAATTCTATTTTTACACTTTAAACACTACTTTCGTGATCACTTGTTGATAATCTTTTTAAGACAAGTATGCATTTGATTTATCTTATATTTATTTTAATGAGTCTTTTCAGTACAATAAATCATTTGGAAGCCATTGGAGCGAATACTATTTTCGCATTTCAAACACGACTTTCACGCCTAGCTTGCATATGATTTTTTGAGGGCAAGTATGAATTTGTTTAATCTTAGAGTCATCATCTCAATGACTCTTTGATAGTCACTAATTCATTTGAACCGAATTAAAATGAATTCTATTTTCGCACTTCGAACCCGACTTTCGTACATAACTTGCTAATGATCATTTAAGGGCAAGTATGCGTTTGTTTTATTTGAGATTCATGTCAATGAGTCTTTTCAAGTCACTAATGCATTTGAAAAAAATTCAAATGAATTCTATTTTTACACTTTAAACACTACTTTCGCTGATCACTTGTTGATAATCTTTTTAAGACAAGTATGCATTTGATTTATCATATATTTATTTCAATGAGTCTTTTCAAGACGATAAATCATTTGGAAGGAATTGGAGCGAATACTATTTTCGCATTTCAAACACGACTTTCTCGCCTAGCTTGCATATGATTTTTTGAAGGCAAATATGAATTTGTTTAATCTTAGAGTCATCATCTCAATGACTCTTTCAAAGTCACAAATTCATTTGAACAGAATTAAAATGAATTCTATTTCCGCACTTCGAACCCGACTTTCGTACATAACTTGCTAATGATCATTTAAGGGCATGTATGTGTTTGTTTTATTTGAGATTCATGTCAATGAGTCTTTTCAAGTCACTAATGCATTTGAAAAAAATTCAAATGAATTCTATTTTTACACTTTAAACACTACTTTCGCTGATCACTTGGTTATAATCTTTTTAAGACAAGTATGCATTTGATTTATCATATATTTATTTCAATGAGTCTTTTCAAGACGATAAATCATTTGGAACCAATTGGAGCGAATACTATTTTCGTATTTCAAACACGGCTTTCACGCCTAGCTTGCATATGATTTTTTGAGGGCAAGTATGAATTTGTTTAATCTTAGAGTCATCATCTCAATGACTCTTTCAAAGTCACTAATTCATTTGAACAGAATTAAAATGAATTCTATTTCCGCACTTCGAACTCGACTTTCGTACATAACTTGCTAATGATCATTTAAGGGCAAGTATGCGTTTGTTTTATTTGAGATTCATGTCAATGAGTCTTTTCAAGTCACTAATGCATTTGAAAAAAATTCAAATGAATTCTATTTTTACACTTTAAACACTACTTTCGCGGATCACTTGTTGATAATCTTTTTAAAACAAGTATGCATTTGATTTATCATATATTTATTTCAATGAGTCTTTTCAAGACAATAAATAATTTGGAAGCCATTGGAACGAATACTATTTTCGCATTTCAAACATGACTTTCGCGCATAGCTTGCATATTATTTTTTGAACGCAAGTATGAATTTGTTTTATTTTAGTGTCATTAATTCAATGAGTTTTTGAAAGTCACGAATTCACTTGAAAGCAATTAAAATGAACTCTATTTTCGCACTTCGAACCCGACTTTCGTACATAACTTGCTAATGATCATTTAAGGGCAAGTATGCGTTTGTTTTATTTGAGATTCATGTCAATGAGTCTTTTCAAGTCACTAATGCATTTGAAAAAAATTCAAATGAATTCTATTTTTACACTTTAAACACTACTTTCGCGGATCACTTGTTGATAATCTTTTTAAGACAAGTATGCATTTGATTTATCATATATTTATGTCAATGAGTCTTTTCAAGACAATAAATAATTTGGAAGCCATTGGAGCGAATACTATTTTCGCATTTCAAACACGACTTTCGCGCATAGCTTGCATATTATTTTTCGAACGCAAGTATGAATTTGTTTTATTTTACTGTCATTATCTCAATGACTTTTTGAAAGTCACTAATTCATTTGAAAGCAATTAAAATGAAATCTATTTTCGAACTTCGAACCCGACTTTCGTACATAACTTGCTAATGATCATTGAAGGGCAAGTCTGGGTTTGTTTTATTTGAAATTCATGTCAATGAGTCTTTTCAAGTCACTAATGCATTTGAAAACAATTCAAATGAATTCTATATTTACATTTAAAACACTACTTTCGTGGATCACTTGTTGATGATCTTTTTAAGACAAGTATGCATTTGATTTATCATATATTTATTTCGATGAGTCTTTTCAAGACAATAAATCATTTGGAAGCAATTGGAGCGAATACTATTTTCGCATTTCAAACACGACTTTCGCGCATAGCATGCGTATTATTTTTTGAACGCGAGTATGAATTTGTTTTATTTTAGTGTCATTAATTCAATGACTTTTTGAAAGTCACGAATTCATTTGAAAGCAATTAAAATGAACTCTATTTTCGCACTTCGAACCAGACTTTCGTACGTAACTTGCTAATGATCATTTAAGGGCAAGTATGCGTTTGTTTTATTTGAGATTCATGTCAATGAGTCTTTTCAAGTCACTAATGCATTTGAAAAAAATTCAAATGAATTCTATTTTTACACTTTAAACACTACTTTCGCGGATCACTTGTTGAGAATCTTTTTAAAACAAGTATGCATTTGATTTATCATATATTTATTTCAATGAGTCTTTTCAAGACGATAAATCATTTGGAAGCAATTGGAGCGAATACTATTTTCGCATTTCAAACACGACTTTCTCGCCTAGCTTGCATATGATTTTTTGAGGGCAAGTATGAATTTGTTTAATCTTAGAGTCATCATCTCAATGACTCTTTCAAAGTCACTAATTCATTTAAACAGAATTAAAATGAATTCTATTTCCGCACTTCGAACTCGACTTTCGTACATAACTTGCTAATGATCATTTAAGGGCAAGGATGCGTTTGTTTTATTTGAGATTCATGTCAATGAGTCTTTTCAAGTCACTAATGCATTTGAAAAAAATTCAAATGAATTCTATTTTTACACTTTAAACACTACTTTCGCGGATCACTTGTTGATAATCTTTTTAAAACAAGTATGCATTTGATTTATCATATATTTATTTCAATGAGTCTTTTCAAGACAATAAATAATTTTGAAGCCATTGGAGCGAATACTATTTTCGCATTTCAAACACGACTTTCGCGCATAGCTTGCATATTATTTTTTGAACGCAAGTATGAATTTGTTTTATTTTAGTGTCATTAATTCAATGAGTTTTTGAAAGTCACGAATTCACTTGAAAGCAATTAAAATGAACTCTATTTTCGCACTTCGAACCAGACTTTCGTACATAACTTGCTAATTATCATTTATGGGCAAATATGCGTTTGTTTTATTTGAGATTCATGTCAATGAGTCTTTTCAAGTCACTAATGCATTTGAAAAAAATTCAAATGAATTCTATTTTTACACTTTAAACACTACTTTCGCGGATCACTTGTTGATGATCTTTTTAAGACAAGTATGCATTTGATTTATCTTATATTTATTTTAATGAGTCTTTTCAATACAATAAATCATTTGGAAGCCATTGGAGCGAATACTATTTCCTCATTTCAAACAAGACTTTCGCGCATAGCTTGCATATTATTTTTTGAACGCAAGTATGAATTTGTTTTATTTTAGTGTCATTATCTCAATGACTTTTTGAAAGTCACGAATTCATTTCAAAGCAATTAAAATGAATTCTATTTTCGCACTCCGAACCCAACTTTCGTACATAACTCGCTAATGATCATTTAAGGGCAAGTATGCGTTTGTTTTATTTGAGATTCATGTCAATGAGTCTTTTCAAGTCACTAATGCATTTGAAAAAAATTCAAATGAATTCTATTTTTACACTTTAAACACTACTTTTGCGGATCACTTGTTGATAATCTTTTTAAGACAAGTATGCATTTGATTTATCGTATATTTATTTTAATGAGTCTTTTCAAGACGATAAATCATTTCGAAGCAATTGGAGCGAATACTATTTTCGCATTTCAAACACGACTTTCTCGCCTAGCTTGCATATGATTTTTTGAAGCCAAGTATGAATTTGTTTAATCTTAGAGTCATCATCTCAATGACTCTTTCAAAGTCACTAATTCATTTGAACAGAATTAAAATGAATTCTATTTCCGCACTTCGAACCCGACTTTCGTACATAACTTGCTAATGATCATTTAAGGGCAAGTATGCGTTTGTTTTATTTGAGATTCATGTCAATGAGTCTTTTCAAGTCACTAATGAATTTGAAAAAAATTCAACTGAATTCTATTTTTACACTTTAAACACTACTTTCGCGGATCACTTGTTGATAATCTTTTTAAGACAAGTATGCATTTGATTTATCATATATTTATTTCAATGAGTCTTTTCAAGACAATAAATAATTTGGAAGCCATTGGAGCGAATACTATTTTCGCATTTCAAACACGACTTTCGCGCATAGCTTGCATATTATTTTTCGAACGCAAGTATGAATTTGTTTTATTTTACTGTCATTATCTCAATGACTTTTTGAAAGTCACGAATTCATTTGAAAGCAATTAAAATGAACTCTATTTTCGCACTTCGAACCAGACTTTCGTACGTAACTTCCTAATGATCATGTAAGGGCAAGTATGCGTTTGTTTTATTTGAGATTCATGTCAATGAGTCTTTTCAAGTCACTAATGCATTTGAAAAAAATTCAAATGAATTCCATTTTTACACTTTAAACACTACTTTCGCGGATCACTTGTTGATAATCTTTTTAAAACAAGTATGCATTTGATTTATCATATCTTTATTTCAATGAGTCTTTTCAAGACGATAAATCATTTGGAAGCAATTGGAGCGAATACTATTTTCGCATTTCAAGCACGACTTTCATGCCTAGCTTGCATATGAATTTTTGAAGGCAAGTATGAATTTGTTTAATCTTAGAGTCATCATCTCAATGACTCTTTCAAAGTCACTAATTCATTTGAACAGAATTAAAATGAATTCTATTTCCGCACTTCGAACCCGACTTTCGTACATAACTTGCTAATGATCATTTAAGGGCAAGTATGTGTTTGTTTTATTTGAGATTCATGTCAATGAGTCTTTTCAAGTCACTAATGCAATTGAAAAAAATTCAAATGAATTCTATTTTTACACTTTAAACACTACTTTCGCGGATCACTTGTTGATAATCTTTTTAAGACAAGTATGCATTTGATTTATCTTATATTTATTTTAATGAGTCTTTTCAATACAATAAATCATTTGGAAGCCATTGGAGCGAATACTATTTTCGCATTTCAAACACGACTTTCACGCCTAGCTTGCATATGATTTTTTGAGGGCAAGTATGAATTTGTTTAATCTTAGAGTCATCATCTCAATGACTTTTTGAAAGTCACTAATTCATTTGAAAGCAATTAAAATGAATTCGATTTTCGCACTTCGAACCCGACTTTCGTACATAACTTGCAAATGATCATTTAAGGGCAAGTCTGCGTTTGTTTTATTTGAGATTCATGTCAATGAGTCTTTTCAAGTCATTAATGCATTTCAAAACAATTCAAATGAATTTTATTTTTACATTTCAAACACTACTTTCGTGGATCACTTGTTGATAATCTTTTTAAGACAAGTATGCATTTGATTTATCATATATTTATTTCAATGAGTCTTTTCAAGACAATAAATCATCTGGAAGCCATTGGAGCGAATACTATTTTCGCATTTCAAACACGACTTTCGCGCATAGCTTGCATATTATTTTTTGAACGCAAGTATGAATTTGTTTTATTTTAGTGTCATTATCTCAACGACTTTTTGAAAGTCACTAATTCATTTGAAAGCAATTAAAATGAATTCTATTTTCGCACTTCGAACCCGACTTTCGTACATAACTTGCTAATGATTATTTAAGGGCAAGTCTGCGTTTGTTTTATTTGAGATTCATGTCAATGAGTCTTTTCAAGTCACTAATGCATTTGAAAAAAATTCAAATGAATTCTATTTTTACACTTTGAACACTACTTTCACGGATCACTTGTTGATAATCTTTTTAAGACAAGTATGTATTTGATTTATCTTATATTTATTTTCATGAGTCTTTTCAATACAATAAATCATTTGGAAGCCATTGGAGCGAATACTATTTTCGCATTTCAAACACGACTTTCGCGCATAGCTTGCATATTATTTTTTGAACGCAAGTATGAATTTGTTTTATTTTAGTGTCATTATCTCAGTGACTTTTTGAAAGTCACTAATTCATTTGAAAGCAATTAAAATGAATTCTATTTTCACACTTCGAACCCGACTTTCGTACATAACTTGCTAATGATCATTTAAGGGCAAGTCTGCGTTTGTTTTATTTCAGATTCATGTCAATGAGTCTTTTCAAGTCACTAATGCATTTGAAAAAAATTCAAATGAATTCTATTTTTACACTTTAAACACTACTTTCGCGGATCACTTGTTGATAATCTTTTTAAGACAAGTATGCATTTGATTTATCATATATTTATTTCAATGAGTCTTTTCAAGACAATAAATAATTTGGAAGCCATTGGAGCGAATACTATTTTCGCATTTCAAACACGACTTTCGCGCATAGCATGCGTATTATTTTTTGAACGCGAGTATGAATTTGTTTTATTTTAGTGTCATTAATTCAATGACTTTTTGAAAGTCACGAATTCATTTGAAAGCAATTAAAATGAACTCTATTTTCGCACTTCGAACCAGACTTTCGTACGTAACTTGCTAATGATCATTTAAGGGCAAGTATGCGTTTGTTTTATTTGAGATTCATGTCAATGAGTCTTTTCAAGTCACTAATGCATTTGAAAAAAATTCAAATGAATTCCATTTTTACACTTTAAACACTACTTTCGCGGATCACTTGTTGAGAATCTTTTTAAAACAAGTATGCATTTGATTTATCTTATATTTATTTTAATGAGTCTTTTCAAGACGATAAATCATTTCGAAGCAATTGGAGCGAATACTATTTTCGCATTTCAAACACGACTTTCTCGCCTAGCTTGCATATGATTTTTTGAAGCCAAGTATGAATTTGTTTAATCTTAGAGTCATCATCTCAATGACTCTTTCAAAGTCACTAATTCATTTGAACAGAATTAAAATGAATTCTATTTGGGCACTTCGAACTCGACTTTCGTACATAACTTGCTAATGATCATTTAAGGGCAAGGATGCGTTTGTTTTATTTGAGATTCATGTCAATGAGTCTTTTCAAGTCACTAATGCATTTGAAAAAAATTCAAATGAATTCTATTTTTACACTTTAAACACTACTTTCGCGGATCACTTGTTGATAATCTTTTTAAAACAAGTATGCATTTGATTTATCATATATTTATTTCAATGAGTCTTTTCAAGATAATAAATAATTTGGAAGCCATTGGAGCGAATACTATTTTCGCATTTCAAACACGACTTTCGCGCATAGCTTGCATATTATTTTTCGAACGCAAGTATGAATTTGTTTTATTTTACTGTCATTATCTCAATGACTTTTTGAAAGTCACGAATTCATTTGAAAGCAATTAAAATGAAATCTATTTTCACACTTCGAACCCGACTTTCGTACAT
The DNA here is from genome assembly GCA_027186245.1 of Coriaria nepalensis. Lineage (NCBI taxonomy): Eukaryota > Viridiplantae > Streptophyta > Magnoliopsida > Cucurbitales > Coriariaceae > Coriaria > Coriaria nepalensis. The sequence goes on from CP114481.1 coordinate 20,242,953, forward strand.
AACTTGCTAATGATCATTGAAGGGCAAGTCTGGGTTTGTTTTATTTGAAATTCATGTCAATGAGTCTTTTCAAGTCACTAATGCATTTGAAAACAATTCAAATGAATTCTATATTTACATTTAAAACACTACTTTCGTGGATCACTTGTTGATGATCTTTTTAAGACAAGTATGCATTTGATTTATCATATATTTATTTCGATGAGTCTTTTCAAGACAATAAATCATTTGGAAGCAATTGGAGCGAATACTATTTTCGCATTTCAAACACGACTTTCGCGCATAGCATGCATATTATTTTTTGAACGCAAGTATGAATTTGTTTTATTTTTGTGTCATTAATTCAATGACTTTTTGAAAGTCACGAATTCATTTGAAAGCAATTAAAATGAACTCTATTTTCGCACTTCGAACCAGACTTTCGTACGTAACTTGCTAATGATCATTTAAGGGCAAGTATGCGTTTGTTTTATTTGAGATTCATGTCAATGAGTCTTTTCAAGTCACTAATGCATTTGAAAAAAATTCAAATGAATTCCATTTTTACACTTTAAACACTACTTTCGCGGATCACTTGTTGAGAATCTTTTTAAAACAAGTATGCATTTGATTTATCATATATTTATTTCAATGAGTCTTTTCAAGACGATAAATGATTTGGAAGCAATTGGAGCGAATACTATTTTCGCATTTCAAACACGACTTTCTCGCCTAGCTTGCATATGATTTTTTGAGGGCAAGTATGAATTTGTTTAATCTTAGAGTCATCATCTCAATGACTCTTTCAAAGTCACTAATTCATTTGAACAGAATTAAAATGAATTCTATTTCCGCACTTCGAACTCGACTTTCGTACATAACTTGCTAATGATCATTTAAGGGCAAGGATGCGTTTGTTTTATTTGAGATTCATGTCAATGAGTCTTTTCAAGTCACTAATGCATTTGAAAAAAATTCAAATGAATTCTATTTTTACACTTTAAACACTACTTTCGCGGATCACTTGTTGATAATCTTTTTAAAACAAGTATGCATTTGATTTATCATATATTTATTTCAATGAGTCTTTTCAAGACGATAAATCATTTGGAAGCAATTGGAGCGAATACTATTTTCGCATTTCGAACACGACTTTCTCGCCTAGCTTGCATATGATTTTTTGAGGGCAAGTATGAATTTGTTTAATCTTAGAGTCATCATCTCAATGACTCTTTCAAAGTCACTAATTCATTTGAACAGAATTAAAATGAATTCTATTTCCGCACTTCGAACTCGACTTTCGTACATAACTTGCTAATGATCATTTAAGGGCAAGGATGCGTTTGTTTAATTTGAGATTCATGTCAATGAGTCTTTTCAAGTCACTAATGCATTTGAAAAAAATTCAAATGAATTCTATTTTTACACTTTAAACACTACTTTCGCGGATCACTTGTTGATAATCTTTTTAAAACAAGTATGCATTTGATTTATCATATATTTATTTCAATGAGTCTTTTCAAGATAATAAATAATTTGGAAGCCATTGGAGCGAATACTATTTTCGCATTTCGAACACGACTTTCGCGCATAGCTTGCATATTATTTTTCGAACGCAAGTATGAATTTGTTTTATTTTACTGTCATTATCTCAATGACTTTTTGAAAGTCACGAATTCATTTGAAAGCAATTAAAATGAAATCTATTTTCACACTTCGAACCCGACTTTCGTACATAACTTGCTAATGATCATTTAAGGGCAAGTCTGCGTTTGTTTTATTTCAGATTCATGTCAATGAGTCTTTTCAAGTCACTAATGCATTTGAAAAAAATTCAAATGAATTCCATTTTTACACTTTAAACACTACTTTCGCGGATCACTTGTTGATAATCTTTTTAAAACAAGTATGCATTTGATTTATCATATCTTTATTTCAATGAGTCTTTTCAAGACGATAAATCATTTGGAAGCAATTGGAGCGAATACTATTTTCGCATTTCAAGCACGACTTTCACGCCTAGCTTGCATATGAATTTTTGAAGGCAAGTATGAATTTGTTTAATCTTAGAGTCATCATCTCAATGACTCTTTCAAAGTCACTAATTCATTTGAACAGAATTAAAATGAATTCTATTTCCGCACTTCGAACCCGACTTTCGTACATAACTTGCTAATGATCATTTAAGGGCAAGTATGTGTTTGTTTTATTTGAGATTCATGTCAATGAGTCTTTTCAAGTCACTAATGCAATTGAAAAAAATTCAAATGAATTCTATTTTTACACTTTAAACACTACTTTCGCGGATCACTTGTTGATAATCTTTTTAAGACAAGTATGCATTTGATTTATCTTATATTTATTTTAATGAGTCTTTTCAATACAATAAATCATTTGGAAGCCATTGGAGCGAATACTATTTTCGCATTTCAAACACGACTTTCACGCCTAGCTTGCATATGATTTTTTGAGGGCAAGTATGAATTTGTTTAATCTTAGAGTCATCATCTCAATGAATCTTTGAAAGTCACTAATTCATTTTAACAGAATTAAAATGAATTCTATTTTCGCACTTCGAACCCGACTTTCGTACATCACTTGCTAATGATCATTTTAGGGCAAGTATGCGTTTGTTTTATTTGAGATTCATGTCAATGAGTCTTTTCAAGTCACTAATGCATTTGAAAAAAATTCAAATGAATTCTATTTTTACACTTTAAACACTACTTTCGCGGATCACTTGTTGATAATCTTTTTAAGACAAGTATGCATTTGATTTATCATATATTTATTTCAATGAGTCTTTTTAAGACAATAAATAATTTGGAAGCCATTGGAGAGAATACTATTTTCGCATTTCAAACACGACTTTCGCGCATAGCTTGCATATTATTTTTTGAACGCAAGTATGAATTTGTTTTATTTTAGTGTCATTATCTCAATGACTTTTTGAAAGTCACGAATTCATTTGAAAGCAATTAAAATGAATTCTATTTTAGCACTTCGAACCCGACTTTCGTACATAACTTGCTAATGATCATTTAAGGGCAAGTGTGCGTTTGTTTTATTTGAGATTCATGTCAATGAGTCTTTTCAAGTCACTAATGCAATTGAAAAAAATTCAAATGAATTCTATTTTTACACTTTAAACACTACTTTCGCGGATCACTTGTTGATAATCTTTTTAAGACAAGTATGTATTTGATTTATCTTATATTTATTTTCATGAGTCTTTTCAATACAATAAATCATTTGGAAGCCATTGGAGCGAATACTATTTTCGCATTTCAAACACGACTTTCGCGCATAGCTTGCATATTATTTTTTGAACGCAAGTATGAATTTGTTTTATTTTAGTGTCATTATCTCAGTGACTTTTTGAAAGTCACTAATTCATTTGAAAGCAATTAAAATGAATTCTATTTTCACACTTCGAACCCGACTTTCGTACATAACTTGCTAATGATCATTTAAGGGCAAGTCTGCGTTTGTTTTATTTCAGATTCATGTCAATGAGTCTTTTCAAGTCACTAATGCATTTGAAAAAAATTCAAATGAATTCTATTTTTACACTTTAAACACTACTTTCGCGGATCACTTGTTGATAATCTTTCTAAGACAAGTATGCATTTGATTTATCATATATTTATTTCAATGAGTCTTTTCAAGACAATAAATCATTTGGAAGCCATTGGAGCGAATGCTATTTTCGCATTTCAAACACGACTTTCGCGCATAGCTTGCATATTATTTTTTGAATGCAAGTATGAATTTGTTTTATTTTAGTGTCATTAATTCAATGAATTTTTGAAAGTCACGAATTCACTTGAAAGCAATTAAAATGAACTCTATTTTCGCACTTCGAACCAGACTTTCGTACATAACTTGCTAATTATCATTTAAGGGAAAGTATGCGTTTGTTTTATTTGAGATTCATGTCAATGACTCTTTTCAAGTCACTAATGCATTTGAAAAAAATTCAAATGAATTCTATTTTTACACTCTAAACACTATCTTCGTGGATCACTTGTTGATGATCTTTTTACGACAAGTATGCATTTGATTTATCATATATTTATTTCAATGAGTCTTTTCAAGACAATAAATAATTTGGAAGCCATTGGAGCGAATACTATTTTCGCATTTCAAACACGCCTTTCGCGCATAGCTTGCATATTATTTTTTGAACGCAAGTTTGAATTTGTTTTATTTTAGTGTCATTATCTCAATGACTTTTTGAAAGTCACTAATTCATTTGAAAGCAATTAAAATGAATTCGATTTTCGCACTTCGAACCCGACTTTCGTACATAACTTGCAAATGATCATTTAAGGGCAAGTCTGCGTTTGTTTTATTTGAGATTCATGTCAATGAGTCTTTTCAAGTCATTAATGCATTTCAAAACAATTCAAATGAATTTTATTTTTACATTTCAAACACTACTTTCGTGGATCACTTGTTGATAATCTTTTTAAGACAAGTATGCATTTGATTTATCATATATTTATTTCAATGAGTCTTTTCAAGACAATAAATCATCTGGAAGCCATTGGAGCTAATACTATTTTCGCATTTCAAACACGACTTTCGCGCATAGCTTGCATATTATTTTTTGAACGCAAGTATGAATTTGTTTTATTTTAGTGTCATTATCTCAACGACTTTTTGAAAGTCACTAATTCATTTGAAAGCAATTAAAATGAATTCTATTTTCGCACTTCGAACCCGACTTTCGTACATAACTTGCTAATGATTATTTAAGGGCAAGTCTGCGTTTGTTTTATTTGAGATTCATGTCAATGAGTCTTTTCAAGTCACTAATGCATTTGAAAAAAATTCAAATGAATTCTATTTTTACACTTTGAACACTACTTTCACGGATCACTTGTTGATAATCTTTTTAAGACAAGTATGCATTTGATTTATCATATATTTATTTCAATGAGTCTTTTCAAGACAATAAATCATCTGGAAGCCATTGGAGCGAATACTATTTTCGCATTTCAAACACGACTTTCGCGCATAGGTTGCATGTTATTTTTTGAACGCAAGTATGAATTTGTTTTATTTTAGTGTCATTATCTCAATGACACTTTTGAAAGTCACTAATTGATTTGAAAGCAATTAAAATGAATTCTATTTTCACACTTCGAACCCGACTTTCGTACATAACTTGCTAATGATCATTTAAGGGCAAGTCTGCGTTTGTTTTATTTAAGATTCATGTCAATGAGTCTTTTCAAGTCACAAATGCATTTGAAAAAAATTCAAATGAATTCTATTTTTACACTTTAAAAACTATCTTTGTGGATCACTTGTTCATGATCTTTTTAAGACAAGTATGCATTTGATTTATCATATATTTATTTCGATGAGTCTTTTCAAGACAATAAATCATTTGGAAGAAATTGGAGCGAGTACGATTTTCGCATTTCAAACACGACTTTCGCGCATAGCTTGCATATTATTTTTTGAACGCAAGTATGAATTTGTTTTATTTTAGTGTCATTATCTCAATAACTTTTTGAAAGTCACTAATTCATTTGAAAGCCACTAAAATGAATTCTATTTTCGCACTTCGAACCCGACTTTCGTACATAACTTGCTAATGATCATTTAAGGGCAAGTATGCGTTTGTTTTATTTGAGATTCATGTCAATGAGTCTTTTCAAGTCACTAATGCATTTGAAAAAAATTCAAATGAATTCTATTTTTACACTTTAAACACTACTTTCGCGGATCACTTGTTGATAATCTTTTTAAGACAAGTATGCATTTGATTTATCTTATATTTATTTTAATAAGTCTTTTCAATACAATAAATCATTTGGAAGCTATTGGAGCGAATACTATTTTCGCATTCCAACCACGACTTTCGCGCATAGCTTGCATATTATTTTTTGAACGCAAGTATGAATTTGTTTTATTTTAGTGTCATTAATTCAATGACTTTTTGAAAGTCACGAATTCATTTGAAAGCAATTAAAATGAATTCTATTTTCGCACTTCGAACCAGACTTTCGTACATAACTTGCTAATTATCATTTAAGGGCAAGTATGCGTTTGTTTTATTTGAGATTCATGTCAATGAGTCTTTTCAAGACACTAATGCATTTGAAAAAAATTCAAATGAATTCTATTTTTACACTTTAAACACTACTTTCACGAATCACTTGTTGATAATCTTTTTAAGACAAGTATGCATTTGATTTATCATATATTTATTTCAATGAGTCTTTTCAAGACAACAAATCATTTGGAACTAATTGGAGCGAATACTATTTTCGCATTTGAAACACGACTTTCACACCTAGCTTGCATATGATTTTTTGAGGGCAAGTATGAATTTGTTTAATCTTAGAGTCATCATCTTAATGACTTTTTGAAAGTCACTAATTCATTTGAACAGAATTAAAATGAATTCTATTTTCGTACTTCGAACCCGACTTTCGTACATAACTTGCTAATGATCATTTAAGGGCAAGTATGCGTTTGTTTTATTTGAGATTCATGTCAATGAGTCTTTTCAAGTCACTAATGCATTTGAAAAAAATTTAAAGGAATTCTATTTTTACACTTTAAACACTTCTTTCGCGGATCACTTGTTGATAATCTTTTTAAGACAAGTATGCATTTGATTTATCATATATTTCTTTCAATGAGTCTTTTCAAGACAATAAATCATTTGGAAGCCATTGGAGCGAATACTATTTTCGCATTTCAAACACGACTTTCGCGCATAGCTTGCATATTATTTTTTGAACGCAAGTATGAATTTGTTTTATTTTAGTGTCATTATCTCAATAACTTTTTGAAAGTCACTAATTCATTTGAAAGCCATTAAAATGAATTCTATTTTCGCACTTCGAACCCGACTTTCGTACATAACTTCCTAATGATCATTTAAGGGCAAGTATGCGTTTGTTTTATTTGAGATTCATGTCAATGAGTCTTTTCAAGTCACTAATGCATTTGAAAAAAATTCAAATGAATTCTATTTTTACACTTTAAACACTACTTTCGCGGATCACTTGTTGATAATCTTTTTAAGACAAGTATGCATTTGATTTATCTTATATTTATTTTAATAAGTCTTTTCAATACAATAAATCATTTGGAAGCTATTGGAGCGAATACTATTTTCGCATTCCAAACACGACTTTCGCGCATAGCTTGCATATTATTTTTTGAACGCAAGTATGAATTTGTTTTATTTTAGTGTCATTAATTCAATGACTTTTTGAGAGTCACGAATTCATTTGAAAGCAATTAAAATGAATTCTATTTTCGCACTTCGAACCAGAATTTCGTACATAACTTGCTAATTATCATTTAAGGGCAAGTATGCGTTTGTTTTATTTGAGATTCATGTCAATGAGTCTTTTCAAGACACAATGCATTTGGAAAAAATTCAAATGAATTCTATTTTTACACTTTAAACACTACTTTCGCGAATGACTTGTTGATAATCTTTTTAAGACAAGTATGCATTTGATTTATCATATATTTATTTCAATGAGTCTTTTCAAGACAACAAATCATTTGGAAGTAATTGGAGCGAATACTATTTTTGCATTTGAAACACGACTTTCACACCTAGCTTGCATATGATTTTTTGAGGGCAAGTATGAATTTGTTTAATCTTAGAGTCATCATCTTAATGACTTTTTGAAAGTCACTAATTCATTTGAACAGAATTAAAATGAATTCTATTTTCGCACTTCGAACCCGACTTTCGTACATAACTTGCTAATGATCATTTAAGGGCAAGTATGCGTTTGTTTTATTTGAGATTCATGTCAATGAGTCTTTTCAAGTCACTAATGCATTTGAAAAAAATTCAAATGAATTCTATTTTTACACTTTAAACACTACTTTCGTGGATCACTTGTTGATAATCTTTTTAAGACAAGTATGCATTTGATTTATCTTATATTTATTTTAATAAGTCTTTTCAATACAATAAATCATTTGGAAGCTATTGGAGCGAATACTATTTCCGCATTTCAAACACGACTTTCGCGCATAGCTTGCATATTATTTTTTGAACGCAAGTATGAATTTGTTTTATTTTAGTGTCATTATCTCAATGACTTTTTGAAAGTCACTAATTCATTTGAAAGCAATTAAAATGAATTCTATTTTCGCACTTCGAACCCGACTATCGTACATAACTTGCTAATGATCATTTAAGGGCAAGTATGCGTTTGTTTTATTTGAGATTCATGTCAATGAGTCTTTTCAAGTCACTAATGCATTTGAAAACAATTCAAATGAATTCTATTTTTACATTTAAAACACTACTTTCGTGGATCACTTGTTGATGATCTTTTTAAGACAAGTATGCATTTGATTTATCATATATTTATTTCGATGAGTCTTTTCAAGACAATAAATCATTTGGAAGCAATTGGAGCGAATACTATTTTCGGATTCCAAACACGACTTTCGCGCATAGCTTGCATATTACTTTTTGAACGCAAGTATGAATTTGTTTTATTTTAGTGTCATTAATTCAATGACTTTTTGAAAGTCACGAATTCATTTGAAAGCAATTAAAATGAATTCTATTTTCGCACTTCGAACCAGACTTTCGTACATAACTTGCTAATTATCATTTAAGGGCAAGTATGCGTTTGTTTTATTTGAGATTCATGTCAATGAGTCTTTTCAGGACACTAATGCATTTGAAAAAAATTCAAATGAATTCTATTTTTACACTTTAAACACTACTTTCGCGAATCACTTGTTGATAATCTTTTTAAGACAAGTATGCATTTGATTTATCATATATTTATTTCAATGAGTCTTTTCAAGACAACAAATCATTTGGAAGTAATTGGAGCGAATACTATTTTCGCATTTGAAACACGACTTTCACGCCTAGCTTGCATATGATTTTTTGAGGGCAAGTATGAATTTGTTTAATCTTAGAGTCATCATCTTAATGACTTTTTGAAAGTCACTAATTCATTTGAACAGAATTAAAATGAATTCTATTTTCGCACTTCGAACCCGACTTTCGTACATAACTTGCTAATGATCATTTAAGGGCAAGTCTGCGTTTGTTTTATTTGAGATTCATGTCAATGAGTCTTTTCAAGTCACTAATGCATTTGAAAAAAATTCAAATGAATTCTATTTTTACACTTTAAACACTACTTTTTCGGATCACTCGTTGATAATCTTTTTAAGACAAGTATGCATTTGATTTATCTTCTATTTATTTTAATGAGTCTTTTCAATACAATAAATCATTTGGAAGCCATTGGAGCAAATACTATTTCCGCATTTCAAACACGACTTTCGCGCATAGCTTGCATATTATTTTTTGAACGCAAGTATGAATTTGTTTTATTTTAGTGTCATTATCTCAGTGACTTTTTGAAAGTCACTAATTCATTTGAAAGCAATTAAAATGAATTCTATTTTCACACTTCGAACCCGACTTTCGTACATAACTTGCTAATGATCATTTAAGGGCAAGTCTGCGTTTGTTTTATTTGAGATTCATGTCAATGAGTCTTTTCAAGTCACTAATGCATTTGAAAAAAATTCAAATGAATTCAATTTTTACATTTCAAACACTACTTTTGTGGATCACTTGTTGATAATGTTTTTAAGACAAGTATGCATTTGATTTATCTTACATTTATTTTAATGAGTCTTTTCAATACAATAAATCATTTGGAAGTAATTGGAGCGAATACTATTTTCGCATTCCAAACACGACTTTCGCGCATAGCTTGCATATTATTTTTTGAACGCAAGTATGAATTTGTTTTATTTTAGTGTCATTAATTCAATGACTTTTTGAAAGTCACGAATTCATTTGAAAGCAATTAAAATGAATTCTATTTTCGCACTTCGAACCCGACTTTCGTACATAACTTGCTAATGATCATTTAAGGGCAAGTATGCGTTTGTTTTATTTGAGATTCATGTCGATGAGTCTTTTCAAGTCACTAATGCATTTGAAAAAAATTCAAATGAATTCTATTTTTACACTTCAAACACTACTTTCGCGGATCACTTGTTGATAATCTTTTTAAGACAAGTATGCATTTGATTTATCATATATTTATTTCAATGAGTCTTTTCAAGATAATAAATCATTTGGAAGTAATTGGAGCGAATACTATTTTCGCATTCCAAACAAGACTTTCGCGCATAGCTTGCATATTATTTTTTGAACGCAAGTCTGAATTTGTTTTATTTTAGTGTCATTAATTCAATGACTTTTTGAAAGGGACGAATTCATTTGAAAGCAATTAAAATGAATTCTATTTTCGCACTTCGAACCCGACTTTCGTACATAACTTGCTAATGATCATTTAAGGGCAAGTATGCGTTTGTTTTTTTTGAGATTCATGTCAATGAGTCTTTTCAAGTCACTAATGCATTTGAAAAAAATTCAAATGAATTCTATTTTTACACTTCAAACACTACTTTCGCGGATCACTTGTTGATAATCTTTTTAAGACAAGTATGCATTTGATTTATCATATATTTATTTCAATGAGTCTTTTCAAGATAATAAATCATTTGGAAGTAATTGGAGCGAATACTATTTTCGCATTCCAAACAAGACTTTCGCGCATAGCTTGCATATTATTTTTTGAACGCAAGTATGAATTTGTTTTATTTTAGTGTCATTAATTCAATGACTTTTTGAAAGGGACGAATTCATTTGAAAGCAATTAAAATGAATTCTATTTTCGCACTTCGAACCCGACTTTCGTACATAACTTGCTAATCTTCCTTTAAGGACAAGTATGCATTTGTTTTATTTGAGATTCATGTCAATGACTCTTTTCAAGACACTAATGCATTTGAAAAAAATTCAAATGAATTCTATTTTTACACTTCAAACACTACTTTCGCGGATCACTTGTTGATAATCTTTTTAAGACAAGTATGCATTTGATTTATCATATATTTATTTCAATGAGTCTTTTCAAGATAATAAATCATTTGGAAGTAATTGGAGCGAATACTATTTTCGCATTCCAAACAAGACTTTCGCGCATAGCTTGCATATTATTTTTTGAACGCAAGTCTGAATTTGTTTTATTTTAGTGTCATTAATTCAATGACTTTTTGAAAGGGACGAATTCATTTGAAAGCAATTAAAATGAATTCTATTTTCGCACTTCGAACCCGACTTTCGTACATAACTTGCTAATGATCATTTAAGGGCAAGTATGCGTTTGTTTTTTTTGAGATTCATGTCAATGAGTCTTTTCAAGTCACTAATGCATTTGAAAAAAATTCAAATGAATTCTATTTTTACACTTCAAACACTACTTTCGCGGATCACTTGTTGATAATCTTTTTAAGACAAGTATGCATTTGATTTATCATATATTTATTTCAATGAGTCTTTTCAAGATAATAAATCATTTGGAAGTAATTGGAGCGAATACTATTTTCGCATTCCAAACAAGACTTTCGCGCATAGCTTGCATATTATTTTTTGAACGCAAGTATGAATTTGTTTTATTTTAGTGTCATTAATTCAATGACTTTTTGAAAGGGACGAATTCATTTGAAAGCAATTAAAATGAATTCTATTTTCGCACTTCGAACCCGACTTTCGTACATAACTTGCTAATGATCATTTAAGGGCAAGTATGCGTTTGTTTTTTTTGAGATTCATGTCAATGAGTCTTTTCAAGTCACTAATGCATTTGAAAAAAATTCAAATGAATTCTATTTTTACACTTCAAACACTACTTTCGCGGATCACTTGTTGATAATCTTTTTAAGACAAGTATGCATTTGATTTATCATATATTTATTTCAATGAGTCTTTTCAAGACAACAAATCATTTGGAAGTAATTGGAGCGAATACTATTTTCCCATTTCAAACACGACTTTCGCGCATAGCTTGCATATTATTTTTTGAACGCAAGTATGAATTTGTTTTATTTTAGTGTCATTAATTCAACGACTTTTTGAAAGTCACGAATTCATTTGAAAGCAATTAAAATGAATTCTATATTCGCACTTCGAACCCGACTTTCGTACATAACTTGCTAATGATCATTTAAGGGCAAGTCTGCGTTTGTTTTATTTGAGATTCATGTCAATGAGTCTTTTCAAGTCACTAATGCATTTGAAAAAAATTCAAATGAATTCTATTTTTACATTTCGAACGCTACTTTCGCGGATCACTTGTTGATGATCTTTTTAAGACAAGTATGCATTTGATTTATCATATATTTATTTCGATGAGTCTTTTCAATACAATAAATCATTTGGAAGCCATTGGAGCGAATACTATTTCCGCATTTCAAACACGACTTTCGCGCATAGCTTGCATATTATTTTTTGAACGCAAGTATAAATTTGTTTTATTTTAGTGTCATTATCTCAATGACTTTTTGAAAGTCACTAATTCATTTTAAAGCAATTAAAATGAATTCTATTTTCACACTTCGAACCCGACTTTCGTACATAACTTGCTAATTATCATTTAAGGGCAAGTCTGCATTTATTTTATTTGAGATTCATGTGAATAAGTCTTTTCAAGTCACTAATGCATTTGAAAAAAATTCTAATGAATTCTATTTTTACACTTTAAACACTACTTTCGCGGATCACTTGTTGATAATCTTTTTAAGACAAGTATGCATTTGATTTATCATTATTTATTTCAATGAGTCTTTTCAAGACAATAAATCATTTAGAAGTAATTGGAGCGAATACTATTTTCGCATTCCAAACACGACTTTCGCGCATAGCTTGCATATTATTTTTTGAACGCAGGTATGAATTAATTTTATTTTAGTGTCATTAATTCAATGACTTTTTGAAAGTCACGAATTCATTTGAAAGCAATTAAAATGAATTCTATTTTCGCACTTCGAACCCGACTTTCGTACATAACTTGCTAATGATCATTTAAGGGCAAGTATGCGTTTGTTTTGTTTGAGATTCATGTCAATGAGTCTTTTCAAGTCACTAATGCATTTGAAAAAAATTCAAATGAATTCTATTTTTACACTTTAAACACTACTTTCGCGAATCACTTGTTGATAATCTTTTTAAGACAAGTATGCATTTGATTTATCATATATTTATTTCAATGAGTCTTTTCAAGACAACAAATCATTTGGAAGTAATTGGAGCGAATACTATTTTCCCATTTCAAACACGACTTTCGCGCATAGCTTGCATATTATTTTTTGAACGCAAGTATGAATTTGTTTTATTTTAGTGTCATTAATTCAACGACTTTTTGAAAGTCACGAATTCATTTGAAAGCAATTAAAATGAATTCTATTTTCGTACTTCGAACCCGACTTTCGTACATAACTTGCTAATGATCATTTAAGGGCAAGTCTGCGTTTGTTTTATTTGAGATTCATGTCAATGAGTCTTTTCAAGTCACTAATGCATTTGAAAAAAGTTCAAATGAATTCTATTTTTACACTTTAAACACTACTTTCGCGGATCACTTGTTGATAATCTTTTTAAGACAAGTATGCATTTGATTTATCTTACATTTATTTTAATGAGTCTTTTCAATACAATAAATCATTTGGAAGTAATTGGAGCGAATACTATTTTCGCATTCCAAACACGACTTTCGCGCATAGCTTGCATATTATTTTTTGAACGCAAGTATGAATTTGTTTTATTTTAGTGTCATTAATTCAATGACTTTTTGAAAGTCACGAATTCATTTGAAAGCAATTAAAATGAATTCTATTTTCGCACTTCGAACCCGACTTTCGTACATAACTTGCTAATGATCATTTAAGGGCAAGTATGCGTTTGTTTTATTTGAGATTCATGTCAATGAGTCTTTTCAAGTCACTAATGCATTTGAAAAAAATTCAAATGAATTCTATTTTTACACTTCAAACACTACTTTCGCGGATCACTTGTTGATAATCTTTTTAAGACAAGTATGCATTTGATTTATCATATATTTATTTCAATGAGTCTTTTCAAGATAATAAATCATTTGGAAGTAATTGGAGCGAATACTATTTTCGCATTCCAAACAAGACTTTCGCGCATAGCTTGCATATTATTTTTTGAACGCAAGTCTGAATTTGTTTTATTTTAGTGTCATTAATTCAATGACTTTTTGAAAGGGACGAATTCATTTGAAAGCAATTAAAATGAATTCTATTTTCGCACTTCGAACCCGACTTTCGTACATAACTTGCTAATGATCATTTAAGGGCAAGTATGCGTTTGTTTTTTTTGAGATTCATGTCAATGAGTCTTTTCAAGTCACTAATGCATTTGAAAAAAATTCAAATGAATTCTATTTTTACACTTCAAACACTACTTTCGCGGATCACTTGTTGATAATCTTTTTAAGACAAGTATGCATTTGATTTATCATATATTTATTTCAATGAGTCTTTTCAAGATAATAAATCATTTGGAAGTAATTGGAGCGAATACTATTTTCGCATTCCAAACAAGACTTTCGCGCATAGCTTGCATATTATTTTTTGAACGCAAGTATGAATTTGTTTTATTTTAGTGTCATTAATTCAATGACTTTTTGAAAGGGACGAATTCATTTGAAAGCAATTGAAATGAATTCTATTTTCGCACTTCGAACCCGACTTTCGTACATAACTTGCTAATCTTCCTTTAAGGGCAAGTATGCATTTGTTTTATTTGAGATTCATGTCAATGACTCTTTTCAAGACACTAATGCATTTGAAAAAAATTCAAATGAATTCTATATTTACACTTTAAACACTACTTTCGCGAATCACTTGTTGATAATCTTTTTAAGACAAGTATGCATTTGATTTATCATATATTTATTTCAATGAGTCTTTTCAAGACAACAAATCATTTGGAAGTAATTGGAGCGAATACTATTTTCCCATTTCAAACACGACTTTCGCGCATAGCTTGCATATTATTTTTTGAACGCAAGTATGAATTTGTTTTATTTTAGTGTCATTAATTCAACGACTTTTTGAAAGTCACGAATTCATTTGAAAGCAATTAAAATGAATTCTATATTCGCACTTCGAACCCGACTTTCGTACATAACTTGCTAATGATCATTTAAGGGCAAGTATGCGTTTGTTTTTTTTGAGATTCATGTCAATGAGTCTTTTCAAGTCACTAATGCATTTGAAAAAAATTCAAATGAATTCTATTTTTACACTTCAAACACTACTTTCGCGGATCACTTGTTGATAATCTTTTTAAGACAAGTATGCATTTGATTTATCATATATTTATTTCAATGAGTCTTTTCAAGACAACAAATCATTTGGAAGTAATTGGAGCGAATACTATTTTCCCATTTCAAACACGACTTTCGCGCATAGCTTGCATATTATTTTTTGAACGCAAGTATGAATTTGTTTTATTTTAGTGTCATTAATTCAACGACTTTTTGAAAGTCACGAATTCATTTGAAAGCAATTAAAATGAATTCTATATTCGCACTTCGAACCCGACTTTCGTACATAACTTGCTAATGATCATTTAAGGGCAAGTCTGCGTTTGTTTTATTTGAGATTCATGTCAATGAGTCTTTTCAAGTCACTAATGCATTTGAAAAAAATTCAAATGAATTCTATTTTTACATTTCGAACGCTACTTTCGCGGATCACTTGTTGATGATCTTTTTAAGACAAGTATGCATTTGATTTATCATATATTTATTTCGATGAGTCTTTTCAATACAATAAATCATTTGGAAGCCATTGGAGCGAATACTATTTCCGCATTTCAAACACGACTTTCGCGCATAGCTTGCATATTATTTTTTGAACGCAAGTATAAATTTGTTTTATTTTAGTGTCATTATCTCAATGACTTTTTGAAAGTCACTAATTCATTTTAAAGCAATTAAAATGAATTCTATTTTCACACTTCGAACCCGACTTTCGTACATAACTTGCTAATTATCATTTAAGGGCAAGTCTGCATTTATTTTATTTGAGATTCATGTGAATAAGTCTTTTCAAGTCACTAATGCATTTGAAAAAAATTCTAATGAATTCTATTTTTACACTTTAAACACTACTTTCGCGGATCACTTGTTGATAATCTTTTTAAGACAAGTATGCATTTGATTTATCATTATTTATTTCAATGAGTCTTTTCAAGACAATAAATCATTTAGAAGTAATTGGAGCGAATACTATTTTCGCATTCCAAACACGACTTTCGCGCATAGCTTGCATATTATTTTTTGAACGCAGGTATGAATTTGTTTTATTTTAGTGTCATTAATTCAATGACTTTTTGAAAGTCACGAATTCATTTGAAAGCAATTAAAATGAATTCTATTTTCGCACTTCGAACCCGACTTTCGTACATAACTTGCTAATGATCATTTAAGGGCAAGTATGCGTTTGTTTTGTTTGAGATTCATGTCAATGAGTCTTTTCAAGTCACTAATGCATTTGAAAAAAATTCAAATGAATTCTATTTTTACACTTTAAACACTACTTTCGCGAATCACTTGTTGATAATCTTTTTAAGACAAGTATGCATTTGATTTATCATATATTTATTTCAATGAGTCTTTTCAAGACAACAAATCATTTGGAAGTAATTGGAGCGAATACTATTTTCCCATTTCAAACACGACTTTCGCGCATAGCTTGCATATTATTTTTTGAACGCAAGTATGAATTTGTTTTATTTTAGTGTCATTAATTCAACGACTTTTTGAAAGTCACGAATTCATTTGAAAGCAATTAAAATGAATTCTATTTTCGTACTTCGAACCCGACTTTCGTACATAACTTGCTAATGATCATTTAAGGGCAAGTCTGCGTTTGTTTTATTTGAGATTCATGTCAATGAGTCTTTTCAAGTCACTAATGCATTTGAAAAAAGTTCAAATGAATTCTATTTTTACACTTTAAACACTACTTTCGCGGATCACTTGTTGATAATCTTTTTAAGACAAGTATGCATTTGATTTATCTTACATTTATTTTAATGAGTCTTTTCAATACAATAAATCATTTGGAAGTAATTGGAGCGAATACTATTTTCGCATTCCAAACACGACTTTCGCGCATAGCTTGCATATTATTTTTTGAACGCAAGTATGAATTTGTTTTATTTTAGTGTCATTAATTCAATGACTTTTTGAAAGTCACGAATTCATTTGAAAGCAATTAAAATGAATTCTATTTTCGCACTTCGAACCCGACTTTCGTACATAACTTGCTAATGATCATTTAAGGGCAAGTATGCGTTTGTTTTATTTGAGATTCATGTCAATGAGTCTTTTCAAGTCACTAATGCATTTGAAAAAAATTCAAATGAATTCTATTTTTACACTTCAAACACTACTTTCGCGGATCACTTGTTGATAATCTTTTTAAGACAAGTATGCATTTGATTTATCATATATTTATTTCAATGAGTCTTTTCAAGATAATAAATCATTTGGAAGTAATTGGAGCGAATACTATTTTCGCATTCCAAACAAGACTTTCGCGCATAGCTTGCATATTATTTTTTGAACGCAAGTCTGAATTTGTTTTATTTTAGTGTCATTAATTCAATGACTTTTTGAAAGGGACGAATTCATTTGAAAGCAATTAAAATGAATTCTATTTTCGCACTTCGAACCCGACTTTCGTACATAACTTGCTAATGATCATTTAAGGGCAAGTATGCGTTTGTTTTTTTTGAGATTCATGTCAATGAGTCTTTTCAAGTCACTAATGCATTTGAAAAAAATTCAAATGAATTCTATTTTTACACTTCAAACACTACTTTCGCGGATCACTTGTTGATAATCTTTTTAAGACAAGTATGCATTTGATTTATCATATATTTATTTCAATGAGTCTTTTCAAGATAATAAATCATTTGGAAGTAATTGGAGCGAATACTATTTTCGCATTCCAAACAAGACTTTCGCGCATAGCTTGCATATTATTTTTTGAACGCAAGTATGAATTTGTTTTATTTTAGTGTCATTAATTCAATGACTTTTTGAAAGGGACGAATTCATTTGAAAGCAATTGAAATGAATTCTATTTTCGCACTTCGAACCCGACTTTCGTACATAACTTGCTAATCTTCCTTTAAGGGCAAGTATGCATTTGTTTTATTTGAGATTCATGTCAATGACTCTTTTCAAGACACTAATGCATTTGAAAAAAATTCAAATGAATTCTATATTTACACTTTAAACACTACTTTCGCGAATCACTTGTTGATAATCTTTTTAAGACAAGTATGCATTTGATTTATCATATATTTATTTCAATGAGTCTTTTCAAGACAACAAATCATTTGGAAGTAATTGGAGCGAATACTATTTTCCCATTTCAAACACGACTTTCGCGCATAGCTTGCATATTATTTTTTGAACGCAAGTATGAATTTGTTTTATTTTAGTGTCATTAATTCAACGACTTTTTGAAAGTCACGAATTCATTTGAAAGCAATTAAAATGAATTCTATATTCGCACTTCGAACCCGACTTTCGTACATAACTTGCTAATGATCATTTAAGGGCAAGTATGCGTTTGTTTTATTTGAGATTCATGTCAATGAGTCTTTTCAAGTCACTAATGCATTTGAAAAAAATTCAAATGAATTCTATTTTTACATTTCGAACGCTACTTTCGCGGATCACTTGTTGATGATCTTTTTAAGACAAGTATGCATTTGATTTATCATATATTTATTTCGATGAGTCTTTTCAAGACAATAAATCATTTGGAAGCAATTGGAGCGAATACTATTTTCGCATTACAAACACGACTTTCGCACATAGCTTGCATATTATTTTTTGAACGCAAGTATAAATTTGTTTTATTTTAGTGTCATTATATCAATGACTTTTTCAAAGTCACTAATTCATTTTAAAGCAATTAAAATAAGTCTATTTTCACACTTCGAACCCGACTTTCGTACATAACTTGCTAATTATCATTTAAGGGCAAGTATGCATTTGTTTTATATGAGATTCATGTCAATGAGTCTTTTTAAGTCACTAATGCATTTGAAACAAATTCAAATGAATTCTATTTTTACACTTTAAACACTACTTTCGCGGATCACTTGTTGATAATCTTTTTAAGACAAGTATGCATTTGATTTATCATTATTTATTTCAATGAGTCTTTTCAAGACAATAAATCATTTAGAAGTAATTGGAGCGAATACTATTTTCGCATTCCAAACACGACTTTCGCGCATAGCTTGCATATTATTTTTTGAACGCAGGTATGAATTTGTTTTATTTTAGTGTCATTAATTCAATGACTTTTTGAAAGTCACGAATTCATTTGAAAGCAATTAAAATGAATTCTATTTTCACACTTCGAACCCGACTTTCGTACATAACTTGCTAATGATCATTTAAGGGCAAGTCTGCGTTTGTTTTATTTGAGATTCATGTCAATGAGTCTTTTCAAGTCACTAATGCATTTGAAAAAAATTCAAACGAATTCTATTTTTACATTTCAAACACTACTTTCGCGGATCACTTGTTGATAATGTTTTTAAGACAACTATGCATTTGATTTATCTTACATTTATTTTAATGAGTCTTTTCAATACAATAAATCATTTGGAAGCCATTGGAGCGAATACTATTTCCGCATTTCAAACACGACTTTCGCGCATAGCTTGCATATTATTTTTTGAACGCAAGTATAAATTTGTTTTATTTTAGTGTCATTAATTCAACGACTTTTTGAAAGTCACGAATTCATTTGAAAGCAATTAAAATGAATTCTATATTCGCACTTCGAACCCGACTTTCGTACATAACTTGCTAATTATCATTTAAGGGCAAGTCTGCGTTTGTTTTATTTGAGATTCATGTCAATGAGTCTTTTCAAGTCACTAATGCATTTGAAAAAAATTCTAATGAATTCTATTTTTACACTTTAAACACTACTTTCGCGGATCACTTGTTGATAATCTTTTTAAGACAAGTATGCATTTGATTTATCTTACATTTATTTTAATGAGTCTTTTCAATACAATAAATCATTTGGAAGTAATTGGAGCGAATACTATTTTCGCATTCCAAACACGACTTTCGCGCATAGCTTGCATATTATTTTTTGAACGCAAGTATGAATTTGTTTTATTTTAGTGTCATTAATTCAACGACTTTTTGAAAGTCACGAATTCATTTGAAAGCAATTAAAATGAATTCTATATTCGCACTTCGAACCCGACTTTCGTACATAACTTGCTAATGATCATTTAAGGGCAAGTATGCGTTTGTTTTATTTGAGATTCATGTCAATGAGTCTTTTCAAGTCACTAATGCATTTGAAAAAAATTCAAATGAATTCTATTTTTACATTTCGAACGCTACTTTCGCGGATCACTTGTTGATGATCTTTTTAAGACAAGTATGCATTTGATTTATCATATATTTATTTCGATGAGTCTTTTCAAGACAATAAATCATTTAGAAGTAATTGGAGCGAATACTATTTTCGCATTCCAAACACGACTTTCGCGCATAGCTTGCATATTATTTTTTGAACGCAAGTATGAATTTGTTTTATTTTAGTGTCATTAATTCAACGACTTTTTGAAAGTCACGAATTCATTTGAAAGCAATTAAAATGAATTCTATTTTCACACTTCGAACCCGACTTTCGTACATAACTTGCTAATGATCATTTAAGGGCAAGTCTGCGTTTGTTTTATTTGAGATTCATGTCAATGAGTCTTTTCAAGTCACTAATGCATTTGAAAAAAATTCAAATGAATTCTATTTTTACATTTCGAACGCTACTTTCGCGGATCACTTGTTGATGATCTTTTTAAGACAAGTATGCATTTGATTTATCATATATTTATTTCGATGAGTCTTTTCAATACAATAAATCATTTGGAAGCCATTGGAGCAAATACTATTTCCGCATTTCAAACACGACTTTCGCGCATAGCTTGCATATTATTTTTTGAACGCAAGTATAAATTTGTTTTATTTTAGTGTCATTATCCCAATGACTTTTTGAAAGTCACTAATTCATTTTAAAGCAATTAAAATGAATTCTATTTTCACACTTCGAACCCGACTTTCGTACATAACTTGCTAATTATCATTTAAGGGCAAGTCTGCATTTATTTTATTTGAGATTCATGTGAATAAGTCTTTTCAAGTCACTAATGCATTTGAAAAAAATTCTAATGAATTCTATTTTTACACTTTAAACACTACTTTCGCGGATCACTTGTTGATAATCTTTTTAAGACAAGTATGCATTTGATTTATCATTATTTATTTCAATGAGTCTTTTCAAGACAATAAATCATTTAGAAGTAATTGGAGCGAATACTATTTTCGCATTCCATACACGACTTTCGCGCATAGCTTGCATATTATTTTTTGAACGCAAGTATGAATTTGTTTTATTTTAGTGTCATTAATTCAACGACTTTTTGAAAGTCACGAATTCATTTGAAAGCAATTAAAATGAATTCTATATTCGCACTTCGAACCCGACTTTCGTACATAACTTGCTAATGATCATTTAAGGGCAAGTCTGCGTTTGTTTTATTTGAGATTCATGTCAATGAGTCTTTTCAAGTCACTAATGCATTTGAAAAAAATTCTAATGAATTCTATTTTTACACTTTAAACACTACTTTCGCGGATCACTTGTTGATAATCTTTTTAAGACAAGTATGCATTTGATTTATCATTATTTATTTCAATGAGTCTTTTCAAGACAATAAATCATTTAGAAGTAATTGGAGCGAATACTATTTTCGCATTCCAAACACGACTTTCGCGCATAGCTTGCATATTATTTTTTGAACGCAAGTATGAATTTGTTTTATTTTAGTGTCATTAATTCAACGACTTTTTGAAAGTCACGAATTCATTTGAAAGCAATTAAAATGAATTCTATATTCGCACTTCGAACCCGACTTTCGTACATAACTTGCTAATGATCATTTAAGGGCAAGTCTGCGTTTGTTTTATTTGAGATTCATGTCAATGAGTCTTTTCAAGTCACTAATGCATTTGAAAAAAATTCAAATGAATTCTATTTTTACATTTCGAACGCTACTTTCGCGGATCACTTGTTGATGATCTTTTTAAGACAAGTATGCATTTGATTTATCATATATTTATTTCGATGAGTCTTTTCAATACAATAAATCATTTGGAAGCCATTGGAGCAAATACTATTTCCGCATTTCAAACACGACTTTCGCGCATAGCTTGCATATTATTTTTTGAACGCAAGTATAAATTTGTTTTATTTTAGTGTCATTATCTCAATGACTTTTTGAAAGTCACTAATTCATTTTAAAGCAATTAAAATGAATTCTATTTTCACACTTCGAACCCGACTTTCGTACATAACTTGCTAATTATCATTTAAGGGCAAGTCTGCATTTATTTTATTTGAGATTCATGTGAATAAGTCTTTTCAAGTCACTAATGCATTTGAAAAAAATTCTAATGAATTCTATTTTTACACTTTAAACACTACTTTCGCGGATCACTTGTTGATAATCTTTTTAAGACAAGTATGCATTTGATTT
This sequence comes from Coriaria nepalensis, assembly GCA_027186245.1. Taxonomy (NCBI): domain Eukaryota; kingdom Viridiplantae; phylum Streptophyta; class Magnoliopsida; order Cucurbitales; family Coriariaceae; genus Coriaria; species Coriaria nepalensis. The sequence continues at coordinate 20,265,439 of CP114481.1, forward strand.
ATCATTATTTATTTCAATGAGTCTTTTCAAGACAATAAATCATTTAGAAGTAATTGGAGCGAATACTATTTTCGCATTCCAAACACGACTTTCGCGCATAGCTTGCATATTATTTTTTGAACGCAGGTATGAATTTGTTTTATTTTAGTGTCATTAATTCAATGACTTTTTGAAAGTCACGAATTCATTTGAAAGCAATTAAAATGAATTCTATTTTCGCAGTTCGAACCCGACTTTCGTACATAACTTGCTAATGATCATTTAAGGGCAAGTCTGCGTTTGTTTTATTTGAGATTCATGTCAATCAGTCTTTTCAAGTCACTAATGCATTTGAAAAAAATTCAAATGAATTCTATTTTTACATTTCAAACACTACTTTCGCGGATCACTTGTTGATAATGTTTTTAAGACAAGTATGCATTTGATTTATCATATATTTATTTCAATGAGTCTTTTCAAGACAACAAATCATTTGGAAGTAATTGGAGCGAATACTATTTTCCCATTTCAAACACGACTTTCGCGCATAGCTTGCATATTATTTTTTGAACGCAAGTATGAATTTGTTTTATTTTAGTGTCATTAATTCAGTGACTTTTTGAAAGTCACTAATTCATTTGAAAGCAATTAAAATGAATTCTATTTTCACACTTCGAACCCGACTTTCGTACATAACTTGCTAATGATCATTTAAGGGCAAGTCTGCGTTTGTTTTATTTGAGATTCATGTCAATGAGTCTTTTCAAGTCACTAATGCATTTGAAAAAAATTCAAACGAATTCTATTTTTACATTTCAAACACTACTTTCGCGGATCACTTGTTGATAATGTTTTTAAGACAACTATGCATTTGATTTATCTTACATTTATTTTAATGAGTCTTTTCAATACAATAAATCATTTGGAAGCCATTGGAGCGAATACTATTTCCGCATTTCAAACACGACTTTCGCGCATAGCTTGCATATTATTTTTTGAACGCAAGTATAAATTTGTTTTATTTTAGTGTCATTATCTCAATGACTTTTTGAAAGTCACTAATTCATTTTAAAGCAATTAAAATGAATTCTATTTTCACACTTCGAACCCGACTTTCGTACATAACTTGCTAATTATCATTTAAGGGCAAGTCTGCATTTGTTTTATTTGAGATTCATGTGAATAAGTCTTTTCAAGTCACTAATGCATTTGAAAAAAATTCTAATGAATTCTATTTTTACACTTTAAACACTACTTTCGGGGATCACTTGTTGATAATCTTTTTAAGACAAGTATGCATTTGATTTATCATATATTTATTTCAATGAGTCTTTTCAAGACAATAAATAATTTGGAAGCCATTGGAGAGAATACTATTTTCGGATTTCAAACACGACTTTCGCGCATAGCTTGCATATTATTTTTTGAACGCAAGTATGAATTTGTTTTATTTTGGTGTCATTATCTCAGTGACTTTTTGAAAGTCACTAATTCATTTGAAAGCAATTAAAATGAATTCTATTTTCACACTTCGAACCCGACTTTCGTACATAACTTGCTAATGATCATTTAAGGGCAAGTCTGCGTTTGTTTTATTTGAGATTCATGTCAATGAGTCTTTTCAAGTCACTAATGCATTTGAAAAAAATTCAAATGGATTCTATTTTTACACTTTAAACACTACTTTCGCGGATCACTTGTTGATAATCTTTTTAAGACAAGTATGCATTTGATTTATCATATATTTATTTCAATGAGTCTTTTCAAGACAATAAATAATTTGGAAGCCATTGGAGAGAATACTATTTTCGGATTTCAAACACGACTTTCGCGCATAGCTTGCATATTATTTTTTGAACGCAAGTATGAATTTGTTTTATTTTAGTGTCATTATCTCAATGACTTTTTGAAAGTCACTAATTCATTTGAAAGCAATTAAAATGAATTCTATTTTCGCACTTCGAACCCGACTTTCGTACATAACTTCCTAATGATCATTTAAGGGCAAGTCTGCGTTTGTTTTATTTGAGATTCATGTCAATGAGTCTTTTCAAGTCACTAATGCATTTGAAAAAAATTCAAATGAATTATATTTTTACACTTTAAACACTACTTTCGCGGATCACTTGTTGATAATCTTTTTAAGACAAGTATGCATTTGATTTATCTTATATTTATTTCAATGAGTCTTTTCAATACAATAAATCATTTGGAAGCCATTGGAGAGAATACTATTTTCGCATTTCAAACACGACTTTCGCGCATAGCTTGCATATTATTTTTTGAACGCAAGTATGAATTTGTTTTATTTTAGTGTCATTATCTCAATGACTTTTTGAAAGTCACTAATTCATTTGAAAGCAATTAAAATGAATTCTATTTTCGCACTTCGAACCCGACTTTCGTACATAACTTCCTAATGATCATTTAAGGGCAAGTCTGCGTTTGTTTTATTTGAAATTCATGTCAATGAGTCTTTTCAAGTCACTAATGCATTTGAAAACAATTCAAATGAATTCTATTTTTACACTTTAAACACTACTTTCGCGGATCACTTGTTGATAATCTTTTTAAGACAAGTATGCATTTGATTTATCATTATTTATTTCAGTGAGTCTTTTCAAGACAATAAATCATTTGGAAGTAATTGGAGCGAATACTATTTTCGCATTCCAAACACGACTTTCGCGCATAGCTTGCATATTATTTTTTGAACGCAAGTATGAATTTGTTTTATTTTAGTGTCATTAATTCAATGACTTTTTGAAAGTCACGAATTCATTTGAAAGCAATTAAAATGAATTCTATTTTCGCACTTCGAACCCGACTTTCGTACATAACTTGCTAATGATCATTTAAGGGCAAGTATGCGTTTGTTTTATTTGAGATTCATGTCAATGAGTCTTTTCAAGTCACTAATGCATTTGAAAAAAATTCAAATGAATTCTATTTTTACACTTTAAACACTACTTTCGCGGATCACTTGTTGATAATCTTTTTAAGACAAGTATGCATTTGATTTATCATATATTTATTTCAATGAGTCTTTTCAAGATAATAAATCATTTGGAAGCCATTGGAGAGAATTCGATTTTCGCATTTCAAACACGACTTTCGCGCATAGCTTGCATGTTATTTTTTGAACGCAAGTATGAATTTGTTTTATTTTAGTGTCATTATCTCAATGACTTTTTGAAAGTCACTAATTCATTTGAAAGCAATTAAAATGAATTCTATATTCGCACTTCGAACCCGACTTTCGTACATAACTTGCTAATGATCATTTAAGGGCAAGTCTGCGTTTGTTTTATTTGAAATTCATGTCAATGAGTCTTTTCAAGTCACTAATGCATTTGAAAACAATTCAAATGAATTCTATTTTTACACTTTAAACACTACTTTCGCGGATCACTTGTTGATAATCTTTTTAAGACAAGTATGCATTTGATTTATCTTCTATTTATTTTAATGAGTCTTTTCAATACAATAAATCATTTGGAAGCCATTGGAGCGAATACTATTTCCGCATTTCAAACACGACTTTCGCGCATAGCTTGCATATTATTTTTTGAACGCAAGTATGAATTTGTTTTATTTTAGTGTCATTAATTCAATGACTTTTTGAAAGTCACGAATTCATTTGAAAGCAATTAAAATGAATTCTATTTTCGCACTTCGAACCAGCCTTTCGTACATAACTTGCTAATTATCATTTAAGGGCAAGTATGCGTTTGTTTTATTTGAGATTCATGTCAATGAGTCTTTTCAAGTCACTAATGCATTTGAAAAAAATTCAAATGAATTCTATTTTTACACTTTAAACACTACTTTCGCGGATCACTTGTTGATAATCTTTTTAAGACAAGTATGCATTTGATTTATCATATATTTATTTCAATGAGTCTTTTCAAGATAATAAATCATTTGGAAGCCATTGGAGAGAATTCGATTTTCGCATTTCAAACACGACTTTCGCGCATAGCTTGCATGTTATTTTTTGAACGCAAGTATGAATTTGTTTTATTTTAGTGTCATTATCTCAATGACTTTTTGAAAGTCACTAATTCATTTGAAAGCAATTAAAATGAATTCTATATTCGCACTTCGAACCCGACTTTCGTACATAACTTGCTAATGATCATTTAAGGGCAAGTCTGCGTTTGTTTTATTTGAAATTCATGTGAATGAGTCTTTTCAAGTCACTAATGCATTTGAAAACAATTCAAATGAATTCTATTTTTACACTTTAAACACTACTTTCGCGGATCACTTGTTGATAATCTTTTTAAGACAAGTATGCATTTGATTTATCTTCTATTTATTTTAATGAGTCTTTTCAATACAATAAATCATTTGGAAGCCATTGGAGCGAATACTATTTCCGCATTTCAAACACGACTTTCGCGCATAGCTTGCATATTATTTTTTGAACGCAAGTATGAATTTGTTTTATTTTAGTGTCATTAATTCAATGACTTTTTGAAAGTCACGAATTCATTTGAAAGGAATTAAAATGAATTCTATTTTCGCACTTCGAACCAGCCTTTCGTACATAACTTGCTAATTATCATTTAAGGGCAAGTATGCGTTTGTTTTATTTGAGATTCATGTCAATGAATCTTTTCAAGACACTAATGCATTTGAAAAAAATTCAAATGAATTCTATTTTTACATTTCAAACACTACTTTCGCGGATCACTTGTTGATGATCTTTTTAAGACAAGTATGCATTTGATTTATCATATATTTATTTCAATGAGTCTTTTCAAGACAATAAATCATTTGGAAGCCATTAGAGCGAATACTGTTTTCACATTTCAAACACGACTTTCGCGCATGGCTTGCATATTATTTTTTTAACGCAAGTATGAATTTGTTTTCTTTTAGTGTCATTATCTCAATGACTTTTTGAAAGTCACTAATTCATTTGAAAGCTATTAAAATGAATTCTGTTTTCGCACTTCGAACCCGACTTTCGTACATAACTTGCTAATGATCATTTAAGGGCAAGTATGCGTTTGTTTTATTTGAGAATCATGTCAATGAGTCTTTTCAAGACACTAATGCATTTGAAAAAATTCAAATGAATTCTATTTTTACACTTTAAACACTACTTTCGCAGATCACTTGTTGATAATCTTTTTAAGACAAGTATGCATTTGATTTATCATATATTTATTTCAATGAGTCTTTTCAATACAATAAATCATTTGGAAGCCATTGGAGCGAATACTATTTCCGCATTTCAAACACGACTTTCGCGCATAGCTTGCATATTATTTTTTGAACGCAAGTATGAATTTGTTTTATTTTAGTGTCATTAATTCAATGACTTTTTGAAAGTCACGAATTCATTTGAAAGCAATTAAAATGAATTCTATTTTCGCACTTCGAACCAGCCTTTCGTACATAACTTGCTAATTATCATTTAAGGGCAAGTATGCGTTTGTTTTATTTGAGATTCATGTCAATGAGTCTTTTCAAGACACTAATGCATTTGAAAAAAATTCAAATGAATTCTATTTTTACACTTTAAACACTACTTTCGCGAATCACTTGTTGATAATCTTTTTAAGACAAGTATGAATTTGATTTATCATATATTTATTTCAATGAGTCTTTTCAAGACAATAAATCATTTGGAAGTAATTGGAGCGAATACTATTTTCGCATTCCAAACACGACTTTCGCGCATAGCTTGCATATTATTTTTTGAACGCAAGTATGAATTTGTTTTATTTTAGCGTCATTATCTCAATAACTTTTTGAAAGTCACTAATTCATTTGAAAGCATTTAAAATGAATTCTATTTTCGCACTTCGAATCCGACTTTCGTACATAACTTGCTAATGATCATTTAAGGGCAAGTATGCGTTTGTTTTATTTGAGATTCATGTCAATGAGTCTTTTCGAGACACTAATGCATTTGAAAAAAATTCAAATGAATTCTTTTTTTACATTTCAAACACTACTTTCGCGGATCACTTGTTGATGATCTTTTTAAGACAAGTATGCATTTGATTTATCATATATTTATTTCAATGAGTCTTTTCAAGAGAATAAATCATTTGGAAGCCATTGGAGCGAATACTATTTTCGCATTCCAAACACGACTTTCGCGCATAGCTTGCATATTATTTTTTGAACGCAAGTATGAATTTGTTTTATTTTAGCGTCATTATCTCAATAACTTTTTGAAAGTCACTAATTCATTTGAAAGCAATTAAAATGAATTCTATTTTCGCACTTCGAATCCGACTTTCGTACATAACTTGCTAATGATCATTTCAGGGCAAGTATGCGTTTGTTTTATTTGAGATTCATGTCAATGAGTCTTTTCAAGTCACTAATGCATTTGAAAAAAATTCAAATGAATTCTATTTTTACACTTTAAACACTACTTTCGCGGATCACTTGTTGATAATCTTTTTAAGACAAGTATGCATTTGATTTATCATTATTTATTTCAATGAGTCTTTTCAAGACAATAAATCATTTGGAAGCCATTCGAGCGAATACTATTTTCGCATTCCCAACACGACTTTCGCGCATTGCTTGCATATTATTTTTTGAACGCAAGTATGAATTTGTTTTATTTTAGTGTCATTATCTCAATAACTTTTTGAAAGTCACTAATTCATTTGAAAGCATTTAAAATGAATTCTATTTTCGCACTTCGAACCCGACTTTCGTACATAACTTGGTAATGATCATTTAAGGGCAAGTATGCGTTTGTTTTATTTGAGATTCATGTCAATGAGTCTTTTCAAGACACTAATGCATTTGAAAAAAATTCAAATGAATTCTTTTTTTACATTTCAAACACTACTTTCGCGGATCACTTGTTGATGATCTTTTTAAGACAAGTATGCATTTGATTTATCATATATTTATTTCAATGAGTCTTTTCAAGACAATAAATCATTTGGAAGCCATCAGAGCGAATACTGTTTTCACATTTCAAACACGACTTTCGCGCATGGCTTGCATATTATTTTTTTAACGCAAGTATGAATTTGTTTTCTTTTAGTGTCATTATCTCAATGACTTTTTGAAAGTCACTAATTCATTTGAAAGCTATTAAAATGAATTCTGTTTTCGCACTTCGAACCCGACTTTCGTACATAACTTGCTAATGATCATTTAAGGGCAAGTATGCGTTTGTTTTATTTGAGAATCATGTCAATGAGTCTTTTCAAGACACTAATGCATTTGAAAAAATTCAAATGAATTCTATTTTTACACTTTAAACACTACTTTCGCAGATCACTTGTTGATAATCTTTTTAAGACAAGTATGCATTTGATTTATCATATATTTATTTCAATGAGTCTTTTCAAGACAACAAATCATTTGGTAGTAATTGGAGCGAATACTATTTTCGCATTTCAAACACAACTTTCGCGCATAGTTTGCATATTATTTTTTGAACGCAAGTATGAATTTGTTTTATTTTAGTGTCATTAATTCAATGACTTTTTGAAAGTCACGAATTCATTTGAAAGCAATTAAAATGAATTCTATTTTCGCACTTCGAACCCGACTTTCGTACATAACTTGCTAATGATCATTTAAGGGCAAGTATGCGTTTGTTTTATTTGAGATTCATGTCAATGAGTCTTTTCAAGACACTAATGCGTTTGAAAAAAATTCAAATGAATTCTTTTTTTACATTTCAAACACTACTTTCGCGGATCACTTGTTGATGATCTTTTTAAGACAAGTATGCATTTGATTTATCACATATTTATTTCAATGAGTCTTTTCAAGACAACAAATCATTTGGAAGTAATTGGAGCGAATACTATTTTCGCATTTCAAACACGACTTTCGCGCATAGCTTGGATATTATTTTTTGAGCGCAAGTATGAATTTGTTTTATTTTAGTGTCATTATCTCAATGACTTTTTGAAAGTCACTAATTCATTTGAAAGCAATTAAAATGAATTCTATTTTCACACTTCGAACCCAACTTTCGTACATAACTTGCTAATGATCATTTAAGGGCAAGTATGCGTTTGTTTTATTTGAGATTCATGTCAATGAGTCTTTTCAAGTCACTAATGCATTTGAAAAAAATTCAAATGAATTCTATTTTTACACTTTAAACACTACTTTCGCGGATCACTTGTTGATAATCTTTTTAAGACAAGTATGCATTTGATTTATCATATATTTATTTCAATGAGTCTTTTCAAGACAATAAATAATTTGGAAGCCATTGGAGAGAATACTATTTTCGCATTTCAAACACGACTTTCGCGCATAGCTTGCATATTATTTTTTGAACGCAAGTATGAATTTGTTTTATTTTAGTGTCATTATCTGAGTGACTTTTTGAAAGTCACTGATTCATTTGAAAGCAATTAAAATGAATTCTATTTTCACACTTCGAACCCGACTTTCGTACATAACTTGCTAATGATCATTTAAGGGCAAGTCTGCGTTTGTTTTATTTGACATTCATGTCAATGAGTCTTTTCAGGTCACTAATGCATTTGAAAACAATTCAAATGAATTCTATTTTTACACTTTAAACACTACTTTCGCGGATCACTTGTTGATAATCTTTTTAAGACAAGTATGCATTCGATTTATCATATATTTATTTCAACGAGTCTTTTCAAGACAATAAATAATTTGGAAGCCATTGGAGCGAATACTATTTCCGCATTTCAAACACGACTTTCGCGCATAGCTTGCATATTATTTTTTGAACGCAAGTATAAATTTGTTTTATCTTAGTGTCATTATCTCAATGACTTTTTGAAAGTCACTAATTCATTTGAAAGCAATTAAAATGAATTCTATTTTCGCACTTCGAACCCGACTTTCGTACATAACTTGCTAATGATCATTTAAGGGCAAGTCTGCGTTTGTTTTATTTGAGATTCATGTCAATGAGTCTTTTCAAGTCACTAATGCATTTGAAAAAAATTCAAATGGATTCTATTTTTACACTTTAAACACTACTTTCGCAGATCACTTGTTGATAATCTTTTTAAGACAAGTATGCATTTCATTTATCATATATTTATTTCAATGAGTCTTTTCAAGACAATAAATAATTTGGAAGCCATTGGAGAGAATACTATTTCCGCATTTCAAACAAGACTTTCGCGCATAGCTTGCATATTATTTTTTGAACGCAAGTATGAATTTGTTTTATTTTAGTGTCATTATCTCAATGACTTTTTGAAAGTTACTAATTCATTTGAAAGCAATTAAAATTAATTCTATTTTCGCACTTCGAACCCGACTTTCGTACATAACTTGCTAATGATCATTTAAGGGCAAGTCTGCGTTTGTTTTATTTGAAATTCATGTCCATGAGTCTTTTCAAGTCACTAATGCATTTCAAAACAATTCAAATGAATTCTATTTTTACACTTTAAACACTACTTTCGCGGCTCACTTGTTGATAATCTTTTTAAGACAAGTATGCATTCGATTTATCATATATTTATTTCAATGAGTCTTTTCAAGACAATAAATAATTTGGAAGCCATTGGAGCAAATACTATTTCCGCATTTCAAACACGACTTTCGCGCATAGCTTGCATATTATTTTTTGAACGCAAGTATAAATTTATTTTATCTTAGTGTCATTATCTCAATGACTTTTTGAAAGTCACTAATTCATTTGAAAGCAATTAAAATGAATTCTATTTTCGCACTTCGAACCCGACTTTCGTACATAACTTGCTAATGATCATTTAAGGGCAAGTCTGCATTTGTTTTATTTGAGATTCATGTCAATGAGTCTTTTCAAGTCACTAATGCATTTGAAAAAAATTCAAATGGATTCTATTTTTACACTTTAAACACTACTTTCGCAGATCACTTGTTGATAATCTTTTTAAGACAAGTATGCATTTCATTTATCATATATTTATTTCAATGAGTCTTTTCAAGACAATAAATAATTTGGAAGCCATTGGAGAGAATACTATTTCCGCATTTCAAACAAGACTTTCGCGCATAGCTTGCATATTATTTTTTGAACGCAAGTATGAATTTGTTTTATTTTAGTGTCATTATCTCAATGACTTTTTGAAAGTTACTAATTCATTTGAAAGCAATTAAAATTAATTCTATTTTCGCACTTCGAACCCGACTTTCGTACATAACTTGCTAATGATCATTTAAGGGCAAGTCTGCGTTTGTTTTATTTGAAATTCATGTCCATGAGTCTTTTCAAGTCACTAATGCATTTGAAAACAATTCAAATGAATTCTATTTTTACACTTTAAACACTACTTTCGCGGCTCACTTGTTGATAATCTTTTTAAGAAAAGTATGCATTCGATTTATCATATATTTATTTCAATGAGTCTTTTCAAGACAATAAATAATTTGGAAGCCATTGGAGCAAATACTATTTCCGCATTTCAAACACGACTTTCGCGCATAGCTTGCATATTATTTTTTGAACGCAAGTATAAATTTGTTTTATCTTAGTGTCATTATCTCAATGACTTTTTGAAAGTCACTAATTCATTTGAAAGCAATTCAAATGAATTCTATTTTCGCACTTCGAACCCGACTTTCGTACATAACTTGCTAATGATCATTTAAGGGCAAGTCTGCGTTTGTTTTATTTGAGATTCATGTCAATGAGTCTTTTCAAGTCACTAATGCATTTGAAAAAAATTCAAATGGATTATATTTTTACACTTTAAACACTACTTTCGCGGATCACTTGTTGATAATCTTTTTAAGACAAGTATGCATTTCATTTATCATATATTTATTTCAATGAGTCTTTTCAAGACAATAAATAATTTGGAAGCCATTGGAGAGAATACTATTTTCGCATTTCAAACACGACTTTCGCGCATAGTTTGCATATTATTTTTTGAACGCAAGTATGAATTTGTTTTATTTTAGTGTCATTATCTCAATGACTTTTTGAAAGTCACGAATTCATTTGAAAGCAATTAAGATGAATTCTATTTTCACACTTCGAACCCGACTTTCGTACATAACTTGCTAATGATCATTTAAGGGCAAGTCTGCGCTTGTTTTATTTGAGATTCATGTCAATGAGTCTTTTCAAGTCACTAATGCATTTGAAAAAAATTCAAATGAATTCTTTTTTTACACTTTAAACACTACTTTCGCGGATCACTTGTTGATAATCTTTTTAACACAAGTATGCATTTGATTTATCATATATTTATTTCAATGAGTCTTTTCAAGACAATAAATAATTTGGAAGCCATTGGAGCGAATACTATTTTCGCATTTCAAACACGACTTTCGCGCATAGCTTGCATATTATTTTTTGAACGCAATTATGAATTTGTTTTATTTTAGTGTCATTAATTCAATGACTTTTTGAAAGTCACGAATTCATTTGAAAGCAATTAAAATGAATTCTATTTTCGCACTTCGAACCAGCCTTTCGTACATAACTTGCTAATTATCATTTAAGGGCAAGTATGCATTTGTTTTATTTCAGATTCATGTCAATGAGTCTTTTCAAGTCACTAATGCATTTGAAAAAAATTCAAATGAATTCTATTTTTACACTTTAAACACTACTTTCGCGAATCACTTGTTGATAATCTTTTTAAGACAAGTATGCATTTGATTTATCTTATATTTATTTCAATGAGTCTTTTCAAGACAATAAATCATTTGGAAGCCATTGGCGAGAATACTATTTCCGCATTTCAAACACGACTTTCGCGCATAGCTTGCATATTATTTTTTGAACGCAAGTATGAATTTGTTTTATTTTAGTGTCATTAATTCAATCACTTTTTGAAAGTCACGAATTCATTTGAAAGCAATTAAAATGAAATCTATTTTCGCACTTCGAACCCGACTTTCGTACATAACTTGCTAATTATCATTTAAGGGCAAGTATGCGTTTGTTTTATTTGAGATTCATGTCAATGAGTCTTTTCAAGACACTAATGCATTTGAAAAAAATTCAAATGAATTCTATTTTTACACTTTAAACACTACTTTCGCGAATCACTTGTTGATAATCTTTTTAAGACAAGTATGCATTTGATTTATCACATATTTATTTCAATGAGTCTTTTCAAGACAACAAATCATTTGGAAGTAATTGGAGCGAATACTATTTTCGCATTTCAAACACGACTTTCGCGCATAGCTTGCATATTATTTTTTGAACGCAAGTATGAATTTGTTTTATTTTAGTGTCATTAATTCAATGACTTTTTGAAAGTCACGAATTCATTTGAAAGCGATTAAAATGAATTCTATTTTCGCACTTCGAACCCGACTTTCGTACATAACTTGCTAATGATCATTTAAGGGCAAGTATGCGTTTGTTTTATTTGAGATTCATGTCAATGAGTCTTTTCAAGTCACTAATGCATTTGAAAAAAATTCAAATGAATTCTATTTTCACACTTTAAACACTACTTTCGCGGATCACTTGTTGATAATCTTTTTAAAACAAGTATGCATTTGATTTATCATATATTTATTTCAATGAGTCTTTTCAAGACAATAAATCATTTGGAAGTAATTGGAGCGAATACTATTTTCGCATTCCAAACACGACTTTCGCGCATCGCTTGCATATTATTTTCTGAACGCAAGTATGAATTTGTTTTATTTTAGTGTCATTATCTCAATGACTTTTTGAAAGTCACTAATTCATTTGAAAGCAATTAAAATGAATTCTATTTTCGCACTTCGAATCCGACTTTCGTACATAACTTGCTAATGATCATTTCAGGGCAAGTCTGCATTTGTTTTATTTGAAATTCATGTCAATGAGTCTTTTCAAGTCACTAATGCATTTGAAAACAATTCAAATGAATTCTATTTTTACACTTTAAACACTACTTTCGCGGCTCACTTGTTGATAATCTTTTTAAGAAAAGTATGCATTCGATTTATCATATATTTATTTCAATGAGTCTTTTCAAGACAATAAATAATTTGGAAGCCATTGGAGCGAATACTATTTCCGCATTTCAAACACGACTTTCGCGCATAGCTTGCATATTATTTTTTGAACGCAAGTATAAATTTGTTTTATCTTAGTGTCATTATCTCAATGACTTTTTGAAAGTCACTAATTCATTTGAAAGCAATTAAAATGAATTCTATTTTCGCACTTCGAACCCGACTTTCGTACATAACTTGCTAATGATCATTTAAGGGCAAGTCTGCGTTTGTTTTATTTGAGATTCATGTCAATGAGTCTTTTCAAGTCACTAATGCATTTGAAAAAAATTCAAATGGATTCTATTTTTACACTTTAAACACTACTTTCGCGGATCACTTGTTGATAATCTTTTTAAGACAAGTATGCATTTCATTTATCATATATTTATTTCTATGAGTCTTTTCAAGACAATAAATAATTTGGAAGCCATTGGAGAGAATACTATTTTCGCATTTCAAACACGACTTTCGCGCATAGTTTGTATATTATTTTTTGAACGCAAGTATGAATTTGTTTTATTTTAGTGTCATTATCTCAATGACTTTTTGAAAGTCACGAATTCATTTGAAAGCAATTAAGATGAATTCTATTTTCACACTTCGAACCCGACTTTCGTACATAACTTGCTAATGATCATTTATGGGCAAGTCTGTGTTTGTTTTATTTGAGATTCATGTCAATGAGTCTTTTCAAGTCACTAATGCATTTGAAAAGAATTCAAATGAATTCTTTTTTTACACTTTAAACACTACTTTCGCGGATCACTTGTTGATAATCTTTTTAACACAAGTATGCATTTGATTTATCATATATTTATTTCAATGAGTCTTTTCAAGACAATAAATAATTTGGAAGCCATTGGAGCGAATACTATTTTCGCATTTCAAACACGACTTTCGCGCATAGCTTGCATATTATTTTTTGAACGCAATTATGAATTTGTTTTATTTTAGTGTCATTAATTCAATGACTTTTTGAAAGTCACGAATTCATTTGAAAGCAATTAAAATGAATTCTATTTTCGCACTTCGAACCAGCCTTTCGTACATAACTTGCTAATTATCATTTAAGGGCAAGTATGCATTTGTTTTATTTCAGATTCATGTCAATGAGTCTTTTCAAGTCACTAATGCATTTGAAAAAAATTCAAATGAATTCTATTTTTACACTTTAAACACTACTTTCGCGAATCACTTGTTGATAATCTTTTTAAGACAAGTATGCATTTGATTTATCTTATATTTATTTCAATGAGTCTTTTCAAGACAATAAATCATTTGGAAGCCATTGGCGAGAATACTATTTCCGCATTTCAAACACGACTTTCGCGCATAGCTTGCATATTATTTTTTGAACGCAAGTATGAATTTGTTTTATTTTAGTGTCATTAATTCAATCACTTTTTGAAAGTCACGAATTCATTTGAAAGCAATTAAAATGAAATCTATTTTCGCACTTCGAACCCGACTTTCGTACATAACTTGCTAATTATCATTTAAGGGCAAGTATGCGTTTGTTTTATTTGAGATTCATGTCAATGAGTCTTTTCAAGACACTAATGCATTTGAAAAAAATTCAAATGAATTCTATTTTTACACTTTAAACACTACTTTCGCGAATCACTTGTTGATAATCTTTTTAAGACAAGTATGCATTTGATTTATCACATATTTATTTCAATGAGTCTTTTCAAGACAACAAATCATTTGGAAGTAATTGGAGCGAATACTATTTTCGCATTTCAAACACGACTTTCGCGCATAGCTTGCATATTATTTTTTGAACGCAAGTATGAATTTGTTTTATTTTAGTGTCATTAATTCAATGACTTTTTGAAAGTCACGAATTCATTTGAAAGCGATTAAAATGAATTCTATTTTCGCACTTCGAACCCGACTTTCGTACATAACTTGCTAATGATCATTTAAGGGCAAGTATGCGTTTGTTTTATTTGAGATTCATGTCAATGAGTCTTTTCAAGTCACTAATGCATTTGAAAAAAATTCAAATGAATTCTATTTTCACACTTTAAACACTACTTTCGCGGATCACTTGTTGATAATCTTTTTAAAACAAGTATGCATTTGATTTATCATATATTTATTTCAATGAGTCTTTTCAAGACAATAAATCATTTGGAAGTAATTGGAGCGAATACTATTTTCGCATTCCAAACACGACTTTCGCGCATCGCTTGCATATTATTTTCTGAACGCAAGTATGAATTTGTTTTATTTTAGTGTCATTATCTCAATGACTTTTTGAAAGTCACTAATTCATTTGAAAGCAATTAAAATGAATTCTATTTTCGCACTTCGAATCCGACTTTCGTACATAACTTGCTAATGATCATTTCAGGGCAAGTCTGCATTTGTTTTATTTGAAATTCATGTCAATGAGTCTTTTCAAGTCACTAATGCATTTGAAAACAATTCAAATGAATTCTATTTTTACACTTTAAACACTACTTTCGCGGCTCACTTGTTGATAATCTTTTTAAGAAAAGTATGCATTCGATTTATCATATATTTATTTCAATGAGTCTTTTCAAGACAATAAATAATTTGGAAGCCATTGGAGCGAATACTATTTCCGCATTTCAAACACGACTTTCGCGCATAGCTTGCATATTATTTTTTGAACGCAAGTATAAATTTGTTTTATCTTAGTGTCATTATCTCAATGACTTTTTGAAAGTCACTAATTCATTTGAAAGCAATTAAAATGAATTCTATTTTCGCACTTCGAACCCGACTTTCGTACATAACTTGCTAATGATCATTTAAGGGCAAGTCTGCGTTTGTTTTATTTGAGATTCATGTCAATGAGTCTTTTCAAGTCACTAATGCATTTGAAAAAAATTCAAATGGATTCTATTTTTACACTTTAAACACTACTTTCGCGGATCACTTGTTGATAATCTTTTTAAGACAAGTATGCATTTCATTTATCATATATTTATTTCTATGAGTCTTTTCAAGACAATAAATAATTTGGAAGCCATTGGAGAGAATACTATTTTCGCATTTCAAACACGACTTTCGCGCATAGTTTGTATATTATTTTTTGAACGCAAGTATGAATTTGTTTTATTTTAGTGTCATTATCTCAATGACTTTTTGAAAGTCACGAATTCATTTGAAAGCAATTAAGATGAATTCTATTTTCACACTTCGAACCCGACTTTCGTACATAACTTGCTAATGATCATTTATGGGCAAGTCTGTGTTTGTTTTATTTGAGATTCATGTCAATGAGTCTTTTCAAGTCACTAATGCATTTGAAAAGAATTCAAATGAATTCTTTTTTTACACTTTAAACACTACTTTCGCGGATCACTTGTTGATAATCTTTTTAACACAAGTATGCATTTGATTTATCATATATTTATTTCAATGAGTCTTTTCAAGACAATAAATAATTTGGAAGCCATTGGAGCGAATACTATTTTCGCATTTCAAACACGACTTTCGCGCATAGCTTGCATATTATTTTTTGAACGCAATTATGAATTTGTTTTATTTTAGTGTCATTAATTCAATGACTTTTTGAAAGTCACGAATTCATTTGAAAGCAATTAAAATGAATTCTATTTTCGCACTTCGAACCAGCCTTTCGTACATAACTTGCTAATTATCATTTAAGGGCAAGTATGCATTTGTTTTATTTCAGATTCATGTCAATGAGTCTTTTCAAGTCACTAATGCATTTGAAAAAAATTCAAATGAATTCTATTTTTACACTTTAAACACTACTTTCGCGGATCACTTGTTGATGACCTTTTTAAGACAAGTATGCATTTGATTTATCTTATATTTATTTCAATGAGTCTTTTCAAGACAATAAATAATTTGGAAGCCATTGGAGAGAATACTATTTTCGGATTTCAAACACGACTTTCGCGCATAGTTTGCATATTATTTTTTGAACGCAAGTATGAATTTGTTTTATTTTAGTGTCATTATCTCAATGACTTTTTGAAAGTCACGAATTCATTTGAAAGCAATTAAGATGAATTCTATTTTCACACTTCGAACCCGACTTTCGTACATAACTTGCTAATGATCATTTAAGGGCAAGTATGCGTTTGTTTTATTTGAGATTCATGTCAATGAGTCTTTTCAAGACACTAATGCATTTGAAAAAAATTCAAATGAATTCTATTTTTACACTTTAAACACTACTTTCGCGAATCACTTGTTGATAATCTTTTTAAGACAAGTATGCATTTGATTTATCACATATTTATTTCAATGAGTCTTTTCAAGACAACAAATCATTTGGAAGTAATTGGAGCGAATACTATTTTCGCATTTCAAACACGACTTTCGCGCATAGCTTGCATATTATTTTTTGAACGCAAGTATGAATTTGTTTTATTTTAGTGTCATTAATTCAATGACTTTTTGAAAGTCACGAATTCATTTGAAAGCAATTAAAATGAATTCTATTTTCGCACTTCGAACCAGCCTTTCGTACATAACTTGCTAATAATCATTTAAGGGCAAGTATGCGTTTGTTTTATTTGAGATTCATGTTAATGAGTCTTTGCAAGTCACTAATGCATTTGAAAAAAATTCAAATGAATTCTATTTTTACACTTTAAACACTACTTTCGCGGATCACTTGTTGATAATCTTTTTAAGAAAAAGTATGCATTTGATTTATCATATATTTATTTCAATCAGTCTTTTCCGGACAATAAATCATTTGGAAGCCATTGGAGCGAATACTATTTTCGCATTTCAAACACGACTTTCGCGCATAGCTTGCATATTACTTTTTGAACGCAAGTATGAATTTGTTTTATTTTAGTGTCATTAATTCAATGACTTTTTGAAAGTCACGAATTCATTTGAAAGCAATTAAAATGAATTCTATTTTCGCACTTCGAACCAGCCTTTCGTACATAACTTGCTAATAATCATTTAAGGGCAAGTATGCGTTTGTTTTATTTGAGATTCATGTTAATGAGTCTTTGCAAGTCACTAATGCATTTGAAAAAAATTCAAATGAATTCTATTTTTACACTTTAAACACTACTTTCGCGGATCACTTGTTGATAATCTTTTTAAGAAAAAGTATGCATTTGATTTATCATATATTTATTTCAATGAGTCTTTTCAAGACAATAAATCATTTGGAAGTAATTGGAACGAATACTATTTTCGCATTCCAAACACGACTTTCGCGCATAGCTTGCATATTATTTTTTGAACGCAAGTATGAATTTGTTTTATTTTAGTGTCATTATCTCAATGACTTTTTGAAAGTCACGAATTCATTTGAAAGCAATTAAAATGAATTCTATTTTCGCACTTCGAACCCGACTTTCGTACATAACTTGCTAATTATCATTTAAGGGCAAGTATGCGTTTGTTTTATTTGAGATTCATGTCAATGAGTCTTTTCAAGACACTAATGCATTTGAAAAAAATTCAAATGAATTCTATTTTTACACTTTAAACACTACTTTCGCGAATCACTTGTTGATAATCTTTTTAAGACAAGTATGCATTTGATTTGTCACATATTTATTTCAATGAGTCTTTTCAAGACAACAAATCATTTGGAAGTAATTGGAGCGAATACTATTTTCGCATTTCAAACACGACTTTCGCGCATAGCTTGCATATTATTTTTTGAACGCAAGTATGAATTTGTTTTATTTTAGTGTCATTAATTCAATGACTTTTTGAAAGTCACGAATTCATTTGAAAGCGATTAAAATGAATTCTATTTTCGCACTTCGAACCCGACTTTCGTACATAACTTGCTAATGATCATTTAAGGGCAAGTATGCGTTTGTTTTATTTGAGATTCATGTCAATGAGTCTTTTCAAGTCACTAATGCATTTGAAAAAAATTCAAATGAATTCTATTTTCACACTTTAAACACTACTTTCGCGGATCACTTGTTGATAATCTTTTTAAAACAAGTATGCATTTGATTTATCATATATTTATTTCAATGAGTCTTTTCAAGACAATAAATCATTTGGAAGTAATTGGAGCGAATACTATTTTCGCATTCCAAACACGACTTTCGCGCATCGCTTGCATATTATTTTCTGAACGCAAGTATGAATTTGTTTTATTTTAGTGTCATTATCTCAATGACTTTTTGAAAGTCACTAATTCATTTGAAAGCAATTAAAATGAATTCTATTTTCGCACTTCGAATCCGACTTTCGTACATAACTTGCTAATGATCATTTCAGGGCAAGTCTGCATTTGTTTTATTTGAAATTCATGTCAATGAGTCTTTTCAAGTCACTAATGCATTTGAAAACAATTCAAATGAATTCTATTTTTACACTTTAAACACTACTTTCGCGGCTCACTTGTTGATAATCTTTTTAAGAAAAGTATGCATTCGATTTATCATATATTTATTTCAATGAGTCTTTTCAAGACAATAAATAATTTGGAAGCCATTGGAGCGAATACTATTTCCGCATTTCAAACACGACTTTCGCGCATAGCTTGCATATTATTTTTTGAACGCAAGTATAAATTTGTTTTATCTTAGTGTCATTATCTCAATGACTTTTTGAAAGTCACTAATTCATTTGAAAGCAATTAAAATGAATTCTATTTTCGCACTTCGAACCCGACTTTCGTACATAACTTGCTAATGATCATTTAAGGGCAAGTCTGCGTTTGTTTTATTTGAGATTCATGTCAATGAGTCTTTTCAAGTCACTAATGCATTTGAAAAAAATTCAAATGGATTCTATTTTTACACTTTAAACACTACTTTCGCGGATCACTTGTTGATAATCTTTTTAAGACAAGTATGCATTTCATTTATCATATATTTATTTCTATGAGTCTTTTCAAGACAATAAATAATTTGGAAGCCATTGGAGAGAATACTATTTTCGCATTTCAAACACGACTTTCGCGCATAGTTTGTATATTATTTTTTGAACGCAAGTATGAATTTGTTTTATTTTAGTGTCATTATCTCAATGACTTTTTGAAAGTCACGAATTCATTTGAAAGCAATTAAGATGAATTCTATTTTCACACTTCGAACCCGACTTTCGTACATAACTTGCTAATGATCATTTATGGGCAAGTCTGTGTTTGTTTTATTTGAGATTCATGTCAATGAGTCTTTTCAAGTCACTAATGCATTTGAAAAGAATTCAAATGAATTCTTTTTTTACACTTTAAACACTACTTTCGCGGATCACTTGTTGATAATCTTTTTAACACAAGTATGCATTTGATTTATCATATATTTATTTCAATGAGTCTTTTCAAGACAATAAATAATTTGGAAGCCATTGGAGCGAATACTATTTTCGCATTTCAAACACGACTTTCGCGCATAGCTTGCATATTATTTTTTGAACGCAATTATGAATTTGTTTTATTTTAGTGTCATTAATTCAATGACTTTTTGAAAGTCACGAATTCATTTGAAAGCAATTAAAATGAATTCTATTTTCGCACTTCGAACCAGCCTTTCGTACATAACTTGCTAATTATCATTTAAGGGCAAGTATGCATTTGTTTTATTTCAGATTCATGTCAATGAGTCTTTTCAAGTCACTAATGCATTTGAAAAAAATTCAAATGAATTCTATTTTTACACTTTAAACACTACTTTCGCGGATCACTTGTTGATGACCTTTTTAAGACAAGTATGCATTTGATTTATCTTATATTTATTTCAATGAGTCTTTTCAAGACAATAAATAATTTGGAAGCCATTGGAGAGAATACTATTTTCGGATTTCAAACACGACTTTCGCGCATAGTTTGCATATTATTTTTTGAACGCAAGTATGAATTTGTTTTATTTTAGTGTCATTATCTCAATGACTTTTTGAAAGTCACGAATTCATTTGAAAGCAATTAAGATGAATTCTATTTTCACACTTCGAACCCGACTTTCGTACATAACTTGCTAATGATCATTTAAGGGCAAGTATGCGTTTGTTTTATTTGAGATTCATGTCAATGAGTCTTTTCAAGACACTAATGCATTTGAAAAAAATTCAAATGAATTCTATTTTTACACTTTAAACACTACTTTCGCGAATCACTTGTTGATAATCTTTTTAAGACAAGTATGCATTTGATTTATCACATATTTATTTCAATGAGTCTTTTCAAGACAACAAATCATTTGGAAGTAATTGGAGCGAATACTATTTTCGCATTTCAAACACGACTTTCGCGCATAGCTTGCATATTATTTTTTGAACGCAAGTATGAATTTGTTTTATTTTAGTGTCATTAATTCAATGACTTTTTGAAAGTCACGAATTCATTTGAAAGCAATTAAAATGAATTCTATTTTCGCACTTCGAACCAGCCTTTCGTACATAACTTGCTAATAATCATTTAAGGGCAAGTATGCGTTTGTTTTATTTGAGATTCATGTTAATGAGTCTTTGCAAGTCACTAATGCATTTGAAAAAAATTCAAATGAATTCTATTTTTACACTTTAAACACTACTTTCGCGGATCACTTGTTGATAATCTTTTTAAGAAAAAGTATGCATTTGATTTATCATATATTTATTTCAATCAGTCTTTTCCGGACAATAAATCATTTGGAAGCCATTGGAGCGAATACTATTTTCGCATTTCAAACACGACTTTCGCGCATAGCTTGCATATTACTTTTTGAACGCAAGTATGAATTTGTTTTATTTTAGTGTCATTAATTCAATGACTTTTTGAAAGTCACGAATTCATTTGAAAGCAATTAAAATGAATTCTATTTTCGCACTTCGAACCAGCCTTTCGTACATAACTTGCTAATAATCATTTAAGGGCAAGTATGCGTTTGTTTTATTTGAGATTCATGTTAATGAGTCTTTGCAAGTCACTAATGCATTTGAAAAAAATTCAAATGAATTCTATTTTTACACTTTAAACACTACTTTCGCGGATCACTTGTTGATAATCTTTTTAAGAAAAAGTATGCATTTGATTTATCATATATTTATTTCAATGAGTCTTTTCAAGACAATAAATCATTTGGAAGTAATTGGAACGAATACTATTTTCGCATTCCAAACACGACTTTCGCGCATAGCTTGCATATTATTTTTTGAACGCAAGTATGAATTTGTTTTATTTTAGTGTCATTATCTCAATGACTTTTTGAAAGTCACGAATTCATTTGAAAGCAATTAAAATGAATTCTATTTTCGCACTTCGAACCCGACTTTCGTACATAACTTGCTAATTATCATTTAAGGGCAAGTATGCGTTTGTTTTATTTGAGATTCATGTCAATGAGTCTTTTCAAGACACTAATGCATTTGAAAAAAATTCAAATGAATTCTATTTTTACACTTTAAACACTACTTTCGCGAATCACTTGTTGATAATCTTTTTAAGACAAGTATGCATTTGATTTATCACATATTTATTTCAATGAGTCTTTTCAAGACAACAAATCATTTGGAAGTAATTGGAGCGAATACTATTTTCGCATTTCAAACACGACTTTCGCGCATAGCTTGCATATTATTTTTTGAACGCAAGTATGAATTTGTTTTATTTTAGTGTCATTAATTCAATGACTTTTTGAAAGTCACGAATTCATTTGAAAGCAATTAAAATGAATTCTATTTTCGCACTTCGAACCAGCCTTTCGTACATAACTTGCTAATAATCATTTAAGGGCAAGTATGCGTTTATTTTATTTGAGATTCATGTTAATGAGTCTTTGCAAGTCACTAATGCATTTGAAAAAAATTCAAATGAATTCTATTTTTACACTTTAAACACTACTTTCGCGGATCACTTGTTGATAATCTTTTTAAGAAAAAGTATGCATTTGATTTATCATATATTTATTTCAATGAGTCTTTTCAAGACAATAAATCATTTGGAAGTAATTGGAACGAATACTATTTTCGCATTCCAAACACGACTTTCGCGCATAGCTTGCATATTATTTTTTGAACGCAAGTATGAATTTGTTTTATTTTAGTGTCATTATCTCAATGACTTTTTGAAAGTCACGAATTCATTTGAAAGCAATTAAAATGAATTCTATTTTCGCACTTCGAACCCGACTTTCGTACATAACTTGCTAATTATCATTTAAGGGCAAGTATGCGTTTGTTTTATTTGAGATTCATGTCAATGAGTCTTTTCAAGACACTAATGCATTTGAAAAAAATTCAAATGAATTCTATTTTTACACTTTAAACACTACTTTCGCGGATCACTTGTTGATAATCTTTTTAAAACAAGTATGCATTTGATTTATCATATATTTATTTCAATGAGTCTTTTCAAGACAACAAATCATTTGGAAGTAATTGCAGCGAATACTATTTTCGCATTCCAAACACGACTTTCGCGCATCGCTTGCATATTATTTTTTGAACGCAAGTATGAATTTGTTTTATTTTAGTGTCATTAATTCAATGACTTTTTGAAAGTCACGAATTCATTTGAAAGCAATTAAAATGAATTCTATTTTCGCACTTCGAACCAGCCTTTCGTACATAACTTGCTAATTATCATTTAAGGGCAAGTATGCGTTTGTTTTATTTGAGATTCATGTCAATGAGTCTTTTCAAGACACTAATGCATTTGAAAAAAATTCAAATGAATTCTGTTTTTACACTTTAAACACTACTTTCGCGAATCACTTGTTGATAATCTTTTTAAGACAAGTATGCATTTGATTTATCATATATTTATTTCAATGAGTCTTTTCAAGACAATAAATCATTTGGAAGTAATTGGAGCGAATACTATTTTCGCATTTCAAACACGACTTTCGCGCATAGCTTGCATATTATTTGTTGAACGCAATTATGAATTTGTTTTATTTCAGTGTCATTAATTCAATGACTTTTTGGAAGTCACGAATTCATTTGAAAGCAATTAAAATGAATTCTATTTTCGCACTTCGAACCAGCCTTTCGTACATAACTTGCTAATGATCATTTAAGGGCAAGTATGCGTTTGTTTTATTTGAGATTCATGTTAATGAGTCTTTGCAAGTCACTAATGCATTTGAAAAAAATTCAAATGAATTCTATTTTTACACTTTAAACACTACTTTCGCGGATCACTTGTTGATAATCTTTTTAAGAAAAAGTATGCATTTGATTTATCATATATTTATTTCAATGAGTCTTTTCAAGACAATAAATCATTTGGAAGTAATTGGAACGAATACTATTTTCGCATTCCAAACACGACTTTCGCGCATAGCTTGCATATTATTTTTTGAACGCAAGTATGAATTTGTTTTATTTTAGTGTCATTATCTCAATGACTTTTTGAAAGTCACGAATTCATTTGAAAGCAATTAAAATGAATTCTATTTTCGCACTTCGAACCCGACTTTCGTACATAACTTGCTAATTATCATTTAAGGGCAAGTATGCGTTTGTTTTATTTGAGATTCATGTCAATGAGTCTTTTCAAGACACTAATGCATTTGAAAAAAATTCAAATGAATTCTATTTTTACACTTTAAACACTACTTTCGCGAATCACTTGTTGATAATCTTTTTAAGACAAGTATGCATTTGATTTATCACATATTTATTTCAATGAGTCTTTTCAAGACAACAAATCATTTGGAAGTAATTGGAGCGAATACTATTTTCGCATTTCAAACACGACTTTCGCGCATAGCTTGCATATTATTTTTTGAACGCAAGTATGAATTTGTTTTATTTTAGTGTCATTAATTCAATGACTTTTTGAAAGTCACGAATTCATTTGAAAGCAATTAAAATGAATTCTATTTTCGCACTTCGAACCAGCCTTTCGTACATAACTTGCTAATAATCATTTAAGGGCAAGTATGCGTTTGTTTTATTTGAGATTCATGTTAATGAGTCTTTGCAAGTCACTAATGCATTTGAAAAAAATTCAAATGAATTCTATTTTTACACTTTAAACACTACTTTCGCGGATCACTTGTTGATAATCTTTTTAAGAAAAAGTATGCATTTGATTTATCATATATTTATTTCAATGAGTCTTTTCAAGACAATAAATCATTTGGAAGTAATTGGAACGAATACTATTTTCGCATTCCAAACACGACTTTCGCGCATAGCTTGCATATTATTTTTTGAACGCAAGTATGAATTTGTTTTATTTTAGTGTCATTATCTCAATGACTTTTTGAAAGTCACGAATTCATTTGAAAGCAATTAAAATGAATTCTATTTTCGCACTTCGAACCCGACTTTCGTACATAACTTGCTAATTATCATTTAAGGGCAAGTATGCGTTTGTTTTATTTGAGATTCATGTCAATGAGTCTTTTCAAGACACTAATGCATTTGAAAAAAATTCAAATGAATTCTATTTTTACACTTTAAACACTACTTTTGCGAATCACTTGTTGATAATCTTTTTAAGACAAGTATGCATTTGATTTATCACATATTTATTTCAATGAGTCTTTTCAAGACAACAAATCATTTGGAAGTAATTGGAGCGAATACTATTTTCGCATTTCAAACACGACTTTCGCGCATAGCTTGCATATTATTTTTTGAACGCAAGTATGAATTTGTTTTATTTTAGTGTCATTAATTCAATGACTTTTTGAAAGTCACGAATTCATTTGAAAGCAATTAAAATGAATTCTATTTTCGCACTTCGAACCAGCCTTTCGTACATAACTTGCTAATAATCATTTAAGGGCAAGTATGCGTTTGTTTTATTTGAGATTCATGTTAATGAGTCTTTGCAAGTCACTAATGCATTTGAAAAAAATTCAAATGAATTCTATTTTTACACTTTAAACACTACTTTCGCGGATCACTTGTTGATAATCTTTTTAAGAAAAAGTATGCATTTGATTTATCATATATTTATTTCAATGAGTCTTTTCAAGACAATAAATCATTTGGAAGTAATTGGAACGAATACTATTTTCGCATTCCAAACACGACTTTCGCGCATAGCTTGCATATTATTTTTTGAACGCAAGTATGAATTTGTTTTATTTTAGTGTCATTATCTCAATGACTTTTTGAAAGTCACGAATTCATTTGAAAGCAATTAAAATGAATTCTATTTTCGCACTTCGAACCCGACTTTCGTACATAACTTGCTAATTATCATTTAAGGGCAAGTATGCGTTTGTTTTATTTGAGATTCATGTCAATGAGTCTTTTCAAGACACTAATGCATTTGAAAAAAATTCAAATGAATTCTATTTTTACACTTTAAACACTACTTTCGCGAATCACTTGTTGATAATCTTTTTAAGACAAGTATGCATTTGATTTATCACATATTTATTTCAATGAGTCTTTTCAAGACAACAAATCATTTGGAAGTAATTGGAGCGAATACTATTTTCGCATTTCAAACACGACTTTCGCGCATAGCTTGCATATTATTTTTTGAACGCAAGTATGAATTTGTTTTATTTTAGTGTCATTAATTCAATGACTTTTTGAAAGTCACGAATTCATTTGAAAGCAATTAAAATGAATTCTATTTTCGCACTTCGAACCAGCCTTTCGTACATAACTTGCTAATTATCATTTAAGGGCAAGTATGCGTTTGTTTTATTTGAGATTCATGTCAATGAGTCTTTTCAAGACACTAATGCATTTGAAAAAAATTCAAATGAATTCTATTTTTACACTTTAAACACTACTTTCGCGGATCACTTGTTGATAATCTTTTTAAAACAAGTATGCATTTGATTTATCATATATTTATTTCAATGAGTCTTTTCAAGACAACAAATCATTTGGAAGTAATTGCAGCGAATACTATTTTCGCATTCCAAACACGACTTTCGCGCATCGCTTGCATATTATTTTTTGAACGCAAGTATGAATTTGTTTTATTTTAGTGTCATTAATTCAATGACTTTTTGAAAGTCACGAATTCATTTGAAAGCAATTAAAATGAATTCTATTTTCGCACTTCGAACCAGCCTTTCGTACATAACTTGCTAATTATCATTTAAGGGCAAGTATGCGTTTGTTTTATTTGAGATTCATGTCAATGAGTCTTTTCAAGACACTAATGCATTTGAAAAAAATTCAAATGAATTCTATTTTTACACTTTAAACACTACTTTCGCGGATCACTTGTTGATAATCTTTTTAAGACAAGTATGCATTTGATTTATCATATATTTATTTCAATGAGTCTTTTCAAGACAACAAATCATTTGGAAGTAATTGGAGCGAATACTATTTTCGCATTTCAAACACGACTTTCGCGCATAGCTTGCATATTATTTTTTGAACGCAAGTATGAATTTGTTTTATTTTAGTGTCATTAATTCAATGACTTTTTGAAAGTCACGAATTCATTTGAAAGCAATTAAAATGAATTCTATTTTCGCACTTCGAACCAGCCTTTCGTACATAACTTGCTAATAATCATTTAAGGGCAAGTATGCGTTTGTTTTATTTGAGATTCATGTTAATGAGTCTTTGCAAGTCACTAATGCATTTGAAAAAAATTCAAATGAATTCTATTTTTACACTTTAAACACTACTTTCGCGGATCACTTGTTGATAATCTTTTTAAGAAAAAGTATGCATTTGATTTATCATATATTTATTTCAATGAGTCTTTTCAAGACAATAAATCATTTGGAAGTAATTGGAACGAATACTATTTTCGCATTCCAAACACGACTTTCGCGCATAGCTTGCATATTATTTTTTGAACGCAAGTATGAATTTGTTTTATTTTAGTGTCATTATCTCAATGACTTTTTGAAAGTCACGAATTCATTTGAAAGCAATTAAAATGAATTCTATTTTCGCACTTCGAACCCGACTTTCGTACATAACTTGCTAATTATCATTTAAGGGCAAGTATGCGTTTGTTTTATTTGAGATTCATGTCAATGAGTCTTTTCAAGACACTAATGCATTTGAAAAAAATTCAAATGAATTCTATTTTTACACTTTAAACACTAGTTTCGCGAATTACTTGTTGATAATCTTTTTAAGACAAGTATGCATTTGATTTATCACATATTTATTTCAATGAGTCTTTTCAAGACAACAAATCATTTGGAAGTAATTGGAGCGAATACTATTTTCGCATTTCAAACACGACTTTCGCGCATAGCTTGCATATTATTTTTTGAACGCAAGTATGAATTTGTTTTATTTTAGTGTCATTAATTCAATGACTTTTTGAAAGTCACGAATTCATTTGAAAGCAATTAAAATGAATTCTATTTTCGCACTTCGAACCAGCCTTTCGTACATAACTTGCTAATTATCATTTAAGGGCAAGTATGCGTTTGTTTTATTTGAGATTCATGTCAATGAGTCTTTTCAAGACACTAATGCATTTGAAAAAAATTCAAATGAATTCTATTTTTACACTTTAAACACTACTTTCGCGGATCACTTGTTGATAATCTTTTTAAAACAAGTATGCATTTGATTTATCATATATTTATTTCAATGAGTCTTTTCAAGACAACAAATCATTTGGAAGTAATTGCAGCGAATACTATTTTCGCATT
Organism: Coriaria nepalensis; assembly: GCA_027186245.1. Taxonomy (NCBI): domain Eukaryota; kingdom Viridiplantae; phylum Streptophyta; class Magnoliopsida; order Cucurbitales; family Coriariaceae; genus Coriaria; species Coriaria nepalensis. Next base: position 20,293,836 of record CP114481.1, read on the forward strand.
CCAAACACGACTTTCGCGCATCGCTTGCATATTATTTTTTGAACGCAAGTATGAATTTGTTTTATTTTAGTGTCATTAATTCAATGACTTTTTGAAAGTCACGAATTCATTTGAAAGCAATTAAAATGAATTCTATTTTCGCACTTCGAACCAGCCTTTCGTACATAACTTGCTAATTATCATTTAAGGGCAAGTATGCGTTTGTTTTATTTGAGATTCATGTCAATGAGTCTTTTCAAGACACTAATGCATTTGAAAAAAATTCAAATGAATTCTATTTTTACACTTTAAACACTACTTTCGCGGATCACTTGTTGATAATCTTTTTAAGACAAGTATGCATTTGATTTATCATATATTTATTTCAATGAGTCTTTTCAAGACAATAAATCATTTGGAAGCCATTCGAGCGAATACTATTTTCGCATTCCCAACACGACTTTCGCGCATTGCTTGCATATTATTTTTTGAACGCAAGTATGAATTTGTTTTATTTTAGTGTCATTATCTCAATAACTTTTTGAAAGTCACTAATTCATTTGAAAGCCATTAAAATGAATTCTATTTTCGCACTTCGAACCCGACTTTCGTACATAACTTGGTAATGATCATTTAAGGGCAAGTATGCGTTTGTTTTATTTGAGATTGATGTCAATGAGTCTTTTCAAGACACTAATGCATTTGAAAAAAATTCAAATGAATTCTTTTTTTACATTTCAAACACTACTTTCGCGGATCACTTGTTGATGATCTTTTTAAGACAAGTATGCATTTGATTTATCATATATTTTTTTCAATGAGTCTTTTCAAGACAATAAATCATTTGGAAGCCATTCGAGCGAATACTATTTTCGCATTCCCAACACGACTTTCGCGCATTGCTTGCATATTATTTTTTGAACGCAAGTATGAATTTGTTTTATTTTAGTGTCATTATCTCAATAACTTTTTGAAAGTCACTAATTCATTTGAAAGCCATTAAAATGAATTCTATTTTCGCACTTCGAACCCGACTTTCGTACATAACTTGGTAATGATCATTTAAGGGCAAGTATGCGTTTGTTTTATTTGAGATTCATGTCAATGAGTCTTTTCAAGACACTAATGCATTTGAAAAAAATTCAAATGAATTCTATTTTTACACTTTAAACACTACTTTCGCGGATCACTTGTTGATAATCTTTTTAAAACAAGTATGCATTTGATTTATCATATATTTATTTCAATGAGTCTTTTCAAGACAACAAATCATTTGGAAGTAATTGCAGCGAATACTATTTTCGCATTCCAAACACGACTTTCGCGCATCGCTTGCATATTATTTTTTGAACGCAAGTATGAATTTGTTTTATTTTAGTGTCATTAATTCAATGACTTTTTGAAAGTCACGAATTCATTTGAAAGCAATTAAAATGAATTCTATTTTCGCACTTCGAACCAGCCTTTCGTACATAACTTGCTAATTATCATTTAAGGGCAAGTATGCGTTTGTTTTATTTGAGATTCATGTCAATGAGTCTTTTCAAGACACTAATGCATTTGAAAAAAATTCAAATGAATTCTATTTTTACACTTTAAACACTACTTTCGCGGATCACTTGTTGATAATCTTTTTAAGACAAGTATGCATTTGATTTATGATATATTTATTTCAATGAGTCTTTTCAAGACAATAAATCATTTGGAAGCCATTCGAGCGAATACTATTTTCGCATTCCCAACACGACTTTCGCGCATTGCTTGCATATTATTTTTTGAACGCAAGTATGAATTTGTTTTATTTTAGTGTCATTATCTCAATAACTTTTTGAAAGTCACTAATTCATTTGAAAGCCATTAAAATGAATTCTATTTTCGCACTTCGAACCCGACTTTCGTACATAACTTGGTAATGATCATTTAAGGGCAAGTATGCGTTTGTTTTATTTGAGATTGATGTCAATGAGTCTTTTCAAGACACTAATGCATTTGAAAAAAATTCAAATGAATTCTTTTTTTACATTTCAAACACTACTTTCGCGGATCACTTGTTGATGATCTTTTTAAGACAAGTATGCATTTGATTTATCATATATTTTTTTCAATGAGTCTTTTCAAGACAATAAATCATTTGGAAGCCATTCGAGCGAATACTATTTTCGCATTCCCAACACGACTTTCGCGCATTGCTTGCATATTATTTTTTGAACGCAAGTATGAATTTGTTTTATTTTAGTGTCATTATCTCAATAACTTTTTGAAAGTCACTAATTCATTTGAAAGCCATTAAAATGAATTCTATTTTCGCACTTCGAACCCGACTTTCGTACATAACTTGGTAATGATCATTTAAGGGCAAGTATGCGTTTGTTTTATTTGAGATTCATGTCAATGAGTCTTTTCAAGACACTAATGCATTTGAAAAAAATTCAAATGAATTATTTTTTTACATTTCAAACACTACTTCCGCGGATCACTTGTTGATGATCTTTTTAAGACAAGTATGCATTTGATTTATCATATATTTATTTCAATGAGTCTTTTCAAGACAATAAATCATTTGGAAGCCATTGGAGCGAATACTATTTTCACATTTCAAACACGACTTTCGCGCATGGCTTGCATATTATTTTTTTAACGCAAGTATGAATTTGTTTTGTTTTAGTGTCATTATCTCAATGACTTTTTGAAAGTCACTAATTCATTTGAAAGCTATTAAAATGAATTCTGTTTTCGCACTTCGAACCCGACTTTCGTACATAACTTGCTAATGATCATTTAAGGGCAGGTATGCGTTTGTTTTATTTGAGAATCATGTCAATGAGTCTTTTCAAGACACTAATGCATTTGAAAAAAATTCAAATGAATTCTATTTTTACACTTTAAACACTACTTTCGCAGATCACTTGTTGATAATCTTTTTAAGACAAGTATGCATTTGATTTATCATATATTTATTTCAATGAGTCTTTTCAAGACAACAAATCATTTGGAAGTAATTGGAGCGAATACTATTTTCGCATTTCAAACACGACTTTCGCGCATAGCTTGCATATTATTTTTTGAACGCAAGTATGAATTTGTTTTATTTTAGTGTCATTAATTCAATGACTTTTTGAAAGTCACGAATTCATTTGAAAGCAATTAAAATGAATTCTATTTTCGCACTTCGAACCCGACTTTCGTACATAACTTGCTAATGATCATTTAAGGGCAAGTCTGCGTTTGTCTTATTTGAGATTCATGTCAATGAGTCTTTTCACGTCACTAATGCATTTGAAAAAAATTCAAATGAATTCTATTTTTACACTTTAAACACTACTTTCGCGGATCACTTGTTGATAATCTTTTTAAAACAAGTATGAATTTGATTTATCATATATTTATTTCAATGAGTCTTTTCAAGACAATAAATCATTTGGAAGTAATTGGAGCGAATACTATTTTCGCATTCCAAACACGACTTTCGCGCATAGCTTGCATATTATTTTTTGAACGCAAGTATGAATTTGTTTTATTTTAGCGTCATTATCTCAATAACTTTTTGAAAGTCACTAATTCATTTGAAAGCAATTAAAATGAATTCTATTTTCGCACTTCGAATCCGACTTTCGTACATAACTTGCTAATGATCATTTAAGGGCAAGTATGCGTTTGTTTTATTTGAGATTCATGTCAATGAGTCTTTTCGAGACACTAATGCATTTGAAAAAAATTCAAATGAATTCTTTTTTTACATTTCGAACACTACTTTCGCGGATCACTTGTTGATGATCTTTTTAAGACAAGTATACATTTGATTTATCATATATTTATTTCAATGAGTCTTTTCAAGAGAATAAATCATTTGGAAGCCATTGGAGCGAATACTATTTTCGCATTCCAAACACGACTTTCGCGCATAGCTTGCATATTATTTTTTGAACGCAAGTATGAATTTGTTTTATTTTAGCGTCATTATCTCAATAACTTTTTGAAAGTCACTAATTCATTTGAAAGCCATTAAAATGAATTCTATTTTCGCACTTCGAACCCGACTTTCGTACATAACTTGGTAATGATCATTTAAGGGCAAGTATGCATTTGTTTTATTTGAGATTGATGTCAATGAGTCTTTTCAAGACACTAATGCATTTGAAAAAAATTCAAATGAATTCTTTTTTTACATTTCAAACACTACTTTCGCGGATCACTTGTTGATAATCTTTTTAAGAAAAAGTATGCATTTGATTTATCATATATTTATTTCAATGAGTCTTTTCAAGACAATAAATCATTTGGAAGTAATTGGAACGAATACTATTTTCGCATTCCAAACACGACTTTCGCGCATAGCTTGCATATTATTTTTTGAACGCAAGTATGAATTTGTTTTATTTTAGTGTCATTATCTCAATGACTTTTTGAAAGTCACGAATTCATTTGAAAGCAATTAAAATGAATTCTATTTTCGCACTTCGAACCCGACTTTCGTACATAACTTGCTAATGATCATTTAAGGGCAAGTCTGCGTTTGTCTTATTTGAGATTCATGTCAATGAGTCTTTTCACGTCACTAATGCATTTGAAAAAAATTCAAATGAATTCTATTTTTACACTTTAAACACTACTTTCGCGGATCACTTGTTGATAATCTTTTTAAAACAAGTATGAATTTGATTTATCATATATTTATTTCAATGAGTCTTTTCAAGACAATAAATCATTTGGAAGTAATTGGAGCGAATACTATTTTCGCATTCCAAACACGACTTTCGCGCATAGCTTGCATATTATTTTTTGAACGCAAGTATGAATTTGTTTTATTTTAGCGTCATTATCTCAATAACTTTTTGAAAGTCACTAATTCATTTGAAAGCAATTAAAATGAATTCTATTTTCGCACTTCGAATCCGACTTTCGTACATAACTTGCTAATGATCATTTAAGGGCAAGTATGCGTTTGTTTTATTTGAGATTCATGTCAATGAGTCTTTTCGAGACACTAATGCATTTGAAAAAAATTCAAATGAATTCTTTTTTTACATTTCGAACACTACTTTCGCGGATCACTTGTTGATGATCTTTTTAAGACAAGTATACATTTGATTTATCATATATTTATTTCAATGAGTCTTTTCAAGAGAATAAATCATTTGGAAGCCATTGGAGCGAATACTATTTTCGCATTCCAAACACGACTTTCGCGCATAGCTTGCATATTATTTTTTGAACGCAAGTATGAATTTGTTTTATTTTAGCGTCATTATCTCAATAACTTTTTGAAAGTCACTAATTCATTTGAAAGCCATTAAAATGAATTCTATTTTCGCACTTCGAACCCGACTTTCGTACATAACTTGGTAATGATCATTTAAGGGCAAGTATGCATTTGTTTTATTTGAGATTGATGTCAATGAGTCTTTTCAAGACACTAATGCATTTGAAAAAAATTCAAATGAATTCTTTTTTTACATTTCAAACACTACTTTCGCGGATCACTTGTTGATAATCTTTTTAAGAAAAAGTATGCATTTGATTTATCATATATTTATTTCAATGAGTCTTTTCAAGACAATAAATCATTTGGAAGTAATTGGAACGAATACTATTTTCGCATTCCAAACACGACTTTCGCGCATAGCTTGCATATTATTTTTTGAACGCAAGTATGAATTTGTTTTATTTTAGTGTCATTATCTCAATGACTTTTTGAAAGTCACGAATTCATTTGAAAGCAATTAAAATGAATTCTATTTTCGCACTTCGAACCCGACTTTCGTACATAACTTGCTAATTATCATTTAAGGGCAAGTATGCGTTTGTTTTATTTGAGATTCATGTCAATGAGTCTTTTCAAGACACTAATGCATTTGAAAAAAATTCAAATGAATTCTATTTTTACACTTTAAACACTACTTTCGCGAATCACTTGTTGATAATCTTTTTAAGACAAGTATGCATTTGATTTATCACATATTTATTTCAATGAGTCTTTTCAAGACAACAAATCATTTGGAAGTAATTGGAGCGAATACTATTTTCGCATTTCAAACACGACTTTCGCGCATAGCTTGCATATTATTTTTTGAACGCAAGTATGAATTTGTTTTATTTTAGTGTCATTAATTCAATGACTTTTTGAAAGTCACGAATTCATTTGAAAGCAATTAAAATGAATTCTATTTTCGCACTTCGAACCAGCCTTTCGTACATAACTTGCTAATTATCATTTAAGGGCAAGTATGCGTTTGTTTTATTTGAGATTCATGTCAATGAGTCTTTTCAAGACACTAATGCATTTGAAAAAAATTCAAATGAATTCTATTTTTACACTTTAAACACTACTTTCGCGGATCACTTGTTGATAATCTTTTTAAAACAAGTATGCATTTGATTTATCATATATTTATTTCAATGAGTCTTTTCAAGACAACAAATCATTTGGAAGTAATTGCAGCGAATACTATTTTCGCATTCCAAACACGACTTTCGCGCATCGCTTGCATATTATTTTTTGAACGCAAGTATGAATTTGTTTTATTTTAGTGTCATTAATTCAATGACTTTTTGAAAGTCACGAATTCATTTGAAAGCAATTAAAATGAATTCTATTTTCGCACTTCGAACCAGCCTTTCGTACATAACTTGCTAATTATCATTTAAGGGCAAGTATGCGTTTGTTTTATTTGAGATTCATGTCAATGAGTCTTTTCAAGACACTAATGCATTTGAAAAAAATTCAAATGAATTCTATTTTTACACTTTAAACACTACTTTCGCGGATCACTTGTTGATAATCTTTTTAAGACAAGTATGCATTTGATTTATCATATATTTATTTCAATGAGTCTTTTCAAGACAATAAATCATTTGGAAGCCATTCGAGCGAATACTATTTTCGCATTCCCAACACGACTTTCGCGCATTGCTTGCATATTATTTTTTGAACGCAAGTATGAATTTGTTTTATTTTAGTGTCATTATCTCAATAACTTTTTGAAAGTCACTAATTCATTTGAAAGCCATTAAAATGAATTCTATTTTCGCACTTCGAACCCGACTTTCGTACATAACTTGGTAATGATCATTTAAGGGCAAGTATGCGTTTGTTTTATTTGAGATTGATGTCAATGAGTCTTTTCAAGACACTAATGCATTTGAAAAAAATTCAAATGAATTCTTTTTTTACATTTCAAACACTACTTTCGCGGATCACTTGTTGATGATCTTTTTAAGACAAGTATGCATTTGATTTATCATATATTTTTTTCAATGAGTCTTTTCAAGACAATAAATCATTTGGAAGCCATTCGAGCGAATACTATTTTCGCATTCCCAACACGACTTTCGCGCATTGCTTGCATATTATTTTTTGAACGCAAGTATGAATTTGTTTTATTTTAGTGTCATTATCTCAATAACTTTTTGAAAGTCACTAATTCATTTGAAAGCCATTAAAATGAATTCTATTTTCGCACTTCGAACCCGACTTTCGTACATAACTTGGTAATGATCATTTAAGGGCAAGTATGCGTTTGTTTTATTTGAGATTCATGTCAATGAGTCTTTTCAAGACACTAATGCATTTGAAAAAAATTCAAATGAATTCTATTTTTACACTTTAAACACTACTTTCGCGGATCACTTGTTGATAATCTTTTTAAAACAAGTATGCATTTGATTTATCATATATTTATTTCAATGAGTCTTTTCAAGACAACAAATCATTTGGAAGTAATTGCAGCGAATACTATTTTCGCATTCCAAACACGACTTTCGCGCATCGCTTGCATATTATTTTTTGAACGCAAGTATGAATTTGTTTTATTTTAGTGTCATTAATTCAATGACTTTTTGAAAGTCACGAATTCATTTGAAAGCAATTAAAATGAATTCTATTTTCGCACTTCGAACCAGCCTTTCGTACATAACTTGCTAATTATCATTTAAGGGCAAGTATGCGTTTGTTTTATTTGAGATTCATGTCAATGAGTCTTTTCAAGACACTAATGCATTTGAAAAAAATTCAAATGAATTCTATTTTTACACTTTAAACACTACTTTCGCGGATCACTTGTTGATAATCTTTTTAAGACAAGTATGCATTTGATTTATGATATATTTATTTCAATGAGTCTTTTCAAGACAATAAATCATTTGGAAGCCATTCGAGCGAATACTATTTTCGCATTCCCAACACGACTTTCGCGCATTGCTTGCATATTATTTTTTGAACGCAAGTATGAATTTGTTTTATTTTAGTGTCATTATCTCAATAACTTTTTGAAAGTCACTAATTCATTTGAAAGCCATTAAAATGAATTCTATTTTCGCACTTCGAACCCGACTTTCGTACATAACTTGGTAATGATCATTTAAGGGCAAGTATGCGTTTGTTTTATTTGAGATTGATGTCAATGAGTCTTTTCAAGACACTAATGCATTTGAAAAAAATTCAAATGAATTCTTTTTTTACATTTCAAACACTACTTTCGCGGATCACTTGTTGATGATCTTTTTAAGACAAGTATGCATTTGATTTATCATATATTTTTTTCAATGAGTCTTTTCAAGACAATAAATCATTTGGAAGCCATTCGAGCGAATACTATTTTCGCATTCCCAACACGACTTTCGCGCATTGCTTGCATATTATTTTTTGAACGCAAGTATGAATTTGTTTTATTTTAGTGTCATTATCTCAATAACTTTTTGAAAGTCACTAATTCATTTGAAAGCCATTAAAATGAATTCTATTTTCGCACTTCGAACCCGACTTTCGTACATAACTTGGTAATGATCATTTAAGGGCAAGTATGCGTTTGTTTTATTTGAGATTCATGTCAATGAGTCTTTTCAAGACACTAATGCATTTGAAAAAAATTCAAATGAATTATTTTTTTACATTTCAAACACTACTTCCGCGGATCACTTGTTGATGATCTTTTTAAGACAAGTATGCATTTGATTTATCATATATTTATTTCAATGAGTCTTTTCAAGACAATAAATCATTTGGAAGCCATTGGAGCGAATACTATTTTCACATTTCAAACACGACTTTCGCGCATGGCTTGCATATTATTTTTTTAACGCAAGTATGAATTTGTTTTGTTTTAGTGTCATTATCTCAATGACTTTTTGAAAGTCACTAATTCATTTGAAAGCTATTAAAATGAATTCTGTTTTCGCACTTCGAACCCGACTTTCGTACATAACTTGCTAATGATCATTTAAGGGCAGGTATGCGTTTGTTTTATTTGAGAATCATGTCAATGAGTCTTTTCAAGACACTAATGCATTTGAAAAAAATTCAAATGAATTCTATTTTTACACTTTAAACACTACTTTCGCAGATCACTTGTTGATAATCTTTTTAAGACAAGTATGCATTTGATTTATCATATATTTATTTCAATGAGTCTTTTCAAGACAACAAATCATTTGGAAGTAATTGGAGCGAATACTATTTTCGCATTTCAAACACGACTTTCGCGCATAGCTTGCATATTATTTTTTGAACGCAAGTATGAATTTGTTTTATTTTAGTGTCATTAATTCAATGACTTTTTGAAAGTCACGAATTCATTTGAAAGCAATTAAAATGAATTCTATTTTCGCACTTCGAACCCGACTTTCGTACATAACTTGCTAATGATCATTTAAGGGCAAGTCTGCGTTGGTCTTATTTGAGATTCATGTCAATGAGTCTTTTCACGTCACTAATGCATTTGAAAAAAATTCAAATGAATTCTATTTTTACACTTTAAACACTACTTTCGCGGATCACTTGTTGATAATCTTTTTAAAACAAGTATGAATTTGATTTATCATATATTTATTTCAATGAGTCTTTTCAAGACAATAAATCATTTGGAAGTAATTGGAGCGAATACTATTTTCGCATTCCAAACACGACTTTCGCGCATAGCTTGCATATTATTTTTTGAACGCAAGTATGAATTTGTTTTATTTTAGCGTCATTATCTCAATAACTTTTTGAAAGTCACTAATTCATTTGAAAGCAATTAAAATGAATTCTATTTTCGCACTTCGAATCCGACTTTCGTACATAACTTGCTAATGATCATTTAAGGGCAAGTATGCGTTTGTTTTATTTGAGATTCATGTCAATGAGTCTTTTCGAGACACTAATGCATTTGAAAAAAATTCAAATGAATTCTTTTTTTACATTTCGAACACTACTTTCGCGGATCACTTGTTGATGATCTTTTTAAGACAAGTATACATTTGATTTATCATATATTTATTTCAATGAGTCTTTTCAAGAGAATAAATCATTTGGAAGCCATTGGAGCGAATACTATTTTCGCATTCCAAACACGACTTTCGCGCATAGCTTGCATATTATTTTTTGAACGCAAGTATGAATTTGTTTTATTTTAGCGTCATTATCTCAATAACTTTTTGAAAGTCACTAATTCGTTTGAAAGCAATTAAAATGAATTCTATTTTCGCACTTCGAATCCGACTTTCGTACATAACTTGCTAGTGATCATTTCAGGGCAAGTATGCGTTTGTTTTATTTGAGATTCATGTCAATGAGTCTTTTCAAGTCACTAATGCATTTGAAAAAAATTCAAATGAATTCTTTTTTTACATTTCAAACACTACTGTCGCGGATCACTTGTTGATAATCTTTTTAAGACAAGTATGCATTTGATTTATCATATATTTATTTCAATGAGTCTTTTCAAGACAATAAATCATTTGGAAGCCATTCGAGCGAATACTATTTTCGCATTCCCAACACGACTTTCGCGCATAGCTTGCATATTATTTTTTGAACGCAAGTATGAATTTGTTTTATTTTAGTGTCATTATCTCAATAACTTTTTGAAAGTCACTAATTCATTTGAAAGCCACTAAAATGAATTCTATTTTCGCACTTCGAACCCGACTTTCGTACATAACTTGGTAATGATCATTTAAGGGCAAGTATGCGTTTGTTTTATTTGAGATTCATGTCAATGAGTCTTTTCAAGACACTAATGCATTTGAAAAAAATTCAAATGAATTCTTTTTTTACATTTCGAACACTACTTTCGCGAATCACTTGTTGATGATCTTTTTAAGACAAGTATGCATTTGATTTATCATATATTTATTTCAATGAGTCTTTTCAAGACAATAAATCATTTGGAAGCCATTGGAGCGAATACTATTTTCACATTTCAAACACGACTTTCGCGCATGGCTTGCATATTATTTTTTTAACGCAAGTATGAATTTGTTTTGTTTTAGTGTCATTATCTCAATGACTTTTTGAAAGTCACTAATTCATTTGAAAGCTATTAAAATGAATTCTGTTTTCGCACTTCGAACCCGACTTTCGTACATAACTTGCTAATGATCATTTAAGGGCAAGTATGCGTTTGTTTTATTTGAGAATCATGTCAATGAGTCTTTTCAAGACACTAATGCATTTGAAAAAAATTCAAATGAATTCTATTTTTACACTTTAAACACTACTTTCGCGGATCACTTGTTGATAATCTTTTTAGGACAAGTATGCATTTGATTTATCATATATTTATTTCAATGAGTCTTTTCAAGACAATAAATCATTTGGAAGCCATTCGAGCGAATACTATTTTCGCATTCCCAACACGACTTTCGCGCATTGCTTGCATATTATTTTTTGAACGCAAGTATGAATTTGTTTTATTTTAGTGTCATTATCTCAATAATTTTTGAAAGTCACTAATTCATTTGAAAGCCATTAAAATGAATTCTATTTTCGCACTTCGAACCCGACTTTCGTACATAACTTGGTAATGATCATTTAAGGGCAAGTATGCGTTTGTTTTATTTGAGATTCATGTCAATGAGTCTTTTCAAGACACTAATGCATTTGAAAAAAATTCAAATGAATTATTTTTTTACATTTCAAACACTACTTCCGCGGATCACTTGTTGATGATCTTTTTAAGACAAGTATGCATTTGATTTATCATATATTTATTTCAATGAGTCTTTTCAAGACAATAAATCATTTGGAAGCCATTGGAGCGAATACTATTTTCACATTTCAAACACGACTTTCGCGCATGGCTTGAATATTATTTTTTTAACGCAAGTATGAATTTGTTTTGTTTTAGTGTCATTATCTCAATGACTTTTTGAAAGTCACTAATTCATTTGAAAGCTATTAAAATGAATTCTGTTTTCGCTCTTCGAACCCGACTTTCGTACATAACTTGCTAATGATCATTTAAGGGCAGGTATGCGTTTGTTTTATTTGAGAATCATGTCAATGAGTCTTTTCAAGACACTAATGCATTTGAAAAAAATTCAAATGAATTATTTTTTTACATTTCAAACACTACTTCCGCGGATCACTTGTTGATGATCTTTTTAAGACAAGTATGCATTTGATTTATCATATATTTATTTCAATGAGTCTTTTCAAGACAATAAATCATTTGGAAGCCATTGGAGCGAATACTATTTTCGCATTTCAAACACAACTTTCGCGCATAGTTTGCATATTATTTTTTGAACGCAAGTATGAATTTGTTTTATTTTAGTGTCATTAATTCAATGACTTTTTGAAAGTCACGAATTCATTTGAAAGCAATTAAAATGAATTCTATTTTCGCACTTCGAACCAGCCTTTCGTACATAACTTGCTAATTATCATTTAAGGGCAAGTATGCGTTTGTTTTATTTGAGATTCATGTCAATGAGTCTTTTCAAGACACTAATGCATTTGAAAAAAATTCAAATGAATTCTATTTTTACACTTTAAACACTACTTTCGCGAATCACTTGTTGATGATCTTTTTAAGACAAGTATGCATTTGATTTATCATATATTTATTTCAATGAGTCTTTTCAAGACAATAAATCATTTGGAAGCCATTGGAGCGAATACTATTTTCACATTTCAAACACGACTTTCGCGCATGGCTTGCATATTATTTTTTTAACGCAAGTATGAATTTGTTTTGTTTTAGTGTCATTATCTCAATGACTTTTTGAAAGTCACTAATTCATTTGAAAGCTATTAAAATGAATTCTGTTTTCGCACTTCGAACCCGACTTTCGTACATAACTTGCTAATGATCATTTAAGGGCAAGTATGCGTTTGTTTTATTTGAGATTCATGTCAATGAGTCATTTCAAGACACTAATGCATTTGAAAAAAATTCAAATGAATTATTTTTTTACATTTCAAACACTACTTCCGCGGATCACTTGTTGATGATCTTTTTAAGACAAGTATGCATTTGATTTATCATATATTTATTTCAATGAGTCTTTTCAAGACAACAAATCATTTGGAAGTAATTGGAGCGAATACTATTTTCGCATTTCAAACACAACTTTCGCGCATAGTTTGCATATTATTTTTTGAACGCAAGTATGAATTTGTTTTATTTTAGTGTCATTAATTCAATGACTTTTTGAAAGTCACGAATTCATTTGAAAGCAATTAAAATGAATTCTATTTTCGCACTTCGAACCCGACTTTCGTACATAACTTGGTAATGATCATTTAAGGGCAAGTATGCGTTTGTTTTATTTGAGATTCATGTCAATGAGTCTTTTCAAGACACTAATGCATTTGAAAAAAATTCAAATGAATTATTTTTTTACATTTCAAACACTACTTCCGCGGATCACTTGTTGATGATCTTTTTAAGACAAGTATGCATTTGATTTATCATATATTTATTTCAATGAGTCTTTTCAAGACAATAAATCATTTGGAAGCCATTGGAGCGAATACTATTTTCACATTTCAAACACGACTTTCGCGCATGGCTTGCATATTATTTTTTTAACGCAAGTATGAATTTGTTTTGTTTTAGTGTCATTATCTCAATGACTTTTTGAAAGTCACTAATTCATTTGAAAGCTATTAAAATGAATTCTGTTTTCGCACTTCGAACCCGACTTTCGTACATAACTTGCTAATGATCATTTAAGGGCAGGTATGCGTTTGTTTTATTTGAGAATCATGTCAATGAGTCTTTTCAAGACACTAATGCATTTGAAAAAAATTCAAATGAATTATTTTTTTACATTTCAAACACTACTTCCGCGGATCACTTGTTGATGATCTTTTTAAGACAAGTATGCATTTGATTTATCATATATTTATTTCAATGAGTCTTTTCAAGACAATAAATCATTTGGAAGCCATTGGAGCGAATACTATTTTCGCATTTCAAACACAACTTTCGCGCATAGTTTGCATATTATTTTTTGAACGCAAGTATGAATTTGTTTTATTTTAGTGTCATTAATTCAATGACTTTTTGAAAGTCACGAATTCATTTGAAAGCAATTAAAATGAATTCTATTTTCGCACTTCGAACCAGCCTTTCGTACATAACTTGCTAATTATCATTTAAGGGCAAGTATGCGTTTGTTTTATTTGAGATTCATGTCAATGAGTCTTTTCAAGACACTAATGCATTTGAAAAAAATTCAAATGAATTCTATTTTTACACTTTAAACACTACTTTCGCGAATCACTTGTTGATGATCTTTTTAAGACAAGTATGCATTTGATTTATCATATATTTATTTCAATGAGTCTTTTCAAGACAATAAATCATTTGGAAGCCATTGGAGCGAATACTATTTTCACATTTCAAACACGACTTTCGCGCATGGCTTGCATATTATTTTTTTAACGCAAGTATGAATTTGTTTTGTTTTAGTGTCATTATCTCAATGACTTTTTGAAAGTCACTAATTCATTTGAAAGCTATTAAAATGAATTCTGTTTTCGCACTTCGAACCCGACTTTCGTACATAACTTGCTAATGATCATTTAAGGGCAAGTATGCGTTTGTTTTATTTGAGATTCATGTCAATGAGTCTTTTCAAGACACTAATGCATTTGAAAAAAATTCAAATGAATTATTTTTTTACATTTCAAACACTACTTCCGCGGATCACTTGTTGATGATCTTTTTAAGACAAGTATGCATTTGATTTATCATATATTTATTTCAATGAGTCTTTTCAAGACAATAAATCATTTGGAAGCCATTGGAGCGAATACTATTTTCGCATTTCAAACACAACTTTCGCGCATAGTTTGCATATTATTTTTTGAACGCAAGTATGAATTTGTTTTATTTTAGTGTCATTAATTCAATGACTTTTTGAAAGTCACGAATTCATTTGAAAGCAATTAAAATGAATTCTATTTTCGCACTTCGAACCCGACTTTCGTACATAACTTGGTAATGATCATTTAAGGGCAAGTATGCGTTTGTTTTATTTGAGATTCATGTCAATGAGTCTTTTCAAGACACTAATGCATTTGAAAAAAATTCAAATGAATTATTTTTTTACATTTCAAACACTACTTCCGCGGATCACTTGTTGATGATCTTTTTAAGACAAGTATGCATTTGATTTATCATATATTTATTTCATGAGTCTTTTCAAGACAATAAATCATTTGGAAGCCATTGGAGCGAATACTATTTTCACATTTCAAACATGACTTTCGCGCATGGCTTGCATATTATTTTTTTAACGCAAGTATGAATTTGTTTTGTTTTAGTGTCATTATCTCAATGACTTTTTGAAAGTCACTAATTCATTTGAAAGCTATTAAAATGAATTCTGTTTTCGCACTTCGAACCCGACTTTCGTACATAACTTGCTAATGATCATTTAAGGGCAGGTATGCGTTTGTTTTATTTGAGAATCATGTCAATGAGTCTTTTCAAGACACTAATGCATTTGAAAAAAATTCAAATGAATTCTATTTTTACACTTTAAACACTACTTTCGCAGATCACTTGTTGATAATCTTTTTAAGACAAGTATGCATTTGATTTATCATATATTTATTTCAATGAGTCTTTTCAAGACAACAAATCATTTGGAAGTAATTGGAGCGAATACTATTTTCGCATTTCAAACACAACTTTCGCGCATAGTTTGCATATTATTTTTTGAACGCAAGTATGAATTTGTTTTATTTTAGTGTCATTAATTCAATGACTTTTTGAAAGTCACGAATTCATTTGAAAGCAATTAAAATGAATTCTATTTTCGCACTTCGAACCCGACTTTCGTACATAACTTGGTAATGATCATTTAAGGGCAAGTATGCGTTTGTTTTATTTGAGATTCATGTCAATGAGTCTTTTCAAGACACTAATGCATTTGAAAAAAATTCAAATGAATTATTTTTTTACATTTCAAACACTACTTCCGCGGATCACTTGTTGATGATCTTTTTAAGACAAGTATGCATTTGATTTATCATATATTTATTTCAATGAGTCTTTTCAAGACAATAAATCATTTGGAAGCCATTGGAGCGAATACTATTTTCACATTTCAAACACGACTTTCGCGCATGGCTTGCATATTATTTTTTTAACGCAAGTATGAATTTGTTTTGTTTTAGTGTCATTATCTCAATGACTTTTTGAAAGTCACTAATTCATTTGAAAGCTATTAAAATGAATTCTGTTTTCGCACTTCGAACCCGACTTTCGTACATAACTTGCTAATGATCATTTAAGGGCAGGTATGCGTTTGTTTTATTTGAGAATCATGTCAATGAGTCTTTTCAAGACACTAATGCATTTGAAAAAAATTCAAATGAATTCTATTTTTACACTTTAAACACTACTTTCGCAGATCACTTGTTGATAATCTTTTTAAGACAAGTATGCATTTGATTTATCATATATTTATTTCAATGAGTCTTTTCAAGACAACAAATCATTTGGAAGTAATTGGAGCGAATACTATTTTCGCATTTCAAACACGACTTTCGCGCATAGCTTGCATATTATTTTTTGAACGCAAGTATGAATTTGTTTTATTTTAGTGTCATTAATTCAATGACTTTTTGAAAGTCACGAATTCATTTGAAAGCAATTAAAATGAATTCTATTTTCGCACTTCGAACCCGACTTTCGTACATAACTTGCTAATGATCATTTAAGGGCAAGTCTGCGTTTGTCTTATTTGAGATTCATGTCAATGAGTCTTTTCAAGTCACTAATGCATTTGAAAAAAATTCAAATGAATTCTATTTTTACACTTTAAACACTACTTTCGCGGATCACTTGTTGATAATCTTTTTAAGACAAGTATGCATTTGATTTATCATATATTTATTTCAATGAGTCTTTTCAAGACAATAAATCATTTGGAAGTAATTGGAGCGAATACTATTTTCCCATTCTAAACACGACTTTCGCGCATAGCTTGCATATTATTTTTTGAACGCAAGTATGAATTTGTTTTATTTTAGTGTTATTATCTCAATGACTTTTTGAAAGTCACTAATTCAATTGAAAGCCATTAAAATGAATTCTATTTTCG
Source organism: Coriaria nepalensis (assembly GCA_027186245.1). Lineage (NCBI taxonomy): Eukaryota > Viridiplantae > Streptophyta > Magnoliopsida > Cucurbitales > Coriariaceae > Coriaria > Coriaria nepalensis. Next base: position 20,311,137 of record CP114481.1, read on the forward strand.
CACTTTGAACCCGACTTTCCTACATAACTTGCTAATGATCATTTAAGGGCAAGTTTGCATTTGTTTTATTTGAGATTCATGTCAATGAGTCTTTTCAAGACACTAATGCATTTGAAAAATATTCAAATGAATTCTATTTTTACACTTTAAACACTACTTTCGCGGATCACTTGTTGATAATCTTTTTAAGACAAGTATGTATTTGATTTATCGTACATTTATTTTAATAAGTCTTTTCAATACAATAAATCATTTGGAAGCCATTGGAGCGAATACTATTTCCGCATTTCAAACACGACTTTCGCGCATAGCTTGCATATTATTTTTTGAACGCAAGTATGAATTTGTTTTATTTTAGTGTCATTATCTCAATAACTTTTTGAAAGTCACTAATTCATTTGAAAGCCATTAAAATGAATTCTATTTTCGCACTTCGAACCCGACTTTCGTACATAACTTGCTAATGATCATTTAAGGGCAAGTATGCGTTTGTTTTATTTGAGATTCATGTCAATGAGACTTTTCAAGTCACTAATGCTTTTGAAAAAAATTCAAATGAATTATATTTTTACACTTTAAACACTACTTTCGCGGATCACTTGTTGATAATCTTTTTAAGACAAGTATGCATTTGATTTATCTTACATTTATTTTAATAAGTCTTTTCAATACAATAAATCATTTGGAAGTAATTGGAGTGAATACTATTTTCGCATTCAAAACACGACTTTCGCGCATAGCTTGCATATTATTTTTTGAAAGCAAGTATGAATTTGTTTTATTTTAGTGTCATTAATTCAATGACTTTTTGAAAGTCACGAATTCATTTGAAAGTAATTAAAATGAATTCTATTTTCGCACTTCGAACCCGACTTTCGTACATAACTTGCTAATGATCATTTAAGGGCAAGTATGCGTTTGTTTTATTTGAGATTCATGTCAATGAGACTTTTCAAGTCACTAATGCTTTTGAAAAAAATTCAAATGAATTCTATTTTTACACTTTAAACACTACTTTCGCGGATCACTTGTTGATAATCTTTTTAAGACAAGTATGCATTTGATTTATCTTATATTTATTTTAATAAGTCTTTTCAATACAATAAATCATTTGGAAGTAATTGGAGTGAATACTATTTTCGCATTCCAAACACGACTTTCGCGCATAGCTTGCATATTATTTTTTGAAAGCAAGTATGAATTTGTTTTATTTTAGTGTCATTAATTCAATGACTTTTTGAAAGTCACGAATTCATTTGAAAGTAATTAAAATGAATTCTATTTTCGCACTTCGAACCAGACTTTCGTAGATAACTTGCTAATTATCATTTAAGGGCAAGTATGCGTTTGTTTTATTTGAGATTCATGTCAATAAGTCTTTTCAAGACACTAATGCATTTGAAAAAAATTCAAATGAATTATATTTTTACACTTTAAACACTACTTTCGCGGATCACTTGTTGATAATCTCTTTAAGACAAGTATGCATTTGATTTATCTTATATTTATTTTAATAAGTCTTTTCAATACAATAAATCATTTGGAAGCAAGTGGAGCGAATACTATTTCCGCATTTCAAACACGACTTTCGCGCATAGCTTGCATATTATTTTTTGAACGCAAGTATGAATTTGTTTTATTTTAGTGTCATTATCTCAATGACTTTTTGAAAGTCACTAATTCATTTGAAAGCAATTAAAATGAATTCTATTTTCGCACTTCGAATCCGACTTTCGTACATAACTTGCTAATGATCATTTAAGGGCAAGTCTGCGTTTGTTTTATTTGAAATTCATGTCAATGAGTCTTTTTAAGTCACTAATGCATTTGAAAACAATTCAAATGAATTCTATTTTTACATTTAAAACACTACTTTCGTGGATCACTTGTTGATGATCTTTTTAAGACAAGTATGCATTTGATTTATGATATATTTATTTCGATGAGTCTTTTCAAGACGATAAATCATTTGGAAGCAATTGGAGCGAATACTATTTTCGCATTTCAAACACGGCTTTCGCGCATAGCTTGCATATTACTTTTTGAACGCAAGTATGAATTTGTTTTATTTTAGTGTCATTAATTCAATGACTTTTTGAAAGTCACGAATTCATTTGAAAGCAATTAAAATGAATTCTATTTTCGCACTTCGAACCCGACTTTCGTAGATAACTTGCTAATTATCATTTAAGGGCAAGTATGCGTTTGTTTTATTTGAGATTCATGTCAATAAGTCTTTTCAAGACACTAATGCATTTGAAAAAAATTCAAATGAATTCTATTTTTACACTTTAAACACTACTTTCGCGGATCACTTGTTGATAATCTTTTTAAGACAAGTATGCATTTGATTTATCATATATTTATTTCAATGAGTCTTTTCGGGACAATAAATCATTTGGAAGCCATTGGAGCGAAAACTTTTTTCGCATTTCAAACACGACTTTCGTGCATAGCTTGCATATTATTTTTTGAACGCAAGTATGAATTTGTTTTAGTTTAGTGTCATTAATTCAATGACTTTTTGAAAGTCACGAATTCATTTGAAAGCAATTAAAATGAATTCTATTTTCGCACTTCGAACCCGACTTTCGTACATAACTTGCTAATGATCATTTAAGGGCAAGTATGCGTTTGTTTTATTTGAGATTCATGTTAATGAGTCTTTTCAAGTCACTAATGCATTTGAAAAAAATTCAAATGAATTCTATTTTTACACTTTCAACACTACTTTCGCGGATCACTTGTTGATAATCTTTTTAAGACAAGTATGCATTTGATTTATCATATATTTATTTGAATGAGTCTTTTCAAGACAATAAATCATTTGGAAGTAATTGGAGCGAATACTATTTTCCCATTCTCAACACGACTTTCGCGCATAGCTTGCATATTATTTTTTGAACGCAAGTATGAATTTGTTTTATTTTTGTGTCATTATCTCAATGACTTTTTGAAAGTCACTAATTCATTTGAAAGCCATTAAAATGAATTCTATTTTCGCACTTCGAACCCGACTTTCACACATAACTTGCTAATGATCATTTAAGGGCAAGTATGCGTTTGTTTTATTTGAGATTCATGTCAATGAGTCTTTTCAAGTCACTAATGCATTTCAAAAAAATTCAAATGAATTCTATTTTTACACTTTAAACACTACTTTCGCGGATCACTTGTTGATAATCTTTTTAAGACAAGTATGCATTTGATTTATCATATATTTATTTCAATGAGTCTTTTTAAGACAACAAATCATTTGGAAGTAATTGGAGCGAATACTATTTTCGCATTGCAAACACGACTTTCGCGCATAGCTTGCATATTATTTTTTGAACGCAAGTATGAATTTGTTTTATTTTAGTGTCATTATCTCAATAACTTTTTGAAACTCACTAATTCATTTGAAAGCCATTAAAATGAATTCTATTTTCGCACTTCGAACCCGACTTTCGTACATAACTTGCTAATGATCATTTAAGGGCAAGTCTGCGTTTGTTTTATTTGAGATTCATGTCAATGAGTCTTTTCAAGTCACTAATGCATTTGAAAAAAATTCAAATGAATTCTATTTTTACACTTTAGACACTACTTTCGCGGATCACTTGTTGATAATCTTTTTAAGACAAGTATGCATTTGATTTATCTTATATTTATTTTAATAAGTCTTTTCAATACAATAAATCATTTGGAAGCCATTGGAGCGAATACTATTTCCGCATTTCAAACACGACTTTCGCGCATAGCTTGCATATTATTTTTTGAACGCAAGTATGAATTTGTTTTATTTTAGTGTCATTATCTCAATAACTTTTTGAAACTCACTAATTCATTTGAAAGCCATTAAAATGAATTCTATTTTCGCACTTCGAACCCGACTTTCGTACATAACTTGCTAATGATCATTTAAGGGCAAGTCTGCGTTTGTTTTATTTGAGATTCATGTCAATGAGTCTTTTCAAGTCACTAATGCATTTGAAAAAAATTCAAATGAATTCTATTTTTACATTTCAAACACTGCTTTCGCGGATCACTTGTTGATAATCTTTTTAAGACAAGTATGCATTTGATTTATCTTATATTTATTTTAATAAGTCTTTTCAATACAATAAATCATTTGGAAGTAATTGGAGTGAATACTATTTTCGCATTCCAAACACGACTTTCGCGCATAGCTTGCATATTAGTTTTTGAAAGCAAGTATGAATTTGTTTTATTTTAGTGTCATTAATTCAATGACTTTTTGAAAGTCACGAATTCATTTGAAAGTAATTAAAATGAATTCTATTTTCGCACTTCGAACCAGACTTTCGTACATAACTTGCTAATTATCATTTAAGGGCAAGTATGCATTTGTTTTATTTGAGATTCATGTCAATGAGTCTTTTCAAGTCACTAATGCATTTGAAAAAAGTTCATATGAATTCTATTTTTACACTTTAGACACTACTTTCGCGGATCACTTGTTGATAATCTTTTTAAGACAAGTATGCATTTGATTTATCTTATATTTATTTTAATAAGTCTTTTCAATACAATAAATCATTTGGAAGCCATTGGAGCGAATACTATTTCCGCATTTCAAACACGACTTTCGCGCATAGCTTGCATATTATTTTTTGAACGGAAGTATGAATTTGTTTTATTTTAGTGTCATTATCTCAATAACTTTTTGAAACTCACTAATTCATTTGAAAGCCATTAAAATGAATTCTATTTTCGCACTTCGAACCCGACTTTCGTACATAACTTGGTAATGATCATTTAAGGGCAAGTATGCGTTTGTTTTATTTGAGATTCATGTCAATGAGACTTTTCAAGTCACTAATGCTTTTGAAAAAAATTCGAATGAATTCTATTTTTACACTTTAAACACTACTTTCGCGGATCACTTGTTGATAATCTTTTTAAGACAAGTATGCATTTGATTTGTCTTATATTTATTTTAATAAGTCTTTTCAATACAATAAATCATTTGGAAGCCATTGGAGCGAATACTATTTTCGCATTTCAAACACGACTTTCGCGCATAGCTTGCATATTATTTTTTGAACGCAAGTATGAATTTGTTTTATTTTAGTGTCATTAATTCAATGACTTTTTGAAAGTCACGAATTCATTTGAAAGCAATTAAAATGAATTCTATTTTCGCACTTCGAACCCGACTTTCGTACATAACTTGCTAATGATCATTTAAGGGCAAGTCTGCGTTTGTTTTATTTGAGATTCATGTCAATGAGTCTTTTCAAGTCACTAATGCATTTGAAAAAAATTCAAATGAATTCTATTTTTACATTTCAAACACTGCTTTCGCGGATCACTTGTTGATGATCTTTTTAAGACAAGTATGCATTTGATTTATCTTATATTTATTTTAATAACTCTTTTCAATACAACAAATCGTTTGGAAGCCATTGGAGCGAATACTATTTTCGCATTTCAAGCACGACTTTCGCGCATAGCTTGCATATTATTTTTTGAACGCAAGTATGAATTTGGTTTATTTTAGTGTCATTAATTCAACGACTTTTTGAAAGGCACGAATTCATTTGAAAGCAATTAAAATGAATTCTATTTTCGCACTTCGAACCCGACTTTCACACATAACTTGCTAATGATCATTTAAGGGCAAGTATGCGTTTGTTTTATTTGAGATTCATGTCAATGAGTCTTTTCAAGTCACTAATGCATTTCAAAAAAATTCAAATGAATTCTATTTTTACACTTTAAACACTACTTTCGCGGATCACTTGTTGATAATCTTTTTAAGACAAGTATGCATTTGATTTATCATATATTTATTTCAATGAGTCTTTTTAAGACAACAAATCATTTGGAAGTAATTGGAGCGAATACTATTTTCGCATTGCAAACACGACTTTCGCGCATAGCTTGCATATTATTTTTTGAAAGCAAGTATGAATTTGTTTTATTTTAGTGTCATTAATTCAATGACTTTTTGAAAGTCACGAATTCATTTGAAAGCAATTAAAATGAATTCTATTTTCGCACTTCGAACCAGACTTTCGTACATAACTTGCTAATTATCATTTAAGGGCAAGTATGCATTTGTTTTATTTGAGATTCATGTCAATGAGTCTTTTCAAGTCACTAATGCATTTGAAAAAAATTCATATGAATTCTATTTTTACACTTTAAACACTACTTTCGCGGATCACTTGTTGATAATCTTTTTAAGACAAGTATGCATTTGATTTATCATATATTTATTTCAATGAGTCTTTTCAAGACAACAAATCATTTGGAAGTAATTGGAGCGAATACTATTTTCGCATTTCAAACACGACTTTCGCGCATAGCTTGCATATTATTTTTTGAACGCAAGTATGAATTTGTTTTATTTTAGTGTCATTAATTCAATGACTTTTTGAAAGTCACTAATTCATTTGAAAGCAATTAAAATGAATTATATTTTCGCACTTCGAACCCGACTTTCGTACATAACTTGCTAATGATCATTTAAGGGCAAGTATGCGTTTGTTTTATTTGAGATTCATGTCAATGAGTCTTTTCGAGACACTAATGCATTTGAAAAAAATTCAAATGAATTCTATTTTCACACTTTAAACACTACTTTCGCGGATCACTTGTTGATAATCTTTTTAAAACAAGTATGCATTTGATTTATCATATATTTATTTCAATGAGTCTTTTCAAGACAATAAATCATTTGGAAGTAATTGGAGCGAATACTATTTTCCGATTCTCAACACGACTTTCGCGCATAGCTTGCATATTATTTTTTGAACGCAAGTATGAATTTGTTTTATTTTTGTGTCATTATCTCAATGACTTTTTGAAAGTCACTAATTCATTTGAAAGCCATTAAAATGAATTCTATTTTCGCACTTCGAACCCGACTTTCCTACATAACTTGCTAATGATCATTTAAGGGCAAGTATGCATTTGTTTTATTTGAGATTCATGTCAATGAGTCTTTTCAAGTCACTAATGCATTTGAAAAAAATTCATATGAATTCTATTTTTACACTTTAGACACTACTTTCGCGGATCACTTGTTGATAATCTTTTTAAAACAAGTATGCATTTGATTTATCTTATATTTATTTTAATAAGTCTTTTCAATACAATAAATCATTTGGAAGCCATTGGAGCGAATACTATTTCCGCATTTCAAACACGACTTTCGCGCATAGCTTGCATATTATTTTTTGAACGCAAGTATGAATTTGTTTTATTTTAGTGTCATTATCTCAATAACTTTTTGAAACTCACTAATTCATTTGAAAGCCATTAAAATGAATTCTATTTTCGCACTTCGAACCCGACTTTCGTACATAACTTGCTAATGATTATTTAAGGGCAAGTATGCGTTTGTTTTATTTGAGATTCATGTCAATGAGACTTTTCAAGTCACTAATGCTTTTGAAAAAAATTCAAATGAATTATATTTTTACACTTTAAACACTACTTTCGCGGATCACTTGTTGATAATCTTTTTAAGACAAGTATGCATTTGATTTATCTTATATTTATTTTGATAAGTCTTTTCAATACAATAAATCATTTGGAAGTAATTGGAGTGAATACTATTTTCGCATTCCAAACATGACTTTCGCGCATAGCTTGCATATTATTTTTTGAAAGCAAGTATGAATTTGTTTTATTTTGGTGTCATTAATTCAATGACTTTTTGAAAGTCACGAATTCATTTGAAAGTAATTAAAATGAATTCTATTTTCGCACTTCGAACCAGACTTTCGTACATAACTTGCTAATTATCATTTATGGGCAAGTATGCATTTGTTTTATTTGAGATTCATGTCAATGAGTCTTTTCAAGTCACTAATGCATTTGAAAAAAATTCATATGAATTCTATTTTTACACTTTAGACACTACTTTCGCGGATCACTTGTTGATAATCTTTTTAAGACAAGTATGCATTTGATTTATCTTATATTTATTTTAATAAGTCTTTTCAATACAATAAATCATTTGGAAGCCATTGGAGCGAATACTATTTCCGCATTTCAAACACGACTTTCGCGCATAGCTTGCATATTATTTTTTGAACGCAAGTATGAATTTGTTTTATTTTAGTGTCATTATCTCAATAACTTTTTGAAACTCACTAATTCATTTGAAAGCCATTAAAATGAATTCTATTTTCGCACTTCGAACCCGACTTTCGTACATAACTTGCTAATGATTATTTAAGGGCAAGTATGCGTTTGTTTTATTTGAGATTCATGTCAATGAGACTTTTCAAGTCACTAATGCTTTTGAAAAAAATTCAAATGAATTATATTTTTACACTTTAAACACTACTTTCGCGGATCACTTGTTGATAATCTTTTTAAGGCAAGTATGCATTTGATTTATCTTATATTTATTTTGATAAGTCTTTTCAATACAATAAATCATTTGGAAGTAATTGGAGTGAATACTATTTTCGCATTCCAAACACGACTTTCGCGCATAGCTTGCATATTATTTTTTGAAAGCAAGTATGAATTTGTTTTATTTTAGTGTCATTAATTCAATGACTTTTTGAAAGTCACGAATTCATTTGAAAGTAATTAAAATGAATTCTATTTTCGCACTTCGAACCAGACTTTCGTACATAACTTGCTAATTATCATTTAAGGGCAAGTATGCATTTGTTTTATTTGAGATTCATGTCAATGAGTCTTTTCAAGTCACTAATGCATTTGAAAAAAATTCATATGAATTCTACTTTTACACTTTAGACACTACTTTCGCGGATCACTTGTTGATAATCTTTTTAAGACAAGTATGCATTTGATTTATCTTATATTTATTTTAATAAGTCTTTTCAATACAATAAATCATTTGGAAGCCATTGGAGCGAATACTATTTCCGCATTTCAAACACGACTTTCGCGCATAGCTTGCATATTATTTTTTGAACGCAAGTATGAATTTGTTTTATTTTAGTGTCATTATCTCAATAACTTTTTGAAACTCACTAATTCATTTGAAAGCCATTAAAATGAATTCTATTTTCGCACTTCGAACCCGACTTTCGTACATAACTTGCTAATGATCATTTAAGGGCAAGTATGCGTTTGTTTTATTTGAGATTCATGTCAATGAGACTTTTCAAGTCACTAATGCTTTTGAAAAAAATTCAAATGAATTCTATTTTTACACTTTAAACACTACTTTCGCGGATCACTTGTTGATAATCTTTTTAAGACAAGTATGCATTTGATTTATCTTATATTTATTTTAATAAGTCTTTTCAATACAATAAATCATTTGGAAGCCATTGGAGCGAATACTATTTTCGCATTTCAAACACGACTTTCGCGCATAGCTTGCATATTATTTTTTGAACGCAAGTATGAATTTGTTTTATTTTAGTGTCATTAATTCAATGACTTTTTGAAAGTCACGAATTCATTTGAAAGCAATTAAAATGAATTCTATTTTCGCACTTCGAACCCGACTTTCGTACATAACTTGCTAATGATCATTTAAGGGCAAGTCTGCGTTTGTTTTATTTGAGATTCATGTCAATGAGTCTTTTCAAGTCACTAATGCATTTGAAAAAAATTCAAATGAATTCTATTTTTACATTTCAAACACTGCTTTCGCGGATCACTTGTTCATGATCTTTTTAAGACAAGTATGCATTTGATTTATCTTATATTTATTTTAATAACTCTTTTCAATACAATAAATCGTTTGGAAGCCATTGGAGCGAATACTATTTTCGCATTTCAAGCACGACTTTCGCGCATAGCTTGCATATTATTTTTTGAACGCAAGTATGAATTTGATTTATTTTAGTGTCATTAATTCAATGACTTTTTGAAAGGCACGAATTCATTTGAAAGCAATTAAAATGAATTCTATTTTCGCACTTCGAACCCGACTTTCATACATAACTTGCTAATGATCATTTAAGGGCAAGTATGCGTTTGTTTTATTTGAGATTCATGTCAATGAGTCTTTTCAAGTCACTAATGCATTTCAAAAAAATTCAAATGAATTCTATTTTTACACTTTAAACACTACTTTCGCGGATCACTTCTTGATAATCTTTTTAAGACAAGTATGCATTTGATTTATCATATATTTATTTCAATGAGTCTTTTCAAGACAACAAATCATTTGGAAGTAATTGGAGCGAATACTATATTCGCATTTCAAACACGACTTTCGCGCATAGCTTGCATATTATTTTTTGAACGCAAGTATGAATTTGTTTTATTTTAGTGTCATTAATTCAACGACTTTTTGAAAGTCACTAATTCATTTGAAAGCAATTAAAATGAATTCTATTTTCGCACTTCGAACCCGACTTTCGTACATAACTTGCTAATGATCATTTAAGGGCAAGTATGCGTTTGTTTTATTTGAGATTCATGTCAATGAGTCTTTTCAAGTCACTAATGCATTTGAAAAAAATTCAAATGAATTCTATTTTTACATTTCAAACACTACTTTCGCGGATCACTTGTTGATGATCTTTTTAAGACAAGTATGCATTTGATTTATCATATATTTATTTCAATGAGTCTTTTCAAGACAATAAATCATTTGGAAGCTATTGGAGAGAATACTATTGTCGCATTACAAACACGACTTTCGCACATAGCTTGCATATTATTTTTTGAACGCAGGTATGAATTTGTTTTATTTTAGTGTCATTAATTCAATGACTTTTTGAAAGTCACGAATTCATTTGAAAGCAATTAAAATGAATTCTATTTTCGCACTTCGAACGAGACTTTCATACATAACTTGCTAATTATCATTTAAGGGCAAGTATGCGTTTGTTTTATTTGAGATTCATGTCAATGAGTCTTTTCAAGACACTAATGCATTTGAAAAAAATTCAAATGAATTCTATTTTTACACTTTAAACACTACTTTCGCGAATCACTTGTTGATAATCTTTTTAAGACAAGTATGCATTTGATTTATCATGTATTTATTTCAATGAGTCTTTTCAAGACAACAAATCATTTGGAAGTAATTGGAGCGAATACTATTTTCGCATTTCAAACACGACTTTCACGCATAGCTTGCATATTACTTTTTGAACGCAAGTATGAATTTGTTTTATTTTAGTGTCATTAATTCAACGACTTTTTGAAAGTCACTAATTCATTTGAAAGCAATTAAAATGAATTCTATTTTCGCACTTCGAACCCGACTTTCGTACATAACTTGCTAATGATCATTTAAGGGCAAGTATGCGTTTGTTTTATTTGAGATTCATGTCAATGAGTCTTTTCAAGTCACTAATGCATTTGAAAAATATTCAAATGAATTCTATTTTTACATTTCAAACACTACTTTCGCGGATCACTTGTTGATGATCTTTTTAAGACAAGTATGCATTTGATTTATCATATATTTATTTCAATGAGTCTTTTCAAGACAATAAATCATTTGGAAGCTATTGGAGAGAATACTATTGTCGCATTACAAACACGACTTTCGCACATAGCTTGCATATTATTTTTTGAACGCAGGTATGAATTTGTTTTATTTTAGTGTCATTAATTCAATGACTTTTTGAAAGTCACGAATTCATTTGAAAGCAATTAAAATGAATTCTATTTTCGCACTTCGAACGAGACTTTCATACATAACTTGCTAATTATCATTTAAGGGCAAGTATGCGTTTGTTTTATTTGAGATTCATGTCAATGAGTCTTTTCAAGACACTAATGCATTTGAAAAAAATTCAAATGAATTCTATTTTTACACTTTAAACACTACTTTCGCGAATCACTTGTTGATAATCTTTTTAAGACAAGTATGCATTTGATTTATCATGTATTTATTTCAATGAGTCTTTTCAAGACAACAAATCATTTGGAAGTAATTGGAGCGAATACTATTTTCGCATTTCAAACACGACTTTCACGCATAGCTTGCATATTACTTTTTGAACGCAAGTATGAATTTGTTTTATTTTAGTGTCATTAATTCAACGACTTTTTGAAAATCACTAATTCATTTGAAAGCAATTAAAATGAATTCTATTTTCGCACTTCGAACCCGACTTTCGTACATAACTTGCTAATGATCATTTAAGGGCAAGTATGCGTTTGTTTTATTTGAGATTCATGTCAATGAGTCTTTTCAAGTCACTAATGCATTTGAAAAAAATTCAAATGAATTCTATTTTTACATTTCAAACACTACTTTCGCGGATCACTTGTTGATGATCTTTTTAAGACAAGTATGCATATGATTTATCATATATTTATTTCAATGAGTCTTTTCAAGACAATAAATCATTTGGAAGCTATTGGAGAGAATACTATTGTCGCATTACAAACACGACTTTCGCACATAGCTTGCATATTATTTTTTGAACGCAGGTATGAATTTGTTTTATTTTAGTGTCATTAATTCAATGACTTTTTGAAAGTCACGAATTCATTTGAAAGCAATTAAAATGAATTCTATTTGCGCACTTCGAACGAGACTTTCATACATAACTTGCTAATTATCATTTAAGGGCAAGTATGCGTTTGTTTTATTTGAGATTCATGTCAATGAGTCTTTTCAAGACACTAATGCATTTGAAAAAAATTCAAATGAATTCTATTTTTACACTTTAAACACTACTTTCGCGAATCACTTGTTGATAATCTTTTTAAGACAAGTATGCATTTGATTTATCATGTATTTATTTCAATGAGTCTTTTCAAGACAACAAATCATTTGGAAGTAATTGGAGCGAATACTATTTTCGCATTTCAAACACGACTTTCACGCATAGCTTGCATATTACTTTTTGAACGCAAGTATGAATTTGTTTTATTTTAGTGTCATTAATTCAACGACTTTTTGAAAGTCACTAATTCATTTGAAAGCAATTAAAATGAATTCTATTTTCGCACTTCGAACCCGACTTTCGTACATAACTTGCTAATGATCATTTAAGGGCAAGTATGCGTTTGTTTTATTTGAGATTCATGTCAATGAGTCTTTTCAAGTCACTAATGCATTTGAAAAATATTCAAATGAATTCTATTTTTACATTTCAAACACTACTTTCGCGGATCACTTGTTGATGATCTTTTTAAGACAAGTATGCATTTGATTTATCATATATTTATTTCAATGAGTCTTTTCAAGACAATAAATCATTTGGAAGCTATTGGAGAGAATACTATTGTCGCATTACAAACACGACTTTCGCACATAGCTTGCATATTATTTTTTGAACGCAGGTATGAATTTGTTTTATTTTAGTGTCATTAATTCAATGACTTTTTGAAAGTCACGAATTCATTTGAAAGCAATTAAAATGAATTCTATTTTCGCACTTCGAACGAGACTTTCATACATAACTTGCTAATTATCATTTAAGGGCAAGTATGCGTTTGTTTTATTTGAGATTCATGTCAATGAGTCTTTTCAAGACACTAATGCATTTGAAAAAAATTCAAATGAATTCTATTTTTACACTTTAAACACTACTTTCGCGAATCACTTGTTGATAATCTTTTTAAGACAAGTATGCATTTGATTTATCATGTATTTATTTCAATGAGTCTTTTCAAGACAACAAATCATTTGGAAGTAATTGGAGCGAATACTATTTTCGCATTTCAAACACGACTTTCACGCATAGCTTGCATATTACTTTTTGAACGCAAGTATGAATTTGTTTTATTTTAGTGTCATTAATTCAACGACTTTTTGAAAGTCACTAATTCATTTGAAAGCAATTAAAATGAATTCTATTTTCGCACTTCGAACCCGACTTTCGTACATAACTTGCTAATGATCATTTAAGGGCAAGTATGCGTTTGTTTTATTTGAGATTCATGTCAATGAGTCTTTTCAAGTCACTAATGCATTTGAAAAATATTCAAATGAATTCTATTTTTACATTTCAAACACTACTTTCGCGGATCACTTGTTGATGATCTTTTTAAGACAAGTATGCATTTCATTTATCATATATTTATTTCAATGAGTCTTTTCAAGACAATAAATCATTTGGAAGCTATTGGAGAGAATACTATTTTCGCATTCCAAACACGACTTTCGCGCATAGCTTGCATATTATTTTTTGAACGCAAGTATGAATTTGTTTCATTTTAGTGTCATTAATTCAATGACTTTTTGAAAGTCACGAATTCATTTGAAAGCAATTAAAATGAATTCTATTTTCGCACTTCGAACCCGACTTTCGTACATAACTTGCTAATTATCATTTAAGGGCAAGTCTGCGTTTGTTTTATTTGAAATTCATGTCAATGAGTCTTTTCAAGTCACTGATGCATTTGAAAAAAATTCAAATGAATTCTATTTTTACATTTCAAACACTACTTTCGCGGATCACTTGTTGATGATCTTTTTAAGACAAGTATGCATTTGATTTATCATATATTTATTTCAATGAGTCTTTTCAAGACAATAAATCATTTGGAAGCTATTGGAGAGAATACTATTGTCGCATTACAAACACGACTTTCGCACATAGCTTGCATATTATTTTTTGAACGCAGGTATGAATTTGTTTTATTTTAGTGTCATTAATTCAATGACTTTTTGAAAGTCACGAATTCATTTGAAAGCAATTAAAATGAATTCTATTTTCGCACTTCGAACGAGACTTTCATACATAACTTGCTAATTATCATTTAAGGGCAAGTATGCGTTTGTTTTATTTGAGATTCATGTCAATGAGTCTTTTCAAGACACTAATGCATTTGAAAAAAATTCAAATGAATTCTATTTTTACATTTCAAACACTGCTTTCGCGAATCACTTGTTCATAATCTTTTTAAGACAAGTATGCATTTGATTTATCATATATTTATTTCAATGAGTCTTTTCAAGACAACAAATCATTTGGAAGTAATTGGAGCGAAAACTATTTTCACATTTCAAACACGACTTTCGCGCATAGCTTGCATATTATTTTTTGAACGCAAGTATGAAATTGTTTTATTTTTGTGTCATTATCTCAATAACTTTTTGAAAGTCACTAATTCATTTGAAAGCCATTAAAATGAATTCTATTTTCGCACTTCGAACCCGACTTTCGTACATAACTTGCTAATGATCATTTAAGGGCAAGTATGCATTTGTTTTATTTGAGATCCATGTCAATGAGTCTTTTCAAGACACTAATGCATTTGAAAAAAATTCAAATGAATTCTATTTTTACATTTCAAACACTACTTTCGCGGATCACTTGTTGATAATCTTTTTAAGACAAGTATGCATTTGATTTATCATATATTTATTTCAATGAGTCTTTTCAAGACAATAAATCATTTCGAAGCAATTGGAGCGAATACTATTTTCCCATTTCAAACACGACTTTCGCGCATAGCTTGCATATTATTTTTTGAACGCAAATATGAATTTGTTTTATTTTAGTGTCATTAATTCAATGACTTTTTGAAAGTCACGAATTCATTTGAAAGTAATTAAAATGAATTCTATTTTCGCACTTCGAACCCGACTTTCGTACATAACTTGCTAATTATCATTTAAGGGCAAGTCTGCGTTTGTTTTATTTGAAATTCATGTCAATGAGTCTTTTCAAGACACTAATGCATTTGAAAAAAATTCAAATGAATTCTATTTTTACATTTCAAACACTGCTTTCGCGAATCACTTGTTGATAATCTTTTTAAGACAAGTATGCATTTGATTTATCATATATTTATTTCAATGAGTCTTTTCAAGACAACAAATCATTTGGAAGTAATTGGATCGAATACTATTTTCACATTTCAAACACGACTTTCGCGCATAGCTTGCATATTATTTTTTGAACGCAAGTATGAATTTGTTTTATTTTAGTGTCATTAATTCAACGACTTTTTGAAAGTCACTAATTCATTTGAAAGCAATTAAAATGAATTCTATTTTCGCACTTCGAACCCGACTTTCGTACATAACTTGCTAATGATCATTTAAGGGCAAGTATGCGTTTGTTTTATTTGAGATTCATGTCAATGAGTCTTTTCAAGTCACTAATGCATTTGAAAAATATTCAAATGAATTCTATTTTTACATTTCAAACACTACTTTCGCGGATCACTTGTTGTTGATCTTTTTAAGACAAGTATGCATTTCATTTATCATATATTTATTTCAATGAGTCTTTTCAAGACAATAAATCATTTGGAAGCTATTGGAGAGAATACTATTTTCGCATTCCAAACACGACTTTCGCGCATAGCTTGCATATTATTTTTTGAACGCAAGTATGAATTTGTTTTATTTTAGTGTCATTAATTCAATGACTTTTTGAAAGTCACGAATTCATTTGAAAGCAATTAAAATGAATTCTATTTTCGCACTTCGAACCCGACTTTCGTACATAACTTGCTAATTATCATTTAAGGGCAAGTCTGCGTTTGTTTTATTTGAAATTCATGTCAATGAGTCTTTTCAAGTCACTAATGCATTTGAAAAAAATTCAAATGAATTCTATTTTTACATTTCAAACACTACTTTCGCGGATCACTTGTTGATGATCTTTTTAAGACAAGTATGCATTTGATTTATCATATATTTATTTCAATGAGTCTTTTCAAGACAATAAATCATTTGGAAGCTATTGGAGAGAATACTATTGTCGCATTACAAACACGACTTTCGCACATAGCTTGCATATTATTTTTTGAACGCAGGTATGAATTTGTTTTATTTTAGTGTCATTAATTCAATGACTTTTTGAAAGTCACGAATTCATTTGAAAGCAATTAAAATGAATTCTATTTTCGCACTTCGAACGAGACTTTCATACATAACTTGCTAATTATCATTTAAGGGCAAGTATGCGTTTGTTTTATTTGAGATTCATGTCAATGAGTCTTTTCAAGACACTAATGCATTTGAAAAAAATTCAAATGAATTCTATTTTTACATTTCAAACACTGCTTTCGCGAATCACTTGTTAATAATCTTTTTAAGACAAGTATGCATTTGATTTATCATATATTTATTTCAATGAGTCTTTTCAAGACAACAAATCATTTGGAAGTAATTGGAGCGAAAACTATTTTCACATTTCAAACACGACTTTCGCGCATAGCTTGCATATTATTTTTTGAACGCAAGTATGAAATTGTTTTATTTTTGTGTCATTATCTCAATAACTTTTTGAAAGTCACTAATTCATTTGAAAGCCATTAAAATGAATTCTATTTTCGCACTTCGAACCCGACTTTCGTACATAACTTGCTAATGATCATTTAAGGGCAAGTATGCATTTGTTTTATTTGAGATCCATGTCAATGAGTCTTTTCAAGACACTAATGCATTTGAAAAAAATTCAAATGAATTCTATTTTTACGTTTCAAACACTACTTTCGCGGATCACTTGTTGATAATCTTTTTAAGACAAGTATGCATTTGATTTATCATATATTTATTTCAATGAGTCTTTTCAAGACAATAAATCATTTCGAAGCAATTGGAGCGAATACTATTTTCCCATTTCAAACACGACTTTCGCGCATAGCTTGCATATTATTTTTTGAACGCAAATATGAATTTGTTTTATTTTAGTGTCATTAATTCAATGACTTTTTGAAAGTCACGAATTCATTTGAAAGTAATTAAAATGAATTCTATTTTCGCACTTCAAACCCGACTTTCGTACATAACTTGCTAATTATCATTTAAGGGCAAGTCTGCGTTTGTTTTATTTGAAATTCATGTCAATGAGTCTTTTCAAGACACTAATGCATTTGAAAAAAATTCAAATGAATTCTATTTTTACATTTCAAACACTGCTTTCGCGAATCACTTGTTGATAATCTTTTTAAGACAAGTATGCATTTGATTTATCATATATTTATTTCAATGAGTCTTTTCAAGACAACAAATCATTTGGAAGTAATTGGAGCGAATACTATTTTCACATTTCAAACACGATTTTCGAGCATAGCTTGCATATTATTTTTTGAACGCAAGTATGAATTTGTTTTATTTTAGTGTCATTATCTCAATAACTTTTTGAAAGTCACTAATTCATTTGAAAGCCATTAAAATGAATTCTATTTTCGCACTTCGAACCCGACTTTCGTACATAACTTGCTAATGATCATTTAAGGGCAAGTATGCATTTGTTTTATTTGAGATCCATGTCAATGAGTCTTTTCAAGTCACTAATGCATTTGAAAAAAATTCAAATGAATTCTATTTTTACATTTCAAACACTACTTTCGCGGATCACTTGTTGATGATCTTTTTAAGATAAGTATGCATTTGATTTGTCATATATTTATTTCAATGAGTCTTTTCAAGACAATAAATCATTTGGAAGCTATTGGAGAGAATACTATTTTCGCATTCCAAACACGACTTTCGCGCATAGCTAGCATATTATTTTTTGAACGCAAGTATGAATTTGTTTTATTTTAGTGTCATTAATTCAATGACTTTTTGAAAGTCACTAATTCATTTGAAAGCAATTAAAATGAATTCTATTTTCGCACTTCGAACCCGACTTTCGTACATAACTTGCTAATGATCATTTAAGGGCAAGAATGCGTTTTTTTTATTTGAGATTCATGTCAATGAGTCTTTTCAAGTCACTAATGCATTTGAAAAAAATTCAAATGAATTCTATTTTTACATTTCAAACACTACTTTCGCGGATCACTTGTTGATGATCTTTTTAACACAAGTATGCATTTGATTTATCATATATTTATTTCAATGACTCTTTTCAAGACAATAAATCATTTGGAAGCTATTGGAGAGAATACTATTTTCGCATTCCAAACACGACTTTCGCGCATAGCTTGCATATTATTTTTTGAACGCAAGTATGAATTTGTTTTATTTTAGTGTCATTATCTCAATAACTTTTTGAAAGTCACTAATTCATTTGAAAGCCATTAAAATGAATTCTATTTTCGCACTTCGAACCTGACTTTCGTACATAACTTGGTAATGATCATTTAAGGGCAAGTATGCGTTTGTTTTATTTGAGATTCATGTCAATGAGTCTTTTCAAGTCACTAATGCATTTGAAAAAAATTCAAATGAATTCTATTTTTACATTTCAAACACTACTTTCGCGGATTACTTGTTGATGATCTTTTTAAGACAAGTATGCATTTGATTTATCATATATTTATTTCAATGAGTCTTTTCAAGACAATAAATCATTTGGAAGCCATTGGAGCGAATACTATTTTCACATTTCAAACACGACTTTCGCGCATAGCTTGCATATTATTTTTTGAACGCGAGTATGAATTTGTTTTATTTTAGTGTCATTATCTCAATAACTTTTTGAAAGTCACTAATTCATTTGAAAGCCATTAAAATGAATTCTATTTTCGCACTTCGAACCTGACTTTCGTACATAACTTGCTAATGATCATTTAAGGGCAAGTATGCGTTTGTTTTATTTGAGATTCATGTCAATGAGTCTTTTCAAGTCACTAATGCATTTGAAAAAAATTCAAATGAATTTTATTTTTGCATTTCAAACACTACTTTCGCGGATGACTTGTTGATGATCTTTTTAAGACAAGTATGCATTTGATTTATCATATATTTATTTCAATGAGTCTTTTCAAGACAACAAATCATTTGGAAGTAATTGGAGCGAATACTATTTTCGCATTTCAAACACGACTTTCGCGCATAGCTTGCATATTATTTTTTGAACGCAAGTATGAATTTGTTTTATTTTAGTGTCATTAATTCAACGACTTTTTGAAAGTCACGAATTCATTTGAAAGTAATTAAAATGAATTCTATTTTCGCACTTCGAACCCGACTTTCGTACATAACTTGCTAATGATCATTTAAGGGCAAGTATGCGTTTGTTTTATTTGAGATTCATGTCAATGAGTCTTTTCAAGTCACTAATGCATTTGAAAAAAATTCAAATGAATTCTATTTTTACATTTCAAACACTACTTTCGCGGATTACTTGTTGATGATCTTTTTAAGACAAGTATGCATTTGATTTATCATATATTTATTTCAATGAGTCTTTTCAAGACAATAAATCATTTGGAAGCCATTGGAGCGAATACTATTTTCACATTTCAAACACGACTTTCGCGCATAGCTTGCATATTATTTTTTGAACGCGAGTATGAATTTGTTTTATTTTAGTGTCATTATCTCAATAACTTTTTGAAAGTCACTAATTCATTTGAAAGCCATTAAAATGAATTCTATTTTCGCACTTCGAACCTGACTTTCGTACATAACTTGCTAATGATCATTTAAGGGCAAGTATGCGTTTGTTTTATTTGAGATTCATGTCAATGAGTCTTTTCAAGTCACTAATGCATTTGAAAAAAATTCAAATGAATTCTATTTTTACATTTCAAACACTACTTTCGCGGATTACTTGTTGATGATCTTTTTAAGACAAGTATGCATTTGATTTATCATATATTTATTTCAATGAGTCTTTTCAAGACAATAAATCATTTGGAAGCCATTGGAGCGAATACTATTTTCACATTTCAAACACGACTTTCGCGCATAGCTTGCATATTATTTTTTGAACGCGAGTATGAATTTGTTTTATTTTAGTGTCATTATCTCAATAACTTTTTGAAAGTCACTAATTCATTTGAAAGCCATTAAAATGAATTCTATTTTCGCACTTCGAACCTGACTTTCGTACATAACTTGCTAATGATCATTTAAGGGCAAGTATGCGTTTGTTTTATTTGAGATTCATGTCAATGAGTCTTTTCAAGTCACTAATGCATTTGAAAAAAATTCAAATGAATTCTATTTTTACATTTCAAACACTACTTTCGCGGATTACTTGTTGATGATCTTTTTAAGACAAGTATGCATTTGATTTATCATATATTTATTTCAATGAGTCTTTTCAAGACAATAAATCATTTGGAAGCCATTGGAGCGAATACTATTTTCACATTTCAAACACGACTTTCGCGCATAGCTTGCATATTATTTTTTGAACGCGAGTATGAATTTGTTTTATTTTAGTGTCATTATCTCAATAACTTTTTGAAAGTCACTAATTCATTTGAAAGCCATTAAAATGAATTCTATTTTCGCACTTCGAACCTGACTTTCGTACATAACTTGCTAATGATCATTTAAGGGCAAGTATGCGTTTGTTTTATTTGAGATTCATGTCAATGAGTCTTTTCAAGTCACTAATGCATTTGAAAAAAATTCAAATGAATTCTATTTTTACATTTCAAACACTACTTTCGCGGATCACTTGTTGATGATTTTTTTTTAGACAAGTATGCATTTGATTTATCATATATTTATTTCAATGAGTCTTTTCAAGACAACAAATCATTTGGAAGTAATTGGAGCGAATACTATTTTCGCATTTGAAACACGACTTTCGCGCATAGCTTGCATATTATTTTTTGAACGCAAGTATGAATTTGTTTTATTTTAGTGTCATTAATTCAACGACTTTTTGAAAGTCACGAATTCATTTGAAAGTAATTAAAATGAATTCTATTTTCGCACTTCGAACCCGACTTTCGTACATAACTTGCTAATTATCATTTAAGGGCAAGTCTGCGTTTGTTTTATTTGAAATTCATGTCAATGAGTCTTTTCAAGACACTAATGCATTTGAAAAAAATTCAAATGAATTCTATTTTTACATTTCAAACACTGCTTTCGCGAATCACTTGTTGATAATCTTTTTAAGACAAGTATGCATTTGATTTATCATATATTTATTTCAATGAGTCTTTTCAAGACAACAAATCATTTGGAAGTAATTGGAGCGAATACTATTTTCACATTTCAAACACGACTTTCGCGCATAGCTTGCATATTATTTTTTGAACGCAAGTATGAATTTGTTTTATTTTAGTGTCATTATCTCAATAACTTTTTGAAAGTCACTAATTCATTTGAAAGCCATTAAAATGAATTCTATTTTCGCACTTCGAACCCGACTTTCGTACATAACTTGCTAATGATCATTTAAGGGCAAGTATGCATTTGTTTTATTTGAGATCCATGTCAATGAGTCTTTTCAAGTCACTAATGCATTTGAAAAAAATTCAAATGAATTCTATTTTTACATTTCAAACACTACTTTCGCGGATCACTTGTTGATGATCTTTTTAAGATAAGTATGCATTTGATTTGTCATATATTTATTTCAATGAGTCTTTTCAAGACAATAAATCATTTGGAAGCTATTGGAGAGAATACTATTTTCGCATTCCAAACACGACTTTCGCGCATAGCTAGCATATTATTTTTTGAACGCAAGTATGAATTTGTTTTATTTTAGTGTCATTAATTCAATGACTTTTTGAAAGTCACTAATTCATTTGAAAGCAATTAAAAGGAATTCTATTTTCGCACTTCGAACCCGACTTTCGTACATAACTTGCTAATGATCATTTAAGGGCAAGTATGCGTTTTTTTTATTTGAGATTCATGTCAATGAGTCTTTTCAAGTCACTAATGCATTTGAAAAAAATTCAAATGAATTCTATTTTTACATTTCAAACACTACTTTCGCGGATCACTTGTTGATGATCTTTTTAACACAAGTATGCATTTGATTTATCATATATTTATTTCAATGAGTCTTTTCAAGACAATAAATCATTTGGAAGCTATTGGAGAGAATACTATTTTCGCATTCCAAACACGACTTTCGCGCATAGCTTGCATATTATTTTTTGAACGCAAGTATGAATTTGTTTTATTTTAGTGTCATTATCTCAATAACTTTTTGAAAGTCACTAATTCATTTGAAAGCCATTAAAATGAATTCTATTTTCGCACTTCGAACCTGACTTTCGTACATAACTTGCTAATGATCATTTAAGGGCAAGTATGCGTTTGTTTTATTTGAGATTCATGTCAATGAGTCTTTTCAAGTCACTAATGCATTTGAAAAAAATTCAAATGAATTCTATTTTTACATTTCAAACACTACTTTCGCGGATTACTTGTTGATGATCTTTTTAAGACAAGTATGCATTTGATTTATCATATATTTATTTCAATGAGTCTTTTCAAGACAATAAATCATTTGGAAGCCATTGGAGCGAATACTATTTTCACATTTCAAACACGACTTTCGCGCATAGCTTGCATATTATTTTTTGAACGCGAGTATGAATTTGTTTTATTTTAGTGTCATTATCTCAATAACTTTTTGAAAGTCACTAATTCATTTGAAAGCCATTAAAATGAATTCTATTTTCGCACTTCGAACCTGACTTTCGTACATAACTTGCTAATGATCATTTAAGGGCAAGTATGCGTTTGTTTTATTTGAGATTCATGTCAATGAGTCTTTTCAAGTCACTAATGCATTTGAAAAAAATTCAAATGAATTCTATTTTTACATTTCAAACACTACTTTCGCGGATTACTTGTTGATGATCTTTTTAAGACAAGTATGCATTTGATTTATCATATATTTATTTCAATGAGTCTTTTCAAGACAATAAATCATTTGGAAGCCATTGGAGCGAATACTATTTTCACATTTCAAACACGACTTTCGCGCATAGCTTGCATATTATTTTTTGAACGCGAGTATGAATTTGTTTTATTTTAGTGTCATTATCTCAATAACTTTTTGAAAGTCACTAATTCATTTGAAAGCCATTAAAATGAATTCTATTTTCGCACTTCGAACCTGACTTTCGTACATAACTTGCTAATGATCATTTAAGGGCAAGTATGCGTTTGTTTTATTTGAGATTCATGTCAATGAGTCTTTTCAAGTCACTAATGCATTTGAAAAAAATTCAAATGAATTCTATTTTTACATTTCAAACACTACTTTCGCGGATCACTTGTTGATGATTTTTTTTTAGACAAGTATGCATTTGATTTATCATATATTTATTTCAATGAGTCTTTTCAAGACAACAAATCATTTGGAAGTAATTGGAGCGAATACTATTTTCGCATTTGAAACACGACTTTCGCGCATAGCTTGCATATTATTTTTTGAACGCAAGTATGAATTTGTTTTATTTTAGTGTCATTAATTCAACGACTTTTTGAAAGTCACGAATTCATTTGAAAGTAATTAAAATGAATTCTATTTTCGCACTTCGAACCCGACTTTCGTACATAACTTGCTAATTATCATTTAAGGGCAAGTCTGCGTTTGTTTTATTTGAAATTCATGTCAATGAGTCTTTTCAAGACACTAATGCATTTGAAAAAAATTCAAATGAATTCTATTTTTACATTTCAAACACTGCTTTCGCGAATCACTTGTTGATAATCTTTTTAAGACAAGTATGCATTTGATTTATCATATATTTATTTCAATGAGTCTTTTCAAGACAACAAATCATTTGGAAGTAATTGGAGCGAATACTATTTTCACATTTCAAACACGACTTTCGCGCATAGCTTGCATATTATTTTTTGAACGCAAGTATGAATTTGTTTTATTTTAGTGTCATTATCTCAATAACTTTTTGAAAGTCACTAATTCATTTGAAAGCCATTAAAATGAATTCTATTTTCGCACTTCGAACCCGACTTTCGTACATAACTTGCTAATGATCATTTAAGGGCAAGTATGCATTTGTTTTATTTGAGATCCATGTCAATGAGTCTTTTCAAGTCACTAATGCATTTGAAAAAAATTCAAATGAATTCTATTTTTACATTTCAAACACTACTTTCGCGGATCACTTGTTGATGATCTTTTTAAGATAAGTATGCATTTGATTTGTCATATATTTATTTCAATGAGTCTTTTCAAGACAATAAATCATTTGGAAGCTATTGGAGAGAATACTATTTTCGCATTCCAAACACGACTTTCGCGCATAGCTAGCATATTATTTTTTGAACGCAAGTATGAATTTGTTTTATTTTAGTGTCATTAATTCAATGACTTTTTGAAAGTCACTAATTCATTTGAAAGCAATTAAAAGGAATTCTATTTTCGCACTTCGAACCCGACTTTCGTACATAACTTGCTAATGATCATTTAAGGGCAAGTATGCGTTTTTTTTATTTGAGATTCATGTCAATGAGTCTTTTCAAGTCACTAATGCATTTGAAAAAAATTCAAATGAATTCTATTTTTACATTTCAAACACTACTTTCGCGGATCACTTGTTGATGATCTTTTTAACACAAGTATGCATTTGATTTATCATATATTTATTTCAATGAGTCTTTTCAAGACAATAAATCATTTGGAAGCTATTGGAGAGAATACTATTTTCGCATTCCAAACACGACTTTCGCGCATAGCTTGCATATTATTTTTTGAACGCAAGTATGAATTTGTTTTATTTTAGTGTCATTATCTCAATAACTTTTTGAAAGTCACTAATTCATTTGAAAGCCATTAAAATGAATTCTATTTTCGCACTTCGAACCTGACTTTCGTACATAACTTGGTAATGATCATTTAAGGGCAAGTATGCGTTTGTTTTATTTGAGATTCATGTCAATGAGTCTTTTCAAGTCACTAATGCATTTGAAAAAGATTCAAATGAATTCTATTTTTGACATTTCAAACACTACTTTCGCGGATTACTTGTTGATGATCTTTTTAAGACAAGTATGCATTTGATTTATCATATATTTATTTCAATGAGTCTTTTCAAGACAATAAATCATTTGGAAGCCATTGGAGCGAATACTATTTTCACATTTCAAACACGACTTTCGCGCATAGCTTGCATATTATTTTTTGAACGCGAGTATGAATTTGTTTTATTTTAGTGTCATTATCTCAATAACTTTTTGAAAGTCACTAATTCATTTGAAAGCCATTAAAATGAATTCTATTTTCGCACTTCGAACCTGACTTTCGTACATAACTTGCTAATGATCATTTAAGGGCAAGTATGCGTTTGTTTTATTTGAGATTCATGTCAATGAGTCTTTTCAAGTCACTAATGCATTTGAAAAAAATTCAAATGAATTTTATTTTTGCATTTCAAACACTACTTTCGCGGATGACTTGTTGATGATCTTTTTAAGACAAGTATGCATTTGATTTATCATATATTTATTTCAATGAGTCTTTTCAAGACAACAAATCATTTGGAAGTAATTGGAGCGAATACAATTTTCGCATTTCAAACACGACTTTCGCGCATAGCTTGCATATTATTTTTTGAACGCAAGTATGAATTTGTTTTATTTTAGTGTCATTAATTCAACGACTTTTTGAAAGTCACGAATTCATTTGAAAGTAATTAAAATGAATTCTATTTTCGCACTTCGAACCCGACTTTCGTACATAACTTGCTAATGATCATTTAAGGGCAAGTATGCGTTTGTTTTATTTGAGATTCATGTCAATGAGTCTTTTCAAGTCACTAATGCATTTGAAAAAAATTCAAATGAATTCTATTTTTACATTTCAAACACTACTTTCGCGGATTACTTGTTGATGATCTTTTTAAGACAAGTATGCATTTGATTTATCATATATTTATTTCAATGAGTCTTTTCAAGACAATAAATCATTTGGAAGCCATTGGAGCGAATACTATTTTCACATTTCAAACACGACTTTCGCGCATAGCTTGCATATTATTTTTTGAACGCGAGTATGAATTTGTTTTATTTTAGTGTCATTATCTCAATAACTTTTTGAAAGTCACTAATTCATTTGAAAGCCATTAAAATGAATTCTATTTTCGCACTTCGAACCTGACTTTCGTACATAACTTGCTAATGATCATTTAAGGGCAAGTATGCGTTTGTTTTATTTGAGATTCATGTCAATGAGTCTTTTCAAGTCACTAATGCATTTGAAAAAAATTCAAATGAATTCTATTTTTACATTTCAAACACTACTTTCGCGGATTACTTGTTGATGATCTTTTTAAGACAAGTATGCATTTGATTTATCATATATTTATTTCAATGAGTCTTTTCAAGACAATAAATCATTTGGAAGCCATTGGAGCGAATACTATTTTCACATTTCAAACACGACTTTCGCGCATAGCTTGCATATTATTTTTTGAACGCGAGTATGAATTTGTTTTATTTTAGTGTCATTATCTCAATAACTTTTTGAAAGTCACTAATTCATTTGAAAGCCATTAAAATGAATTCTATTTTCGCACTTCGAACCTGACTTTCGTACATAACTTGCTAATGATCATTTAAGGGCAAGTATGCGTTTGTTTTATTTGAGATTCATGTCAATGAGTCTTTTCAAGTCACTAATGCATTTGAAAAAAATTCAAATGAATTCTATTTTTACATTTCAAACACTACTTTCGCGGATCACTTGTTGATGATTTTTTTTTAGACAAGTATGGATTTGATTTATCATATATTTATTTCAATGAGTCTTTTCAAGACAATAAATCATTTGGAAGCTATTGGAGAGAATACTATTTTCGCATTCCAAACACGACTTTCGCGCATAGCTTGCATATTATTTTTTGAACGCAAGTATGAATTTGTTTTATTTTAGTGTCATTAATTCAATGACTTTTTGAAAGTCACTAATTCATTTGAAAGCAATTAAAATGAATTCTATTTTCGCACTTCGAACCCGACTTTCGTACATAACTTGCAAATGATCATTTAAGGGCAAGTATGCGTTTGTTTTATTTGAGATTCATGTCAATGAGTCTTTTCAAGTCACTAATGCATTTGAAAAAAATTCAAATGAATTCTATTTTTACATTTCAAACACTACTTTCGCGGATCACTTGTTAATGATCTTTTTAAGACAAGTATGCATTTGATTTATCATATATTTATTTGGATGAGTCTTTTCAAGACAACAAATCATTTGGAAGTAATTGGAGCGAATACTATTTTCGCATTTCAAACACGACTTTCGCGCATAGCTTGCATATTATTTTTTGAACGCAAGTATGAATTTGTTTTATTTTAGTGTCATTAATTCAACGACTTTTTGAAAGTCTCGAATTCATTTGAAAGCAATTAAAATGAATTATATTTTCGCACTTCGAACCCGACTTTCGTACATAACTTGCTAATGATCATTTAAGGGCAAGTCTGCGTTTGTTTTATTTGAAATTCATGTCAATGAGTCTTTTCAAGACACTAATGCATTTGAAAAAAATTCAAATGAATTCTATTTTTACATTTCAAACACTACTTTCGCGGATCACTTGTTGATGATCTTTTTAAGACAAGTATGCATTTGATTTATCATATATTTATTTGGATGAGTCTTTTCAAGACAATAAATCATTTGGCAGCAATTGGAGCGAATACTATTTTCACATTTCAAACACGACTTTCGAGCATAGCTTGCATATTATTTTTTGAACGCAAGTATGAATTTGTTTTATTTTAGTGTCATTAATTCAACGACGTTTTGAAAGTCACGAATTTATTTGAAAGCAATTAAAATGAATTCTATTTTCGCACTTCGAACCCGACTTTCGTACATAACTTGCTAATGATCATTTAAGGGCAAGTATGCGTTTGTTTTATTTGAGATTCATGTCAATGAGTCTTTTCAAGTCACTAATGCATTTGAAAAAAATTCAAATGAATTCTATTTTTACATTTCAAACACTACTTTCGCGGATCACTTGTTGATGATCTTTTTAAGACAAGTATGCATTTGATTTATAATATATTTATTTCAATGAGTCTTTTCAAGACAACAAATCATTTGGAAGTAATTGGAGCGAATACTATTTTCGCATTTCAAACACGACTTTCGCGCATAGCTTGCATATTATTTTTTGAACGCAAGTATGAATTTCTTTTATTTTAGTGTCATTAATTCAACGACTTTTTGAAAGTCACGAATTCATTTGAAAGTAATTAAATTGAATTCTATTTTCGCACTTCGAACCCGACTTTCATACATAACTTGCTAATGATCATTTAAGGGCAAGTATGCGTTTGTTTTATTTGAGATTCATGTCAATGAGTCTTTTCAAGTCACTAATGCATTTGAAAAAAATTCTAATGAATTCTATTTTTACATTTCAAACACTACTTTCGCGGATCACTTGTTGATGATCTTTTTAAGACAAGTATGCATTTGATTTATCATATATTTATTTCAATGAGTCTTTTCAAGACAATAAATCATTTGGAAGTAATTGGAGCGAATACTATTTTCGCATTTCAAACACGACTTTCGCGCATAGCTTGCATATTATTTTTTGAACGCAAGTATGAATTTGTTTTATTTTAGTGTCATTAATTCAACGACTTTTTGAAAGTCACGAATTCATTTGAAAGTAATTAAAATGAATTCTATTTTCGCACTTCGAACCCGACTTTCGTACATAACTTGCTAATGATCATTTAAGGGCAAGTATGCGTTTGTTTTATTTGAGATTCATGTCAATGAGTCTTTTCAAGTCACTAATGCATTTGAAAAAAATTCAAATGAATTCTATTTTTGCATTTCAAACACTACTTTCGCGGATCACTTGTTGATGATCTTTTTAAGACAAGTATGCATTTGATTTATCATATATTTATTTCAATGAGTCTTTTCAAGACAACAAATCATTTGGAAGTAATTGGAGCGAATACTATTTTCGCATTTCAAACACGACTTTCGCGCATAGCTTGCATATTATTTTTTGAACGCAAGTATGAATTTGTTTTATTTTAGTGTCATTAATTCAACGACTTTTTGAAAGTCACGAATTCATTTGAAAGTAATTAAAATGAATTCTATTTTCGCAC
This sequence comes from Coriaria nepalensis, assembly GCA_027186245.1. Lineage (NCBI taxonomy): Eukaryota > Viridiplantae > Streptophyta > Magnoliopsida > Cucurbitales > Coriariaceae > Coriaria > Coriaria nepalensis. The sequence continues at coordinate 20,340,745 of CP114481.1, forward strand.
TTCGAACCCGACTTTCGTACATAACTTGCTAATGATCATTTAAGGGCAAGTATGCGTTTGTTTTATTTGAGATTCATGTCAATGAGTCTTTTCAAGTCACTAATGCATTTGAAAAAAATTCAAATGAATTCTATTTTTGCATTTCAAACACTACTTTCGCGGATCACTTGTTGATGATCTTTTTAAGACAAGTATGCATTTGATTTATCATATATTTATTTCAATGAGTCTTTTCAAGACAACAAATCATTTGGAAGTAATTGGAGCGAATACTATTTTCGCATTTCAAACACGACTTTCGCGCATAGCTTGCATATTATTTTTTGAACGCAAGTATGAATTTGTTTTATTTTAGTGTCATTAATTCAACGACTTTTTGAAAGTCACGAATTCATTTGAAAGCAATTAAAATGAATTCTATTTTCGCACTTCGAACCCGACTTTCGTACATAACTTGCTAATGATCATTTAAGGGCAAGTATGCGTTTGTTTTATTTGAGATTCATGTCAATGAGTCTTTTCAAGTCACTAATGCATTTGAAAAAAATTCAAATGAATTCTATTTTTACATTTCAAACACTACTTTCGCGGATCACTTGTTGATGATCTTTTTAAGACAAGTATGCATTTGATTTATCATATATTTATTTCAATGAGTCTTTTCAAGACAATAAATCATTTGGAAGCCATTGGAGCGAATACTATTTTCACATTTCAAACACGACTTTCGCGCATAGCTTGCATATTATTTTTTGAACGCAAGTATGAATTTGTTTTATTTTAGTGTCATTATCTCAATAACTTTTTGAAAGTCACTAATTCATTTGAAAGCCATTAAAATGAATTCTATTTTCGCACTTCGAACCCGAGTTTCGTACATAACTTGCTAATGATCATTTAAGGGCAAGTATGCGTTTGTTTTATTTGACATTCATGTCAATGTGTCTTTTCAAGTCACTAATGCATTTGAAAAAAATTCAAATGAATTCTATTTTTACACTTTAAACACTACTTTCGCGAATCAGTTGTTGATGATCTTTTTAAGACAAGTATGCATTTGATTTATCATATATTTATTTCAATGAGTCTTTTCAAGACAATAAATCATTTGGAAGCCATTGGAGCGAATACTATTTTCACATTTCAAACACCACTTTCGCGTATAGCTTGCATATTATTTTTTGAACGCAAGTATGAATTTGTTTTATTTTAGTGTCATTAATTCAATGACTTTTTGAAAGTCACTAATTCATTTGAAAGCAATTAAAATGAATTCTATTTTCGCACTTCGAACCCGACTTTCGTACATAACTTGCTAATGATCATTTAAGGGCAAGTATGCGTTTGTTTTATTTGAGATTCATGTCAATGAGTCTTTTCAAGTCACTAATGCATTTGAAAAAAATTCAAATGAATTCTATTTTTACATTTCAAACACTACTTTCGCGGATCACTTGTTGATGATTTTTTTTTAGACAAGTATGCATTTGATTTATCATATATTTATTTCAATGAGTCTTTTCAAGACAATAAATCATTTGGAAGCTATTGGAGAGAATACTATTTTCGCATTCCAAACACGACTTTCGCGCATAGCTTGCATATTATTTTTTGAACGCAGTATGAATTTGTTTTACTTTAGTGTCAGTAATTCAATGACTTTTTGAAAGTCACTAATTCATTTGAAAGCAATTAAAATGAATTCTATTTTCGCACTTCGAACCCGACTTTCGTACATAACTTGCTAATGATCATTTAAGGGCAAGTATGCGTTTGTTTTATTTGAGATTCATGTCAACGAGTCTTTTCAAGTCACTAATGCATTTGAAAAAAATTCAAATGAATTCTATTTTTACATTTCAAACACTACTTTCGCGGATCACTTGTTGATGATCTTTTTAAGACAAGTATGCATTTGATTTATCATATATTTATTTCAATGAGTCTTTTCAAGACAATAAATCATTTGGAAGCCATTGGAGCGAATACTATTTTCACATTTCAAACACCACTTTCGCGTATAGCTTGCATATTATTTTTTGAACGCAAGTATGAATTTGTTTTATTTTAGTGTCATTAATTCAATGACTTTTTGAAAGTCACTAATTCATTTGAAAGCAATTAAAATGAATTCTATTTTCGCACTTCGAACCCGACTTTCGTACATAACTTGCTAATGATCATTTAAGGTCAAGTATGCGTTTGTTTTATTTGAGATTCATGTCAATGAGTCTTTTCAAGTCACTAATGCATTTGAAAAAAATTCAAATGAATTCTATTTTTACATTTCAAACACTACTTTCGCGGATCACTTGTTGATGATTTTTTTTTAGACAAGTATGCATTTGATTTATCATATATTTATTTCAATGAGTCTTTTCAAGACAATAAATCATTTGGAAGCTATTGGAGAGAATACTATTTTCGCATTCCAAACACGACTTTCGCGCATAGCTTGCATATTATTTTTTGAACGCAAGTATGAATTTGTTTTACTTTAGTGTCATTAATTCAATGACTTTTTGAAAGTCACTAATTCATTTGAAAGCAATTAAAATGAATTCTATTTTCGCACTTCGAACCCGACTTTCGTACATAACTTGCTAATGATCATTTAAGGTCAAGTATGCGTTTGTTTTATTTGAGATTCATGTCAATGAGTCTTTTCAAGTCACTAATGCATTTGAAAAAAATTCAAATGAATTCTATTTTTACATTTCAAACACTACTTTCGCGGATCACTTGTTGATGATTTTTTTTTAGACAAGTATGCATTTGATTTATCATATATTTATTTCAATGAGTCTTTTCAAGACAATAAATCATTTGGAAGCTATTGGAGAGAATACTATTTTCGCATTCCAAACACGACTTTCGCGCATAGCTTGCAAATTATTTTTTGAACGCAGTATGAATTTGTTTTACTTTAGTGTCATTAATTCAATGACTTTTTGAAAGTCACTAATTCATTTGAAAGCAATTAAAATGAATTCTATTTTCGCACTTCGAACCCGACTTTCGTACATAACTTGCTAATGATCATTTAAGGGCAAGTATGCGTTTGTTTTATTTGAGATTCATGTCAACGAGTCTTTTCAAGTCACTAATGCATTTGAAAAAAATTCAAATGAATTCTATTTTTACATTTCAAACACTACTTTCGCGGATCACTTGTTGATGATCTTTTTAAGACAAGTATGCATTTGATTTATCATATATTTATTTCAATGAGTCTTTTCAAGACAATAAATCATTTGGAAGCCATTGGAGCGAATACTATTTTCACATTTCAAACACGACTTTCGCGCATAGCTTGCATATTATTTTTTGAACGCAAGTATGAATTTGTTTTATTTTAGTGTCATTATCTGAATAACTTTTTGAAAGTCACTAATTCATTTGAAAGTAATTAAAATGAATTCTATTTTCGCACTTCGAACCCGACTTTCGTACATAACTTGCTAATGATCATTTAAGGGCAAGTATGCGTTTGTTTTATTTGAGATTCATGTCAATGAGTCTTTTCAAGTCACTAATGCATTTGAAAAAAATTCAAATGAATTCTATTTTTGCATTTCAAACACTACTTTCGCGGATCACTTGTTGATGATCTTTTTAAGACAAGTATGCATTTGATTTATCATATATTTATTTCAATGAGTCTTTTCAAGACAATAAATCATTTGGAAGCCATTGGAGCGAATACTATTTTCACATTTCAAACACGACTTTCGCGCATAGCTTGCATATTATTTTTTGAACGCAAGTATGAATTTGTTTTATTTTAGTGTCATTAATTCAACGACTTTTTGAAAGTCACGAATTCATATGAAAACAATTAAAATGAATTCTATTTTCGCACTTCGAACCCGACTTTCGTACATAACTTGCTAATGATCATTTAAGGGCAAGTATGCGTTTGTTTATTTGAGATTCATGTCAATGAGTCTTTTCAAGTCACTAATGCATTTGAAAAAAATTCAAATGAATTCTATTTTTACATTTCAAACACTACTTTCGCGGATGACTTGTTGATGATCTTTTTAAGACAAGTATGCATTTGATTTATCATATATTTATTTGGATGAGTCTTTTCAAGACAACAAATCATTTGGAAGTAATTGGAGCGAATACTATTTTCGCATTTCAAACACGACTTTCGCGCATAGCTTGCATATTATTTTTTGAACGCAAGTATGAATTTGTTTTATTTTAGTGTCATTAATTCAACGACTTTTTGAAAGTCACGAATTCATATGAAAACAATTAAAATGAATTCTATTTTCGCACTTCGAACCCGACTTTCGTACATAACTTGCTAATGATCATTTAAGGGCAAGTATGCGTTTGTTTTATTTGAGATTCATGTCAATGAGTCTTTTCAAGTCACTAATGCATTTGAAAAAAATTCAAATGAATTCTATTTTTACATTTCAAACACTACTTTCGCGGATGACTTGTTGATGATCTTTTTAAGACAAGTATGCATTTGATTTATCATATATTTATTTGTTTGAGTCTTTTCAAGACAACAAATCATTTGGAAGTAATTGGAGCGAATACTATTTTCGCATTTCAAACACGACTTTCGCGCATAGCTTGCATATTATTTTTTGAACGCAAGTATGAATTTGTTTTATTTTAGTGTCATTATCTCAATAACTTTTTGAAAGTCACTAATTCATTTGAAAGCCATTAAAATGAATTCTATTTTCGCACTTCGAACCCGACTTTCATACATAACTTGCTAATGATCATTTAAGGGCAAGTATGCGTTTGTTTTATTTGAGATTCATGTCAATGAGTCTTTTCAAGTCACTAATGCATTTGAAAAAAATTCAAATGAATTCTATTTTTACATTTCAAACACTACTTTCGCGGATCACTTGTTGATGATCTTTTTAAGACAATTATGCATTTGATTTATCATATATTTATTTCAATGAGTCTTTTCAAGACAACAAATCATTTGGAAGTAATTGGAGCGAATACTATTTTCGCATTCCAAACACGACTTTCGCGCATAGCTTGCATATTATTTTTTGAACGCAAATATGAATTTGTTTTATTTTAGTGTCATTATCTCAATGACTTTTTGAAAGTCACTAATTCATTTGAAAGCCATTAAAATGAATTCTATTTTCGCACTTCGAACCCGACTTTCGTACATAATTTGCTAATGATCATTTAAGGGCAAGTATGCGTTTGTTTTATTTGAGATTCATGTCAATGAGTCTTTTCAAGTCACTAATGCATTTGAAAAAAATTCAAAAGAATTCTATTTTTACATTTCAAACACTACTTTCGCGGATGACTTGTTGATGATCTTTTTAAGACAAGTATGCATTTGATTTATCATATATTTATTTGGATGAGTCTTTTCAAGACAACAAATCATTTGGAAGTAATTGGAGCGAATACTATTTTCGCATTTCAAACACGACTTTCGCGCATAGCTTGCATATTATTTTTTGAACGCAAGTATGAATTTGTTTTATTTTAGTGTCATTAATTCAACGACTTTTTGAAAGTCACGAATTCATTTGAAAGCAATTAAAATGAATTCTATTTTCGCACTTTGAACCCGACTTTCGTACATAACTTGCTAATGATCATTTAAGGGCAAGTATGCGTTTGTTTTATTTGACATTCATGTCAATGAGTCTTTTCAAGTCACTAATGCATTTGAAAAAAATTCAAATGAATTCTATTTTTACATTTCAAACACTACTTTCGCGGATCACTTGTTGATGATCTTTTTAAGACAAGTATGCATCTGATTTATCATATATTTATTTCAATGAGTCTTTTCAAGATAAGAAATCATTCGGAAGTAATTGGAGCGAATACTATTTTCGCATTCCAAACAAGACTTTCGCGCATAGCTTGCATATTATTTTTTGAACGCAAGTATGAATTTGTTTTATTTTAGTGTCATTAATTCAACGACTTTTTGAAAGCCACGAATTCATTTGAAAGCAATTAAAATGAATTCTATTTTCGCACTTCGAACCCGACTTTCGTACATAACTTGCTAATGATCATTTAAGTGCAAGTATGCATTTGTTTTATTTGAGATTCATGTCAATGAGTCTTTTCAAGTCACTAATGCATTTGAAAAAAATTCAAATGAATTCTATTTTTCCACTTTAAACACTACTTTCGCGGATCACTTGTTGATAATCTTTTTAAGACAAGTATGCATTTGATTTATCATATATTTATTTCACTGAGTCTTTTCAAGATAATAAATCATTTGGAAGTAATTGGAGCGAATACTATTTTCGCATTTAAAACACGACTTTCCCGCATAGCTTGCATATTATTTTTTGAACGCAAGTATGAATTTGTTTTATTTTAGTGTCATTAATTCAATGACTATTTGAAAGTCACTAATTCATTTGAAAGCAATTAAAATGAATTCTATTTTCGCATTTCGAACCCGACTTTCGTACATAATTTGCTAATGATCATTTAAGGGCAAGTTTGCGTTTGTTTTATTTGAGATTCATGTCAATGAGTCTTTTCAAGTCACTAATGCATTTGAAAAAAATTCAAAAGAATTCTATTTTTACATTTCAAACACTACTTTCGCGGATGACTTGTTGATGATCTTTTTAAGACAAGTATGCATTTGATTTATCATATATTGATTTCAATGAGTCTTTTCAAGACAATAAATCATTTGGAAGCCATTGGAGCGAATACTATTTTCACATTTCAGACACGACTTTCGCGCATAGCTTGCATATTATTTTTTGAACGCAAGTATGAATTTGTTTTATTTTAGTGTCATTATCTCAATAACTTTTTGAAAGTCACTAATTCATTTGAAATCCATTAAAATGAATTCTATTTTCGCACTTCGAACCCGACTTTCGTACATAACTTGCTAATGATCATTTAAGGGCAAGTATGCGTTTATTTTATTTGAGATTCATGTCAATGAGTCTTTTCAAGTCACTAATGCATTTGAAAAAAATTCAAATGAATTCTTTTTTTACATTTCAAACACTACTTTCGCGGATCACTTGTTGATGATCTTTTTAAGACAAGTATGCATTTGATTTATCATATATTTATTTCAGTGAGTCTTTTCAAGTCAATAAATCATTTGGAAGCCATTGGAGAGAATACTATTTTCGCATTTCAAACACGACTTTCGCGCATAGCTTGCATATTATTTTTTGAACGCAAGTATGAATTTGTTTTATTTTAGTGTCATTAATTCAATGACTTTTTGAAAGTCACGAATTCATTTGAAAGCAATTAAAATGAATTCTATTTTCGCACTTCGAACCAGACTTTCGTACATAACTTGCTAATGATCATTTAAGGGCAAGTATGCATTTGTTTTATTTGAGATTCATGCCAATGAGTCTTTTCAAGTCACTAATGCATTTGAAAAAAATTCAAATGAATTCTATTTTTACACTTTAAACACTACGTTCGCGGATCACTTGTCGATAATCTTTTTAAGACAAGTATGCATTTGATTTATCATATATTTATTTCACTGAGTCTTTTCAAGACAATAAATCATTTGGAAGCCATTGGAGCGAATACTATTTTCACATTTCAAACACCACTTTCGCGTATAGCTTGCATATTATTTTTTGAACGCAAGTATGAATTTGTTTTATTTTAGTGTCATTATCTCAATGACTTTTTGAAAGTCACTAATTCATTTGAAAGCTATTAAAATGAATTCTATTTTCGCACTTCGAACCCGACTTTCGTACATAACTTGCTAATGATCATTTAAGGGCAAGTATGCATTTGTTTTATTTGAGATTCATGTCAATGAGTCTTTCCAAGTCACTAATGCATTTGAAAAAAATTCAAATGAATTCTATTTTTACATTTCGAACACTACTTTCGCGGATCACTTGTTGATGATCTTTTTAAGACAAGTATGCATTTGATTTATCATATATTGATTTCAATGAGTCTTTTCAAGACAATAAATCTTTTGGAAGCCATTGGGGTGAATACTATTTTCACATTTCAAACACCACTTTCGCGTATAGCTTGCATATTATTTTTTGAACGCAAGTATGAATTTGTTTTATTTTAGTGTCATTATCTCAATGACTTTTTGAAAGTCACTAATTCATTTGAAAGCTATTAAAATGAATTCTATTTTCGCACTTCGAACCCGACTTTCGTACATAACTTGCTAATGATCATTTAAGGGCAAGTATGCGTTTGTTTTATTTGAGATTCATGTCAATGAGTCTTTTCAAGACACTAATGCATTTGAAAAAAATTCAAATGAATTCTTTTTTTACATTTCAAACACTACTTTCGCGGATCACTTGTTGATAATCTTTTTAAGACAAGTATGCATTTGACTTATCATATATTTATTTCACTGAGTCTTTTCAATACAATAAATCATTTGGAAGCCATTGGAGTGAATACTATTTTCGCATTTCAAACACGACTTTCGCGCATAGCTTGCATATTATTTTTTGAACGCAAGTATGAATTTGTTTTATTTTAGTGTCATTAATTCAATGACTTTTTGAAAGTCACGAATTCATTTGAAAGCAATTAAAATGAATTCTATTTTCGCACTTCGAACCAGACTTTCGTACATAACTTGCTAATGATCATTTAAGGGCAAGTATGCGTTTGTTTTATTTGAGATTCATGTCAATGAGTCTTTTCAAGTCACTAATGCATTTGAAAAAAATTCAAATGAATTCTATTTTTACATTTCAAACACTACTTTCGCGGATCACTTGTTGATGATCTTTTTAAGACAAGTATGCATTTGATTTATCATATATTTATTTTGATGAGTCTTTTCAAGACAATAAATCATCTGGAAGCAATTGAAGCGAATACTATTTTTTGCATTTCAAACACGACTTTCGCACATAGCTTGCATATTATTTTTTGAACGCAGGTATGAATTTGTTTTATTTTAGTGTCATTAATTCAATGACTTTTTGAAAGTCACTAATTCATTTGAAAGCAATTAAAATGAATTCTATTTTCGCACTTCGAAACAGACTTTCGTACATAACTTGCTAATTATCATTTAAGGGCAAGTATGCGTTTGTTTTATTTGAGATTCATGTCAATGAGTCTTTTCAAGTCACTAATGCATTTGAAAAAAATTCAAATGAATTCTATTTTTACACTTTAAACACTGCTTTCGCGGATCACTTGTTGATAATCTTGTTAAGACAAATATGCATTTGATTTATCATATATTGATTTCAATGAGTCTTTTCAAGACAATAAATCATTTGGAAGCCATTGGAGCGAATACTATTTTCACATTTCAAACACCACTTTCGCGTATAGCTTGCATATTATTTTTTGAACGCAAGTATGAATTTGTTTTATTTTAGTGTCATTATCTCAATGACTTTTTGAAAGTCACTAATTCATTTGAAAGCTAGTAAAATGAATTCTATTTTCGCACTTCGAACCCGACTTTCGTACATAACTTGCTAATGATTATTTAAGGGCAAGTATGCGTTTGTTTTATTTGAGATTCATGTCAATGAGTCTTTTCAAGACACTAATGCGTTTGAAAAAAATTCAAATAAATTCTTTTTTTACATTTCAAACACTACTTTCGCGGATCACTTGTTGATGATCTTTTTAAGACAAGTATGCATTTGATTTATCATATATTTATTTCAATGAGTCTTTTCAAGACAATAAATCATTTGGAAGCCATTGGAGCGAATACTATTTTCACATTTCAAACACCACTTTCGCGTATAGCTTGCATATTATTTTTTGAACGCAAGTATGAATTTGTTTTATTTTAGTGTCATTATCTCAATGACTTTTTGAAAGTCACTAATTCATTTGGAAGCTATTAAAATGAATTCTATTTTCGCACTTCGAACCCGACTTTCGTACATAACTTGCTAATGATCATTTAAGGGCAGGTCTGCGTTTGTTTTATTTGAAATTCATGTCAATGAGTCTTTTCAAGTCACTAATGCATTTGAAAACAATTCAAATGAATTCTATTTTTACATTTAAAACACTACTTTCGTGGATCACTTCTTGATGATCTTTTTAAGACAAGTATGCATTTGATTTATCATATATTTATTTTGATGAGTCTTTTCAAGACAATAAATCATTTGGAAGCAATTGGAGCGAATACTATTTTCGCATTTCAAACACGACTTTCGCACATAGCTTGCATATTATTTTTTGAACGCAGGTATGAATTTGTTTTATTTTAGTGTCATTAATTCAATGACTTTTTGAAAGTCACTAATTCATTTGAAAGCAATGAAAATGAATTCTATTTTCGCACTTCGAACCAGACTTTCGTACATAACTTGCTAATTATCATTTAAGGGCAAGTATGCGTTTGTTTTATTTGAGATTCATGTCAATGAGTCTTTTCAAGACACTAATGCATTTGAAAAAAATTCAAATGAATTCTATTTTTACACTTTAAACACTACTTTCGCGAATCACTTGGTGATAATCTTTTTAAGACAAGTATGCATTTGATTTATCATATATTTATTTCAATGAGTCTTTTCAAGACAACAAATCATTTGGAAGTAATTGGAGCGAATACTATTTTCGCATTTCAAACACGACTTTTGCGCATAGCTTGCATATTATTTTTTGAACGCAAGTATGAATTTGTTTTATTTTAGTGTCATTATCTCAATGACTTTTTGAAAGTCACTAATTCATTTGAAAGCTATTAAAATGAATTCTATTTTCGCACTTCGAACCCGACTTTCGTACATAACTTGCTAATGATCATTTAAGGGCAAGTATGCGTTTGTTTTATTTGAGATTCATGTCAATGAGTCTTTTCAAGTCACTAATGCATTTGAAAAAAATTCAAATGAATTCTATTTTTACATTTCAAACACTACTTTCGCGGATCACTTGTTGATGATCTTTTTAAGACAAGTACGCATTTGATTTATCATATATTGATTTCAATGAGTCTTTTCAAGACAATAAATCATTTAGAAGCCATTGGAGCGAATACTATTTTCACATTTCAAACACCACTTTCGCGTATAGCTTGCATATTATTTTTTGAACGCAAGTATGAATTTGTTTTATTTTAGTGTCATTATCTCAATGACTTTTTGAAAGTCACTAATTCATTTGAAAGCTATTAAAATGAATTCTATTTTCGCACTTCGAACCCGACTTTCGTACATAACTTGCTAATGATCATTTAAGGGCAAGTATGCGTTTGTTTTATTTGAGATTCATGTCAATGAGTCTTTTCAAGACACTAATGCATTTGAAAAAAATTCAAATGAATTCTTTTTTTACATTTCAAACACTACTTTCGCGGATCACTTGTTGATAATCTTTTTAAGACAAGTATGCATTTGACTTATCATATATTTATTTCACTGAGTCTTTTCAATACAATAAATCATTTGGAAGCCATTGGAGTGAATACTATTTTCGCATTTCAAACACGACTTTCGCGCATAGCTTGCATATTATTTTTTGAACGCAAGTATGAATTTGTTTTATTTTAGTGTCATTAATTCAATGACTTTTTGAAAGTCACGAATTCATTTGAAAGCAATTAAAATGAATTCTATTTTCGCACTTCGAACCAGACTTTCGTACATAACTTGCTAATGATCATTTAAGGGAAAGTATGCATTTGTTTTATTTGAGATTCATGTCAATGAGTCTTTTCAAGTCACTAATGCATTTGAAAAAAATTCAAATGAATTCTATTTTTACATTTCAAACACTACTTTCGCGGATCACTTGTTGATGATCTTTTTAAGACAAGTATGCATTTGATTTATCATATATTTATTTTGATGAGTCTTTTCAAGACAATAAATCATCTGGAAGCAATTGAAGCGAATACTATTTTTTGCATTTCAAACACGACTTTCGCACATAGCTTGCATATTATTTTTTGAACGCAGGTATGAATTTGTTTTATTTTAGTGTCATTAATTCAATGACTTTTTGAAAGTCACTAATTCATTTGAAAGCAATTAAAATGAATTCTATTTTCGCACTTCGAAACAGACTTTCGTACATAACTTGCTAATTATCATTTAAGGGCAAGTATGCGTTTGTTTTATTTGAGATTCATGTCAATGAGTCTTTTCAAGTCACTAATGCATTTGAAAAAAATTCAAATGAATTCTATTTTTACACTTTAAACACTGCTTTCGCGGATCACTTGTTGATAATCTTGTTAAGACAAATATGCATTTGATTTATCATATATTGATTTCAATGAGTCTTTTCAAGACAATAAATCATTTGGAAGCCATTGGAGCGAATACTATTTTCACATTTCAAACACCACTTTCGCGTATAGCTTGCATATTATTTTTTGAACGCAAGTATGAATTTGTTTTATTTTAGTGTCATTATCTCAATGACTTTTTGAAAGTCACTAATTCATTTGAAAGCTAGTAAAATGAATTCTATTTTCGCACTTCGAACCCGACTTTCGTACATAACTTGCTAATGATTATTTAAGGGCAAGTATGCGTTTGTTTTATTTGAGATTCATGTCAATGAGTCTTTTCAAGACACTAATGCGTTTGAAAAAAATTCAAATAAATTCTTTTTTAACATTTCAAACACTACTTTCGCGGATCACTTGTTGATGATCTTTTTAAGACAAGTATGCATTTGATTTATCATATATTTATTTCAATGAGTCTTTTCAAGACAATAAATCATTTGGAAGCCATTGGAGCGAATACTATTTTCACATTTCAAACACCACTTTCGCGTATAGCTTGCATATTATTTTTTGAACGCAAGTATGAATTTGTTTTATTTTAGTGTCATTATCTCAATGACTTTTTGAAAGTCACTAATTCATTTGGAAGCTATTAAAATGAATTCTATTTTCGCACTTCGAACCCGACTTTCGTACATAACTTGCTAATGATCATTTAAGGGCAGGTCTGCGTTTGTTTTATTTGAAATTCATGTCAATGAGTCTTTTCAAGTCACTAATGCATTTGAAAACAATTCAAATGAATTCTATTTTTACATTTAAAACACTACTTTCGTGGATCACTTCTTGATGATCTTTTTAAGACAAGTATGCATTTGATTTATCATATATTTATTTTGATGAGTCTTTTCAAGACAATAAATCATTTGGAAGCAATTGGAGCGAATACTATTTTCGCATTTCAAACACGACTTTCGCACATAGCTTGCATATTATTTTTTGAACGCAGGTATGAATTTGTTTTATTTTAGTGTCATTAATTCAATGACTTTTTGAAAGTCACTAATTCATTTGAAAGCAATGAAAATGAATTCTATTTTCGCACTTCGAACCAGACTTTCGTACATAACTTGCTAATTATCATTTAAGGGCAAGTATGCGTTTGTTTTATTTGAGATTCATGTCAATGAGTCTTTTCAAGACACTAATGCATTTGAAAAAAATTCAAATGAATTCTATTTTTACACTTTAAACACTACTTTCGCGAATCACTTGGTGATAATCTTTTTAAGACAAGTATGCATTTGATTTATCATATATTTATTTCAATGAGTCTTTTCAAGACAACAAATCATTTGGAAGTAATTGGAGTGAATACTATTTTCGCATTTCAAACACGACTTTTGCGCATAGCTTGCATATTATTTTTTGAACGCAAGTATGAATTTGTTTTATTTTAGTGTCATTATCTCAATGACTTTTTGAAAGTCACTAATTCATTTGAAAGCTATTAAAATGAATTCTATTTTCGCACTTCGAACCCGACTTTCGTACATAACTTGCTAATGATCATTTAAGGGCAAGTATGCGTTTGTTTTATTTGAGATTCATGTCAATGAGTCTTTTCAAGTCACTAATGCATTTGAAAAAAATTCAAATGAATTCTATTTTTACATTTCAAACACTACTTTCGCGGATCACTTGTTGATGATCTTTTTAAGACAAGTACGCATTTGATTTATCATATATTGATTTCAATGAGTCTTTTCAAGACAATAAATCATTTAGAAGCCATTGGAGCGAATACTATTTTCACATTTCAAACACCACTTTCGCGTATAGCTTGCATATTATTTTTTGAACGCAAGTATGAATTTGTTTTATTTTAGTGTCATTATCTCAATGACTTTTTGAAAGTCACTAATTCATTTGAAAGCTATTAAAATGAATTCTATTTTCGCACTTCGAACCCGACTTTCGTACATAACTTGCTAATGATCATTTAAGGGCAAGTATGCGTTTGTTTTATTTGAGATTCATGTCAATGAGTCTTTTCAAGACACTAATGCATTTGAAAAAAATTCAAATGAATTCTTTTTTTACATTTCAAACACTACTTTCGCGGATCACTTGTTGATAATCTTTTTAAGACAAGTATGCATTTGACTTATCATATATTTATTTCACTGAGTCTTTTCAATACAATAAATCATTTGGAAGCCATTGGAGTGAATACTATTTTCGCATTTCAAACACGACTTTCGCGCATAGCTTGCATATTATTTTTTGAACGCAAGTATGAATTTGTTTTATTTTAGTGTCATTAATTCAATGACTTTTTGAAAGTCACGAATTCATTTGAAAGCAATTAAAATGAATTCTATTTTCGCACTTCGAACCAGACTTTCGTACATAACTTGCTAATGATCATTTAAGGGAAAGTATGCATTTGTTTTATTTGAGATTCATGTCAATGAGTCTTTTCAAGTCACTAATGCATTTGAAAAAAATTCAAATGAATTCTATTTTTACATTTCAAACACTACTTTCGCGGATCACTTGTTGATGATCTTTTTAAGACAAGTATGCATTTGATTTATCATATATTTATTTTGATGAGTCTTTTCAAGACAATAAATCATCTGGAAGCAATTGAAGCGAATACTATTTTTTGCATTTCAAACACGACTTTCGCACATAGCTTGCATATTATTTTTTGAACGCAGGTATGAATTTGTTTTATTTTAGTGTCATTAATTCAATGACTTTTTGAAAGTCACTAATTCATTTGAAAGCAATTAAAATGAATTCTATTTTCGCACTTCGAACCAGACTTTCGTACATAACTTGCTAATTATCATTTAAGGGCAAGTATGCGTTTGTTTTATTTGAGATTCATGTCAATGAGTCTTTTCAAGTCACTAATGCATTTGAAAAAAATTCAAATGAATTCTATTTTTACACTTTAAACACTGCTTTCGCGGATCACTTGTTGATGATCTTTTTAAGACAAGTATGCATTTGATTTATCATATATTTATTTCAATGAGTCTTTTCAAGACAATAAATCATTTGGAAGCCATTGGAGCGAATACTATTTTCACATTTCAAACACCACTTTCGCGTATAGCTTGCATATTATTTTTTGAACGCAAGTATGAATTTGTTTTATTTTAGTGTCATTATCTCAATGACTTTTTGAAAGTCACTAATTCATTTGGAAGCTATTAAAATGAATTCTATTTTCGCACTTCGAACCCTGACTTTCGTACATAACTTGCTAATGATCATTTAAGGGCAGGTCTGCGTTTGTTTTATTTGAAATTCATGTCAATGAGTCTTTTCAAGTCACTAATGCTTTTGAAAACAATTCAAATGAATTCTATTTTTACATTTAAAACACTACTTTCGTGGATCACTTGTTGATGATCTTTTTAAGACAAGTATGCATTTGATTTATCATATATTTATTTTGATGAGTCTTTTCAAGACAATATATCATTTGGAAGCAATTGGAGCGAATACTATTTTCGCATTTCAAACACGACTTTCGCACATAGCTTGCATATTATTTTTTGAACGCAGGTATGAATTTGTTTTATTTTAGTGTCATTAATTCAATGACTTTTTGAAAGTCACTAATTCATTTGAAAGCAATGAAAATGAATTCTATTTTCGCACTTCGAACCAGACTTTCGTACATAACTTGCTAATTATCATTTAAGGGCAAGTATGCGTTTGTTTTATTTGAGATTCATGTCAATGAGTCTTTTCAAGACACTAATGCATTTGAAAAAAATTCAAATGAATTCTATTTTTACACTTTAAACACTACTTTCGCGAATCACTTGGTGATAATCTTTTTAAGACAAGTATGCATTTGATTTATCATATATTTATTTCAATGAGTCTTTTCAAGACAACAAATCATTTGGAAGTAATTGGAGCGAATACTATTTTCGCATTTCAAACACGACTTTTGCGCATAGCTTGCATATTATTTTTTGAACGCAAGTATGAATTTGTTTTATTTTAGTGTCATTATCTCAATGACTTTTTGAAAGTCACTAATTCATTTGAAAGCTACTAAAATGAATTCTATTTTCGCACTTCGAACCCGACTTTCGTACATAACTTGCTAATGATCATTTAAGGGCAAGTATGCGTTTGTTTTATTTGAGATTCATGTCAATGTGTCTTTTCAAGTCACTAATGCATTTGAAAAAAATTCAAATGAATTCTATTTTTACATTTCAAACACTACTTTCGCGGATCACTTGTTGATGATCTTTTTAAGACAAGTACGCATTTGATTTATCATATATTGATTTCAATGAGTCTTTTCAAGACAATAAATCATTTGGAAGCCATTGGAGCGAATACTATTTTCACATTTCAAACACCACTTTCGCGTATAGCTTGCATATTATTTTTTGAACGCAAGTATGAATTTGTTTTATTTTAGTGTCATTATCTCAATGACTTTTTGAAAGTCACTAATTCATTTGAAAGCTATTAAAATGAATTCTATTTTCGCACTTCGAACCCGACTTTCGTACATAACTTGCTAATGATCATTTAAGGGCAAGTATGCGTTTGTTTTATTTGAGATTCATGTCAATGAGTCTTTTCAAGACACTAATGCATTTGAAAAAAAATTCAAATGAATTCTTTTTTTACATTTCAAACACTACTTTCGCGGATCACTTGTTGATGATCTTTTTAAGACAAGTATGCATTTGATTTATCATATATTTATTTCAATGAGTCTTTTCAAGACAATAAATCATTTGGAAGCCATTGGAGCGAATACTATTTTCACATTTCAAACACCACTTTCGTGCATAGCTTGCATATTATTATTTGAACACAAGTATGAATTTGTTTTGTTTTAGTGTCATTATCTCAATAACTTTTTGAAAGTCACTAATTCATTTGAAAGCCATTAAAATGAATTCTATTTTCGCACTTCGAACCCGACTTTCGTACATAACTTGCTAATGATCATTTAAGGGCAAGTATGCGTTTGTTTTATTTGAGATTCATGTCAATGAGTCTTTTCAAGACACTAATGCATTTGAAAAAAATTGAAATGAATTCTTTTTTTACATTTCAAACACTACTTTCGCGGATCACTTGTTGATGATCTTTTTAAGACAAGTGTGCTTTTGATTTATCATATATTGATTTCAATGAGTCTTTTCAGGACAATAAATCATTTGGAAGCCATTGGAGCGAATACTATTTTCACATTTCAAACACCACTTTCGCTTATAGCTTGCATATTATTTTTTGAACGCAAGTATGAATTTGTTTTATTTTAGTGTCATTATCTCAATGACTTTTTGAAAGTCACTAATTCATTTGAAAGCTATTAAAATGAATTCTATTTTCGCACTTCGAACCCGACTTTCGTACATAACTTGCTAATGATCATTTAAGGGCAAGTATGCGTTTGTTTTATTTGAGATTCATGTCAATGAGTCTTTTCAAGACACTAATGCATTTGAAAAAAATTCAAATGAATTCTTTTTTTACATTTCAAACACTACTTTCGCGGATCACTTGTTCATGATCTTTTTAAGACAAGTATGCATTTGATTTATCATATATTTATTTCAATGAGTCTTTTCAAGACAATAAATCATTTGGAAGCCATTGGAGCGAATACTATTTTCACATTTCAAACACCACTTTCGCGTATAGCTTGCATATTATTTTTTGAACGCAACTATGAATTTGTTTTATTTTAGTGTCATTATCTCAATGACTTTTTGAAAGTCACTAATTCATTTGAAAGCCATTAAAATGAATTCTATTTTCGCACTTCGAACCCGACTTTCGTACATAACTTGCTAATGATCATTTAAGGGCAAGTATGCGTTTGTT
Source organism: Coriaria nepalensis (assembly GCA_027186245.1). Lineage (NCBI taxonomy): Eukaryota > Viridiplantae > Streptophyta > Magnoliopsida > Cucurbitales > Coriariaceae > Coriaria > Coriaria nepalensis. Next base: position 20,358,830 of record CP114481.1, read on the forward strand.
TTATTTGAGATTCATGTCAATGAGTCTTTTCAAGACACTAATGCATTTGAAAAAAATTGAAATGAATTCTTTTTTTACATTTCAAACACTACTTTCGCGGATCACTTGTTGATGATCTTTTTAAGACAAGTGTGCTTTTGATTTATCATATATTGATTTCAATGAGTCTTTTCAAGACAATAAATCATTTGGAAGCCATTGGAGCGAATACTATTTTCACATTTCAAACACCACTTTCGCGTATAGCTTGCATATTATTTTTTGAACGCAACTATGAATTTGTTTTATTTTAGTGTCATTATCTCAATGACTTTTTGAAAGTCACTAATTCATTTGAAAGCCATTAAAATGAATTCTATTTTCGCACTTCGAACCCGACTTTCGTACATAACTTGCTAATGATCATTTAAGGGCAAGTATGCGTTTGTTTTATTTGAGATTCCTGTCAATGAGTCTTTTCAAGACACTAATGCATTTGAAAAAAATTCAAATGAATTCTTTTTTTACATTTCAAACACTACTTTCGCGGATCACTTGTTGATGATCTTTTTAAGACAAGTATGCATTTGATTTATCATATATTTATTTCAATGAGTCTTTTCAAGACAATAAATCATTTAGAAGCCATTGGAGCGAATACTATTTTCACATTTCAAACACGACTTTCGCGCATAGCTTGCATATTATTTTTTGAACGCAAGTATGAATTTGTTTTATTTTAGTGTCATTAATTCAATGACTTTTTGAAAGTCATGAATTCATTTGAAACCAATTAAAATGAATTCTATTTTCGCAATTCGAACCAGACTTTCGTACATAACTTGCTAATGATCATTTAAGGGCAAGTATGCGTTTGTTTTATTTGAAATTCATGTCAATGAGTCTTTTCAAGTCACTAATGCATTTGAAAAAAATTCAAATGAATTCTATTTTTACATTTCAAACACTACTTTCGCGGATCACTTGTTCATGATCTTTTTAAGACAAGTATGCATTTGATTTATCATATATTTATTTCAATGAGTCTTTTCAAGACAATAAATCATTTGGAAGCCATTGGAGCGAATACTATTTTCACATTTCAAACACCACTTTCGCGTATAGCTTGCATATTATTTTTTGAACGCAAGTATGAATTTGTTTTATTTTAGTGTCATTAATTCAATGACTTTTTGAAAGTCATGAATTCATTTGAAACCAATTAAAATGAATTCTATTTTCGCACTTCGAACCAGACTTTCGTACATAACTTGCTAATGATCATTTAAGGGCAAGTATGCGTTTGTTTTATTTGAAATTCATGTCAATGAGTCTTTTCAAGTCACTAATGCATTTGAAAAAAATTCAAATGAATTCTATTTTTACATTTCAAACACTACTTTCGCGGATCACTTGTTGATGATCTTTTTAAGACAAGTACGCATTTGATTTATCATATATTGATTTCAATGAGTCTTTTCAAGACAATAAATCATTTGGAAGCCATTGGAGCGAATACTATTTTCACATTTCAAACACCACTTTCGCGTATAGCTTGCATATTATTTTTTGAACGCAAGTATGAATTTGTTTTATTTTAGTGTCATTATCTCAATGACTTTTTGAAAGTCACTAATTCATTTGAAAGCTATTAAAATGAATTCTATTTTCGCACTTCGAACCCGACTTTCGTACATAACTTGCTAATGATCATTTAAGGGCAAGTATGCGTTTGTTTTATTTGAGATTCATGTCAATGAGTCTTTTCAAGACACTAATGCATTTGAAAAAAATTCAAATGAATTCTATTTTTACACTTTAAACACTACTTTCGCGAATCACTTGGTGATAATCTTTTTAAGACAAGTATGCATTTGATTTATCATATATTTATTTCAATGAGTCTTTTCAAGACAACAAATCATTTGGAAGTAATTGGAGCGAATACTATTTTCGCATTTCAAACACGACTTTTGCGCATAGCTTGCATATTATTTTTTGAACGCAAGTATGAATTTGTTTTATTTTAGTGTCATTATCTCAATGACTTTTTGAAAGTCACTAATTCATTTGAAAGCTACTAAAATGAATTCTATTTTCGCACTTCGAACCCGACTTTCGTACATAACTTGCTAATGATCATTTAAGAGCAAGTATGCGTTTGTTTTATTTGAGATTCATGTCAATGTGTCTTTTCAAGTCACTAATGCATTTGAAAAAAATTCAAATGAATTCTATTTTTACATTTCAAACACTACTTTCGCGGATCACTTGTTGATGATCTTTTTAAGACAAGTACGCATTTGATTTATCATATATTGATTTCAATGAGTCTTTTCAAGACAATAAATCATTTGGAAGCCATTGGAGCGAATACTATTTTCACATTTCAAACACCACTTTCGCGTATAGCTTGCATATTATTTTTTGAACGCAAGTATGAATTTGTTTTATTTTAGTGTCATTATCTCAATGACTTTTTGAAAGTCACTAATTCATTTGAAAGCCATTAAAATGAATTCTATTTTCGCACTTCGAACCCGACTTTCGTACATAACTTGCTAATGATCATTTAAGGGCAAGTATGCGTTTGTTTTATTTGAGATTCATGTCAATGAGTCTTTTCAAGACACTAATGCATTTGAAAAAAATTGAAATGAATTCTTTTTTTACATTTCAAACACTACTTTCGCGGATCACTTGTTGATGATCTTTTTAAGACAAGTGTGCTTTTGATTTATCATATATTGATTTCAATGAGTCTTTTCAGGACAATAAATCATTTGGAAGCCATTGGAGCGAATACTATTTTCACATTTCAAACACCACTTTCGCTTATAGCTTGCATATTATTTTTTGAACGCAAGTATGAATTTGTTTTATTTTAGTGTCATTATCTCAATGACTTTTTGAAAGTCACTAATTCATTTGAAAGCTATTAAAATGAATTCTATTTTCGCACTTCGAACCCGACTTTCGTACATAACTTGCTAATGATCATTTAAGGGCAAGTATGCGTTTGTTTTATTTGAGATTCATGTCAATGAGTCTTTTCAAGACACTAATGCATTTGAAAAAAATTCAAATGAATTCTTTTTTTACATTTCAAACACTACTTTCGCGGATCACTTGTTCATGATCTTTTTAAGACAAGTATGCATTTGATTTATCATATATTTATTTCAATGAGTCTTTTCAAGACAATAAATCATTTGGAAGCCATTGGAGCGAATACTATTTTCACATTTCAAACACCACTTTCGCGTATAGCTTGCATATTATTTTTTGAACGCAACTATGAATTTGTTTTATTTTAGTGTCATTATCTCAATGACTTTTTGAAAGTCACTAATTCATTTGAAAGCCATTAAAATGAATTCTATTTTCGCACTTCGAACCCGACTTTCGTACATAACTTGCTAATGATCATTTAAGGGCAAGTATGCGTTTGTTTTATTTGAGATTCCTGTCAATGAGTCTTTTCAAGACACTAATGCATTTGAAAAAAATTCAAATGAATTCTTTTTTTACATTTCAAACACTACTTTCGCGGATCACTTGTTGATGATCTTTTTAAGACAAGTATGCATTTGATTTATCATATATTTATTTCAATGAGTCTTTTCAAGACAATAAATCATTTAGAAGCCATTGGAGCGAATACTATTTTCACATTTCAAACACGACTTTCGCGCATAGCTTGCATATTATTTTTTGAACGCAAGTATGAATTTGTTTTATTTTAGTGTCATTAATTCAATGACTTTTTGAAAGTCATGAATTCATTTGAAACCAATTAAAATGAATTCTATTTTCGCACTTCGAACCAGACTTTCGTACATAACTTGCTAATGATCATTTAAGGGCAAGTATGCATTTGTTTTATTTGAGATTCATGTCAATGAGTCTTTTCAAGTCACTAATGCATTTGAAAAATATTCAAATGAATTCGATTTTTACATTTCAAACACTACTTTCGCGGATCACTTGTTGATGATCTTTTTAAGACAAGTATGCATTTGATTTATCATATATTTATTTCAATGAGTCTTTTCAAGACAATAAATCATTTGGAAGCCATTGGAGCGAATACAATTTTCACATTTCAAACACCACTTTCGCGTATAGCTTGCATATTATTTTTTGAACGCAACTATGAATTTGTTTTATTTTAGTGTCATTATCTCAATGACTTTTTGAAAGTCACTAATTCATTTGAAAGCCATTAAAATGAATTCTATTTTCGCACTTCGAACCCGACTTTCGTACATAACTTGCTAATGATCATTTAAGGGCAAGTATGCGTTTGTTTTATTTGAGATTCCTGTCAATGAGTCTTTTCAAGACACTAATGCATTTGAAAAAAATTCAAATGAATTCTTTTTTTACATTTCAAACACTACTTTCGCGGATCACTTGTTCATCATCTTTTTAAGACAAGTATGCATTTGATTTATCATATATTTATTTCAATGAGTCTTTTCAAGACAATAAATCATTTGGAAGCCATTGGAGCGAATACTATTTTCACATTTCAAACACCACTTTCGCGTATAGCTTGCATATTATTTTTTGAACGCAAGTATGAATTTGTTTTATTTTAGTGTCATTATCTCAATGACTTTTTGAAAGTCACTAATTCATTTGAAAGCTATTAAAATGAATTCTTTTTTCGCACTTCGAACCCGACTTTCGTACATAACTTGCTAATGATCATTTAAGGGCAAGTATGCGTTTGTTTTATTTGAGATTCATGTCAATGAGTCTTTTCAAGTCACTAATGCATTTGAAAAAAATTCAAATGAATTCTATTTTTACACTTTAAACCCTACTTTCGCGGATCACTTGTTGATAATCTTTTTAAGACAAGTATGCATTTGATTTATCATATATTTATTTCAATGAGTCTTTTCAATACAATAAATCATTTGGAAGCCATTGGAGTGAATACTATTTTCGCATTTCAAACACGACTTTCGCGCATAGCTTGCATATTATTTTTTGAAAGCAAGTATGAATTTGTTTTATTTTATTGTCATTAATTCAATGACTTTTTGAAAGTCAAGAATTCATTTGAAAGCAATTAAAATGAATTCTATTTTCGCACTTCGAACCAGACTTTCGTACATAACTTGCTAATGATCATTTAAGGGCAAGTATGCATTTGTTTTATTTGAGATTCATGTCAATGAGTCTTTTCAAGTCACTAATGCATTTCAAAAAAATTCAAATGAATTCTATTTTTACATTTCAAACACTACTTTCGCGGATCACTTGTTGATGATCTTTTTAAGACAAGTATGCATTTCATTTATCATATATTGATTTCAATGAGTCTTTTCAAGACAATAAATCATTTGGAAGCCATTGGAGCGAATACTATTTTCACATTTCAAACACCACTTTCGCGTATAGCTTGCATATTATTTTTTGAACGCAAGTATGAATTTGTTTTATTTTAGTGTCATTATCTCAATGACTTTTTGAAAGTCACTAATTCATTTGAAATCTATTAAAATGAATTCTATTTTCGCACTTCGAACCTGACTTTCGTACATAACTTGCTAATCATCATTTAAAGGCAAGTATGCGTTTGTTTTATTTGAGATTCATGTCAATGAGTCTTTTCAAGACACTAATGCATTTGAAAAAAATTCAAATGAATTCTTTTTTTACATTTCAAACACTACTTTCGCGGATCACTTGTTGATGATCTTTTTAAGACAAGTATGCATTTGATTTATCTTATGTTTATTTCAATGAGTCTTTTCAAGACAATAAATCATTTGGGAGCAATTGGAGCGAATACTATTTTCGCATTTCAAACACGACTATCGCGCATAGCTTGCATATGATTTTTCGAAGGCAAGTATAAATTTGTTTAATCTTAGAGTCATCATCTCAATGACTCTTTGAAAGTCACTAATTCATTTGAAAGTAATTAAAATGAATTATATTTTCGCACTTCGAACCTGACTTTCGTACATAACTTGCTAATGATCATTTAAGGACAAGTATGCGTTTGTTTTATTTGATATTCATGTCAATGAGTCTTTTCAAGTAACTGATTTATTTGAAAACAATTCAAATGAATTCTATTTTAACACTTCAAACACTACTTTCGCGCATCACTTCCTAATGATCTTTTTAAGACAAGTATGCATTTGATTTATAATATATTTATTTCAATGAGTCTTTTCAAGACAATAAATCATTTGGAAGCCATTGGAGAGAATACTATTTTCACATTTCAAACACCACTTTCGCGTATAGCTTGCATATTATTTTTTGAACGCAAGTATGAATTTGTTTTATTTTAGTGTCATTATCTCAATGACTTTTTGAAAGTCACTAATTCATTTGAAAGCTATTAAAATGAATTCTTTTTTCGCACTTCGAACCCGACTTTCGTACATAACTTGCTAATGATCATTTAAGGGGAAGTATGCGTTTGTTTTATTTGAGATTCATGTCAATGAGTCTTTTCAAGTCACTAATGCATTTGAAAAAAATTCAAATGAATTCTATTTTTACACTTTAAACACTACTTTCGCGGATCACTTGTTGATAATCTTTTTAAGACAAGTATGCATTTGATTTATCATATATTTATTACAATGAGTCTTTTCAATACAATAAATCATTTGTAAGCCATTGGAGTGAATACTATTTTCACATTTCAAACACGACTTTCGCGCATAGCTTGCATATTATTTTTTGAACGCAAGTATGAATTTGTTTTATTTTAGTGTCATTAATTCAATGACTTTTTGAAAGTCACGAATTCATTTTAAAGCAATTAAAATGAATTCTATTTTCGCACTTCGAACCAGACTTTCGTACATAACTTGCTAATTATCATTTAAGGGCAACTATGCGTTTGTTTTATTTGAGATTCATATCAATGAGTCTTTTCAAGTCATTAATGCAATTGAAGAAAATTCAAATGAATTTTATTTTTACACTTTAAACACTACTTTTGTGGATCACTTGTTGATGATCTTTTTAAGACAGGTATGCATTTGATTTATCTTATATTTATTTCAATGAGTCTTTTCAATACAATAAATCATTTGGAAGTCATTGGAGCGACTACTATTTTCGCATTTCAAACACGACTTTCGCGCATAGCTTGCATATTATTTTTTGAACGCAAGTATGAATTTGTTTTATTTTAGTGTCATTAATTCAATGACTTTTTGAAAGTCACGAATTCATTTGAAAGCAATTAAAATGAATTCTATTTTCGCACTTCGAACCAGAAGTTCGTACATAACTTGCTAATGATCATTTAAGGGCAAGTATGCATTTGTTTTATTTGAGATTCATGTCAATGAGTCTTTTCAAGTCACTAATGCATTTGAAAAAAATTCAAATGAATTCTATTTTTACACTTTAAACACTACTTTCGCGGATCACTTGTTGATAATCTTTTTAAGACAAGTATGCATTTGATTTATCATATATTTATTTCAATGAGTCTTTTCAAGACAATAAGTCATTTGGAAGCAATTAGAGCGAATACTATTTACGCATTGCAAACCCTACTTTCGCGCATAGCTTGCATATTATTTTTTGAACGCAAGTATGAATTTGTTTAATATTAGTGTCATCATCTCAATGACTCTTTGAAAGTCACTAATTCATTTGAAAGTAATTAAAATAAATTCTATTTTCGCACTTCGAACCCGACTTTCGTACATAACTTGCTAATGATCATTTAAGGACAGGTATGCGTTTGTTTTATTTGATATTCATGTCAATGAGTCTTTTCAAGTAACTAATTTATTTGAAAACAATTCAAATGAATTCTATTTTAACACTTCAAACACTACTTTCGCGCATCACTTCCTAATGATCTTTTTAAGACAAGTATGCATTTGATTTATCTTATATTTATTTCAATGAGTCTTTTCAATACAATAAAGCATTTGCAAGCCATTGGAGTGAATACTATTTTCGCATTTCAAACACGACTTTCGCGCATAGCTTGCATATTATTTTTTGAACGCAAGTATGAATTTGTTTTATTTTAGTGTCGTTATCTCAATGACTTTTTGAAAGTAACTAATTCATTTGAAAGCAATTAAAATGAATTCTATTTTCGCACTTCGAACTCGACTTTCGTACATAACTTGCTAATTATCATTTAAGGGCAAGTATGCGTTTGTTTTATTTGAGATTCATGTCAATGAGTCTTTTCAAGTCACTAATGCATTTGAAAAAAATTCAAATGAATTCTATTTTTACACTTTAAACACTACTTTCGCGGATCACTTGATGATGACCTTTTTAAGACAAGTATGCATTTGATTTATCTTATATTTATTTCAATGAGTCTTTTCAAGACAATAAATCATTGGAAGCAATTGGAGCGAATACTATTTTCGCATTTCAAACACGACTATCGCGCATAGCTTGCATATGATTTTTCGAAGGCAAGTATAAATTTGTTTAATCTTAGAGTCATCATCTCAATGACTCTTTGAAAGTCACTAATTCATTTGAAAGTAATTAAAATGAATTCTATTTTCGCACTTCGAACCCGACTTTCGTACATAACTTGCTAATGATCATTTAAGGACAAGTATGCGTTTGTTTTATTTGATATTCATGTCAATGAGTCTTTTCAAGTAACTAATTTATTTGAAAAGAATTCAAATGAATTCTATTTTAACACTTCAAACACTACTTTCGCGCATCACTTCCTAATGATCTTTTTAAGACAAGTATGCATTTGATTTATCTTATATTTATTTCAATGAGTCTTTTCAATACAATAAAGCATTTGCAAGCCATTGGAGTGAATACTATTTTCGCATTTCAAACACGACTTTCGCGCATAGCTTGCATATTATTTTTTGAACGCAAGTATGAATTTGTTTTATTTTAGTGTCGTTATCTCAATGACTTTTTGAAAGTAACTAATTCATTTGAAAGCAATTAAAATGAATTCTATTTTCGCACTTCAAACTCGACTTTCGTACATAACTTGCTAATTATCATTTAAGGGCAAGTATGCGTTTGTTTTATTTGAGATTCATGTCAATGAGTCTTTTCAAGTCACTAATGCATTTGAAAAAAATTCAAATGAATTCTATTTTTACACTTTAAACACTACTTTCGCGGATCACTTGTTGATGACCTTTTTAAGACAAGTATGCATTTGATTTATCTTATATTTATTTCAATGAGTCTTTTCAAGACAATAAATCATTTGGGAGCAATTGGAGCGAATACTATTTTCGCATTTCAAACACGACTATCGCGCATAGCTTGCATATGATTTTTCGAAGGCAAGTATAAATTTGTTTAATCTTAGAGTCATCATCTCAATGACTCTTCGAAAGTCACTAATTCATTTGAAAGTAATTAAAATGAATTCTATTTTCGCACTTCGAACCCGACTTTCGTACATAACTTGCTAATGATCATTTAAGGACAAGTATGCGTTTGTTTTATTTGATATTCATGTCAATGAGTCTTTTCAAGTAACTAATTTATTTGAAAACAATTCAAATGAATTCTATTTTAACACTTCAAACACTACTGTCGCGCATCACTTCCTAATGATCTTTTTAAGACAAGTATGCATTTGATTTATCTTATATTTATTTCAATGAGTCTTTTCAATACAATAAAGCATTTGGAAGCCATTGGAGTGAATACTATTTTCGCATTTCAAACACGACTTTCGCGCATAGCTTGCATATTATTTTTTGAACGCAAGTATGAATTTGTTTTATTTTAGTGTCGTTATCTCAATGACTTTTTGAAAGTAACTAATTCATTTGAAAGCAATTAAAATGAATTCTATTTTCGCACTTCAAACTCGACTTTCGTACATAACTTGCTAATTATCATTTAAGGGCAAGTATGCGTTTGTTTTATTTGAGATTCATGTCAATGAGTCTTTTCAAGTCACTAATGCATTTGAAAAAAATTCAAATGAATTCTATTTTTACACTTTAAACACTACTTTCGCGGATCACTTGTTGATGACCTTTTGACGACAAGTATGCATTTGATTTATCTTATATTTATTTCAATGAGTCTTTTCAAGACAATAAATCATTGGAAGCAATTGGAGCGAATACTATTTTCGCATTTCAAACACGACTATCGCACATAGCTTGCATATGATTTTTCGAATGCAAGTATGAATTCGTTTAATATTTGAGTCATCATCTCAATGACTCTTTGAAAGTCACTAATTCATTTGAACACAATTAAAATGAATTCTATTTTTGCACTTCGAACCCGACTTTCATACATAATTTGCTAATGATCATTTAAGGGCAAGTATGCGTTTGTTTTATTTGAGATTCATGTCAATGAGTCTTTTCAAGTCATTAATGCATCTGAAAAAAATTCAAATGAATTTTATTTTTACACTTTAAACACTACTTTTGTGGATCACTTGTTGATGATCTTTTTAAGACAAGTATGCATTTGATTTATCTTATATTTATTTCAATGAGTCTTTTCAATACAATAAATCATTTGGAAGTCATTGGAGCAACTACTATTTTCGCATTTCAAACACGACTTTCGCGCATAGCTTGCATATTATTTTTTGAACGCAAGTATGAATTTGTTTTATTTTAGTGTCATTAATTCAATGACTTTTTGAAAGTCACGAATTCATTTGAAAGCAATTAAAATGAATTCTATTTTCGCACTTCGAACCAGACTTTCGTACATAACTTGCTAATGATCATTTAAGGGCAGTTATGCATTTGTTTTATTTGAGATTCATGTCAATGAGTCTTTTCAAGTCACTAATGCATTTGAAAAAAATTCAAATGAATTCTACTTTTACACTTTAAACACTACTTTTGCGGATCACTTGTTGATAATCTTTTTAAGACAAGTATGCATTTGATTTATCATATATTTATTTCAATGAGTCTTTTCAAGACAATAAGTCTTTTGGAAGCCATTGGAGTGAATACTTTTTTCGCATTTCAGACACGACTTTCGCGCATAGCTTGCATATTATTTTTTGAACGCAAGTATGAATTTGTTTTATTTTAGTGTCATTAATTCAATGACTTTTTGAAAGTCACGAATTCATTTTAAAGCAATTAAAATGAATTCTATTTTCGCACTTCGAACCAGACTTTCGTACATAACTTGCTAATTATCATTTAAGGGCAAGTATGCATTTGTTTTATTTGAGATTCATGTCAATGAGTCTTTTCAAGTCACTAATGCATTTGAAAAAAATTCAAATGAATTCTATTTTTACACTTTAAACACTACTTTCGCGGATCACTTGTTGATAATCTTTTTAAGACAAGTATGCATTTGATTTATCATATATTTATTTCAATGAGTCTTTTCAAGACAATAAGTCATTTGGAAGCAATTAGAGCGAATACTATTTACGCATTGCAAACCCTACTTTCGCGCATACCTTGCATATTATTTTTTGAACGCAAGTATGAATTTGTTTAATATTAGTGTCATCATCTCAATGACTCTTTGAAAGTCACTAATTCATTTGAAAGCTATTAAAATGAATTCTATTTTCGCACTCCGAACCCGACTTTCGTACATAACTTGCTAATGATCATTTAAGGGCAAGTATGCATTTGTTTTATTTGAGATTCATGTCAATGAGTCTTTTCAAGTCACTAATGCATTTGAAAAAAATTCAAATGAATTCTATTTTTACACATTAAACACTACTTTCGCGGAGCACTTGTTGGTAATCTTTTTAAGACAAGTATGCATTTGATTTATCATATATTTATTTCGGTGAGTCTTTTCGATACAATAAATCATTTGGAAGCAATTGGAGCGAATACTATTTTCGCATTTCAAACACGACTTTCACGCATAGCTTGCATATTATTTTTTGAACGCCAGTATGAATTTGTTTTATTTTAGTGTCATTAATTGAATGACTTTTTGAAAGTCACGAATTCATTTGAAAGTAATTAAAATGAATTCTATTTTCGCACTTCGAACCCGACTTTCGTACATAACTTGCTAATGATCATTTAAGGGCAAGTATGCGTTTGTTTTATTTGAGATTCATGTCAATGAGTCTTTTCAAGACACTAATGCGTTTGAAAAAAATTCAAATGAATTCTATTTTTACATTTCAAACACTACTTTCGTGGATCACTTGTTGATGATCTTTTTAAGCCAAGTATGCATTTGATTTATCTTATATTTATTTCAATGAGTCTTTTCAAGACAATAAATCATTTGGGAGCAATTGGAGCGAATACTATTTTCGCATTTCAAACACGACTATCGCGCATAGCTTGCATATGATTTTTCGAAGGCAAGTATAAATTTGTTTAATCTTAGAGTCATCATCTCAATGACTCTTTGAAAGTCACTAATTCATTTGAAAGTAATTAAAATGAATTCTATTTTCGCACTTCGAACCTGACTTTCGTACATAACTTGCTAATGATCATTTAAGGACAAGTATGCGTTTGTTTTATTTGATATTCATGTCAATGAGTCTTTTCAAGTAACTAATTTATTTGAAAAGAATTCAAATGAATTCTATTTTAACACTTCAAACACTACTTTCGCGCATCACTTCCTAATGATCATTTTAAGACAAGTATGCATTTGATTTATCTTATATTTATTTCAATGAGCCTTTTCAATAGAATAAAGCATTTAGAAGCCATTGGAGTGAATACTATTTTCGCATTTCAAACACGACTTTCGCGCATAGCTTGCATATTATTTTTTGAATGCAAGTATGAATTTGTTTTGTTTTAGTGTCGTTATCTCAATGACTTTTTGAAAGTCACTAATTCAATTGAAAGCAATTAAAATGAATTCTATTTTTGCACTTCGAACTCGACTTTCGTACATAACTTGCTAATTATCATTTACGGGCAAGTATGCGTTTGTTTTATTTGAGATTCATGTCAATGAGTCTTTTCAAGTCACTAATTTATTTTAAAACAATTCAAATGAATTCTATTTTTACACTTCAAACACTACTTTCGCGCATCACTTGCTAATGATCTTTTTAAGACAAGTATGCATTTGATTTATCTTATTTTTATTTCAATGAGTCTTTTCAATACAATAAATCATTTGGAAGTCATTGGAGAGAATACTATTTTCGCATTTCAAACACGACTTTCGCGCATAGCTTGCATATTATTTTTCGAAGGCAAGTATGAATTTGTTTAATATTAGTGTCGTTATCTCAATGACTTTTTGAAAGTCATGAATTCATTTGAAAGCAATTAAAATGAATTCTATTTTCGCACTTCGAACTCGACTTTCGTACATAACTTGCTAATTATCATTTAAGGGCAAGTATGCGTTTGTTTTATTTGAGATTCATGTCAATGAGTCTTTTCAAGTCACTAATTTATTTTAAAACAATTCAAATGAATTCTATTTTTACACTTCAAACACTACTTTCGCGCATCACTTGCTAATGTTCTTTTTAAGACAAGTATGCATTTGATTTGTCTTATATTTATTTCAATGAGTCTTTTCAATACAATAAATCATTTGGAAGTCATTGGAGAGAATACTATTTTCGCATTTCAAACACGACTTTCGCGCATAGCTTGCATATTATTTTTCGAAGGCAAGTATGAATTTGTTTAATATTAGTGTCATTAATTCAATGACTTTTTGAAAGTCACGAATTCATTTGAAAGCAATTAAAATGAATTCTATTTTCGCCCTTCGAACCCGACTTTCGTACATAACTTGCTAATGATCATTTAAGGGCAAGTATGCGTTTGTTTTATTTGAGATTCATGTCAATGAGTCTTTTCAAGTCACAAATGCATTTGAAAAAAATTCAAATGAATTCTATTTTAACACTTCAAACACTACTTTCGCGCATCACTTGCTAATGATCTTTTTAAGACAAGTATTCATTTGTTTTATCTTATATTCATTTCAATGAGTCTTTTCAAGACAATAAATCATTTGGAAGCCATTGGAGCGAATACTATTTTCGCATTTCAAACACGACTTTCGCGCATAGCTTGCATATTATTTTTTGAACGCAAGTATGAATTTGTTTTATTTTAGTGTCATTATCTCAATGACTTTTTGAAAGTCACTAATTCATTTGAAAGCAATTAAAATGAATTCTATTTTCGCACTTCGAACTCGACTTTCGTACATAACTTGCTAATTATCATTTAAGGGCAAGTATGCGTTAGTTTTTTTTGAGATTCATGTCAATGAGTCTTTTCAAGTAACTAATGCATTTGAAAAAAATTCAAATGAATTCTATTTTTACACTTTAAACACTACTTTCGTGCATCACTTGTTGATGATCTTTTTAAGACATGTATGCGTTTGATTTATCATATATTTATTTCAATGAGTCTTTTCAAGACAATAAATCATTTGGAAGTAATTGGAGCGAATACTATTTTCGCATTCCAAACACGACTTTCGCGCATAGCTTGCATATGAATTTTTGAAGGCAAGTATGAATTTGTTTAATCTTAGAGTCATCATCTCAATGACTCTTTGAAAGTCACTAATTCATTTGAAACCAATGAAAATGAATTCTATTTTCGCACTTCGAACCCGACATTCGTACAGAACTTGCTAATGATCATTTAAGGACAAGTATGCGTTTGTTTTATTTGATATTCATGTCAATGAGTCTTTTCAAGTCACTAATTTATTTGAAAACAATTCAAATGAATTCTATTTTAACACTTCAAACACTACTTCCGCGCATCACTTGCTAATGATCTTTTTAAGACAAGTATTCATTTGTTTTATCTTATATTCATTTCAATGAGTCTTTTCAAGACAATAAATCATTTGGAAGCTATTGGAGCGAATACTATTTTCGCATTTCAAACACGACTTTCGCGCATAGCTTGCATATTATTTTTTGAACGCAGGTATGAATTTGTTTTATATTAGTGTCGTTATCTCAATGACTTTTTGAAAGTCATGAATTCATTTGAAAGCAATTAAAATGAATTCTATTTTCGCACTTCGAACTCGACTTTCGTACATAACTTGCTAATTATCATTTAAGGGCAAGTATGCGTTTGTTTTATTTGAGATTCATGTCAATGAGTCTTTTCAAGTCACTAATTTATTTTAAAACAATTCAAATGAATTCTATTTTTACACTTCAAACACTACTTTCGCGCATCACTTGCTAATGATCTTTTTAGGACAAGTATGCATTTGATTTATCTTATATTTATTTCAATGAGTCTTTTCAATACAATAAATCATTTGGAAGTCATTGGAGAGAATACTATTTTCGCATTTCAAACACGACTTTCGCGCATAGCTTGCATATTATTTTTCGAAGGCAAGTATGAATTTGTTTAATATTAGTGTCATTAATTCAATGACTTTTTGAAAGTCACGAATTCATTTGAAAGCAATTAAAATGAATTCTATTTTCGCCCTTCGAACCCGACTTTCGTACATAACTTGCTAATGATCATTTAAGGGCAAGTATGCGTTTGTTTTATTTGAGATTCATGTCAATGAGTCTTTTCAAGTCACAAATGCATTTGAAAAAAATTCAAATGAATTCTATTTTAACACTTCAAACACTACTTTCGCGCATCACTTGCTAATGATCTTTTTAAGACAAGTATTCATTTGTTTTATCTTATATTCATTTCAATGAGTCTTTTCAAGACAATAAATCATTTGGAAGCCATTGGCGCGAATACTATTTTCGCATTTCAAACACGACTTTCGCGCATAGCTTGCATATTATTTTTTGAACGCAAGTATGAATTTGTTTTATTTTAGTGTCATTATCTCAATGACTTTTTGAAAGTCACTAATTCATTTGAAAGCAATTAAAATGAATTCTATTTTCGCACTTCGAACTCGACTTTCGTACATAACTTGCTAATTATCATTTAAGGGCAAGTATGCGTTAGTTTTTTTTGAGATTCATGTCAATGAGTCTTTTCAAGTAACTAATGCATTTGAAAAAAATTCAAATGAATTCTATTTTTACACTTTAAACACTACTTTCGTGCATCACTTGTTGATGATCTTTTTAAGACATGTATGCGTTTGATTTATCATATATTTATTTCAATGAGTCTTTTCAAGACAATAAATCATTTGGAAGTAATTGGAGCGAATACTATTTTCGCATTCCAAACACGACTTTCGCGCATAGCTTGCATATGAATTTTTGAAGGCAAGTATGAATTTGTTTAATCTTAGAGTCATCATCTCAATGACTCTTTGAAAGTCACTAATTCATTTGAAACCAATATAAATGAATTCTATTTTCGCACTTCGAACCCGACATTCGTACAGAACTTGCTAATGATCATTTAAGGACAAGTATGCGTTTGTTTTATTTGATATTCATGTCAATGAGTCTTTTCAAGTCACTAATTTATTTGAAAACAATTCAAATGAATTCTATTTTAACACTTCAAACACTACTTCCGCGCATCACTTGCTAATGATCTTTTTAAGACAAGTATTCATTTGTTTTATCTTATATTCATTTCAATGAGTCTTTTCAAGACAATAAATCATTTGGAAGCTATTGGAGCGAATACTATTTTCGCATTTCAAACACGACTTTCGCGCATAGCTTGCATATTATTTTTTGAACGCAGGTATGAATTTGTTTTATTTTAGAGTCATCATCTCAATGACTCTTTGAAAGTCAGTAATTCATTTGAACACAATTAAAATGAATTATATTTTCCCACTTCGAACCCGACTTTCGTACATAACTTGCTAATGATCATTTAAGGGCAAGTATGCGTTTGTTTTATTTGAGATTCATGTCAATGAGTCTTTCAAGTCACTAATGCATTTGAAAAAAATTCAAATGAATTCAATTTTTACACTTTAAACACTACTTTCGCGGATCACTTGTTGATGCTCTTTTTAAGACAAGTATGCATTTGATTTATCCTATATTTATTTCAATGAGTCTTTTCAATACAATAAATCATTTGGAAGCCATTGGAGCGAATACTATTTTCGCATTTCAAACACGACTTTCGCGCATAGCTTGCGTATTATTTTTTGAACGCAAGTATGAATTTGTTTTATTTTAGTGTCATTATCTCAATGACTCTTTGAAAGTCACTAATTCATTTGAAAGCAATTAAAATGAATTCTATTTTCACACTTCGAACCCGACTTTCGTACGTGACTTGCTAATTATCATTTAAGGGCAAGTATGCGTTTGTTTTATTTGAGATTCATGTCAATGAGTCTTTTCAAGTCACTAATGCATTTGAAAAAAATTCAAATGAATTCTATTTTTACACTTTAAACACTACTTTCGCGGATCACTTGTTGATGCTCTTTTTAATACAAGCATGCATTTGATTTATCTTATATTTATTTCAATGAGTCTTTTCAAGACAATAAATCATTTGGAAGTAATTGGAGCGAATACTATTTTCGCATTTCAAACACGACTTTCGCGCATAGCTTGCATATGATTTTTTGAAGGCAAGTATGAATTTGTTTAATCTTAGAGTCATCATCTCAATGACTCTTTGAAAGTCACTAATTCATATGAACACAATTAAAATGAATTCTATTTTCACACTTCGAACCCGACTTTCGTACATAACCTGCTAATCATGATTTAAGGGCAAGTATGCGTTTGTTTTATTTGAGATTCATGTCAACGAGTCTTTTCAAGTCACTAATGCATTTGAAAAAAATTCAAATGAATTCAATTTTTACATTTTAAACACTACTTTCGAGGATCACTTGTTGATGCCCTTTTTAAGACAAGTATGCATTTGATTTATCTTATATTTATTTCAATGAGTCTTTTCAATACAATGAATCATTTGGAAGCCATTGGAGCGAATACTATTTTCGCATTTCAAACACGACTTTCGCGCATAGCTTGCGTATTATTTTTTGAACGCAAGTATGAATTTGTTTTATTTTAGTGTCATTATGTCAACGACTTTTTGAAAGTCAGTAATTCATTTGAACACAATTAAAATGAATTATATTTTCCCACTTCGAACCCGACTTTCGTACGTAACTTGCTAATGATCATTTAAGGGCAAGTATGCGTTTGTTTTATTTGAGATTCATGTCAATGAGTCTTTTCAAGTCACTAATGCATTTGAAAAAAATTCAAATGAATTCAATTTTTACACTTTAAACACTACTTTCGTGGATCACTTGTTGATGATCTTTTTAAGACAAGTTTGCATTTGATTTATCTTATATTTATTTCAATGAGCCTTTTCAAGACAATAAATCCTTTGGAAGCAATTGGAGCGAATACTATTTTCGCATTTCAAACACGACTTTCGCGCATAGCTTGCATATGATTTTTTGAAGGCAAGTATGAATTTGTTTAATCTTAGAGTCATCATCTCAATGACTCTTTGAAAGTCAGTAATTCATTTGAACACAATTAAAATGAATTATATTTTCCCACTTCGAACCCGACTTTCGTACATAACTTGCTAATGATCATTTAAGGGCAAGTATGCATTTGTTTTATTTGAGATTCATGTCAATGAGTCTTTCAAGTCACTAATGCATTTGAAAAAAATTCAAATGAATTCAATTTTTACACTTTAAACACTACTTTCGCGGATCACTTGTTGATGCTCTTTTTAAGACAAGCATGCATTTGATTTATCTTATATTTATTTCAATGAGTCTTTTCAATACAATGAATCATTTGGAAGCCATTGGAGCGATTACTATTTTCGCATTTCAAACACGACTTTCGCGCATAGCTTGCGTATTATTTTTTGAACGCAAGTATGAATTTGTTTTATTTTAGTGTCATTATGTCAACGACTTTTTGAAAGTCAGTAATTCATTTGAACACAATTAAAATGAATTCTATTTTCCCACTTCGAACCCGACTTTCGTACATAACATGCTAATGATCATTTAAGGGCAAGTATGCGTTTGTTTTATTTGAGATTCATGTCAATGAGTCTTTTCAAGTCACTAATGCGTTTGAAAAAAATTAAACTGAATTCTAGTTTTACACTTTAAACACTACATTCGCGGATCACTTGTTGATGCACTTTTTAAGACAAGTATGCATTTGATTTATCATATATTTATTTCAATGAGTCTTTTCAAGACAGTAAATCATTTGGAAGTAATTGGAGCGAATACTATTTTTGCATTTCAAACACGACTATCGCGCATAGCTTGCATATGATTTTTCGAAGGCAAGTATTAATTTGTTTAATCTTAGAGTCATCATCTCAATGACTCTTTGAAAGTCACTAATTCATTTGAAAGCAATTAAAATGAATTCTATTTTCGCACTTCGAACTCGATTTTCGTACATAACTTGCTAATTATCATTTAAGGGCAAGTATGCGTTTGTTTTATTTGAGATTCATGTCAATGAGTCTTTTCATGTCACTAATGCATTTGAAAAAAATTCAAATGAATTCTATTTTTACACTTTAAACACTACTTTCGCGGATCACTTGTTGATGCTCTTTTTAAGACAAGTATGCATTTGATTTATCTTATATTTATTTCAATGAGTCTTTTCAATACAATAAATCATTTAGAAGCCATTGGAGCGAATACTATTTTCGCATTTCAAACACGACTTTCGCGCATAGCTTGCGTATTATTTTTTGAACGCAAGTATGAATTTGTTTTATTTTAGTGTCATTATCTCAATGACTCTTTGAAAGTCACTAATTCATTTGAAAGCAATTAAAATGAATTCGATTTTCGCACTTCGAACTCGACTTTCGTACATAACTTGCTAATTATCATTTAAGGGCAAGTATGCGTTTGTTTTATTTGAGATTCATGTCAATGAGTCTTTTCAAGTCACTAATGCATTTGAAAAAAATTCAAATGAATTCTATTTTTACACTTTAAACACTACTTTCGCGGATCACTTGTTGATGCTCTTTTTAATACAAGCATGCATTTGATTTATCTTATATTTATTTCAATGAGTCTTTTCAAGACAATAAATCATTTGGAAGTAATTGGAGCGAATACTATTTTCGCATTTCAAACACGACTTTCGCGCATAGCTTGCATATGATTTTTTGAAGGCAAGTATGAATTTGTTTAATCTTAGAGTCATCATCTCAATGACTCTTTGAAAGTCACTAATTCATATGAACACAATTAAAATGAATTCTATTTTCACACTTCGAACCCGACTTTCGTACATAACTTGCTAATCATGATTTAAGGGCAAGTATGCGTTTGTTTTATTTGAGATTCATGTCAATGAGTCTTTTCAAGTCACTAATGCATTTGAAAAAAATTCAAATGAATTCAATTTTTACACTTTAAACACTACTTTCGTGGATCACTTGTTGATGATCTTTTTACGACAAGTTTGCATTTGATTTATCTTACATTTATTTCAATGAGTCTTTTCAAGACAATAAATCATTTGGAAGCAATTGGAGCGAATACTATTTTCGCATTTCAAACACGACTTTCGCGCATAGCTTGCATCTGATTTTTTGAAGGCAAGTATGAATTTGTTTAATCTTAGAGTCATCATCTCAATGACTCTTTGAAAGTCAGTAATTCATTTGAACACAATTAAAATGAATTATAATTTCCCACTTCGAACCCGACTTTCGTACATAACTTGCTAATGATCATTTAAGGGCAAGTATGCGTTTGTTTTATTTGAGATTCACATCAATGAGTCTTTTCAAGTCACTAATGCATTTGAAAAAAATTCAAATGAATTCAATTTTTACACTTTAAACACTACTTTCGCGGATCACTTGGTGACGCTCTTTTTAAGACAAGTATGCATTTGATTTATCATATATTTATTTCAATGAGTCTTTTCAGGACACGAAGTCATTCAGAAACAATTGGAGCGAATACTATTTTCGCATTTCAAACACGACTTTCGCGCATAGCTTGCATATTATTTTTTGAAGGCAAGTATGAATATTTTTAATCTTAGAGTCATCATCTCGATGACTGTTTGAAAGTCACTAATTCATATGAACACAATTAAAATGAATTCTATTTTCGCACTTCGAACTCGACTTTCGTACATAACTTGCTAATGATCATTTAAGGGCAAGTATGCATTTGTTTTATTTGAGATGCATGTCAATGAGTCTTTTCAGGTCACTAATGCGTTTGAAAAAAATTAAACTGAATTCTAGTTTTACACTTTAAACACTACTTTCGTGGATCACTTGTTGATGATCTTTTTAAGACAAGTATGCATTTGATTTATCATATATTTATTTCAATGAGTCTTTTCAAGACAATAAATCATTTGGAAGTAATGGGAGGGAAAACTATTTTCGCATTTCAAACACGACTTTCGCGCATAGCTTGCATATGAATTTTTGAAGGCAAGTATTAATTTGTTTAATCTTAGAGTCATAATCTCAATGACTCTTTGAAAGTCACTAATTCATTTGAAAGCAGTTAAAATGAATTCTATTTTCGCACTTCGAACTCGACTTTCGTACATAACTTGCTAATTATCATTTAAGGGCACGTATGCGTTTGTTTTATTTGAGATTCATGTCAATGAGTCTTTTTATGTCACTAATGCATTTGAAAAAAATTCAAATGAATTCTATTTTTACACTTTAAACACTACTTTCGCGGATCACTTGTTGATGCTCTTTTTAAGACAAGTATGCATTTGATTTATCTTATATTTATTTCAATGAGTCTTTTCAATACAATAAATCATTTTGAAGCCATTGGAGCGAATACTATTTTCGTATTTCAAACACGACTTTCGCGCATAGCTCGCATATTATTTTTTGAACGCAAGTATGAATTTGTTTTATTTTAGTGTCATTATCTCAATGACTTTTTGAAAGTCACTAATTCATTTGAAAGCAATTAAAATGAATTCGATTTTCGCACTTCGAACTCGACTTTCGTACATAACTTGCTAATTATCATTTAAGGGCAAGTATGCATTTGTTTTATTTGAGATTCATGTCAATGAGTCTTTTCAGGTCACTAATGCATTTAAAAAAAATTCAAATGAATTCAATTTTTACACTTTAAACACTACTTTCGTGGATCACTTGTTGATCCTCTTTTTACGACAAGTATGCATTTGATTTATCTAATATTTATTTCGATGAGTCTTTTCAGGACACGAAGTCATTCGGAAACAATTGGAGCGAATACTATTTTCGCATTTCAAACACGACTTTCGCGCATAGCTTGCATATGATTTTTTGAAGGCAAGTATGAATTTGTTTAATCTTAGAGTCATCATCTCAATGACTCTTTGAATGTCACTAATTCATTTGAACACAATTAAAATGAATTCTATTTTCGCACTTCAAACTCGACTTTTGTACATAACTTGCTAATGATCATTTAAGGGCAAGTATGCGTTTGTTTTATTTGAGATTCATATCAATAAGTCTTTTCAAGTCACTAATGCATTTGAAAAAAATTCAAATGAATTCAATTTTTACACTTTAAACACTACTTTCACGGATCACTTGTTGATGCTCTTTTTAAGACAAGCATGCATTTGATTTATCTTATATTTATTTCAATGAGTCTTCTCAATACAATAAATCATTTTGAAGCCATTGGAGCGAATACTATTTTCGCATTTCAAACACGACTTTCGCGCATAGCTTGCATATTATTTTTTGAACGCAAGTATAAATTTGTTTTATTTTACTGTCATTATCTCAATGACTTTTTGAAAGTCACTAATTCATTTGAAAGCAATTAAAATGAATTCTATTTTCGCACTTCGAACTCGACTTTCGTACATAACTTCCTAATTATCATTTAAGGGCAAGTATGCGTTTGTTTTATTTGAGATTCATGTCAATGAGTCTTTTCAAGTCACTAATGCATTTGAAAAAAATTAAAATGAATTCTATTTTTACACTTCAAACACTACTTTCCCGCATCACTTGCTAATGATCTTTTTAAGACAAGTATGCATTTGATTTATCTTATATTTATTTCAATGAGTCTTTTCAAGACAAGAAATCAATCGGAAGCAATTGGAGCGAATACTATTTTCGCATTTCAAACACGACTTTCGCGCATAGCTTGCATATGATTTTTTGAAGGCAAGTATGAATTTGTTTAATCTTAGAGTCATCATCTCAATGACTCTTTGAAAGTCACTAATTCATTTGAACACAATTAAAATGAATTCTATTTTCGCACTTCAAACCCGACTTTCGTACATAACTTGCTAATGATCATTTAAGGGCAAGTATGTGTTTGTTTTATTTGAGATTCATATCAATGAGTCTTTTCAAGTCAATAATGCATTTGAAAAAAATTCAAATGAATTCAATTTTTACACTTTAAACACTACTTTCGCGGATCACTTGTTGATGCTCTTTTCCAGACAAGTATGCATTTGATTTATCATATATTTATTTCAATGAGTCTTTTCAAGACAATAAATCATTTGGAAGCAATTGGAGCGAATACTATTTTCGCATTTCAAACACGACTTTCGCGCATAGCTTGCATATGATTTTTTGAAGGCAAGTATGAATTTGTTTAATCTTAGAGTCATCATCTCAATGACTCTTTGAAAGTCACTAATTCATTTGAACACAATTAAAATGAATTCTATTTTCGCACTTAAAACCCGACTTTCGTACATAACTTGCTAATTATCATTTAAGGGCAAGTATGCGTTTGTTTTATTTGATATTCATATCAATGAGTCTTTTCAAGTCACTAATGCATTCGAAAAAAATTCAAATGAATTCAATTTTTACACTTTAAACACTACTTTCGCGGATCACTTGTTGATGCTCTTTTTAAGACAAGTATGCATTTGATTTATCATATATTTATTTCAATGAGTCTTTTCAACACAATAAATCATTGGGAAGCAATTGGAGCGAATACTATTTTTTTGCATTTCAAACACGACTTTCGCGCACAGCTTGCGTATTATTTTTTGAACGCAAGTATGAATTTGTTTTATTTTAGTGTCATTATCTCAATGACTTTTTGAAAGTCACTAATTCATTTGAAAGCAATTAAAATGAATTCTATTTTCGCACTTCAAACCCGACTTTCGTACATAACTTGCTAATTATCATTTAAGGGCAAGTATGCGTTTGTTTTATTTGAGATTCATGTCAATGAGTCTTTTCAAGTCACTAATGCATTTGAAAAAAATTCAAATGAATTCAATTTTTACATTTTAAACACTACTTTCGCGGATCACTTGTTGATGCCCTTTTTAAGACAAGTATGCATCTGATTTATCTTATATTTATTTCAATGAGTCTTTTCAATACAATAAATCATTTGGAAGCCATTGGAGCGAATACTATTTTCGCATTTCAAACACGACTTTCACGCATAGCTTCCGTATTATTTTTTGAACGCAAGTATGAATTTGTTTTATTTTAGTGTCATTATGTCAACGACTTTTTGAAAGTCACTAATTCATTTGAAAGCAATTAAAATGAATTCTATTTTCGCACTTCGAACTCAATTTTCGTACATAACTTGCTAATTATCATTTAAGGGCAAGTATGCGTTTGTTTTATTTCAAATTCATGTCAATGAGTCTTTTCAAGTCACTAATGCATTTGAAAAAAATTCAAATGAATTCTAGTTTTACACTTTAAACACTACTTTCGTGGATCACTTGTTGATAATCTTTTTAAGACAAGTATGCATTTGATTTATCATATATTTATTTCAATGAGTCTTTTCAAGACAATAAATTATTTCGAAGTAATTGGAGCGAATACTATTTTTGCATTTCAAACACGACTATCGCGCATAGCTTGCATATGACTTTTCGCAGGCAAGTATGAATTTGTTTAATCTTAGAGTCATCATCTGAATGACTCTTTGAAAGTCAATAATTCATTTGAACACAATTAAAATGAATTATATTTTCCCACTTCGAACTCGACTTTCGTACATAAGTTGCTAATTATCATTTAAGGGCAAGTGTGCGTTTGTTTTATTTGAGATTCATGTCAATGAGTCTTTTCAAGTCACTAATGCATTTGAAAAAAATTCAAATGAATTCTATTTTTACACTTTAAACACTACTTTCGCGGATCACTTGTTGATGATCTTTTTAAGACAAGTATGCATTTGATTTATCATATATTTATTTCAATGAGTCTTTTTAAGACAAGAAATCAATCGGAAGCAATTGGAGCGAATACTATTTTCGCATTTCAAACACGACTTTCGCGCATAGCTTGCATATGATTTTTTGAAGGCAAGTATGAATTTGTTTAATCTTAGAGTCATCATCTCAATGACTCTTTGAAAGTCACTAATTCATTTGAACACAATTAAAATGAATTCTATTTTCGCACTTCAAACCCGACTTTCGTACATAACTTGCTAATTATCATTTAAGGGCAAGTATGCGTTTGTTTTATTTGAGATTCATATCAATGAGTCTTTTCAAGTCACTAATGCATTCGAAAAAAATTCAAATGAATTCAATTTTTACACTTTAAACACTACTTTCGCGGATCACTTGTTGATGCTCTTTTTAAGACAAGTATGCATTTGATTTATCATATATTTATTTCAATGAGTCTTTTCAACACAATAAATCATTGGGAAGCAATTGGAGCGAATACTATTTTTTTGCATTTCAAACACGACTTTCGCGCACAGCTTGCGTATTATTTTTTGAACGCAAGTATGAATTTGTTTTATTTTAGTGTCATTATCTCAATGACTTTTTGAAAGTCACTAATTCATTTGAAAGCAATTAAAATGAATTCTATTTTCGCACTACGAACTCGATTTTCATACAATGACTTTCGTATATAACTTGCTAATTATCATTTAAGGGCAAGTATGCGTTTGTTTTATCTGAGATTCATGTCAATGAGTCTTTTCAAGTCACAAATGCATTTGAAAAAAATTCAAATGAATTTTATTTTTACACTTTAAACACTACTTTCGTGGATCACTTGTTGATGATCTTTTTAAGACAGGTATGCATTTGATTTATCATATATTTATTTCAATGAGTCTTTTCAAGACAATAAATCATTTGGAAGTAATTTGAGCGAATACTATTTTCGCTTTTCAAACACGACTATCGCGCATAGCTTGCATATGATTTTTCGAAGGCAAGTATGAATTTGT
The DNA here is from genome assembly GCA_027186245.1 of Coriaria nepalensis. NCBI lineage: Eukaryota > Viridiplantae > Streptophyta > Magnoliopsida > Cucurbitales > Coriariaceae > Coriaria > Coriaria nepalensis. The sequence continues at coordinate 20,384,867 of CP114481.1, forward strand.
TTAATCTTAGAGTCATCTTCTCAATGACTCTTTGAAAGTCAGTAATTCATTTGAGCACAATTAAAATGAAATCTATTCTCGCACTTCGAACTCGATTTTCGTACATAACATGCTAATTATCATTTAAGGGCAAGTATGTGTTTGTTTTATCTGAGATTCATGTCAATGAGTCTTTTCAAGTCACTAAGGCATTTGAAAAAAATTCAAATGAATTCTATTTTTACACTTTAAACACTACTTTCGTGGATCACTTGTTGATGATCTTTTTAAGACAAGTATGCATTTGATTTATCATATATTTATTTCAATGAGTCTTTTCAAGACAATAAATCATTCGGAAGTAATTGGAGCGAATACTATTTTCACATTTCAAACATGACTATCGCGCATAGCTTGCATATGATTTTTCAAAGGCAAGTATGAATTTGTTTAATCTTAGAGTCATCATCTGAATGACTCTTTGAAAGTCAGTAATTCATTTGAACACAATTAAAATGAATTCTATTTTCGCACTTCGAACCCGACTTTCGTACATAACTTGCTAATGATCATTTAAGGTCAAGTATGCGTTTGTTTTATTTGAGATTCATGTCAATGAGTCTTTTCAAGTCACTAATGCATTTGAAAAAAATTCAAATGAATTCAAGTTTTACACTTTAAACACTACTTTCGCGGATCACTTGTTGATGCTCTTTTTAAGACAAGTATGCATTTGATTTAGCTTATATTTATTTCAATGAGTCTTTTCAAGACAATAAATCATTTGGAAGTAATTGGAGCGAATACTATTTTCGCATTTCAAACACGACTTTCGCGCATAGCTTGCATATGAATTTTTGAAGGCAAGTATGAATTTGTTTAATCTTATAGTCATCATCTCAATGACTCTTTGAAAGTCACTAATTCATTTGAAAGCAATGAAAATGAATTCTATTTTCGCACTTCGAACCCGACTTTCGTACATAACTTGCTAATGATCATTTAAGGTCAAGTATGCGTTTTTTTTATTTGAGATTCATGTCAATGAGTCCTTCCAAGTCACTAATGCATTTGAAAAAAATTCAAATGAATTCAATTTTTACACTTTAAACACTACTTTCGTGGATCACTTGTTGATGATCTTTTTAGGACAAGTATGCATTTGATTTATCTTATATTTATTTCAATGAGTCTTTTGAAGACAATAAATCATTTAGAAGCAATTGGAGCGAATACTATTTTCGCATTTCAAACACGACTTTCGCGCATAGCTTGCATATGAATTTTTGAGGGCAAGTATGAATTTGTTTAATCTTATAGTCATCATCTCAATGACTCTTTGAAAGTCACTAATTCATTTGAAAGCAATTAAAATGAATTCTATTTTCGCACTTCGAACTCGACTTTCGTACATAGCTTGCGTATTATTTTTTGAACGCAAGCATGAATTTGTTTTATTTTAATGTCATTATCTCAATGACTTCTTGAAAGTCACTATTTCATTTGAAAGCAATTAAAATGAATTCTATTTTCGCACTTCGAACTCGATTTTCGTACATAACTTGCTAATTATCATTTAAGGGCAAGTATGCGTTTGTTTTATTTAAGATTCATATCAATGAGTCTTTTCAAGTCACTAATGCATTTGAAAAAAATTCAAATGAATTCAATTTTTACACTTTAAACACTTCTTTCGCGGATCACTTGTTGATGCTCTTTTTAAGATAAGTATGCATTTGATTTATCTCATATTTATTTCAATGAGTCTTTTCAAGACAGTAAATCATTTGGAAGCAATTGGAGCGAATACTATTTTCCCATTTCAAACACAACTTTCGCGCATAGCTTGCATATGATTTTTTGAAGGCAAGTATGAATTTGTTTTATCTTAGAGTCATCATCTCAATGAGTCTTTGAAAGTCACTAATTCATACGAACACAATTAAAATGAATTCTATTTTCACACTTCGAACCCGACTTTCGTACATAACTTGCTAATTATGCTTTACGCGCAAGTATGCGGTTGTTTTATTTGAGATTCATGTCAATGAGTCTTTTCAAGTTACTAATGCATTTGAAAAAAATTCAAATGAATTCTATTTTTACACTTTAAACACTACTTTCTTGGATCACTTGTTGATGATCTTTTTTAGACAAGTATGCATTTGATTTATCTTATATTTATTTCAATGAGTCTTTTGAAGACAATAAATCATTGAGAAGCAATTGGAGCGAATACTATTTTCGCATTTCAAACACGACTTTCGCGCATAGGTTGCATATGATTTTTTGAAGGCAAGTATGAATTTGTTTAATCTTAGTGTCATTATCTCAATGACTTTTTGAAAGTCACTAATTCATTTGAAAGCAATTAAAGTGAATTCTATTTTCGCACTTCGAACTCGATTTTCGTACATAACTTGCTAATTATGATTTAAGGGCAAGTATGCGCTTGTTTTATCTGAGATTCATGTCAATGAGTCTTTTCAAGTCACTAATGCATTTGAAAAAAATTCAAATGAATTATATTTTTACACTTTAAACACTACTTTCGCGGATCACTTGTTGATGCTCTTTTTAAGACAAGTATGCATTAGATTTATCTTATATTTATTTCAATGAGTCTTTTCAATACAATAAATCATTTGGAAGCCATTGGAGCGAATACTATTTTCACATTTCAAACACGACTTTCGCGCACAGCTTGCGTATTATTTTTTGAACGCAAGTATGAATTTGTTTTATTTTAGTGTCATTATCTCAATGACTTTTTGAAAGTCACTAATTCATTTGAAAGCAATTAAAGTGAATTCTATTTTCGCACTTCGAACTCGATTTTCGTACATAACTTGCTAATTATGATTTAAGGGCAAGTATGCGCTTGTTTTATCTGAGATTCATGTCAATGAGTCTTTTCAAGTCACTAATGCAATTGAAAAAAATTCAAATGAATTATATTTTTACACTTTAAACACTACTTTCGCGGATCACTTGTTGATGCTCTTTTTAAGACAAGTATGCATTAGATTTATCTTATATTTATTTCAATGAGTCTTTTCAATACAATAAATCATTTGGAAGCCATTGGAGCGAATACTATTTTCACATTTCAAACACGACTTTCGCGCACAGCTTGCGTATTATTTTTTGAACGCAAGTATGAATTTGTTTTATTTTAGTGTCATTATCTCAATGACTTTTTGAAAGTCACTAATTCATTTGAAAGCAATTAAAATGAATTCTATTTTCGCAGTTCGAACTCGATTTTCGTACATAACTTGCTAATTATCATTTAAGGGCAAGTATGCGTTTGTTTTATCTGAGATTCATGTCAATGAGTCTTTTCAAGTCAGTAATGCATTTGAAAAAAATTCAAATGAATTCTATTTTTACACTTTAAACACTACTTTCGCGGATCACTTGTTGATGCTCTTTTTAAGACAAGAATGCATTTGATTTATCTTATAATTATTTCAGTGAGTCTTTTCAAGACAATAAATCATCTGGAAGCAATTGGAGCGAATACTATTTTCGCATTTCAAACACGACTTTCGCGCATAGCTTGCATATGAATTTTTGAAGGCAAGTATGAATTTGTTTAATCTTAGAGTCATCATCTCAATGACTCTTTGAAAGTCACTAATTCATTTGAAGACAATTAAAATGAATTCTATTTTCACACTTCGAACCCGACTTTCGTACATAACTTGCTAATTATGATTTAAGGGCAAGTATGCGTTCGTTTTATTTGAGATTCATGTCAATGAGTCTTTTCAAGTCACTAATGCATTTGAAAAAAATTCAAATGAATTCAATTTTTACATTTTAAACACTACTTTCGCGGATCACTTGTTGATGCTCTTTTTAAGACAAGTATGCATTTGATTTATCTTATATTTATTTCAATGAGTCTTTTCAATACAATAAGTCATTTGGAAGCCATTGGAGCGAATACTATTTTCGCATTCCAAACACGACTTTCGCGCACAGCTTGCGTATTATTTTTTGAACGCAAGTATGAATTTGTTTTATTTTAGTGTCATTATCTCAATGACTTTTTGAAAGTCACTAATTCATTTGAAAGCAATTAAAATGAATTCTATTTTCGCACTTCGAACTCGATTTTCGTACATAACTTGCTAATTATGATTTAAGGACAAGTATGCGCTTGTTTTATCTGAGATTTATGTCAATGAGTCTTTTCAAGTCACTAATGCATTTGAAAAAAATTCAAATGAATTATATTTTTACACTTTAAACACTACTTTCGCGGATCACTTGTTGATGCTCTTTTTAAGACAGGCATGCATTTGATTTATCTTATATTTATTTCAATGAGTATTTTCAATACAATAAATCATTTGGAAGCCATTGGAGCGAATACTACTTTCGCATTTCAAACACGACTTTCGCGCATAGCTTGCGTATTATTTTTTGAATGCAAGTATGAATTTGTTTTATTTTAGTGTCATTAATTCAAAGACTTTTTGAAAGTCACTAATTCATTTGAAAGCAATTAAAATGAATTCTATTCTCGCACTTCGAACCCGACTTTCGTACATAACTTGCTAATGATCATTTAAGGGCAAGTCTGCGTTTGTTTTATTTGAGATTCATGTCAATGAGTCTTTTCAAGTCACTAATGCATTTGAAAAAAATGCAAATGAATTCAATTTTTACATTTTAAACACTACTTTCGCGGATCACTTGTTGATGCCCTTTTTAAGACAAGTATGCATCTGATTTATCTTATATTTATTTCAATGAGTCTTTTCAAGACAATAAATCATTTGGAAGCAATTGGAGCGAATACTATTTTCGCATTTCAAACACGACTTTCGCGCATAGCTTGCATATGATTTTTTGAAGGCAAGTATGAATTTGTTTAATCTTAGTGTCATTATCAAAATGACTTTTTGAAAGTCACTAATTCATTTGAAAGCAATTAAAATGAATTCTATTTTCGCACTTCGAACTCGACTTTTGTACATAACTTGCTAATTATCATTTAAGGGCAAGTATGCGTTTGTTTTATTTGAGATTCATGTCAATGAGTCTTTTCAAGTCACTAATGCATTTGAAAAAAATTCAAATGAATTCTATTTTTACACTTTAAATACTACTTTCGCGGATCACTTGTTAATGCTCTTTTTAGGACAGGCATGCATTTGATTTATCTTATATTTATTTCAATGAGTCTTTTCAAGACAATAAATCATTTGGAAGCAATTGGAGCGAATACTATTTTCGCATTTCAAACACGACTTTCGCGCATAGCTTGCATATGATTTTTTGAAGGCAAGTATGAATTTGTTTAATCTTAGTGTCATTATCTCAATGACTTTTTGAAAGTCACTAATTCATTTGAAAGCAATTAAAATGAATTCTATTTTCGCACTTCGAGCTCGATTTTCGTACATAACTTGCTAATTATCATTTAAGGGCAAGTATGCGTTTGTTTTATCTGAGATTCATGTCAAGGAGTCTTTTCAAGTCACTAATGCATTTGAAAAAAATTCAAATGAATTCTATTTTTACACTTTAAACACTACTTTCGTGGATCACTTGTTGATGCTCTTTTTAAGACAAGTATGCATTTGATTTATCTTATATTTATTTCAGTGAGTCTTTTCAAGACAGTAAATCATTTGGAAGCAATTGGAGCGAATACTATTTTCGCATTTCAAACACGACTTTCGCGCATAGCTTGCATATGATTTTTTGAAGGCAAGTATGAATTTGTTTAATCTTAGAATCATCATCTCAATGACTCTTTGAAAGTCTCTAATTCATATGAACACAATTAAAATGAATTCTATTTTCGCACTTCGAACCCGATTTTCGTACATAACTTGCTAATTATCATTTAAGGGCAAGTATGTGTTTGTTTTATCTCAGATTCATGTCAATGAGTCTTTTCAAGTCACTAATGCATTTGAAAAAAATTGAAATGAATTCAATTTTTACACTTTAAACACTACTTTCGTGGATCACTTGTTGATGATCTTTTTAAGACAAGTATGCATTTGATTTATGTTATATTTATTTCAATGAGTCTTTTGAAGACAATAAATCATTTAGAAGCAATTGGAGCGAATACTATTTTCGCATTTCAAACACGACTTTCGCGCATAGCTTGCATATGAATTTTGGAAGGCAAGTATGAATTTGTTTAATCTTATAGTCATCATCTCAATGACTCTTTGAAAGTCACTAATTCATTTGAAAGCAATTAAAATGAATTCTATTTTCGCACTTCGAACTCGACTTTCGTACATAGCTTGCGTATTATGATTTAAGGGCAAGTATGCGTTTGTTTTATTTGAGATTCATGTCAATGAGTCTTTTCAAGTTACTAATGCATTTGAAAAAAATTCAAATGAATTCTATTTTTACACTTTAAACACTGCTTTCGTGGATCAGTTATTGATGATCTTTTTAAGACAGGTATGCATTTGATTTATCTTATATTTATTTCAATGAGTCTTTTGAAGACCATAAATCATTGAGAAGCAATTGGAGCAACTATGTGAATTCTATTTTCGCGCATAGCTTGCATATGATTTTTTGAATTCAAACACGACTTTCGCGCATAGCTTGCATATGATTTTTTGAATTCAAACACGACTTTCGCGCATAGCTTGCATATGATTTTTTGAAGCAAGTATGAATTTGTTTAATCTTAGTGTCATTATCAAAATGACTTTTTGAAAGTCACTAATTCATACGAACACAATTAAAATGAATTTTATTTTCACACTTCGAACCCGACTTTCGTACATAACTTGCTAATTATGATTTAAGGGCAAGTATGCGTTTGTTTTATTTGAGATTCATGTCAATGAGTCTTTTCAAGTTACTAATGCATTTGAAAAAAATTCAAATGAATTCAATTTTTACACTTTAAACACTACTTTCGCGGATCACTTGTTGATGCTCTTTTTAAGACAAGTATGCATTTGATTTATCTTATATTTATTTCAATGAGTTTTTTCAAGACAATAAATCATTTGGAAGCAATTGTAGCGAATACTATTTTCGCATTTCAAACACGACTTTCGCGCATAGCTTGCATATGATTTTTTGAAGGCAAGTATGAATTTGTTTAATCTTAGAGTCATCATCTCAATGACTCTTTGAAAGTCACTAATTCATATGAACACAATTAAATTGAATTCTACTTTCACACTTCGAACCCGACTTTCGTACATAACTTGCTAATTATCATTTAAGGGCAAGTATGCGTTTGTTTTATTTGAGATTCATATCAATGAGTCTTTTCAAGTCACTAATGCATTTGAAAAAAATTCAAATGAATTCAATTTTTACACTTTAAACACTACTTTCGCGGATCACTTGTAGATGCTCTTTTTAAGACAAGCATGCATTTGATTTATCTTATATTTATTTCAATGAGTCTTTTCAATACAATAAATCATTTTGAAGCCAGTGGTGCGAATACTATTTTCGCATTTCAAACACGACTTTCGCGCATAGCTTGCATATTATTTTTTGAACGCAAGTATGAATTTGTTTTATTTTAGTGTCATTATCTCAACGACTTTTTGAAAGTCACTAATTCATTTGAAAGCAATTAAAATCAATTCTATTTTCGCACTTCGAACTCGACTTTCGTACATAACTTGCTAATTATCATTTAAGGGCAAGTATTCATTTGTTTTATTTGAGATTCATGTCAATGAGTCTTTTCAAGTCCCTAATGCATTTGAAAAAAATTCAAATGAATTCAATTTTTACACTTTGAACACTACTTTCGCGGATCACTTTTTGATGCTCTTTTTAAGACAAGTATGCATTTGATTTATCATATATTTATTTCAATGAGTCTTTTCAAGACAATAAATCATTTGGAATTAATTGGAGCGAATACTATTTTCGCATTCCAAACACGACTTTCGCGCATAGCTTGCATATGAATTTTTGAAGGCAAGTATGAATTTGTTTAATCTTAGAGTCATCATCTCAATGACTCTTTGAAAGTCACTAATTCATTTGAAAGCAATTGAAATGAATTCTATTTTCACAGTTCGAACTCGACTTTCCTATATAACTTGCTAATTATCATTTAAGGGCACGTATGCGTTTGTTTTATTTGAGATTCACGTCAATGAGTCTTTTCAAGTCACTAATGCATTTGAAAAAAATTCAAATGAATTCTATTTTTACACTTTAAACCCTACTTTCGTGGATCACTTGTTGATGATCTTTTTAAGACAAGTATGCATTTGATTTATCATATATATATTTCAATGAGTCTTTTCAAGACAATAAATCATTCGGAAGTAATTGGAGCAAATACTATTTTCGCATTTCAAACACGACTATCGCGCATAGCTTGCATATGATTTTTCGATGGCAAGTATGAATTTGTTTAATCTTAGAGTCATCATCTCAATGACTCTTTGAAAGTCGGTAATTCATTTGAACACAATTAAAATGAATTCTATTTTCGCACTTCGAACCCGACTTTCGTACATAACTTGCTAATGATCATTTAAGGGCAAGTATGCGTTTGTTTTATTTGAGATTCATGTCAATGAGTCTTTTCAAGTCACTAATGCATTTGAAAAAAATTCAAATGAATTCTATTTTTACACTTTAAACACTACTTTCGTGGATCACTTGTTGATGATCTTTTTAAGACAAGTATGCATTTGATTTATCATATATTTATTTCAATAAGTCTTTTCAAGACAATAAATCATTTGGAAGTAATTGGAGCGAATACTATTTTCGCATTCCAAACACGACTTTCGCGCATAGCTTGCATATGAATTTTTGAAGGCAAGTATGAATTTGTTTAATCTTAGAGTCTTCATCTCAATGACTCTTTAAAAGTCACTAATTCATTTGAAAGCAATTAAAATGAATTCTATTTTTGCAGTTCGAACTCGACTTTCGTATATAACTTGCTAATTATCATTTCAGGGCATGTATGCATTTGTTTTATTTGAGATTCATGTCAATGAGTCTTTTCAAGTCACTAATGCATTTGAAAAAAATTCAAATGAATTCTATTTTTACACTTTAAACCCTACTTTCGTGGATCACTTGTTGATGATCTTTTTAAGACAAGTATGCATTTGATTTATCATATATTTATTTCAATGAGTCTTTTCAAGACAATAAATCATTCGGAAGTAATTGGAGCGAATACTATTTTCGCATTTCAAACACGACTATCGCGCATAGCTTGCATATGATTTTTCGAAGGCAAGTATGAATTTGTTTAATCTTAGAGTCATCATCTCAATGACTCTTTGAAAGTCACTAATTCATATGAACACAATTAAAATGAATTCTACTTTCACACTTCGAACCCGACTTTCGTACATAACTTGCTAATTATGATTTAAGGGCAAGTATGCGTTTGTTTTATTTGAGATTCATGTCAATGAGTCTTTTCAAGTCACTAATGCATTTGAAAAAAATTCAAATGAATTCTATTTTTACACTATAAACCCTACTTTCGTGGATCACTTGTTGATGATCTTTTTAAGACAGGTATGCATTTGATTTATCATATATTTATTTCAATGAGTCTTTTCAAGACAATAAATCATTTGGAAGTAATTGGAGCGAATACTATTTTCGCATTTCAAACACGACTGTCGCGCATAGCTTGCATATGATTTTTCGAAGGCAAGTATGAATTTGTTTAATCTTAGAGTCATCATCTCAATGACTCTTTGAAAGTCAGTATTTCATTTTAACACAATTAAAATGAATTCTATATTCGCACTTCGAACCCGACTTTCGTACATAACTTGCCAATGATCATTTAAGGGCATGTATGCGTTTGTTTTATTTGAGATTCATGTCAATGAGTCTTTTCAAGTCACTAATGCATTTGAAAAAAATTCAAATGAATTCTATTTTTACACTTTAAACCCTACTTTCGTGGATCACTTGTTGATGATCTTTTTAAGACAAGTATGCATTTGATTTATCATATATTTATTTCAATGAGTCTTTTCAAGACAATAAATCATTCGGAAGTAATTGGAGCGAATACTATTTTCGCATTGCAAACACGACTATCGCGCATAGCTTGCATATCATTTTTCGAAGGCAAGTATGAATTTGTTTAATCTTAGAGTCATGATCTCAATGACTCTTTGAAAGTCAGTATTTCATTTTAACACAATTAAAATGAATTCTATTTTCGCACTTCGAACCCGACTTTCGTACATAACTTGCTAATGATCATTTAAGGGCAAGTATGCGTTTGTTTTATTTGAGATTCATGTCAATGAGTCTTTTCAAGTCACTAATGCATTTGAAAAAAATTCAAATGAATTCAATTTTTACATTTTAAACACTACTTTCGCGGATCACTTGTTGATGCTCTTTTTAAGACAAGTATGCATTTGATTTATCATATATTTATTTCAATAAGTCTTTTCAAGACAATAAATCATTTGGAAGTAATTGGAGCGAATACTATTTTCGCATTTCAAACACGACTATCGCGCATAGCTTGCATATGATTTTTCGATGGCAAGTATGAATTTGTTTAATCTTAGAGTCATCATCTCAATGACTCTTTGAAAGTCAATATTTCATTTTAACACAATTAAAATGAATTCTATTTTCGCACTTCGAGCCCGACTTTCGTACATAACTTGCTAATGATCATTTAAGGGCAAGAATGCGTTTGTTTTATTTGAGATTCATGTCAATGAGTCTTTTCAAGTCACTAATGCATTTTAAAAAAATTCAAATGAATTCTGTTTTTACACTTTAAACCCTACTTTTGTGGATCACTTGTTGATGCTCTTTTTAAGACAAGTATGCATTTGATTTATCATATATTTATTTCAATGAGTCTTTTCAAGACAATAAATCATTCGGAAGTAATTGGAGCGAATACTATTTTCGCATTGCAAACACGACTATCGCGCATAGCTTGCATATGATTTTTCGAAGGCAAGTATGAATTTTTTTAATCTTAGAGTCATCATCTCAATGACTCTTTGAAAGTCAGTATTTCATTTTAACACAATTAAAATGAATTCTATTTTCGCACTTCGAACCCGACTTTCGTACATAACTTGCTAATGATCATTTAAGGGCAAGTATGCGTTTGTTTTATTTGAGATTCATGTCAATGAGTCTTTTCAAGTCACTAATGCATTTGAAAAAAATTCAAATGAATTCAATTTTTACATTTTAAACACTACTTTCGCGGATCACTTGTTGATGCTCTTTTTAAGACAAGTATGCATTTGATTTATCATATATTTATTTCAATGAGTCTTTTCAGGACAATAAATCATTTGGAAGTAATTGGAGCGAATACTACTTTCGCATTTCAAACACGACTATCGCGCATAGCTTGCATATGATTTTTCGATGGCAAGTATGAATTTGTTTAATCTTTGAGTCATCATCATCTCAATGACTCTTTGAAAGTCAGTAATTCATTTGAGCACAATTAAAATGAATTCTATTTTCGCACTTCGAACCCGACTTTCGTACTTAACTTGCTAATTATCATTTAAGGGCAAGTATGTGTTTGTTTTATTTGAGATTCATGTCAATGAGTCTTTTCAAGTCACTAATGCATTTGAAAAAAATTCAAATGAATTCAATTTTTACATTTTAAACACTACTTTCGCGGATCACTTGTTGATGCTCTTTTTAAGACAAGTATGCATTTGATTTATCATATATTTATTTCAATGAGTCTTTTCAGGACAATAAATCATTTGGAAGTAATTGGAGCGAATACTACTTTCGCATTTCAAACACGACTATCGCGCATAGCTTGCATATGATTTTTCGATGGCAAGTATGAATTTGTTTAATCTTAGAGTCATCATCTCAATGACTCTTTGAAAGTCAGTAATTCATTTGAACACAATTAAAATGAATTCTATTTTCGCACTTCGAACCCGACTTTCGTACTTAACTTGCTAATTATCATTTAAGGGCAAGTATGTGTTTGTTTTATTTGAGATTCATGTCAATGAGTCTTTTCAAGTCACTAATGCATTTGAAAAAAATTCAAATGAATTCTATTTTTACACTATAAACCCTACTTTCGTGGATCACTTGTTGATGATCTTTTTAAGACAGGTATGCATTTGATTTATCATATATTTATTTCAATGAGTCTTTTCAAGACAATAAATCATTTGGAAGTAATTGGAGCGAATACTATTTTCGCATTTCAAACACGACTGTCGCGCATAGCTTGCATATGACTTTTTCGAAGGCAAGTATGAATTTGTTTAATCTTAGAGTCATCATCTCAATGACTCTTTGAAAGTCAATATTTCATTTTAACACAATTAAAATGAATTCTATATTCGCACTTCGAACCCGACTTTCGTACATAACTTGCCAATGATCATTTAAGGGCATGTATGCGTTTGTTTTATTTGAGATTCATGTCAATGAGTCTTTTCAAGTCACTAATGCATTTGAAAAAAATTCTAATGAATTCTATTTTTACACTTTAAACCCTACTTTCGTGGATCACTTGTTGATGATCTTTTTAAGACAAGTATGCATTTGATTTATCATATATTTATTTCAATGAGTCTTTTCAAGACAATAAATCATTCGGAAGTAATTGGAGCGAATACTATTTTCGCATTTCAAACACGACTATCGCGCATAGCTTGCATATGATTTTTCGAAGGCAAGTATGAATTTGTTTAATCTTAGAGTCATCATCTCAATGACTCTTTGAAAGTCAGTATTTCATTTTAACACAATTAAAATGAATTCTATATTCGCACTTCGAACCCGACTTTCGTACATAACTTGCCAATGATCATTTAAGGGCATGTATGCGTTTGTTTTATTTGAGATTCATGTCAATGAGTCTTTTCAAGTCACTAATGCATTTGAAAAAAATTCAAATGAATTCTATTTTTACACTTTAAACCCTACTTTCGTGGATCACTTGTTGATGATCTTTTTAAGACAAGTATGCATTTGATTTATCATATATTTATTTCAATGAGTCTTTTCAAGACAATAAATCATTCGGAAGTAATTGGAGCGAATACTATTTTCGCATTGCAAACACGACTATCGCGCATAGCTTGCATATCATTTTTCGAAGGCATGTATGAATTTGTTTAATCTTAGAGTCATCATCTCAATAACTCTTTGAAAGTCAGTATTTCATTTTAACACAATTAAAATGAATTCTATTTTCGCACTTCGAACCCGACTTTCGTACATAACTTGCTAATGATCATTTTAGGGCAAGTATGCGTTTGTTTTATTTGAGATTCATGTCAATGAGTCTTTTCAAGTCACTAATGCATTTGAAAAAAATTCAAATGAATTCAATTTTTACATTTTAAACACTACTTTCGCGGATCACTTGTTGATGCTCTTTTTAAGACAAGTATGCATTTGATTTATCATATATTTATTTGAATAAGTCTTTTCAAGACAATAAATCATTTGGAAGTAATTGGAGCGAATACTATTTTCGCATTTCAAACACGACTATCGCGCATAGCTTGCATTTGATTTTTCGATGGCAAGTATGAATTTGTTTAATCTTAGAGTCATCATCTCAATGACTCTTTGAAAGTCAATATTTCATTTTAACACAATTAAAATGAATTCTATTTTCGCACTTCGAGCCCGACTTTCGTACATAACTTGCTAATGATCATTTAAGGGCAAGAATGCGTTTGTTTTATTTGAGATTCATGTCAATGAGTCTTTTCAAGTCACTAATGCATTTTAAAAAAATTCAAATGAATTCTGTTTTTACACTTTAAACCCTACTTTCGTGGATCACTTGTTGATGCTCTTTTTAAGACAAGTATGCATTTGATTTATCATATATTTATTTCAATGAGTCTTTTCAAGACAATAAATCATTCGGAAGTAATTGGAGCGAATACTATTTTCGCATTGCAAACACGACTATCGCGCATAGCTTGCATATGATTTTTCGAAGGCAAGTATGAATTTTTTTAATCTTAGAGTCATCATCTCAATGACTCTTTGAAAGTCAGTATTTCATTTTAACACAATTAAAATGAATTCTATTTTCGCACTTCGAACCCGACTTTCGTACATAACTTGCTAATGATCATTTAAGGGCAAGTATGCGTTTGTTTTATTTGAGATTCATGTCAATGAGTCTTTTCAAGTCACTAATGCATTTGAAAAAAATTCAAATGAATTCAATTTTTACATTTTAAACACTACTTTCGCGGATCACTTGTTGATGATCTTTTCAAGACAAGTATGCATTTGATTTATCATATATTTATTTCAATGAGTCTTTTCAGGACAATAAATCATTTGGAAGTAATTGGAGCGAATACTACTTTCGCATTTCAAACACGACTATCGCGCATAGCTTGCATATGATTTTTCGATGGCAAGTATGAATTTGTTTAATCTTAGAGTCATCATCTCAATGACTCTTTGAAAGTCAGTAATTCATTTGAACACAATTAAAATGAATTCTATTTTCGCACTTCGAACCCGACTTTCGTACTTAACTTGCTAATTATCATTTAAGGGCAAGTATGTGTTTGTTTTATTTGAGATTCATGTCAATGAGTCTTTTCAAGTCACTAATGCATTTGAAAAAAATTCAAATGAATTCTATTTTTACACTTTAAACCCTACTTTCGTGGATCACTTGTTGATGATCTTTTTAAGACAAGTATGCATTTGATTTATCATATATTTATTTCAATGAGTCTTTTCAAGACAATAAATCATTCGGAAGTAATTGGAGCGAATACTATTTTCGCATCTCAAACAAGACTATCGCGCATAGCTTGCATATGATTTTTCGAAGGCAAGTATGAATTTGTTTAATCTTAGAGTCATCATCTCAATGACTCTTTGAAAGTCAGTATTTCATTTTAACACAATTAAAATGAATTCTATATTCGCACTTCGAACCCGACTTTCGTACATAACTTGCCAATGATCATTTATGGGCATGTATGCGTTTGTTTTATTTGAGATTCATGTCAATGAGTCTTTTCAAGTCACTAATGCATTTGGAAAAAATTCAAATGAATTCTATTTTTACACTTTAAACCCTACTTTCGTGGATCACTTGTTGATGATCTTTTTAAGACGAGTATGCATTTTATTTATCATATATTTATTTCAATGAGTCTTTTTAAGACAATAAATCATTCGGAAGTAATTGGAGCGAATACTATTTTCGCATTTCCAACACGACCATCGCGCATAGCTTGCGTATGATTTTTCGAAGGAAAGTATGAATTTGTTTAATCTTAGAGTCATCATCTCAATGACTCTTTGAAAGTCACTAATTCATATGAACACAATTAAAATGAATTCTATTTTCGCACATCGAACCCGACTTTCGTACATAACTTGGTAATGATCATTTAAGGGCAAGTATGCGTTTGTTTTATTTGAGATTCATGCCAATGAGTCTTTTCAAGTCACTAATGCATTTGAAAAAAATTCAAATGAATTCAATTTTTACATTTTAAACACTACTTTCGCGGATCACTTGTTGATGATCTTTTCAAGACAAGTATGCATTTGATTTATCATATATTTATTTCAATGAGGCTTTTCAGGACAATAAATCATTTGGAAGTAATTGGAGCGAATACTATTTTCGCATTCCAAACACGACTTTCGCGCATAGCTTGCACATGAATTTTTGAAGGCAAGTATGAATTTGTTTAATCTTAGAGGCATCATCTCAATGACTCTTTGAAAGTCACTAATTCATTTGAAAGCAATTAAAATGAATTCTATTTTCGCACTTCGAACTCGACTTTCGTACATAACTTGCTAATTATCATTTAAGGGCACGTATGCGTTTGTTTTATTTGAGATTCATGTCAATGAGTCTTTTCAACTCACTAATGCATTTGAAAAAAATTCAAATGAATTCTATTTTTACACTTTAAACACTACTTTCGCGGATCAATTGTTGATGCTCTTTTTAGGACAAGTATGCATTTGATTTATCTTATATTTATTTCAATGAGTCTTTTCAATACAATAAATCATTTTGAAGCCATTGGAGCGAATACTATTTTCGCATTTCAGACACGACTTACGCGCATAGCTCGCATATTATTTTTTGAACACAAGTATGAATTTGTTTTATTTTGGTGTCATTATCTCAATGACTTTTTGAAAGTCACTAATTCATTTGAAAGCAATTAAAATGAATTCCATTTTCACACTTCGAACTCGACTTTCGTACATAACTTGCTAATGATCATTTAAGGGCAAGTATGCATTTGTTTTATTTGAGATTCATGTCAATGAGTCTTTTCAAGTCACTAATGCATTTGAAAAAAATTCAAATGAATTCTATTTTTACGCTTTAAACACTACTTTAGCGGATCACTTGTAGATGCTCTTTTTAAGACAAGCATGAATTTGATTTATCTTATATTTTTTTCAATGATTCTTTTCAATACAATAAATCATTTTGAAGTAATTGGAGCAAATACTATTTTCGCATTTCAAACACGACTATCGCACATAGCTTGCATATGATTATTCGATGGCAAGTATGAATTTGTTTAATCTTACAGTCATCATCTCAATGACTCTTTGAAAGTCAGTAATTCATTTGAACACAATTAAAATGAATTCTATTTTCGCACTTCGAACCCGACTTTCGTACATAACTTGCTAATTATCATTTAAGGGCAAGTATGCGTTTGTTTTATTTGAGATTCATATCAATGAGTCTTTTCAAGTCACTAATGCATTTGAAAAAAATTCAAGTGAATTCAATTTTTACACTTTAAACACTACTTTCGCGGATCACTTGTTGATGCTCTTTTGAAGACAAGTATGCATTTGATTTATCTTATATTTATTTCAATGAGTCTTTTCAATACAATAAATCATTTTGAAGCCATTGGAGCGAATACTATTTTCGCATTTCAAACACGACTTTCGCGCATAGCTTGCATATTATTTTTTGAACGCAAATATGAATTTGTTTTCTTTTAGTGTCATCATCTCAATGATTCTTTGAAAGTCACTAATTCATATGAACACAATTAAAATGAATTCTATTTTCACACTTCGAACCCGACTTTCGTACATAACTTGCTAATTATGATTTAAGGGCAAGTATGCGTTTGTTTTATTTGAGATTCATGTCAATGAGTCTTTTCGAGTCACTAATGCATTTGAAAAAAATTCAAATGAATTCAATTTTTACATTTTAAACACTACTTTCGCGGATCACTTGTTGATGCTCTTTTTAAGACAAGTATGCATTTGATTTATCTTATATTTATTTCAATGAGTCTTTTCAATACAATAAATCATTTGGAAGCCATTGGAGCGAATACTATTTTCGCATTTCAAACACGACTTTCGCGCATAGCTTGCATATTATTTTTTGAACGCAAGTATGAATTTGTTTTATTTTAGTATCATTATCTCAATGACTTTTTGAAAGTCACTAATTCATTTGAAAGCAATTAAAATGAATTCAATTTTCGCACTTCGAACTCGACTTTCGTACATAACTTGCTAATTATCATTTAAGGGCAAGTATTCATTTGTTTTATTTGAGATTCATGTCAATGAGTCTTTTCAAGTCACTGATGCATTTGAAAAAAATTCAAATGAATTCTATTTTTACAGTTTAAACACTACTTTCGCGGATCACTTGTTGATGCTCTTGTTAAGACAAGTATGCATTTGATTTATCTTATATTTATTTCAATGAGTCTTTTCAATACAATAAATCATTTTGAAGCCATTGGAGCGAATACTATTTTCGCATTTCAGACACGACTTTCGCGCATAGCTCGAATATTATTTTTTGAACGCAAGTATGAATTTTTTTTATTTTAGTGTCATGATCTCAATGACTTTTTGAAAGTCACTAATTCACTTGAAAGCAATTAAAATGAATTCTATTTTCGCACTTCGAACTCGACTTTCGTACATAACTTGCTAATTATCATTTAAGGGCAAGTATGCATTTGTTTTATTTGAGATTCATGTCAGTGAGTCTTTTCAAGTTACTAATGCATTTGAAAAAAATTCAAATGAATTCAATTTTTACATTTTAAACACTACTTTCGCGGATCACTTGTTGATGCTCTTTTTAAGACAAGTACGTATTTGATTTATCTTATATTTATTTCAATGAGTCTTTTCAAGACAATAAATCATTTGGAAGCAATCGGAGCGAATACTATTTTCGCATTTCAAACACGACTTTCGCACATAGCTTGCATATGATTTTTTGAAGGCAAGTATCAATTTGTTTAATCTTAGAGTCATCATCTCAATGACTCTTTGAAAGTCACTAATTCATTTGAACACAATTAAAATGAATTCTATTTTCTCACTTCAAACCCGACTTTCGTACATAACTTGCTAATGATCATTTAAGGGCAAGTATGCGTTTGTTTTATTTGAGATTCATATCAATGAGTCTTTTCAAGTCACTAATTTATCTGGACACAATTCAAATGAATTCTATTTTTACACTTCAAACCCTACTTTCGTGGATCACTTGTTGATGATCTTTTTAAGACAAGTATGCATTTGATTTATCATATATTTATTTCAATGAGTCTTTTCAAGACAATAAATCTTTCGGAAGTAATTGGAGCGAATACTACTTTCGCATTTCAAACACGACTATCGCGCATAGCTTGCATATGATTTTTCGATGGCAAGTATGAATTTGTTTAATCTTAGAGTCATCATCTCAATGACTCTTTGAAAGTCAGTAATTCATTTGAACACAATTGAAATGAATTCTAGTTTCGCACTTCGAACCCGACTTTCGTACATAACTTGCTAATTATCATTTAAGGGCAAGTATGTGTTTGTTTTATTTGAGATTCATGTCAATGAGTCTTTTCAAGTCACTAATGCATTTGAAAAAAATTCAAATGAATTCTATTTTTACACTTTAAACCCTACTTCCGTGGATCACTTGTTGATGATCTTTTTAAGACAAGTATGCATTTGATTTATCATATATTTATTTCAATGAGCCTTTTCAAGACAATAAATCATTCGGAAGTAATTGGAGCGAATACTATTTTCGCATCTCAAACAAGACTATCGCGCATAGCTTGCATATGATTTTTCGAAGGCAAGTATGAATTTGTTTAATCTTAGAGTCATCATCTCAATGACTCTTTGAAAGTCAGTATTTCATTTTAACACAATTAAAATGAATTCTATATTCGCACTTCGAACCCGACTTTCGTACATAACTTGCCAATGATCATTTATGGGCATGTATGCGTTTGTTTTATTTGAGATTCATGTCAATGAGTCTTTTCAAGTCACTAATGCATTTGGAAAAAATTCAAATGAATTCTATTTTTACACTTTAAACCCTACTTTCGTGGATCACTTGTTGATGATCTTTTTAAGACGAGTATGCATTTTATTTATCATATATTTATTTCAATGAGTCTTTTTAAGACAATAAATCATTCGGAAGTAATTGGAGCGAATACTATTTTCGCATTTCCAACACGACCATCGCGCATAGCTTTCGTATGATTTTTCGAAGGCAAGTATGAATTTGTTTAATCTTAGAGTCATCATCTCAATGACTCTTTGAAAGTCACTAATTCATATGAACACAATTAAAATGAATTCTATTTTCGCACTTCGAACCCGACTTTCGTACATAACTTGGTAATGATCATTTAAGGGCAAGTATGCGTTTGTTTTATTTGAGATTCATGCCAATGAGTCTTTTCAAGTCACTAATGCATTTGAAAAAAATTCAAATGAATTCAATTTTTACATTTTAAACACTACGTTCGCGGATCACTTGTTGATGATCTTTTCAAGACAAGTATGCATTTGATTTATCATATATTTATTTCAATGAGGCTTTTCAGGACAATAAATCATTTGGAAGTAATTGGAGCGAATACTATTTTCGCATTCCAAACACGACTTTCGCGCATAGCTTGCATATGAATTTTTGAAGGCAAGTATGAATTTGTTTAATCTTAGAGGCATCATCTCAATGACTCTTTGAAAGTCACTAATTCATTTGAAAGCAATTAAAATGAATTCTATTTTCGCACTTCGAACTCGACTTTCGTACATAACTTGCTAATTATCATTTAAGGGCACGTATGCGTTTGTTTTATTTGAGATTCATGTCAATGAGTCTTTTCAACTCACTAATGCATTTGAAAAAAATTCAAATGAATTCTATTTTTACACTTTAAACACTACTTTCGCGGATCAATTGTTGATGCTCTTTTTAGGACAAGTATGCATTTGATTTATCTTATATTTATTTCAATGAGTCTTTTCAATACAATAAATCATTTTGAAGCCATTGGAGCGAATACTATTTTCGCATTTCAGACACGACTTACGCGCATAGCTCGCATATTATTTTTTGAACGCAAGTATGAATTTGTTTTATTTTGGTGTCATTATCTCAATGACTTTTTGAAAGTCACTAATTCATTTGAAAGCAATTAAAATGAATTCTATTTTCACACTTCGAACTCGACTTTCGTACATAACTTGCTAATGATCATTTAAGGGCAAGTATGCATTTGTTTTATTTGAGATTCATGTCAATGAGTCTTTTCAAGTCACTAATGCATTTGAAAAAAATTCAAATGAATTCTATTTTTACGCTTTAAACACTACTTTAGCGGATCACTTGTAGATGCTCTTTTTAAGACAAGCATGAATTTGATTTATCTTATATTTTTTTCAATGATTCTTTTCAATACAATAAATCATTTTGAAGTAATTGGAGCAAATACTATTTTCGCATTTCAAACACGACTATCGCACATAGCTTGCATATGATTATTCGATGGCAAGTATGAATTTGTTTAATCTTACAGTCATCATCTCAATGACTCTTTGAAAGTCAGTAATTCATTTGAACACAATTAAAATGAATTCTATTTTCGCACTTCGAACCCGACTTTCGTACATAACTTGCTAATTATCATTTAAGGGCAAGTATGCGTTTGTTTTATTTGAGATTCATATCAATGAGTCTTTTCAAGTCACTAATGCATTTGAAAAAAATTCAAGTGAATTCAATTTTTACACTTTAAACACTACTTTCGCGGATCACTTGTTGATGCTCTTTTGAAGACAAGTATGCATTTGATTTATCTTATATTTATTTCAATGAGTCTTTTCAATACAATAAATCATTTTGAAGCCATTGGAGCGAATACTATTTTCGCATTTCAAACACGACTTTCGCGCATAGCTTGCATATTATTTTTTGAACGCAAATATGAATTTGTTTTATTTTAGTGTCATCATCTCAATGATTCTTTGAAAGTCACTAATTCATATGAACACAATTAAAATGAATTCTATTTTCACACTTCGAACCCGACTTTCGTACATAACTTGCTAATTATGATTTAAGGGCAAGTATGCGTTTGTTTTATTTGAGATTCATGTCAATGAGTCTTTTCGAGTCACTAATGCATTTGAAAAAAATTCAAATGAATTCAATTTTTACATTTTAAACACTACTTTCGCGGATCACTTGTTGATGCTCTTTTTAAGACAAGTATGCATTTGATTTATCTTATATTTATTTCAATGAGTCTTTTCAATACAATAAATCATTTGGAAGTAATTGGAGCGAATACTATTTTCGCATTCCAAACACGACTTTCGCGCATAGCTTGCATATGAATTTTTGAAGGCAAGTATGAATTTGTTTAATCTTAGAGTCATCATCTCAATGACTCTTTGAAAGTCACTAATTCATATGAACACAATTAAAAGGAATTCTATTTTTGTACCTCGAACCCGACTTTCGTACATAACTTGCTAATGATCATTTAAGGGCAAGTATGCGTTTGTTTTATTTGAGATTCATGTCAATGAGTCTTCTCAAGTCACTAATGCATTTGAAAAAAATTCAAATGAATTCAATTTTTACACTTTAAACACTACTTTCGCGGATCACTTGTTGATGCTCTTTTTAAGACAAGTATGTATTTGATTTATCTTATATTTATTTTAATGAGTCCTTTCAAGACAACAAATCATTAGGAAGCAATTGGAGCGAATACTATTTTCGCATTTCAACCACGACTTTCGCGCATAGCTCGAATATTATTTTTTGAACGCAAGTATGAATTTTTTTAATCTTAGAGTCATGATCTCAATGACTCTTTGAAAGTCACTAATTCATTTGAAAGAAATTAAAATGAATTCAATTTTCGCACTTCGAACTCGACTTTCGTACATAACTTGCTAATTATCATTTAAGGGCAAGTATGCATTTGTTTTATTTGAGATTCATGTCAGTGAGTCTTTTCAAGTTACTAATGCATTTGAAAAAAATTCAAATGAATTCAATTTTTACACTTTAAACACTACTTTCGCGGATCACTTGTTGATGCTCTTTTTAAGACAAGTATGTATTTGATTTATCTTATATTTATTTTAATGAGTCCTTTCAAGACAACAAATCATTAGGAAGCAATTGGAGCGAATACTATTTTCGCAATTCAAACACGACTTTCGCACATAGCTTGCATATGATTTTTTGAAGGCAAGTATCAATTTGTTTAATCTTAGAGTCATCATCTCAATGACTCTTTGAAAGTCACTAATTCATTTGAACACAATTAAAATGAATTCTATTTTCTCACTTCAAACCCGACTTTCGTACATAACTTGCTAATGATCATTTAAGGGCAAGTATGCGTTTGTTTTATTTGAGATTCATATCAATGAGTCTTTTCAAGTCACTAATTTATCTGGACACAATTCAAATGAATTCTATTTTTACACTTCAAACACTACTTTCCCGCATAACTTGCAAATGATCTTTTCAAGGAAAGTATGCATTTGTTTTATGTTATATTCATTTCAATGAGTCTTTTCAAGACAATAAATCTTTTGAAAGCCATTGGAGCGAATACTATTTTCGCATTTCAAACACGACTTTCGCGCGTAGCTTGCTTATGATTTTTTGAAGGCAAGTATCAATTTGTTTAATCTTAGAGTCATCATCTCAATGACTCTTTGAAAGTCACTAATTCATATAAAGCAATTAAAATGAATTCTATTTTCGCACTTCGAACCCGACTTTCGTACATAACTTGCTAATGTTCATTTAAGGGCAAGTATACGTTTGTTTTATTTGAGATTCATGTCAATGAGTCTTTTCAAGTCACTAATGCGTTTGAAAAAAATTGAAATGGATTCTTTTTTTACACTTTAAACACTACTTTCGCGGATCACTTGTTGATAATCTTTTTAAGATAAGTATGCATTTGATTTATCTTATATTTATTTGGATAAGTCTTTTCAAGACAATAAATCATTTGGAAGCAATTGGAGCGAATACTATTTTCGCATTTCAAACACGACTTTCGCGCATAGCTTGCATATGATTCTTTGAAGGCAAGTATGAATTTTTTTAACCTTAGAGTCATCATCTCAATGAGTCTTTGAAAGTCACTAATTCATATGAACACAATTAAAATGAATTCTATTTTCGCACTTCGAACCCGACTTTCGTACATAACTTGCTAATTATGATTTAAGGGCAAGTATACGTTTGTTTTATTTGAGATTCATGTCAATGAGTCTTTTCAAGTCACTAATGCATTTGAAAAAAATTCAGATGAATTCAATTTTTACACTTTAAACACTACTTTCGCGGATCACTTGTTGATGCTCTTGTTAAGACAAGTATGCATTTGATTTATCTTATATTTATTTCAATGAGTCTTTTCAATACAATAAATCATTTGGAAGCCATTGGAGCGAATACTATTTTCTCGCATTTCAAACACGACTTTCGCGCATAGCTTGCATATTATTTTTTGAACGCAAGTATGAATTTGTTTTATTTTAGTGTCATTATCTCAATGACATTTTGAAAATCACTAATTCATTTGAAAGCAATTAAAATGAATTCAATTTTCGCACTTCGTACTCGACTTTCGTACAAAACTTGCTAATTATCATTTAAGGGCAAGTATGCATTTGTTTTATTTGAGATTCATGTCAATGAGTCTTTTGAAGTCACTAATGCATTTAAAGAAAATTCAATTGAATTCAATTTTTACACTTTAAACACTACTTTCGCGGATCACTTGTTGATGCTCTTTTTAAGACAAGTATGCATTTGATTTATCTTATATTTATTTCAATGAGCCTTTTCAATACAATAAATCATTTGGAAGCCATTGGAGCGAATACTATTTTCGCATTTCAAACACGACTTTCGCGCATAGCTTGCATATTATTTTTTGAACGCAAGTATGAATTTGTTTTATTTTAGTGTCATTATCTCAATGACTTTTTGAAACTCACTAATTCATTTGAAAGCAATTAAAATGAATTCAATTTTCGCACTTCGAACTCGACTTTCGTACATAACTTGCTAATTATCATTTAAGGGCAAGTATGCATTTGTTTTATTTGAGATTCATGTCAATGAGTCTTTTCAAGTCACTAATGCATTTGAAAAAAATTCAAATGAATTCTATTTTTACACTTTAAACACTACTTTCGTGGATCACTTGTTGATGATCTTTTTAAGACAAGTATGCATTTGATTTATCATATATTAATTTCAATGAGTCTTTTCAATACAGGAAATCATTTGGAAGCAATTGGAGCGAATACTATTTTCGCATTTCAAACACGACTTTCGCGCATACCTTGCATATGATTTTTTGAAGGCAAGTATGAATTTGTTTAATCTTAGAGTCATCATCTCAATGACTCTTTGAAAGTCACTAATTCATATGAACACAATTAAAATGAATTCTATTTTCGTACCTCGAACCCGACTTTCGTACATAACTTGCTAATGATCATTTAAGGGCAAGTATGCGTTTGTTTTATTTGAGATTCATGTCAATGAGTCTTCTCAAGTCACTAATGCATTTGAAAAAAATTCAAATGAATTCTATTTTTACACTTTAAACACTACTTTCGCGGATCACTTGTTGATAATCTTTTTAAGACAAGTATGCATTTGATTTATCTTATATTTATTTTAATGAGTCTTTTCAAGACAAGAAATCATTAGGAAGCAATTGGAGCGAATACTATTTTCGCATTTCAACCACGACTTTCGCGCATAGCTTGCATATGATTTTTTGAAGGCAAGTATGAATTTGTTTAATCTTAGAGTCATCATCTCAATGACTCTTTGAAAGTCACTAATTCATTTGAAAGCAATTAAAATGAATTCAATTTTCGCACTTCGAACTCGACTTTCGTACATAACTTGCTAATTATCATTTAAGGGCAAGTATGCATTTGTTTTATTTGAGATTCATGTCAATGAGTCTTTTCAAGTCACTAATGCATTTAAAAAAAATTCAAATGAATTCAATTTTTACACTTTAAACACTACTTACGCGGATCACTTGTTGATGCTCTTTTTAAGACAAGTATGCATTTGATTTATCTTATATTTATTTCAATGAGTCTTTTCAATACAGGAAATCATTTGGAAGCAATTGGAGCGAATACTATTTTCGCATTTCAAACACGACTTTCGCGCATACCTTGCATATGATTTTTTGAAGGCACGTATGAATTTGTTTAATCTTAGAGTCATCATCTCAATGACTCTTTGAAAGTCACTAATTCATATGAACACAATTAAAATGAATTCTATTTTCGTACCTCGAACCCAACTTTCGTACATAACTTGCTAATGATCATTTAAGGGCAAGTATGCGTTTGTTTTATTTGAGATTCATGTCAATGAGTCTTCTCAAGTCACTAATGCATTTGAAAAAAATTCAAATGAATTCTATTTTTACACTTTAAACACTACTTTCGCGGATCACTTGTTGATAATCTTTTTAAGACAAGTATGCATTTGATTTATCTTATATTTATTTTAATGAGTCTTTTCAAGACAAGAAATCATTAGGAAGCAATTGGAGCGAATACTATTTTCGCATTTCAACCACGACTTTCGCGCATAGCTTGCATATGATTTTTTGAAGGCAAGTATGAATTTGTTTAATCTTAGAGTCATCATCTCAATGACTCTTTGAAAGTCACTAATTCATTTGAAAGCAATTAAAATGAATTCAATTTTCGCACTTCGAACTCGACTTTCGTACATAACTTGCTAATTATCATTTAAGGGCAAGTATGCATTTGTTTTATTTGAGATTCATGTCAATGAGTCTTTTCAAGTCACTAATGCATTTAAAAAAAATTCAAATGAATTCAATTTTTACACTTTAAACACTACTTCCGCGGATCACTTGTTGATGCTCTTTTTAAGACAAGTATGCATTTGATTTATCTTATATTTATTTCAATGAGTCTTTTCAATACAATAAATCATTTGGAAGCCATTCGAGCGAATACTATTTTCGCATTTCAAACACGACTTTCGCGCATAGCTTGCGTATTATTTTTTGAACGCAAGTATGAATTTGTTTTATTTTGGTGTCATTATCTCAATGACTTTTTGAAAGTCACTAATTCATTTGAAAGCAATTAAAATGAATTCAATTTTCGCACTTCGAACTCGACTTTCGTACATAACTTGCCAATTATCATTTAAGGGCAAGTATGCATTTGTTTTATTTGAGATTCATGTCAATGAGTCTTTTCAAGTCACTAATGCATTTGAATAAAATTCAAATGAATTCAATTTTTACACTTTAAACACTACTTTCGCGGATCACTTGTTGATGCTCTTGTTAAGACAAGTATGCATTTGATTTATCTTATATTTATTTCAATGAGTCTTTTCAATACAATAAATCATTTGGAAGCCATTGGAGCGAATACTATTTTCGCATTTCAAACACGACTTTCGCGCATAGCTTGCATATTATTTTTTGAACGCAAGTATGAATTTTTTTTATTTTAGTGTGATTATCTCAATGACTTTTTGAAAATCACTAATTCATTTGAAAGCAATTAAAATGAATTCAATTTTCGCACTTCGAACTCGACTTTCGTACATAACTTGCTAATTATCATTTAAGGGCAAGTATGCATTTGTTTTATTTGAGATTCATGTCAATGAGTCTTTTGAAGTCACTAATGCTTTTAAAGAAAATTCAATTGAATTCAATTTTTACACTTTAAACACTACTTTCGCGGATCACTTGTTGATGCTCTTTTTATGACAAGTATGCATTTGATTTATCTTATATTTATTTCAATGAGTCTTTTCAATACAATAAATCATTTGGAAGCCATTGGAGCGAATACTATTTTCGCATTTCAAACACGACTTTCGCGCATAGCTTGCATATTATTTTTTGAACGCAAGTATGAATTTGTTTTATTTTAGTGTCATTATCTCAATGACTTTTTGAAAGTCACTAATTCATTTGAAAGCAATTAAAATGAATTCAATTTTCGCACTTCGAACTCGACTTTTGTACATAACTTGCTAATTATCTTTTAAGGGCAAGTATGCATTTGTTTTATTTGAGATTCATGTCAATGAGTCTTTTCAAGTCACTAATGCTTTTGAAAAAAATTCAAATGAATTCAATTTTTACACTTTAAACACTACTTTCGTGGATCACTTGTTGATGATCTTTTTAAGACAAGTATGCATTTGATTTATCATATATTAATTTCAATGAGTCTTTTCAATACAGGAAATCATTTGGAAGCAATTGGAGCGAATACTATTTTCGCATTTCAAACACGACCTTCGCGCATACCTTGCATATGATTTTTTGAAGGCACGTATGAATTTGTTTAATCTTAGAGTCATCATCTCAATGACTCTTTGAAAGTCACTAATTCATATGAACACAATTAAAATGAATTCTATTTTCGTACCTCGAACCTGACTTTCGTACATAACTTGCTAATGATCATTTAAGGGCAGGTATGCATTTGTGTTATTTGAGATTCTTGTCAATGAGTCTTCTCAAGTCACTAATGCATTTGAAAAAAATTCATATGAACACAATTAAAATGAATTCTATTTTCACACTTCGAACCCGACTTTCGTACATAACTTGCTAATTATGATTTAAGGGCAAGTATGCGTTTGTTTTATT
This sequence comes from Coriaria nepalensis, assembly GCA_027186245.1. Lineage (NCBI taxonomy): Eukaryota > Viridiplantae > Streptophyta > Magnoliopsida > Cucurbitales > Coriariaceae > Coriaria > Coriaria nepalensis. The sequence goes on from CP114481.1 coordinate 20,412,856, forward strand.
TGAGATTCATGTCAATGAGTCTTTTCAAGTCACTAATGCATTTCAAAAAAATTCAAATGAATTCAATTTTTACATTTTAAACACTACTTTCGCGGATCACTTGTTGATGCTCTTTTTAAGACAAGTATGCATTTGATTTATCTTATATTTATTTCAATGAGCCTTTTCAATACAATAAAACATTTTGAAGCCATTGGAGCGAATACTATTTTCGCATTTCAGACACGACTTTCGCGCATAGCTCGAATATTATTTTTTGAACGCAAGTATGAATTTGTTTTATTTTAGTGTCATTATCTCAATGACTTTTTGAAAGTCACTAATTCATTTGAAAGCAATTAAAATGAATTCAATTTTCGCACTTCGAACTCGACTTTTGTACATAACTTGCTAATTATCTTTTAAGGGCAAGTATGCATTTGTTTTATTTGAGATTCATGTCAATGAGTCTTTTCAAGTCACTAATGCTTTTGAAAAAAATTCAAATGAATTCAATTTTTACACTTTAAACACTACTTTCGTGGATCACTTGTTGATGATCTTTTTAAGACAAGTATGCATTTGATTTATCATATATTAATTTCAATGAGTCTTTTCAATACGGGAAATCATTTGGAAGCAATTGGAGCGAATACTATTTTCGCATTTCAAACACGACCTTCGCGCATACCTTGCATATGATTTTTTGAAGGCACGTATGAATTTGTTTAATCTTAGAGTCATCATCTCAATGACTCTTTGAAAGTCACTAATTCATATGAACACAATTAAAATGAATTCTATTTTCGTACCTCGAACCTGACTTTCGTACATAACTTGCTAATGATCATTTAAGGGCAAGTATGCATTTGTGTTATTTGAGATTCTTGTCAATGAGTCTTCTCAAGTCACTAATGCATTTGAAAAAAATTCATATGAACACAATTAAAATGAATTCTATTTTCACACTTCGAACCCGACTTTCGTAGATAACTTGCTAATTATGATTTAAGGGCAAGTATGCATTTGTTTTATTTGAGATTCATGTCAATGAGTCTTTTCAAGTCACTAATGCATTTGAAAAAAATTCAAATGAATTCAATTTTTACACTTTAAACACTACTTTCGTGGATCACTTGTTGATGATCTTTTTAAGACAAGTATGCATTTGATTTATCATATATTAATTTCAATGAGTCTTTTCAATACAGGAAATCATTTGGAAGCAATTGGAGCGAATACTATTTTCGCATATCAAACACGACTTTCGCGCATACCTTGCATATGATTTTTTGTTGGCAAGTATGAATTTGTTTAATCTTAGAGTCATCATCTCAATGACTCTTTGAAAGTCACTAATTCATATGAACACAATTAAAATGAATTCTATTTTCGTACCTCGAACCCGACTTTCGTACATAACTTGCTAATGATCATTTAAGGGCAAGTATGCGTTTGTTTTATTTGAGATTCATGTCAATGAGTCTTCTCAAGTCACTAATGCATTTGAAAAAAATTCAAATGAATTCTATTTTTACACTTTAAACACTACTTTCGTGGATCACTTGTTGATGATCTTTTTAAGACAAGTATGCATTTGATTTATCATATATTAATTTCAATGAGTCTTTTCAATACAGGAAATCATTTGGAAGCAATTGGAGCGAATACTATTTTCGCATTTCAAACACGACTTTCGCACATAGCTTGCATATGATTTTTTGAAGGCAAGAATGAATTTGTTTAAACTTAGAGTCATCATCTCAATGACTCTTTGAAAGTCACTAATTCATTTGAACACAATTAAAATGAATTCTATTTTCGCACTTCAAACCCGACTTTCGTAGATAACTTGCTAATGATCATTTAAGGGCAAGTATGCGTTTGTTTTATTTGAGATTCATATCAATGAGTCTTTTCAAGTCACTAATTTATTTGAACACAATTCAAATGAATTCTATTTTTACACTTCAAACACTACTTTGCCGCATAACTTGCAAATGATCTTTTCAAGGAAAGTGTGCATTTGTTTTATCTTATATTCATTTCAATGAGTCTTTTCAAGACAATAAATCTTTTGAAAGCCATTGGAGCGAATACTATTTTCGCATTTCAAACACGACTTTCGCGCGTAGCTTGCATATGATTTTTTGAAGGCAAGTATCAATTTGTTTAATCCTAGAGTCATCATCTCAATGACTCTTTGAAAGTCACTAATTCATATAAAGCAATTGAAATGAATTCATTTTCGCACTTCGAACCCGACTTTCGTACATAACTTGCTAATGTTCATTTAAGGGCAAGTATACGTTTGTTTTATTTGAGATTCATGTCAATGAGTCTTTTCAAGTCACTAATGCGTTTGAAAAAAATTGAAATGGATTCTTTTTTTACACTTTAAACACTACTTTCGCGGATCACTTGTTGATAATCTTTTTAAGATAAGTATGCATTTGATTTATCTTATATTTATTTCAATAAGTCTTTTCAAGACAATAAATCATTTGGAAGCAATTGGAGCGAATACTATTTTCGCATTTCAAACACGACTTTCGTGCATAGCTTGCATATGATTTTTTGAAGGCAAGTATGAATTTGTTTAACCTTAGAGTCATCATCTCAATGACTCTTTGAAAGTCACTAATTCATAAGAACACAATTAAAATGAATTCTATTTTCGCACTTCGAACCCGACTTTCGTACATAACTTGCTAATTATGATTTAAGGGCAAGTATACGTTTGTTTTATTTGAGATTCATGTCAATGAGTCTTTTCAAGTCACTAATGCATTTGAAAAAAATTCAAATGAATTCAATTTTTACACTTTAAACACTACTTTCGCGGATCACTTGTTGATGCTCTTGTTAAGACAAGTATGCATTTGATTTATCTTATATTTATTTCAATGAGTCTTTTCAATACAATAAATCATTTGGAAGCCATTGGAGCGAATACTATTTTCGCATTTCAAACACGACTTTCGCGCATAGCTTGCATATTATTTTTTGAACGCAAGTATGAATTTGTTTTATTTTAGTGTCATTATCTCAATGACTTTTTGAAAATCACTAATTCATTTGAAAGCAATTAAAATGAATTCAATTTTCGCACTTCGAACTCGACTTTCGTACATAACTTGCTAATTATCATTTAAGGGCAAGTATGCATTTGTTTTATTTGAGATTCATGTCAATGAGTCTTTTGAAGTCACTAATGCATTTAAAGAAAATTCAATTGAATTCAATTTTTACACTTTAAACACTACTTTCGCGGATCACTTGTTGATGCTCTTTTTAAGACAAGTATGCATTTGATTTATCTTATATTTATTTCAATGAGTCTTTTCAATACAATAAATCATTTGGAAGCAATTGGAGCGAATACTATTTTCGCATTTCAACCACGACTTTCGCGCATAGCTTGCAAATGATTTTTTGAAGGCAAGTATGAATTTGTTTAATCTTAGAGTCATCATCTCAATAACTCTTTGAAAATCACTAATTCATTTGAAAGCAATTAAAATGAATTCAATTTTCGCACTTCGAACTCGACTTTCGTACATAACTTGCTAATTATCATTTAAGGGCAAGTATGCATTTGTTTTATTTGAGATTCATGTCAATGAGTCTTTTCAAGTCACTAATGCATTTAAAAAAAATTCAAATGAATTCAATTTTTACACTTTAAACACTACTTTCGCGGATCACTTGTTGATGCTCTTTTTAAGACAAGTATGCATTTGATTTATCTTATATTTATTTCAATGAGTCTTTTCAATACAATAAATCATTTGGAAGCAATTGGAGCGAATACTATTTTCGCATTTCAAACATGACTTTCGCGCATAGCTTGCATATGATTTTTTGAAGGCAAGTATGAATTTGTTTAACCTTAGAGTCATCATCTCAATGACTCTTTGAAAGTCACTAATTCATATGAACACAATTAAAATGAATTCTATTTTCGCACTTCGAACCCGACTTTCATACATAACTTGCTAATAATGATTTAAGGGCAAGTATACGTTTGTTTTATTTGAGATTCATGTCAATGAGTCTTTTCAAGTCACTAATGCATTTGAAAAAAATTCAAATGAATTCAATTTTTACACTTTAAACACTACTTTCGCGGATCACTTATTTAGCTCTTGTTAAGACAAGTATGCATTTGATTTATCTTATATTTATTTCAATGAGTCTTTTCAATACAATAAATCATTTGGAAGCAATTGGAGCGAATACTATTTTCGCATTTCAAACACGACTTTCGCGCATAGCTTGCATATTATTTTTTGAACGCAAGTATGAATTTGTTTTATTTTAGTGTCATTATCTCAATGACTTTTTGAAAATCACTAATTCATTTGAAAGCAATTAAAATGAATTCAATTTTCGCACTTCGAACTCGACTTTCGTACATAACTTGCTAATTATCATTTAAGGGCAAGTATGCATTTGTTTTATTTGAGATTCATGTCAATGAGTCTTTTCAAGTCACTAATGCATTTAAAGAAAATTCAATTGAATTCAATTTTTACACTTTAAACACTACTTTCGCGGATCACTTGTTGATGCTCTTTTTAAGACAAGTATGCATTTGATTCATCTTATATTTATTTCAATGAGTCTTTTCAATACAATAAATCATTTGGAAGCAATTGGAGCGAATACTATTTTCGCATTTCAACCACGACTTTCGCGCATAGCTTGCATACGATTTTTTGAAGGCAAGTATGAATTTGTTTAATCTTAGAGTCATCATCTCAATGACTCTTTGAAAGTCACTAATTCATTTGAAAGCAATTAAAATGAATTCAATTTTCGCACTTCGAACTCGACTTTCGTACATAACTTGCTAATTATTATTTAAGGGCAAGTATGCATTTGTTTTATTTGAGATTCATGTCAATGAGTCTTTTCAAGTCACTAATGCATTTAAAAAAAATTCAAATGAATTCTATTTTTACACTTTAAACACTACTTTCGCGGATCACTTGTTGATGCTCTTTTTAAGACAAGTATGCATTTGATTTATCTTATATTTATTTCAATGAGTCTTTTCAATACAATAAATCATTTGGAAGCCATTGGAGAGAATACTATTTTCGCATTTCAAACACGACTTTCGCGCATAGCTTGCGTATTATTTTTTGAACGCAAGTATGAATTTGTTTTATTTTAGTGTCATTATCTCAATGAATTTTTGAAAGTCACTAATTCATTTGAAAGCAATTAAAATGAATTCAATTTTCGCACTTCGAACTCGACTTTCGTACATAACTTGCCAATTATCATTTAAGGGCAAGTATGCATTTGTTTTATTTGAGATTCATGTCAATGAGTCTTTTCAACTCACTAATGCATTTGAAAAAAATTCAAATGAATTCTATTTTTACACTTTAAACACTACTTTCGTGGATAACTTGTTGATGATCTTTTTAAGACAAGTATGCATTTGATTTATCTTATATTTATTTCAATGAGTCTTTTCAATACAATAAATCATTTGGAAGCAATTGGAGCGAATACTATTTTCGCATTTCAACCACGACTTTCGCGCATAGCTTGCATATGATTTTTTGAAGGCAAGTATGAATTTGTTTAATCTTAGAGTCATCATCTCAATAACTCTTTGAAAATCACTAATTCATTTGAAAGCAATTAAAATGAATTCAATTTTCGCACTTCGAACTCGACTTTCGTACATAACTTGCTAATTATCATTTAAGGGCAAGTATGCATTTGTTTTATTTGAGATTCACGTCAATGAGTCTTTTCAAGTCACTAATGCATTTAAAAAAAATTCAAATGAATTTAATTTTTACACTTTAAACACTACTTTCGCGGATCACTTGTTCATGCTCTTTTTAAGACAAGTATGCATTTGATTTATCTTATATTTATTTCAATGAGTCTTTTCAATACAATAAATCATTTGGAAGCAATTGGAGCGAATACTATTTTCGCATTTCAAACATGACTTTCGCGCATAGCTTGCATATGATTTTTTGAAGGCAAGTATGAATTTGTTTAACCTTAGAGTCATCATCTCAATGACTCTTTGAAAGTCACTAATTCATATGAACACAATTAAAATGAATTCTATTTTCGCACTTCGAACCCGACTTTCGTACATAACTTGCTAATTATGATTTAAGGGCAAGTATACGTTTGTTTTATTTGAGATTCATGTCAATGAGTCTTTTCAAGTCACTAATGCATTTGAAAAAAATTCAAATGAATTCAATTTTTACACTTTAAACACTACTTTCGCGGATCACTTATTTAGCTCTTGTTAAGACAAGTATGCATTTGATTTATCTTATATTTATTTCAATGAGTCTTTTCAATACAATAAATCATTTGGAAGCAATTGGAGCGAATACTATTTTCGCATTTCAAACACGACTTTCGCGCATAGCTTGCATATTATTTTTTGAACGCAAGTATGAATTTGTTTTATTTTAGTGTCATTATCTCAATGACTTTTTGAAAATCACTAATTCATTTGAAAGCAATTAAAATGAATTCAATTTTCGCACTTCGAACTCGACTTTCGTACATAACTTGCTAATTATCATTTAAGGGCAAGTATGCATTTGTTTTATTTGAGATTCATGTCAATGAGTCTTTTCAAGTCAGTAATGCATTTAAAGAAAATTCAATTGAATTCAATTTTTACACTTTAAACACTACCTTCGCGGATCACTTGTTGATGCTCTTTTTAAGACAAGTATGCATTTGATTTATCTTATATTTATTTCAATGAGTCTTTTCAATACAATAAATCATTTGGAAGCAATTGGAGCGAATACTATTTTCGCATTTCAACCACGACTTTCGCGCATAGCTTGCATATGATTTTTTGAAGGCAAGTATGAATTTGTTTAATCTTAGAGTCATCATCTCAATGACTCTTTGAAAGTCACTAATTCATTTGAAAGCAATTAAAATGAATTCAATTTTCGCACTTCGAACTCGACTTTCGTACCTAACTTGCTAATTATTATTTAAGGGCAAGTATGCATTTGTTTTATTTGAGATTCATGTCAATGAGTCTTTTCAAGTCACTAATGCATTTAAAAAAAATTCAAATGAATTCTATTTTTACACTTTAAACACTACTTTCGCGGATCACTTGTTGATGCTCTTTTTAAGACAAGTATGCATTTGATTTATCTTATATTTATTTCAATGAGTCTTTTCAATACAATAAATCATTTGGAAGCCATTGGAGCGAATACTATTTTCGCATTTCAAACACGACTTTCGCGCATAGCTTGCGTATTATTTTTTGAACGCAAGTATGAATTTGTTTTATTTTAGTGTCATTATCTCAATGAATTTTTGAAAGTCACTAATTCATTTGAAAGCAATTAAAATGAATTCAATTTTCGCACTTCGAACTCGACTTTCGTACATAACTTGCCAATTATCATTTAAGGGCAAGTATGCATTTGTTTTATTTGAGATTCATGTCAATGAGTCTTTTCAACTCACTAATGCATTTGAAAAAAATTCAAATGAATTCTATTTTTACACTTTAAACACTACTTTCGTGGATAACTTGTTGATGATCTTTTTAAGACAAGTATGCATTTGATTTATCATATATTAATTTCAATGAATCTTTTCAATACAGGAAATCATTTGGAAGCAATTGGAGCGAATACTATTTTCGCATTTCAAACACGACTTTCGCGCATACCTTGCATATGATTTTTTGAAGGCAAGTATGAATTTGTTTAATCTTAGAGTCATCATCTCAATGACTCTTTGAAAGTCACTAATTCATTTGAAAGCAATTAAAATGAATTCAATTTTCGTACTTCGAAGTCGACTTTCGTACATAACTTGCTAATGATCGTTTAAGGGCAAGTATACGTTTGTTTTATTTGAGATTCATGTCAATGAGTCTTTTCAAGTCACTAATGCATTTAAAAAAAATTCAAATGAATTCTATTTTTACACTTTAAACACTACTTTCGTGGATCACTTGTTCATGATCTTTTTAAGACAAGTATGCATTTGATTTATCATATATTAATTTCAATGAGTCTTTTCAATACAATAAATCATTTGGAAGCAATTGGAGCGAATACTATTTTCGCATTTCAAACACGACTTTCGCGCATACCTTGCATATGATTTTTTGAAGGCAAGGATGAATTTGTTTAATCTTAGAGTCATCATCTCAATGACTCTTTGCAAGTCACTAATTCATTTGACCACAATTAAAATGAATTCTATTTTCGTACCTCGAACCCGACTTTCGTACATAACTTGCTAATGATCATTTAAGGGCAAGTATGCATTTGTTTTATTTGAGATTCATGTCAATGAGTCTTTTCAAGTCACTAATGCATTTGAAAAAAATTCAAATGAATTCTATTTTTACATTTCAAACTCTACTTTCGCGGATCACTTGTTGATGATCTTTTTAAGACAAGTATGCATTTGATTTATCATATATTTATTTGGATGAGTCTTTTCAAGACAACAAATCATTTGGAAGTAATTGGAGCGAATACTATTTTCGCATTTCAAACACGACTTTCGCGCATAGCTTGCATATTATTTTTTGAACGCAAGTATGAATTTGTTTTATTTTAGTGTCATTAATTCAACGACTTTTTGAAAGTCACGAATTCATTTGAAAGCAATTAAAATGAATTCCATTTTCGCACTTCAAACCCGACTTTCGTACATAACTTGCTAATGATCATTTAAGGGCAAGTATGCGTTTGTTTTATTTGAGATTCATGTCAATGAGTCTTTTCAAGTCACTAATGCATTTGAAAAAAATTCAAATGAATTCTATTTTTACATTTCAAACACTACTTTCGCGGATCACTTGTTGATGATCTTTTTAAGACAAGTATGCATTTGATTTATCATATATTTATTTCAATGAGTCTTTTCAAGACAATAAATCATTTGGAAGCTATTGGAGAGAATACTATTTTCGCATTGCAAACACGACTTTCGCGCATAGCTTGCATATTATTTTTTGAACGCAAGTATGAATTTATTTTATTTTAGTGTCATTAATTCAACGACTTTTTGAATGTCACGAATTCATTTGAAAGCAATTAAAATGAATTCTATTTTCGCACTTCGAACCCGACTTTCGTACATAACTTGCTAATGATCATTTAAGGGCAAGTATGCGTTTGTTTTATTTGAGATTCATGTCAATGAGTCTTTTCAAGTCACTAATGCATTTGAAAAAAATTCAAATGAATTCTATTTTTACATTTCAAACACTACTTTCGCGGATGACTTGTTGATGATCTTTTTAAGACAAGTATGCATTTGATTTATCATATATTTATTTCAATGAGTCTTTTCAAGACAATAAATCATTTGGAAGCCATTGGAGCGAATACTATTTTCACATTTCAAACACGACTTTCGCGCATAGCTTGCATATTATTTTTTGAACGCAAGTATGAATTTGTTTTATTTTAGTGTCATTATCTCAATAACTTTTTGAAAGTCACTAATTCATTTGAAAGCCATTAAAATGAATTCTATTTTCGCACTTCGAACCCGAGTTTTGTACATAACTTGCTAATGATCATTTAAGGGCAAGTATGCGGTTGTTTTATTTGACATTCATGTCAATGAGTCTTTTCAAGTCACTAATGCATTTGAAAAAAATTCAAATGAATTCTATTTTTACATTTCAAACACTACTTTCGCGGATCACTTGTTGATGATCTTTTTAAGACAAGTATGCATTTGATTTATCATATATTGATTTCAATGAGTCTTTTCAAGACAATAAATCATTTGGAAGCCATTGGAGCGAATACTTTTTTCACATTTCAAACACCACTTTCGCGTATTGCTTGCATATTATTTTTTGACCGCAAGTATGAATTTGTTTTATTTTAGTGTCATTATCTCAATGACTTTTTGAAAGTCACTAATTCATTTGAAAGCTATTAAAATGAATTCTATTTTCGCACTTCGAACCCGACTTTCGTACATAACTTGCTAATGATCATTTAAGGGCAAGTATGCGTTTGTTTTATTTGGGAGTCATGTCAATGAGTCTTTTCAAGTCACTAATGCATTTGAAAAAAATTCAAATGAATTCTATTTTTACATTTCAAACACTACTTTCGCGGATCACTTGTTGATGATCTTTTTAAGACAAGTATGCATTTGATTTATCGTATATTGATTTCAATGAGTCTTTTCAAGACAATAAATCATTTGGAAGCCATTGGAGCTAATACTTTTTTCACATTTCAAACACCACTTTTGCGTATTGCTTGCATATTATTTTTTGAACGCAAGTATGAATTTGTTTTATTTTAGTGTCATTATCTCAATGACTTTTTGAAAGTCACTAATTCATTTGAAAGCTATTAAAATGAATTCTATTTTCGCACTTCGAACCCGACTTTCGTACATAACTTGCTAATGATCATTTAAGGGCAAGTATGCGTTTGTTTTATTTGAGATTCATGTCAATGAGTCTTTTCAAGTCACTAATGCATTTGAAAAAAATTCAAATGAATTCTATTTTTACACTTTAAACACTACTTTCGCGGAACACATGTCGATAATCTTTTTAAGACAAGTATGCATTTGATTTATCATATATTTATTTCAATGAGTCTTTTCAATACAATAAATCATTTGGAAGCCATTGGAGTGAATACTATTTTCGCATTTCAAACACGACTTTCGCGCATAGCTTGCATATTATTTTTTGAACGCAAGTATGAATTTGTTTTAGTTTAGTGTCATTAATTCAATGACTTTTTGAAAGTCACGAATTTATTTGAAAGCAATTAAAATGAATTCTATTTTCGCACTTCGAACCAGACTTTCGTCCATAACTTGCTAATGATCATTTAAGGGCAAGTATGCATTTGTTTTATTTGAGATTCATGTCAATGAGTCTTTCCAAGTCACTAATGCATTTGAAAAAAATTCAAATGAATTCTATTTTTACACTTTAAACACTACTTTCGCGGAACACTTGTCGATAATCTTTTTAAGACAAGTATGCATTTGATTTATCATATATTTATTTCAATGAGTCATTTCAATACAATAAATCCTTTGGAAGCCATTGGAGTGAATACTATTTTCGCATTTCAAACACGACTTTCGCGCATAGCTTGCATATTATTTTTTGAACGCAAGTATGAATTTGTTTTATTTTTGTGTCATTAATTCAATGACTTTTTGAAAGTCACGAATTCATTTGAAAGCAATTAAAATGAATTCTATTTTCGCACTTCGAACCAGACTTTCGTACATAACTTGCTAATGATCATTTAAGGGCAAGTATGCATTTGTTTTATTTGAGATTCATGCCAATGAGTCTTTTCAAGTCACTAATGCATTTGAAAAAAATTCAAATGAATTCTATTTTTACACTTTAAACACTACTTTCGCGGATCACTTGTCGATAATCTTTTTAAGACAAGTATGCATTTGATTTATCATATATTTATTTCAATGAGTCTTTTCAAGACAATAAATCATTTGGAAGCCATTGGAGCGAATACTATTTTCACATTTCAAACACCACTTTCGCGTATAGCTCGCATATTATTTTTTGAACGCAAGTATGAATTTGTTTTATTTTAGTGTCATTATCTCAATGACTTTTTGAAAGTCACTAATTCATTTGAAAGCTATTAAAATAAATTCTATTTTCGCACTTCGAACCCGACTTTCGTACATAACTTGCTAATGATCATTCAAAGCGCAAGTATGCGTTTGTTTTATTTGAGATTCATGTCAATGAGTCTTTTCAAGACACTAATGCATTTGAAAAAAATTCAAATGAATTCTATTTTTACATTTCAAACACTACTTTCGCGGATCACTTGTTGATCATCTTTTTAAGACAAGTATGCATTTGATTTATCATATATTTATTTCAATGAGTCTTTTCAAGACAATAAATCATTTGGAAGCCATTGGAGCAAATATTATTTTCACATTTCAAACACCACTTTCGCGTATAGCTTGCATATTATTTTTTGAACGCAAATATGAATTTGTTTTATTTTAGTGTCATTATCTCAATGACTTTTTGAAAGTCACTAATTCATTTGAAAGCTATTAAAATGAATTCTATTTTCGCACTTTGAACCCGACTTTCGTACATAACTTGCTAATGATCATTTAAGGGCAAGTATGCGTTTTTTTTATTTGAGATTCATGTCAATGAGTCTTTTCAAGTCACTAATGCATTTGAAAAAAATTCAAATGAATTCTATTTTTACACTTTAAACACTACTTTCGCGGATCACTTGTTGATAATCTTTTTAAGACAAGTATGCATTTGACTTATCATATATTTATTTCGATGATTCTTTTCAATACAATAAATCATTTGGAAGCCATTGGAGTGAATACTATTTTCGCATTTCAAACACGACTTTCGCGCATAGCTTGCATATTATTTTTTGAACGCAAGTATGAATTTGTTTTATTTTAGTGTCATTAATTCAATGACTTTTTGAAAGTCACGAATTCATTTGAAAGCAATTAAAATGAATTCTATTTTCGCACTTCGAACCCGACTTTTGTACATAACTTGCTAATGATCATTTAAGGGAAAGTATGCATTTGTTTTATTTGAGATTCATGTCAATGAGTCTTTTCAAGTCACTAATGCATTTGAAAAAAATTCAAATGAATTCTATTTTTACACTTTAAACACCGCTTTCGCGGATCACTTGTTGATAATCTTTTTAAGACAAGTATGCATTTGATTTATCATATATTGATTTCAATGAGTCTTTTCAAGACAATAAATCATTTGGAAGCCATTGGAGCGAATACTATTTTCACATTTCAAACACCACTTTCGCTTATAGCTTGCATATTATTTTTTGAACGCAAGTATGAATTTGTTTTATTTTAGTGTCATTAGCTCAATGACTTTTTGAAAGTCACTAATTCATTTGAAAGCTATTAAAATGAATTCTTTTTTCGCACTTCGAACCCGACTTTCGGACATAACTTGCTAATGATCATTTAAGGGCAAGTATGCATTTGTTTTATTTGAGATTCATGTCAATGAGTCTTTTCAAGTCACTAATGCATTTGAAAAAAATTCAAATGAATTCTATTTTTACACTTTAAACACTACGTTCGCGGATCACTTGTCGATAATCTTTTTAAGACAAGTATGCATTTGATTTATCATATATTTATTTCACTGAGTCTTTTCAAGACAATAAATCATTTGGAAGCCATTGGAGTGAATACTATTTTCACATTTCAAACACCACTTTCGCGTATAGCTTGCATATTATTTTTTGAACGCAAGTATGAATTTGTTTTATTTTAGTGTCATTATCTCAATTACTTTTTGAAAGTCACTAATTCATTTGAAAGCTATTAAAATGAATTCTATTTTCGCACTTTGAACCCGACTTTCGTACATAACTTGTTAATGATCATTTAAGGGCAAGTATGCGTTTTTTTTATTTGAGATTCCTGTCAATGAGTCTTTTCAAGTCACTAATGCATTTGAAAAAAATTCAAATGAATTCTATTTTTACACTTTAAACACTACTTTCGCGGATCACTTGTTGATAATCTTTTTAAGACAAGTATGCATTTGACTTATCATATATTTATTTCGATGAGTCTTTTCAATACAATAAATCATTTGGAAGCCATTGGAGTGAATACTATTTTCGCATTTCAAACACGACTTTCGCGCATAGCTTGCATATTATTTTTTGAACGCAAGTATGAATTTGTTTTATTTTAGTGTCATTAATTCAATGACTTTTTGAAAGTCACGAATTCATTTGAAAGCAATTAAAATGAATTCTATTTTCGCACTTCGAACCCGACTTTTGTACATAACTTGCTAATGATCATTTAAGGGAAAGTATGCATTTGTTTTATTTGAGATTCATGTCAATGAGTCTTTTCAAGTCACTAATGCATTTGAAAAAAATTCAAATGAATTCTATTTTTACACTTTAAACACCGCTTTCGCGGATCACTTGTTGATAATCTTTTTAAGACAAGTATGCATTTGATTTATCATATATTTATTTCAATGAGTCTTTTCAAGACAATAAATCATTTGGAAGCCATTGGAGCGAATACTATTTTCACATTTCAAACACCACTTTCGCGTATAGCTTGCATATTATTTTTTGAACGCAAGTATGAATTTGTTTTATTTTAGTGTCATTATCTCAATGACTTTTTGAAAGTCACTAATTCATTTGAAAGCTATTAAAATGAATTCTATTTTCGCACTTCGAACCCGACTTTCGTACATAACTTGCTAATGATCATTTAAGGGCAAGTATGCGTTTGTTTTATTTGAGATTCATGTCAATGAGTCTTTTCAAGTCACTAATGCATTTGAAAAAAATTCAAATGAATTCTATTTTTACATTTCAAACACTACTTTCGCGGATCACTTGTTGATGATCTTTTTAAGACAAGTATGCATTTGATTTATCATATATTTATTTCAATGAGTCTTTTCAAGACAATAAATCATTTGGAAGCCATTGGAGCGAATACTATTTTCACATTTCAAACACGACTTTCGCTTATAGCTTGCATATTATTTTTTGAACGCAAGTATGAATTTGTTTTATTTTAGTGTCATTAGCTCAATGACTTTTTGAAAGTCACTAATTCATTTGAAAGCTATTAAAATGAATTCTATTTTCGCACTTCGAACCCGACTTTCGTACATAACTTGCTAATGATCATTTAAGGGCAAGTATGCATTTGTTTTATTTGAGATTCATGTCAATGAGTCTTTTCAAGTCACTAATGCATTTGAAAAAAATTCAAATGAATTCTATTTTTACACTTTAAACACTACGTTCGCGGATCACTTGTCGATAATCTTTTTAAGACAAGTATGCATTTGATTTATCATATATTTATTTCACTGAGTCTTTTCAAGACAATAAATCATTTGGAAGCCATTGGAGTGAATACTATTTTCACATTTCAAACACCACTTTCGCGTATAGCTTGCATATTATTTTTTGAACGCAAGTATGAATTTGTTTTATTTTAGTGTCATTATCTCGATTACTTTTTGAAAGTCACTAATTCATTTGAAAGCTATTAAAATGAATTCTATTTTCGCACTTCGAACCCGACTTTCGTACATAACTTGCTAATGATCATTTAAGGGCAAGTATGCGTTTGTTTTATTTGAGATTCATGTCAATGAGTCTTTTCAAGTCACTAATGCATTTGAAAAAAATTCAAATGAATTCTATTTTTACATTTCAAACACTACTTTCGCGGATCACTTGTTGATGATCTTTTTAAGACAAGTATGCATTTGATTTATCGTATATTGATTTCAATGAGTCTTTTCAAGACAATAAATCATTTGGAAGCCATTGGAGCGAATACTATTTTCACATTTCAAACACCACTTTCGCGTATAGCTTGCATATTATTTTTTGAACGCAAGTATGAATTTGTTTTATTTTAGTGTCATTATCTCAATGACTTTTTGAAAGTCACTAATTCATTTGAAAGCTATTAAAATGAATTCTATTTTCGCACTTCGAACCCGACTTTCGTACATAACTTGCTAATGATCATTTAAGGGCAAGTATGCATTTGTTTTATTTGAGATTCATGTCAATGAGTCTTTTCAAGACACTAATGCATTCGAAAAAAATTCAAACGAATTCTTTTTTTACATTTCAAACACTACTTTCGCGGATCACTTGTTGATGATCTTTTTAAGACAAGTATGCATTTGATTTATCATATATTTATTTCAATGAGTCTTTTCAAGGCAATAAATCATTTGGACGCCATTGGAGCGAATACTATTTTAACATTTCAAACACCACTTTCGTGTATAGCTTGCATATTATTTTTTGAACGCAAGTATGAATTTGTTTTATTTTAGTGTCATTATCTCAATGACTTTTTGAAAGTCACTAATTCATTTGAAAGCAATTAAAATGAATTCTATTTTCGCACTTCGAACCCGACTTTCGTACATAACTTGCTAATTATCGTTTAAGGGCAAGTATGCGTTTGTTTTATTTGAGATTCATGTCAATGAGTCTTTTCAAGACACTAATGCATTTGAAAAAAATTGAAATGAATTCTTTTTTTACATTTCAAACACTATTTTCGCGGATCACTTGTTGATGATCTTTTTAAGACAAGTATGCATTTGATTTATCATATATTGATTTCAATGAGTCTTTTCAAGACAATAAATCATTTGGAAGCCATTGGAGCGAATACTATTTTCACATTTCAAACACCACTTTCGCTTATAGCTTGCATATTATTTTTTGAACGCAAGTATGAATTTGTTTTATTTTAGTGTCATTAGCTCAATGACTTTTTGAAAGTCACTAATTCATTTGAAAGCTATTAAAATGAATTCTATTTTCGCACTTCGAACCCGACTTTCGTACATAACTTGCTAATGATCATTTAAGGGCAAGTATGCATTTGTTTTATTTGAGATTCATGTCAATGAGTCTTTTCAAGTCACTAATGCATTTGAAAAAAATTCAAATGAATTCTATTTTTACACTTTAAACACTACGTTCGCGGATCACTTGTCGATAATCTTTTTAAGACAAGTATGCATTTGATTTATCATATATTTATTTCACTGAGTCTTTTCAAGACAATAAATCATTTGGAAGCCATTGGAGTGAATACTATTTTCACATTTCAAACACCACTTTCGCGTATAGCTTGCATATTATTTTTTGAACGCAAGTATGAATTTGTTTTATTTTAGTGTCATTATCTCAATTACTTTTTGAAAGTCACTAATTCATTTGAAAGCTATTAAAATGAATTCTATTTTCGCACTTCGAACCCGACTTTCGTACATAACTTGCTAATGATCATTTAAGGGCAAGTATGCATTTGTTTTATTTGAGATTCATGTCAATGAGTCTTTTCAAGTCACTAATGCATTTGAAAAAAATTCAAATGAATTCTATCTTTACATTTCGAACACTACTTTCGCGGATCACTTGTTGATGATCTTTTTAAGACAAGTATGCATTTGATTTATCATATATTGATTTCAATGAGTCTTTTCAAGACAATAAATCATTTGGAAGCCATTGGAGCGAATACTATTTTCACATTTCAAACACCACTTTCGCGTATAGCTTGCATATTATTTTTTGAACGCAAGTATGAATTTGTTTTATTTTAGTGTCATTATCTCAATGACTTTTTGAAAGTCACTAATTCATTTGAAAGCTATTAAAATGAATTCTATTTTCGCACTTCGAACCCGACTTTCATATATAACTTGCTAATGATCATTTAAGGGCAAGTATGCATTTGTTTTATTTGAGATTCATGTCAATGAGTCTTTTCAAGTCACTAATGCATTTGAAAAAAATTCAAATGAATTCTATTTTTACACTTTAAACACTACTTTCGCGGATCACTTGTTGATGATCTTTTTAAGACAAGTATGCATTTGATTTATCATATATTTATTTCAATGAGTCTTTTCAAGACAATAAATCATTTGGAAGCCATTGGAGCGAATACTATTTTCACATTTCAAACACCACTTTCGCTTATAGCTTGCATATTATTTTTTGAACGCAAGTATGAATTTGTTTTATTTTAGTGTCATTAGCTCAATGACTTTTTGAAAGTCACTAATTCATTTGAAAGCTATTAAAATGAATTCTATTTTCGCACTTCGAACCCGACTTTCGTACATAACTTGCTAATGATCATTTAAGGGCAAGTATGCATCTGTTTTATTTGAGATTCATGTCAATGAGTCTTTTCAAGTCACTAATGCATTTGAAAAAAATTCAAATGAATTCTATTTTTACACTTTAAACACTACGTTCGCGGATCACTTGTCGATAATCTTTTTAAGACAAGTATGCATTTGATTTATCATATATTTATTTCACTGAGTCTTTTCAAGACAATAAATCATTTGGAAGCCATTGGAGTGAATACTATTTTCACATTTCAAACACCACTTTCGCGTATAGCTTGCATATTATTTTTTGAACGTAAGTATGAATTTGTTTTATTTTAGTGTCATTATCTCAATTACTTTTTGAAAGTCACTAATTCATTTGAAAGCTATTAAAATGAATTCTATTTTCGCACTTCGAACCCGACTTTCGTACATAACTTGCTAATGATCATTTAAGGGCAAGTATGCATTTGTTTTATTTGAGATTCATGTCAATGAGTCTTTTCAAGTCACTAATGCATTTGAAAAAAATTCAAATGAATTCTATTTTTACATTTCGAACACTACTTTCGCGGATCACTTGTTGATGATCTTTTTAAGACAAGTATGCATTTGATTTATCATATATTGATTTCAATGAGTCTTTTCAAGACAATAAATCATTTGGAAGCCATTGGAGCGAATACTATTTTCACATTTCAAACACCACTTTCGCGTATAGCTTGCATATTATTTTTTGAACGCAAGTATGAATTTGTTTTATTTTAGTGTCATTATCTCAATGACTTTTTGAAAGTCACTAATTCATTTGAAAGCTATTAAAATGAATTCTATTTTCGCACTTCGAACCCGACTTTCATACATAACTTGCTAATGATCATTTAAGGGCAAGTATGCGTTTGTTTTATTTGAGATTCATGTCAATGAGTCCTTTCAAGACACTAATGCATTTGAAAAAAATTCAAATGAATTCTTTTTTTACATTTCAAACACTACTTTCGCGGATCACTTGTTGATGATCTTTTTAAGACAAGTATGCATTTGATTTATCATATATTTATTTCAATGAGTCTTTTCAAGACAACAAATCATTTGGAAGTAATTGGAGCGAATACTATTTTCACATTTCAAACACCACTTTCGCGTATAGCTTGCATATTATTTTTTGAACGCAAGTATGAATTTGTTTTATTTTAGTGTCATTATCTCAATGACTTTTTGAAAGTCACTAATTCATTTGAAAGCAATTAAAATGAATTCTATTTTCGCACTTCGAACCCGACTTTCGTACATAACTTGCTAATTATCATTTAAGGGCAAGTATGCGTTTGTTTTATTTGAGATTCATGTCAATGAGTCTTTTCAAGACACTAATGCATTTGAAAAAAATTGAAATGAATTCTTTTTTTACATTTCGAACACTACTTTTGCGGATCACTTGTTGATGATCTTTTTAAGACAAGTATGCATTTGATTTATCATATATTGATTTCAATGAGTCTTTTCAAGACAATAAATCATTTGGAAGCCATTGGAGCGAATACTATTTTCACATTTCAAACACCACTTTCGCTTATAGCTTGCATATTAGTTTTTGAACGCAAGTATGAATTTGTTTTATTTTAGTGTCATTATCTCAATGACTTTTTGAAAGTCACTAATTCATTTGAAAGCTATTAAAATGAATTCTGTTTTCGCACTTCGAACCCGACTTTCGTACATAACTTGCTAATGATCATTTAAGGGCAAGTATGCATTTGTTTTATTTGAGATTCATGTCAATGAGTCTTTTCAAGTCACTAATGCATTTGAAAAAAATTCAAATGAATTCTATTTTTACACTTTAAACACTACGTTCGCGGATCACTTGTCGATAATCTTTTTAAGACAAGTATGCATTTGATTTATCATATATTTATTTCACTGAGTCTTTTCAAGACAATAAATCATTTGGAAGCCATTGGAGCGAATACTATTTTCACATTTCAAACACCACTTTCGCGTATAGCTTGCATATTATTTTTTGAACGCAAGTATGAATTTGTTTTATTTTAGTGTCATTATCTCAATGACTTTTTGAAAGTCACTAATTCATTTGAAAGCTATTAAAATGAATTCTATTTTCGCACTTCGAACCCGACTTTCGTACATAACTTGCTAATGATCATTTAAGGGCAAGTATGCATTTGTTTTATTTGAGATTCAAGTCAATGAGTCTTTCCAAGTCACTAATGCATTTGAAAGAAATTCAAATGAATTCTATTTTTACATTTCGAACACTACTTTCGCGGATCACTTGTTGATGATCTTTTTAAGACAAGTATGCATTTGATTTATCATATATTGATTTCAATGAGTCTTTTCAAGACAATAAATCTTTTGGAAGCCATTGGGGTGAATACTATTTTCACATTTCAAACACCACTTTCGCGTATAGCTTGCATATTATTTTTTGAACGCAAGTATGAATTTGTTTTATTTTAGTGTCATTATCTCAATGACTTTTTGAAAGTCACTAATTCATTTGAAAGCTATTAAAATGAATTCTATTTTCGCACTTCGAACCCGACTTTCGTACATAACTTGCTAATGATCATTTAAGGGCAAGTATGCGTTTGTTTTATTTGAGATTCATGTCAATGAGTCTTTTCAAGACACTAATGCATTTGAAAACAATTCAAATGAATTCTATTTTTACATTTAAAACACTACTTTCGTGGATCACTTCTTGATGATCTTTTTAAGACAAGTATGCATTTGATTTATCATATATTTATTTTGATGAGTCTTTTCAAGACAATAAATCATTTGGAAGCAATTGGAGCGAATACTATTTTCGCATTTCAAACACGACTTTCGCACATAGCTTGCATATTATTTTTTGAACGCAGGTATGAATTTGTTTTATTTTAGTGTCATTAATTCAATGACTTTTTGAAAGTCACTAATTCATTTGAAAGCAATGAAAATGAATTCTATTTTCGCACTTCGAACCAGACTTTCGTACATAACTTGCTAATTATCATTTAAGGGCAAGTATGCGTTTGTTTTATTTGAGATTCATGTCAATGAGTCTTTTCAAGACACTAATGCATTTGAAAAAAATTCAAATGAATTCTATTTTTACACTTTAAACACTACTTTCGCGAATCACTTGGTGATAATCTTTTTAAGACAAGTATGCATTTGATTTATCATATATTTATTTCAATGAGTCTTTTCAAGACAACAAATCATTTGGAAGTAATTGGAGCGAATACTATTTTCGCATTTCAAACACGACTTTTGCGCATAGCTTGCATATTATTTTTTGAACGCAAGTATGAATTTGTTTTATTTTAGTGTCATTATCTCAATGACTTTTTGAAAGTCACTAATTCATTTGAAAGCTATTAAAATGAATTCTATTTTCGCACTTCGAACCCGCCTTTCGTACATAACTTGCTAATGATCATTTAAGGGCAAGTATGCGTTTGTTTTATTTGAGATTCATGTCAATGAGTCTTTTCAAGTCACTAATGCATTTGGAAAAAATTCAAATGAATTCTATTTTTACACTTTAAACACTGCTTTCGCGGATCACTTGTTGATAATCTTTTTAAGACAAATATGCATTTGATTTATCATATATTGATTTCAATGAGTCTTTTCAAGACAATAAATCATTTGGAAGCCATTGGAGCGAATACTATTTTCACATTTCAAACACCACTTTCGCGTATAGCTTGCATATTATTTTTTGAACGCAAGTATGAATTTGTTTTATTTTAGTGTCATTAATTCAATGACTTTTTGAAAGTCACGAATTCATTTGAAAGCAATTAAAATGAATTCTATTTTCGCACTTCGAACCAGACTTTCGTACATAACTTGCTAATGATCATTTAAGGGAAAGTATGCATTTGTTTTATTTGAGATTCATGTCAATGAGTCTTTTCAAGTCACTAATGCATTTGAAAAAAATTCAAATGAATTCTATTTTTACATTTGAAACACTACTTTCGCGGATCACTTGTTGATGATCTTTTTAAGACAAGTATGCATTTGATTTATCATATATTTATTTTGATGAGTCTTTTCAAGACAATAAATCATCTGGAAGCAATTGAAGCGAATACTATTTTTTGCATTTCAAACACGACTTTCGCACATAGCTTGCATATTATTTTTTGAACGCAGGTATGAATTTGTTTTATTTTAGTGTCATTAATTCAATGACTTTTTGAAAGTCACTAATTCATTTGAAAGCAATTAAAATGAATTCTATTTTCGCACTTCGAACCAGACTTTCGTACATAACTTGCTAATTATCATTTAAGGGCAAGTATGCGTTTGTTTTATTTGAGATTCATGTCAATGAGTCTTTTCAAGTCACTAATGCATTTGGAAAAAATTCAAATGAATTCTATTTTTACACTTTAAACACTGCTTTCGCGGATCACTTGTTGATAATCTTTTTAAGACAAATATGCATTTGATTTATCATATATTGATTTCAATGAGTCTTTTCAAGACAATAAATCATTTGGAAGCCATTGGAGCGAATACTATTTTCACATTTCAAACACCACTTTCGCGTATAGCTTGCATATTATTTTTTGAACGCAAGTATGAATTTGTTTTATTTTAGTGTCATTATCTCAATGACTTTTTGAAAGTCACTAATTCATTTGAAAGCTAGTAAAATGAATTCTATTTTCGCACTTCGAACCCGACTTTCGTACATAACTTGCTAATGATTATTTAAGGGCAAGTATGCGTTTGTTTTATTTGAGATTCATGTCAATGAGTCTTTTCAAGACACTAATGCATTTGAAAAAAATTCAAATAAATTCTTTTTTTACATTTCAAACACTACTTTCGCGGATCACTTGTTGATGATCTTTTTAAGACAAGTATGCATTTGATTTATCATATATTTATTTCAATGAGTCTTTTCAAGACAATAAATCATTTGGAAGCCATTGGAGCGAATACTATTTTCACATTTCAAACACCACTTTCGCGTATAGCTTGCATATTATTTTTTGAACGCAAGTATGAATTTGTTTTATTTTAGTGTCATTATCTCAATGACTTTTTGAAAGTCACTAATTCATTTGGAAGCTATTAAAATGAATTCTATTTTCGCACTTCGAACCCGACTTTCGTACATAACTTGCTAATGATCATTTAAGGGCAGGTCTGCGTTTGTTTTATTTGAAATTCATGTCAATGAGTCTTTTCAAGTCACTAATGCATTTGAAAACAATTCAAATGTATTCTATTTTTACATTTAAAACACTACTTTCGTGGATCACTTGTTGATGATCTTTTTAAGACAAGTATGCATTTGATTTATCATATATTTATTTTGATGAGTCTTTTCAAGACAATAAATCATTTGGAAGCAATTGGAGCGAATACTATTTTCGCATTTCAAACACGACTTTCGCACATAGCTTGCATATTATTTTTTGAACGCAGGTATGAATTTGTTTTATTTTAGTGTCATTAATTCAATGACTTTTTGAAAGTCACTAATTCATTTGAAAGCAATGAAAATGAATTCTATTTTCGCACTTCGAACCAGACTTTCGTACATAACTTGCTAATTATCATTTAAGGGCAAGTATGCGTTTGTTTTATTTGAGATTCATGTCAATGAGTCTTTTCAAGACACTAATGCATTTGAAAAAAATTCAAATGAATTCTATTTTTACACTTTAAACACTACTTTCGCGAATCACTTGGTGATAATCTTTTTAAGACAAGTATGCATTTGATTTATCATATATTTATTTCAATGAGTCTTTTCAAGACAACAAATCATTTGGAAGTAATTGGAGCGAATACTATTTTCGCATTTCAAACACGACTTTTGCGCATAGCTTGCATATTATTTTTTGAACGCAAGTATGAATTTGTTTTATTTTAGTGTCATTATCTCAATGACTTTTTGAAAGTCACTAATTCATTTGAAAGCTATTAAAATGAATTCTATTTTCGCACTTCGAACCCGACTTTCGTACATAACTTGCTAATGATCATTTAAGGGCAAGTATGCGTTTGTTTTATTTGAGATTCATGTCAATGAGTCTTTTCAAGTCACTAATGCATTTGAAAAAAATTCAAATGAATTCTATTTTTACATTTCAAACACTACTTTCGCGGATCACTTGTTGATGATCTTTTTAAGACAAGTACGCATTTGATTTATCATATATTGATTTCAATGAGTCTTTTCAAGACAATAAATCATTTGGAAGCCATTGGAGCGAATACTATTTTCATATTTCAAACACCACTTTCGCGTATAGCTTGCATATTATTTTTTGAACGCAAGTATGAATTTGTTTTATTTTAGTGTCATTATCTCAATGACTTTTTGAAAGTCACTAATTCATTTGAAAGCTATTAAAATGAATTCTATTTTCGCACTTCGAACCCGACTTTCGTACATAACTTGCTAATGATCATTTAAGGGCAAGTATGCGTTTGTTTTATTTGAGATTCATGTCAATGAGTCTTTTCAAGACACTAATGCATTTGAAAAAAAATTCAAATGAATTCTTTTTTTACATTTCAAACACTACTTTCGCGGATCACTTGTTGATGATCTTTTTAAGACAAGTATGCATTTGATTTATCATATATTTATTTCAATGAGTCTTTTCAAGACAATAAATCATTTGGAAGCCATTGGAGCGAATACTATTTTCACATTTCAAACACCACTTTCGTGCATAGCTTGCATATTATTATTTGAACACAAGTATGAATTTGTTTTGTTTTAGTGTCATTATCTCAATAACTTTTTGAAAGTCACTAATTCATTTGAAAGCCATTAAAATGAATTCTATTTTCGCACTTCGAACCCGACTTTCGTACATAACTTGCTAATCATCATTTAAGGGCAAGTATGCATTTGTTTTATTTGAGATTCATGTCAATGAGTCTTTTCAAGACACTAATGCATTTGAAAAAAATTGAAATGAATTCTGTTTTTACATTTCAAACACTACTTTCGCGGATCACTTGTTGATGATCTTTTTAAGACAAGTGTGCTTTTGATTTATCATATATTGATTTCAATGAGTCTTTTCAGGACAATAAATCATTTGGAAGCCATTGGAGCGAATACTATTTTCACATTTCAAACACCACTTTCGCTTATAGCTTGCATATTATTTTTTGAACGCAAGTATGAATTTGTTTTATTTTAGTGTCATTATCTCAATGACTTTTTGAAAGTCACTAATTCATTTGAAAGCTATTAAAATGAATTCTATTTTCGCACTTCGAACCCGACTTTCGTACATAACTTGCTAATGATCATTTAAGGGCAAGTATGCGTTTGTTTTATTTGAGATTCATGTCAATGAGTCTTTTCAAGACACTAATGCATTTGAAAAAAATTCAAATGAATTCTTTTTTTACATTTCAAACACTACTTTCGCGGATCACTTGTTCATGATCTTTTTAAGACAAGTATGCATTTGATTTATCATATATTTATTTCAATGAGTCTTTTCAAGACAATAAATCATTTGGAAGCCATTGGAGCGAATACTATTTTCACATTTCAAACACCACTTTCGCGTATAGCTTGCATATTATTTTTTGAACGCAACTATGAATTTGTTTTATTTTAGTGTCATTATCTCAATGACTTTTTGAAAGTCACTAATTCATTTGAAAGCCATTAAAATGAATTCTATTTTCGCACTTCGAACCCGACTTTCGTACATAACTTGCTAATGATCATTTAAGGGCAAGTATGCGTTTGTTTTATTTGAGATTCCTGTCAATGAGTCTTTTCAAGACACTAATGCATTTGAAAAAAATTCAAATGAATTCTTTTTTTACATTTCAAACACTACTTTCGCGGATCACTTGTTGATGATCTTTTTAAGACAAGTATGCATTTGATTTATCATATATTTATTTCAATGAGTCTTTTCAAGACAATAAATCATTTAGAAGCCATTGGAGCGAATACTATTTTCACATTTCAAACACGACTTTCGCGCATAGCTTGCATATTATTTTTTGAACGCACGTATGAATTTGTTTTATTTTAGTGTCATTAATTCAATGACTTTTTGAAAGTCACGAATTCATTTGAAACCAATTAAAATGAATTCTATTTTCGCACTTCGAACCAGACTTTCGTACATAACTTGCTAATGATCATTTAAGGGCAAGTATGCATTTGTTTTATTTGAGATTCATGTCAATGAGTCTTTTCAAGTCACTAATGCATTTGAAAAATATTCAAATGAATTCGATTTTTACATTTCAAACACTACTTTCGCGGATCACTTGTTGATGATCTTTTTAAGACAAGTATGCATTTGATTTATCATATATTTATTTCAATGAGTCTTTTCAAGACAATAAATCATTTGGAAGCCATTGGAGCGAATACAATTTTCACATTTCAAACACCACTTTCGCGTATAGCTTGCATATTATTTTTTGAACGCAACTATGAATTTGTTTTATTTTAGTGTCATTATCTCAATGACTTTTTGAAAGTCACTAATTCATTTGAAAGCCATTAAAATGAATTCTATTTTCGCACTTCGAACCCGACTTTCGTACATAACTTGCTAATGATCATTTAAGGGCAAGTATGCGTTTGTTTTATTTGAGATTCCTGTCAATGAGTCTTTTCAAGACACTAATGCATTTGAAAAAAATTCAAATGAATTCTTTTTTTACATTTCAAACACTACTTTCGCGGATCACTTGTTCATCATCTTTTTAAGACAAGTATGCATTTGATTTATCATATATTTATTTCAATGAGTCTTTTCAAGACAATAAATCATTTGGAAGCCATTGGAGCGAATACTATTTTCACATTTCAAACACCACTTTCGCGTATAGCTTGCATATTATTTTTTGAACGCAAGTATGAATTTGTTTTATTTTAGTGTCATTATCTCAATGACTTTTTGAAAGTCACTAATTCATTTGAAAGCTATTAAAATGAATTCTTTTTTCGCACTTCGAACCCGACTTTCGTACATAACTTGCTAATGATCATTTAAGGGCAAGTATGCGTTTGTTTTATTTGAGATTCATGTCAATGAGTCTTTTCAAGTCACTAATGCATTTGAAAAAAATTCAAATGAATTCTATTTTTACACTTTAAACACTACTTTCGCGGATCACTTGTTGATAATCTTTTTAAGACAAGTATGCATTTGATTTATCATATATTTATTTCAATGAGTCTTTTCAATACAATAAATCATTTGGAAGCCATTGGAGTGAATACTATTTTCGCATTTCAAACACGACTTTCGCGCATAGCTTGCATATTATTTTTTGAAAGCAAGTATGAATTTGTTTTATTTTATTGTAATTAATTCAATGACTTTTTGAAAGTCAGGAATTCATTTGAAAGCAATTAAAATGAATTCTATTTTCGCACTTCGAACCAGACTTTCGTACATAACTTGCTAATGATCATTTAAGGGCAAGTATGCATTTGTTTTATTTGAGATTCATGTCAATGAGTCTTTTCAAGTCACTAATGCATTTCAAAAAAATTCAAATGAATTCTATTTTTACATTTCAAACACTACTTTCGCGGATCACTTGTTGATGATCTTTTTAAGACAAGTATGCATTTCATTTATCATATATTGATTTCAATGAGTCTTTTCAAGACAATAAATCATTTGGAAGCCATTGGAGCGAATACTATTTTCACATTTCAAACACCACTTTCGCGTATAGCTTGCATATTATTTTTTGAACGCAAGTATGAATTTGTTTTATTTTAGTGTCATTATCTCAATGACTTTTTGAAAGTCACTAATTCATTTGAAATCTATTAAAATGAATTCTATTTTCGCACTTCGAACCCGACTTTCGTACATAACTTGCTAATCATCATTTAAAGGCAAGTATGCGTTTGTTTTATTTGAGATTCATGTCAATGAGTCTTTTCAAGACACTAATGCATTTGAAAAAAATTCAAATGAATTCTTTTTTTACATTTCAAACACTACTTTCGCGGATCACTTGTTGATGATCTTTTTAAGACAAGTATGCATTTGATTTATCTTATGTTTATTTCAATGAGTCTTTTCAAGACAATAAATCATTTGGGAGCAATTGGAGCGAATACTATTTTCGCATTTCAAACACGACTATCGCGCATAGCTTGCATATGATTTTTCGAAGGCAAGTATAAATTTGTTTAATCTTAGAGTCATCATCTCAATGACTCTTTGAAAGTCACTAATTCATTTGAAAGTAATTAAAATGAATTATATTTTCGCACTTCGAACCTGACTTTCGTACATAACTTGCTAATGATCATTTAAGGACAAGTATGCGTTTGTTTTATTTGATATTCATGTCAATGAGTCTTTTCAAGTAACTGATTTATTTGAAAACAATTCAAATGAATTCTATTTTAACACTTCAAACACTACTTTCGCGCATCACTTCCTAATGATCTTTTTAAGACAAGTATGCATTTGATTTATAATATATTTATTTCAATGAGTCTTTTCAAGACAATAAATCATTTGGAAGCCATTGGAGAGAATATTATTTTCACATTTCAAACACCACTTTCGCGTATAGCTTGCATATTATTTTTTGAACGCAAGTATGAATTTGTTTTATTTTAGTGTCATTATCTCAATGACTTTTTGAAAGTCACTAATTCATTTGAAAGCTATTAAAATGAATTCTTTTTTCGCACTTCGAACCCGACTTTCGTACATAACTTGCTAATGATCATTTAAGGGGAAGTATGCGTTTGTTTTATTTGAGATTCATGTCAATGAGTCTTTTCAAGTCACTAATGCATTTGAAAAAAATTCAAATGAATTCTATTTTTACACTTTAAACACTACTTTCGCGGATCACTTGTTGATAATCTTTTTGAGACAAGTATGCATTTGATTTATCATATATTTATTACAATGAGTCTTTTCAATACAATAAATCATTTGGAAGCCATTGGAGTGAATACTATTTTCACATTTCAAACACGACTTTCGCGCATAGCTTGCATATTATTTTTTGAACGCAAGTATGAATTTGTTTTATTTTAGTGTCATTATCTCAATAACTTTTTGAAAGTCACTAATTCATTTGAAAGCCATTAAAATGAATTCTATTTTCGCACTTCGAAACCGACTTTCGTACATAACTTGCTAATGATCATTTAAGGGCAAATATGCGTTTGTTTTATTTGAGATTCATATCAATGAGTCTTTTCAAGACACTAATGCATTTGAAAAAAATTCAAATGAATTCTTTTTTTACATTTCAAACACTACTTTCGCGGATCACTTGTTGATGATCTTTTTAAGACAAGTATGCTTTTGATTTATCATATATTTATTTCAATGAGTCTTTTCAAGACAATAAATCATTTGGAAGCCATTGGAGCAAATACTATTTTCACATTTCAAACACGACTTTCGCGCATAGCTTGCATATTATTTTTTGAACGCAAGTATGAATTTGTTTTATTTTAGTGTCATTAATTCAATGACTTTTTGAAAGTCACGAATTCATTTGAAAGCAATTAAAATGAATTCTATTTTCGCACTTCGAACCAGAAGTTCGTACATAACTTGCTAATGATCATTTAAGGGCAAGTATGCATTTGTTTTATTTGAGATTCATGTCAATGAGTCTTTTCAAGACACTAATGCATTTGAAAAAAATTCAAATGAATTCTTTTTTTACATTTCAAACACTACTTTCGCGGATCACTTGTTGATGATCTTTTTAAGACAAGTATGCATTTGATTTATCTTATATTTATTTCAATGAGTCTTTTCAAGACAATAAATCATTTAGGAGCAATTGGAGCGAATACTATTTTCGCATTTCAAACACGACTATCGCGCATAGCTTGCATATGATTTTTCGAAGGCAAGTATAAATTTGTTTAATCTTAGAGTCATCATCTCAATGACTCTTTGAAAGTCACTAATTCATTTGAAAGTAATTAAAATGAATTATATTTTCGCACTTCGAACCTGACTTTCGTACATAACTTGCTAATGATCATTTAAGGACAAGTATGCGTTTGTTTTATTTGATATTCATGTCAATGAGTCTTTTCAAGTAACTGATTTATTTGAAAACAATTCAAATGAATTCTATTTTAACACTTCAAACACTACTTTCGCGCATCACTTCCTAATGATCTTTTTAAGACAAGTATGCATTTGATTTATAATATATTTATTTCAATGAGTCTTTTCAAGACAATAAATCATTTGGAAGCCATTGGAGAGAATACTATTTTCACATTTCAAACACCACTTTCGCGTATAGCTTGCATATTATTTTTTGAACGCAAGTATGAATTTGTTTTATTTTAGTGTCATTATCTCAATGACTTTTTGAAAGTCACTAATTCATTTGAAAGCTATTAAAATGAATTCTTTTTTCGCACTTCGAACCCGACTTTCGTACATAACTTGCTAATGATCATTTAAGGGGAAGTATGCGTTTGTTTTATTTGAGATTCATGTCAACGAGTCTTTTCAAGTCACTAATGCATTTGAAAAAAATTCAAATGAATTCTATTTTTACACTTTAAACACTACTTTCGCGGATCACTTGTTGATAATCTTTTTAAGACAAGTATGCATTTGATTTATCATATATTTATTACAATGAGTCTTTTCAATACAATAAATCATTTGGAAGCCATTGGAGTGAATACTATTTTCACATTTCAAACACGACTTTCGCGCATAGCTTGCATATTATTTTTTGAACGCAAGTATGAATTTGTTTTATTTTAGTGTCATTATCTCAATAACTTTTTGAAAGTCACTAATTCATTTGAAAGCCATTAAAATGAATTCTATTTTCGCACTTCGAAACCGACTTTCGTACATAACTTGCTAATGATCATTTAAGGGCAAGTATGCGTTTGTTTTATTTGAGATTCATGTCAATGAGTCTTTTCAAGACACTAATGCATTTGAAAAAAATTCAAATGAATTCTATTTTTACACTTTAAACACTACTTTCGCGAATCACTTGTTGATAATCTTTTTAAGACAAGTATGCATTTGATTTATCATATATTTATTTCAATGAGTCTTTTCAAGACAACAAATCATTTGGAAGTAATTGGAGCGAATACTATTTTCGCATTTCAAACACGACTTTCGCGCATAGCTTGCATATTATTTTTTGAACGCAAGTATGAATTTGTTTTATTTTAGTCTCATTAATTCAATGACTTTTTGAAAGTCACGAATTCATTTGAAAGCAATTAAAATGAATTCTATTTTCGCACTTCGAACCAGAAGTTCGTACATAACTTGCTAATGATCATTTAAGGGCAAGTATGCATTTGTTTTATTTGAGATTCATGTCAATGAGTCTTTTCAAGTCACTAATGCATTTGAAAAAAATTCAAATGAATTCTATTTTTACATTTCAAACACTACTTTCGCGGATCACTTGTTGATGATCTTTTTAAGACAAGTATGCATTTGATTTATCATATATTTATTTCAATGAGTCTTTTCAAGACAATAAATCATTTGGAAGCCATTGGAGCGAATACTATTTTCACATTTCAAACACGACTTTCGCGCATAGCTTGCATATTATTTTTTGAACGCAAGTATGAATTTGTTTTATTTTAGTGTCATTATCTCAATAACTTTTTGAAAGTCACTAATTCATTTGAAAGCCATTAAAATGAATTCTATTTTCGCACTTCGAACCCGACTTTCGTACATAACTTGCTAATGATCATTTAAGGGCAAGTATGCGTTTGTTTTATTTGAGATTCATGTCAATGAGTGTTTTCAAGACACTAATGCATTTGAAAAAAATTCAAATGAATTCTTTTTTGACATTTCAAACACTACTTTCGCGGATCACTTGTTGATGATCTTTTTAAGACAAGTATGCTTTTGATTTATCATATATTTATTTCAATGAGTCTTTTCAAGACAATAAATCATTTGGAAGCCATTGGAGCGAATACTATTTTCACATTTCAAACATGACTTTCGCGCATAGCTTGCATATTATTTTTTGAACGCAAGTATGAATTTGTTTTATTTTAGTCTCATTAATTCAATGACTTTTTGAAAGTCACGAATTCATTTGAAAGCAATTAAAATGAATTCTATTTTCGCACTTCGAACCAGAAGTTCGTACATAACTTGCTAATGATCATTTAAGGGCAAGTATGCATTTGTTTTATTTGAGATTCATGTCAATGAGTCTTTTCAAGTCACTAATGCATTTGAAAAAAATTCAAATGAATTCTATTTTTACATTTCAAACACTACTTTCGCGGATCACTTGTTGATGATCTTTTTAAGACAAGTATGCATTTGATTTATCATATATTTATTTCAATGAGTCTTTTCAAGACAATAAATCATTTGGAAGCCATTGGAGCGAATACTATTTTCACATTTCAAACACGACTTTCGCGCATAGCTTGCATATTATTTTTTGAACGCAAGTATGAATTTGTTTTATTTTAGTGTCATTATCTCAATAACTTTTTGAAAGTCACTAATTCATTTGAAAGCCATTAAAATGAATTCTATTTTCGCACTTCGAACCCGACTTTCGTACATAACTTGCTAATGATCATTTAAGGGCAAGTATGCGTTTGTTTTATTTGAGATTCATGTCAATGAGTGTTTTCAAGACACTAATGCATTTGAAAAAAATTCAAATGAATTCTTTTTTGACATTTCAAACACTACTTTCGCGGATCACTTGTTGATGATCTTTTTAAGACAAGTATGCTTTTGATTTATCATATATTTATTTCAATGAGTCTTTTCAAGACAATAAATCATTTGGAAGCCATTGGAGCGAATACTATTTTCACATTTCAAACACGACTTTCGCGCATAGTTTGCATATTATTTTTTTAACGCAAGTATGAATTTGTTTTATTTTAGTGTCATTATCTCAATGACTTTTTGAAAGTCACTAATTCATTTGAAAGCTATTAAAATGAATTCTATTTTCGCACTTCGAACCCTACTTTCGTACATAACTTGCTAATGATCATTTAAGGGCAAGTATGCGTTTGTTTTATTTGAGATTCATGTCAATGAGTCTTTTCAAGACACTAATGCATTTGAAAAAAATTCAAATGAATTCTTTTTTTACATTTCAAACACTACTTTCGCGAATCACTTGTTGATGATCTTTTTAAGACAAGTATGCTTTTGATTTATCATATATTTATTTCAATGAGTCTTTTCAAGACAATAAATCATTTGGAAGCCATTGGAGCAAATACTATTTTCACATTTCAAACACGACTTTCGCGCATAGCTTGCATATTATTTTTTGAACGCAAGTATGAATTTGTTTTATTTTAGTGTCATTAATTCAATGACTTTTTGAAAGTCACGAATTCATTTGAAAGCAATTAAAATGAATTCTATTTTCGCACTTCGAACCCGACTGTCGTACATAACTTGCTAATGATCATTTAAGGGCAAGTATGCATTTGTTTTATTTGAGATTCATGTCAATGAGTCTTTTCAAGTCACTAATGCATTTGAAAAAAATTCAAATGAATTCTATTTTTACATTTCAAACACTACTTTCGCGGATCACTTGTTGATGATCTTTTTAAGACAAGTATGCATTTCATTTATCATATATTGATTTCAATGAGTCTTTTCAAGACAATAAATCATTTGGAAGCCATTGGAGCGAATACTATTTTCACATTTCAAACACCACTTTCGCGTATAGCTTGCATATTATTTTTTGAACGCAAGTATGAATTTGTTTTATTTTAGTGTCATTATCTCAATGACTTTTTGAAAGTCACTAATTCATTTGAAAGCTATTAAAATGAATTCTATTTTCGCACTTCGAACCCGACTTTCGTACATAACTTGCTAATCATCATTTAAAGGCAAGTATGCGTTTGTTTTATTTGAGATTCATGTCAATGAGTCTTTTCAAGACACTAATGCATTTGAAAAAAATTCAAATGAATTCTTTTTTTACATTTCAAACACTACTTTCGCGGATCACTTGTTGATGATCTTTTTAAGACAAGTATGCATTTGATTTATCTTATATTTATTTCAATGAGTCTTTTAAAGACAATAAATCATTTAGGAGCAATTGGAGCGAATACTATTTTCGCATTTCAAACACGACTATCGCACATAGCTTGCATATGATTTTTCGAAGGCAAGTATAAATTTGTTTAATCTTAGAGTCATCATCTCAATGACTCTTTGAAAGTCACTAATTCATTTGAAAGTAATTAAAATGAATTATATTTTCGCACTTCGAACCTGACTTTCGTACATAACTTGGTAATGATCATTTAAGGACAAGTATGCGTTTGTTTTATTTGATATTCATGTCAATGAGTCTTTTCAAGTAACTGATTTATTTGTAAACAATTCAAATGAATTCTATTTTAACAATTCAAACACTACTTTCGCGCATCACTTCCTAATGATCTTTTTAAGACAAGTATGCATTTGATTTATAATATATTTATTTCAATGAGTCTTTTCAAGACAATAAATCATTTGGAAGCCATTGGAGAGAATACTATTTTCACATTTCAAACACCACTTTCGCGTATAGCTTGCATATTATTTTTTGAACGCAAGTATGAATTTGTTTTATTTTAGTGTCATTATCTCAATGACTTTTTCAAAGTCACTAATTCATTTCAAAGCTATTAAAATGAATTCTTTTTTCGCACTTCGAACCCGACTTTCGTACATAACTTGCTAATGATCATTTAAGGGGAAGTATGCGTTTGTTTTATTTGAGATTCATGTCAATGAGTCTTTTCAAGTCACTAATGCATTTGAAAAAAATTCAAATGAATTCTATTTTTACACTTTAAACACTACTTTCGCGGATCACTTGTTGATAATCTTTTTAAGACAAGTATGCATTTGATTTATCATATATTTATTACAATGAGTCTTTTCAATACAATAAATCATTTGGAAGCCATTGGAGTGAATACTATTTTCACATTTCAAACACGACTTTCGCGCATAGCTTGCATATTATTTTTTGAACGCAAGTATGAATTTGTTTTATTTTAGTGTCATTATCTCAATAACTTTTTGAAAGTCACTAATTCATTTGAAAGCCATTAAAATGAATTCTATTTTCGCACTTCGAAACCGACTTTCGTACATAACTTGCTAATGATCATTTAAGGGCAAGTATGCGTTTGTTTTATTTGAGATTCATATCAATGAGTCTTTTCAAGACACTAATGCATTTGAAAAAAATTCAAATGAATTCTTTTTTTACATTTCAAACACTACTTTCGCGGATCACTTGTTGATGATCTTTTTAAGACAAGTATGCTTTTGATTTATCATATATTTATTTCAATGAGTCTTTTCAAGACAATAAATCATTTGGAAGCCATTGGAGCGAATACTATTTTCACATTTCAAACACGACTTTCGCGCATAGCTTGCATATTATTTTTTGAACGCAAGTATGAATTTGTTTTATTTTAGTCTCATTAATTCAATGACTTTTTGAAAGTCACGAATTCATTTGAAAGCAATTAAAATGAATTCTATTTTCGCACTTCGAACCAGAAGTTCGTACATAACTTGCTAATGATCATTTAAGGGCAAGTATGCATTTGTTTTATTTGAGATTCATGTCAATGAGTCTTTTCAAGTCACTAATGCATTTGAAAAAAATTCAAATGAATTCTATTTTTACATTTCAAACACTACTTTCGCGGATCACTTGTTGATGATATTTTTAAGACAAGTATGCATTTGATTTATCATATATTTATTTCAATGAGTCTTTTCAAGACAATAAATCATTTGGAAGCCATTGGAGCGAATACTATTTTCACATTTCAAACACGACTTTCGCGCATAGCTTGCATATTATTTTTTGAACGCAAGTATGAATTTGTTTTATTTTAGTGTCATTATCTCAATAACTTTTTGAAAGTCACTAATTCATTTGAAAGCCATTAAAATGAATTCTATTTTCGCACTTCGAACCCGACCTTCGTACATAAC
The DNA here is from genome assembly GCA_027186245.1 of Coriaria nepalensis. NCBI lineage: Eukaryota > Viridiplantae > Streptophyta > Magnoliopsida > Cucurbitales > Coriariaceae > Coriaria > Coriaria nepalensis. Next base: position 20,448,577 of record CP114481.1, read on the forward strand.
TTGCTAATGATCATTTAAGGGCAAGTATGCGTTTGTTTTATTTGAGATTCATGTCAATGAGTGTTTTCAAGACACTAATGCATTTGAAAAAAATTCAAATGAATTCTTTTTTGACATTTCAAACACTACTTTCGCGGATCACTTGTTGATGATCTTTTTAAGACAAGTATGCTTTTGATTTATCATATATTTATTTCAATGAGTCTTTTCAAGACAATAAATCATTTGGAAGCCATTGGAGCGAATACTATTTTCACATTTCAAACACGACTTTCGCGCATAGTTTGCATATTATTTTTTTAACGCAAGTATGAATTTGTTTTATTTTAGTGTCATTATCTCAATGACTTTTTGAAAGTCACTAATTCATTTGAAAGCTATTAAAATGAATTCTATTTTCGCACTTCGAACCCTACTTTCGTACATAACTTGCTAATGATCATTTAAGGGCAAGTATGCGTTTGTTTTATTTGAGATTCATGTCAATGAGTCTTTTCAAGACACTAATGCATTTGAAAAAAATTCAAATGAATTCTGTTTTTACACTTTAAACACTACTTTCGCGAATCACTTGTTGATAATCTTTTTAAGACAAGTATGCATTTGATTTATCATATATTTATTTCAATGAGTCTTTTCAAGACAACAAATCATTTGGAAGTAATTGGAGCGAATACTATTTTCGCATTTCAAACACGACTTTCGCGCATAGCTTGCATATTATTTTTTGAACGCAAGTATGAATTTGTTTTATTTTAGTGTCATTAATTCAATGACTTTTTGAAAGTCACGAATTCATTTGAAAGCAATTAAAATGAATTCTATTTTCGCACTTCGAACCCGACTGTCGTACATAACTTGCTAATGATCATTTGAGGGCAAGTCTGCATTTGTTTTATTTGAAATTCATGTCAATGAGTCTTTTCAAGACACTAATGCATTTGAAAAAAATTCAAATGAATTCTATTTTTACATTTCAAACACTACTTTCGCGGATCACTTGTTCATGATCTTTTTAAGACAAGTATGCATTTGATTTATCATATATTGATTTCAATGAGTCTTTTCAAGACAATAAATCATTTGGAAGTCATTGGAGCGAATACTATTTTCACATTTCAAACACGACTTTCGCGCATAGCTTGCATATTATTTTTTGAACGCAAGTATGAATTTGTTTTATTTTAGTGTCATTAATTCAATGACTTTTTGAAAGTCACGAATTCATTTGAAAGCTATTAAAATGAATTCTATTTTCGCACTTCGAACCCTACTTTCGTACATAACATGCTAATGATCATTTAAGGGCAAGTATGCGTTTGTTTTATTTGAGATTCATGTCAATGAGTCTTTTCAAGACACTAATGCATTTGAAAAAAATTCAAATGAATTCTATTTTTACACTTTAAACACTACTTTCGCGAATCACTTGTTGATAATCTTTTTAAGACAAGTATGCATTTGATTTATCATATATTTATTTCAATGAGTCTTTTCAAGACAACAAATCATTTGGAAGTAATTGGAGCGAATACTATTTTCGCATTTCAAACACGACTTTCGCGCATAGCTTGCATATTATTTTTTGAACGCAAGTATGAATTTGTTTTATTTTAGTGTCATTAATTCAATGACTTTTTGAAAGTCACGAATTCATTTGAAAGCAATTAAAATGAATTCTATTTTCGCACTTCGAACCCGACTGTCGTACATAACTTGCTAATGATCATTTGAGGGCAAGTCTGCATTTGTTTTATTTGAAATTCATGTCAATGAGTCTTTTCAAGACAGTAATGCATTTGAAAAAAATTCAAATGAATTCTATTTTTACATTTCAAACACTACTTTCGCGGATCACTTGTTCATGATCTTTTTAAGACAAGTATGCATTTGATTTATCATATATTGATTTCAATGAGTCTTTTCAAGACAATAAATCATTTGGAAGTCATTGGAGCGAATACTATTTTCACATTTCAAACACGACTTTCGCGCATAGCTTGCATATTATTTTTTGAACGCAAGTATGAATTTGTTTTATTTTAGTGTCATTATCTCAATAACTTTTTGAAAGTCACTAATTCATTTGAAAGCAATTAAAATGAATTCTATTTTCGCACTTCGAACCCGACTTTCGTACATAACTTGCTAATGATCATTTCAGGGCAAGTATGCGTTTGTTTTATTTGAGATTCATGTCAATGAGTGTTTTCAAGACACAAATGCATTTGAAAAAAATTCAAACGAATTCTTTTTTTACATTTCAAACACTACTTTCGCGGATCACTTGTTGATGATCTTTTTAAGACAAGTATGCATTTGATTTATCATATATTGATTTCAATGAGTCTTTTCAAGACAATAAATCATTTGGAAGTCATTGGAGCGAATACTATTTTCACATTTCAAACACGACTTTCGCTCATAGCTTGCATATTATTTTTTGAACGCAAGTATGAATTTGTTTTATTTTAGTGTCATTATCTCAATAACTTTTTGAAAGTCACTAATTCATTTGAAAGCAAATAAAATGAATTCTATTTTCGCACTTCGAACCCGACATTCGTACAGAACTTGCTAATGATCATTTAAGGACAAGTATGCGTTTGTTTTATTTGATATTCATGTCAATGAGTCTTTTCAAGTAACTAATTTATTTGAAAACATTTCAAATGAATTCTATTTTAACACTTCAAACACTACTTTCGCGCATCACTTGCTAATGATCTTTTTAAGACAAGTATGCATTTGATTTATCATATATTTATTTCAATGAGTCTTTTCAATACAATAAATCATTTGGAAGCCATTGGAGCGAATACTATTTCCGCATTTCAAACACGACTTTCGCGCATAGCTCGCATATTATTTTTTGAACGCAAGTATGAATTTGTTTTATTTTAGTGTCATTAATTCAATGACTTTTTGAAAGTCACGAATTCATTTTAAAGCAATTAAAATGAATTCTATTTTCGCACTTCGAACCAGACTTTCGTACATAACTTGCTAATTATCATTTAAGGGCAAGTATGCATTTGTTTTATTTGAGATTCATGTCAATGAGTCTTTTCAAGTCACTAATGCATTTGAAAAAAATTCAAATGAATTCTATTTTTACACTTTAAACACTACTTTCGCGGATCACTTGTTGATAATCTTTTTAAGACAAGTATGCATTTGATTTATCATATATTTATTTCAATGAGTCTTTTCAAGACAATAAGTCATTTGGAAGCAATTGGAGCGAATACTATTTACGCATTGCAAACCCTACTTTCGCGCATAGCTTGCATATTATTTTTTGAACGCAAGTATGAATTTGTTTAATATTAGTGTCATCATCTCAATGACTCTTTGAAAGTCACTAATTCATTTGAAAGCAATTAAAATGAATTCTATTTTCGCACTTCGAACCCGACTTTCGTACATAACTTGCTAATGATCATTTAAGGGCAAGTATGCATTTGTTTTATTTGAGATTCATGAGAATGAGTCTTTTCAAGTCACTAATGCATTTGAAAAAAATTCAAATGAATTCTATTTTTACACATTAAACACTACTTTCGCGGATCACCTGTTGGTAATCTTTTTAAGACAAGTATGCATTTGATTTATCATATATTTATTTCGATGAGTCTTTTCGATACAATAAATCATTTGGAAGCAATTGGAGCGAATACTATTTTCGCATTTCAAACACGACTTTCGCGCATAGCTTGCAAATTATTTTTCGAATGCAAGTATGAATTCGTTTAATATTAGAGTCATCATCTCAATGACTCTTTGAAAGTCACTAATTCATTTGAACACAATTAAAATGAATTCTATTTTCGCAGTTCGAACCCGACTTTCATACATAATTTGCTAATGATCATTTAAGGGCAAGTATGCGTTTGTTTTATTTGAGATTCATGTCAATGAGTCTTTTCAAGTCATTAATGCAATTGAAGAAAATTCAAATGAATTTTATTTTTACACTTTAAACACTACTTTTGTGGATCACTTGTTGATGATCTTTTTAAGACAAGTATGCATTTTATTTATCTTATATTTATTTCAATGAGTCTTTTCAATACAATAAATCATTTGGAAGTCATTGGAGCGACTACTATTTTCGCATTTCAAACACGACTTTCGCGCATAGCTTGCATATTATTTTTTGAACGCAAGTATGAATTTGTTTTATTTTAGTGTCATTAATTCAATGACTTTTTGAAAGTCACGAATTCATTTGAAAGCAATTAAACTGAATTCTATTTTCGCACTTCGAACCAGACTTTCGTACATAACTTGCTAATGATCATTTAAGGGCAGTTATGCATTTGTTTTATTTGAGATTCATGTCAATGAGTCTTTTCAAGTCACTAATGCATTTGAAAAAAATTCAAATGAATTCTACTTTTACACTTTAAACACTACTTTTGCGGATCACTTGTTGATAATCTTTTTAAGACAAGTATGCATTTGATTTATCATATATTTGTTTCAATGAGTCTTTTCAAGACAATAAGTCTTTTGGAAGCCATTGGAGTGAATACTTTTTTCGCATTTCAGACACGACTTTCGCGCATAGCTTGCATATTATTTTTTGAACGCAAGTATGAATTTGTTTTATTTTAGTGTCATTAATTCAATGACTTTTTGAAAGTCACGAATTCATTTTAAAGCAATTAAAATGAATTCTATTTTCGCACTTCGAACCAGACTTTCGTACATAACTTGCTAATTATCATTTAAGGGCAAGTATGCATTTGTTTTATTTGAGATTCATGTCAATGAGTCTTTTCAAGTCACTAATGCATTTGAAAAAAATTCAAATGAATTCTATTTTTACACTTTAAACACTACTTTCGCGGATCACTTGTTGATAATCTTTTTAAGACAAGTATGCATTTGATTTATCATATATTTATTTCAATGAGTCTTTTCAAGACAATAAGTCATTTGGAAGCAATTAGAGCGAATACTATTTACGCATTGCAAACCCTACTTTCGCGCATAGCTTGCATATTATTTTTTGAACGCAAGTATGAATTTGTTTAATATTAGTGTCATCATCTCAATGACTCTTTGAAAGTCACTAATTCATTTGAAAGTAATTAAAATGAATTCTATTTTCGCACTTCGAACCCGACTTTCGTACATAACTTGCTAATGATCATTTAAGGACAGGTATGCGTTTGTTTTATTTGATATTCATGTCAATGAGTCTTTTCAAGTAACTAATTTATTTGAAAACAATTCAAATGAATTCTATTTTAACACTTCAAACACTACTTTCGCGCATCACTTCCTAATGATCTTTTTAAGACAAGTATGCATTTGATTTATCTTATATTTATTTCAATGAGTCTTTTCAATACAATACAGCATTTGCAAGCCATTGGAGTGAATACTATTTTCGCATTTCAAACACGACTTTCGCGCATAGCTTGCATATTATTTTTTGAACGCAAGTATGAATTTGTTTTATTTTAGTGTCGTTATCTCAATGACTTATTGAAAGTAACTAATTCATTTGAAAGCAATTAAAATGAATTCTATTTTCGCACTTCGAACTCGACTTTCGTACATAACTTGCTAATTATCATTTAAGGGCAAGTATGCGTTTGTTTTATTTGAGATTCATGTCAATGAGTCTTTTCAAGTCACTAATGCATTTGAAAAAAATTCAAATGAATTCTATTTTTAGACTTTAAACACTACTTTCGCGGATCACTTGTTGATGACCTTTTTAAGACAAGTATGCATTTGATTTATCTTATATTTATTTCAATGAGTCTTTTCAAGACAATAAATCATTGGAAGCAATTGGAGCGAATACTATTTTCGCATTTCAAACACGACTATCGCGCATAGCTTGCATATGATTTTTCGAAGGCAAGTATAAATTTGTTTAATCTTAGAGTCATCATCTCAATGACTCTTTGAAAGTCACTAATTCATTTGAAAGTAATTAAAATGAATTCTATTTTCGCACTTCGAACCCGACTTTCGTACATAACTTGCTAATGATCATTTAAGGACAAGTATGCGTTTGTTTTATTTGATATTCATGTCAATGAGTCTTTTCAAGTAACTAATTTATTTGAAAAGAATTCAAATGAATTCTATTTTAACACTTCAAACACTACTTTCGCGCATCACTTCCTAATGATCTTTTTAAGACAAGTATGCATTTGATTTATCTTATATTTATTTCAATGAGTCTTTTCAATACAATAAAGCATTTGCAAGCCATTGGAGTGAATACTATTTTCGCATTTCAAACACGACTTTCGCGCATAGCTTGCATATTATTTTTTGAACGCAAGTATGAATTTGTTTTATTTTAGTGTCGTTATCTCAATGACTTTTTGAAAGTAACTAATTCATTTGAAAGCAATTAAAATGAATTCTATTTTCGCACTTCGAACTCGACTTTCGTACATAACTTGCTAATTATCATTTAAGGGCAAGTATGCGTTTGTTTTATTTGAGATTCATGTCAATGAGTCTTTTCAAGTCACTAATGCATTTGAAAAAAATTCAAATGAATTCTATTTTTACACTTTAAACACTACTTTCGCGGATCACTTGTTGATGACCTTTTTAAGACAAGTATGCATTTGATTTATCTTATATTTATTTCAATGAGTCTTTTCAAGACAATAAATCATTTGGGAGCAATTGGAGCGAATACTATTTTCGCATTTCAAACACGACTATCGCGCATAGCTTGCATATGATTTTTCGAAGGCAAGTATAAATTTGTTTAATCTTAGAGTCATCATCTCAATGACTCTTCGAAAGTCACTAATTCATTTGAAAGTAATTAAAATGAATTCTATTTTCGCACTTCGAACCCGACTTTCGTACATAACTTGCTAATGATCATTTAAGGACAAGTATGCGTTTGTTTTATTTGATATTCATGTCAATGAGTCTTTTCAAGTAACTAATTTATTTGAAAACAATTCAAATGAATTCTATTTTAACACTTCAAACACTACTGTCGCGCATCACTTCCTAATGATCTTTTTTAGACAAGTATGCATTTGATTTATCTTATATTTATTTCAATGAGTCTTTTCAATACAATAAAGCATTTGGAAGCCATTGGAGTGAATACTATTTTCGCATTTCAAACACGACTTTCGCGCATAGCTTGCATATTATTTTTTGAACGCAAGTATGAATTTGTTTTATTTTAGTGTCGTTATCTCAATGACTTTTTGAAAGTAACTAATTCATTTGAAAGCAATTAAAATGAATTCTATTTTCGCACTTCAAACTCGACTTTCGTACATAACTTGCTAATTATCATTTAAGGGCAAGTATGCGTTTGTTTTATTTGAGATTCATGTCAATGAGTCTTTTCAAGTCACTAATGCATTTGAAAAAAATTCAAATGAATTCTATTTTTACACTTTAAACACTACTTTCGCGGATCACTTGTTGATGACCTTTTGACGACAAGTATGCATTTGATTTATCTTATATTTATTTCAATGAGTCTTTTCAAGACAATAAATCATTGGAAGCAATTGGAGCGAATACTATTTTCGCATCTCAAACACGACTATCGCACATAGCTTGCATATGATTTTTCGAATGCAAGTATGAATTCGTTTAATATTTGAGTCATCATCTCAATGACTCTTTGAAAGTCACTAATTCATTTGAACACAATTAAAATGAATTCTATTTTCGCACTTCGAACCCGACTTTCATACATAATTTGCTAATGATCATTTAAGGGCAAGTATGCGTTTGTTTTATTTGAGATTCATGTCAATGAGTCTTTTCAAGTCATTAATGCATTTGAAAAAAATTCAAATGAATTTTATTTTTACACTTTAAACACTACTTTTGTGGATCACTTGTTGATGATCTTTTTAAGACAAGTATGCATTTGATTTATCTTATATTTATTTCAATGAGTCTTTTCAATACAATAAATCATTTGGAAGTCATTGGAGCAACTACTATTTTCGCATTTCAAACACGACTTTCGCGCATAGCTTGCATATTATTTTTTGAACGCAAGTATGAATTTGTTTTATTTTAGTGTCATTAATTCAATGACTTTTTGAAAGTCACGAATTCATTTGAAAGCAATTAAAATGAATTCTATTTTCGCACTTCGAACCAGACTTTCGTACATAACTTGCTAATGATCATTTAAGGGCAGTTATGCATTTGTTTTATTTGAGATTCATGTCAATGAGTCTTTTCAAGTCACTAATGCATTTGAAAAAAATTCAAATGAATTCTACTTTTACACTTTAAACACTACTTTTGCGGATCACTTGTTGATAATCTTTTTAAGACAAGTATGCATTTGATTTATCATATATTTATTTCAATGAGTCTTTTCAAGACAATAAGTCTTTTGGAAGCCATTGGAGTGAATACTTTTTTCGCATTTCAGACACGACTTTCGCGCATAGCTTGCATATTATTTTTTGAACGCAAGTATGAATTTGTTTTATTTTAGTGTCATTAATTCAATGACTTTTTGAAAGTCACGAATTCATTTTAAAGCAATTAAAATGAATTCTATTTTCGCACTTCGAACCAGACTTTCGTACATAACTTGCTAATTATCATTTAAGGGCAAGTATGCATTTGTTTTATTTGAGATTCATGTCAATGAGTCTTTTCAAGTCACTAATGCATTTGAAAAAAATTCAAATGAATTCTATTTTTACACTTTAAACACTACTTTCGCGGATCACTTGTTGATAATCTTTTTAAGACAAGTATGCATTTGATTTATCATATATTTATTTCAATGAGTCTTTTCAAGACAATAAGTCATTTGGAAGCAATTAGAGCGAATACTATTTACGCATTGCAAACCCTACTTTCGCGCATACCTTGCATATTATTTTTTGAACGCAAGTATGAATTTGTTTAATATTAGTGTCATCATCTCAATGACTCTTTGAAAGTCACTAATTCATTTGAAAGCAATTAAAATGAATTCTATTTTCGCACTCCGAACCCGACTTTCGTACATAACTTGCTAATGATCATTTAAGGGCAAGTATGCATTTGTTTTATTTGAGATTCATGTCAATGAGTCTTTTCAAGTCACTAATGCATTTGAAAAAAATTCAAATGAATTCTATTTTTACACATTAAACACTACTTTCGCGGAGCACTTGTTGGTAATCTTTTTAAGACAAGTATGCATTTGATTTATCATATATTTATTTCGATGAGTCTTTTCGATACAATAAATCATTTGGAAGCAATTGGAGCGAATACTATTTTCGCATTTCAAACACGACTTTCACGCATAGCTTGCATATTATTTTTTGAACTCAAGTATGAATTTGTTTTATTTTAGTGTCATTAATTGAATGACTTTTTGAAAGTCACGAATTCATTTGAAAGTAATTAAAATGAATTCTATTTTCGCACTTCGAACCCGACTTTCGTACATAACTTGCTAATGATCATTTAAGGGCAAGTATGCGTTTGTTTTATTTGAGATTCATGTCAATGAGTCTTTTCAAGACACTAATGCGTTTGAAAAAAATTCAAATGAATTCTATTTTTACATTTCAAACACTACTTTCGTGGATCACTTGTTGATGATCTTTTTAAGCCAAGTATGCATTTGATTTATCTTATATTTATTTCAATGAGTCTTTTCAAGACAATAAATCATTTGGGAGCAATTGGAGCGAATACTATTTTCGCATTTCAAACACGACTATCGCGCATAGCTTGCATATGATTTTTCGAAGGCAAGTATAAATTTGTTTAATCTTAGAGTCATCATCTCAATGACTCTTTGAAAGTCACTAATTCATTTGAAAGTAATTAAAATGAATTCTATTTTCGCACTTCGAACCTGACTTTCGTACATAACTTGCTAATGATCATTTAAGGACAAGTATGCGTTTGTTTTATTTGATATTCATGTCAATGAGTCTTTTCAAGTAACTAATTTATTTGAAAACAATTCAAATGAATTCTATTTTAACACTTCAAACACTACTTTCGCGCATCACTTCCTAATGATCATTTTAAGACAAGTATGCATTTGATTTATCTTATATTTATTTCAATGAGTCTTTTCAATAGAATAAAGCATTTAGAAGCCATTGGAGTGAATACTATTTTCGCATTTCAAACACGACTTTCGCGCATAGCTTGCATATTATTTTTTGAATGCAAGTATGAATTTGTTTTGTTTTAGTGTCGTTATCTCAATGACTTTTTGAAAGTCACTAATTCAATTGAAAGCAATTAAAATGAATTCTATTTTTGCACTTCGAACTCGACTTTCGTACATAACTTGCTAATTATCATTTAAGGGCAAGTATGCGTTTGTTTTATTTGAGATTCATGTCAATGAGTCTTTTCAAGTCACTAATTTATTTTAAAACAATTCAAATGAATTCTATTTTTACACTTCAAACACTACTTTCGCGCATCACTTGCTAATGATCTTTTTAAGACAAGTATGCATTTGATTTATCTTATTTTTATTTCAATGAGTCTTTTCAATACAATAAATCATTTGGAAGTCATTGGAGAGAATACTATTTTCGCATTTCAAACACGACTTTCGCGCATAGCTTGCATATTATTTTTCGAAGGCAAGTATGAATTTGTTTAATATTAGTGTCGTTATCTCAATGACTTTTTGAAAGTCATGAATTCATTTGAAAGCAATTAAAATGAATTCTATTTTCGCACTTCGAACTCGACTTTCGTACATAACTTGCTAATTATCATTTAAGGGCAAGTATGCGTTTGTTTTATTTGAGATTCATGTCAATGAGTCTTTTCAAGTCACTAATTTATTTTAAAACAATTCAAATGAATTCTATTTTTACACTTCAAACACTACTTTCGCGCATCACTTGCTAATGATCTTTTTAAGACAAGTATGCATTTGATTTATCTTATATTTATTTCAATGAGTCTTTTCAATACAATAAATCATTTGGAAGTCATTGGAGAGAATACTATTTTCGCATTTCAAACACGACTTTCGCGCATAGCTTGCGTATTATTTTTCGAAGGCAAGTATGAATTTGTTTAATATTAGTGTCATTAATTCAATGACTTTTTGAAAGTCACGAATTCATTTGAAAGCAATTAAAATGAATTCTATTTTCGCCCTTCGAACCCGACTTTCGTACATAACTTGCTAATGATCATATTTAAGGGCAAGTATGCGTTTGTTTTATTTGAGATTCATGTCAATGAGTCTTTTCAAGTCACAAATGCATTTGAAAAAAATTCAAATGAATTCTATTTTAACACTTCAAACACTACTTTCGCGCATCACTTGCTAATGATCTTTTTAAGACAAGTATTCATTTGTTTTATCTTATATTCATTTCAATGAGTCTTTTCAAGACAATAAATCATTTGGAAGCCATTGGAGCGAATACTATTTTCGCATTTCAAACACGACTTTCGCGCATAGCTTGCATATTATTTTTTGAACGCAAGTATGAATTTGTTTTATTTTAGTGTCATTATCTCAATGACTTTTTGAAAGTCACTAATTCATTTGAAAGCAATTAAAATGAATTCTATTTTCGCACTTCGAACTCGACTTTCGTACATAACTTGCTAATTATCATTTAAGGGCAAGTATGCGTTAGTTTTTTTTGAGATTCATGTCAATGAGTCTTTTCAAGTAACTAATGCATTTGAAAAAAATTCAAATGAATTCTATTTTTACACTTTAAACACTACTTTCGTGCATCACTTGTTGATGATCTTTTTAAGACATGTATGCGTTTGATTTATCATATATTTATTTCAATGAGTCTTTTCAAGACAATAAATCATTTGGAAGTAATTGGAGCGAATACTATTTTCGCATTCCAAACACGACTTTCGCGCATAGCTTGCATATGAATTTTTGAAGGCAAGTATGAATTTGTTTAATCTTAGAGTCATCATCTCAATGACTCTTTGAAAGTCACTAATTCATTTGAAACCAATGAAAATGAATTCTATTTTCGCACTTCGAACCCGACATTCGTACAGAACTTGCTAATGATCATTTAAGGACAAGTATGCGTTTGTTTTATTTGATATTCATGTCAATGAGTCTTTTCAAGTCACTAATTTATTTGAAAACAATTCAAATGAATTCTATTTTAACACTTCAAACACTACTTCCGCGCATCACTTGCTAATGATCTTTTTAAGACAAGTATTCATTTGTTTTATCTTATATTCATTTCAATGAGTCTTTTCAAGACAATAAATCATTTGGAAGCTATTGGAGCGAATACTATTTTCGCATTTCAAACACGACTTTCGCGCATAGCTTGCATATTATTTTTTGAACGCAGGTATGAATTTGTTTTATTTTAGAGTCATCATCTCAATGACTCTTTGAAAGTCAGTAATTCATTTGAACACAATTAAAATGAATTATATTTTCCCACTTCGAACCCGACTTTCGTACATAACTTGCTAATGATCATTTAAGGGCAAGTATGCGTTTGTTTTATTTGAGATTCATGTCAATGAGTCTTTCAAGTCACTAATGCATTTGAAAAAAATTCAAATGAATTCAATTTTTACACTTTAAACACTACTTTCGCGGATCACTTGTTGATGCTCTTTTTAAGACAAGTATGCATTTGATTTATCCTATATTTATTTCAATGAGTCTTTTCAATACAATAAATCATTTGGAAGCCATTGGAGCGAATACTATTTTCGCATTTCAAACACGACTTTCGCGCATAGCTTGCGTATTATTTTTTGAACGCAAGTATGAATTTGTTTTATTTTAGTGTCATTATCTCAATGACTCTTTGAAAGTCACTAATTCATTTGAAAGCAATTAAAATGAATTCTATTTTCACACTTCGAACCCGACTTTCGTACGTGACTTGCTAATTATCATTTAAGGGCAAGTATGCGTTTGTTTTATTTGAGATTCATGTCAATGAGTCTTTTCAAGTCACTAATGCATTTGAAAAAAATTCAAATGAATTCTATTTTTACACTTTAAACACTACTTTCGCGGATCACTTGTTGATGCTCTTTTTAATACAAGCATGCATTTGATTTATCTTATATTTATTTCAATGAGTCTTTTCAAGACAATAAATCATTTGGAAGTAATTGGAGCGAATACTATTTTCGCATTTCAAACACGACTTTCGCGCATAGCTTGCATATGATTTTTTGAAGGCAAGTATGAATTTGTTTAATCTTAGAGTCATCATCTCAATGACTCTTTGAAAGTCACTAATTCATATGAACACAATTAAAATGAATTCTATTTTCACACTTCGAACCCGACTTTCGTACATAACCTGCTAATCATGATTTAAGGGCAAGTATGCGTTTGTTTTATTTGAGATTCATGTCAACGAGTCTTTTCAAGTCACTAATGCATTTGAAAAAAATTCAAATGAATTCAATTTTTACATTTTAAACACTACTTTCGAGGATCACTTGTTGATGCCCTTTTTAAGACAAGTATGCATTTGATTTATCTTATATTTATTTCAATGAGTCTTTTCAATACAATGAATCATTTGGAAGCCATTGGAGCGAATACTATTTTCGCATTTCAAACACGACTTTCGCGCATAGCTTGCGTATTATTTTTTGAACGCAAGTATGAATTTGTTTTATTTTAGTGTCATTATGTCAACGACTTTTTGAAAGTCAGTAATTCATTTGAACACAATTAAAATGAATTATATTTTCCCACTTCGAACCCGACTTTCGTACGTAACTTGCTAATGATCATTTAAGGGCAAGTATGCGTTTGTTTTATTTGAGATTCATGTCAATGAGTCTTTTCAAGTCACTAATGCATTTGAAAAAAATTCAAATGAATTCAATTTTTACACTTTAAACACTACTTTCGTGGATCACTTGTTGATGATCTTTTTAAGACAAGTTTGCATTTGATTTATCTTATATTTATTTCAATGAGCCTTTTCAAGACAATAAATCCTTTGGAAGCAATTGGAGCGAATACTATTTTCGCATTTCAAACACGACTTTCGCGCATAGCTTGCATATGATTTTTTGAAGGCAAGTATGAATTTGTTTAATCTTAGAGTCATCATCTCAATGACTCTTTGAAAGTCAGTAATTCATTTGAACACAATTAAAATGAATTATATTTTCCCACTTCGAACCCGACTTTCGTACATAACTTGCTAATGATCATTTAAGGGCAAGTATGCGTTTGTTTTATTTGAGATTCATGTCAATGAGTCTTTTCAAGTCACTAATGCATTTGAAAAAAATTCAAATGAATTCAATTTTTACACTTTAAACACTACTTTCGTGGATCACTTGTTGATGATCTTTTTACGACAAGTTTGCATTTGATTTATCTTACATTTATTTCAATGAGTCTTTTCAAGACAATAAATCATTTGGAAGCAATTGGAGCGAATACTATTTTCGCATTTCAAACACGACTTTCGCGCATAGCTTGCATCTGATTTTTTGAAGGCAAGTATGAATTTGTTTAATCTTAGAGTCATCATCTCAATGACTCTTTGAAAGTCAGTAATTCATTTGAACACAATTAAAATGAATTATATTTTCCCACTTCGAACCCGACTTTCGTACGTGACTTGCTAATTATCATTTAAGGGCAAGTATGCGTTTGTTTTATTTGAGATTCATGTCAATGAGTCTTTTCAAGTCACTAATGCATTTGAAAAAAATTCAAATGAATTCTATTTTTACACTTTAAACACTACTTTCGCGGATCACTTGTTGATGCTCTTTTTAAGACAAGTATGCATTTGATTTATCCTATATTTATTTCAATGAGTCTTTTCAATACAATAAATCATTTGGAAGCCATTGGAGCGAATACTATTTTCGCATTTCAAACACGACTTTCGCGCATAGCTTGCGTATTATTTTTTGAACGCAAGTATGAATTTGTTTTATTTTAGTGTCATTATCTCAATGACTCTTTGAAAGTCACTAATTCATTTGAAAGCAATTAAAATGAATTCTATTTTCACACTTCGAACCCGACTTTCGTACGTGACTTGCTAATTATCATTTAAGGGCAAGTATGCGTTTGTTTTATTTGAGATTCATGTCAATGAGTCTTTTCAAGTCACTAATGCATTTGAAAAAAATTCAAATGAATTCTATTTTTACACTTTAAACACTACTTTCGCGGATCACTTGTTGATGCTCTTTTTAATACAAGCATGCATTTGATTTATCTTATATTTATTTCAATGAGTCTTTTCAAGACAATAAATCATTTGGAAGTAATTGGAGCGAATACTATTTTCGCATTTCAAACACGACTTTCGCGCATAGCTTGCATATGATTTTTTGAAGGCAAGTATGAATTTGTTTAATCTTAGAGTCATCATCTCAATGACTCTTTGAAAGTCACTAATTCATATGAACACAATTAAAATGAATTCTATTTTCACACTTCGAACCCGACTTTCGTACATAACCTGCTAATCATGATTTAAGGGCAAGAATGCGTTTGTTTTATTTGAGATTCATGTCAACGAGTCTTTTCAAGTCACTAATGCATTTGAAAAAAATTCAAATGAATTCAATTTTTACATTTTAAACACTACTTTCGAGGATCACTTGTTGATGCCCTTTTTAAGACAAGTATGCATTTGATTTATCTTATATTTATTTCAATGAGTCTTTTCAATACAATGAATCATTTGGAAGCCATTGGAGCGAATACTATTTTCGCATTTCAAACACGACTTTCGCGCATAGCTTGCGTATTATTTTTTGAACGCAAGTATGAATTTGTTTTATTTTAGTGTCATTATGTCAACGACTTTTTGAAAGTCAGTAATTCATTTGAACACAATTAAAATGAATTATATTTTCCCACTTCGAACCCGACTTTCGTACGTAACTTGCTAATGATCATTTAAGGGCAAGTATGCGTTTGTTTTATTTGAGATTCATGTCAATGAGTCTTTTCAAGTCACTAATGCATTTGAAAAAAAATTCAAATGAATTCAATTTTTACACTTTAAACACTACTTTCGTGGATCACTTGTTGATGATCTTTTTAAGACAAGTTTGCATTTGATTTATCTTATATTTATTTCAATGAGCCTTTTCAAGACAATAAATCCTTTGGAAGCAATTGGAGCGAATACTATTTTCGCATTTCAAACACGACTTTCGCGCATAGCTTGCATATGATTTTTTGAAGGCAAGTATGAATTTGTTTAATCCTAGAGTCATCATCTCAATGACTCTTTGAAAGTCAGTAATTCATTTGAACACAATTAAAATGAATTATATTTTCCCACTTCGAACCCGACTTTCGTACATAACTTGCTAATGATCATTTAAGGGCAAGTATGCGTTTGTTTTATTTGAGATTCATGTCAATGAGTCTTTCAAGTCACTAATGCATTTGAAAAAAATTCAAATGAATTCAATTTTTACACTTTAAACACTACTTTCGCGGATCACTTGTTGATGCTCTTTTTAAGACAAGCATGCATTTGATTTATCTTATATTTATTTCAATGAGTCTTTTCAATACAATGAATCATTTGGAAGCCATTGGAGCGATTACTATTTTCGCATTTCAAACACGACTTTCGCGCATAGCTTGCGTATTATTTTTTGAACGCAAGTATGAATTTGTTTTATTTTAGTGTCATTATGTCAACGACTTTTTGAAAGTCAGTAATTCATTTGAACACAATTAAAATGAATTCTATTTTCCCACTTCGAACCCGACTTTCGTACATAACATGCTAATGATCATTTAAGGGCAAGTATGCGTTTGTTTTATTTGAGATTCATGTTAATGAGTCTTTTCAAGTCACTAATGCGTTTGAAAAAAATTAAACTGAATTCTAGTTTTACACTTTAAACACTACATTCGCGGATCACTTGTTGATGCACTTTTTAAGACAAGTATGCATTTGATTTATCATATATTTATTTCAATGAGTCTTTTCAAGACAGTAAATCATTTGGAAGTAATTGGAGCGAACACTATTTTTGCATTTCAAACACGACTATCGCGCATAGCTTGCATATGATTTTTCGAAGGCAAGTATTAATTTGTTTAATCTTAGAGTCATCATCTCAATGACTCTTTGAAAGTCACTAATTCATTTGAAAGCAATTAAAATGAATTCTATTTTCGCACTTCGAACTCGATTTTCGTACATAACTTGCTAATTATCATTTAAGGGCAAGTATGCGTTTGTTTTATTTGAGATTCATGTCAATGAGTCTTTTCATGTCACTAATGCATTTGAAAAAAATTCAAATGAATTCTATTTTTACACTTTAAACACTACTTTCGCGGATCACTTGTTGATGCTCTTTTTAAGACAAGTATGCATTTGATTTATCTTATATTTATTTCAATGAGTCTTTTCAATACAATAAATCATTTGGAAGCCATTGGAGCGAATACTATTTTCACATTTCAAACACGACTTTCGCGCATAGCTTGCGTATTATTTTTTGAACGCAAGTATGAATTTGTTTTATTTTAGTGTCATTATCTCAATGACTCTTTGAAAGTCATTAATTCATTTGAAAGCAATTAAAATGAATTCTATTTTCGCACTTCGAACTCGACTTTCGTACATAACTTGCTAATTATCATTTAAGGGCAAGTATGCGTTTGTTTTATTTGAGATTCATGTCAATGAGTCTTTTCAAGTCACTAATGCATTTGAAAAAAATTCAAATGAATTCTATTTTTACACTTTAAACACTACTTTCGCGGATCACTTGTTGATGCTCTTTTTAATACAAGCATGCATTTGATTTATCTTATATTTATTTCAATGAGTCTTTTCAAGACAATAAATCATTTGGAAGTAATTGGAGCGAATACTATTTTCGCATTTCAAACACGACTTTCGCGCATAGCTTGCATATGATTTTTTGAAGGCAAGTATGAATTTGTTTAATCTTAGAGTCATCATCTCAATGACTCTTTGAAAGTCACTAATTCATATGAACACAATTAAAATGAATTCTATTTTCACACTTTGAACCCGACTTTCGTACATAACTTGCTAATCATGATTTAAGGGCAAGTATGCGTTTGTTTTATTTGAGATTCATGTCAATGAGTCTTTTCAAGTCACTAATGCATTTGAAAAAAATTCAAATGAATTCAATTTTTACACTTTAAACACTACTTTCGTGGATCACTTGTTGATGATCTTTTTACGACAAGTTTGCATTTGATTTATCTTACATTTATTTCAATGAGTCTTTTCAAGACAATAAATCATTTGGAAGCAATTGGAGCGAATACTATTTTCGCATTTCAAACACGACTTTCGCGCATAGCTTGCATCTGATTTTTTGAAGGCAAGTATGAATTTGTTTAATCTTAGAGTCATCATCTCAATGACTCTTTGAAAGTCAGTAATTCATTTGAACACAATTAAAATGAATTATAATTTCCCACTTCGAACCCGACTTTCGTACATAACTTGCTAATGATCATTTAAGGGCAAGTATGCGTTTGTTTTATTTGAGATTCACATCAATGAGTCTTTTCAAGTCACTAATGCATTTGAAAAAAATTCAAATGAATTCAATTTTTACACTTTAAACACTACTTTCGCGGATCACTTGTTGACGCTCTTTTTAAGACAAGTATGCATTTGATTTATCATATATTTATTTCAATGAGTCTTTTCAGGACACGAAGTCATTCGGAAACAATTGGAGCGAATACTATTTTCGCATTTCAAACACGACTTTCGCGCATAGCTTGCATATTATTTTTTGAAGGCAAGTATGAATATTTTTAATCTTAGAGTCATCATCTCAATGACTGTTTGAAAGTCACTAATTCATATGAACACAATTAAAATGAATTCTATTTTCGCACTTCGAACTCGACTTTCGTACATAACTTGCTAATGATCATTTAAGGGCAAGTATGCATTTGTTTTATTTGAGATGCATGTCAATGAGTCTTTTCAGGTCACTAATGCGTTTGAAAAAAATTAAACTGAATTCTAGTTTTACACTTTAAACACTACTTTCGTGGATCACTTGTTGATGATCTTTTTAAGACAAGTATGCATTTGATTTATCATATATTTATTTCAATGAGTCTTTTCAAGACAATAAATCATTTGGAAGTAATGGGAGGGAAAACTATTTTCGCATTTCAAACACGACTTTCGCGCATAGCTTGCATATGAATTTTTGAAGGCAAGTATTAATTTGTTTAATCTTAGAGTCATAATCTCAATGACTCTTTGAAAGTCACTAATTCATTTGAAAGCAGTTAAAATGAATTCTATTTTCGCACTTCGAACTCGACTTTCGTACATAACTTGCTAATTATCATTTAAGGGCACGTATGCGTTTGTTTTATTTGAGATTCATGTCAATGAGTCTTTTTATGTCACTAATGCATTTGAAAAAAATTCAAATGAATTCTATTTTTACACTTTAAACACTACTTTCGCGGATCACTTGTTGATGCTCTTTTTAAGACAAGTATGCATTTGATTTATCTTATATTTATTTCAATGAGTCTTTTCAATACAATAAATCATTTTGAAGCCATTGGAGCGAATACTATTTTCGTATTTCAAACACGACTTTCGCGCATAGCTCGCATATTATTTTTTGAACGCAAGTATGAATTTGTTTTATTTTAGTGTCATTATCTCAATGACTTTTTGAAAGTCACTAATTCATTTGAAAGCAATTAAAATGAATTCGATTTTCGCACTTCGAACTCGACTTTCGTACATAACTTGCTAATTATCATTTAAGGGCAAGTATGCATTTGTTTTATTTGAGATTCATGTCAATGAGTCTTTTTATGTCACTAATGCATTTGAAAAAAATTCAAATGAATTCTATTTTTACACTTTAAACACTACTTTCGCGGATCACTTGTTGATGCTCTTTTTAAGACAAGTATGCATTTGATTTATCTTATATTTATTTCAATGAGTCTTTTCAAGACAATAAATCATTTGGAAGTAATGGGAGGGAAAACTATTTTCGCATTTCAAACACGACTTTCGCGCATAGCTTGCATATGAATTTTTGAAGGCAAGTATTAATTTGTTTAATCTTAGAGTCATAATCTCAATGACTCTTTGAAAGTCACTAATTCATTTGAAAGCAGTTAAAATGAATTCTATTTTCGCACTTCGAACTCGACTTTCGTACATAACTTGCTAATTATCATTTAAGGGCACGTATGCGTTTGTTTTATTTGAGATTCATGTCAATGAGTCTTTTTATGTCACTAATGCATTTGAAAAAAATTCAAATGAATTCTATTTTTACACTTTAAACACTACTTTCGCGGATCACTTGTTGATGCTCTTTTTAAGACAAGTATGCATTTGATTTATCTTATATTTATTTCAATGAGTCTTTTCAATACAATAAATCATTTTGAAGCCATTGGAGCGAATACTATTTTCGTATTTCAAACACGACTTTCGCGCATAGCTCGCATATTATTTTTTGAACGCAAGTATGAATTTGTTTTATTTTAGTGTCATTATCTCAATGACTTTTTGAAAGTCACTAATTCATTTGAAAGCAATTAAAATGAATTCGATTTTCGCACTTCGAACTCGACTTTCGTACATAACTTGCTAATTATCATTTAAGGGCAAGTATGCATTTGTTTTATTTGAGATTCATGTCAATGAGTCTTTTCAGGTCACTAATGCATTTAAAAAAAATTCAAATGAATTCAATTTTTACACTTTAAACACTACTTTCGTGGATCACTTGTTGATCCTCTTTTTAAGACAAGTATGCATTTGATTTATCTAATATTTATTTCGATGAGTCTTTTCAGGACACGAAGTCATTCGGAAACAATTGGAGCGAATACTATTTTCGCATTTCAAACACGACTTTCGCGCATAGCTTGCATATGATTTTTTGAAGGCAAGTATGAATTTGTTTAATCTTAGAGTCATCATCTCAATGACTCTTTGAAAGTCACTAATTCATTTGAACACAATTAAAATGAATTCTATTTTCGCACTTCAAACTCGACTTTTGTACATAACTTGCTAATGATCATTTAAGGGCAAGTATGCGTTTGTTTTATTTGAGATTCATATCAATAAGTCTTTTCAAGTCACTAATGCATTTGAAAAAAATTCAAATGAATTCAATTTTTACACTTTAAACACTACTTTCACGGATCACTTGTTGATGCTCTTTTTAAGACAAGCATGCATTTGATTTATCTTATATTTATTTCAATGAGTCTTCTCAATACAATAAATCATTTTGAAGCCATTGGAGCGAATACTATTTTCGCATTTCAAACACGACTTTCGCGCATAGCTTGCATATTATTTTTTGAACGCAAGTATAAATTTGTTTTATTTTACTGTCATTATCTCAATGACTTTTTGAAAGTCACTAATTCATTTGAAAGCAATTAAAATGAATTCTATTTTCGCACTTCGAACTCGACTTTCGTACATAACTTCCTAATTATCATTTAAGGGCAAGTATGCGTTTGTTTTATTTGAGATTCATGTCAATGAGTCTTTTCAAGTCACTAATGCATTTGAAAAAAATTAAAATGAATTCTATTTTTACACTTCAAACACTACTTTCCCGCATCACTTGCTAATGATCTTTTTAAGACAAGTATGCATTTGATTTATCTTATATTTATTTCAATAAGTCTTTTCAAGACAAGAAATCAATTGGAAGCAATTGGAGCGAATACTATTTTCGCATTTCAAACACGACTTTCGCGCATAGCTTGCATATTATTTTTTGAACGCAGGTATGAATTTGTTTTATTTTAGAGTCATCATCTCAATGACTCTTTGAAAGTCAGTAATTCATTTGAACACAATTAAAATGAATTATATTTTCCCACTTCGAACCCGACTTTCGTACATAACTTGCTAATGATCATTTAAGGGCAAGTATGCGTTTGTTTTATTTGAGATTCATGTCAATGAGTCTTTCAAGTCACTAATGCATTTGAAAAAAATTCAAATGAATTCAATTTTTACACTTTAAACACTACTTTCGCGGATCACTTGTTGATGCTCTTTTTAAGACAAGTATGCATTTGATTTATCCTATATTTATTTCAATGAGTCTTTTCAATACAATAAATCATTTGGAAGCCATTGGAGCGAATACTATTTTCGCATTTCAAACACGACTTTCGCGCATAGCTTGCGTATTATTTTTTGAACGCAAGTATGAATTTGTTTTATTTTAGTGTCATTATCTCAATGACTCTTTGAAAGTCACTAATTCATTTGAAAGCAATTAAAATGAATTCTATTTTCACACTTCGAACCCGACTTTCGTACGTGACTTGCTAATTATCATTTAAGGGCAAGTATGCGTTTGTTTTATTTGAGATTCATGTCAATGAGTCTTTTCAAGTCACTAATGCATTTGAAAAAAATTCAACTGAATTCTATTTTTACACTTTAAACACTACTTTCGCGGATCACTTGTTGATGCTCTTTTTAATACAAGCATGCATTTGATTTATCTTATATTTATTTCAATGAGTCTTTTCAAGACAATAAATCATTTGGAAGTAATTGGAGCGAATACTATTTTCGCATTTCAAACACGACTTTCGCGCATAGCTTGCATATGATTTTTTGAAGGCAAGTATGAATTTGTTTAATCTTAGAGTCATCATCTCAATGACTCTTTGAAAGTCACTAATTCATATGAACACAATTAAAATGAATTCTATTTTCACACTTCGAACCCGACTTTCGTACATAACCTGCTAATCATGATTTAAGGGCAAGTATGCGTTTGTTTTATTTGAGATTCATGTCAACGAGTCTTTTCAAGTCACTAATGCATTTGAAAAAAATTCAAATGAATTCAATTTTTACATTTTAAACACTACTTTCGAGGATCACTTGTTGATGCCCTTTTTAAGACAAGTATGCATTTGATTTATCTTATATTTATTTCAATGAGTCTTTTCAATACAATGAATCATTTGGAAGCCATTGGAGCGAATACTATTTTCGCATTTCAAACACGACTTTCGCGCATAGCTTGCGTATTATTTTTTGAACGCAAGTATGAATTTGTTTTATTTTAGTGTCATTATGTCAACGACTTTTTGAAAGTCAGTAATTCATATGAACACAATTAAAATGAATTATATTTTCCCACTTCGAACCCGACTTTCGTACGTAACTTGCTAATGATCATTTAAGGGCAAGTATGCGTTTGTTTTATTTGAGATTCATGTCAATGAGTCTTTTCAAGTCACTAATGCATTTGAAAAAAATTCAAATGAATTCAATTTTTACACTTTAAACACTACTTTCGTGGATCACTTGTTGATGATCTTTTTAAGACAAGTTTGCATTTGATTTATCTTATATTTATTTCAATGAGCCTTTTCAAGACAATAAATCATTTGGAAGCAATTGGAGCGAATACTATTTTCGCATTCCAAACACGACTTTCGCGCATAGCTTGCATATGATTTTTTGAAGGCAAGTATGAATTTGTTTAATCTTAGAGTCATCATCTCAATGACTCTTTGAAAGTCAGTAATTCATTTGAACACAATTAAAATGAATTATATTTTCCCACTTCGAACCCGACTTTCGTACATAACTTGCTAATGATCATTTAAGGGCAAGTATGCGTTTGTTTTATTTGAGATTCATGTCAATGAGTCTTTTCAAGTCACTAATGCATTTGAAAAAAATTCAAATGAATTCAATTTTTACACTTTAAACACTACTTTCGTGGATCACTTGTTGATGATCTTTTTACGACAAGTTTGCATTTGATTTATCTTACATTTATTTCAATGAGTCTTTTCAAGACAATAAATCATTTAGAAGCAATTGGAGCGAATACTATTTTCGCATTTCAAACACGACTTTCGCGCATAGCTTGCATCTGATTTTTTGAAGGCAAGTATGAATTTGTTTAATCTTAGAGTCATCATCTCAATGACTCTTTGAAAGTCAGTAATTCATTTGAACACAATTAAAATGAATTATATTTTCCCACTTCGAACCCGACTTTCGTACGTGACTTGCTAATTATCATTTAAGGGCAAGTATGCGTTTGTTTTATTTGAGATTCATGTCAATGAGTCTTTTCAAGTCACTAATGCATTTGAAAAAAATTCAAATGAATTCTATTTTTACACTTTAAACACTACTTTCGCGGATCACTTGTTGATGCTCTTTTTAAGACAAGTATGCATTTGATTTATCCTATATTTATTTCAATGAGTCTTTTCAATACAATAAATCATTTGGAAGCCATTGGAGCGAATACTATTTTCGCATTTCAAACACGACTTTCGCGCATAGCTTGCGTATTATTTTTTGAACGCAAGTATGAATTTGTTTTATTTTAGTGTCATTATCTCAATGACTCTTTGAAAGTCACTAATTCATTTGAAAGCAATTAAAATGAATTCTATTTTCACACTTCGAACCCGACTTTCGTACGTGACTTGCTAATTATCATTTAAGGGCAAGTATGCGTTTGTTTGATTTGAGATTCATGTCAATGAGTCTTTTCAAGTCACTAATGCATTTGAAAAAAATTCAAATGAATTCTATTTTTACACTTTAAACACTACTTTCGCGGATCACTTGTTGATGCTCTTTTTAATACAAGCATGCATTTGATTTATCTTATATTTATTTCAATGAGTCTTTTCAAGACAATAAATCATTTGGAAGTAATTGGAGCGAATACTATTTTCGCATTTCAAACACGACTTTCGCGCATAGCTTGCATATGATTTTTTGAAGGCAAGTATGAATTTGTTTAATCTTAGAGTCATCATCTCAATGACTCTTTGAAAGTCACTAATTCATATGAACACAATTAAAATGAATTCTATTTTCACACTTCGAACCCGACTTTCGTACATAACCTGCTAATCATGATTTAAGGGCAAGTATGCGTTTGTTTTATTTGAGATTCATGTCAATGAGTCTTTTCAAGTCACTAATGCATTTGAAAAAAATTCAAATGAATTCAATTTTTACATTTTAAACACTACTTTCGCGGATCACTTGTTGATGCTCTTTTTAAGACAAGCATGCATTTGATTTATCTTATATTTATTTCAATGAGTCTTTTCAATACAATGAATCATTTGGAAGCCATTGGAGCGAATACTATTTTCGCATTTCAAACACGACTTTCGCGCATAGCTTGCGTATTATTTTTTGAACGCAAGTATGAATTTGTTTTATTTTAGTGTCATTATGTCAACGACTTTTTGAAAGTCAGTAATTCATTTGAACACAATTAAAATGAATTATATTTTCCCACTTCGAACCCGACTTTCGTACGTAACTTGCTAATGATCATTTAAGGGCAAGTATGCGTTTGTTTTATTTGAGATTCATGTCAATGAGTCTTTTCAAGTCACTAATGCATTTGAAAAAAATTCAAATGAATTCAATTTTTACACTTTAAACACTACATTCGCGGATCACTTGTTGATGCACTTTTTAAGACAAGTATGCATTTGATTTATCATATATTTATTTCAATGAGTCTTTTCAAGACAGTAAATCATTTGGAAGTAATTGGAGCGAATACTATTTTTGCATTTCAAACACGACTATCGCGCATAGCTTGCATATGATTTTTCGAAGGCAAGTATTAATTTGTTTAATCTTAGAGTCATCATCTCAATGACTCTTTGAAAGTCACTAATTCATTTGAAAGCAATTAAAATGAATTCTATTTTCGCACTTCGAACTCGATTTTCGTACATAACTTGCTAATTATCATTTAAGGGCAAGTATGCGTTTGTTTTATTTGAGATTCATGTCAATGAGTCTTTTCATGTCACTAATGCATTTGAAAAAAATTCAAATGAATTCTATTTTTACACTTTAAACACTACTTTCGCGGATCACTTGTTGATGCTCTTTTTAAGACAAGTATGCATTTGATTTATCTTATATTTATTTCAATGAGTCTTTTCAATACAATAAATCATTTGGAAGCCATTGGAGCGAATACTATTTTCGCATTTCAAACACGACTTTCGCGCATAGCTTGCGTATTATTTTTTGAACGCAAGTATGAATTTGTTTTATTTTAGTGTCATTATCTCAATGACTCTTTGAAAGTCACTAATTCATTTGAAAGCAATTAAAATGAATTCTATTTTCGCACTTCGAACTCGACTTTCGTACATAACTTGCTAATTATCATTTAAGGGCAAGTATGCGTTTGTTTTATTTGAGATTCATGTCAATGAGTCTTTTCAAGTCACTAATGCATTTGAAAAAAATTCAATCGAATTCTATTTTTACACTTTAAACACTACTTTCGCGGATCACTTGTTGATGCTCTTTTTAATACAAACATGCATTTGATTTATCTTATATTTATTTCAATGAGTCTTTTCAAGACAATAAATCATTTGGAAGTAATTGGAGCGAATACTATTTTCGCATTTCAAACACGACTTTCGCGCATAGCTTGCATATGATTTTTTGAAGGCAAGTATGAATTTGTTTAATCTTAGAGTCATCATCTCAATGACTCTTTGAAAGTCAGTAATTCATATGAACACAATTAAAATGAATTCTATTTTCACACTTCGAACCCGAATTTCGTACATAACTTGCTAATCATGATTTAAGGGCAAGTATGCGTTTGTTTTATTTGAGATTCATGTCAATGAGTCTTTTCAAGTCACTAATGCATTTGAAAAAAATTCAAATGAATTCAATTTTTACACTTTAAACACTACTTTCGTGGATCACTTGTTGATGATCTTTTTACGACAAGTTTGCATTTGATTTATCTTACATTTATTTCAATGAGTCTTTTCAAGACAATAAATCATTTGGAAGCAATTGGAGCGAATACTATTTTCGCATTTCAAACACGACTTTCGCGCATAGCTTGCATCTGATTTTTTGAAGGCAAGTATGAATTTGTTTAATCTTAGAGTCATCATCTCAATGACTCTTTGAAAGTCAGTAATTCATTTGAACACAATTAAAATGAATTATAATTTCCCACTTCGAACCCGACTTTCGTACATAACTTGCTAATGATCATTTAAGGGCAAGTATGCGTTTGTTTTATTTGAGATTCACATCAATGAGTCTTTTCAAGTCACTAATGCATTTGAAAAAAATTCAAATGAATTCAATTTTTACACTTTAAACACTACTTTCGCGGATCACTTGTTGACGCTCTTTTTAAGACAAGTATGCATTTGATTTATCATATATTTATTTCAATGAGTCTTTTCAGGACACGAAGTCATTCGGAAACAATTGGAGCGAATACTATTTTCGCATTTCAAACACGACTTTCGCGCATAGCTTGCATATTATTTTTTGAAGGCAAGTATGAATATTTTTAATCTTAGAGTCATCATCTCAATGACTGTTTGAAAGTCACTAATTCATATGAACACAATTAAAATGAATTCTATTTTCGCACTTCGAACTCGACTTTCGTACATAACTTGCTAATGATCATTTAAGGGCAAGTATGCATTTGTTTTATTTGAGATGCATGTCAATGAGTCTTTTCAGGTCACTAATGCGTTTGAAAAAAATTAAACTGAATTCTAGTTTTACACTTTAAACACTACTTTCGTGGATCACTTGTTGATGATCTTTTTAAGACAAGTATGCATTTGATTTATCATATATTTATTTCAATGAGTCTTTTCAAGACAATAAATCATTTGGAAGTAATGGGAGGGAAAACTATTTTCGCATTTCAAACACGACTTTCGCGCATAGCTTGCATATGAATTTTTGAAGGCAAGTATTAATTTGTTTAATCTTAGAGTCATAATCTCAATGACTCTTTGAAAGTCACTAATTCATTTGAAAGCAGTTAAAATGAATTCTATTTTCGCACTTCGAACTCGACTTTCGTACATAACTTGCTAATTATCATTTAAGGGCACGTATGCGTTTGTTTTATTTGAGATTCATGTCAATGAGTCTTTTTATGTCACTAATGCATTTGAAAAAAATTCAAATGAATTCTATTTTTACACTTTAAACACTACTTTCGCGGATCACTTGTTGATGCTCTTTTTAAGACAAGTATGCATTTGATTTATCTTATATTTATTTCAATGAGTCTTTTCAATACAATAAATCATTTTGAAGCCATTGGAGCGAATACTATTTTCGTATTTCAAACACGACTTTCGCGCATAGCTCGCATATTATTTTTTGAACGCAAGTATGAATTTGTTTTATTTTAGTGTCATTATCTCAATGACTTTTTGAAAGTCACTAATTCATTTGAAAGCAATTAAAATGAATTCGATTTTCGCACTTCGAACTCGACTTTCGTACATAACTTGCTAATTATCATTTAAGGGCAAGTATGCATTTGTTTTATTTGAGATTCATGTCAATGAGTCTTTTCAGGTCACTAATGCATTTAAAAAAAATTCAAATGAATTCAATTTTTACACTTTAAACACTACTTTCGTGGATCACCTGTTGATCCTCTTTTTAAGACAAGTATGCATTTGATTTATCTAATATTTATTTCGATGAGTCTTTTCAGGACACGAAGTCATTCGGAAACAATTGGAGCGAATACTATTTTCGCATTTCAAACACGACTTTCGCGCATAGCTTGCATATGATTTTTTGAAGGCAAGTATGAATTTGTTTAATCTTAGAGTCATCATCTCAATGACTCTTTGAAAGTCACTAATTCATTTGAACACAATTAAAATGAATTCTATTTTCGCACTTCAAACTCGACTTTTGTACATAACTTGCTAATGATCATTTAAGGGCAAGTATGCGTTTGTTTTATTTGAGATTCATATCAATAAGTCTTTTCAAGTCACTAATGCATTTGAAAAAAATTAAAATGAATTCTATTTTTACACTTCAAACACTACTTTCCCGCATCACTTGCTAATGATCTTTTTAAGACAAGTATGCATTTGATTTATCTTATATTTATTTCAATGAGTCTTTTCAAGACAAGAAATCAATCGGAAGCAATTGGAGCGAATACTATTTTCGCATTTCAAACACGACTTTCGCGCATAGCTTGCATATGATTTTTTGAAGGCAAGTATGAATTTGTTTAATCTTAGAGTCATCATCTCAATGACTCTTTGAAAGTCAGTAATTCATTTGAACACAATTAAAATGAATTCTATTTTCGCACTTCAAACCCGACTTTCGTACATAACTTGCTAATGATCATTTAAGGGCAAGTATGTGTTTGTTTTATTTGAGATTCATATCAATGAGTCTTTTCAAGTCAATAATGCATTTGAAAAAAATTCAAATGAATTCAATTTTTACACTTTAAACACTACTTTCGCGGATCACTTGTTGATGCTCTTTTCCAGACAAGTATGCATTTGATTTATCATATATTTATTTCAATGAGTCTTTTCAAGACAATAAATCATTTGGAAGCAATTGGAGCGAATACTATTTTCGCATTTCAAACACGACTTTCGCGCATAGCTTGCATATGATTTTTTGAAGGCAAGTATGAATTTGTTTAATCTTAGAGTCATCATCTCAATGACTCTTTGAAAGTCACTAATTCATTTCAACACAATTAAAATGAATTCTATTTTCGCACTTCAAACCCGACTTTCGTACATAACTTGCTAATTATCATTTAAGGGCAAGTATGCGTTTGTTTTATTTGAGATTCATATCAATGAGTCTTTTCAAGTCACTAATGCATTCGAAAAAAATTCAAATGAATTCAATTTTTACACTTTAAACACTACTTCCGCGGATCACTTGTTGATGCTCTTTTTAAGACAAGTATGCATTTGATTTATCATATATTTATTTCAATGAGTCTTTTCAACACAATAAATCATTGGGAAGCAATTGGAGCGAATACTATTTTTTTGCATTTCAAACACGACTTTCGCGCACAGCTTGCGTATTATTTTTTGAACGCAAGTATGAATTTGTTTTATTTTAGTGTCATTATCTCAATGACTCTTTGAAAGTCACTAATTCATTTGAAAGCAATTAAAATGAATTCTATTTTCGCACTTCGAACTCGACTTTCGTACATAACTTGCTAATTATCATTTAAGGGCAAGTATGCGTTTGTTTTATTTGAGATTCATGTCAATGAGTCTTTTCAAGTCACTAATGCATTTGAAAAAAATTAAAATGAATTCTATTTTTACACTTCAAACACTACTTTCCCGCATCACTTGCTAATGATCTTTTTAAGACAAGTATGCATTTGATTTATCTTATATTTATTTCAATGAGTCTTTTCAAGACAAGAAATCAATCGGAAGCAATTGGAGCGAATACTATTTTCGCATTTCAAACACGACTTTCGCGCATAGCTTGCATATGATTTTTTGAAGGCAAGTATGAATTTGTTTAATCTTAGAGTCATCATCTCAATGACTCTTTGAAAGTCACTAATTCATTTGAACACAATTAAAATGAATTCTATTTTCGCACTTCAAACCCGACTTTCGTACATAACTTGCTAATGATCATTTAAGGGCAAGTATGTGTTTGTTTTATTTGAGATTCATATCAATGAGTCTTTTCAAGTCAATAATGCATTTGAAAAAAATTCAAATGAATTCAATTTTTACACTTTAAACACTACTTTCGCGGATCACTTGTTGATGCTCTTTTCCAGACAAGTATGCATTTGATTTATCATATATTTATTTCAATGAGTCTTTTCAAGACAATAAATCATTTGGAAGCAATTGGAGCGAATACTATTTTCGCATTTCAAACACGACTTTCGCGCATAGCTTGCATATGATTTTTTGAAGGCAAGTATGAATTTGTTTAATCTTAGAGTCATCATCTCAATGACTCTTTGAAAGTCACTAATTCATTTCAACACAATTAAAATGAATTCTATTTTCGCACTTCAAACCCGACTTTCGTACATAACTTGCTAATTATCATTTAAGGGCAAGTATGCGTTTGTTTTATTTGAGATTCATATCAATGAGTCTTTTCAAGTCACTAATGCATTCGAAAAAAATTCAAATGAATTCAATTTTTACACTTTAAACACTACTTCCGCGGATCACTTGTTGATGCTCTTTTTAAGACAAGTATGCATTTGATTTATCATATATTTATTTCAATGAGTCTTTTCAACACAATAAATCATTGGGAAGCAATTGGAGCGAATACTATTTTTTTGCATTTCAAACACGACTTTCGCGCACAGCTTGCGTATTATTTTTTGAACGCAAGTATGAATTTGTTTTATTTTAGTGTCATTATCTCAATGACTTTTTGAAAGTCACTAATTCATTTGAAAGCAATTAAAATGAATTCTATTTTCGCACTTCAAACCCGACTTTCGTACATAACTTGCTAATTATCATTTAAGGGCAAGTATGCGTTTGTTTTATTTGAGATTCATGTCAATGAGTCTTTTCAAGTCACTAATGCATTTGAAAAAAATTCAAATGAATTCAATTTTTACATTTTAAACACTACTTTCGCGGATCACTTGTTGATGCCCTTTTTAAGACAAGTATGCATCTGATTTATCTTATATTTATTTCAATGAGTCTTTTCAATACAATAAATCATTTGGAAGCCATTGGAGCGAATACTATTTTCGCATTTCAAACACGACTTTCGCGCATAGCTTCCGTATTATTTTTTGAACGCAAGTATGAATTTGTTTTATTTTAGTGTCATTATGTCAACGACTTTTTGAAAGTCACTAATTCATTTGAAAGCAATTAAAATGAATTCTATTTTCGCACTTCGAACTCAATTTTCGTACATAACTTGCTAATTATCATTTAAGGGCAAGTATGCGTTTGTTTTATTTCAAATTCATGTCAATGAGTCTTTTCAAGTCACTAATGCATTTGAAAAAAATTCAAATGAATTCTAGTTTTACACTTTAAAC
Source organism: Coriaria nepalensis (assembly GCA_027186245.1). Lineage (NCBI taxonomy): Eukaryota > Viridiplantae > Streptophyta > Magnoliopsida > Cucurbitales > Coriariaceae > Coriaria > Coriaria nepalensis. The sequence goes on from CP114481.1 coordinate 20,480,449, forward strand.
ACTACTTTCGTGGATCACTTGTTGATAATCTTTTTAAGACAAGTATTCATTTGATTTATCATATATTTATTTCAATGAGTCTTTTCAAGACAATAAATTATTTCGAAGTAATTGGAGCGAATACTATTTTTGCATTTCAAACACGACTATCGCGCATAGCTTGCATATGACTTTTCGAAGGCAAGTATGAATTTGTTTAATCTTAGAGTCATCATCTGAAGGACTCTTTGAAAGTCAATAATTCATTTGAACACAATTAAAATGAATTATGTTTTCCCACTTCGAACTCGACTTTCGTACATAAGTTGCTAATTATCATTTAAGGGCAAGTGTGCGTTTGTTTTATTTGAGATTCATGTCAATGAGTTTTTTCAAGTCACTAATGCATTTGAAAAAAATTCAAATGAATTCTATTTTTACACTTTAAACACTACTTTCGCGGATCACTTGTTGATGATCTTTTTAAGACAAGTATGCATTTGATTTATCATATATTTATTTCAATGAGTCTTTTTAAGACAAGAAATCAATCGGAAGCAATTGGAGCGAATACTATTTTCGCATTTCAAACACGACTTTCGCGCATAGCTTGCATATGATTTTTTGAAGGCAAGTATGAATTTGTTTAATCTTAGAGTCATCATCTCAATGACTCTTTGAAAGTCACTAATTCATTTGAACACAATTAAAATGAATTCTATTTTCGCACTTCAAACCCGACTTTCGTACATAACTTGCTAATTATCATTTAAGGGCAAGTATGCGTTTGTTTTATTTGAGATTCATATCAATGAGTCTTTTCAAGTCACTAATGCATTCGAAAAAAATTCAAATGAATTCAATTTTTACACTTTAAACACTACTTTCGCGGATCACTTGTTGATGCTCTTTTTAAGACAAGTATGCATTTGATTTATCATATATTTATTTCAATGAGTCTTTTCAACACAATAAATCATTGGGAAGCAATTGGAGCGAATACTATTTTTTTGCATTTCAAACACGACTTTCGCGCACAGCTTGCGTATTATTTTTTGAACGCAAGTATGAATTTGTTTTATTTTAGTGTCATTATCTCAATGACTTTTTGAAAGTCACTAATTCATTTGAAAGCAATTAAAATGAATTCTATTTTCGCACTACGAACTCGATTTTCATACATAACTTGCTAATTATCATTTAAGGGCAAGTATGCGTTTGTTTTATCTGAGATTCATGTCAATGAGTCTTTTCAAGTCACTAATGCATTTGAAAAAAATTCAAATGAATTTTATTTTTACACTTTAAACACTACTTTCGTGGATCACTTGTTGATGATCTTTTTAAGACAGGTATGCATTTGATTTATCATATATTTATTTCAATGAGTCTTTTCAAGACAATAAATCATTTGGAAGTAATTTGAGCGAATACTATTTTCGCTTTTCAAACACGACTATCGCGCATAGCTTGCATATGATTTTTCGAAGGCAAGTATGAATTTGTTTAATCTTAGAGTCATCATCTCAATGACTCTTTGAAAGTCAGTAATTCATTTGAGCACAATTAAAATGAAATCTATTCTCGCACTTCGAACTCGATTTTCGTACATAAGATGCTAATTATCATTTAAGGGCAAGTATGTGTTTGTTTTATCTGAGATTCATGTCAATGAGTCTTTTCAAGTCACTAAGGCATTTGAAAAAAATTCAAATGAATTCTATTTTTACACTTTAAACACTACTTTCGTGGATCACTTGTTGATGATCTTTTTAAGACAAGTATGCATTTGATTTATCATATATTTATTTCAATGAGTCTTTTCAAGACAATAAATCATTCGGAAGTAATTGGAGCGAATACTATTTTCACATTTCAAACATGACTATCGCGCATAGCTTGCATATGATTTTTCAAAGGCAAGTATGAATTTGTTTAATCTTAGAGTCATCATCTGAATGACTCTTTGAAAGTCAGTAATTCATTTGAACACAATTAAAATGAATTCTATTTTCGCACTTCGAACCCGACTTTCGTACATAACTTGCTAATGATCATTTAAGGTCAAGTATGCGTTTGTTTTATTTGAGATTCATGTCAATGAGTCTTTTCAAGTCACTAATGCATTTGAAAAAAATTCAAATGAATTCTATTTTTACACTTTAAACACTACTTTCGCGGATCACTTGTTGATGCTCTTTTTAAGACAAGTATGCATTTGATTTAGCTTATATTTATTTCAATGAGTCTTTTCAAGACAATAAATCATTTGGAAGCAATTGGAGCGAATACTATTTTCGCATTTCAAACACGACTTTCGCGCATAGGTTGCATATGATTTTTTGAAGGCAAGTATGAATTTGTTTAATCTTAGTGTCATTATCAAAATGACTTTTTGAAAGTCACTAATTCATTTGAAAGCAATTAAAATGAATTCTATTTTCGCACTTCGAACTCGACTTTTGTACATAACTTGCTAATTATCATTTAAGGGCAAGTATGCGTTTGTTTTATTTGAGATTCATGTCAATGAGTCTTTTCAAGTCACTAATGCATTTGAAAAAAATTCAAATGAATTCTATTTTTACACTTTAAATACTACTTTCGCGGATCACTTGTTAATGCTCTTTTTAGGACAGGCATGCATTTGATTTATCTTATATTTATTTCAATGAGTCTTTTAAATACAATAAATCATTTGGAAGCCATTGGAGCGAATACTATTTTCACATTTCAAACACGACTTTCGCGCACAGCTTGCGTATTATTTTTTGAACGCAAGTATGAATTTGTTTTATTTTAGTGTCATTATCTCAATGACTTTTTGAAAGTCACTAATTCATTTGAAAGCAATTAAAGTGAATTCTATTTTCGCACTTCAAACTCGATTTTCGTACATAACTTGCTAATTATGATTTAAGGGCAAGTATGCGCTTGTTTTATCTGAGATTCATGTCAATGAGTCTTTTCAAGTCACTAATGCATTTGAAAAAAATTCAAATGAATTATATTTTTACACTTTAAACACTACTTTCGCGGATCACTTGTTGATGCTCTTTTTAAGACAAGTATGCATTAGATTTATCTTATATTTATTTCAATGAGTCTTTTCAATACAATAAATCATTTGGAAGCCATTGGAGCGAATACTATTTTCACATTTCAAACACGACTTTCGCGCACAGCTTGCGTATTATTTTTTGAACGCAAGTATGAATTTGTTTTATTTTAGTGTCATTATCTCAATGACTTTTTGAAAGTCACTAATTCATTTGAAAGCAATTAAAATGAATTCTATTTTCGCACTTCGAACTCGATTTTCGTACATAACTTGCTAATTATAATTTAAGGGCAAGTATGCGCTTGTTTTATCTGAGATTCATGTCAATGAGTCTTTTCAAGTCACTAATGCATTTGAAAAAAATTCAAATGAATCCTATTTTTACACTTTAAACACTACTTTCGTGGATCACTTGTTGATGATCTTTTTAAGACAAGTATGCATTGGATTTATCATATATTAATTTCAATGAGTCTTTTCTAGACAATAAATCATTTTGAAGTAATTGGAGCGAATACTATTTTCGCATTCCAAACACGACTTTCGCGCATAGCTTGCATATGATTTTTTGAAGGCAAGTATGAATTTGTTTTATTTTGGTGTCATTATCTCAATGACTTTTTGAAAGTCACTAATTCATCTGAAAGCAATTAAAATGAATTCTATTTTCGCACTTCGAACTCGATTTTCGTACATAACTTGCTAATTATCATTTAAGGGCAAGTATGCGTTTGTTTTATCTGAGATTCATGTCAATGAGTCTTTTCAAGTCACTAATGCATTTGAAAAAAATTGAAATGAATTCAATTTTTACATTTTAAACACTACTTTCGCGGATCACTTGTTGATGCTCTTTTTAAGACAAGTATGCATTTGATTTATCTTATATTTATTTCAATGAGTCTTTTCAATACAATAAGTCATTTGGAAGCCATTGGAGCGAATACTATTTTCGCATTCCAAACACGACTTTCGCGCACAGCTTGCGTATTATTTTTTGAACGCAAGTATGAATTTGTTTTATTTTAGTGTCATTATCTCAATGACTTTTTGAAAGTCACTAATTCATTTGAAAGCAATTAAAATGAATTCTATTTTCGCACTTCGAACTCGATTTTCGTACATAACTTGCTAATTATGATTTAAGGGCAAGTATGCGCTTGTTTTATCTGAGATTCATGTCAATGAGTCTTTTCAAGTCACTAATGCATTTGAAAAAAATTCAAATGAATTATATTTTTACACTTTAAACACTACTTTCGCGGATCACTTGTTGATGCTCTTTTTAAGACAGGCATGCATTTGATTTATCTTATATTTATTTCAATGAGTATTTTCAATACAATAAATCATTTGGAAGCCATTGGAGCGAATACTACTTTCGCATTTCAAACACGACTTTCGCGCATAGCTTGCGTATTATTTTTTGAACGCAAGTATGAATTTGTTTTATTTTAGTGTCATTAATTCAAAGACTTTTTGAAAGTCACTAATTCATTTGAAAGCAATTAAAATGAATTCTATTCTCGCACTTCGAACCCGACTTTCGTACATAACTTGCTAATGATCATTTAAGGGCAAGTATGCGTTTGTTTTATTTGAGATTCATGTCAATGAGTCTTTTCAAGTCACTAATGCATTTGAAAAAAATTCTAATGAATTCAATTTTTACACTTTAAATACTACTTTCGCGGATCACTTGTTGATGCTCTTTTTAAGACAGGCATGCGTTTGATTTATCTTATATTTATTTCAATGAGTCTTTTCAAGACAATAAATCATTTGGAAGCAATTGGAGCGAATACTATTTTCGCATTCCAAACATGACTTTCGCACATAGCTTGCATATGAATTTTTGAAGGCAAGTATGAATTTGTTTAATCTTATAGTCATCATCTCAATGACTCTTTGAAAGTCACTAATTCATTTGAAAGCAATGAAAATGAATTCTATTTTCGCACTTCGAACCCGACTTTCGTACATAACTTGCTAATGATCATTTAAGGTCAAGTATGCGTTTGTTTTATTTGAGATTCATGTCAATGAGTCCTTCCAAGTCACTAATGCATTTGAAAAAAATTGAAATGAATTCAATTTTTACACTTTAAACACTACTTTCGTGGATCACTTGTTGATGATCTTTTTAAGACAAGTATGCGTTTGATTTATCATATATTTATTTCAATGAGTCTTTTCAAGAATATAAATCATTTGTAAGCAATTGGAGAGAATACTATTTCCGCATTTCAAACACGACTTTCGCGCATAGCTTGCATATGAATTTTTGAAGGCAAGTATGAATTTGTTTAATCTTATAGTCATCATCTCAATGACTCTTTGAAAGTCACTAATTCATTTGAAAGCAATGAAAATGAATTCTATTTTCGCACTTCGAACCCGACTTTCGTACATAACTTGCTAATGATCATTTAAGGGCAAGTCTGCGTTTGTTTTATTTGAGATTCATGTCAATGAGTCTTTTCAAGTCACTAATGCATTTGAAAAAAATGCAAATGAATTCAATTTTTACATTTTAAACACTACTTTCGCGGATCACTTGTTGATGCCCTTTTTAAGACAAGTATGCATCTGATTTATCTTATATTTATTTCAATGAGTCTTTTCAAGACAATAAATCATTTGGAAGCAATTGGAGCGAATACTATTTTCGCATTTCAAACACGACTTTCGCGCATAGCTTGCATATGATTTTTTGAAGGCAAGTATGAATTTGTTTAATCTTAGTGTCATTATCTCAATGACTTTTTGAAAGTCACTAATTCATTTGAAAGCAATTAAAATGAATTCTATTTTCGCACTTCGAGCTCGATTTTCGTACATAACTTGCTAATTATCATTTAAGGGCAAGTATGCGTTTGTTTTATCTGAGATTCATGTCAAGGAGTCTTTTCAAGTCACTAATGCATTTGAAAAAAATTCAAATGAATTCTATTTTTACACTTTAAACACTACTTTCGTGGATCACTTGTTGATGCTCTTTTTAAGACAAGTATGCATTTGATTTATCTTATATTTATTTCAGTGAGTCTTTTCAAGACAGTAAATCATTTGGAAGCAATTGGAGCGAATACTATTTTCGCATTTCAAACACGACTTTCGCGCATAGCTTGCATATGATTTTTTGAAGGCAAGTATGAATTTGTTTAATCTTAGAGTCATCATCTCAATGACTCTTTGAAAGTCTCTAATTCATATGAACACAATTAAAATGAATTCTATTTTCGCACTTCGAACCCGATTTTCGTACATAACTTGCTAATTATCATTTAAGGGCAAGTATGTGTTTGTTTTATCTGAGATTCATGTCAATGAGTCTTTTCAAGTCACTAATGCATTTGAAAAAAATTGAAATGAATTCAATTTTTACACTTTAAACACTACTTTCGTGGATCACTTGTTGATGATCTTTTTAAGACAAGTATGCATTTGATTTTTGTTATATTTATTTCAATGAGTCTTTTGAAGACAATAAATCATTTAGAAGCAATTGGAGCGAATACTATTTTCGCATTTCAAACACGACTTTCGCGCATAGCTTGCATATGAATTTTGGAAGGCAAGTATGAATTTGTTTAATCTTATAGTCATCATCTCAATGACTCTTTGAAAGTCACTAATTCATTTGAAAGCAATTAAAATGAATTCTATTTTCGCACTTCGAACTCGACTTTCGTACATAGCTTGCGTATTATGATTTAAGGGCAAGTATGCGTTTGTTTTATTTGAGATTCATGTCAATGAGTCTTTTCAAGTTACTAATGCATTTGAAAAAAATTCAAATGAATTCTATTTTTACACTTTAAACACTGCTTTCGTGGATCAGTTATTGATGATCTTTTTAAGACAGGTATGCATTTGATTTATCTTATATTTATTTCAATGAGTCTTTTGAAGACCATAAATCATTGAGAAGCAATTGGAGCAACTATGTGAATTCTATTTTCGCGCATAGCTTGCATATGATTTTTTGAATTCAAACACGACTTTCGCGCATAGCTTGCATATGATTTTTTGAATTCAAACACGACTTTCGCGCATAGCTTGCATATGATTTTTTGAAGCAAGTATGAATTTGTTTAATCTTAGTGTCATTATCAAAATGACTTTTTGAAAGTCACTAATTCATACGAACACAATTAAAATGAATTTTATTTTCACACTTCGAACCCGACTTTCGTACATAACTTGCTAATTATGATTTAAGGGCAAGTATGCGTTTGTTTTATTTGAGATTCATGTCAATGAGTCTTTTCAAGTTACTAATGCATTTGAAAAAAATTCAAATGAATTCAATTTTTACACTTTAAACACTACTTTCGCGGATCACTTGTTGATGCTCTTTTTAAGACAAGTATGCATTTGATTTATCTTATATTTATTTCAATGAGTTTTTTCAAGACAATAAATCATTTGGAAGCAATTGTAGCGAATACTATTTTCGCATTTCAAACACGACTTTCGCGCATAGCTTGCATATGATTTTTTGAAGGCAAGTATGAATTTGTTTAATCTTAGAGTCATCATCTCAATGACTCTTTGAAAGTCAGTAATTCATATGAACACAATTAAAATGAATTCTATTTTCACACTTCGAACCCGACTTTCGTACATAACTTGCTAATCATGATTTAAGGGCAAGTATGCGTTTGTTTTATTTGAGATTCATGTCAATGAGTCTTTTCAAGTTACTAATGCATTTGAAAAAAATTCAAATGAATTCAATTTTTACACTTTAAACACTACTTTCGCGGATCACTTGTAGATGCTCTTTTTAAGACAAGCATGCATTTGATTTATCTTATATTTATTTCAATGAGTCTTTTCAATACAATAAATCATTTTGAAGCCAGTGGTGCGAATACTATTTTCGCATTTCAAACACGACTTTCGCGCATAGCTTGCATATTATTTTTTGAACGCAAGTATGAATTTGTTTTATTTTAGTGTCATTATCTCAACGACTTTTTGAAAGTCACTAATTCATTTGAACGCAATTAAAATCAATTCTATTTTCGCACTTCGAACTCGACTTTCGTACATAACTTGCTAATTATCATTTAAGGGCAAGTATTCATTTGTTTTATTTGAGATTCATGTCAATGAGTCTTTTCAAGTCACTAATGCATTTGAAAAAAATTCAAATGAATTCTATTTTTACAGTTTAAACACTACTTTCGCGGATCACTTGTTGATGCTCTTTTTAAGACAAGCATGCATTTGATTTATCTTATATTTATTTCAATGAGTTTTTTCAATTCAATAAATCATTTTGAAGCCATTGGAGCGAATACTATTTTCGCATTTCAAACAGGACTTTCGCCCATAGCTTGCATATTATTTTTTGAACGCAAGTATGAATTTGTGTTATTTTAGTGTCATTATCTCAATGACTTTTTGAAAGTCAGTAATTCATTTGAAAGCAATTAAAATGAATTCTATTTTCGCACTTCGAACTCGACTTTCGTACATAACTTGCTATTTATCATTTAAGGGCATGTATGCATTTGTTTTATTTGAGATTCATGTCAATGAGTCTTTTCAAGTCACTAATGCATTTGAAAAAAATTCAAATGAATTCAATTTTTACACTTTGAACACTACTTTCGCGGATCACTTTTTGATGCTCTTTTTAAGACAAGTATGCATTTGATTTATCATATATTTATTTCAATGAGTCTTTTCAAGACAATAAATCATTTGGAAGTAATTGGAGCAAATACTATTTTCGCATTTCAAACACGACTATCGCGCATAGCTTGCATATGATTTTTCGATGGCAAGTATGAATTTGTTTAATCTTAGAGTCATCATCTCAATGACTCTTTGAAAGTCAGTAATTCATTTGAACACAATTAAAATGAATTCTATTTTCGCACTTCGAACCCGACTTTCGTACATAACTTGCAAATGATCATTTAAGGGCAAGTATGCGTTTGTTTTATTTGAGATTCATGTCAATGAGTCTTTTCAAGTCACTAATGCATTTGAAAAAAATTCAAATGAATTCTATTTTTACACTTTAAACACTACTTCCGTGGATCACTTGTTGATGATCTTTTTAAGACAAGTATGCATTTGATTTATCATATATTTATTTCAATGAGTCTTTTCAAGACAATAAATCATTTGGAATTAATTGGAGCGAATACTATTTTCGCATTCCAAACACGACTTTCACGCATAGCTTGCATAAGAATTTTTGAAGGCAAGTATGAATTTGTTTAATCTTAGAGTCATCATCTCAATGACTCTTTGAAAGTCACTAATTAATTTGAAAGCAATTAAAACGAATTCTATTTTCGTAGTTCGAACTCGACTTTCGTATATAACTTGCGAATTATCATTTAGGGGCACGTATGCGTTTGTTTTATTTGAGATTCATGTCAATGAGTCTTTTCAAGTCACTAATGCATTTGAAAAAAATTCAAATGAATTCTATTTTTACACTTTAAATACTACTTTCCCACATCACTTGCTAATGATCTTTTTAAGACAAGTATGCATTTGTTTTATCTTATATTCATTTCACTGTGTCTTGTCAAGACACTAAATCATTTGGAAGCCATTGGAGCGAATACTATTTTTGCATTCCAAACACGGCTTTCGCGCATAGCTTACATATGATTTTTTGAAGGCCAGTATGAATTTGTTTAATCTTAGAGTCATCATCTCAATGACTCTTTGAAAGTCAGTAATTCATTTGAACACAATTAAAATGAATTCTATTTTCGCACTTCGAACCCGACTTTCGTACATAACTTGCAAATGATCATTTAAGGGCAAGTATGCGTTTGTTTTATTTGAGATTCATGTCAATGAGTCTTTTCAAGTCACTAATGCATTTGAAAAAAATTCAAATGAATTCTATTTTTACACTTTAAACACTACTTTCGTGGATCACTTGTTGATGATCTTTTTAAGACAAGTATGCATTTGATTTATCATATATTTATTTCAATAAGTCTTTTCAAGACAATAAATCATTTGGAAGTAATTGGAGCGAATACTATTTTCGCATTCCAAACACGACTTTCGCGCATAGCTTGCATATGAATTTTTGAAGGCAAGTATGAATTTGTTTAATCTTAGAGTCTTCATCTCAATGACTCTTTAAAAGTCACTAATTCATTTGAAAGCAATTAAAATGAATTCTATTTTTGCAGTTCGAACTCGACTTTCGTATATAACTTGCTAATTATCATTTAAGGGCACGTATGCGTTTGATTTATTTGAGATTCATCTCGATGAGTCTTTTCAAGTCACTAATGCATTTGAAAAAAATTCAAATGAATTCTATTTTTACACTTTAAACACTACTTTCGTGGATCACTTGTTGATGATCTTTTTAAGACAAGTATGCATTTGATTTATCATATATTTATTTCAATAAGTCTTTTCAAGACAATAAATCATTTGGAAGTAATTGGAGCGAATACTATTTTCGCATTCCAAACACGACTTTCGCGCATAGCTTGCATATGAATTTTTGAAGGCAAGTATGAATTTGTTTAATCTTAGAGTCTTCATCTCAATGACTCTTTAAAAGTCACTAATTCATTTGAAAGCAATTAAAATGAATTCTATTTTTGCAGTTCGAACTCGACTTTCGTATATAACTTGCTAATTATCATTTAAGGGCACGTATGCGTTTGATTTATTTGAGATTCATCTCGATGAGTCTTTTCAAGTCACTAATGCATTTGAAAAAAATTCAAATGAATTCTATTTTTACACTTTAAACACTACTTTCGTGGATCACTTGTTGATGATCTTTTTAAGACAAGTATGCATTTGATTTATCATATATTTATTTCATTGAGTCTTTTCAAGACTATAAATCATTTGGAAGTAATTGGAGCGAATACTATTTTCGCATTTCAAACACGACTTTCGCGCATAGCTTGCATATTATTTTTTGAACGCAAGTATGAATTTGTTTTATTTTAGTGTCATTATCTCAACGACTTTTTGAAAGTCACTAATTCATTTGAAAGCAATTAAAATGAATTCTATTTTTGCACTTCGAACTCGACTTTCGTACATAACTTGCTAATTATCATTTAAGGGCAAGTATGCATTTGTTTTATTTGAGATTCATGTCAATGAGTCTTTTCAAGTCACTAATGCATTTGAAAAAAATTCAAATGAATTCCATTTTTACACTTTAAACACTACTTTCGCGGATCACTTGTTGATGCTCTTTTTAAGAGAGGCATGCATTTGATTTATCTTATATTTATTTCAATGACTCTTTTCAATACAATAAATCATTTTGAAGCCATTGGAGCGAATACTATTTTCGCATTTCAAACACGACTTTCGCGCACAGCTTGCATATGATTTTTCGATGGCAAGAATGAATTTGTTTAATCTTAGAGTCATCATCTCAATGACTCTTTGAAAGTCAGTAATTCATTTGAACACAATTAAAATGAATTCTATTTTCGCACTCCGAACCCGACTTTCGTACATAACTTGCTAATGATCATTTAAGGGCAAGTATGCGTTTGTTCTATTTGAGATTCATGTCAATGAGTCTTTTCAAGTCCCTAATGCATTTGAAAAAAATTCAAATGAATTCTATTTTTACACTTTAAACACTACTTTCGTGGATCACTTGTTGATGATCTTTTTAAGACAAGTATGCATTTGATTTATCATATATTTATTTCAATGAGTCTTTTCAAGACAATAAATCATTTGGAATTAATTTGAGCGAATACTATTTTCGCATTCCAAACACGACTTTCGCGCATAGCTTGCATATGAATTTTTGAAGGCAAGTATGAATTTGTTTAATCTTAGAGTCATCATCTCAATGACTCTTTGAAAGTCACTAATTCATTTGAAAGCAATTGAAATGAATTCTATTTTCACAGTTCGAACTCGACTTTCGTATATAACTTGCTAATTATCATTTAAGGGCACGTATGCGTTTGTTTTATTTGAGATTCACGTCAATGAGTCTTTTCAAGTCACTAATGCATTTGAAAAAAATTCAAATGAATTCTATTTTTACACTTTAAACCCTACTTTCGTGGATCACTTGTTGATGATCTTTTTAAGACAAGTATGCATTTGATTTATCATATATATATTTCAATGAGTCTTTTCAAGACAATAAATCATTCGGAAGTAATTGGAGCAAATACTATTTTCGCATTTCAAACACGACTATCGCGCATAGCTTGCATATGATTTTTCGATGGCAAGTATGAATTTGTTTAATCTTAGAGTCATCATCTCAATGACTCTTCGAAAGTCGGTAATTCATTTGAACACAATTAAAATGAATTCTATTTTCGCACTTCGAACCCGACTTTCGTACATAACTTGTTAATGATCATTTAAGGGCAAGTATGCGTTTGTTTTATTTGAGATTCATGTCAATGAGTCTTTTCAAGTCACTAATGCATTTGAAAAAAATTCAAATGAATTCTATTTTTACACTTTAAACACTACTTTCGTGGATCACTTGTTGATGATCTTTTTAAGACAAGTATGCATTTGATTTATCATATATTTATTTCAATAAGTCTTTTCAAGACAATAAATCATTTGGAAGTAATTGGAGCGAATACTATTTTCGCATTCCAAACACGACTTTCGCGCATAGCTTGCATATGAATTTTCGAAGGCAAGTATGAATTTGTTTAATCTTAGAGTCATCATCTCAATGACTCTTTGAAAGTCAGTATTTCATTTTAACACAATTAAAATGAATTCTATTTTCGCACTTCGAACCCGACTTTCGTACATAACTTGCTAATGATCATTTAAGGGCAAGTATGCGTTTGTTTTATTTGAGATTCATGCCCATGAGTCTTTTCAAGTCACTAATGCATTTGAAAAAAATTCAAATGAATTCTATTTTTACACTTTAAACACTACTTTCCTGGATCACTTGTTGATGATCTTTTTAAGACAAGTATGCATTTGATTTATCATATATTTATTTCAATGAGTCTTTTCAAGACAATAAATCATTCGGAAGTAATTGGAGCGAATACTATTTTCGCATTTCAAACACGACTATCGCGCATAGCTTGCATATGATTTTTCGAAGGCAAGTATGAATTTGTTTAATCTTAGAGTCATCATCTCAATGACTCTTTGAAAGTCAGTATTTCATTTTAACACAATTAAAATGAATTCTACTTTCACACTTCGAACCCGACTTTCGTACATAACTTGCTAATTATGATTTAAGGGCAAGTATGCGTTTGTTTTATTTGAGATTCATGTCAATGAGTCTTTTCAAGTCACTAATGCATTTGAAAAAAATTCAAATGAATTCTATTTTTACACTATAAACCCTACTTTCGTGGATCACTTGTTGATGATCTTTTTAAGACAGGTATGCATTTGATTTATCATATATTTATTTCAATGAGTCTTTTCAAGACAATAAATCATTTGGAAGTAATTGGAGCGAATACTATTTTCGCATTTCAAACACGACTGTCGCGCATAGCTTGCATATGATTTTTCGAAGGCAAGTATGAATTTGTTTAATCTTAGAGTCATCATCTCAATGACTCTTTGAAAGTCAATATTTCATTTTAACACAATTAAAATGAATTCTATATTCGCACTTCGAACCCGACTTTCGTACATAACTTGCCAATGATCATTTAAGGGCATGTATGCGTTTGTTTTATTTGAGATTCATGTCAATGAGTCTTTTCAAGTCACTAATGCATTTGAAAAAAATTCTAATGAATTCTATTTTTACACTTTAAACCCTACTTTCGTGGATCACTTGTTGATGATCTTTTTAAGACAAGTATGCATTTGATTTATCATATATTTATTTCAATGAGTCTTTTCAAGACAATAAATCATTCGGAGGTAATTCGAGCGAATACTATTTTCGCATTTCAAACACGACGATCGCGCATAGCTTGCATATGATTTTTCGAAGGCAAGTATGAATTTGTTTAATCTTAGAGTCATCATCTCAATGACTCTTTGAAAGTCACTAATTCATATGAACACAATTAAAATGAATTCTACTTTCACACTTCGAACCCGACTTTCGTACATAACTTGCTAATTATGATTTAAGGGCAAGTATGCGTTTGTTTTATTTGAGATTCATGTCAATGAGTCTTTTCAAGTCACTAATGCATTTGAAAAAAATTCAAATGAATTCTATTTTTACACTATAAACCCTACTTTCGTGGATCACTTGTTGATGATCTTTTTAAGACAGGTATGCATTTGATTTATCATATATTTATTTCAATGAGTCTTTTCAAGACAATAAATCATTTGGAATTAATTTGAGCGAATACTATTTTCGCATTCCAAACACGACTTTCGCGCATAGCTTGCATATGAATTTTTGAAGGCAAGTATGAATTTGTTTAATCTTAGAGTCATCATCTCAATGACTCTTTGAAAGTCACTAATTCATTTGAAAGCAATTGAAATGAATTCTATTTTCACAGTTCGAACTCGACTTTCGTATATAACTTGCTAATTATCATTTAAGGGCACGTATGCGTTTGTTTTATTTGAGATTCACGTCAATGAGTCTTTTCAAGTCACTAATGCATTTGAAAAAAATTCAAATGAATTCTATTTTTACACTTTAAACCCTACTTTCGTGGATCACTTGTTGATGATCTTTTTAAGACAAGTATGCATTTGATTTATCATATATATATTTCAATGAGTCTTTTCAAGACAATAAATCATTCGGAAGTAATTGGAGCAAATACTATTTTCGCATTTCAAACACGACTATCGCGCATAGCTTGCATATGATTTTTCGATGGCAAGTATGAATTTGTTTAATCTTAGAGTCATCATCTCAATGACTCTTCGAAAGTCGGTAATTCATTTGAACACAATTAAAATGAATTCTATTTTCGCACTTCGAACCCGACTTTCGTACATAACTTGTTAATGATCATTTAAGGGCAAGTATGCGTTTGTTTTATTTGAGATTCATGTCAATGAGTCTTTTCAAGTCACTAATGCATTTGAAAAAAATTCAAATGAATTCTATTTTTACACTTTAAACACTACTTTCGTGGATCACTTGTTGATGATCTTTTTAAGACAAGTATGCATTTGATTTATCATATATTTATTTCAATAAGTCTTTTCAAGACAATAAATCATTTGGAAGTAATTGGAGCGAATACTATTTTCGCATTCCAAACACGACTTTCGCGCATAGCTTGCATATGAATTTTCGAAGGCAAGTATGAATTTGTTTAATCTTAGAGTCATCATCTCAATGACTCTTTGAAAGTCAGTATTTCATTTTAACACAATTAAAATGAATTCTATTTTCGCACTTCGAACCCGACTTTCGTACATAACTTGCTAATGATCATTTAAGGGCAAGTATGCGTTTGTTTTATTTGAGATTCATGCCCATGAGTCTTTTCAAGTCACTAATGCATTTGAAAAAAATTCAAATGAATTCTATTTTTACACTTTAAACACTACTTTCCTGGATCACTTGTTGATGATCTTTTTAAGACAAGTATGCATTTGATTTATCATATATTTATTTCAATGAGTCTTTTCAAGACAATAAATCATTCGGAAGTAATTGGAGCGAATACTATTTTCGCATTTCAAACACGACTATCGCGCATAGCTTGCATATGATTTTTCGAAGGCAAGTATGAATTTGTTTAATCTTAGAGTCATCATCTCAATGACTCTTTGAAAGTCACTAATTCATATGAACACAATTAAAATGAATTCTACTTTCACACTTCGAACCCGACTTTCGTACATAACTTGCTAATTATGATTTAAGGGCAAGTATGCGTTTGTTTTATTTGAGATTCATGTCAATGAGTCTTTTCAAGTCACTAATGCATTTGAAAAAAATTCAAATGAATTCTATTTTTACACTATAAACCCTACTTTCGTGGATCACTTGTTGATGATCTTTTTAAGACAGGTATGCATTTGATTTATCATATATTTATTTCAATGAGTCTTTTCAAGACAATAAATCATTTGGAAGTAATTGGAGCGAATACTATTTTCGCATTTCAAACACGACTGTCGCGCATAGCTTGCATATGATTTTTCGAAGGCAAGTATGAATTTGTTTAATCTTAGAGTCATCATCTCAATGACTCTTTGAAAGTCAATATTTCATTTTAACACAATTAAAATGAATTCTATATTCGCACTTCGAACCCGACTTTCGTACATAACTTGCCAATGATCATTTAAGGGCATGTATGCGTTTGTTTTATTTGAGATTCATGTCAATGAGTCTTTTCAAGTCACTAATGCATTTGAAAAAAATTCTAATGAATTCTATTTTTACACTTTAAACCCTACTTTCGTGGATCACTTGTTGATGATCTTTTTAAGACAAGTATGCATTTGATTTATCATATATTTATTTCAATGAGTCTTTTCAAGACAATAAATCATTCGGAGGTAATTCGAGCGAATACTATTTTCGCATTTCAAACACGACTATCGCGCATAGCTTGCATATGATTTTTCGAAGGCAAGTATGAATTTGTTTAATCTTAGAGTCATCATCTCAATGACTCTTTGAAAGTCACTAATTCATATGAACACAATTAAAATGAATTCTACTTTCACACTTCGAACCCGACTTTCGTACATAACTTGCTAATTATGATTTAAGGGCAAGTATGCGTTTGTTTTATTTGAGATTCATGTCAATGAGTCTTTTCAAGTCACTAATGCATTTGAAAAAAATTCAAATGAATTCTATTTTTACACTATAAACCCTACTTTCGTGGATCACTTGTTGATGATCTTTTTAAGACAGGTATGCATTTGATTTATCATATATTTATTTCAATGAGTCTTTTCAAGACAATAAATCATTTGGAAGTAATTGGAGCGAATACTATTTTCGCATTTCAAACACGACTGTCGCGCATAGCTTGCATATGATTTTTCGAAGGCAAGTATGAATTTGTTTAATCTTAGAGTCATCATCTCAATGACTCTTTGAAAGTCAATATTTCATTTTAACACAATTAAAATGAATTCTATATTCGCACTTCGAACCCGACTTTCGTACATAACTTGCCAATGATCATTTAAGGGCATGTATGCGTTTGTTTTATTTGAGATTCATGTCAATGAGTCTTTTCAAGTCACTAATGCATTTGAAAAAAATTCTAATGAATTCTATTTTTACACTTTAAACCCTACTTTCGTGGATCACTTGTTGATGATCTTTTTAAGACAAGTATGCATTTGATTTATCATATATTTATTTCAATGAGTCTTTTCAAGACAATAAATCATTCGGAGGTAATTCGAGCGAATACTATTTTCGCATTTCAAACACGACTATCGCGCATAGCTTGCATATGATTTTTCGAAGGCAAGTATGAATTTGTTTAATCTTAGAGTCATCATCTCAATGACTCTTTGAAAGTCACTAATTCATATGAACACAATTAAAATGAATTCTACTTTCACACTTCGAACCCGACTTTCGTACATAACTTGCTAATTATGATTTAAGGGCAAGTATGCGTTTGTTTTATTTGAGATTCATGTCAATGAGTCTTTTCAAGTCACTAATGCATTTGAAAAAAATTCAAATGAATTCTATTTTTACACTATAAACCCTACTTTCGTGGATCACTTGTTGATGATCTTTTTAAGACAGGTATGCATTTGATTTATCATATATTTATTTCAATGAGTCTTTTCAAGACAATAAATCATTTGGAAGTAATTGGAGCGAATACTATTTTCGCATTTCAAACACGACTGTCGCGCATAGCTTGCATATGATTTTTCGAAGGCAAGTATGAATTTGTTTAATCTTAGAGTCATCATCTCAATGACTCTTTGAAAGTCAATATTTCATTTTAACACAATTAAAATGAATTCTATATTCGCACTTCGAACCCGACTTTCGTACATAACTTGCCAATGATCATTTAAGGGCATGTATGCGTTTGTTTTATTTGAGATTCATGTCAATGAGTCTTTTCAAGTCACTAATGCATTTGAAAAAAATTCTAATGAATTCTATTTTTACACTTTAAACCCTACTTTCATGGATCACTTGTTGATGATCTTTTTAAGACAAGTATGCATTTGATTTATCATATATTTATTTCAATGAGTCTTTTCAAGACAATAAATCATTCGGAAGTAATTGGAGCGAATACTATTTTCGCATTTCAAACACGACTATCGCGCATAGCTTGCATATGATTTTTCGAAGGCAAGTATGAATTTGTTTAATCTTAGAGTCATCATCTCAATGACTCTTTGAAAGTCACTAATTCATATGAACACAATTAAAATGAATTCTACTTTCACACTTCGAACCCGACTTTCGTACATAACTTGCTAATTATGATTTAAGGGCAAGTATGCATTTGTTTTATTTGAGATTCATGTCAATGAGTCTTTTCAAGTCACTAATGCATTTGAAAAAAATTCAAATGAATTCTATTTTTACACTTTAAACCCTACTTTCGTGGATCACTTGTTGATGATCTTTTTAAGACAAGTATGCATTTGATTTATCATATATTTATTTCAATGAGTCTTTTCAAGACAATAAATCATTCGGAAGTAATTGGAGCGAATACTATATTCGCATTGCAAACACGACTATCGCGCATAGCTTGCATATCATTTTTCGAAGGCAAGTATGAATTTGTTTAATCTTAGAGTCATCATCTCAATGACTCTTTGAAAGTCAGTATTTCATTTTAACACAATTAAAATGAATTCTATTTTCGCACTTCGAACCCGACTTTCGTACATAACTTGCTAATGATCATTTAAGGGCAAGTATGCGTTTGTTTTATTTGAGATTCATGCCCATGAGTCTTTTCAAGTCACTAATGCATTTGAAAAAAATTCAAATGAATTCTATTTTTACACTTTAAACACTACTTTCGTGGATCACTTGTTGATGATCTTTTTAAGACAAGTATGCATTTGATTTATCATATATTTATTTCAATAAGTCTTTTCAAGACAATAAATCATTTGGAAGTAATTGGAGCGAATACTATTTTCGCATTTCAAACACGACTATCGCGCATAGCTTGCATATGATTTTTCGAAGGCAAGTATGAATTTGTTTAATCTTAGAGTCATCATCTCAATGACTCTTTGAAAGTCACTAATTCATATGAACACAATTAAAATGAATTCTACTTTCACACTTCGAACCCGACTTTCGTACATAACTTGCTAATTATGATTTAAGGGCAAGTATGCGTTTGTTTTATTTGAGATTCATGTCAATGAGTCTTTTCAAGTCACTAATGCATTTGAAAAAAATTCAAATGAATTCTATTTTTACACTATAAACCCTACTTTCGTGGATCACTTGTTGATGATCTTTTTAAGACAGGTATGCATTTGATTTATCATATATTTATTTCAATGAGTCTTTTCAAGACAATAAATCATTTGGAAGTAATTGGAGCGAATACTATTTTCGCATTTCAAACACGACTGTCGCGCATAGCTTGCATATGATTTTTCGAAGGCAAGTATGAATTTGTTTAATCTTAGAGTCATCATCTCAATGACTCTTTGAAAGTCAATATTTCATTTTAACACAATTAAAATGAATTCTATATTCGCACTTCGAACCCGACTTTCGTACATAACTTGCCAATGATCATTTAAGGGCATGTATGCGTTTGTTTTATTTGAGATTCATGTCAATGAGTCTTTTCAAGTCACTAATGCATTTGAAAAAAATTCTAATGAATTCTATTTTTACACTTTAAACCCTACTTTCGTGGATCACTTGTTGATGATCTTTTTAAGACAAGTATGCATTTGATTTATCATATATTTATTTCAATGAGTCTTTTCAAGACAATAAATCATTCGGAAGTAATTGGAGCGAATACTATTTTCGCATTTCAAACACGACTATCGCGCATAGCTTGCATATGATTTTTCGAAGGCAAGTATGAATTTGTTTAATCTTAGAGTCATCGTCTCAATGACTCTTTGAAAGTCACTAATTCATATGAACACAATTAAAATGAATTCTACTTTCACACTTCGAACCCGACTTTCGTACATAACTTGCTAATTATGATTTAAGGGCAAGTATGCATTTGTTTTATTTGAGATTCATGTCAATGAGTCTTTTCAAGTCACTAATGCATTTGAAAAAAATTCAAATGAATTCTATTTTTACACTATAAACCCTACTTTCGTGGATCACTTGTTGATGATCTTTTTAAGACAGGTATGCATTTGATTTATCATATATTTATTTCAATGAGTCTTTTCAAGACAATAAATCATTTGGAAGTAATTGGAGCGAATACTATTTTCGCATTTCAAACACGACTGTCGCGCATAGCTTGCATATGATTTTTCGAAGGCAAGTATGAATTTGTTTAATCTTAGAGTCATCATCTCAATGACTCTTTGAAAGTCAGTATTTCATTTTAACACAATTAAAATGAATTCTATATTCGCACTTCGAACCCGACTTTCGTACATAACTTGCCAATGATCATTTAAGGGCATGTATGCGTTTGTTTTATTTGAGATTCATGTCAATGAGTCTTTTCAAGTCACTAATGCATTTGAAAAAAATTCAAATGAATTCTATTTTTACACTTTAAACCCTACTTTCGTGGATCACTTGTTGATGATCTTTTTAAGACAAGTATGCATTTGATTTATCATATATATATTTCAATGAGTCTTTTCAAGACAATAAATCATTCGGAAGTAATTGGAGCGAATACTATTTTCGCATTTCAAACACGACTATCGCGCATAGCTTGCATATGATTTTTCGAAGGCAAGTATGAATTTGTTTAATCTTAGAGTCATCATCTCAATGACTCTTTGAAAGTCGGTAATTCATTTGAACACAATTAAAATGAATTCTATTTTCGCACTTCGAACCCGACTTTCGTACATAACTTGCTAATGATCATTTAAGGGCAAGTATGCGTTTGTTTTATTTGAGATTCATGTCAATGAGTCTTTTCAAGTCACTAATGCATTTGAAAAAAATTCAAATGAATTCTATTTTTACACTTTAAACCCTACTTTCGTGGATCACTTGTTGATGATCTTTTTAAGACAAGTATGCATTTGATTTATCATATATTTATTTCAATGAGTCTTTTCAAGACAATAAATCATTCGGAAGTAATTGGAGCGAATACTATTTTCGCATTTCAAACACGACTATCGCGCATAGCTTGCATATGATTTTTCGAAGGCAAGTATGAATTTGTTTAATCTTAGAGTCATCATCTCAATGACTCTTTGAAAGTCACTAATTCATATGAACACAATTAAAATGAATTCTACTTTCACACTTCGAACCCGACTTTCGTACATAACTTGCTAATTATGATTTAAGGGCAAGTATGCGTTTGTTTTATTTGAGATTCATGTCAATGAGTCTTTTCAAGTCACTAATGCATTTGAAAAAAATTCAAATGAATTCTATTTTTACACTATAAACCCTACTTTCGTGGATCACTTGTTGATGATCTTTTTAAGACAGGTATGCATTTGATTTATCATATATTTATTTCAATGAGTCTTTTCAAGACAATAAATCATTTGGAAGTAATTGGAGCGAATACTATTTTCGCATTTCAAACACGACTGTCGCGCATAGCTTGCATATCATTTTTCGAAGGCAAGTATGAATTTGTTTAATCTTAGAGTCATCATCTCAATGACTCTTTGAAAGTCAATATTTCATTTTAACACAATTAAAATGAATTCTATATTCGCACTTCGAACCCGACTTTCGTACATAACTTGCCAATGATCATTTAAGGGCATGTATGCGTTTGTTTTATTTGAGATTCATGTCAATGAGTCTTTTCAAGTCACTAATGCATTTGAAAAAAATTCTAATGAATTCTATTTTTACACTTTAAACCCTACTTTCGTGGATCACTTGTTGATGATCTTTTTAAGACAAGTATGCATTTGATTTATCATATATTTATTTCAATGAGTCTTTTCAAGACAATAAATCATTCGGAGGTAATTGGAGCGAATACTATTTTCGCATTTCAAACACGACTATCGCGCATAGCTTGCATATGATTTTTCGAAGGCAAGTATGAATTTGTTTAATCTTAGAGTCATCATCTCAATGACTCTTTGAAAGTCACTAATTCATATGAACACAATTAAAATGAATTCTACTTTCACACTTCGAACCCGACTTTCGTACATAACTTGCTAATTATGATTTAAGGGCAAGTATGCGTTTGTTTTATTTGAGATTCATGTCAATGAGTCTTTTCAAGTCACTAATGCATTTGAAAAAAATTCAAATGAATTCTATTTTTACACTATAAACCCTACTTTCGTGGATCACTTGTTGATGATCTTTTTAAGACAGGTATGCATTTGATTTATCATATATTTATTTCAATGAGTCTTTTCAAGACAATAAATCATTTGGAAGTAATTGGAGCGAATACTATTTTCGCATTTCAAACACGACTGTCGCGCATAGCTTGCATATGATTTTTCGAAGGCAAGTATGAATTTGTTTAATCTTAGAGTCATCATCTCAATGACTCTTTGAAAGTCAATATTTCATTTTAACACAATTAAAATGAATTCTATATTCGCACTTCGAACCCGACTTTCGTACATAACTTGCCAATGATCATTTAAGGGCATGTATGCGTTTGTTTTATTTGAGATTCATGTCAATGAGTCTTTTCAAGTCACTAATGCATTTGAAAAAAATTCTAATGAATTCTATTTTTACACTTTAAACCCTACTTTCGTGGATCACTTGTTGATGATCTTTTTAAGACAAGTATGCATTTGATTTATCATATATTTATTTCAATGAGTCTTTTCAAGACAATAAATCATTCGGAAGTAATTGGAGCGAATACTATTTTCGCATTTCAAACACGACTATCGCGCATAGCTTGCATATGATTTTTCGAAGGCAAGTATGAATTTGTTTAATCTTAGAGTCATCATCTCAATGACTCTTTGAAAGTCACTAATTCATATGAACACAATTAAAATGAATTCTACTTTCACACTTCGAACCCGACTTTCGTACATAACTTGCTAATTATGATTTAAGGGCAAGTATGCATTTGTTTTATTTGAGATTCATGTCAATGAGTCTTTTCAAGTCACTAATGCATTTGAAAAAAATTCAAATGAATTCTATTTTTACACTTTAAACCCTACTTTCGTGGATCACTTGTTGATGATCTTTTTAAGACAAGTATGCATTTGATTTATCATATATTTATTTCAATGAGTCTTTTCAAGACAATAAATCATTCGGAAGTAATTGGAGCGAATACTATATTCGCATTGCAAACACGACTATCGCGCATAGCTTGCATATCATTTTTCGAAGGCAAGTATGAATTTGTTTAATCTTAGAGTCATCATCTCAATGACTCTTTGAAAGTCAGTATTTCATTTTAACACAATTAAAATGAATTCTATTTTCGCACTTCGAACCCGACTTTCGTACATAACTTGCTAATGATCATTTAAGGGCAAGTATGCGTTTGTTTTATTTGAGATTCATGCCCATGAGTCTTTTCAAGTCACTAATGCATTTGAAAAAAATTCAAATGAATTCTATTTTTACACTTTAAACACTACTTTCGTGGATCACTTGTTGATGATCTTTTTAAGACAAGTATGCATTTGATTTATCATATATTTATTTCAATAAGTCTTTTCAAGACAATAAATCATTTGGAAGTAATTGGAGCGAATACTATTTTCGCATTCCAAACACGACTTTCGCGCATAGCTTGCATATGAATTTTTGAAGGCAAGTATGAATTTGTTTAATCTTAGAGTCTTCATCTCAATGACTCTTTAAAAGTCACTAATTCATTTGAAAGCAATTAAAATGAATTCTATTTTTGCAGTTCGAACTCGACTTTCGTATATAACTTGCTAATTATCATTTAAGGGCACGTATGCGTTTGATTTATTTGAGATTCATCTCGATGAGTCTTTTCAAGTCACTAATGCATTTGAAAAAAATTCAAATGAATTCTATTTTTACACTTTAAACACTACTTTCGTGGATCACTTGTTGATGATCTTTTTAAGACAAGTATGCATTTGATTTATCATATATTTATTTCATTGAGTCTTTTCAAGACTATAAATCATTTGGAAGTAATTGGAGCGAATACTATTTTCGCATTTCAAACACGACTTTCGCGCATAGCTTGCATATTATTTTTTGAACGCAAGTATGAATTTGTTTTATTTTAGTGTCATTATCTCAACGACTTTTTGAAAGTCACTAATTCATTTGAAAGCAATTAAAATGAATTCTATTTTTGCACTTCGAACTCGACTTTCGTACATAACTTGCTAATTATGATTTAAGGGCAAGTATGCATTTGTTTTATTTGAGATTCATGTCAATGAGTCTTTTCAAGTCACTAATGCATTTGAAAAAAATTCAAATGAATTCCATTTTTACACTTTAAACACTACTTTCGCGGATCACTTGTTGATGCTCTTTTTAAGAGAGGCATGCATTTGATTTATCTTATATTTATTTCAATGACTCTTTTCAATACAATAAATCATTTTGAAGCCATTGGAGCGAATACTATTTTCGCATTTCAAACACGACTTTCGCGCACAGCTTGCATATGATTTTTCGATGGCAAGTATGAATTTGTTTAATCTTAGAGTCATCATCTCAATGACTCTTTGAAAGTCAGTAATTCATTTGAACACAATTAAAATGAATTCTATTTTCGCACTCCGAACCCGACTTTCGTACATAACTTGCTAATGATCATTTAAGGGCAAGTATGCGTTTGTTCTATTTGAGATTCATGTCAATGAGTCTTTTCAAGTCCCTAATGCATTTGAAAAAAATTCAAATGAATTCTATTTTTACACTTTAAACACTACTTTCGTGGATCACTTGTTGATGATCTTTTTAAGACAAGTATGCATTTGATTTATCATATATTTATTTCAATGAGTCTTTTCAAGACAATAAATCATTTGGAATTAATTTGAGCGAATACTATTTTCGCATTCCAAACACGACTTTCGCGCATAGCTTGCATATGAATTTTTGAAGGCAAGTATGAATTTGTTTAATCTTAGAGTCATCATCTCAATGACTCTTTGAAAGTCACTAATTAATTTGAAAGCAATTGAAATGAATTCTATTTTCACAGTTCGAACTCGACTTTCGTATATAACTTGCTAATTATCATTTAAGGGCACGTATGCGTTTGTTTTATTTGAGATTCACGTCAATGAGTCTTTTCAAGTCACTAATGCATTTGAAAAAAATTCAAATGAATTCTATTTTTACACTTTAAACCCTACTTTCGTGGATCACTTGTTGATGATCTTTTTAAGACAAGTATGCATTTGATTTATCATATATATATTTCAATGAGTCTTTTCAAGACAATAAATCATTCGGAAGTAATTGGAGCAAATACTATTTTCGCATTTCAAACACGACTATCGCGCATAGCTTGCATATGATTTTTCGATGGCAAGTATGAATTTGTTTAATCTTAGAGTCATCATCTCAATGACTCTTCGAAAGTCGGTAATTCATTTGAACACAATTAAAATGAATTCTATTTTCGCACTTCGAACCCGACTTTCGTACATAACTTGCTAATGATCATTTAAGGGCAAGTATGCGTTTGTTTTATTTGAGATTCATGTCAATGAGTCTTTTCAAGTCACTAATGCATTTGAAAAAAATTCAAATGAATTCTATTTTTACACTTTAAACACTACTTTCGTGGATCACTTGTTGATGATCTTTTTAAGACAAGTATGCATTTGATTTATCATATATTTATTTCAATAAGTCTTTTCAAGACAATAAATCATTTGGAAGTAATTGGAGCGAATACTATTTTCGCATTCCAAACACGACTTTCGCGCATAGCTTGCATATGAATTTTTGAAGGCAAGTATGAATTTGTTTAATCTTAGAGTCTTCATCTCAATGACTCTTTAAAAGTCACTAATTCATTTGAAAGCAATTAAAATGAATTCTATTTTTGCAGTTCGAACTCGACTTTCGTATATAACTTGCTAATTATCATTTCAGGGCATGTATGCATTTGTTTTATTTGAGATTCATGTCAATGAGTCTTTTCAAGTCACTAATGCATTTGAAAAAAATTCAAATGAATTCTATTTTTACACTTTAAACCCTACTTTCCTGGATCACTTGTTGATGATCTTTTTAAGACAAGTATGCATTTGATTTATCATATATTTATTTCAATGAGTCTTTTCAAGACAATAAATCATTCGGAAGTAATTGGAGCGAATACTATTTTCGCATTTCAAACACGACTATCGCGCATAGCTTGCATATGATTTTTCGAAGGCAAGTATGAATTTGTTTAATCTTAGAGTCATCATCTCAATGACTCTTTGAAAGTCACTAATTCATATGAACACAATTAAAATGAATTCTACTTTCACACTTCGAACCCGACTTTCGTACATAACTTGCTAATTATGATTTAAGGGCAAGTATGCGTTTGTTTTATTTGAGATTCATGTCAATGAGTCTTTTCAAGTCACTAATGCATTTGAAAAAAATTCAAATGAATTCTATTTTTACACTATAAACCCTACTTTCGTGGATCACTTGTTGATGATCTTTTTAAGACAGGTATGCATTTGATTTATCATATATTTATTTCAATGAGTCTTTTCAAGACAATAAATCATTTGGAAGTAATTGGAGCGAATACTATTTTCGCATTTCAAACACGACTGTCGCGCATAGCTTGCATATGATTTTTCGAAGGCAAGTATGAATTTGTTTAATCTTAGAGTCATCATCTCAATGACTCTTTGAAAGTCAATATTTCATTTTAACACAATTAAAATGAATTCTATATTCGCACTTCGAACCCGACTTTCGTACATAACTTGCCAATGATCATTTAAGGGCATGTATGCGTTTGTTTTATTTGAGATTCATGTCAATGAGTCTTTTCAAGTCACTAATGCATTTGAAAAAAATTCTAATGAATTCTATTTTTACACTTTAAACCCTACTTTCGTGGATCACTTGTTGATGATCTTTTTAAGACAAGTATGCATTTGATTTATCATATATTTATTTCAATGAGTCTTTTCAAGACAATAAATCATTCGGAAGTAATTGGAGCGAATACTATTTTCGCATTTCAAACACGACTATCGCGCATAGCTTGCATATGATTTTTCGAAGGCAAGTATGAATTTGTTTAATCTTAGAGTCATCATCTCAATGACTCTTTGAAAGTCACTAATTCATATGAACACAATTAAAATGAATTCTACTTTCACACTTCGAACCCGACTTTCGTACATAACTTGCTAATTATGATTTAAGGGCAAGTATGCATTTGTTTTATTTGAGATTCATGTCAATGAGTCTTTTCAAGTCACTAATGCATTTGAAAAAAATTCAAATGAATTCTATTTTTACACTATAAACCCTACTTTCGTGGATCACTTGTTGATGATCTTTTTAAGACAGGTATGCATTTGATTTATCATATATTTATTTCAATGAGTCTTTTCAAGACAATAAATCATTTGGAAGTAATTGGAGCGAATACTATTTTCGCATTTCAAACACGACTGTCGCGCATAGCTTGCATATGATTTTTCGAAGGCAAGTATGAATTTGTTTAATCTTAGAGTCATCATCTCAATGACTCTTTGAAAGTCAGTATTTCATTTTAACACAATTAAAATGAATTCTATATTCGCACTTCGAACCCGACTTTCGTACATAACTTGCCAATGATCATTTAAGGGCATGTATGCGTTTGTTTTATTTGAGATTCATGTCAATGAGTCTTTTCAAGTCACTAATGCATTTGAAAAAAATTCAAATGAATTCTATTTTTACACTTTAAACCCTACTTTCGTGGATCACTTGTTGATGATCTTTTTAAGACAAGTATGCATTTGATTTATCATATATTTATTTCAATGAGTCTTTTCAAGACAATAAATCATTCGGAAGTAATTGGAGCGAATACTATTTTCGCATTGCAAACACGACTATCGCGCATAGCTTGCATATCATTTTTCGAAGGCAAGTATGAATTTGTTTAATCTTAGAGTCATCATCTCAATGACTCTTTGAAAGTCAGTATTTCATTTTAACACAATTAAAATGAATTCTATTTTCGCACTTCGAACCCGACTTTCGTACATAACTTGCTAATGATCATTTAAGGGCAAGTATGCGTTTGTTTTATTTGAGATTCATGTCAATGAGTCTTTTCAAGTCACTAATGCATTTGAAAAAAATTCAAATGAATTCAATTTTTACATTTTAAACACTACTTTCGCGGATCACTTGTTGATGCTCTTTTTAAGACAAGTATGCATTTGATTTATCATATATTTATTTCAATAAGTCTTTTCAAGACAATAAATCATTTGGAAGTAATTGGAGCGAATACTATTTTCGCATTTCAAACACGACTATCGCGCATAGCTTGCATATGATTTTTCGATGGCAAGTATGAATTTGTTTAATCTTAGAGTCATCATCTCAATGACTCTTTGAAAGTCAATATTTCATTTTAACACAATTAAAATGAATTCTATTTTCGCACTTCGAGCCCGACTTTCGTACATAACTTGCTAATGATCATTTAAGGGCAAGAATGCGTTTGTTTTATTTGAGATTCATGTCAATGAGTCTTTTCAAGTCACTAATGCATTTTAAAAAAATTCAAATGAATTCTGTTTTTACACTTTAAACCCTACTTTCGTGGATCACTTGTTGATGCTCTTTTTAAGACAAGTATGCATTTGATTTATCATATATTTATTTCAATGAGTCTTTTCAAGACAATAAATCATTCGGAAGTAATTGGAGCGAATACTATTTTCGCATTGCAAACACGACTATCGCGCATAGCTTGCATATGATTTTTCGAAGGCAAGTATGAATTTTTTTAATCTTAGAGTCATCATCTCAATGACTCTTTGAAAGTCAGTATTTCATTTTAACACAATTAAAATGAATTCTATTTTCGCACTTCGAACCCGACTTTCGTACATAAATTGCTAATGATCATTTAAGGGCAAGTATGCGTTTGTTTTATTTGAGATTCATGTCAATGAGTCTTTTCAAGTCACTAATGCATTTGAAAAAAATTCAAATGAATTCAATTTTTACATTTTAAACACTACTTTCGCGGATCACTTGTTGATGCTCTTTTTAAGACAAGTATGCATTTGATTTATCATATATTTATTTCAATGAGTCTTTTCAGGACAATAAATCATTTGGAAGTAATTGGAGCGAATACTACTTTCGCATTTCAAACACGACTATCGCGCATAGCTTGCATATGATTTTTCGATGGCAAGTATGAATTTGTTTAATCTTAGAGTCATCATCTCAATGACTCTTTGAAAGTCAGTAATTCATTTGAACACAATTAAAATGAATTCTATTTTCGCACTTCGAACCCGACTTTCGTACTTAACTTGCTAATTATCATTTAAGGGCAAGTATGTGTTTGTTTTATTTGAGATTCATGTCAATGAGTCTTTTCAAGTCACTAATGCATTTGAAAAAAATTCAAATGAATTCAATTTTTACATTTTAAACACTACTTTCGCAGATCACTTGTTGATGCTCTTTTTAAGACAAGTATGCATTTGATTTATCATATATTTATTTCAATGAGTCTTTTCAGGACAATAAATCATTTGGAAGTAATTCGAGCGAATACTACTTTCGCATTTCAAACACGACTATCGCGCATAGCTTGCATATGATTTTTCGATGGCAAGTATGAATTTGTTTAATCTTAGAGTCATCATCTCAATGACTCTTTGAAAGTCAGTAATTCATTTGAACACAATTAAAATGAATTCTATTTTCGCACTTCGAACCCGACTTTCGTACTTAACTTGCTAATTATCATTTAAGGGCAAGTATGTGTTTGTTTTATTTGAGATTCATGTCAATGAGTCTTTTCAAGTCACTAATGCATTTGAAAAAAATTCAAATGAATTCTATTTTTACACTATAAACCCTACTTTCGTGGATCACTTGTTGATGATCTTTTTAAGACAGGTATGCATTTGATTTATCATATATTTATTTCAATGAGTCTTTTCAAGACAATAAATCATTTGGAAGTAATTGGAGCGAATACTATTTTCGCATTTCAAACACGACTGTCGCGCATAGCTTGCATATGATTTTTCGAAAGCAAGTATGAATTTGTTTAATCTTAGAGTCATCATCTCAATGACTCTTTGAAAGTCAATATTTCATTTTAACACAATTAAAATGAATTCTATATTCGCACTTCGAACCCGACTTTCGTACATAACTTGCCAATGATCATTTAAGGGCATGTATGCGTTTGTTTTATTTGAGATTCATGTCAATGAGTCTTTTCAAGTCACTAATGCATTTGAAAAAAATTCTAATGAATTCTATTTTTACACTTTAAACCCTACTTTCGTGGATCACTTGTTGATGCTCTTTTTAAGACAAGTATGCATTTGATTTATCATATATTTATTTCAATGAGTCTTTTCAAGACAATAAATCATTCGGAAGTAATTGGAGCGAATACTATTTTCGCATTGCAAACACGACTATCGCGCATAGCTTGCATATGATTTTTCGAAGGCAAGTATGAATTTTTTTAATCTTAGAGTCATCATCTCAATGACTCTTTGAAAGTCAGTATTTCATTTTAACACAATTAAAATGAATTCTATTTTCGCACTTCGAACCCGACTTTCGTACATAAATTGCTAATGATCATTTAAGGGCAAGTATGCGTTTGTTTTATTTGAGATTCATGTCAATGAGTCTTTTCAAGTCACTAATGCATTTGAAAAAAATTCAAATGAATTCAATTTTTACATTTTAAACACTACTTTCGCGGATCACTTGTTGATGCTCTTTTTAAGACAAGTATGCATTTGATTTATCATATATTTATTTCAATGAGTCTTTTCAGGACAATAAATCATTTGGAAGTAATTGGAGCGAATACTACTTTCGCATTTCAAACACGACTATCGCGCATAGCTTGCATATGATTTTTCGATGGCAAGTATGAATTTGTTTAATCTTAGAGTCATCATCTCAATGACTCTTTGAAAGTCAGTAATTCATTTGAACACAATTAAAATGAATTCTATTTTCGCACTTCGAACCCGACTTTCGTACTTAACTTGCTAATTATCATTTAAGGGCAAGTATGTGTTTGTTTTATTTGAGATTCATGTCAATGAGTCTTTTCAAGTCACTAATGCATTTGAAAAAAATTCAAATGAATTCAATTTTTACATTTTAAACACTACTTTCGCGGATCACTTGTTGATGCTCTTTTTAAGACAAGTATGCATTTGATTTATCATATATTTATTTCAATGAGTCTTTTCAGGACAATAAATCATTTGGAAGTAATTCGAGCGAATACTACTTTCGCATTTCAAACACGACTATCGCGCATAGCTTGCATATGATTTTTCGATGGCAAGTATGAATTTGTTTAATCTTAGAGTCATCATCTCAATGACTCTTTGAAAGTCAGTAATTCATTTGAACACAATTAAAATGAATTCTATTTTCGCACTTCGAACCCGACTTTCGTACTTAACTTGCTAATTATCATTTAAGGGCAAGTATGTGTTTGTTTTATTTGAGATTCATGTCAATGAGTCTTTTCAAGTCACTAATGCATTTGAAAAAAATTCAAATGAATTCTATTTTTACACTATAAACCCTACTTTCGTGGATCACTTGTTGATGATCTTTTTAAGACAGGTATGCATTTGATTTATCATATATTTATTTCAATGAGTCTTTTCAAGACAATAAATCATTTGGAAGTAATTGGAGCGAATACTATTTTCGCATTTCAAACACGACTGTCGCGCATAGCTTGCATATGATTTTTCGAAGGCAAGTATGAATTTGTTTAATCTTAGAGTCATCATCTCAATGACTCTTTGAAAGTCAATATTTCATTTTAACACAATTAAAATGAATTCTATATTCGCACTTCGAACCCGACTTTCGTACATAACTTGCCAATGATCATTTAAGGGCATGTATGCGTTTGTTTTATTTGAGATTCATGTCAATGAGTCTTTTCAAGTCACTAATGCATTTGAAAAAAATTCTAATGAATTCTATTTTTACACTTTAAACCCTACTTTCGTGGATCACTTGTTGATGATCTTTTTAAGACAAGTATGCATTTGATTTATCATATATTTATTTCAATGAGTCTTTTCAAGACAATAAATCATTCGGAAGTAATTGGAGCGAATACTATTTTCGCATTTCAAACACGACTATCGCGCATAGCTTGCATATGATTTTTCGAAGGCAAGTATGAATTTGTTTAATCTTAGAGTCATCATCTCAATGACTCTTTGAAAGTCACTAATTCATATGAACACAATTAAAATGAATTCTACTTTCACACTTCGAACCCGACTTTCGTACATAACTTGCTAATTATGATTTAAGGGCAAGTATGCATTTGTTTTATTTGAGATTCATGTCAATGAGTCTTTTCAAGTCACTAATGCATTTGAAAAAAAATCAAATGAATTCTATTTTTACACTATAAACCCTACTTTCGTGGATCACTTGTTGATGATCTTTTTAAGACAGGTATGCATTTGATTTATCATATATTTATTTCAATGAGTCTTTTCAAGACAATAAATCATTTGGAAGTAATTGGAGCGAATACTATTTTCGCATTTCAAACACGACTGTCGCGCATAGCTTGCATATGATTTTTCGAAGGCAAGTATGAATTTGTTTAATCTTAGAGTCATCATCTCAATGACTCTTTGAAAGTCAGTATTTCATTTTAACACAATTAAAATGAATTCTATATTCGCACTTCGAACCCGACTTTCGTACATAACTTGCCAATGATCATTTAAGGGCATGTATGCGTTTGTTTTATTTGAGATTCATGTCAATGAGTCTTTTCAAGTCACTAATGCATTTGAAAAAAATTCAAATGAATTCTATTTTTACACTTTAAACCCTACTTTCGTGGATCACTTGTTGATGATCTTTTTAAGACAAGTATGCATTTGATTTATCATATATTTATTTCAATGAGTCTTTTCAAGACAATAAATCATTCGGAAGTAATTGGAGCGAATACTATTTTCGCATTGCAAACACGACTATCGCGCATAGCTTGCATATCATTTTTCGAAGGCATGTATGAATTTGTTTAATCTTAGAGTCATCATCTCAATGACTCTTTGAAAGTCAGTATTTCATTTTAACACAATTAAAATGAATTCTATTTTCGCACTTCGAACCCGACTTTCGTACATAACTTGCTAATGATCATTTTAGGGCAAGTATGCGTTTGTTTTATTTGAGATTCATGTCAATGAGTCTTTTCAAGTCACTAATGCATTTGAAAAAAATTCAAATGAATTCAATTTTTACATTTTAAACACTACTTTCGCGGATCACTTGTTGATGCTCTTTTTAAGACAAGTATGCATTTGATTTATCATATATTTATTTCAATAAGTCTTTTCAAGACAATAAATCATTTGGAAGTAATTGGAGCGAATACTATTTTCGCATTTCAAACACGACTATCGCGCATAGCTTGCATATGATTTTTCGATGGCAAGTATGAATTTGTTTAATCTTAGAGTCATCATCTCAATGACTCTTTGAAAGTCAATATTTCATTTTAACACAATTAAAATGAATTCTATTTTCGCACTTCGAGCCCGACTTTCGTACATAACTTGCTAATGATCATTTAAGGGCAAGAATGCGTTTGTTTTATTTGAGATTCATGTCAATGAGTCTTTTCAAGTCACTAATGCATTTTAAAAAAATTCAAATGAATTCTGTTTTTACACTTTAAACCCTACTTTCGTGGATCACTTGTTGATGCTCTTTTTAAGACAAGTATGCATTTGATTTATCATATATTTATTTCAATGAGTCTTTTCAAGACAATAAATCATTCGGAAGTAATTGGAGCGAATACTATTTTCGCATTGCAAACACGACTATCGCGCATAGCTTGCATATGATTTTTCGAAGGCAAGTATGAATTTTTTTAATCTTAGAGTCATCATCTCAATGACTCTTTGAAAGTCAGTATTTCATTTTAACACAATTAAAATGAATTCTATTTTCGCACTTCGAACCCGACTTTCGTACATAACTTGCTAATGATCATTTAAGGGCAAGTATGCGTTTGTTTTATTTGAGATTCATGTCAATGAGTCTTTTCAAGTCACTAATGCATTTGAAAAAAATTCAAATGAATTCAATTTTTACATTTTAAACACTACTTTCGCGGATCACTTGTTGATGCTCTTTTTAAGACAAGTATGCATTTGATTTATCATATATTTATTTCAATGAGTCTTTTCAGGACAATAAATCATTTGGAAGTAATTGGAGCGAATACTACTTTCGCATTTCAAACACGACTATCGCGCATAGCTTGCATATGATTTTTCGATGGCAAGTATGAATTTGTTTAATCTTAGAGTCATCATCTCAATGACTCTTTGAAAGTCAGTAATTCATTTGAACACAATTAAAATGAATTCTATTTTCGCACTTCGAACCCGACTTTCGTACTTAACTTGCTAATTATCATTTAAGGGCAAGTATGTGTTTGTTTTATTTGAGATTCATGTCAATGAGTCTTTTCAAGTCACTAATGCATTTGAAAAAAATTCAAATGAATTCTATTTTTACACTTTAAACCCTACTTTCGTGGATCACTTGTTGATGATCTTTTTAAGACAAGTATGCATTTGATTTATCATATATTTATTTCAATGAGTCTTTTCAAGACAATAAATCATTCGGAAGTAATTGGAGCGAATACTATTTTCGCATCTCAAACAAGACTATCGCGCATAGCTTGCATATGATTTTTCGAAGGCAAGTATGAATTTGTTTAATCTTAGAGTCATCATCTCAATGACTCTTTGAAAGTCAGTATTTCATTTTAACACAATTAAAATGAATTCTATATTCGCACTTCGAACCCGACTTTCGTACATAACTTGCCAATGATCATTTATGGGCATGTATGCGTTTGTTTTATTTGAGATTCATGTCAATGAGTCTTTTCAAGTCACTAATGCATTTGGAAAAAATTCAAATGAATTCTATTTTTACACTTTAAACCCTACTTTCGTGGATCACTTGTTGATGATCTTTTTAAGACGAGTATGCATTTTATTTATCATATATTTATTTCAATGAGTCTTTTTAAGACAATAAATCATTCGGAAGTAATTGGAGCGAATACTATTTTCGCATTTCCAACACGACCATCGCGCATAGCTTGCGTATGATTTTTCGAAGGCAAGTATGAATTTGTTTAATCTTAGAGTCATCATCTCAATGACTCTTTGAAAGTCACTAATTCATATGAACACAATTAAAATGAATTCTATTTTCGCACTTCGAACCCGACTTTCGTACATAACTTGGTAATGATCATTTAAGGGCAAGTATGCGTTTGTTTTATTTGAGATTCATGCCAATGAGTCTTTTCAAGTCACTAATGCATTTGAAAAAAATTCAAATGAATTCAATTTTTACATTTTAAACACTACTTTCGCGGATCACTTGTTGATGATCTTTTCAAGACAAGTATGCATTTGATTTATCATATATTTATTTCAATGAGGCTTTTCAGGACAATAAATCATTTGGAAGTAATTGGAGCGAATACTATTTTCGCATTCCAAACACGACTTTCGCGCATAGCTTGCATATGAATTTTTGAAGGCAAGTATGAATTTGTTTAATCTTAGAGGCATCATCTCAATGACTCTTTGAAAGTCACTAATTCATTTGAAAGCAATTAAAATGAATTCTATTTTCGCACTTCGAACTCGACTTTCGTACATAACTTGCTAATTATCATTTAAGGGCACGTATGCGTTTGTTTTATTTGAGATTCATGTCAATGAGTCTTTTCAACTCACTAATGCATTTGAAAAAAATTCAAATGAATTCTATTTTTACACTTTAAACACTACTTTCGCGGATCAATTGTTGATGCTCTTTTTAGGACAAGTATGCATTTGATTTATCTTATATTTATTTCAATGAGTCTTTTCAATACAATAAATCATTTTGAAGCCATTGGAGCGAATACTATTTTCGCATTTCAGACACGACTTACGCGCATAGCTCGCATATTATTTTTTGAACGCAAGTATGAATTTGTTTTATTTTGGTGTCATTATCTCAATGACTTTTTGAAAGTCACTAATTCATTTGAAAGCAATTAAAATGAATTCTATTTTCACACTTCGAACTCGACTTTCGTACATAACTTGCTAATGATCATTTAAGGGCAAGTATGCATTTGTTTTATTTGAGATTCATGTCAATGAGTCTTTTCAAGTCACTAATGCATTTGAAAAAAATTCAAATGAATTCTATTTTTACGCTTTAAACACTACTTTAGCGGATCACTTGTAGATGCTCTTTTTAAGACAAGCATGAATT
This sequence comes from Coriaria nepalensis, assembly GCA_027186245.1. Classification (NCBI taxonomy): domain Eukaryota; kingdom Viridiplantae; phylum Streptophyta; class Magnoliopsida; order Cucurbitales; family Coriariaceae; genus Coriaria; species Coriaria nepalensis. The sequence continues at coordinate 20,517,042 of CP114481.1, forward strand.
TGATTTATCTTATATTTTTTTCAATGATTCTTTTCAATACAATAAATCATTTTGAAGTAATTGGAGCAAATACTATTTTCGCATTTCAAACACGACTATCGCACATAGCTTGCATATGATTATTCGATGGCAAGTATGAATTTGTTTAATCTTACAGTCATCATCTCAATGACTCTTTGAAAGTCAGTAATTCATTTGAACACAATTAAAATGAATTCTATTTTCGCACTTCCAACCCGACTTTCGTACATAACTTGCTAATTATCATTTAAGGGCAAGTATGCGTTTGTTTTATTTGAGATTCATATCAATGAGTCTTTTCAAGTCACTAATGCATTTGAAAAAAATTCAAGTGAATTCAATTTTTACACTTTAAACACTACTTTCGCGGATCACTTGTTGATGCTCTTTTGAAGACAAGTATGCATTTGATTTATCTTATATTTATTTCAATGAGTCTGTTCAATACAATAAATCATTTGGAAGCCATTGGAGCGAATACTATTTTCTCGCATTTCAAACACGACTTTCGCGCATAGCTTGCATATTATTTTTTGAACGCAAGTATGAATTTGTTTTATTTTAGTGTCATTATCTCAATGACATTTTGAAAATCACTAATTCATTAGAAAGCAATTAAAATGAATTCAATTTTCGCACTTCATACTCGACTTTCGTACATAACTTGCTAATTATCATTTAAGGGCAAGTATGCATTTGTTTTATTTGAGATTCATGTCAATGAGTCTTTTGAAGTCACTAATGCATTTAAAGAAAATTCAATTGAATTCAATTTTTACACTTTAAACACTACTTTCGCGGATCACTTGTTGATGCTCTTTTTAAGACAAGTATGCATTTGATTTATCTTATATTTATTTCAATGAGCCTTTTCAATACAATAAATCATTTGGAAGCCATTGGAGCGAATACTATTTTCGCATTTCAAACACGACTTTCGCGCATAGCTTGCATATTATTTTTTGAACGCAAGTATGAATTTGTTTTATTTTAGTGTCATTATCTCAATGACTTTTTGAAAGTCACTAATTCATTTGAAAGCAATTAAAATGAATTCAATTTTCGCACTTCGAACTCGACTTTCGTACATAACTTGCTAATTATCATTTAAGGGCAAGTATGCATTTGTTTTATTTGAGATTCATGTCAATGAGTCTTTTCAAGTCACTAATGCATTTGAAAAAAATTCAAATGAATTCTATTTTTACACTTTAAACACTACTTTCGTGGATCACTTGTTGATGATCTTTTTAAGACAAGTATGCATTTGATTTATCATATATTAATTTCAATGAGTCTTTTCAATACAGGAAATCATTTGGAAGCGATTGGAGCGAATACTATTTTCGCATTTCAAACACGACTTTCGCGCATACCTTGCATATGATTTTTTGAAGGCAAGTATGAATTTGTTTAATCTTAGAGTCATCATCTCAATGACTCTTTGAAAGTCACTAATTCATATGAACACAATTAAAATGAATTCTATTTTCGTACCTCGAACCTGACTTTCGTACATAACTTGCTAATTATGATTTAAGGGCAAGTATATGTTTGTTTTATTTGAGATTCATGTCAATGAGTCTTTTCAAGTCACTAATGCATTTGAAAAAAATTCAAATGAATTCAATTTTTACACTTTAAACACTACTTTCGCGGATCACTTGTTGATGCTCTTGTTAAGACAAGTATGCATTTGATTTATCTTATATTTATTTCAATGAGTCTGTTCAATACAATAAATCATTTGGAAGCCATTGGAGCGAATACTATTTTCTCGCATTTCAAACACGACTTTCGCGCATAGCTTGCATATTATTTTTTGAACGCAAGTATGAATTTGTTTTATTTTAGTGTCATTATCTCAATGACATTTTGAAAATCACTAATTCATTAGAAAGCAATTAAAATGAATTCAATTTTCGCACTTCATACTCGACTTTCGTACATAACTTGCTAATTATCATTTAAGGGCAAGTATGCATTTGTTTTATTTGAGATTCATGTCAATGAGTCTTTTGAAGTCACTAATGCATTTAAAGAAAATTCAATTGAATTCAATTTTTACACTTTAAACACTACTTTCGCGGATCACTTGTTGATGCTCTTTTTAAGACAAGTATGCATTTGATTTATCTTATATTTATTTCAATGAGCCTTTTCAATACAATAAATCATTTGGAAGCCATTGGAGCGAATACTATTTTCGCATTTCAAACACGACTTTCGCGCATAGCTTGCATATTATTTTTTGAACGCAAGTATGAATTTGTTTTATTTTAGTGTCATTATCTCAATGACTTTTTGAAAGTCACTAATTCATTTGAAAGCAATTAAAATGAATTCAATTTTCGCACTTCGAACTCGACTTTCGTACATAACTTGCTAATTATCATTTAAGGGCAAGTATGCATTTGTTTTATTTGAGATTCATGTCAATGAGTCTTTTCAAGTCACTAATGCATTTGAAAAAAATTCAAATGAATTCTATTTTTACACTTTAAACACTACTTTCGTGGATCACTTGTTGATGATCTTTTTAAGACAAGTATGCATTTGATTTATCATATATTAATTTCAATGAGTCTTTTCAATACAGGAAATCATTTGGAAGCAATTGGAGCGAATACTATTTTCGCATTTCAAACACGACTTTCGCGCATACCTTGCATATGATTTTTTGAAGGCAAGTATGAATTTGTTTAATCTTAGAGTCATCATCTCAATGACTCTTTGAAAGTCACTAATTCATAGGAACACAATTAAAATGAATTCTATTTTTGTACCTCGAACCCGACTTTCGTACATAACTTGCTAATGATCATTTAAGGGCAAGTATGCGTTTGTTTTATTTGAGATTCATGTCAATGAGTCTTCTCAAGTCACTAATGCATTTGAAAAAAATTCAAATGAATTCTATTTTTACACTTTAAACACTACTTTCGCGGATCACTTGTTGATAATCTTTTTAAGACAAGTATGCATTTGATTTATCTTATATTTATTTTAATGAGTCTTTTCAAGACAAGAAATCATTAGGAAGCAATTGGAGCGAATACTATTTTCGCATTTCAACCACGACTTTCGCGCATAGCTTGCATATGATTTTTTGAAGGCAAGTATGAATTTGTTTAATCTTAGAGTCATCATCTCAATGACTCTTTGAAAGTCACTAATTCATTTGAAAGCAATTAAAATGAATTCAATTTTCGCACTTCGAACTCGACTTTCGTACATAACTTGCTAATTATCATTTAAGGGCAAGTATGCATTTGTTTTATTTGAGATTCATGTCAATGAGTCTTTTCAAGTCACTAATGCATTTAAAAAAAATTCAAATGAATTCAATTTTTACACTTTAAACACTACTTCCGCGGATCACTTGTTGATGCTCTTTTTAAGACAAGTATGCATTTGATTTATCTTATATTTATTTCAATGAGTCTTTTCAATACAATAAATCATTTGGAAGCCATTGGAGCGAATACTATTTTCGCATTTCAAACACGACTTTCGCGCATAGCTTGCGTATTATTTTTTGAACGCAAGTATGAATTTGTTTTATTTTAGTGTCATTATCTCAATGACTTTTTGAAAGTCACTAATTCATTTGAAAGCAATTAAAATGAATTCAATTTTCGCACTTCGAACTCGACTTTCGTACATAACTTGCCAATTATCATTTAAGGGCAAGTATGCATTTGTTTTATTTGAGATTCATGTCAATGAGTCTTTTCAAGTCACTAATGCGTTTGAAAAAAATTGAAATGCATTCTATTTTTACACTTTAAACACTACTTTCGCGGATCACTTGTTGATGATCTTTTTAAGACATGTATGCATTTGATTTATCATATATTTATTTCCATGAGTCTTTTCAAGACAAGAAATCATCAGGAAGCAATTGGAGCGAATACTATTTTCGCATTTCAACCACGACTTTCGCGCATAGCTTGCATATGATTTTTTGAAGGCAAGTATGAATTTGTTTAATCTTAGAGTCATCATCTCAATGACTCTTTGAAAGTCACCTATTCATTTGACCACAATTAAAATGAATTCTATTTTCGTACCTCGAACCCGACTTTCGTACATAACTTGCTAATGATCATTTAAGGGCAAGTATGCGTTTGTTTTATTTGAGATTCATGTCAATGAGTCTTTTCAAGTCACTAATGCATTTGAAAAAAATTCAAATGAATTCTATTTTTACACTTTAAACCCTACTTTCGTGGATCACTTGTTGATGATCTTTTTAAGACGAGTATGCATTTGATTTATCATATATTTATTTCAATGAGTCTTTTTAAGACAATAAATCATTTGGAAGTAATTGGAGCGAATACTATTTTCGCATTCCAAACACGACTTTCGCGCATAGCTTGCATATGAATTTTTGAAGGCAAGTATGAATTTGTTTAATCTTAGAGTCATCATCTCAATGACTCTTTGAAAGTCACTAATTCATTTGAAAGCAATTAAAATGAATTCTATTTTCGCACTTCGAACTCGACTTTCGTACATACCTTGCTAATTATCATTTAAGGGCACGTATGCGTTTGTTTTATTTTAGATTCATGTCAATGAGTCTTTTCAACTCACTAATGCATTTGAAAAAAATTGAAATGAATTCTATTTTTACACTTTAAACACTACTTTCGCGGATCAATTGTTGATGCTCTTTTTAAGACAAGTATGCATTTGATTTATCTTATATTTATTTCAATGAATCTTTTCAATACAATAAATCATTTTGAAGCCATTGGAGCGAATACTATTTTCGCATTTCAGACACGACTTACGCGCATAGCTCGCATATTATTTTTTGAACGCAAGTATGAATTTGTTTTATTTTAGTGTCATTATCTCAATGACTTTTTGAAAGTCACTAATTCATTTGAAAGAAATTAAAATGAATTCAATTTTCGCACTTCGAACTCGACTTTTGTACATAACTTGCTAATTATCATTTAAGGGCAAGTATGCATTTGTTTTATTTGAGATTGATGTCAATGAGTCTTTTCAAGTCACTAATGCGTTTGAAAAAAATTGAAATGCATTCTATTTTTACACTTTAAACACTACTTTCGCGGATCACTTGTTGATGCTCTTTTTAAGACAAGTATGCATTTGATTTATCTTATATTTATTTCAATGAGTCTTTTCAATACAGGAAATCATTTGGAAGCAATTGGAGCGAATACTATTTTCGCATTTCAAACACGACTTTCGCGCATACCTTGCATATGATTTTTTGAAGGCACGTATGAATTTGTTTAATCTTAGAGTCATCATCTCAATGACTCTTTGAAAGTCACTAATTCATATGAACACAATTAAAATGAATTCTATTTTCGTACCTCGAACCCAACTTTCGTACATAACTTGCTAATGATCATTTAAGGGCAAGTATGCGTTTGTTTTATTTGAGATTCATGTCAATGAGTCTTCTCAAGTCACTAATGCATTTGAAAAAAATTCAAATGAATTCTATTTTTACACTTTAAACACTACTTTCGCGGATCACTTGTTGATAATCTTTTTAAGACAAGTATGCATTTGATTTATCTTATATTTATTTTAATGAGTCTTTTCAAGACAAGAAATCATTAGGAAGCAATTGGAGCGAATACTATTTTCGCATTTCAACCACGACTTTCGCGCATAGCTTGCATATGATTTTTTGAAGGCAAGTATGAATTTGTTTAATCTTAGAGTCATCATCTCAATGACTCTTTGAAAGTCACTAATTCATTTGAAAGCAATTAAAATGAATTCTATTTTTGCACTTCGAACTCGACTTTCGTACATAACTTGCTAATTATCATTTAAGGGCAAGTATGCATTTGTTTTATTTGAGATTCATGTCAATGAGTCTTTTCAAGTCACTAATGCATCTGAAAAAAATTCAAATAAATTCTATTTTTACACTTTAAACACTACTTTAGCGGATCACTTGTTGATGCTCTTTTTAAGACAAGCATGCATTTGATTTATCTTATATTTATTTCAATGATTCTTTTCAATACAATAAATCATTTTGAAGTAATTGGAGCAAATACTATTTTCGCATTCCAAACGCGACTATCGCACAAAGCTTGCATATGATTTTTCGATGGCAAGTATGAATTTGTTTAATCTTAGAGTCATCATCTCAATGACTCTTTGAAAGTCAGTAATTCATTTGACCACAATTAAAATGAATTCTATTTTCGTACCTCGAACCCGACTTTCGTACATAACTTGCTAATGATCATTTAAGGGCAAGTATGCATTTGTGTTATTTGAGATTCTTGTCAATGAGTCTTCTCAAGTCACTAATGCATTTGAAAAAAATTCATATGAACACAATTAAAATGAATTCTATTTTCACACTTCGAACCCGACTTTCGTACATAACTTGCTAATTATGATTTAAGGGCAAGTATGCGTTTGTTTTATTTGAGATTCATGTCAATGAGTCTTTTCAAGTCACTAATGCATTTCAAAAAAATTCAAATGAATTCAATTTTTACATTTTAAACACTACTTTCGCGGATCACTTGTTGATGCTCTTTTTAAGACAAGTATGCATTTGATTTATCTTATATTTATTTCAATGAGCCTTTTCAATACAATAAATCATTTTGAAGCCATTGGAGCGAATACTATTTTCGCATTTCAGACACGACTTTCGCGCATAGCTCGAATATTATTTTTTGAACGCAAGTATGAATTTTTTTTATTTTAGTGTCATGATCTCAATGACTTTTTGAAAGTCACTAATTCACTTGAAAGCAATTAAAATGAATTCTATTTTCGCACTTCGAACTCGACTTTCGTACATAACTTGCTGATTATCATTTAAGGGCAAGTATGCATTTGTTTTATTTGAGATTCATGTCAATGAGTCTTTTCAAGTCACTAATGCATTTGAAAAAAATTCAAATGAATTCAATTTTTACACTTTAAACACTACTTTCGTGGATCACTTGTTGATGATCTTTTTAAGACAAGTATGCATTTGATTTATCATATATTAATTTCAATGAGTCTTTTCAATACAGGAAATCATTTGGAAGCAATTGGAGCGAATACTATTTTCGCATTTCAAACACGACTTTCGCGCATACCTTGCATATGATTTTTTGAAGGCAAGTGTGAATTTGTTTAATCTTAGAGTCATCATTTCAATGACTCTTTGAAAGTCACTAATTCATATGAACACAATTAAAATGAATTCTATTTTCGTACCTCGAACCCGACTTTCGTACATAACTTGCTAATGATCATTTAAGGGCAAGTATGCGTTTGTTTTATTTGAGATTCATGTCAATGAGTCTTCTCAAGTCACTAATGCATTTGAAAAAAATTCAAATGAATTCTATTTTTACACTTTAAACACTACTTTCGTGGATCACTTGTTGATGATCTTTTTAAGACAAGTATGCATTTGATTTATCATATATTAATTTCAATGAGTCTTTTCAATACAGGAAATCATTTGGAAGCAATTGGAGCGAATACTATTTTCGCATTTCAAACACGACTTTCGCACATAGCTTGCATATGATTTTTTGAAGGCAAGAATGAATTTGTTTAAACTTAGAGTCATCATCTCAATGACTCTTTGAAAGTCACTAATTCATTTGAACACAACTAAAATGAATTCTATTTTCGCACTTCAAACCCGACTTTCGTACATAACTTGCTAATGATCATTTAAGGGCAAGTATGCGTTTGTTTTATTTGAGATTCATATCAATGAGTCTTTTCAAGTCACTAATTTATTTGAACACAATTCAAATGAATTCTATTTTTACACTTCAAACACTACTTTGCCGCATAACTTGCAAATGATCTTTTCAAGGAAAGTATGCATTTGTTTTATCTTATATTCATTTCAATGAGTCTTTTCAAGACAATAAATCTTTTGAAAGCCATTGGAGCGAATACTATTTTCGCATTTCAAACACGACTTTCGCGCGTAGCTTGCATATGATTTTTTGAAGGCAAGTATCAATTTGTTTAATCTTAGAGTCATCATCTCAATGACTCTTTGAAAGTCACTAATTCATATAAAGCAATTGAAATGAATTCCATTTTCGCACTTCGAACCCGACTTTCGTACATAACTTGCTAATGTTCATTTAAGGCCAAGTATACGTTTGTTTTATTTGAGATTCATGTCAATGAGTCTTTTCAAGTCACTAATGCGTTTGAAAAAAATTGAAATGGATTCTTTTTTTACACTTTAAACACTACTTTCGCGGATCACTTGTTGATAATCTTTTTAAGATAAGTTTGCATTTGATTTATCTTATATTTATTTCAATAAGTCTTTTCAAGACAATAAATCATTTGGAAGCAATTGGAGCGAATACTATTTTCGCATTTCAAACACGACTTTCGCGCATAGCTTGCATATGATTTTTTGAAGGCAAGTATGAATTTGTTTAACCTTAGAGTCATCATCTCAATGACTCTTTGAAAGTCACTAATTCATAAGAACACAATTAAAATGAATTCTATTTTCGCACTTCGAACCCGACTTTCGTACATAACTTGCTAATTATGATTTAAGGGCAAGTATACGTTTGTTTTATTTGAGATTCATGTCCATGAGTCTTTTCAAGTCACTAATGCATTTGAAAAAAATTCAAATGAATTCAATTTTTACACTTTAAACACTACTTTCGCGGATCACTTGTTGATGCTCTTGTTAAGACAAGTATGCATTTGATTTATCTTATATTTATTTCAATGAGTCTTTTCAATACAATAAATCATTTGGAAGCCATTGGAGCGAATACTATTTTCGCATTTCAAACACGACTTTCGCGCATAGCTTGCATATTATTTTTTGAACGCAAGTATGAATTTGTTTTATTTTAGTGTCATTATCTCAATGACTTTTTGAAAATCACTAATTCATTTGAAAGCAATTAAAATGAATTCAATTTTCGCACTTCGAACTCGACTTTCGTACATAACTTGCTAATTATCATTTAAGGGCAAGTATGCATTTGTTTTATTTGAGATTCATGTCAATGAGTCTTTTGAAGTCACTAATGCATTTAAAGAAAATTCAATTGAATTCAATTTTTACACTTTAAACACTACTTTCGCGGATCACTTGTTGATGCTCTTTTTAAGACAAGTATGCATTTGATTTATCTTATATTTATTTCAATGAGTCTTTTCAATACAATAAATCATTTGGAAGCAATTGGAGCGAATACTATTTTCGCATTTCAACCACGACTTTCGCGCATAGCTTGCATATGATTTTTTGAAGGCAAGTATGAATTTGTTTAATCTTAGAGTCATCATCTCAATAACTCTTTGAAAATCACTAATTCATTTGAAAGTAATTAAAATGAATTCAATTTTCGCACTTCGAACTCGACTTTCGTACATAACTTGCTAATTATCATTTAAGGGCAAGTATGCATTTGTTTTATTTGAGATTCATGTCAATGAGTCTTTTCAAGTCACTAATGCATTTAAAAAAAATTCAAATGAATTCAATTTTTACACTTTAAACACTACTTTCGCGGATCACTTGTTGATGCTCTTTTTAAGACAAGTATGCATTTGATTTATCTTATATTTATTTCAATGAGTCTTTTCAATACAATTAATCATTTGGAAGCAATTGGAGCGAATACTATTTTCGCATTCCAAACATGACTTTCACGCATAGCTTGCATAAGAATTTTTGAAGGCAAGTACGAATTTGTTTAATCTTAGAGTCATCATCTCAATGACTCTTTGAAAGTCACTAATTCATTTGAAAGCAATTAAAACGAATTCTATTTTCGCAGTTCGAACTCGACTTTCGTATATAACTTGCGAATTATCATTTAAGGGCACGTATGCGTTTGTTTTATTTGAGATTCATGTCAATGAGTCTTTTCAAGTCACTAATGCATTTGAAAAAAATTCAAATGAATTCTATTTTTACACTTTAAACCCTACTTTCGTGGATCACTTGTTGATGATCTTTTTAAGACAAGTATACATTTAATTTATCATATATTTATTTCAATGAGTCTTTTAAAGACAATAAATAATACGGAAGTAATTGGAGCGAATACTATTTTCGCATTTCAAACACGACTATCGCGCATAGCTTGCATATGATTTTTCGATGGCAAGTCTGAATTTGTTTAATCTTAGAGTCATCATCTGAATGACTCTTTGAAAGTCAGTAATTCATTTGAACACAATTAAAATGAATTCTATTTTCGCACTTCGAACCCGACTTTCGTACATAACTTGCTAATGATCATTTAACTGCAAGTATGCGTTTGTTTTATTTGAGATTCATGCCCATGAGTCTTTTCAAGTCACTAATGCATTTGAAAAAAATTCAAATGAATTCTATTTTTACACTTTAAACACTACTTTCGTGGATCACTTGTTGATGATCTTTTTAAGACAAGTATGCATTTGATTTATCATATATTTATTTCAATAAGTCTTTTCAAGACAATAAATCATTTGGAAGTAATTGGAGCGAATACTATTTTCGCATTCCAAACACGACTTTCGCGCATAGCTTGCATATGAATTTTTGAAGGCAAGTATGAATTTGTTTAATCTTAGAGTCTTCATCTCAATGACTCTTTAAAAGTCACTAATTCATTTGAAAGCAATTAAAATGAATTCTATTTTTGCAGTTCGAACTCGACTTTCGTATATAACTTGCTAATTATCATTTAAGGGCACGTATGCGTTTGATTTATTTGAGATTCATCTCGATGAGTCTTTTCAAGTCACTAATGCATTTGAAAAAAATTCAAATGAATTCTATTTTTACACTTTAAATACTACTTTCGCGGATCACTTGTTGATGATCTTTTTAAGACAAGTATGCATTTGATTTATCATATATTTATTTCATTGAGTCTTTTCAAGACTATAAATCATTTGGAAGTAATTGGAGCGAATACTATTTTCGCATTTCAAAGACGACTTTCGCGCATAGCTTGCATATGATTTTTCGAAGGCAAGTATGAATTTGTTTAATCTTAGAGTCATCATCTCAATGACTCTTTGAAAGTCACTAATTCATATGAACACAATTAAAATGAATTCTACTTTCACACTTCGAACCCGACTTTCGTACATAACTTGCTAATTATGATTTAAGGGCAAGTATGCGTTTGTTTTATTTGAGATTCATGTCAATGAGTCTTTTCAAGTCACTAATGCATTTGAAAAAAATTCAAATGAATTCTATTTTTACACTATAAACCCTACTTTCGTGGATCACTTGTTGATGATCTTTTTAAGACAAGTATGCATTTGATTTATCATATATTTATTTCAATAAGTCTTTTCAAGACAATAAATCATTTGGAAGTAATTCGAGCGAATACTATTTTCGCATTCCAAACACGACTTTCGCGCATAGCTTGCATATGAATTTTTGAAGGCAAGTATGAATTTGTTTAATCTTAGAGTCTTCATCTCAATGACTCTTTAAAAGTCACTAATTCATTTGAAAGCAATTAAAATGAATTCTATTTTTGCAGTTCGAACTCGACTTTCGTATATAACTTGCTAATTATCATTTAAGGGCTAGTATGCGTTTGTTCTATTTGAGATTCATGTCAATGAGTCTTTTCAAGTCCCTAATGCATTTGAAAAAAATTCAAATGAATTCTATTTTTACACTTTAAACACTACTTTCGTGGATCACTTGTTGATGATCTTTTTAAGACAAGTATGCATTTGATTTATCATATATTTATTTCAATGAGTCTTTTCAAGACAATAAATCATTCGGAAGTAATTGGAGCGAATACTATTTTCGCATTTAAAACACGACTTTTGCGCACAGCTTGCATATGATTTTTCGATGGCAAGTATGAATTTGTTTAATCTTAGAGTCATCATCTCAATGACTCTTTGAAAGTCAGTAATTCATTTGAACACAATTAAAATGAATTCTATTTTCGCACTCCGAACCCGACTTTCGTACATAACTTGCTAATGATCATTTAAGGGCTAGTATGCGTTTGTTCTATTTGAGATTCATGTCAATGAGTCTTTTCAAGTCCCTAATGCATTTGAAAAAAATTCAAATGAATTCTATTTTTACACTTTAAACACTACTTTCGTGGATCACTTGTTGATGGTCTTTTTAAGACAAGTATGCATTTGATTTATCATATATTTACTTCAATGAGTCTTTTCAAGACAATAAATCATTTGGAATTAATTGGAGCGAATACTATTTTCGCATTCCAAACACGACTTTCGCGCATACCTTGCATATGATTTTTTGAAGGCAAGTATGAATTTGTTTAATCTTAGAGTCATCATCTCAATGACTCTTTGAAAGTCACTTATTCATATGAACACAATTAAAATGAATTCTATTTTCGTACCTCGAACCCGACTTTCGTACATAACTTGCTAATGATCATTTAAGGGCAAGTATGCGTTTGTTTTATTTGAGATTCATGTCAATGAGTCTTCTCAAGTCACTAATGCATTTGAAAAAAATTCAAATGAATTCTATTTTTACACTTTAAACCCTACTTTCGTGGATCACTTGTTGATGATCTTTTTAAGACAAGTATGCATTTGATTTATCATATATTTATTTCAATGAGTCTTTTCAAGACAATAAATCATTCGGAAGTAATTGGAGCGAATACTATTTTCGCATTTCAAACACGACTATCGCGCATAGCTTGCATATGATTTTTCGAAGGCAAGTATGAATTTGTTTAATCTTAGAGTCATCATCTCAATGACTCTTTGAAAGTCACTAATTCGTATGAACACAATTAAAATGAATTCTACTTTCACACTCCGAACCCGACTTTCGTACATAACTTGCTAATGATCATTTAAGGGCTAGTATGCGTTTGTTCTATTTGAAATTCATGTCAATGAGTCTTTTCAAGTCCCTAATGCATTTGAAAAAAATTCAAATGAATTCTATTTTTACACTTTAAACACTACTTTCGTGGATCACTTGTTGATGATCTTTTTAAGACAAGTATGCATTTGATTTATCATATATTTATTTCATTGAGTCTTTTCAAGACTATAAATCATTTGGAAGTAATTGGAGCGAATACTATTTTCGCATTTCAAACACGACTTTCGCGCATAGCTTGCATATTATTTTTTGAACGCAAGTATGAATTTGTTTTATTTTAGTGTCATTATCTCAACGACTTTTTGAAAGTCACTAATTCATTTGAAAGCAATTAAAATGAATTCTATTTTTGCACTTCGAACTCGACTTTCGTACATAACTTGCTAATTATCATTTAAGGGCAAGTATGCATTTGTTTTATTTGAGATTCATGTCAATGAGTCTTTTCAAGTCACTAATGCATTTGAAAAAAATTCAAATGAATTCCATTTTTACACTTTAAACACTACTTTCGTGGATCACTTGTTGATGATCTTTTTAAGACAAGTATGCATTTGATTTATCATATATTTACTTCAATGAGTCTTTTCAAGACAATAAATCATTTGGAATTAATTGGAGCGAATACTATTTTCGCATTCCAAACACGACTTTCGCGCATACCTTGCATATGATTTTTTGAAGGCAAGTATGAATTTGTTTAATCTTAGAGTCATCATCTCAATGACTCTTTGAAAGTCACTAATTCATATGAACACAATTAAAATGAATTCTATTTTCGTACCTCGAACCCGACTTTCGTACATAACTTGCTAATGATCATTTAAGGGCTAGTATGCGTTTGTTCTATTTGAGATTCATGTCAATGAGTCTTTTCAAGTCCCTAATGCATTTGAAAAAAATTCAAATGAATTCTATTTTTACACTTTAAACACTACTTTCGTGGATCACTTGTTGATGATCTTTTTAAGACAAGTATGCATTTGATTTATCATATATTTATTTCAATGAGTCTTTTCAAGACAATAAATCATTCGGAAGTAATTGGAGCGAATACTATTTTCGCATTTAAAACACGACTTTCGCGCACAGCTTGCATATGATTTTTCGATGGCAAGTATGAATTTGTTTAATCTTAGAGTCATCATCTCAATGACTCTTTGAAAGTCAGTAATTCATTTGAACACAATTAAAATGAATTCTATTTTCGCACTCCGAACCCGACTTTCGTACATAACTTGCTAATGATAATTTAAGGGCTAGTATGCGTTTGTTCTATTTGAGATTCATGTCAATGAGTCTTTTCAAGTCCCTAATGCATTTGAAAAAAATTCAAATGAATTCTATTTTTACACTTTAAACACTACTTTCGTGGATCACTTGTTGATGATATTTTTAAGACAAGTATGCATTTGATTTATCATATATTTACTTCAATGAGTCTTTTCAAGACAATAAATCATTTGGAATTAATTGGAGCGAATACTATTTTCGCATTCCAAACACGACTTTCGCGCATACCTTGCATATGATTTTTTGAAGGCAAGTATGAATTTGTTTAATCTTAGAGTCATCATCTCAATGACTCTTTGAAAGTCACTAATTCATATGAACACAATTAAAATGAATTCTATTTTCGTACCTCGAACCCGACTTTCGTACATAACTTGCTAATGATCATTTAAGGGCAAGTATGCGTTTGTTTTATTTGAGATTCATGTCAATGAGTCTTCTCAAGTCACTAATGCATTTGAAAAAAATTCAAATGAATTCTATTTTTACACTTTAAACCCTACTTTCGTGGATCACTTGTTGATGATCTTTTTAAGACAAGTATGCATTTGATTTATCATATATTTATTTCAATGAGTCTTTTCAAGAAAATAAATCATTCGGAAGTAATTGGAGTGAATACTATTTTCGCATTTCAAACACGACTATCGCGCATAGCTTGCATATGATTTTTCGAAGGCAAGTATGAATTTGTTTAATCTTAGAGTCATCATCTCAATGACTCTTTGAAAGTCACTAATTCATATGAACACAATTAAAATGAATTCTACTTTCACACTTCGAACCCGACTTTCGTACATAACTTGCTAATTATGATTTAAGGGCAAGTATGCGTTTGTTTTATTTGAGATTCATGTCAATGAGTCTTTTCAAGTCACTAATGCATTTGAAAAAAATTCAAATGAATTCTATTTTTACACTATAAACCCCACTTTCGTGGATCACTTGTTGATGATCTTTTTAAGACAGGTATGCATTTGATTTATCATATATTTATTTCAATGAGTCTTTTCAAGACAATAAATCATTTGGAAGTAATTGGAGCGAATACTATTTTCGCATTTCAAACACGACTGTCGCGCATAGCTTGCATATGATTTTTCGAAGGCAAGTATGAATTTGTTTAATCTTAGAGTCATCATCTCAATGACTCTTTGAAAGTCAGTAATTCATTTGAACACAATTAAAATGAATTCTATTTTCGCACTCCGAACCCGACTTTCGTACATAACTTGCTAATGATCATTTAAGGGCTAGTATGCGTTTGTTCTATTTGAGATTCATGTCAATGAGTCTTTTCAAGTCACTAATGCATTTGAAAAAAATTCAAATGAATTCTATTTTTACACTATAAACCCTACTTTCGTGGATCACTTGTTGATGATCTTTTTAAGACAGGTATGCATTTGATTTATCATATATTTATTTCAATGAGTCTTTTCAAGACAATAAATCATTTGGAAGTAATTGGAGCGAATACTATTTTCGCATTTCAAACACGACTGTCGCGCATAGCTTGCATATGATTTTTCGAAGGCAAGTATGAATTTGTTTAATCTTAGAGTCATCATCTCAATGACTCTTCGAAAGTCAGTATTTCATTTTAACACAATTAAAATGAATTCTATATTCGCACTTCGAACCCGACTTTCGTACATAACTTGCCAATGATCATTTAAGGGCATGTATGCGTTTGTTTTATTTGAGATTCATGTCAATGAGTCTTTTCAAGTCACTAATGCATTTGAAAAAAATTCAAATGAATTCTATTTTTACACTTTAAACCCTACTTTCGTGGATCACTTGTTGATGATCTTTTTAAGACAAGTATGCATTTGATTTATCATATATTTATTTCAATGAGTCTTTTCAAGACAATAAATCATTCGGAAGTAATTGGAGCGAATACTATTTTCGCATTGCAAACACGACTATCGCGCATAGCTTGCATATCATTTTTCGAAGGCAAGTATGAATTTGTTTAATCTTAGAGTCATCATCTCAATGACTCTTTGAAAGTCAGTATTTCATTTTAACACAATTAAAATGAATTCTATTTTCGCACTTCGAACCCGACTTTCGTACATAACTTGCTAATGATCATTTAAGGGCAAGTATGCGTTTGTTTTATTTGAGATTCATGTCAATGAGTCTTTTCAAGTCACTAATGCATTTGAAAAAAATTCAAATGAATTCAATTTTTACATTTTAAACACTACTGTCGCGGATCACTTGTTGATGCTCTTTTTAAGACAAGTATGCATTTGATTTATCATATATTTATTTCAATAAGTCTTTTCAAGACAATAAATCATTTGGAAGTAATTGGAGCGAATACTATTTTCGCATTTCAAACACGACTATCGCGCATAGCTTGCATATGA
Organism: Coriaria nepalensis; assembly: GCA_027186245.1. Lineage (NCBI taxonomy): Eukaryota > Viridiplantae > Streptophyta > Magnoliopsida > Cucurbitales > Coriariaceae > Coriaria > Coriaria nepalensis. The sequence goes on from CP114481.1 coordinate 20,533,623, forward strand.
TTTTTCGATGGCAAGTATGAATTTGTTTAATCTTAGAGTCATCATCTCAATGACTCTTTGAAAGTCAATATTTCATTTTAACACAATTAAAATGAATTCTATTTTCGCACTTCGAGCCCGACTTTCGTACATAACTTGCTAATGATCATTTAAGGGCAAGAATGCGTTTGTTTTATTTGAGATTCATGTCAATGAGTCTTTTCAAGTCACTAATGCATTTGAAAAAAATTCAAATGAATTCTGTTTTTACACTTTAAACCCTACTTTCGTGGATCACTTGTTGATGCTCTTTTTAAGACAAGTATGCATTTGATTTATCATATATTTATTTCAATGAGTCTTTTCAAGACAATAAATCATTCGGAAGTAATTGGAGCGAATACTATTTTCGCATTGCAAACACGACTATCGCGCATAGCTTGCATATGATTTTTCGAAGGCAAGTATGAATTTTTTTAATCTTAGAGTCATCATCTCAATGACTCTTTGAAAGTCAGTATTTCATTTTAACACAATTAAAATGAATTCTATTTTCGCACTTCGAACCCGACTTTCGTACATAACTTGCTAATGATCATTTAAGGGCAAGTATGCGTTTGTTTTATTTGAGATTCATGTCAATGAGTCTTTTCAAGTCACTAATGCATTTGAAAAAAATTCAAATGAATTCAATTTTTACATTTTAAACACTACTTTCGCGGATCACTTGTTGATGCTCTTTTTAAGACAAGTATGCATTTGATTTATCATATATTTATTTCAATGAGTCTTTTCAGGACAATAAATCATTTGGAAGTAATTGGAGCGAATACTACTTTCGCATTTCAAACACGACTATCGCGCATAGCTTGCATATGATTTTTCGATGGCAAGTATGAATTTGTTTAATCTTAGAGTCATCATCTCAATGACTCTTTGAAAGTCAGTAATTCATTTGAACACAATTAAAATGAATTCTATTTTCGCACTTCGAACCCGACTTTCGTACTTAACTTGCTAATTATCATTTAAGGGCAAGTATGTGTTTGTTTTATTTGAGATTCATGTCAATGAGTCTTTTCAAGTCACTAATGCATTTGAAAAAAATTCAAATGAATTCTATTTTTACACTTTAAACCCTACTTTCGTGGATCACTTGTTGATGATCTTTTTAAGACAAGTATGCATTTGATTTATCATATATTTATTTCAATGAGTCTTTTCAAGACAATAAATCATTCGGAAGTAATTGGAGCGAATACTATTTTCGCATCTCAAACAAGACTATCGCGCATACCTTGCATATGATTTTTCGAAGGCAAGTATGAATTTGTTTAATCTTAGAGTCATCATCTCAATGACTCTTTGAAAGTCAGTATTTCATTTTAACACAATTAAAATGAATTCTATATTCGCACTTCGAACCCGACTTTCGTACATAACTTGCCAATGATCATTTATGGGCATGTATGCGTTTGTTTTATTTGAGATTCATGTCAATGAGTCTTTTCAAGTCACTAATGCATTTGGAAAAAATTCAAATGAATTCTATTTTTACACTTTAAACCCTACTTTCGTGGATCACTTGTTGATGATCTTTTTAAGACGAGTATGCATTTTATTTATCATATATTTATTTCAATGAGTCTTTTTAAGACAATAAATCATTCGGAAGTAATTGGAGCGAATACTATTTTCGCATTTCCAACACGACCATCGCGCATAGCTTGCGTATGATTTTTCAAAGGCAAGTATGAATTTGTTTAATCTTAGAGTCATCATCTCAATGACTCTTTGAAAGTCACTAATTCATATGAACACAATTAAAATGAATTCTATTTTCGCACTTCGAACCCGACTTTCGTACATAACTTGGTAATGATCATTTAAGGGCAAGTATGCGTTTGTTTTATTTGAGATTCATGCCAATGAGTCTTTTCAAATCACTAATGCATTTGAAAAAAATTCAAATGAATTCAATTTTTACATTTTAAACACTACTTTCGCGGATCACTTGTTGATGATCTTTTCAAGACAAGTATGCATTTGATTTATCATATATTTATTTCAATGAGGCTTTTCAGGACAATAAATCATTTGGAAGTAATTGGAGCGAATACTATTTTCGCATTCCAAACACGACTTTCGCGCATAGCTTGCATATGAATTTTTGAAGGCAAGTATGAATTTGTTTAATCTTAGAGGCATCATCTCAATGACTCTTTGAAAGTCACTAATTCATTTGAAAGCAATTAAAATGAATTCTATTTTCGCACTTCGAACTCGACTTTCGTACATAACTTGCTAATTATCATTTAAGGGCACGTATGCGTTTGTTTTATTTGAGATTCATGTCAATGAGTCTTTTCAACTCACTAATGCATTTGAAAAAAATTCAAATGAATTCTATTTTTACACTTTAAACACTACTTTCGCGGATCAATTGTTGATGCTCTTTTTAGGACAAGTATGCATTTGATTTATCTTATATTTATTTCAATGAGTCTTTTCAATACAATAAATCATTTTGAAGCCATTGGAGCGAATACTATTTTCGCATTTCAGACACGACTTACGCGCATAGCTCGCATATTATTTTTTGAACGCAAGTATGAATTTGTTTTATTTTGGTGTCATCATCTCAATGACTTTTTGAAAGTCACTAATTCATTTGAAAGCAATTAAAATGAATTCTATTTTCACACTTCGAACTCGACTTTCGTACATAACTTGCTAATGATCATTTAAGGGCAAGTATGCATTTGTTTTATTTGAGATTCATGTCAATGAGTCTTTTCAAGTCACTAATGCATTTGAAAAAAATTCAAATGAATTCTATTTTTACGCTTTAAACACTACTTTAGCAGATCACTTGTAGATGCTCTTTTTAAGACAAGCATGAATTTGATTTATCTTATATTTTTTTCAATGATTCTTTTCAATACAATAAATCATTTTGAAGTAATTGGAGCAAATACTATTTTCGCATTTCAAATACGACTATCGCACATAGCTTGCATATGATTATTCGATGGCAAGTATGAATTTGTTTAATCTTACAGTCATCATCTCAATGACTCTTTGAAAGTCAGTAATTCATTTGAACACAATTAAAATGAATTCTATTTTCGCACTTCGAACCCGACTTTCGTACATAACTTGCTAATTATCATTTAAGGGCAAGTATGCGTTTGTTTTATTTGAGATTCATAACAATGAGTCTTTTCAAGTCACTAATGCATTTGAAAAAAATTCAAGTGAATTCAATTTTTACACTTTAAACACTACTTTCGCGGATCACTTGTTGATGCTCTTTTGAAGACAAGTATGCATTTGATTTATCTTATATTTATTTCAATGAGTCTTTTCAATACAATAAATCATTTTGAAGCCATTGGAGCGAATACTATTTTCGCATTTCAAACACGACTTTCGCGCATAGCTTGCATATTATTTTTTGAACGCAAATATGAATTTGTTTTATTTTAGTGTCATCATCTCAATGATTCTTTGAAAGTCACTAATTCATATGAACACAATTAAAATGAATTCTATTTTCACACTTCGAACCCGACTTTCGTACATAACTTGCTAATTATGATTTAAGGGCAAGTATGCGTTTGTTTTATTTGAGATTCATGTCAATGAGTCTTTTCGAGTCACTAATGCATTTGAAAAAAATTCAAATGAATTCAATTTTTACATTTTAAACACTACTTTCGCGGATCACTTGTTGATGCTCTTTTTAAGACAAGTATGCATTTGATTTATCTTATATTTATTTCAATGAGTCTTTTCAATACAATAAATCATTTGGAAGCCATTGGAGCGAATACTATTTTCGCATTTCAAACACGACTTTCGCGCATAGCTTGCATATTATTTTTTGAACGCAAGTATGAATTTGTTTTATTTTAGTGTCATTATCTCAATGACTTTTTGAAAGTCACTAATTCATTTGAAAGCAATTAAAATGAATTCAATTTTCGCACTTCGAACTCGACTTTCGTACATAACTTGCTAATTATCATTTAAGGGCAAGTATTCATTTGTTTTATTTGAGATTCATGTCAATGAGTCTTTTCAAGTCACTAATGCATTTGAAAAAAATTCAAATGAATTCTATTTTTACAGTTTAAACACTACTTTCGCGGATCACTTGTTGATGCTCTTGTTAAGACAAGTATGCATTTGATTTATCTTATATTTATTTCAATGAGTCTTTTCAATACAATAAATCATTTTGAAGCCATTGGAGGGAATACTATTTTCGCATTTCAGACACGACTTTCGCGCATAGCTCGAATATTATTTTTTGAACGCAAGTATGAATTTTTTTTATTTTAGTGTCATGATCTCAATGACTTTTTGAAAGTCACTAATTCACTTGAAAGCAATTAAAATGAATTCTATTTTCGCGCTTCGAACTCGACTTTCGTACATAACTTGCTAATTATCATTTAAGGGCAAGTATGCATTTGTTTTATTTGAGATTCATGTCAGTGAGTCTTTTCAAGTTACTAATGCATTTGAAAAAAATTCAAATGAATTCAATTTTTACATTTTAAACACTACTTTCGCGGATCACTTGTTGATGCTCTTTTTAAGACAAGTACGTATTTGATTTATCTTATATTTATTTCAATGAGTCTTTTCAAGACAATAAATCATTTGGAAGCAATCGGAGCGAATACTATTTTCGCATTTCAAACACGACTTTCGCACATAGCTTGCATATGATTTTTTGAAGGCACGTATCAATTTGTTTAATCTTAGAGTCATCATCTCAATGACTCTTTGAAAGTCACTAATTCATTTGAACACAATTAAAATGAATTCTATTTTCTCACTTCAAACCCGACTTTCGTACATAACTTGCTAATTATGATTTAAGGGCAAGTATGCGTTTGTTTTATTTGAGATTCATGTCAATGAGTCTTTTCGAGTCACTAATGCATTTGAAAAAAATTCAAATGAATTCAATTTTTACATTTTAAACACTACTTTCGCGGATCACTTGTTGATGCTCTTTTTAAGACAAGTATGCATTTGATTTATCTTATATTTATTTCAATGAGTCTTTTCAATACAATAAATCATTTGGAAGTAATTGGAGCGAATACTATTTTCGCATTCCAAACACGACTTTCGCGCATAGCTTGCATATGAATTTTTGAAGGCAAGTATGAATTTGTTTAATCTTAGAGTCATCATCTCAATGACTCTTTGAAAGTCACTAATTCATATGAACACAATTAAAAGGAATTCTATTTTCGTACCTCGAACCCGACTTTCGTACATAACTTGCTAATGATCATTTAAGGGCAAGTATGCGTTTGTTTTATTTGACATTCATGTCAATGAGTCTTCTCAAGTCACTAATGCATTTGAAAGTCATTCAAATGAATTCAATTTTTACATTTTAAACACTACTTTCGCGGATCACTTGTTGATGCTCTTTTTAAGACAAGTATGCATTTGATTTATCTTATATTTATTTCAATGAGTCTTTTCAATACAATAAATCATTTGGAAGCCATTGGAGCGAATACTATTTTCGCATTTCAAACACGACTTTCGCGCATAGCTTGCATATTATTTTTTGAACGCAAGTATGAATTTGTTTTATTTTAGTGTCATTATCTCAATGACTTTTTGAAAGTCACTAATTCATTGAAAGCAATTAAAATGAATTCAATTTTCGCACTTCGAACTCGACTTTCGTACATAACTTGCTAATTATCATTTAAGGGCAAGTATTCATTTGTTTTATTTGAGATTCATGTCAATGAGTCTTTTCAAGTCACTAATGCATTTGAAAAAAATTCAAATGAATTCTATTTTTACAGTTTAAACACTACTTTCGCGGATCACTTGTTGATGCTCTTGTTAAGACAAGTATGCATTTGATTTATCTTATATTTATTTCAATGAGTCTTTTCAATACAATAAATCATTTTGAAGCCATTGGAGGGAATACTATTTTCGCATTTCAGACACGACTTTCGCGCATAGCTCGAATATTATTTTTTGAACGCAAGTATGAATTTTTTTTATTTTAGTGTCATGATCTCAATGACTTTTTGAAAGTCACTAATTCACTTGAAAGCAATTAAAATGAATTCTATTTTCGCACTTCGAACTCGACTTTCGTACATAACTTGCTAATTATCATTTAAGGGCAAGTATGCATTTGTTTTATTTGAGATTCATGTCAGTGAGTCTTTTCAAGTTACTAATGCATTTGAAAAAAATTCAAGTGAATTCAATTTTTACACTTTAAACACTACTTTCGCGGATCACTTGTTGATGCTCTTTTGAAGACAAGTATGCATTTGATTTATCTTATATTTATTTCAATGAGTCTTTTCAATACAATAAATCATTTTGAAGCCATTGGAGCGAATACTATTTTCGCATTTCAAACACGACTTTCGCGCATAGCTTGCATATTATTTTTTGAACGCAAATATGAATTTGTTTTATTTTAGTGTCATCATCTCAATGATTCTTTGAAAGTCACTAATTCATATGAACACAATTAAAATGAATTCTATTTTCACACTTCGAACCCGACTTTCGTACATAACTTGCTAATTATGATTTAAGGGCAAGTATGCGTTTGTTTTATTTGAGATTCATGTCAATGAGTCTTTTCGAGTCACTAATGCATTTGAAAAAAATTCAAATGAATTCAATTTTTACATTTTAAACACTACTTTCGCGGATCACTTGTTGATGCTCTTTTTAAGACAAGTATGCATTTGATTTATCTTATATTTATTTCAATGAGTCTTTTCAATACAATAAATCATTTGGAAGTAATTGGAGCGAATACTATTTTCGCATTCCAAACACGACTTTCGCGCATAGCTTGCATATGAATTTTTGAAGGCAAGTATGAATTTGTTTAATCTTAGAGTCATCATCTCAATGACTCTTTGAAAGTCACTAATTCATATGAACACAATTAAAAGGAATTCTATTTTCGTACCTCGAACCCGACTTTCGTACATAACTTGCTAATGATCATTTAAGGGCAAGTATGCGTTTGTTTTATTTGACATTCATGTCAATGAGTCTTCTCAAGTCACTAATGCATTTGAAAAAAATTCAAATGAATTCAATTTTTACACTTTAAACACTACTTTCGCGGATCACTTGTTGATGCTCTTTTTAAGACAAGTATGTATTTGATTTATCTTATATTTATTTTAATGAGTCCTTTCAAGACAAGAAATCATTAGGAAGCAATTGGAGCGAATACTATTTTCGCATTTCAAACACGACTTTCGCGCATAGCTTGCATATGATTCTTTGAAGGCAAGTATGAATTTTTTTAACCTTAGAGTCATCATCTCAATGAGTCTTTGAAAGTCACTAATTCATATGAACACAATTAAAATGAATTCTATTTTCGCACTTCGAACCCGACTTTCGTACATAACTTGCTAATTATGATTTAAGGGCAAGTATACGTTTGTTTTATTTGAGATTCATGTCAATGAGTCTTTTCAAGTCACTAATGCATTTGAAAAAAATTCAGATGAATTCAATTTTTACACTTTAAACACTACTTTCGCGGATCACTTGTTGATGCTCTTGTTAAGACAAGTATGCATTTGATTTATCTTATATTTATTTCAATGAGTCTTTTCAATACAATAAATCATTTGGAAGCCATTGGAGCGAATACTATTTTCTCGCATTTCAAACACGACTTTCGCGCATAGCTTGCATATTATTTTTTGAACGCAAGTATGAATTTGTTTTATTTTAGTGTCATTATCTCAATGACATTTTGAAAATCACTAATTCATTTGAAAGCAATTAAAATGAATTCAATTTTCGCACTTCGTACTCGACTTTCGTACAAAACTTGCTAATTATCATTTAAGGGCAAGTATGCATTTGTTTTATTTGAGATTCATGTCAATGAGTCTTTTGAAGTCACTAATGCATTTAAAGAAAATTCAATTGAATTCAATTTTTACACTTTAAACACTACTTTCGCGGATCACTTGTTGATGCTCTTTTTAAGACAAGTATGCATTTGATTTATCTTATATTTATTTCAATGAGCCTTTTCAATACAATAAATCATTTGGAAGCCATTGGAGCGAATACTATTTTCGCATTTCAAACACGACTTTCGCGCATAGCTTGCATATTATTTTTTGAACGCAAGTATGAATTTGTTTTATTTTAGTGTCATTATCTCAATGACTTTTTGAAACTCACTAATTCATTTGAAAGCAATTAAAATGAATTCAATTTTCGCACTTCGAACTCGACTTTCGTACATAACTTGCTAATTATCATTTAAGGGCAAGTATGCATTTGTTTTATTTGAGATTCGTGTCAATGAGTCTTTTCAAGTCACTAATGCATTTGAAAAAAATTCAAATGAATTCTATTTTTACACTTTAAACACTACTTCCGCGGATCACTTGTTGATGCTCTTTTTAAGACAAGTATGCATTTGATTTATCTTATATTTATTTCAATGAGTCTTTTCAATACAGGAAATCATTTGGAAGCAATTGGAGCGAATACTATTTTCGCATTTCAAACACGACTTTCGCGCATACCTTGCATATGATTTTTTGAAGGCAAGTATGAATTTGTTTAATCTTAGAGTCATCATCTCAATGACTCTTTGAAAGTCACTAATTCATATGAACACAATTAAAATGAATTCTATTTTCGTACCTCGAACCCGACTTTCGTACATAACTTGCTAATGATCATTTAAGGGCAAGTATGCGTTTGTTTTATTTGAGATTCATGTCAATGAGTCTTCTCAAGTCACTAATGCATTTGAAAAAAATTCAAATGAATTCTATTTTTACACTTTAAACACTACTTTCGCGGATCACTTGTTGATAATCTTTTTAAGACAAGTATGCATTTGATTTATCTTATATTTATTTTAATGAGTCTTTTCAAGACAAGAAATCATTAGGAAGCAATTGGAGCGAATACTATTTTCGCATTTCAACCACGACTTTCGCGCATAGCTTGCATATGATTTTTTGAAGGCAAGTATGAATTTGTTTAATCTTAGAGTCATCATCTCAATGACTCTTTGAAAGTCACTAATTCATTTGAAAGCAATTAAAATGAATTCAATTTTCGCACTTCGAACTCGACTTTCGTACATAACTTGCTAATTATCATTTAAGGGCAAGTATGCATTTGTTTTATTTGAGATTCATGTCAATGAGTCTTTTCAAGTCACTAATGCATTTAAAAAAAATTCAAATGAATTCAATTTTTACACTTTAAACACTACTTCCGCGGATCACTTGTTGATGCTCTTTTTAAGACAAGTATGCATTTGATTTATCTTATATTTATTTCAATGAGTCTTTTCAATACAATAAATCATTTGGAAGCCATTGGAGCGAATACTATTTTCGCATTTCAAACACGACTTTCGCGCATAGCTTGCGTATTATTTTTTGAACGCAAGTATGAATTTGTTTTATTTTGGTGTCATTATCTCAATGACTTTTTGAAAGTCACTAATTCATTTGAAAGCAATTAAAATGAATTCAATTTTCGCACTTCGAACTCGACTTTCGTACATAACTTGCCAATTATCATTTAAGGGCAAGTATGCATTTGTTTTATTTGAGATTCATGTCAATGAGTCTTTTCAAGTCACTAATGCATTTGAAAAAAATTCAAATGAATTCTATTTTTACACTTTAAACACTACTTCCGCGGATCACTTGTTGATGCTCTTTTTAAGACAAGTATGCATTTGATTTATCTTATATTTATTTCAATGAGTCTTTTCAATACAATAAATCATTTGGAAGCCATTGGGGCGAATACTATTTTCGCATTTCAAACACGACTTTCGCGCATAGCTTGCATATTATTTTTTCAACGCAAGTATGAATTTTTTTTATTTTAGTGTGATTATCTCAATGACTTTTTGAAAATCACTAATTCATTTGAAAGCAATTAAAATGAATTCAATTTTCGCACTTCGAACTCGACTTTCGTACATAACTTGCTAATTATCATTTAAGGGCAAGTATGCATTTGTTTTATTTGAGATTCATGTCAATGAGTCTTTTGAAGTCACTAATGCTTTTAAAGAAAATTCAATTGAATTCAATTTTTACACTTTAAACACTACTTTCGCGGATCACTTGTTGATGCTCTTTTTAAGACAAGTATGCATTTGATTTATCATATATTTATTTCAATAAGTCTTTTCAAGACAATAAATCATTTGGAAGTAATTCGAGCGAATACTATTTTCGCATTCCAAACACGACTTTCGCGCATAGCTTGCATATGAATTTTTGAAGGCAAGTATGAATTTGTTTAATCTTAGAGTCTTCATCTCAATGACTCTTTAAAAGTCACTAATTCATTTGAAAGCAATTAAAATGAATTCAATTTTCGCACTTCGAACTCGACTTTCGTACATAACTTGCTAATTATCATTTAAGGGCACGTATGCGTTTGATTTATTTGAGATTCATCTCGATGAGTCTTTTCAAGTCACTAATGCATTTGAAAAAAATTCAAATGAATTCTATTTTTACACTTTAAATACTACTTTCGTGGATCACTTGTTGATGATCTTTTTAAGACAAGTATGCATTTGATTTATCATATATTTATTTCATTGAGTCTTTTCAAGACTATAAATCATTTGGAAGTAATTGGAGCGAATACTATTTTCGCATTTCAAACACGACTTTCGCGCATAGCTTGCATATGATTTTTCGAAGGCAAGTATGAATTTGTTTAATCTTAGAGTCATCATCTCAATGACTCTTTGAAAGTCACTAATTCATATGAACACAATTAAAATGAATTCTACTTTCACACTTCGAACCCGACTTTCGTACATAACTTGCTAATTAAGATTTAAGGGCAAGTATGCGTTTGTTTTATTTGAGATTCATGTCAATGAGTCTTTTCAAGTCACTAATGCATTTGAAAAAAATTCAAATGAATTCTATTTTTACACTATAAACCCTACTTTCGTGGATCACTTGTTGATGATCTTTTTAAGACAAGTATGCATTTGATTTATCATATATTTATTTCAATAAGTCTTTTCAAGACAATAAATCATTTGGAAGTAATTCGAGCGAATACTATTTTCGCATTCCAAACACGACTTTCGCGCATAGCTTGCATATGAATTTTTGAAGGCAAGTATGAATTTGTTTAATCTTAGAGTCTTCATCTCAATGACTCTTTAAAAGTCACTAATTCATTTGAAAGCAATTAAAATGAATTCTATTTTTGCAGTTCGAACTCGACTTTCGTATATAACTTGCTAATTATCATTTAAGGGCTAGTATGCGTTTGTTCTATTTGAGATTCATGTCAATGAGTCTTTTCAAGTCCCTAATGCATTTGAAAAAAATTCAAATGAATTCTATTTTTACACTTTAAACACTACTTTCGTGGATCACTTGTTGATGATCTTTTTAAGACAAGTATGCATTTGATTTATCATATATTTATTTCAATGAGTCTTTTCAAGACAATAAATCATTCGGAAGTAATTGGAGCGAATACTATTTTCGCATTTAAAACACGACTTTTGCGCACAGCTTGCATATGATTTTTCGATGGCAAGTATGAATTTGTTTAATCTTAGAGTCATCATCTCAATGACTCTTTGAAAGTCAGTAATTCATTTGAACACAATTAAAATGAATTCTATTTTCGCACTCCGAACCCGACTTTCGTACATAACTTGCTAATGATCATTTAAGGGCTAGTATGCGTTTGTTCTATTTGAGATTCATGTCAATGAGTCTTTTCAAGTCCCTAATGCATTTGAAAAAAATTCAAATGAATTCTATTTTTACACTTTAAACACTACTTTCGTGGATCACTTGTTGATGGTCTTTTTAAGACAAGTATGCATTTGATTTATCATATATTTACTTCAATGAGTCTTTTCAAGACAATAAATCATTTGGAATTAATTGGAGCGAATACTATTTTCGCATTCGAAACACGACTTTCGCGCATACCTTGCATATGATTTTTTGAAGGCAAGTATGAATTTGTTTAATCTTAGAGTCATCATCTCAATGACTCTTTGAAAGTCACTTATTCATATGAACACAATTAAAATGAATTCTATTTTCGTACCTCGAACCCGACTTTCGTACATAACTTGCTAATGATCATTTAAGGGCAAGTATGCGTTTGTTTTATTTGAGATTCATGTCAATGAGTCTTCTCAAGTCACTAATGCATTTGAAAAAAATTCAAATGAATTCTATTTTTACACTTTAAACCCTACTTTCGTGGATCACTTGTTGATGATCTTTTTAAGACAAGTATGCATTTGATTTATCATATATTTATTTCAATGAGTCTTTTCAAGACAATAAATCATTCGGAAGTAATTGGAGCGAATACTATTTTCGCATTTCAAACACGACTATCGCGCATAGCTTGCATATGATTTTTCGAAGGCAAGTATGAATTTGTTTAATCTTAGAGTCATCATCTCAATGACTCTTTGAAAGTCACTAATTCGTATGAACACAATTAAAATGAATTCTACTTTCACACTCCGAACCCGACTTTCGTACATAACTTGCTAATGATCATTTAAGGGCTAGTATGCGTTTGTTCTATTTGAGATTCATGTCAATGAGTCTTTTCAAGTCCCTAATGCATTTGAAAAAAATTCAAATGAATTCTATTTTTACACTTTAAACACTACTTTCGTGGATCACTTGTTGATGATCTTTTTAAGACAAGTATGCATTTGATTTATCATATATTTATTTCATTGAGTCTTTTCAAGACTATAAATCATTTGGAAGTAATTGGAGCGAATACTATTTTCGCATTTCAAACACGACTTTCGCGCATAGCTTGCATATTATTTTTTGAACGCAAGTATGAATTTGTTTTATTTTAGTGTCATTATCTCAACGACTTTTTGAAAGTCACTAATTCATTTGAAAGCAATTAAAATGAATTCTATTTTTGCACTTCGAACTCGACTTTCGTACATAACTTGCTAATTATCATTTAAGGGCAAGTATGCATTTGTTTTATTTGAGATTCATGTCAATGAGTCTTTTCAAGTCACTAATGCATTTGAAAAAAATTCAAATGAATTCCATTTTTACACTTTAAACACTACTTTCGTGGATCACTTGTTGATGATCTTTTTAAGACAAGTATGCATTTGATTTATCATATATTTACTTCAATGAGTCTTTTCAAGACAATAAATCATTTGGAATTAATTGGAGCGAATACTATTTTCGCATTCCAAACACGACTTTCGCGCATACCTTGCATATGATTTTTTGAAGGCAAGTATGAATTTGTTTAATCTTAGAGTCATCATCTCAATGACTCTTTGAAAGTCACTAATTCATATGAACACAATTAAAATGAATTCTATTTTCGTACCTCGAACCCGACTTTCGTACATAACTTGCTAATGATCATTTAAGGGCTAGTATGCGTTTGTTCTATTTGAGATTCATGTCAATGAGTCTTTTCAAGTCCCTAATGCATTTGAAAAAAATTCAAATGAATTCTATTTTTACACTTTAAACACTACTTTCGTGGATCACTTGTTGATGACCTTTTTAAGACAAGTATGCATTTGATTTATCATATATTTATTTCAATGAGTCTTTTCAAGACAATAAATCATTCGGAAGTAATTGGAGCGAATACTATTTTCGCATTTAAAACACGACTTTCGCGCACAGCTTGCATATGATTTTTCGATGGCAAGTATGAATTTGTTTAATCTTAGAGTCATCATCTCAATGACTCTTTGAAAGTCTGTAATTCATTTGAACACAATTAAAATGAATTCTATTTTCGCACTCCGAACCCGACTTTCGTACATAACTTGCTAATGATGATTTAAGGGCTAGTATGCGTTTGTTCTATTTGAGATTCATGTCAATGAGTCTTTTCAAGTCCCTAATGCATTTGAAAAAAATTCAAATGAATTCTATTTTTACACTTTAAACACTACTTTCGTGGATCACTTGTTGATGATCTTTTTAAGACAAGTATGCATTTGATTTATCATATATTTACTTCAATGAGTCTTTTCAAGACAATAAATCATTTGGAATTAATTGGAGCGAATACTATTTTCGCATTCCAAACACGACTTTCGCGCATACCTTGCATATGATTTTTTGAAGGCAAGTATGAATTTGTTTAATCTTAGAGTCATCATCTCAATGACTCTTTGAAAGTCACTAATTCATATGAACACAATTAAAATGAATTCTATTTTCGTACCTCGAACCCGACTTTCGTACATAACTTGCTAATGATCATTTAAGGGCAAGTATGCGTTTGTTTTATTTGAGATTCATGTCAATGAGTCTTCTCAAGTCACTAATGCATTTGAAAAAAATTCAAATGAATTCTATTTTTACACTTTAAACCCTACTTTCGTGGATCACTTGTTGATGATCTTTTTAAGACAAGTATGCATTTGATTTATCATATATTTATTTCAATGAGTCTTTTCAAGAAAATAAATCATTCGGAAGTAATTGGAGTGAATACTATTTTCGCATTTCAAACACGACTATCGCGCATAGCTTGCATATGATTTTTCGAAGGCAAGTATGAATTTGTTTAATCTTAGAGTCATCATCTCAATGACTCTTTGAAAGTCACTAATTCATATGAACACAATTAAAATGAATTCTACTTTCACACTTCGAACCCGACTTTCGTACATAACTTGCTAATTATGATTTAAGGGCAAGTATGCGTTTGTTTTATTTGAGATTCATGTCAATGAGTCTTTTCAAGTCACTAATGCATTTGAAAAAAATTCAAATGAATTCTATTTTTACACTATAAACCCCACTTTCGTGGATCACTTGTTGATGATCTTTTTAAGACAGGTATGCATTTGATTTATCATATATTTATTTCAATGAGTCTTTTCAAGACAATAAATCATTTGGAAGTAATTGGAGCGAATACTATTTTCGCATTTCAAACACGACTGTCGCGCATAGCTTGCATATGATTTTTCGAAGGCAAGTATGAATTTGTTTAATCTTAGAGTCATCATCTCAATGACTCTTTGAAAGTCAGTAATTCATTTGAACACAATTAAAATGAATTCTATTTTCGCACTCCGAACCCGACTTTCGTACATAACTTGCTAATGATCATTTAAGGGCTAGTATGCGTTTGTTCTATTTGAGATTCATGTCAATGAGTCTTTTCAAGTCACTAATGCATTTGAAAAAAATTCAAATGAATTCTATTTTTACACTATAAACCCTACTTTCGTGGATCACTTGTTGATGATCTTTTTAAGACAGGTATGCATTTGATTTATCATATATTTATTTCAATGAGTCTTTTCAAGACAATAAATCATTTGGAAGTAATTGGAGCGAATACTATTTTCGCATTTCAAACACGACTGTCGCGCATAGCTTGCATATGATTTTTCGAAGGCAAGTATGAATTTGTTTAATCTTAGAGTCATCATCTCAATGACTCTTCGAAAGTCAGTATTTCATTTTAACACAATTAAAATGAATTCTATATTCGCACTTCGAACCCGACTTTCGTACATAACTTGCCAATGATCATTTAAGGGCATGTATGCGTTTGTTTTATTTGAGATTCATGTCAATGAGTCTTTTCAAGTCACTAATGCATTTGAAAAAAATTCAAATGAATTCTATTTTTACACTTTAAACCCTACTTTCGTGGATCACTTGTTGATGATCTTTTTAAGACAAGTATGCATTTGATTTATCATATATTTATTTCAATGAGTCTTTTCAAGACAATAAATCATTCGGAAGTAATTGGAGCGAATACTATTTTCGCATTGCAAACACGACTATCGTGCATAGCTTGCATATCATTTTTCGAAGGCAAGTATGAATTTTTTTAATCTTAGAGTCATCATCTCAATGACTCTTTGAAAGTCAGTATTTCATTTTAACACAATTAAAATGAATTCTATTTTCGCACTTCGAACCCGACTTTCGTACATAACTTGCTAATGATCATTTAAGGGCAAGTATGCGTTTGTTTTATTTGAGATTCATGTCAATGAGTCTTTTCAAGTCACTAATGCATTTGAAAAAAATTCAAATGAATTCAATTTTTACATTTTAAACACTACTTTCGCGGATCACTTGTTGATGCTCTTTTTAAGACAAGTATGCATTTGATTTATCATATATTTATTTCAATGAGTCTTTTCAGGACAATAAATCATTTGGAAGTAATTGGAGCGAATACTACTTTCGCATTTCAAACACGACTATCGCGCATAGCTTGCATATGATTTTTCGATGGCAAGTATGAATTTGTTTAATCTTAGAGTCATCATCTCAATGACTCTTTGAAAGTCAGTAATTCATTTGAACACAATTAAAATGAATTCTATTTTCGCACTTCGAACCCGACTTTCGTACTTAACTTGCTAATTATCATTTAAGGGCAAGTATGTGTTTGTTTTATTTGAGATTCATGTCAATGAGTCTTTTCAAGTCACTAATGCATTTGAAAAAAATTCAAATGAATTCTATTTTTACACTTTAAACCCTACTTTCGTGGATCACTTGTTGATGATCTTTTTAAGACAAGTATGCATTTGATTTATCATATATTTATTTCAATGAGTCTTTTCAAGACAATAAATCATTCGGAAGTAATTGGAGCGAATACTATTTTCGCATCTCAAACAAGACTATCGCGCATAGCTTGCATATGATTTTTCGAAGGCAAGTATGAATTTGTTTAATCTTAGAGTCATCATCTCAATGACTCTTTGAAAGTCAGTATTTCATTTTAACACAATTAAAATGAATTCTATATTCGCACTTCGAACCCGACTTTCGTACATAACTTGCCAATGATCATTTATGGGCATGTATGCGTTTGTTTTATTTGAGATTCATGTCAATGAGTCTTTTCAAGTCACTAATGCATTTGGAAAAAATTCAAATGAATTCTATTTTTACACTTTAAACCCTACTTTCGTGGATCACTTGTTGATGATCTTTTTAAGACGAGTATGCATTTTATTTATCATATATTTATTTCAATGAGTCTTTTTAAGACAATAAATCATTCGGAAGTAATTGGAGCGAATACTATTTTCGCATTTCCAACACGACCATCGCGCATAGCTTGCGTATGATTTTTCGAAGGCAAGTATGAATTTGTTTAATCTTAGAGTCATCATCTCAATGACTCTTTGAAAGTCACTAATTCATATGAACACAATTAAAATGAATTCTATTTTCGCACTTCGAACCCGACTTTCGTACATAACTTGGTAATGATCATTTAAGGGCAAGTATGCGTTTGTTTTATTTGAGATTCATGCCAATGAGTCTTTTCAAATCACTAATGCATTTGAAAAAAATTCAAATGAATTCAATTTTTACATTTTAAACACTACTTTCGCGGATCACTTGTTGATGATCTTTTCAAGACAAGTATGCATTTGATTTATCATATATTTATTTCAATGAGGCTTTTCAGGACAATAAATCATTTGGAAGTAATTGGAGCGAATACTATTTTCGCATTCCAAACACGACTTTCGCGCATAGCTTGCATATGAATTTTTGAAGGCAAGTATGAATTTGTTTAATCTTAGAGGCATCATCTCAATGACTCTTTGAAAGTCACTAATTCATTTGAAAGCAATTAAAATGAATTCTATTTTCGCACTTCGAACTCGACTTTCGTACATAACTTGCTAATTATCATTTAAGGGCACGTATGCGTTTGTTTTATTTGAGATTCATGTCAATGAGTCTTTTCAACTCACTAATGCATTTGAAAAAAATTCAAATGAATTCTATTTTTACACTTTAAACACTACTTTCGCGGATCAATTGTTGATGCTCTTTTTAGGACAAGTATGCATTTGATTTATCTTATATTTATTTCAATGAGTCTTTTCAATACAATAAATCATTTTGAAGCCATTGGAGCGAATACTATTTTCGCATTTCAGACACGACTTACGCGCATAGCTCGCATATTATTTTTTGAACGCAAGTATGAATTTGTTTTATTTTGGTGTCATCATCTCAATGACTTTTTGAAAGTCACTAATTCATTTGAAAGCAATTAAAATGAATTCTATTTTCACACTTCGAACTCGACTTTCGTACATAACTTGCTAATGATCATTTAAGGGCAAGTATGCATTTGTTTTATTTGAGATTCATGTCAATGAGTCTTTTCAAGTCACTAATGCATTTGAAAAAAATTCAAATGAATTCTATTTTTACGCTTTAAACACTACTTTAGCGGATCACTTGTAGATGCTCTTTTTAAGACAAGCATGAATTTGATTTATCTTATATTTTTTTGAATGATTCTTTTCAATACAATAAATCATTTTGAAGTAATTGGAGCAAATACTATTTTCGCATTTCAAACACGACTATCGCACATAGCTTGCATATGATTATTCGATGGCAAGTATGAATTTGTTTAATCTTACAGTCATCATCTCAATGACTCTTTGAAAGTCAGTAATTCATTTGAACACAATTAAAATGAATTCTATTTTCGCACTTCGAACCCGACTTTCGTACATAACTTGCTAATTATCATTTAAGGGCAAGTATGCGTTTGTTTTATTTGAGATTCATATCAATGAGTCTTTTCAAGTCACTAATGCATTTGAAAAAAATTCAAGTGAATTCAATTTTTACACTTTAAACACTACTTTCGCGGATCACTTGTTGATGCTCTTTTGAAGACAAGTATGCATTTGATTTATCATATATTTATTTCAATGAGTCTTTTCAAGACAATAAATCATTTGGAAGTAATTGGAGCGAATACTATTTTCGCATTTCAAACACGACTGTCGCGCATAGCTTGCATATGATTTTTCGAAGGCAAGTATGAATTTGTTTAATCTTAGAGTCATCATCTCAATGACTCTTTGAAAGTCAGTAATTCATTTGAACACAATTAAAATGAATTCTATTTTCGCACTCCGAACCCGACTTTCGTACATAACTTGCTAATGATCATTTAAGGGCTAGTATGCGTTTGTTCTATTTGAGATTCATGTCAATGAGTCTTTTCAAGTCACTAATGCATTTGAAAAAAATTCAAATGAATTCTATTTTTACACTATAAACCCTACTTTCGTGGATCACTTGTTGATGATCTTTTTAAGACAGGTATGCATTTGATTTATCATATATTTATTTCAATGAGTCTTTTCAAGACAATAAATCATTTGGAAGTAATTGGAGCGAATACTATTTTCGCATTTCAAACACGACTGTCGCGCATAGCTTGCATATGATTTTTCGAAGGCAAGTATGAATTTGTTTAATCTTAGAGTCATCATCTCAATGACTCTTCGAAAGTCAGTATTTCATTTTAACACAATTAAAATGAATTCTATATTCGCACTTCGAACCCGACTTTCGTACATAACTTGCCAATGATCATTTAAGGGCATGTATGCGTTTGTTTTATTTGAGATTCATGTCAATGAGTCTTTTCAAGTCACTAATGCATTTGAAAAAAATTCAAATGAATTCTATTTTTACACTTTAAACCCTACTTTCGTGGATCACTTGTTGATGATCTTTTTAAGACAAGTATGCATTTGATTTATCATATATTTATTTCAATGAGTCTTTTCAAGACAATAAATCATTCGGAAGTAATTGGAGCGAATACTATTTTCGCATTGCAAACACGACTATCGTGCATAGCTTGCATATCATTTTTCGAAGGCAAGTATGAATTTTTTTAATCTTAGAGTCATCATCTCAATGACTCTTTGAAAGTCAGTATTTCATTTTAACACAATTAAAATGAATTCTATTTTCGCACTTCGAACCCGACTTTCGTACATAACTTGCTAATGATCATTTAAGGGCAAGTATGCGTTTGTTTTATTTGAGATTCATGTCAATGAGTCTTTTCAAGTCACTAATGCATTTGAAAAAAATTCAAATGAATTCAATTTTTACATTTTAAACACTACTTTCGCGGATCACTTGTTGATGCTCTTTTTAAGACAAGTATGCATTTGATTTATCATATATTTATTTCAATGAGTCTTTTCAGGACAATAAATCATTTGGAAGTAATTGGAGCGAATACTACTTTCGCATTTCAAACACGACTATCGCGCATAGCTTGCATATGATTTTTCGATGGCAAGTATGAATTTGTTTAATCTTAGAGTCATCATCTCAATGACTCTTTGAAAGTCAGTAATTCATTTGAACACAATTAAAATGAATTCTATTTTCGCACTTCGAACCCGACTTTCGTACTTAACTTGCTAATTATCATTTAAGGGCAAGTATGTGTTTGTTTTATTTGAGATTCATGTCAATGAGTCTTTTCAAGTCACTAATGCATTTGAAAAAAATTCAAATGAATTCTATTTTTACACTTTAAACCCTACTTTCGTGGATCACTTGTTGATGATCTTTTTAAGACAAGTATGCATTTGATTTATCATATATTTATTTCAATGAGTCTTTTCAAGACAATAAATCATTTGGAAGTAATTGGAGCGAATACTATTTTCGCATTTCAAACACGACTGTCGCGCATAGCTTGCATATGATTTTTCGAAGGCAAGTATGAATTTTTTTAATCTTAGAGTCATCATCTCAATGACTCTTTGAAAGTCAGTATTTCATTTTAACACAATTAAAATGAATTCTATTTTCGCACTTCGAACCCGACTTTCGTACATAACTTGCTAATGATCATTTAAGGGCAAGTATGCGTTTGTTTTATTTGAGATTCATGTCAATGAGTCTTTTCAAGTCACTAATGCATTTGAAAAAAATTCAAATGAATTCAATTTTTACATTTTAAACACTACTTTCGCGGATCACTTGTTGATGCTCTTTTTAAGACAAGTATGCATTTGATTTATCATATATTTATTTCAATGAGTCTTTTCAGGACAATAAATCATTTGGAAGTAATTGGAGCGAATACTACTTTCGCATTTCAAACACGACTATCGCGCATAGCTTGCATATGATTTTTCGATGGCAAGTATGAATTTGTTTAATCTTAGAGTCATCATCTCAATGACTCTTTGAAAGTCAGTAATTCATTTGAACACAATTAAAATGAATTCTATTTTCGCACTTCGAACCCGACTTTCGTACTTAACTTGCTAATTATCATTTAAGGGCAAGTATGTGTTTGTTTTATTTGAGATTCATGTCAATGAGTCTTTTCAAGTCACTAATGCATTTGAAAAAAATTCAAATGAATTCTATTTTTACACTTTAAACCCTACTTTCGTGGATCACTTGTTGATGATCTTTTTAAGACAAGTATGCATTTGATTTATCATATATTTATTTCAATGAGTCTTTTCAAGACAATAAATCATTCGGAAGTAATTGGAGCGAATACTATTTTCGCATCTCAAACAAGACTATCGCGCATAGCTTGCATATGATTTTTCGAAGGCAAGTATGAATTTGTTTAATCTTAGAGTCATCATCTCAATGACTCTTTGAAAGTCAGTATTTCATTTTAACACAATTAAAATGAATTCTATATTCGCACTTCGAACCCGACTTTCGTACATAACTTGCCAATGATCATTTATGGGCATGTATGCGTTTGTTTTATTTGAGATTCATGTCAATGAGTCTTTTCAAGTCACTAATGCATTTGGAAAAAATTCAAATGAATTCTATTTTTACACTTTAAACCCTACTTTCGTGGATCACTTGTTGATGATCTTTTTAAGACGAGTATGCATTTTATTTATCATATATTTATTTCAATGAGTCTTTTTAAGACAATAAATCATTCGGAAGTAATTGGAGCGAATACTATTTTCGCATTTCCAACACGACCATCGCGCATAGCTTGCGTATGATTTTTCGAAGGCAAGTATGAATTTGTTTAATCTTAGAGTCATCATCTCAATGACTCTTTGAAAGTCACTAATTCATATGAACACAATTAAAATGAATTCTATTTTCGCACTTCGAACCCGACTTTCGTACATAACTTGGTAATGATCATTTAAGGGCAAGTATGCGTTTGTTTTATTTGAGATTCATGCCAATGAGTCTTTTCAAATCACTAATGCATTTGAAAAAAATTCAAATGAATTCAATTTTTACATTTTAAACACTACTTTCGCGGATCACTTGTTGATGATCTTTTCAAGACAAGTATGCATTTGATTTATCATATATTTATTTCAATGAGGCTTTTCAGGACAATAAATCATTTGGAAGTAATTGGAGCGAATACTATTTTCGCATTCCAAACACGACTTTCGCGCATAGCTTGCATATGAATTTTTGAAGGCAAGTATGAATTTGTTTAATCTTAGAGGCATCATCTCAATGACTCTTTGAAAGTCACTAATTCATTTGAAAGCAATTAAAATGAATTCTATTTTCGCACTTCGAACTCGACTTTCGTACATAACTTGCTAATTATCATTTAAGGGCACGTATGCGTTTGTTTTATTTGAGATTCATGTCAATGAGTCTTTTCAACTCACTAATGCATTTGAAAAAAATTCAAATGAATTCTATTTTTACACTTTAAACACTACTTTCGCGGATCAATTGTTGATGCTCTTTTTAGGACAAGTATGCATTTGATTTATCTTATATTTATTTCAATGAGTCTTTTCAATACAATAAATCATTTTGAAGCCATTGGAGCGAATACTATTTTCGCATTTCAGACACGACTTACGCGCATAGCTCGCATATTATTTTTTGAACGCAAGTATGAATTTGTTTTATTTTGGTGTCATCATCTCAATGACTTTTTGAAAGTCACTAATTCATTTGAAAGCAATTAAAATGAATTCTATTTTCACACTTCGAACTCGACTTTCGTACATAACTTGCTAATGATCATTTAAGGGCAAGTATGCATTTGTTTTATTTGAGATTCATGTCAATGAGTCTTTTCAAGTCACTAATGCATTTGAAAAAAATTCAAATGAATTCTATTTTTACGCTTTAAACACTACTTTAGCGGATCACTTGTAGATGCTCTTTTTAAGACAAGCATGAATTTGATTTATCTTATATTTTTTTCAATGATTCTTTTCAATACAATAAATCATTTTGAAGTAATTGGAGCAAATACTATTTTCGCATTTCAAACACGACTATCGCACATAGCTTGCATATGATTATTCGATGGCAAGTATGAATTTGTTTAATCTTACAGTCATCATCTCAATGACTCTTTGAAAGTCAGTAATTCATTTGAACACAATTAAAATGAATTCTATTTTCGCACTTCGAACCCGACTTTCGTACATAACTTGCTAATTATCATTTAAGGGCAAGTATGCGTTTGTTTTATTTGAGATTCATATCAATGAGTCTTTTCAAGTCACTAATGCATTTGAAAAAAATTCAAGTGAATTCAATTTTTACACTTTAAACACTACTTTCGCGGATCACTTGTTGATGCTCTTTTGAAGACAAGTATGCATTTGATTTATCTTATATTTATTTCAATGAGTCTTTTCAATACAATAAATCATTTTGAAGCCATTGGAGCGAATACTATTTTCGCATTTCAAACACGACTTTCGCGCATAGCTTGCATATTATTTTTTGAACGCAAATATGAATTTGTTTTATTTTAGTGTCATCATCTCAATGATTCTTTGAAAGTCACTAATTCATATGAACACAATTAAAATGAATTCTATTTTCACACTTCGAACCCGACTTTCGTACATAACTTGCTAATTATGATTTAAGGGCAAGTATGCGTTTGTTTTATTTGAGATTCATGTCAATGAGTCTTTTCGAGTCACTAATGCATTTGAAAAAAATTCAAATGAATTCAATTTTTACATTTTAAACACTACTTTCGCGGATCACTTGTTGATGCTCTTTTTAAGACAAGTATGCATTTGATTTATCTTATATTTATTTCAATGAGTCTTTTCAATACAATAAATCATTTGGAAGCCATTGGAGCGAATACTATTTTCGCATTTCAAACACGACTTTCGCGCATAGCTTGCATATTATTTTTTGAACGCAAGTATGAATTTGTTTTATTTTAGTGTCATTATCTCAATGACTTTTTGAAAGTCACTAATTCATTTGAAAGCAATTAAAATGAATTCAATTTTCGCACTTCGAACTCGACTTTCGTACATAACTTGCTAATTATCATTTAAGGGCAAGTATTCATTTGTTTTATTTGAGATTCATGTCAATGAGTCTTTTCAAGTCACTAATGCATTTGAAAAAAATTCAAATGAATTCTATTTTTACAGTTTAAACACTACTTTCGCGGATCACTTGTTGATGCTCTTGTTAAGACAAGTATGCATTTGATTAATCTTATATTTATTTCAATGAGTCTTTTCAATACAATAAATCATTTTGAAGCCATTGGAGGGAATACTATTTTCGCATTTCAGACACGACTTTCGCGCATAGCTCGAATATTATTTTTTGAACGCAAGTATGAATTTTTTTTATTTTAGTGTCATGATCTCAATGACTTTTTGAAAGTCACTAATTCACTTGAAAGCAATTAAAATGAATTCTATTTTCGCACTTCGAACTCGACTTTCGTACATAACTTGCTAATTATCATTTAAGGGCAAGTATGCATTTGTTTTATTTGAGATTCATGTCAGTGAGTCTTTTCAAGTTACTAATGCATTTGAAAAAAATTCAAATGAATTCAATTTTTACATTTTAAACACTACTTTCGCGGATCACTTGTTGATGCTCTTTTTAAGACAAGTACGTATTTGATTTATCTTATATTTATTTCAATGAGTCTTTTCAAGACAATAAATCATTTGGAAGCAATCGGAGCGAATACTATTTTCGCATTTCAAACACGACTTTCGCACATAGCTTGCATATGATTTTTTGAAGGCAAGTATCAATTTGTTTAATCTTAGAGTCATCATCTCAATGACTCTTTGAAAGTCACTAATTCATTTGAACACAATTAAAATGAATTCTATTTTCTCACTTCAAACCCGACTTTCTACATAACTTGCTAATTATGATTTAAGGGCAAGTATGCGTTTGTTTTATTTGAGATTCATGTCAATGAGTCTTTTCGAGTCACTAATGCATTTGAAAAAAATTCAAATGAATTCAATTTTTACATTTTAAACACTACTTTCGCGGATCACTTGTTGATGCTCTTTTTAAGACAAGTATGCATTTGATTTATCTTATATTTATTTCAATGAGTCTTTTCAATACAATAAATCATTTGGAAGTAATTGGAGCGAATACTATTTTCGCATTCCAAACACGACTTTCGCGCATAGCTTGCATATGAATTTTTGAAGGCAAGTATGAATTTGTTTAATCTTAGAGTCATCATCTCAATGACTCTTTGAAAGTCACTAATTCATATGAACACAATTAAAAGGAATTCTATTTTCGTACCTCGAACCCGACTTTCGTACATAACTTGCTAATGATCATTTAAGGGCAAGTATGCGTTTGTTTTATTTGACATTCATGTCAATGAGTCTTCTCAAGTCACTAATGCATTTGAAAGTCATTCAAATGAATTCAATTTTTACATTTTAAACACTACTTTCGCGGATCACTTGTTGATGCTCTTTTTAAGACAAGTATGCATTTGATTTATCTTATATTTATTTCAATGAGTCTTTTCAATACAATAAATCATTTGGAAGCCATTGGAGCGAATACTATTTTCGCATTTCAAACACGACTTTCGCGCATAGCTTGCATATTATTTTTTGAACGCAAGTATGAATTTGTTTTATTTTAGTGTCATTATCTCAATGACTTTTTGAAAGTCACTAATTCATTTGAAAGCAATTAAAATGAATTCAATTTTCGCACTTCGAACTCGACTTTCGTACATAACTTGCTAATTATCATTTAAGGGCAAGTATTCATTTGTTTTATTTGAGATTCATGTCAATGAGTCTTTTCAAGTCACTAATGCATTTGAAAAAAATTCAAATGAATTCTATTTTTACAGTTTAAACACTACTTTCGCGGATCACTTGTTGATGCTCTTGTTAAGACAAGTATGCATTTGATTTATCTTATATTTATTTCAATGAGTCTTTTCAATACAATAAATCATTTTGAAGCCATTGGAGGGAATACTATTTTCGCATTTCAGACACGACTTTCGCGCATAGCTCGAATATTATTTTTTGAACGCAAGTATGAATTTTTTTTATTTTAGTGTCATGATCTCAATGACTTTTTGAAAGTCACTAATTCACTTGAAAGCAATTAAAATGAATTCTATTTTCGCACTTCGAACTCGACTTTCGTACATAACTTGCTAATTATCATTTAAGGGCAAGTATGCATTTGTTTTATTTGAGATTCATGTCAGTGAGTCTTTTCAAGTTACTAATGCATTTGAAAAAAATTCAAGTGAATTCAATTTTTACACTTTAAACACTACTTTCGCGGATCACTTGTTGATGCTCTTTTGAAGACAAGTATGCATTTGATTTATCTTATATTTATTTCAATGAGTCTTTTCAATACAATAAATCATTTTGAAGCCATTGGAGCGAATACTATTTTCGCATTTCGAACACGACTTTCGCGCATAGCTTGCATATTATTTTTTGAACGCAAATATGAATTTGTTTTATTTTAGTGTCATCATCTCAATGATTCTTTGAAAGTCACTAATTCATATGAACACAATTAAAATGAATTCTATTTTCACACTTCGAACCCGACTTTCGTACATAACTTGCTAATTATGATTTAAGGGCAAGTATGCGTTTGTTTTATTTGAGATTCATGTCAATGAGTCTTTTCGAGTCACTAATGCATTTGAAAAAAATTCAAATGAATTCAATTTTTACATTTTAAACACTACTTTCGCGGATCACTTGTTGATGCTCTTTTTAAGACAAGTATGCATTTGATTTATCTTATATTTATTTCAATGAGTCTTTTCAATACAATAAATCATTTGGAAGTAATTGGAGCGAATACTATTTTCGCATTCCAAACACGACTTTCGCGCATAGCTTGCATATGAATTTTTGAAGGCAAGTATGAATTTGTTTAATCTTAGAGTCATCATCTCAATGACTCTTTGAAAGTCACTAATTCATATGAACACAATTAAAAGGAATTCTATTTTCGTACCTCGAACCCGACTTTCGTACATAACTTGCTAATGATCATTTAAGGGCAAGTATGCGTTTGTTTTATTTGACATTCATGTCAATGAGTCTTCTCAAGTCACTAATGCATTTGAAAAAAATTCAAATGAATTCAATTTTTACACTTTAAACACTACTTTCGCGGATCACTTGTTGATGCTCTTTTTAAGACAAGTATGTATTTGATTTATCTTATATTTATTTTAATGAGTCCTTTCAAGACAAGAAATCATTAGGAAGCAATTGGAGCGAATACTATTTTCGCATTTCAACCACGACTTTCGCGCATAGCTCGAATATTATTTTTTGAACGCAAGTATGAATTTTTTTAATCTTAGAGTCATGATCTCAATGACTCTTTGAAAGTCACTAATTCATTTGAAAGCAATTAAAATGAATTCAATTTTCGCACTTCGAACTCGACTTTCGTACATAACTTGCTAATTATCATTTAAGGGCAAGTATGCATTTGTTTTATTTGAGATTCATGTCAGTGAGTCTTTTCAAGTTACTAATGCATTTGAAAAAAATTCAAATGAATTCAATTTTTACATTTTAAACACTACTTTCGCGGATCACTTGTTGATGCTCTTTTTAAGACAAGTACGTATTTGATTTATCTTATATTTATTTCAATGAGTCTTTTCAAGACAATAAGTCATTTGGAAGCAATCGGAGCGAATACTATTTTCGCAATTCAAACACGACTTTCGCACATAGCTTGCATATGATTTTTTGAAGGCAAGTATCAATTTGTTTAATCTTAGAGTCATCATCTCAATGACTCTTTGAAAGTCACTAATTCATTTGAACACAATTAAAATGAATTCTATTTTCTCACTTCAAACCCGACTTTCGTACATAACTTGCTAATGATCATTTAAGGGCAAGTATGCGTTTGTTTTATTTGAGATTCATATCAATGAGTCTTTTCAAGTCACTAATTTATCTGGACACAATTCAAATGAATTCTATTTTTACACTTCAAACACTACTTTCCCGCATAACTTGCAAATGATCTTTTCAAGGAAAGTATGCATTTGTTTTATGTTATATTCATTTCAATGAGTCTTTTCAAGACAATAAATATTTTGAAAGCCATTGGAGCGAATACTATTTTCGCATTTCAAACACGACTTTCGCGCGTAGCTTGCTTATGATTTTTTGAAGGCAAGTATCAATTTGTTTAATCTTAGAGTCATCATCTCAATGACTCTTTGAAAGTCACTAATTCATATAAAGCAATTAAAATGAATTCTATTTTCGCACTTCGAACCCGACTTTCGTACATAACTTGCTAATGTTCATTTAAGGGCAAGTATACGTTTGTTTTATTTGAGATTCATGTCAATGAGTCTTTTCAAGTCACTAATGCGTTTGAAAAAAATTGAAATGGATTCTTTTTTTACACTTTAAACACTACTTTCGCGGATCACTTGTTGATAATCTTTTTAAGATAAGTATGCATTTGATTTATCTTATATTTATTTGGATAAGTCTTTTCAAGACAATAAATCATTTGGAAGCAATTGGAGCGAATACTATTTTCGCATTTCAAACACGACTTTCGCGCATAGCTTGCATATGATTCTTTGAAGGCAAGTATGAATTTTTTTAACCTTAGAGTCATCATCTCAATGAGTCTTTGAAAGTCACTAATTCATATGAACACAATTAAAATGAATTCTATTTTCGCACTTCGAACCCGACTTTCGTACATAACTTGCTAATTATGATTTAAGGGCAAGTATACGTTTGTTTTATTTGAGATTCATGTCAATGAGTCTTTTCAAGTCACTAATGCATTTGAAAAAAATTCAGATGAATTCAATTTTTACACTTTAAACACTACTTTCGCGGATCACTTGTTGATGCTCTTGTTAAGACAAGTATGCATTTGATTTATCTTATATTTATTTCAATGAGTCTTTTCAATACAATAAATCATTTGGAAGCCATTGGAGCGAATACTATTTTCTCGCATTTCAAACACGACTTTCGCGCATAGCTTGCATATTATTTTTTGAACGCAAGTATGAATTTGTTTTATTTTAGTGTCATTATCTCAATGACATTTTGAAAATCACTAATTCATTTGAAAGCAATTAAAATGAATTCAATTTTCGCACTTCGTACTCGACTTTCGTACAAAACTTGCTAATTATCATTTAAGGGCAAGTATGCATTTGTTTTATTTGAGATTCATGTCAATGAGTCTTTTGAAGTCACTAATGCATTTAAAGAAAATTCAATTGAATTCAATTTTTACACTTTAAACACTACTTTCGCGGATCACTTGTTGATGCTCTTTTTAAGACAAGTATGCATTTGATTTATCTTATATTTATTTCAATGAGCCTTTTCAATACAATAAATCATTTGGAAGCCATTGGAGCGAATACTATTTTCGCATTTCAAACACGACTTTCGCGCATAGCTTGCATATTATTTTTTGAACGCAAGTATGAATTTGTTTTATTTTAGTGTCATTATCTCAATGACTTTTTGAAACTCACTAATTCATTTGAAAGCAATTAAAATGAATTCAATTTTCGCACTTCGAACTCGACTTTCGTACATAACTTGCTAATTATCATTTAAGGGCAAGTATGCATTTGTTTTATTTGAGATTCATGTCAATGAGTCTTTTCAAGTCACTAATGCATTTGAAAAAAATTCAAATGAATTCTATTTTTACACTTTAAACACTACTTCCGCGGATCACTTGTTGATGCTCTTTTTAAGACAAGTATGCATTTGATTTATCTTATATTTATTTCAATGAGTCTTTTCAATACAGGAAATCATTTGGAAGCAATTGGAGCGAATACTATTTTCGCATTTCAAACACGACTTTCGCGCATACCTTGCATATGATTTTTTGAAGGCAAGTATGAATTTGTTTAATCTTAGAGTCATCATCTCAATGACTCTTTGAAAGTCACTAATTCATATGAACACAATTAAAATGAATTCTATTTTCGTACCTCGAACCCGACTTTCGTACATAACTTGCTAATGATCATTTAAGGGCAAGTATGCGTTTGTTTTATTTGAGATTCATGTCAATGAGTCTTCTCAAGTCACTAATGCATTTGAAAAAAATTCAAATGAATTCTATTTTTACACTTTAAACACTACTTTCGCGGATCACTTGTTGATAATCTTTTTAAGACAAGTATGCATTTGATTTATCTTATATTTATTTTAATGAGTCTTTTCAAGACAAGAAATCATTAGGAAGCAATTGGAGCGAATACTATTTTCGCATTTCAACCACGACTTTCGCGCATAGCTTGCATATGATTTTTTGAAGGCAAGTATGAATTTGTTTAATCTTAGAGTCATCATCTCAATGACTCTTTGAAAGTCACTAATTCATTTGAAAGCAATTAAAATGAATTCAATTTTCGCACTTCGAACTCGACTTTCGTACATAACTTGCTAATTATCATTTAAGGGCAAGTATGCATTTGTTTTATTTGAGATTCATGTCAATGAGTCTTTTCAAGTCACTAATGCATTTAAAAAAAATTCAAATGAATTCAATTTTTACACTTTAAACACTACTTCCGCGGATCACTTGTTGATGCTCTTTTTAAGACAAGTATGCATTTGATTTATCTTATATTTATTTCAATGAGTCTTTTCAATACAATAAATCATTTGGAAGCCATTGGAGCGAATACTATTTTCGCATTTCAAACACGACTTTCGCGCATAGCTTGCGTATTATTTTTTGAACGCAAGTATGAATTTGTTTTATTTTGGTGTCATTATCTCAATGACTTTTTGAAAGTCACTAATTCATTTGAAAGCAATTAAAATGAATTCAATTTTCGCACTTCGAACTCGACTTTCGTACATAACTTGCCAATTATCATTTAAGGGCAAGTATGCATTTGTTTTATTTGAGATTCATGTCAATGAGTCTTTTCAAGTCACTAATGCATTTGAAAAAAATTCAAATGAATTCTATTTTTACACTTTAAACACTACTTCCGCGGATCACTTGTTGATGCTCTTTTTAAGACAAGTATGCATTTGATTTATCTTATATTTATTTCAATGAGTCTTTTCAATACAATAAATCATTTGGAAGCCATTGGGGCGAATACTATTTTCGCATTTCAAACACGACTTTCGCGCATAGCTTGCATATTATTTTTTGAACGCAAGTATGAATTTTTTTTATTTTAGTGTGATTATCTCAATGACTTTTTGAAAATCACTAATTCATTTGAAAGCAATTAAAATGAATTCAATTTTCGCACTTCGAACTCGATTTTCGTACATAACTTGCTAATTATCATTTAAGGGCAAGTATGCATTTGTTTTATTTGAGATTCATGTCAATGAGTCTTTTGAAGTCACTAATGCTTTTAAAGAAAATTCAATTGAATTCAATTTTTACACTTTAAACACTACTTTCGCGGATCACTTGTTGATGCTCTTTTTATGACAAGTATGCATTTGATTTATCTTATATTTATTTCAATGAGTCTTTTCAATACAATAAATCATTTGGAAGCCATTGGAGCGAATACTATTTTCGCATTTCAAACACGACTTTCGCGCATAGCTTGCATATTATTTTTTGAACGCAAGTATGAATTTGTTTTATTTTAGTGTCATTATCTCAATGACTTTTTGAAAGTCACTAATTCAGTTGAAAGCAATTAAAATGAATTCAATTTTCGCACTTCGAACTCGACTTTTGTACATAACTTGCTAATTATCATTTAAGGGCAAGTATGCATTTGTTTTATTTGAGATTCATGTCAATGAGTCTTTTCAAGTCACTAATGCTTTTGAAAAAAATTCAAATGAATTCAATTTTTACACTTTAAACACTACTTTCGTGGATCACTTGTTGATGATCTTTTTAAGACAAGTATGCATTTGATTTATCATATATTAATTTCAATGAGTCTTTTCAATACAGGAAATCATTTGGAAGCAATTGGAGCGAATACTATTTTCGCATTTCAAACACGACTTTCGCGCATACCTTGCATATGATTTTTTGAAGGCACGTATGAATTTGTTTAATCTTAGAGTCATCATCTCAATGACTCTTTGAAAGTCACTAATTCATATGAACACAATTAAAATGAATTCTATTTTCGTACCTCGAACCTGACTTTCGTACATAACTTGCTAATGATCATTTAAGGGCAAGTATGCATTTGTGTTATTTGAGATTCTTGTCAATGAGTCTTCTCAAGTCACTAATGCATTTGAAAAAAATTCATATGAACACAATTAAAATGAATTCTATTTTCACACTTCGAACCCGACTTTCGTACATAACTTGCTAATTATGATTTAAGGGCAAGTATGCGTTTGTTTTATTTGAGATTCATGTCAATGAGTCTTTTCAAGTCACTAATGCATTTGAAAAAAATTCAAATGAATTCAATTTTTACACTTTAAACACTACTTTCGCGGATCACTTGTTGATGCTCTTTTTAAGACAAGTATGCATTTGATTTATCTTATATTTATTTCAATGAGCCTTTTCAATACAATAAAACATTTTGAAGCCATTGGAGCGAATACTATTTTCGCATTTCAGACACGACTTTCGCGCATAGCTCGAATATTATTTTTTGAACGCAAGTATGAATTTTTTTTATTTTAGTGTCATGATCTCAATGACTTTTTGAAAGTCACTAATTCACTTGAAAGCAATTAAAATAAATTCTATTTTCGCACTTCGAACTCGACTTTCGTACATAACTTGCTGATTATCATTTAAGGGCAAGTATGCATTTGTTTTATTTGAGATTCATGTCAATGAGTCTTTTCAAGTCACTAATGCATTTGAAAAAAATTCAAATGAATTCAATTTTTACACTTTAAACACTACTTTCGTGGATCACTTGTTGATGATCTTTTTAAGACAAGTATGCATTTGATTTATCATATATTAATTTCAATGAGTCTTCTCAATACAGGAAATCATTTGGAAGCAATTGGAGCGAATACTATTTTCGTATTTCAAACACGACTTTCGCGCATAGCTTGCATATGATTTTTTGAAGGCAAGAATGAATTTGTTTAAACTTAGAGTCATCATCTCAATGACTCTTTGAAAGTCACTAATTCATTTGAACACAATTAAAATGAATTCTATTTTCGCACTTCAAACCCGACTTTCGTACATAACTTGCTAATGATCATTTAAGGGCAAGTATGCGTTTGTTTTATTTGAGATTCATATCAATGAGTCTTTTCAAGTCACTAATTTATTTGAACACAATTCAAATGAATTCTATTTTTACACTTCAAACACTACTTTGCCGCATAACTTGCAAATGATCTTTTCAAGGAAAGTATGCATTTGTTTTATCTTATATTCATTTCAATGAGTCTTTTCAAGACAATAAATCTTTTGAAAGCCATTGGAGCGAATACTATTTTCGCATTTCAAACACGACTTTCGCGCGTAGCTTGCATATGATTTTTTGAAGGCAAGTATCAATTTGTTTAATCTTAGAGTCATCATCTCAATGACTCTTTGAAAGTCACTAATTCATATAAAGCAATTGAAATGAATTCATTTTCGCACTTCGAACCCGACTTTCGTACATAACTTGCTAATGTTCATTTAAGGGCAAGTATACGTTTGTTTTATTTGAGATTCATGTCAATGAGTCTTTTCAAGTCACTAATGCGTTTGAAAAAAATTGAAATGGATTCTTTTTTTACACTTTAAACACTACTTTCGCGGATCACTTGTTGATAATCTTTTTAAGATAAGTATGCATTTGATTTATCTTATATTTATTTCAATAAGTCTTTTCAAGACAATAAATCATTTGGAAGCAATTGGAGCGAATATTATTTTCGCATTTCAAACACGACTTTCGTGCATAGCTTGCATATGATTTTTTGAAGGCAAGTATGAATTTGTTTAACCTTAGAGTCATCATCTCAATGACTCTTTGAAAGTCACTAATTCATAAGAACACAATTAAAATGAATTCTATTTTCGCACTTCGAACCTGACTTTCGTACATTACTTGCTAATTATGATTTAAGGGCAAGTATACGTTTGTTTTATTTGAGATTCATGTCAATGAGTCTTTTCAAGTCACTAATGCATTTGAAAAAAATTCAAATGAATTCAATTTTTACACTTTAAACACTACTTTCGCGGATCACTTGTTGATGCTCTTGTTAAGACAAGTATGCATTTGATTTATCTTATATTTATTTCAATGAGTCTTTTCAATACAATAAATCATTTGGAAGCCATTGGAGCGAATACTATTTTCGCATTTCAAACACGACTTTCGCGCATAGCTTGCATATTATTTTTTGAACGCAAGTATGAATTTGTTTTATTTTAGTGTCATTATCTCAATGACTTTTTGAAAATCACTAATTCATTTGAAAGCAATTAAAATGAATTCAATTTTCGCACTTCGAACTCGACTTTCGTACATAACTTGCTAATTATCATTTAAGGGCAAGTATGCATTTGTTTTATTTGAGATTCATGTCAATGAGTCTTTTGAAGTCACTAATGCATTTAAAGAAAATTCAATTGAATTCAATTTTTACACTTTAAACACTACTTTCGCGGATCACTTGTTGATGCTCTTTTTAAGACAAGTATGCATTTGATTTATCTTATATTTATTTCAATGAGTCTTTTCAATACAATAAATCATTTGGAAGCAATTGGAGCGAATACTATTTTCGCATTTCAACCACGACTTTCGCGCATAGCTTGCATATGATTTTTTGAAGGCAAGTATGAATTTGTTTAATCTTAGAGTCATCATCTCAATAACTCTTTGAAAATCACTAATTCATTTGAAAGCAATTAAAATGAATTCAATTTTCGCACTTCGAACTCGACTTTCGTACATAACTTGCTAATTATCATTTAAGGGCAAGTATGCATTTGTTTTATTTGAGATTCATGTCAATGAGTCTTTTCAAGTCACTAATGCATTTAAAAAAAATTCAAATGAATTCAATTTTTACACTTTAAACACTACTTTCGCGGATCACTTGTTGATGCTCTTTTTAAGACAAGTATGCATTTGATTTATCTTATATTTATTTCAATGAGTCTTTTCAATACAATAAATCATTTGGAAGCAATTGGAGCGAATACTATTTTCGCATTTCAAACATGACTTTCGCGCATAGCTTGCATATGATTTTTTGAAGGCAAGTATGAATTTGTTTAACCTTAGAGTCATCATCTCAATGACTCTTTGAAAGTCACTAATTCATATGAACACAATTAAAATGAATTCTATTTTCGCACTTCGAACCCGACTTTCGTACATAACTTGCTAATTATGATTTAAGGGCAAGTATACGTTTGTTTTATTTGAGATTCATGTCAATGAGTCTTTTCAAGTCACTAATGCATTTGAAAAAAATTCAAATGAATTCAATTTTTACACTTTAAACACTACTTTCGCGGATCACTTATTTAGCTCTTGTTAAGACAAGTATGCATTTGATTTATCTTATATTTATTTCAATGAGTCTTTTCAATACAATAAATCATTTGGAAGCAATTGGAGCGAATACTATTTTCGCATTTCAAACACGACTTTCGCGCATAGCTTGCATATTATTTTTTGAACGCAAGTATGAATTTGTTTTATTTTAGTGTCATTATCTCAATGACTTTTTGAAAATCACTAATTCATTTGAAAGCAATTAAAATGAATTCAATTTTCGCACTTCGAACTCGACTTTCGTACATAACTTGCTAATTATCATTTAAGGGCAAGTATGCATTTGTTTTATTTGAGATTCATGTCAATGAGTCTTTTCAAGTCACTAATGCATTTAAAGAAAATTCAATTGAATTCAATTTTTACACTTTAAACACTACTTTCGCGGATCACTTGTTGATGCTCTTTTTAAGACAAGTATGCATTTGATTCATCTTATATTTATTTCAATGAGTCTTTTCAATACAATAAATCATTTGGAAGCAATTGGAGCGAATACTATTTTCGCATTTCAACCACGACTTTCGCGCATAGCTTGCATATGATTTTTTGAAGGCAAGTATGAATTTGTTTAATCTTAGAGTCATCATCTCAATGACTCTTTGAAAGTCACTAATTCATTTGAAAGCAATTAAAATGAATTCAATTTTCGCACTTCGAACTCGACTTTCGTACATAACTTGCTAATTATTATTTAAGGGCAAGTATGCATTTGTTTTATTTGAGATTCATGTCAATGAGTCTTTTCAAGTCACTAATGCATTTAAAAAAAATTCAAATGAATTCTATTTTTACACTTTAAACACTACTTTCGCGGATCACTTGTTGATGCTCTTTTTAAGACAAGTATGCATTTGATTTATCTTATATTTATTTCAATGAGTCTTTTCAATACAATAAATCATTTGGAAGCCATTGGAGCGAATACTATTTTCGCATTTCAAACACGACTTTCGCGCATAGCTTGCGTATTATTTTTTGAACGCAAGTATGAATTTGTTTTATTTTAGTGTCATTATCTCAATGAATTTTTGAAAGTCACTAATTCATTTGAAAGCAATTAAAATGAATTCAATTTTCGCACTTCGAACTCGACTTTCGTACATAACTTGCCAATTATCATTTAAGGTCAAGTATGCATTTGTTTTATTTGAGATTCATGTCAATGAGTCTTTTCAACTCACTAATGCATTTGAAAAAAATTCAAATGAATTCTATTTTTACACTTTAAACACTACTTTCGTGGATAACTTGTTGATGATCTTTTTAAGACAAGTATGCATTTGATTCATCTTATATTTATTTCAATGAGTCTTTTCAATACAATAAATCATTTGGAAGCAATTGGAGCGAATACTATTTTCGCATTTCAACCACGACTTTCGCGCATAGCTTGCATATGATTTTTTGAAGGCAAGTATGAATTTGTTTAATCTTAGAGTCATCATCTCAATAACTCTTTGAAAATCACTAATTCATTTGAAAGCAATTAAAATGAATTCAATTTTCGCACTTCGAACTCGACTTTCGTACATAACTTGCTAATTATCATTTAAGGGCAAGTATGCATTTGTTTTATTTGAGATTCACGTCAATGAGTCTTTTCAAGTCACTAATGCATTTAAAAAAAATTCAAATGAATTTAATTTTTACACCTTAAACACTACTTTCGCGGATCACTTGTTGATGCTCTTTTTAAGACAAGTATGCATTTGATTTATCTTATATTTATTTCAATGAGTCTTTTCAATACAATAAATCATTTGGAAGCAATTGGAGCGAATACTATTTTCGCATTTCAAACATGACTTTCGCGCATAGCTTGCATATGATTTTTTGAAGGCAAGTATGAATTTGTTTAACCTTAGAGTCATCATCTCAATGACTCTTTGAAAGTCACTAATTCATATGAACACAATTAAAATGAATTCTATTTTCGCACTTCGAACCCGACTTTCGTACATAACTTGCTAATTATGATTTAAGGGCAAGTATACGTTTGTTTTATTTAAGATTCATGTCAATGAGTCTTTTCAAGTCACTAATGCATTTGAAAAAAATTCAAATGAATTCAATTTTTACACTTTAAACACTACTTTCGCGGATCACTTATTTAGCTCTTGTTAAGACAAGTATGCATTTGATTTATCTTATATTTATTTCAATGAGTCTTTTCAATACAATAAATCATTTGGAAGCAATTGGAGCGAATACTATTTTCGCATTTCAAACACGACTTTCGCGCATAGCTTGCATATTATTTTTTGAACGCAAGTATGAATTTGTTTTATTTTAGTGTCATTATCTCAATGACTTTTTGAAAATCACTAATTCATTTGAAAGCAATTAAAATGAATTCAATTTTCGCACTTCGAACTCGACTTTCGTACATAACTTGCTAATTATCATTTAAGGGCAAGTATGCATTTGTTTTATTTGAGATTCATGTCAATGAGTCTTTTCAAGTCACTAATGCATTTAAAGAAAATTCAATTGAATTCAATTTTTACACTTTAAACACTACTTTCGCGGATCACTTGTTGATGCTCTTTTTAAGACAAGTATGCATTTGATTTATCTTATATTTATTTCAATGAGTCTTTTCAATACAATAAATCATTTGGAAGCAATTGGAGCGAATACTATTTTCGCATTTCAACCACGACTTTCGCGCATAGCTTGCATATGATTTTTTGAAGGCAAGTATGAATTTGTTTAATCTTAGAGTCATCATCTCAATGACTCTTTGAAAGTCACTAATTCATTTGAAAGCAATTAAAATGAATTCAATTTTCGCACTTCGAACTCGACTTTCGTACCTAACTTGCTAATTATTATTTAAGGGCAAGTATGCATTTGTTTTATTTGAGATTCATGTCAATGAGTCTTTTCAAGTCACTAATGCATTTAAAAAAAATTCAAATGAATTCTATTTTTACACTTTAAACACTACTTTCGCGGATCACTTGTTGATGCTCTTTTTAAGACAAGTATGCATTTGATTTATCTTATATTTATTTCACTGAGTCTTTTCAATACAATAAATCATTTGGAAGCCATTGGAGCGAATACTATTTTCGCATTTCAAACACGACTTTCGCGCATAGCTTGCGTATTATTTTTTGAACGCAAGTATGAATTTGTTTTATTTTAGTGTCATTATCTCAATGAATTTTTGAAAGTCACTAATTCATTTGAAAGCAATTAAAATGAATTCAATTTTCGCACTTCGAACTCGACTTTCGTACATAACTTGCCAATTATCATTTAAGGGCAAGTATGCATTTGTTTTATTTGAGATTCATGTCAATGAGTCTTTTCAACTCACTAATGCATTTGAAAAAAATTCAAATGAATTCTATTTTTACACTTTAAACACTACTTTCGTGGATAACTTGTTGATGATCTTTTTAAGACAAGTATGCATTTGATTTATCATATATTAATTTCAATGAATCTTTTCAATACAGGAAATCATTTGGAAGCAATTGGAGCGAATACTATTTTCGCATTTCAAACACGACTTTCGCGCATACCTTGCATATGATTTTTTGAAGGCAAGTATGAATTTGTTTAATCTTAGAGTCATCATCTCAATGACTCTTTGAAAGTCACTAATTCATTTGAAAGCAATTAAAATGAATTCAATTTTCGTACTTCGAAGTCGACTTTCGTACATAACTTGCTAATGATCATTTAAGGGCAAGTATACGTTTGTTTTATTTGAGATTCATGTCAATGAGTCTTTTCAAGTCACTAATGCATTTAAAAAAAATTCAAATGAATTCTATTTTTACACTTTAAACACTACTTTCGTGGATCACTTGTTCATGATCTTTTTAAGACAAGTATGCATTTGATTTATCATATATTAATTTCAATGAGTCTTTTCAATACAATAAATCATTTGGAAGCCATTGGAGCGAATACTATTTTCGCATTTCAAACACGACTTTCGCGCATAGCTTGCGTATTATTTTTTGAACGCAAGTATGAATTTGTTTTATTTTAGTGTCATTATCTCAATGAATTTTTGAAAGTCACTAATTCATTTGAAAGCAATTAAAATGAATTCAATTTTCGCACTTCGAACTCGACTTTCGTACATAACTTGCCAATTATCATTTAAGGGCAAGTATGCATTTGTTTTATTTGAGATTCATGTCAATGAGTCTTTTCAACTCACTAATGCATTTGAAAAAAATTCAAATGAATTCTATTTTTACACTTTAAACACTACTTTCGTGGATAACTTGTTGATGATCTTTTTAAGACAAGTATGCATTTGATTTATCATATATTAATTTCAATGAATCTTTTCAATACAGGAAATCATTTGGAAGCAATTGGAGCGAATACTATTTTCGCATTTCAAACACGACTTTCGCGCATACCTTGCATATGATTTTTTGAAGGCAAGTATGAATTTGTTTAATCTTAGAGTCATCATCTCAATGACTCTTTGAAAGTCACTAATTCATTTGAAAGCAATTAAAATGAATTCAATTTTCGTACTTCGAAGTCGACTTTCGTACATAACTTGCTAATGATCATTTAAGGGCAAGTATACGTTTGTTTTATTTGAGATTCATGTCAATGAGTCTTTTCAAGTCACTAATGCATTTAAAAAAAATTCAAATGAATTCTATTTTTACACTTTAAACACTACTTTCGTGGATCACTTGTTCATGATCTTTTTAAGACAAGTATGCATTTGATTTATCATATATTAATTTCAATGAGTCTTTTCAATACAATAAATCATTTGGAAGCAATTGGAGCGAATACTATTTTCGCATTTCAAACACGACTTTCGCGCATACCTTGCATATGATTTTTTGAAGGCAAGTATGAATTTGTTTAATCTTAGAGTCATCATCTCAATGACTCTCTGCAAGTCACTAATTCATTTGACCACAATTAAAATGAATTCTATTTTCGTACCTCGAACCCGACTTTCGTACATAACTTGCTAATGATCATTTAAGGGCAAGTATGCGTTTGTTTTATTTGAGATTCATGTCAATGAGTCTTCTCAAGTCACTAATGCATTTGAAAAAAATTCAAATGAATTCTATTTTTACACTTTAAACACTACTTTCGCGGATCACTTGTTGCCGATCTTTTTAAGACAAGTATGCATTTGATTTATCATATATTTATTTCAATGAGTCTTTTCAAGATAATAAATCATTTGGAAGCCATTGGAGCGAATACTATTTTCGCATTTCAAACACGACTTTCCCGCATAGCTTGCATATTATTTTTTAAACGCAAGTATGAATTTGTTTTATTTTAGTGTAATTATCTCAATGACTTTTTGAAAGTCACTAATTCATTTCAAAAAATTAAAATGAATTCAATTTTCGCACTTCGAACTCGACTTTCGTACATAACTTGCTAATTATCATTTAAGGGCAAGTATGCATTTGTTTTATTTGAGATTCATGTCAATGAGTCTTTTCAAGTCACTAATGCGTTTGAAAAAAATTGAAATGCATTCTATTTTTACGCTTTGAACACTACTTTCGCGGATCACTTGTTGATGATCTTTTTAAGACAAGTATGCATTTGATTTATCATATATTTATTTCAATGAGTCTTTTCAAGACAATAAATCATTTGGTAGCAATCGGAGCGAATACTATTTTCGCATTTCAAACACGACTTTCGCACATAGCTTGCATATGATTTTTTGAAGGCAAGTATGAATTTGTTTAATCTTAGAGTCATCATCTCAATGACTCTTTGAAAGTCACTAATTCATTTGACCACAATTAAAATGAATTCTATTTTCGTACCTCGAACCCGACTTTCGTACATAACTTGCTAATGATCATTTAAGGGCAAGTATGCGTTTGTTTTATTTGAACTTCATGTCAATGAGTCTTCTCAAGTCACTAATGCATTTGAAAAAAATTCAAATGAATTCTATTTTTACACTTTAAACACTACTTTCGTGGATCACTTGTTGATGATCTTTTTAAGACAAGTATGCATTTGATTTATCATATATTTATTTCCATGAGTCTTTTCAAGACAAGAAATCATTAGGAAGCAATTGGAGCGAATACTATTTTCGCATTTCAACCACGACTTTCGCGCATAGCTTGCATATGATTTTTTGAAGGCAAGTACGAATTTGTTTAATCTTAGAGTCATCATCTCAATGACTCTTTGAAAGTCACTAATTCATTTGACCACAATTAAAATGAATTCTATTTTCGTACCTCGAACCCGACTTTCGTACATAACTTGCTAATTATAATTTAAGGGCAAGTATACGTTTGTTTTATTTGAGATTCATGTCAATGAGTCTTTTCGAGTCACTAATGCGTTTGAAAAAAATTGAAATGCATTCTATTTTTACACTTTAAACACTACTTTCGCGGATCACTTGTTGATGATCTTTTTAAGACAAGTATGCATTTGATTTATCTTATATTTATTTCAATGAGTCTTTTCAATACAATAAATCATTTGGACGCAATTGGAGTGAATACTATTTTCGCATTTTAAACACGACTTTCGTACATAGCTTGCATATGATTTTTTGAAGGCAAGTATGAATTTGTTTAATCTTGGAGTCATCATCTCAATGACTCTTTGAAAATCAATAATTCATTTGACCACAATTAAAATGAATTCTATTTTCGTACCTCGAACCCGAGTTTCGTACATAACTTGCTAATTATCATTTAAGGGCAAGTATGCGTTTGTTTTATTTGAGATTCATGTCAATGAGTCTTCTCAAGTCACTAATGCATTTGAAAAAAATTCAAATGAATTCTATTTTTACACTTTAAACACTACTTTCGCGGATCACTTGTTGCCGATCTTTTTAAGACAAGTATGCATTTGATTTATCATATATTTATTTCCATGAGTCTTTTCAAGACAAGAAATCATTAGGAAGCAATTGGAGCGAATACTATTTTCGCATTTCAACCACGACTTTCGCGCATAGCTTGCATATGATTTTTTGAAGGCAAGTATGAATTTGTTTAATCTTAGAGTCATCATCTCAATGACTCTTTGAAAGTCACTAATTCATATGAACACAATTAAAATGAATTATAT
The DNA here is from genome assembly GCA_027186245.1 of Coriaria nepalensis. Classification (NCBI taxonomy): domain Eukaryota; kingdom Viridiplantae; phylum Streptophyta; class Magnoliopsida; order Cucurbitales; family Coriariaceae; genus Coriaria; species Coriaria nepalensis. Next base: position 20,576,349 of record CP114481.1, read on the forward strand.
TTTCGTACCTCGAACCCGACTTTCGTACATAACTTGCTAATGATCATTTAAGGGCAAGTATGCGTTTGTTTTATTTGAGATTCATGTCAATGAGTCTTCTCAAGTCACTAATGCATCTGAAAAAAATTCAAATGAATTCTATTTTTACACTTTCAACACTACTTTCGCGGATCACTTGTTGCCGGTCTTTTTAAGACAAGTATGCATTTGATTTATCATATATTTATTTGAATGAGTCTTTTCAAGACAATAAATCATTTGGAAGCCATTGGAGCGAATACTATTTTCGCATTTCAAACACGACTTTCCCGCATAGCTTGCATATTATTTTTTAAACGCAAGTATGAATTTGTTTTATTTTAGTGTAATTATCTCAATGACTTTTTGAAAGTCACTAATTCATTTCAAAAAATTAAAATGAATTCAATTTTCGCACTTCGAACTCGACTTTCGTACATAACTTGCTAATTATCATTTAAGGGCAAGTATGCATTTGTTTTATTTGAGATTCATGTCAATGAGTCTTTTCAAGTCACTAATGCGTTTGAAAAAAATTGAAATGCATTCTATTTTTACGCTTTGAACACTACTTTCGCGGATCACTTGTTGATGATCTTTTTAAGACAAGTATGCATTTGATTTATCATATATTTATTTCCATGAGTCTTTTCAAGACAAGAAATCATTAGGAAGCAATTGGAGCGAATACTATTTTCGCATTTCAACCACGACTTTCGCGCATAGCTTGGATATGATTTTTTGAAGGCAAGTATGAATTTGTTTAATCTTAGAGTCATCATCTCAATGACTCTTTGAAAGTCACTAATTCATTTGACCACAATTAAAATGAATTCTATTTTCGTACCTCGAACCCGACTTTCGTACATAACTTGCTAATGATCATTTAAGGGCAAGTATGCGTTTGTTTTATTTGAGATTCATGTCAATGAGTCTTCTCAAGTCACTAATGCATTTGAAAAAAATTCAAATGCATTCTATTTTTACACTTTAAACACTACTTTCGCGGATCACTTGTTGATGATCTTTTTAAGACAAGTATGCATTTGATTTATCATATATTTATTTCAATGAGTCTTTTCAGGACAATAAATCATTTGGAAGTAATTGGAGCGAATACTATTTTCGCATTCCAAACACGACTTTCGCGCATAGCTTGCATATGAATTTTTGAAGGCAAGTATGAATTTGTTTAATCTTAGAGTCATCATCTCAATGACTCTTTGAAAGTCACTAATTCATATGAACACAATTAAAAGGAATTCTATTTTCGTACCTCGAACCCGACTTTCGTACATAACTTGCTAATGATCATTTAAGGGCAAGTATGCGTTTGTTTTATTTGAGATTCATGTCAATGAGTCTTCTCAAGTCACTAATGCATTTGAAAAAAATTCAAATGAATTCAATTTTTACACTTTAAACACTACTTTCGCGGATCACTTGTTGATGCTCTTTTTAAGACAAGTATGTATTTGATTTATCTTATATTTATTTTAATGAGTCCTTTCAAGACAAGAAATCATTAGGAAGCAATTGGAGCGAATACTATTTTCGCATTTCAACCACGACTTTCGCGCATAGCTTGCATATGATTTTTTGAAGGCAAGTATGAATTTGTTTAATCTTAGAGTCATCATCTCAATGACTCTTTGAAAGTCACTAATTCATTTGAAAGCAATTAAAATGAATTCCATTTTCGCACTTCGAACTCGACTTTCGTACATAACTTGCTAATTATCATTTAAGGGCAAGTATGCATTTGTTTTATTTGAGATTCATGTCAATGAGTCTTTTCAAGTCACTAATGCATTTGAAAAAAATTCAAATGAATTCAATTTTTACACTTTAAACACTACTTTCGTGGATCACTTGTTGATGATCTTTTTAAGACAAGTATGCATTTGATTTATCATATATTAATTTCAATGAGTCTTTTCAAGACAATAAATCATTTGGTAGCAATCGGAGCGAATACTATTTTCGCATTTCAAACACGACTTTCGCACATAGCTTGCATATGATTTTTTGAAGGCAAGTATGAATTTGTTTAATCTTAGAGTCATCATCTCAATGACTCTTTGAAAGTCACTAATTCATTTGACCACAATTAAAATGAATTCTATTTTCGTACCTCGAACCCGACTTTCGTACATAACTTGCTAATGATCATTTAACGGCAAGTATGCGTTTGTTTTATTTGAGATTCATGTCAGTGAGTCTTTTCAAGTCACTAATCCATTTAAAAAAAATTCAAATGAATTCAATTTTTACACTTTAAACACTACTTTCGCGGATCACTTGTTGATGATCTTTTTAAGACAAGTATGTATTTGATTTATCTTATATTTATTTCAATGACTCTTTTCAAGACAATAAATCATTTTGAAGCAATTGGAGCGAATACTATTTTCGCATTTCAAACACGACTTTCGCGCGTAGCTTGCATATGATTTTTTGAAGGCAAGTATGAATTTGTTTAATCTTAGAGTCATCATCTCAATGACTCTTTGAAAGTCACTAATTCATATGAACACAATTAAAAGGAATTCTATTTTCGTACCTCGAACCCGACTTTCGTACATAACTTGCTAATGATCATTTAAGGGCAAGTATGCGTTTGTTTTATTTGAGATTCATGTCAATGAGTCTTTTCAAGTCACTACTGCATTTGAAAAAAATTCAAATGAATTCAATTTTTACACTTTAAACACTACTTTCGCGGATCACTTGTTGATGCTCTTTTTAAGACAAGTATGTATTTGATTTATCTTATATTTATTTTAATGAGTCCTTTCAAGACAAGAAATCATTAGGAAGCAATTGGAGCGAATACTATTTTTGCATTTCAACCACGACTTTCGCGCATAGCTTGCATATGATTTTTTGAAGGCAAGTATGAATTTGTTTAATCTTAGAGTCATCATCTCAATGACTCTTTGAAAGTCACTAATTCATTTGAAAGCAATTAAAATGAATTCAATTTTCGGACTTCGAACTCGACTTTCGTACATAACTTGCTAATTATCATTTAAGGGCAAGTATGCATTTGTTTTATTTGAGATTCATGTCAATGAGTCTTTTCAAGTCACTAATGCATTTGAAAAAAATTGAAATGAATTCAATTTTTACACTTTAAACACTACTTTCGTGGATCACTTGTTGATGATCTTTTTAAGACAAGTATGCATTTGATTTATCATATATTAATTTCAATGAGTCTTTTCAAGACAATAAATCATTTGGTAGCAATCGGAGCGAATACTATTTTCGCATTTCAAACACGACTTTCGCACATAGCTTGCATATGATTTTTTGAAGGCAAGTATGAATTTGTTTAATCTTAGAGTCATCATCTCAATGACTCTTTGAAAGTCACTAATTCATTTGAACACAATTAAAATGAATTCTATTTTCGCACTTCAAACCCGACTTTCGTACATAACTGCTAATGATCATTTAAGGGCAAGTATGCGTTTGTTTTATTTGAGATTCATATCAATGAGTCTTTTCAAGTCACTAATTTATTTGAACACAATTCAAATGAATTCTATTTTTACACTTCAAACACTACTTTCCCGCATAACTTGCAAATGATCTTTTCAAGGAAAGTATGCATTTGTTTTATCTTATATTCATTTCAATGAGTCTTTTCAAGACAATAAATCTTTTGAAAGCCATTGGAGCGAATACTATTTCCGCATTTCAAACACGACTTTCGCGCGTAGCTTGCATATGATTTTTTGAAGGCAAGTATCAATTTGTTTTATCTTAGAGTCATGATCTCAATGACTCTTTGAAAGTCACTAATTCATATGAACACAATCAAAATGAATTCTATTTTCGCACTTCGAACCCGACTTTCGTACATAACTTGCTAATTATGATTTAAGGGCAAGTATACGTTTGTTTTATTTGAGATTCATGTCAATGAGTCTTTTCGAGTCACTAATGCGTTTGAAAAAAATTGAAATGCATTCTATTTTTACACTTTAAACATTACTTTCGCGGATCACTTGTTGATGATCTTTTTAAGATAAGTATGCATTTGATTTATCTTATATTTATTTCGATGAGTCTTTTCAAGACAAGAAATCATTTGGAAGCAATTGGAGCTAATACTATTTTCGCATTTCAAACACGACTTTCGCGCATAGCTTGGATATGATTTTTTGAACGCAAGTATGAATTTGTTTAACCTTAGAGTCATCATCTCAATGACTCTTTGAAAGTCACTAATTCATATGAACACAATTAAAATGAATTCAATTTTCGCACTTCGAACTCGACTTTCGCACATAACTTGCTAATTATGATTTAAGGGCAAGTATACGTTTGTTTTATTTGAGATTCATGTCAATGAGTCTTTTCAAGTCACTAATCCATTTAAAAAAAATTCAAATGAATTCAATTTTTACACTTTAAACACTACTTTCGCGGATCACTTGTTGATGCTCTTGTTAAAACAAGTATGCATTTGATTTATCTTATATTTATTTCAATGAGTCTTTTCAATATAATAAATCATTTGGAAGCCATTGGAGCGAATACTATTTTCGTATTTCAAACACGACTTTCGCGCATACCTTGCATATTATTTTTTGAACGCAAGTATGAATTTGTTTTATTTTAGTGTCATTATCTCAATGACTTTTTGAAAGTCACTAATTCATTTGAAAGCAATTAAAATGAATTCAATTTTCGCACTTCGAACTCGACTTTCGTACATAACTTGCTAATTATCATTTAAGGGCAAGTATGCATTTGTTTTATTTGAGGTTCATGTCAATGAGTCTTTTCAAGTCACTAATGCATTTGAAAAAAATTCAAATGAATTCAATTTTTACACTTTAAACACTACTTTCGTGGATCACTTGTTGATGATCTTTTTAAGACAAGTATGCATTGGATTTATCATATATTAATTTCAATGAGTCTTTTCAATACAGGAAATCATTTGGAAGCAATTGGAGCGAATACTATTTTCGCATTTCAAACACGACTTTCGCGCATACCTTGCATATGATTTTTTGAAGGCAAGTATGAATTTGTTTAATCTTAGAGTCATCATCTCAATGACTCTTTGAAAGTCACTAATTCATTTGACCACAATTAAAATGAATTCTATTTTCGTACCTCGAACCCGACTTTCGTACATAACTTGCTAATGATCATTTAACGGCAAGTATGCGTTTGTTTTATTTGAGATTCATGTCAATGAGTCTTTTCAAGTCACTAATCCATTTAAAAAAAATTCAAATGAATTCAATTTTTACACTTTAAACACTACTTTCGCGGATCACTTGTTGATGATCTTTTTAAGACAAGTATGCATTTGATTTATCTTATATTTATTTCAATGAGTCTTTTCAATACAATAAATCATTTGGAAGCCATTGGAGCGAATACTATTTTCGCATTTCAAACACGACTTTCGCGCATAGCTTGCATATTATTTTTTGAACGCAAGTATGAATTTGTTTTATTTTAGTGTCATTATCTCAATGACTTTTTGAAAGTCACTAATTCATTTGAAAGCAATTAAAATGAATTCAATTTTCGCACTTCGAACTCGACTTTCGTACATAACTTGCTAATTATCATTTAAGGGCAAGTATGCATTTGTTTTATTTGAGGTTCATGTCAATGAGTCTTTTCAAGTCACTAATGCATTTGAAAAAAATTCAAATGAATTCAATTTTTACACTTTAAACACTACTTTCGTGGATCACTTGTTGATGATCTTTTTAAGACAAGTATGCATTGGATTTATCATATATTAATTTCAATGAGTCTTTTCAATACAGGAAATCATTTGGAAGCAATTGGAGCGAATACTATTTTCGCATTTCAAACACGACTTTCGCGCATACCTTGCATATGATTTTTTGAAGGCAAGTATGAATTTGTTTAATCTTAGAGTCATCATCTCAATGACTCTTTGAAAGTCACTAATTCATTTGACCACAATTAAAATGAATTCTATTTTCGTACCTCGAACCCGACTTTCGTACATAACTTGCTAATGATCATTTAACGGCAAGTATGCGTTTGTTTTATTTGAGATTCATGTCAATGAGTCTTTTCAAGACACTAATGCATTTGAAAAAAATTCAAATGAATTCTATTTTTACACTTTAAACACTACTTTCGTGGATCACTTGTTGATGATCTTTTTAAGACAAGTATGCATTGGATTTATCATATATTAATTTCAATGAGTCTTTTCAATACAGGAAATCATTTGGAAGCAATTGGAGCGAATACTATTTTCGCATTTCAAACACGACTTTCGCGCATACCTTGCATATGATTTTTTGAAGGCAAGTATGAATTTGTTTAATCTTAGAGTCATCATCTCAATGACTCTTTGAAAGTCACTAATTCATTTGACCACAATTAAAATGAATTCTATTTTCGTACCTCGAACCCGACTTTCGTACATAACTTGCTAATGATCATTTAACGGCAAGTATGCGTTTGTTTTATTTGAGATTCATGTCAATGAGTCTTTTCAAGACACTAATGCATTTGAAAAAAATTCAAATGAATTCTATTTTTACACTTTAAACACTACTTTCGTGGATCACTTGTTGATGATCTTTTTAAGACAAGTATGCATTTGATTTATCATATATTTATTTCAATGAGTCTTTTCAATACAGGAAATCATTTGGAAGCAATTGGAGCGAATACTATTTTCGCATTTCAAACACGACTTTCGCGCATACCTTGCATATGATTTTTTGAAGGCAAGTATGAATTTGTTTAATCTTAGAGTCATCATCTCAATGACTCTTTGAAAGTCACTAATTCATTTGACCACAATTAAAATGAATTCTATTTTCGTACCTCGAACCCGACTTTCGTACATAACTTGCTAATGATCATTTAACGGCAAGTATGCGTTTGTTTTATTTGAGATTCATGTCAATGAGTCTTTTCAAGACACTAATGCATTTGAAAAAAATTCAAATGAATTCTATTTTTACACTTTAAACACTACTTTCGTGGATCACTTGTTGATGATCTTTTTAAGACAAGTATGCATTTGATTTATCATATATTTATTTCAATGACTCTTTTCAAGACAATAAATCATTTTGAAGCAATTGGAGCGAATACTATTTTCGCATTTCAAACACGACTTTCGCGCATACCTTGCAAATGATTTTTTGAAGGCAAGTATGAATTTGTTTTATCTTAGAGTCATGATCTCAATGACTTTTTGAAAGTCACTAATTCATATGAACACAATCAAAATGAATTCTATTTTCGCACTGCGAACCCGACTTTCGTACATAACTTGCTAATTATGATTTAAGGGCAAGTATACGTTTGTTTTATTTGAGATTCATGTCAATGAGTCTTTTCGAGTCACTAATGCGTTTGAAAAAAATTGAAATGCATTCTATTTTTACACTTTAAACACTACTTTCGCGGATCACTTGTTGATGATCTTTTTAAGACAAGTATGCATTTGATTTATCTTATATTTATTTCAATGAGTCTTTTCAATACAATAAATCATTTGGACGCAATTGGAGTGAATACTATTTTCGCATTTTAAACACGACTTTCGTACATAGCTTGCATATGATTTTTTGAAGGCAAGTATGAATTTGTTTAATCTTGGAGTCATCATCTCAATGACTCTTTGAAAGTCACTAATTCATTTGACCACAATTAAAATGAATTCTATTTTCGTACGTCGAACCCGACTTTCGTACATAACTTGCTAATGATCATTTAAGGGCAAGTATGCGTTTGTGTTATTTGAGATTCTTGTCAATGAGTCTTCTCAAGTCACTAATGCATTTGAAAAAAATTCAAATGAATTCTATTTTTACACTTTAATCACTACTTTCGCGGATCACTTGTTGCCGATCTTTTTAAGACAAGTATGCATTTGATTTATCATATATTTATTTCAATGAGTCTTTTCAAGACAATAAATCATTTGGAAGCAATTGGAGCGAATACTATTTTCGCATTTCAAACACGACTTTCGCGCATACCTTGCAAATGATTTTTTGAAGGCAAGTATGAATTTGTTTTATCTTAGAGTCATGATCTCAATGACTCTTTGAAAGTCACTAATTCATATGAACACAATCAAAATGAATTCTATTTTCGCACTTCGAACCCGACTTTCGTACATAACTTGCTAATTATGATTTAAGGGCAAGTATACGTTTGTTTTATTTGAGATTCATGTCAATGAGTCTTTTCGAGTCACTAATGCGTTTGAAAAAAATTGAAATGCATTCTATTTTTACACTTTAAACACTACTTTCGCGGATCACTTGTTGATGATCTTTTTAAGACAAGTATGCATTTGATTTATCATATATTTATTTCCATGAGTCTTTTCAAGACAAGAAATCATTAGGAAGCAATTTGAGCGAATACTATTTTCGCATTTCAACCACGACTTTCGCGCATAGCTTGCATATGATTTTTTGAACGCAAGTATGAATTTGTTTAATCTTAGAGTCATCATCTCAATGACTCTTTGAAAGTCACTGATTCATTTGAAAGCAATTAAAATGAATTCAATTTTCGCACTTCGAACTCGACTTTCGTACATAACTTGCTAATTATCATTTAAGGGCAAGTATGCATTTGTTTTATTTGAGATTCATGTCAATGAGTCTTTTCAAGTCACTAATCCATTTACAGAAAATTCAAATGAATTCAATTTTTACACTTTAAACACTACTTTCGCGGATCACTTCTTAATGCTCTTTTTAAGACAAGTATGCATTTGATTTATCTTATATTTATTTCAATGAGTCTTTTCAATACAATAAATCATTTGGAAGCCATTGGAGCGAATACTATTTTCGTATTTCAAACACGACTTTCGCGCATACCTTGCATATTATTTTTTGAACGCAAGTATGAATTTGTTTTATCTTAGAGTCATGATCTCAATGACTTTTTGAAAGTCACTAATTCATATGAACACAATCAAAATGAATTCTATTTTCGCACTTCGAACCCGACTTTCGTACATAACTTGCTAATTATGATTTAAGGGCAAGTATACGTTTGTTTTATTTGAGATTCATGTCAATGAGTCTTTTCGAGTCACTAATGCGTTTGAAAAAAATTGAAATGCATTCTATTTTTACACTTTAAACACTACTTTCGCGGATCACTTGTTGATGATCTTTTTACGACAAGTATGCATTTGATTGATCTTATATTTATTTCAATGAGTCTTTTCAATACAATAAATCATTTGGACGCAATTGGAGTGAATACTATTTTCGCATTTTAAACACGACTTTCGTACATAGCTTGCATATGATTTTTTGAAGGCAAGTATGAATTTGTTTAATCTTGGAGTCATCATCTCAATGACTCTTTGAAAGTCACTAATTCATTTGACCACAATTAAAATGAATTCTATTTTCGTACCTCGAACCCGACTTTCGTACATAACTTGCTAATGATCATTTAAGGGCAAGTATGCGTTTGTGTTATTTGAGATTCTTGTCAATGAGTCCTCTCAAGTCACTAATGCATTTGAAAAAAATTCAAATGAATTCTATTTTTACATTTTAATCACTACTTTCGCGGATCACTTGTTGCCGATCTTTTTAAGACAAGTATGCATTTGATTTATCATATATTTATTTCAATGAGTCTTTTCAAGACAATAAATCATTTGGAAGCAATTGGAGCGAATACTATTTTCGCATTTCAAACACGACTTTCGCGCATACCTTGCAAATGATTTTTTGAAGGCAAGTATGAATTTGTTTTATCTTAGAGTCATGATCTCAATGACTCTTTGAAAGTCACTAATTCATATGAACACAATCAAAATGAATTCTATTTTCGCACTTCGAACCCGACTTTCGTACATAACTTGCTAATTATGATTTAAGGGCAAGTATACGTTTGTTTTATTTGAGATTCATGTCAATGAGTCTTTTCGAGTCACTAATGCGTTTGAAAAAAATTGAAATGCATTCTATTTTTACACTTTAAACACTACTTTCGCGGATCACTTGTTGATGATCTTTTTAAGACAAGTATGCATTTGATTTATCATATATTTATTTCCATGAGTCTTTTCAAGACAAGAAATCATTAGGAAGCAATTTGAGCGAATACTATTTTCGCATTTCAACCACGACTTTCGCGCATAGCTTGCATATGATTTTTTGAACGCAAGTATGAATTTGTTTAATCTTAGAGTCATCATCTCAATGACTCTTTGAAAGTCACTGATTCATTTGAAAGCAATTAAAATGAATTCAATTTTCGCACTTCGAACTCGACTTTCGTACATAACTTGCTAATTATCATTTAAGGGCAAGTATGCATTTGTTTTATTTGAGATTCATGTCAATGAGTCTTTTCAAGTCACTAATCCATTTACAGAAAATTCAAATGAATTCAATTTTTACACTTTAAACACTACTTTCGCGGATCACTTCTTGATGCTCTTTTTAAGACAAGTATGCATTTGATTTATCTTATATTTATTTCAATGAGTCTTTTCAATACAATAAATCATTTGGAAGCCATTGGAGCGAATACTGTTTTCGTATTTCAAACACGACTTTCGCGCATACCATGCATATTATTTTTTGAACGCAAGTATGAATTTGTTTTATTTTAGTGTCATTATCTCAATGACTTTTTGAAAGTCACTAATTCATTTGAAAGCAATTAAAATGAATTCAATTTTCGCACTTCGAACTCGACTTTCGTACATAACTTGCTAATTATCATTTAAGGGCAAGTATGCATTTGTTTTCTTTGAGGTTCATGTCAATGAGTCTTTTCAAGTCACTAATGCATTTGAAAAAAATTCAAATGAATTCAATTTTTACACTTTAAACACTACTTTCGTGGATCACTTGTTGATGATCTTTTTAAGACAAGTATGCATTTGATTTATCATATATTAATTTCAATGAGTCTTTTCAATACAGGAAATCATTTGGAAGCAATTGGAGCGAATACTATTTTCGCATTTCAAACACGACTTTCGCGCATACCTTGCATATGATTTTTTGAAGGCAAGTATGAATTTGTTTAATCTTAGAGTCATCATCTCAATGACTCTTTGAAAGTCACTAATTCATTTGACCACAATTAAAATGAATTCTATTTTCGTACCTCGAACCCGACTTTCGTACATAACTTGCTAATGATCATTTAACGGCAAGTATGCGTTTGTTTTATTTGAGATTCATGTCAATGAGTCTTTTCAAGACACTAATGCATTTGAAAAAAATTCAAATGAATTCTATTTTTACACTTTAAACACTACTTTCGTGGATCACTTGTTGATGATCTTTTTAAGACAAGTATGCATTTGATTTATCATATATTTATTTCAATGAGTCTTTTCAAGACAATAAATCATTTTGAAGCAATTGGAGCGAATACTATTTTCGCATTTCAAACACGACTTTCGCGCATACCTTGCAAATGATTTTTTGAAGGCAAGTATGAATTTGTTTTATCTTAGAGTCATGATCTCAATGACTCTTTGAAAGTCACTAATTCATATGAACACAATCAAAATGAATTCTATTTTCGCACTTCGAACCCGACTTTCGTACATAACTTGCTAATTATGATTTAAGGGCAAGTATACGTTTGTTTTATTTGAGATTCATGTCAATGAGTCTTTTCAAGTCACTAATGCGTTTGAAAAAAATTGAAATGCATTCTATTTTTACACTTTAAACACAACTTTCGCGGATCACTTGTTGATGATCTTTTTAAGACAAGTATGCATTTGATTTATCATATATTTATTTCCATGAGTCTTTTCAAGACAAGAAATCATTAGGAAGCAATTGGAGCGAATACTATTTTCGCATTTCAACCACGACTTTCGCGCATAGCTTGCATATGATTTTTTGAACGCAAGTATGAATTTGTTTAATCTTAGAGTCATTATCTCAATGACTTTTTGAAAGTCACTAATTCATTTGAAAGCAATTAAAATGAATTCAATTTTCGCACTTCGAACTCGACTTTCGTACATAACTTGCTAATTATCATTTAAGGGCAAGTATGCATTTGTTTTATTTGAGGTTCATGTCAATGAGTCTTTTCAAGTCACTAATCCATTTAAAAAAAATTCAAATGAATTCAATTTTTACACTTTAAACACTACTTTCGCGGATCACTTGTTGATGCTCTTTTTAAGACAAGTATGCATTTGATTTATCTTATATTTATTTCAATGAGTCTTTTCAATACAATAATTCATTTGGAAGCCATTGGAGCGAATACTATTTTCGCATTTCAAACACGACTTTCGCGCATACCTTGCATATTATTTTTTGAACGCAAGTATGAATTTGTTTTATTTTAGTGTCATTATCTCAATGACTTTTTGAAAGTCACTAATTCATTTGAAAGCAATTAAAATGAATTCAATTTTCGCACTTCGAACTCGACTTTCGTACATAACTTGCTAATTATCATTTAAGGGCAAGTATGCATTTGTTTTATTTGAGGTTCATGTCAATGAGTCTTTTCAAGTCACTAATGCATTTGAAAAAAATTCAAATGAATTCAATTTTTACACTTTAAACACTACTTTCGTGGATCACTTGTTGATGATCTTTTTAAGACAAGTATGCATTTAATTTATCATATATTAATTTCAATGAGTCTTTTCAATACAGGAAATCATTTGGAAGCAATTGGAGCGAATACTATTTTCGCATTTCAAACACGACTTTCGCGCATAGCTTGCATATGATTTTTTGAAGGCAAGTATGAATTTGTTTAATCTTAGAGTCATCATCTCAATGACTCTTTGAAAGTCACTAATTCATTTGACCACAATTAAAATGAATTCTATTTTCGTACCTCGAACCCGACTTTCGTACATAACTTGCTAATGATCATTTAACGGCAAGTATGCGTTTGTTTTATTTGAGATTCATGTCAATGAGTCTTTTCAAGACACTAATGCATTTGAAAAAAATTCAAATGAATTCTATTTTTACACTTTAAACACTACTTTCGTGGATCACTTGTTGATGATCTTTTTAAGACAAGTATGCATTTGATTTATCATATATTTATTTCAATGAGTCTTTTCAATACAAGAAATCATTTGGACGCAATTGGAGTGAATACTATTTTCGCATTTTAAACACGACTTTCGCACATAGCTTGCATATGATTTTTTGAAGGCAAGTACGAATTTGTTTAATCTTGGAGTCATCATCTCAATGACTCTTTGAAAGTCACTAATTCATATGAACACAATTAAAAGGAATTCTATTTTCGTACCTCGAACCCGACTTTCGTACATAACTTGCTAATGATCATTTAAGGGCAAGTATGCGTTTGTTTTATTTGAGATTCATGTCAATGAGTCTTCTCAAGTCACTAATGCATTTGAAAAAAATTCAAATGAATTCTATTTTTACACTTTAAACACTACTTTCGCGGATCACTTGTTGCCGATCTTTTGAAGACAAGTATGCATTTGATTTATCATATATTTATTTCAATGAGTCTTTTCAAGACAATAAATCATTTGGACGCCATTGGAGCGAATACTATTTTCGCATTTCAAACACGACTTTCCCGCATAGCTTGCATATTATTTTTTAAACGCAAGTATGAATTTGTTTTATTTTAGTGTAATTATCTCAATGACTTTTTGAAAGTCACTAATTCATTTGAAAGAAATTAAATGAATTCAATTTTCGCACTTTGAACTCGACTTTCGTACATAACTTGCTAATTATCATTTAAGGGCAAGTATGCATTTGTTTTATTTGAGATTCATGTCAATGAGTCTTTTCAAGTCACTAATGCATTTGAAAAAAATTCAAATGAATTCTATTTCTACACTTTAAACACTACTTTCGCGGATCACTTGTTGATGCTCTTTTTAAGACAAGTATGCATTTGATTTATCATATATTTATTTCAATGAGTCTTTTCAAGACAATAAATCATTTGGTAGCAATCGGAGCGAATACTATTTTCGCATTTCAAACACGACTTTCGCACATAGCTTGCATATGATTTTTTGAAGGCAAGTACGAATTTGTTTAATCTTGGAGTCATCATCTCAATGACTCTTTGAAAGTCACTAATTCATATGAACACAATTAAAAGGAATTCTATTTTCGTACCTCGAACCCGACTTTCGTACATAACTTGCTAATGATCATTTAAGGGCAAGTATGCGTTTGTTTTATTTGAGATTCATGTCAATGAGTCTTCTCAAGTCACTAATGCATTTGAAAAAAATTCAAATGAATTCTATTTTTACACTTTAAACACTACTTTCGCGGATCACTTGTTGCCGATCTTTTGAAGACAAGTATGCATTTGATTTATCATATATTTATTTCAATGAGTCTTTTCAAGACAATAAATCATTTGGAAGCCATTGGAGCGAATACTATTATCGCATTCCAAACACGACTTTCGCGCATAGCTTGCGTATGATTTTTTGAAGGCAAGTATGAATTTGTTTAATCTTAGAGTCATCATCTCACTGACTCTTTGAAAGTCACTAATTCATTTGACCACAATTAAAATGAATTCTATTTTCGTACCTCGAACCCGACTTTCGTACATAACTTGCTAATGATCATTTAAGGGCAAGTATGCGTTTGTTTTATTTGAACTTCATGTCAATGAGTCTTCTCAAGTCACTAATGCATTTGAAAAAAATTCAAATGAATTCTATTTTTACACTTTAAACACTACTTTCGTGGATCACTTGTTGATGATCTTTTTAAGACAAGTATGCATTTGATTTATCATATATTTATTTCCATGAGTCTTTTCAAGACAAGAAATCATTAGGAAGCAATTGGAGCGAATACTATTTTCGCATTTCAACCACGACTTTCGCGCATAGCTTGCATATGATTTTTTGAAGGCAAGTACGAATTTGTTTAATCTTAGAGTCATCATCTCAATGACTCTTTGAAAGTCACTAATTCATTTGACCACAATTAAAATGAATTCTATTTTCGTACCTCGAACCCGACTTTCGTACATAACTTGCTAATTATAATTTAAGGGCAAGTATACGTTTGTTTTATTTGAGATTCATGTCAATGAGTCTTTTCGAGTCACTAATGCGTTTGAAAAAAATTGAAATGCATTCTATTTTTACACTTTAAACACTACTTTCGCGGATCACTTGTTGATGATCTTTTTAAGACAAGTATGCATTTGATTTATCTTATATTTATTTCAATGAGTCTTTTCAATACAATAAATCATTTGGACGCAATTGGAGTGAATACTATTTTCGCATTTTAAACACGACTTTCGTACATAGCTTGCATATGATTTTTTGAAGGCAAGTATGAATTTGTTTAATCTTGGAGTCATCATCTCAATGACTCTTTGAAAGTCACTAATTCATTTGACCACAATTAAAATGAATTCTATTTTCGTACCTCGAACCCGACTTTCGTACATAACTTGCTAATGATCATTTAAGGGCAAGTATGCGTTTGTGTTATTTGTGATTCTTGTCAATCAGTCTTCTCAAGTCACTAATGCATTTGAAAAAAATTCAAATGAATTCTATTTTTACACTTTAATCACTACTTTCGCGGATCACTTGTTGCCGATCTTTTTAAGACAAGTATGCATTTGATTTATCATATATTTATTTCAATGAGTCTTTTCAAGACAATAAATCATTTGGAAGCAATTGGAGCGAATACTATTTTCGCATTTCAAACACGACTTTCGCGCATACCTTGCAAATGATTTTTTGAAGGCAAGTATGAATTTGTTTTATCTTAGAGTCATGATCTCAATGACTCTTTGAAAGTCACTAATTCATATGAACACAATCAAAATGAATTCTATTTTCGCACTTCGAACCCGACTTTCGTACATAACTTGCTAATTATGATTTAAGGGCAAGTATACGTTTGTTTTATTTGAGATTCATGTCAATGAGTCTTTTCGAGTCACTAATGCGTTTGAAAAAAATTCAAATGAATTCTATTTTTACACTTTAAACACTACTTTCGTGGATCACTTGTTGATGATCTTTTTAAGACAAGTATGCATTTGATTTATCATATATTTATTTAAATGAGTCTTTTCAAGACAATAAATCATTTGGAAGGAATTGGAGCGAATACCATTTTCGCATTTCAAACACGACTTTCGCGCGTAGCTTGCATATGATTTTTTGAAGGCAAGTATGAATTTGTTTAATCTTAGAGTCATCATCTCAATGACTCTTTGAAAGTCACTAATTCATTTGAACAGAATTAAAATGAATTCTATTTTCGCACTTCGAACCCGACTTTCGTACATAACTTGCTAATTATGATTTAAGGGCAAGTATGCGTTTGTTTTATTTGAGATTCATGTCAATGAGTCTTTTCAAGTCACTAATGCATTTGAAAAAAATTCAAATGAATTCAGTTTTTACACTTTAAACACTACTTTCGCGAATCACTTGTTGATGCTCTTTTTAAGACACGTACGCATTTGATTTATCATATATTTGTTTCAATGAGTCTTTTCAAGACATTAAATCATTTGGAAGCAATTGGGGCGAATACTATTTTCGCATTTCAAACCCGACTTTCGCGCATAGCTTGCATATGATTTTTTGAAGGCAAGTATGAATTTGTTTAATCTTAGAGTCATCATCTCAAGGACTCTTTGAAAGTCACTAATTCATTTGACCACAATTAAAATGAATTCTATTTTCGTACCTCGAACCCGACTTTCGTGCATAACATGCTAATGATCATTTAAGGGCAAGTATGCATTTGTTTTATTTCAAATTCATGTCAATTAGTCTTCTCAAGTCACTAATGCACTTGAAAAAAATTCAAATGAATTCTATTTTTACACTTTAAACCCTACTTTCGTGGATTACTTGTTGATGATCTTTTTAAGACAAGTATGCATTTGATTTATCTTATATTTATTTCAATGAGTCTTTTCAACACAATAAATCATTTTGAAGCCATTGGAACGAATACTATTTTCGCATTTCAAACACGACTTTCGCGCATAGCTTGCTTATGATTTTTTGAAGGCAAGTATGAATTTGTTTAATCTTAGAGTCATCATGTCAATGACTCTTTGCAAGTCACTAATTCATTTGAAAGCAATTAAAATGAATTCTATTTTCGCACTCCGAACCCGACTTTCGTGCATAACATGCTAATGATCATTTAAGGGCAAGTATGCATTTGTTTTATTTGAAATTCATGTCAATTAGTCTTCTCAAGTCACTAATGCACTTGAAAAAAATTCAAATGAATTCTATTTTTACACTTTAAACCCTACTTTCGTGGATTACTTGTTGATGATCTTTTTAAGACAAGTATGCATTTGATTTATCTTATATTTATTTCAACGAGTCTTTTCAATACAATAAATCATTTGGAAGCCATTGGAGCGAATACTATTTTCGCATTTCAAACACGACTTTCGCGCATAGCTTGCATATTATTTTTTCAACGCAAGTTTGAATTTGTTTTATTTTAGTGTCATTATCTCAATGACTTTTTGAAAGTCACTAATTCATTTGAAAGCAATTATAATGAATTCTATTTTCGCACTTCGAACCAGAGTTTCGTACATAACTTGCTAATTATCTTTTAAGGGCAAGTATGCGTTTGTTTTATTTGAGATTCATGTCAATGAGTCTTTTCAAGTCACTAATGCATTTCAAAAAAATTCAAATGAATTCTATTTTTACACTTTAAACACTACTTTCGTGGATCACTTGTTGATGATCTTTTTAAGACAAGTATGCATTTGATTTATCATATATTTATTTCAATGAGTCTTCTCAAGACAATAAATCATTTGGAAGCAATTGGAGCGAATACTATTTTCGCATTTCAAACACGACTTTCGCGCATAGCTTGCATATGATTTTTTGAAGGCAAGTATGAATTTGTTTAATCTTAGAGTCAACATCTCACTGACTCTTTGAAAGTCACTAATTCATTTGACCACAATTAAAATGAATTCTATTTTCGTACCTCGAACCCGACTTTCGTACATAACTTGCTAATGATCATTTAAGGGCAAGTATGCGTGTGTTTTATTTTAGATTCTTGTCAATGAGTCTTCTCAAGTCACTAATGCATTTGAAAAAATTCAAATGCATTCTATTTTTACACTTTAAACACTACTTTCGCGCATCACTTGTTGCCGATCTTTTTAAGACAAGTATGCATTTGATTTATCATATATTTATTTCAATGAGTCTTTTCAAGGCAATAAATCATTTGGAAGCCATTGGAGCGAATACTATTTTCGCATTTCAAACACGACTTTCGCGTATATCTTGCATATGATTTTTTGAAGGCAAGTATGAATTTGTTTAATCTTAGAGTCATCATCTCACTGACTCTTTGAAAGTCACTAATTCATTTGACCACAATTAAAATGAATTCTATTTTCGTACCTCGAACCCGACTTTCGTACATAACTTGCTAATGATCATTTAAGGGCAAGTATGCGTTTGTTTTATTTGAGCTTCATGTCAATGAGTCTTCTCAAGTCACTAATGCATTTGAAAAAAATTCAAATGAATTCTATTTTTACACTTTAAACACTACTTTCGTGGATCACTTGTTGATGATCTTTTTAAGACAAGTATGCATTTGATTTATCATATATTTATTTCAATGAGTCTTTTCAATACAAGAAATCATTTGGACGCAATTGGAGTGAATACTATTTTCGCATTTTAAACACGACTTTCGCACATAGCTTGCATATGATTTTTTGAAGGCAAGTACGAATTTGTTTAATCTTGGAGTCATCATCTCAATGACTCTTTGAAAGTCACTAATTCATTTGACCACAATTAAAATGAATTCTATTTTCGTACCTCGAACCCGACTTTCGTACATAACTTGCTAATGATCATTTAAGGGCAAGTATGCGTTTGTTTTATTTGAAATTCATGTCAATTAGTCTTCTCAAGTCACTAATGCACTTGAAAAAAATTCAAATGAATTCTATTTTTACACTTTAAACCCTACTTTCGTGGATTACTTGTTGATGATCTTTTTAAGACAAGTATGCATTTGATTTATCATATATTTATTTCAATGAGTCTTTTCAATACAAGAAATCATTTGGACGCAATTGGAGTGAATACTATTTTCGCATTTTAAACACGACTTTCGCGCATAGCTTGCATATGATTTTTTGAAGGCAAGTATGAATTTGTTTAATCTTAGAGTCATCATCTCAATGACTCTTTGAAAGTCACAAATTCATTTGAACACAATTAAAATGAATTCTATTTTCGCACTTCGAACCCGACTTTCGTACATAACTTGCTAATTATGATTTAAGGGCAAGTATGCGTTTGTTTTATTTGAGATTCATGTCAATGAGTCTTTTCAAGTCACTAATGCATTTGAAAAAAATTCAAATGAATTCAATTTTTACACTTTTAACACTACTTTCGCGGATCACTTGTTGATGCTCTTTTTAAGACAAGTATGCATTTGATTTATCTTATATTTATTTCAACGAGTCTTTTCAATACAATAAATCATTTGGAAGCCATTGGAGCGAATACTATTTTCGCATTTCAAACACGACTTCCGCGCATAGCTTGCATATGATTTTTTGAACACAAGTATGAATTTGTTTTATTTTAGTGTCATCATCTCAATGACTCTTTGAAAGTCACTAATTCATTTGAAAGCAATTAAAATGAATTCTATTTTCGCACTTCGAACCCGACTTTCGTACATAACTTGCTAATTATCATTTAAGGGAAAGTATGCATTTGTTTTATTTGAGATTCATGTCAATGAGTCTTTTCAAGTCACTAATGCATTTGAATTGCTAATTATCATTTAAGGGAAAGTATGCATTTGTTTTATTTGAGATTCATGTCAATGAGTCTTTTCAAGTCACTAATGCATTTGAAAAAAATTCAAATGAATTCAATTTTTACACTTTTAACACTACTTTCGCGGATCACTTGTTGATGCTCTTTTTAAGACAAGTATGCATTTGATTTATCTTATATTTATTTCAACGAGTCTTTTTAATACAATAAATCATTTGGAAGCCATTGGAGCGAATACTATTTTCGCATTCCAAACACGACTTTCGCGCATAGCTTGCATATGATTTTTTGAACACAAGTATGAATTTGTTTTATTTTAGTGTCATCATCTCAATGACTCTTTGAAAGTCACTAATTCATTTGAAAGCAATTAAAATGAATTCTATTTTCGCACTTCGAACCCGACTTTCGTACATAACTTGCTAATTATCATTTAAAGGAAAGTATGCATTTGTTTTATTTCAGATTCATGTCAATGAGTCTTTTCAAGTCACTAATGCATTTGAATTGCTAATTATCATTTAAGGGAAAGTATGCATTTGTTTTATTTGAGATTCATGTCAATGAGTCTTCTCAAGTCACTAATGCATTTGAAAAAAATTCAAATGAATTCTGTTTTTACACTTTAAACACTACTTTCGTGGATTACTTGTTGATGATCTTTCTAAGACAAGTATGCATTTGATTTA
Organism: Coriaria nepalensis; assembly: GCA_027186245.1. Classification (NCBI taxonomy): domain Eukaryota; kingdom Viridiplantae; phylum Streptophyta; class Magnoliopsida; order Cucurbitales; family Coriariaceae; genus Coriaria; species Coriaria nepalensis. Next base: position 20,596,899 of record CP114481.1, read on the forward strand.
TCTTATATTTATTTCAATGAGTCTTTTCAACACAATAAATCATTTTGAAGCCATTGGAACGAATACTATTTTCGCATTTCAAACACGACTTTCGCGCATAGCTTGCATATGATTTTTTGAAGGCAAGTATGAATTTGTTTAATCTTAGAGTCATCATCTCAGTGACTCTTTGAAAGTCACTAATTCATTTGAAAGCAATTAAAATGAATTCTATTTTCGCACTTCGAACCCGACTTTCGTCCATAACTTGCTAATTATGATTTAAGGGCAAGTATGCGTTTGTTTTATTTGAGATTCATGTCAATGAGTCTTTTCAATTCACTAATGCATTTGAAAAAAATTCAAATGAATTCTATTTTTACACTTTAAACACTACGTTCGCGGATCACTTGTTGATGCTCTTTTTAAGACAAGTATGCATTTGATTTATCTTATATTTATTTCAACGAGTCTTTTCAATACATAAATCATTTGGAAGCCATTGGAGCGAATACTATTTTCGCATTTCAAACACGACTTTCACGCATAGCTTGCATATGATTTTTTGAAGGCAAGTATGAATTTGTTTAATCTTAGAGTCATCATCTCAGTGACTCTGTGAAAGTCACGAATACATTTGAACGCAATTAAAATTGATTCTATTTTCGCACTTCGAACCCGACTTTTGTACATAACTTGGTAATGATCATTTAAGGGCAAGTATGCGTTTGTTTTATTTGAGATTCATGTCAATGAGTCTTTTCAAGTCACTAATGCATTTTAAAAAAATTCAAATGAATTCTATTTTTACACTTTAAACACTACTTTCGCGGATCACTTGTTGATGCTTTTTTTAAGACAAGTATGCATCTGATTTATCATATATTTATTTCATTGAGTCTTTTCAATACAAGAAATCATTTGGTAGCAATTGGAGCGAATACTATTTTCGCATTTCAAACACGACTTTCGCGCATAGCTTGCATATGTTTTTTTTAAGGCAAGTATGAATTTGTTTAATCTTAGAGTCATCATCTCAATGACTCTTTGAAAGTCACTAATTCATTTGACCACAATTAAATTGAATCTTATTTTCGTACCTCGAACCCGACTTTCGTACATAACTTGCTAATGATCATTTAAGGGCAAGTATGCGTTTGTTTTATTTGAAATTCATGTCAATGAGTCTTCTCAAGTCACTAATGCATTTGAAAAAAATTCAAATGAATTCTATTTTTACACTTTAAACACTACTTTCGCGGATCACTTGTTGCCGATCTTTTTAAGACAAGTATGAATTTTATTTATCATATATTTATTTCAATGAGTCTTTTCAAGACACTAAATCTTTTGGAAGCCATTGGAGCGAATACTATTTTCGCATTTCAAATCCGACTTTCGCGCATAGCTTGCATATGATTTTTTGAAGGCATGTATGAATTTGTTTAATCTTAGAGTCATCATCTCAATGACTCTTTGAAAGTCACTAATTCATTTGACCACAATTAAAATGAATTCTATTTTCGTACCTCGAACCCTACTTTCGTACATAACTTGCTAATGATCATTTAAGGGCAAGTATGCGTTTGTTTTATTTGAAATTCATGTCAATGAGTCTTCTCAAGTCACTAATGCATTTGAAAAAAATTCAAATGAATTCTGTTTTTACACTTTAAACACTACTTTCGTGGATTACTTGTTGATGATCTTTCTAAGACAAGTATGCATTTGATTTATCTTATATTTATTTCAATGAGTCTTTTCAACACAATAAATCATTTTGAAGCCATTGGAACGAATACTATTTTCGCATTTCAAACACGACTTTCGCGCATAGCTTGCATATGATTTTTTGAAGGCAAGTATGAATTTGTTTAATCTTAGAGTCATCATCTCAGTGACTCTTTGAAAGTCACTAATTCATTTGAAAGCAATTAAAATGAATTCTATTTTCGCACTTCGAACCCGACTTTCGTCCATAACTTGCTAATTATGATTTAAGGGCAAGTATGCGTTTGTTTTATTTGAGATTCATGTCAATGAGTCTTTTCAATTCACTAATGCATTTGAAAACAATTCAAATGAATTCTATTTTTACACTTTAAACACTACTTTCGCGGATCACTTGTTGATGCTCTTTTTAAGACAAGTATGCATTTGATTTATCTTATATTTATTTCAACGAGTCTTTTCAATACATAAATCATTTGGAAGCCATTGGAGCGAATACTATTTTCGCATTTCAAGCACGACTTTCACGCATAGCTTGCATATGATTTTTTGAAGGCAAGTATGAATTTGTTTAATCTTAGAGTCATCATCTCAGTGACTCTGTGAAAGTCACGAATTCATTTGAACGCAATTAAAATTGATTCTATTTTCGCACTTCGAACCCGACTTTTGTACATAACTTGGTAATGATCATTTAAGGGCAAGTATGCCTTTGTTTTATTTGAGAATCATGTCAATGAGTCTTTTCAAGTCACTAATGCATTTTAAAAAAATTCAAATGAATTCTATTTTTACATTTCAAACACTACTTTCCCGCATAACCTGCTAATGATCTTTTTAAGACAAGTATGCATTTGTTGTATCTTATATTCTTTTGAATGAGTTTTTTCAAGACACTAAATCTTTTGGAAGCCATTGGAGCGAATACTATTTTCGCATTTCAAACACGACTTTCGTGCATAGCTTGCATATGATTTTTTGAAGCCAAGTATGAATTTGTTTAATCTTAGTGTCATTATCTCAATGACTTTTTGAAAGTCACTAATTCATTTGAAAGCAATTAAAATGAATTCTATTTTCGCACTTCGAACCCGACTTTCGTACATAACTTACTAATTATCATTTAAGGGCAAGTGTGCGTTTGTTTTATTTGAGATTCATGTCAATGAGTCCTTTCAAGTCACTAATTTATTTGAAAACAATTCAAAGGAATTCCATTTTTACACTTCAAACACTACTTTCGCGGATCCCTTGTTGATGATCTTTTTATGACAAGTATGCATTTCTTTTATCTTATATTCATTTCAATGAGTCTTTTCAAGACACTAAATCTTTTGGAAGCCATTGGAGGGAATACTATTTTCGCATTTCAAACACGACTTTCGCGCATAGCTTGCAAATGATTTTTTGAAGGCAAGTATGAATTTGTTTAATCTTAGAGTCATCATCTCAGTGACTCTTTCAAACTCACTAATTCATTTGAACGCAATTAAAATGAATTCTATTTTCGCACTTCGAACCCGACTTCCGTACATAACTTGCTAATGATCATTTAAGGGCAAGTATGCGTTTGTTTTATTTGAGATTCATGTCAATGAGTCCTTTCAAGTCACTAATTTATTTGAAAACAATTCAAAGGAATGCCATTTTTACACTTCAAACACTACTTTCGCGGATCCGTTGTTGATGATCTTTTTATGACAAGTATGCATTTCTTTTATCTTATATTCATTTCAATGAGCCTTTTCAAGACACTAAATCTTTTGGAAGCCATTGGAGGGAATACTATTTTCGCATTTCAAACACGACTTTCGCGCATAGCTTGCAAATGATTTTTTGAAGGCAAGTATGAATTTGTTTAATCTTAGAGTCATCATCTCAGTGACTCTTTGAAACTCACTAATTCATTTGAACGCAATTAAAATGAATTCTATTTTCGCACTTCGAACCCGACTTTCGTACATAACTTGCTAATGATCATTTATGGGCAAGTATGCGTTTGTTTTATTTGAGATTCATGTCAATGAGTCTTTTGAAGTCACTAATGCATTTCACAACAATTCAAATGAATTCTATTTTTGCACTTCGAACACTATTTTCGCGGATCACTTGTTGATGATCTTTTTATGACAAGTATGCATTTCTTTTATCTTATATTCATTTCAATGACTCTTTTCAAGACACTAAATCTTTTGGAAGCCATTGGAGGGAATAATATTTTCGCATTTCAGACACGACTTTCGCGCATAGCTTGCATATGATTTTTTGAAGGCAAGTATGAATTTGTTTAATCTTAGAGTCATCATCTCAGTGACTCTTTGAAACTCACTAATTCATTTGAATGCAATTAAAATGAATTCTATTTTCGCACTTCGAACCCGACTTTCGTACATAACTTGCAAATGATCATTTAAGGGCAAGTACGCGTTTGTTTTATTTGAGATTCATGTCGATGAGTCCTTTGAAGTCACTAATTTATTTGAAAACAACTCAAAGGAATTCCATTTTTACACTTCAAACACTACCTTCGCGGATCACTTGTTGATGATCTTTTTATGACAAGTATGCATTTCTTTTATCTTATATTCATTTCAATGAGTCTTTTCAAGACACTAAATCTTTTGGAAGCCATTGGAGCTAAAACTATTTCCGCATTTCAAACACGAGCATCGCGCATAGCTCGCATATGATTTTTTGAAGGCAAGTATGAATTTGTTTAATCTTAGAGTCATCATCTCAGTGACTCTTTGAAACTCACTAATTCATTTGAACGCAATTAAAATGAATTCTATTTTCGCACTTCGAACCCGACTTTCATACATAACTTGCAAATGATCATTTAAGGGCAACTATGCGTTTGTTTTATTTGAGATTCATGTCAATGAGTCCTTTCAAGTCACTAATTTATTTGAAAACAATTCAAAGGAATTCTATTTTTACACTTCAAACACTACTTTCCCGCATCACTTGCTAATGATCTTTTTAAGACAAGTATGCATTTGTTTTATCTTATATACATTTCAATGAGTCTTTTCAAGACACTAGATCTTTTGAAAGCCATTGGAGCGAATACTATTTTCGCATTTCAAACACGACTTTCGCGCATGGCTTGCATATTATTTTTTGAATGCCAGCATGAATTTGTTTTATTTTAGTGTCATTATCTCAATGACTTTTTGAAAGTCACTAATTCATTTGAAAGCAATTAAAATGAATTCTATTTTCGCACTTCGAACCCGACTTTCGTACATAACTTGCTAATGATCATTTAAGGGCAAGTATGCGTTTGTTTTATTTGAGATTCATATCAATGAGTGTTTTCAAGTCACTAATGCATTTGAAAAAAATTCAAATGAATTCTATTTTTGCACTTCAAAAACTACATTCGCGGATCACTTGTTGATGATCTTTTTAAGACAAGTATGCATTTGTTTTATCTTATATTCATTTCAATGAGTCTTTTCAAGACACTAAATCATTTGGAAGCCATTGGAGCGAATACTATTTTCGCATTTCAAACACGACTTTCGCGCATAGCTTGCATATGATTTTTTGAAGGCAAGTATGAATTTGTTTGATCATAGAGTCATCGTCTCAGTGACTCTTTGAAACTCACTAATTCATTTCAACGCAATTAAAATGAATTATATTTTCGCACTTCGAACCCGACTTTCATACATAACTTGCAAATGATCATTTAAGGGCAACTATGCGTTTGTTTTATTTGAGATTCATGTCAATGAGTCCTTTCAAGTCACTAATTTATTTGAAAACAATTCAAAGGAATTCTATTTTTACACTTCAAACACTACTTTCCCGCATCACTTGCTAATGATCTTTTTAAGACAAGTATGCATTTGTTTTATCTTATATACATTTCAATGAGTCTTTTCAAGACACTAGATCTTTTGAAAGCCATTGGAGCGAATACTATTTTCGCATTTCAAACACGACTTTCGCGCATGGCTTGCATATTATTTTTTGAATGCCAGCATGAATTTGTTTTATTTTAGTGTCATTATCTCAATGACTTTTTGAAAGTCACTAATTCATTTGAAAGCAATTAAAATGAATTCTATTTTCGCACTTCGAACCCGACTTTCGTACATAACTTGCTAATGATCATTTAAGGGCAAGTATGCGTTTGTTTTATTTGAGATTCATATCAATGAGTGTTTTCAAGTCACTAATGCATTTGAAAAAAATTCAAATGAATTCTATTTTTGCACTTCAAAAACTACATTCGCGGATCACTTGTTGATGATCTTTTTAAGACAAGTATGCATTTGTTTTATCTTATATTCATTTCAATGAGTCTTTTCAAGACACTAAATCATTTGGAAGCCATTGGAGCGAATACTATTTTCGCATTTCAAACACGACTTTCGCGCATAGCTTGCATATGATTTTTTGAAGGCAAGTATGAATTTGTTTAATCATAGAGTCATCGTCTCAGTGACTCTTTGAAACTCACTAATTCATTTCAACGCAATTAAAATGAATTATATTTTCGCACTTCGAACCCGACTTTCATACATAACTTGCAAATGATCATTTAAGGGCAACTATGCGTTTGTTTTATTTGAGATTCATGTCAATGAGTCCTTTCAAGTCACTAATTTATTTGAAAACAATTCAAAGGAATTCTATTTTTACACTTCAAACACTACTTTCCCGCATCACTTGCTAATGATCTTTTTAAGACAAGTATGCATTTGTTTTATCTTATATACATTTCAATGAGTCTTTTCAAGACACTAGATCTTTTGCAAGCCATTGGAGCGAATACTATTTTCGCATTTCAAACACGACTTTCGCGCATGGCTTGCATATTATTTTTTGAATGCCAGCATGAATTTGTTTTATTTTAGTGTCATTATCTCAATGACTTTTTGAAAGTCACTAATTCATTTGAAAGCAATTAAAATGAATTCTATTTTCGCACTTCGAACCCGACTTTCGTACATAACTTGCTAATGATCATTTAAGGGCAAGTATGCGTTTGTTTTATTTGAGATTCATATCAATGAGTGTTTTCAAGTCACTAATGCATTTGAAAAAAATTCAAATGAATTCTATTTTTGCACTTCAAAAACTACATTCGCGGATCACTTGTTGATGATCTTTTTAAGACAAGTATGCATTTGTTTTATCTTATATTCATTTCAATGAGTCTTTTCAAGACACTAAATCATTTGGAAGCCATTGGAGCGAATACTATTTTCGCATTTCAAACACGACTTTCGCGCATAGCTTGCATATGATTTTTTGAAGGCAAGTATGAATTTGTTTAATCATAGAGTCATCGTCTCAGTGACTCTTTGAAACTCACTAATTCATTTCAACGCAATTAAAATGAATTATATTTTCGCACTTCGAACCCGACTTTCATACATAACTTGCAAATGATCATTTAAGGGCAACTATGCGTTTGTTTTATTTGAGATTCATGTCAATGAGTCCTTTCAAGTCACTAATTTATTTGAAAACAATTCAAAGGAATTCTATTTTTACACTTCAAACACTACTTTCCCGCATCACTTGCTAATGATCTTTTTAAGACAAGTATGCATTTGTTTTATCTTATATACATTTCAATGAGTCTTTTCAAGACACTAGATCTTTTGAAAGCCATTGGAGCGAATACTATTTTCGCATTTCAAACACGACTTTCGCGCATGGCTTGCATATTATTTTTTGAATGCCAGCATGAATTTGTTTTATTTTAGTGTCATTATCTCAATGACTTTTTGAAAGTCACTAATTCATTTGAAAGCAATTAAAATGAATTCTATTTTCGCACTTCGAACCCGACTTTCGTACATAACTTGCTAATGATCATTTAAGGGCAAGTATGCGTTTGTTTTATTTGAGATTCATATCAATGAGTGTTTTCAAGTCACTAATGCATTTGAAAAAAATTCAAATGAATTCTATTTTTGCACTTCAAAAACTACATTCGCGGATCACTTGTTGATGATCTTTTTAAGACAAGTATGCATTTGTTTTATCTTATATTCATTTCAATGAGTCTTTTCAAGACACTAAATCATTTGGAAGCCATTGGAGCGAATACTATTTTCGCATTTCAAACACGACTTTCGCGCATAGCTTGCATATGATTTTTTGAAGGCAAGTATGAATTTGTTTAATCATAGAGTCATCGTCTCAGTGACTCTTTGAAACTCACTAATTCATTTCAACGCAATTAAAATGAATTATATTTTCGCACTTCGAACCCGACTTTCATACATAACTTGCAAATGATCATTTAAGGGCAACTATGCGTTTGTTTTATTTGAGATTCATGTCAATGAGTCCTTTCAAGTCACTAATTTATTTGAAAACAATTCAAAGGAATTCTATTTTTACACTTCAAACACTACTTTCCCGCATCACTTGCTAATGATCTTTTTAAGACAAGTATGCATTTGTTTTATCTTATATACATTTCAATGAGTCTTTTCAAGACACTAGATCTTTTGAAAGCCATTGGAGCGAATACTATTTTCGCATTTCAAACACGACTTTCGCGCATGGCTTGCATATTATTTTTTGAATGCCAGCATGAATTTGTTTTATTTTAGTGTCATTATCTCAATGACTTTTTGAAAGTCACTAATTCATTTGAAAGCAATTAAAATGAATTCTATTTTCGCACTTCGAACCCGACTTTCGTACATAACTTGCTAATGATCATTTAAGGGCAAGTATGCGTTTGTTTTATTTGAGATTCATGTCAATGAGTCTTTTGAAGTCACTAATGCATTTGAAAAAAATTCAAATGAATTCTATTTTTGCACTTCAAAAATTACTTTCGCGGATCACTTGTTGATGATCTTTTTAAGACAAGTATGCATTTGTTTTATCTTATATTCATTTCAATGAGTCTTTTCAAGACACTAAATCTTTTGGAAGCCATTGGAGGGAATACTATTTTCGCATTTCAGACACGACTTTCGTGCATAGCTTGCATATGATTTTTTGAAGGCAAGTATGAATTTGTTTAATCTTAGAGTCATCATCTCAGTGACTCTTTGAAACTCACTAATTCATTTGAACGCAATTAAAATGAATTCTATTTTCGCACTTCGAACCCGACTTTCCTACATAACTTGCAAATGATCATTTAAGGGCAACTATGCGTTTGTTTTATTTGAGATTCATGTCAATGAGTCCTTTCAAGTCACTAATTTATTTGAAAACAATTCAAAGGAATTCTATTTTTACACTTCAAACACTACTTTCCGCATCACTTGCTAATGATCTTTTTAAGACAAGTATGCATTTGTTTTATCTTATATACATTTCAATGAGTCTTTTCAAGACACTAGATCTTTTGAAAGCCATTGGAGCGAATACTATTTTCGCATTTCAAACACAACTTTCGCGCATGGCTTGCATATTATTTTTTGAATGCCAGCATGAATTTGTTTTATTTTAGTGTCATTATCTCAATGACTTTTTGAAAGTCACTAATTCATTTGAAAGCAATTAAAATGAATTCTATTTTCGCACTTCGAACCCGACTTTCGTACATAACTTGCTAATGATCATTTAAGGGCAAGTATGCGTTTGTTTTATTTGAGATTCATGTCAATGAGTCTTTTGAAGTCACTAATGCATTTGAAAAAAATTCAAATGAATTCTATTTTTGCACTTCAAAAATTACTTTCGCGGATCACTTGTTGATGATCTTTTTAAGACAAGTATGCATTTGTTTTATCTTATATTCATTTCAATGAGTCTTTTCAAGACACTAAATCTTTTGGAAGCCATTCGAGGGAATACTATTTTCGCATTTCAGACACGACTTTCGTGCATAGCTTGCATATGATTTTTTGAAGGCAAGTATGAATTTGTTTAATCTTAGAGTCATCATCTCAGTGACTCTTTGAAACTCACTAATTCATTTGAACGCAATTAAAATGAATTCTATTTTCGCACTTCGAACCCGACTTTCGTACATAACTTGCAAATGATCATTTAAGGGCAAGTATGCGTTTGTTTTATTTGAGATTCATGTCGATGAGTCCTTTGAAGTCACTAATTTATTTGAAAACAATTCAAAGGAATTCCATTTTTACACTTCAAACACTACCTTCGCGGATCACTTGTTGATGATCTTTTTATGACAAGTATGCATTTCTTTTATCTTATATTCATTTCAATGAGTCTTTTCAAGACACTAAATCTTTTGGAAGCCATTGGAGCTAATACTATTTTCGCATTTCAAACGCGAGCATCTTGCATATGATTTTTTGAAGGCAAGTATGAATTTGTTTAATCTTAGAGTCATCATCTCAGTGACTCTTTGAAACTCACTAATTTATTTGAACGCAATTAAAATGAATTCTATTTTCGCACTTCGAACCCGACTTTCGTACATAACTTGCAAATGATCATTTAAGGGCAAGTATGTGTTTATTTTATTTGAGATTCATGTCAATGAGTCTTTTGAAGTCACTAATTTATTTGAAAACAATTCAAAGGAATTCCATTTTTACACTTCAAACACTACTTTCGCGGATCACTTGATGATCTTTTTATGACAAGTATGCATTTCTTTTATCTTATATTCATTTCAATGAGTCTTTTCAAGAAACTAAATCTTTTGGAAGCCATTGGAGCGAATATTATTTTCGCATTTCAAACACGACTTTCGCGCATAGCTTGCATATGATTTTTTGAAGGCAAGTATGAATTTGTTTAATCTTAGAGTCATCATCTCAGTGACTCTTTGAAACTCACTAATTCATTTGAACGCAATTAAAATGAATTCTATTTTCACACTTCGAACCCGACTTTCGTACATAACTTGCTAATGATCATTTAAGGGCAAGTATGCGTTTGTTTTATTTGAGATTCATGTCAATGAGTCCTTTCAAGTCACTAATTTATTTGAAAACAATTCAAAGGAATTCCATTTTTACACTTCAAACACTACTTTCCCGCATCACTTGCTAATGATCTTTTTATGACAAGTATGCATTTCTTTTATCTTATATTCATTTCAATGACTCTTTTCAAGATACTAAATCTTTTGGAAGCCATTGGAGCGAATACTATTTTCGCATTTCAAACGCGAGCATCGCGCATGGCTTGCATATGATTTTTTGAAGGCAAGTATGAATTTGTTTAATCTTAGAGTCATCATCTCAGTGACTCTTTGAAACTCACTAATTAATTTGAACGCAATTAAAATGAATTCTATTTTCGCACTTCGAACCCGACTTTCGTACATAACTTGCAAATGATCATTTAAGGGCAAGTATGCGTTTATTTTATTTGAGATTCATGTCAATGAGTCTTTTGAAGTCACTAATTTATTTGAAAACAATTCAAAGGAATTCCATTTTTACACTTCAAACACTACTTTCGCGGATCACTTGATGATCTTTTTATGACAAGTATGCATTTCTTTTATCTTATATTCATTTCAATGAGTATCTTCAAGAAACTAAATCTTTTGGAAGCCATTGGAGCGAATATTATTTTCGCATTTCAAACACGACTTTCGCGCATAGCTTGCATATGATTTTTTGAAGGCAAGTATGAATTTGTTTAATCTTAGAGTCATCATCTCAGTGACTCTTTGAAACTCACTAATTCATTTGAACGCAATTAAAATGAATTCTATTTTCGCACTTCGAACCCGACTTTCGTACATAACTTGCAAATGATCATTTAAGGGCAAGTATGCGTTTGTTTTATTTGAGATTCATGTCGATGAGTCCTTTGAAGTCACTAATTTATTTGAAAACAATTCAAAGGAATTCCATTTTTACACTTCAAACACTACCTTCGCGGATCACTTGTTGATGATCTTTTTATGACAAGTATGCATTTCTTTTATCTTATATTCATTTCAATGAGTCTTTTCAAGACACTAAATCTTTTGGAAGCCATTGGAGCTAATACTATTTTCGCATTTCAAACGCGAGCATCTGGCATATGATTTGTTGAAGGCAAGTATGAATTTGTTTAATCTTAGAGTCATCATCTCAGTGACTCTTTGAAACTCACTAATTTATTTGAACGCAATTAAAATGAATTCTATTTTCGCACTTCGAACCCGACTTTCGTACATAACTTGCAAATGATCATTTAAGGGCAAGTATGCGTTTATTTTATTTGAGATTCATGTCAATGAGTCTTTTGAAGTCACTAATTTATTTGAAAACAATTCAAAGGAATTCCATTTTTACACTTCAAACACTACTTTCGCGGATCACTTGATGATCTTTTTATGACAAGTATGCATTTCTTTTATCTTATATTCATTTCAATGAGTCTTTTCAAGAAACTAAATCTTTTGGAAGCCATTGGAGCGAATATTATTTTCGCATTTCAAACACGACTTTCGCGCATAGCTTGCATATGATTTTTTGAAGGCAAGTATGAATTTGTTTAATCTTAGAGTCATCATCTGAGTGACTCTTTGAAACTCACTAATTCATTTGAACGCAATTAAAATGAATTCTATTTTCGCACTTCGAACCCGACTTTCGTACATAACTTGCTAATGATCATTTAAGGGCAAGTATGCGTTTGTTTTATTTGAGATTCATGTCAATGAGTCTTTTGAAGTCACTAATGCATTTGAAAAAAATTCAAATGAATTCTATTTTTGCACTTCAAAAATTACTTTCGCGGATCCCTTGTTGATGATCTTTTTAAGACAAGTATGCATTTGTTTTATCTTATATTCATTTCAATGAGTCTTTTCAAGACACTAAATCATTTGGAAGCCATTGGAGCGAATACTATTTTCGCATTTCAAACCCGACTTTCGCACATAGCTTGCATATGATTTTTTGAAGGCAAGTATGAATTTGTTTAATCTTAGAGGCATCATCTCAGTGACTCTTTGAAACTCACTAATTCATTTGAACGCAATTAAAATGAATTATATTTTCGCACTTCGAACCCGACTTTCGTACATAACTTGCAAATGATCATTTAAGGGCAAGTATGCGTTTGTTCTATTTGACATTCATGTCAATGAGTCCTTTCAAGTCACTAATTTATTTGAAAACAATTCAAAGGAATTCCATTTTTACACTTCAAACACTACTTTCGCGGATCACTTGTTGATGATCTTTTTATGACAAGTATGCATTTCTTTTATCTTATATTCATTTCAATGACTCTTTTCAAGACACTAAATCTTTTGGAAGCCATTGGAGCGAATACTATTTTCGCATTTCAAACGCGAGCATCGCGCATAGCTTGCATATGATTTTTTGAAGGCAAGTATTAATTTGTTTAATCTTAGAGTCATCATCTCAGTGACTCTTTGAAACTCACTAATTCATTTGAACGCAATTAAAATGAATTCTATTTTCGCACTTCGAACCCGACTTTCGTACATAACTTGCAAATGATCATTTAAGGGCAAGTATGCGTTTGTTTTATTTGAGATTCATGTCAATGAGTCCTTTCAAGTCACTAATTTATTTGAAAACAATTCAAAGCAATTCCATTTTTACACTTCAAACACTACTTTCCCGCATCACTTGTTGATGATCTTTTTATGACAAGTATGCATTTCTTTTATCTTATATTCATTTCAATGACTCTTTTCAAGACACTAAATCTTTTGGAAGCCATTGGAGCGAATACTATTTTCGCATTTCAAACGCGAGCATCGCGCATAGCTTGCATATGATTTTTTGAAGGCAAGTATGAATTTGTTTAATCTTAGAGTCATCATCTCAGTGACTCTTTGAAACTCACTAATTCATTTGAACGCAATTAAAATGAATTCTATTTTCGCACTTCGAACCCGACTTTCGTACATAACTTGCAAATGATCATTTAAGGGCAAGTATGCGTTTGTTTTATTTGAGATTCATGTCAATGAGTCCTTTCAAGTCACTAATTTATTTGAAAACAATTCAAAGGAATTCCATTTTTATACTTCAAACACTACTTTCGCGGATCACTTGTTGATGATCTTTTTATGACAAGTATGCATTTCTTTTATCTTATATTCATTTCAATGACTCTTTTCAAGACACTAAATCTTTTCGAAGCCATTGGAGCGAGTACTATTTTCGCATTTCAAACGCGAGCATCGCGCATAGCTTGCATATGATTTTTTGAAGGCAAGTATGAATTTGTTTAATCTTAGAGTCATCATCTCAGTGACTCTTTGAAACTCACTAATTCATTTGAACGCAATTAAAATGAATTCTATTTTCGCACTTCGAACCCGACTTTCGTACATAACTTGCAAATGATCATTTAAGGGCAAGTATGCGTTTGTTTTATTTGAGATTCATGTCAATGAGTCCTTTCAAGTCACTAATTTATTTGAAAACAATTCAAAGGAATTCCATTTCTACACTTCAAACACTACTTTCCCGCATCACTTGCTAATGATCTTTTTATGACAAGTATGCATTTCTTTTATCTTATATTCATTTCAATGACTCTTTTCAAGACACTAAATCTTTTGGAAGCCATTGGAGCGAATACTATTTTCGCATTTCAAACACGACTTTCGCGCATGGCTTGCATATTATTTTTTGAATGCAAGTATGAATTTGTTTTATTTTAGTGTCATTATCTCAATGACTTTTTGAAAGTCACTAATTCATTTGAAAGCAATTAAAATGAATTCTATTTTCGCACTTCGAACCCGACTTTCGTACATAACTTGCAAATGATCATTTAAGGGCAAGTATGCGTTTGTTTTATTTGAGATTCAGGTCAATGAGTCCTTTCAAGTCACTAATTTATTTGAAAACAATTCAAAGGAATTCCATTTTTACACTTCAAACACTACTTTCGCGGATCACTTGTTGATGATCTTTTTATGACAAGTATGCATTTCTTTTATCTTATATTCATTTCAATGACTCTTTTCAAGACACTAAATCTTTTGGAAGCCATTGGAGCGAATACTATTTTCGCATTTCAAACGCGAGCATCGCGCATAGCTTGCATATGATTTTTTGAAGGCAAGTATTAATTTGTTTAATCTTAGAGTCATCATCTCAGTGACTCTTTGAAACTCACTAATTCATTTGAACGCAATTAAAATGAATTCTATTTTCGCACTTCGAACCCGACTTTCGTACATAACTTGCAAATGATCATTTAAGGGCAAGTATGCGTTTGTTTTATTTGAGATTCATGTCAATGAGTCCTTTCAAGTCACTAATTTATTTGAAAACAATTCAAAGCAATTCCATTTTTACACTTCAAACACTACTTTCCCGCATCACTTGTTGATGATCTTTTTATGACAAGTATGCATTTCTTTTATCTTATATTCATTTCAATGACTCTTTTCAAGACACTAAATCTTTTGGAAGCCATTGGAGCGAATACTATTTTCGCATTTCAAACGCGAGCATCGCGCATAGCTTGCATATGATTTTTTGAAGGCAAGTATGAATTTGTTTAATCTTAGAGTCATCATCTCAGTGACTCTTTGAAACTCACTAATTCATTTGAACGCAATTAAAATGAATTCTATTTTCGCACTTCGAACCCGACTTTCGTACATAACTTGCAAATGATCATTTAAGGGCAAGTATGCGTTTGTTTTATTTGAGATTCATGTCAATGAGTCCTTTCAAGTCACTAATTTATTTGAAAACAATTCAAAGGAATTCCATTTTTATACTTCAAACACTACTTTCGCGGATCACTTGTTGATGATCTTTTTATGACAAGTATGCATTTCTTTTATCTTATATTCATTTCAATGACTCTTTTCAAGACACTAAATCTTTTCGAAGCCATTGGAGCGAGTACTATTTTCGCATTTCAAACGCGAGCATCGCGCATAGCTTGCATATGATTTTTTGAAGGCAAGTATGAATTTGTTTAATCTTAGAGTCATCATCTCAGTGACTCTTTGAAACTCACTAATTCATTTGAACGCAATTAAAATGAATTCTATTTTCGCACTTCGAACCCGACTTTCGTACATAACTTGCAAATGATCATTTAAGGGCAAGTATGCGTTTGTTTTATTTGAGATTCATGTCAATGAGTCCTTTCAAGTCACTAATTTATTTGAAAACAATTCAAAGGAATTCCATTTCTACACTTCAAACACTACTTTCCCGCATCACTTGCTAATGATCTTTTTATGACAAGTATGCATTTCTTTTATCTTATATTCATTTCAATGACTCTTTTCAAGACACTAAATCTTTTGGAAGCCATTGGAGCGAATACTATTTTCGCATTTCAAACACGACTTTCGCGCATGGCTTGCATATTATTTTTTGAATGCAAGTATGAATTTGTTTTATTTTAGTGTCATTATCTCAATGACTTTTTGAAAGTCACTAATTCATTTGAAAGCAATTAAAATGAATTCTATTTTCGCACTTCGAACCCGACTTTCGTACATAACTTGCAAATGATCATTTAAGGGCAAGTATGCGTTTGTTTTATTTGAGATTCAGGTCAATGAGTCCTTTCAAGTCACTAATTTATTTGAAAACAATTCAAAGGAATTCCATTTTTACACTTCAAACACTACTTTCGCGGATCACTTGTTGATGATCTTTTTATGACAAGTATGCATTTCTTTTATCTTATATTCATTTCAATGACTCTTTTCAAGACACTAAATCTTTTGGAAGCCATTGGAGCGAATACTATTTTCGCATTTCAAACGCGAGCATCGCGCATAGCTTGCATATGATTTTTTGAAGGCAAGTATTAATTTGTTTAATCTTAGAGTCATCATCTCAGTGACTCTTTGAAACTCACTAATTCATTTGAACGCAATTAAAATGAATTCTATTTTCGCACTTCGAACCCGACTTTCGTACATAACTTGCAAATGATCATTTAAGGGCAAGTATGCGTTTGTTTTATTTGAGATTCATGTCAATGAGTCCTTTCAAGTCACTAATTTATTTGAAAACAATTCAAAGGAATTCCATTTTTACACTTCAAACACTACTTTCCCGCATCACTTGTTGATGATCTTTTTATGACAAGTATGCATTTCTTTTATCTTATATTCATTTCAATGACTCTTTTCAAGACACTAAATCTTTTGGAAGCCATTGGAGCGAATACTATTTTCGCATTTCAAACGCGAGCATCGCGCATAGCTTGCATATGGTTTTTTGAAGGCAAGTATGAATTTGTTTAATCTTAGAGTCATCATCTCAGTGACTCTTTGAAACTCACTAATTCATTTGAACGCAATTAAAATGAATTCTATTTTCGCACTTCAAACCCGACTTTCGTACATAACTTGCAAATGATCATTTAAGGGCAAGTATGCGTTTGTTTTATTTGAGATTCATGTCAATGAGTCGTTTCAAGTCACTAATTTATTTGAAAACAATTCAAAGGAATTCCATTTTTACACTTCAAACACTACTTTCCCGCATCACTTGCTAATGATCTTTTTAAGACAAGTATGCATTTGTTTTATCTTATATTCATTTCAATGAGTCTTTTCAAGACACTAAATCTTTTTGAAGCCATTGGAGCGAATACTATTTTCGCATTTCAAACACGACTTTCGCGCATGGCTTGCATATTATTTTTTGAATGCAAGTATGAATTTGTTTTATTTTAGTGTCATTATCTCAATGACTTTTTGAAAGTCATTATAATTCATTTGAAAGCAATTAAAATGAAATCTATTTTCGCACTTCGAACCCGACTTTCGTACATAACTTGCTAATGATCATTTAAGGGCAAGTATGCATTTGTTTTATTTGAGATTCATGTCAATGAGTCTTTTCAAGTCACTAATGCATTTGAAAAAAATTCAAATGAATTTTATTTTTGCACTTCAAAAACTACTTTCGCGGATCACTTGTTGATGATCTTTTTAAGACAAGTATGCATTTGTTTTATCTTATATTCATTTCAATGAGTCTTTTCCAGACACTAAATCATTTGGAAGCCATTGGAGCGAATACTATTTTCGCATTTCAAACACGACTTTCGCTCATAGCCTGCATATGATTTTTTGAAGGCAAGTACGAATTTGTTTAATCTTAGAGTCATCATCTCAGTGACTCTTTGAAACTCACTAATTCATTTGAACGCAATTAAAATGAATTATATTTTCGCACTTCGAACCCGACTTTCGTACATAACTTGCAAATGATCATTTAAGGGCAAGTATGCGTTTGTTTTATTTGAGATTCATGTCAATGAGTCCTTTCAAGTCACTAATTTATTTGAAAACAATTCAAAGGAATTCCATTTTTACACTTCAAACACTACTTTCGCGGATCACTTGTTGATGATCTTTTTACGACAAGTATGCATTTCTTTTATCTTATATTCATTTCAATGACTCTTTTCAAGACACTAAATCTTTTAGAAGCCATTGGAGCGAATACTATTTTCGCAATTCAAACGCGAGCATCGCGCATAGCTTGCATATGATTTTTTGAAGGCAAGTACGAATTTGTTTAATCTTAGAGTCATCATCTCAGTGACTCTTTGAAACTCACTAATTCATTTGAACGCAATTAAAATGAATTCTATTTTCGCACTTCGAACCCGACTTTCGTACATAACTTGCAAATGATCATTTAAGGGCAAGTATGCGTTTGTTTTATTTGAGATTCATGTCAATGAGTCCTTTCAAGTCACTAATTTATTTGAAAACAATTCAAAGGAATTACATTTTTACACTTCAAACACTACTTTCCCGCATCACTTGCTAATGATCTTTTTAGGACAAGTATGCATTTGTTTTATCTTATATTCATTTCAATGACTCTTTTCAAGACACTAAATCTTTTGGAAGCCATTGGAGCGAATACTATTTTCGCATTTCAAACACGACTTTCGCGCATGGGTTGCATATTATTTTTTGAATGCAAGTATGAATTTGTTTTATTTTAGTGTCATTATCTCAATGACTTTTTGAAAGTCACTAATTCATTTGAAAGCAATTAAAATGAATTCTATTTTCGCACTTCGAACCCGACTTTCGTACATAACTTGCAAATGATCATTTAAGGGCAAGTATGCGTTTGTTTTATTTGAGATTCATGTCAATGAGTCCTTTCAAGTCACTAATTTATTTGAAAACAATTCAAAGGAATTCCATTTTTACACTTCAAACACTACTTTCGCGGATCACTTGTTGATGATCTTTTTATGACAAGTATGCATTTCTTTTATCTTATATTCATTTCAATGACTCTTTTCAAGACACTAAATCTTTTGGAAGCCATTGGAGCGAATACTATTTTCGCATTTCAAACGCGAGCATCGCGCATAGCTTGCATATGATTTTTTGAAGGCAAGTATGAATTTGTTTAATCTTAGAGTCATCATCTCAGTGACTCTTTGAAACTCACTAATTCATTTGAACGCAATTAAAATGAATTCTATTTTCGCACTTCGAACCCGACTTTCGTACATAACTTGCAAATGATCATTTAAGGGCAAGTATGCGTTTGTTTTATTTGAGATTCATGTCAATGAGTCCTTTCAAGTCACTAATTTATTTGAATACAAATCAAAGGAATTCCATTTTTACACTTCAAACACTACTTTCGCGGATCACTTGTTGATGATCTTTTTATGACAAGTATGCATTTCTTTTATCTTATATTCATTTCAATGACTCTTTTCAAGACACTAAATCTTTTGGAAGCCATTGGAGCGAATACTATTTTCGCATTTCAAACGCGAGCATCGCGCATAGCTTGCATATGATTTTTTGAAGGCAAGTATGAATTTGTTTAATCTTAGAGTCATCATCTCAGTGACTCTTTGAAACTCACTAATTCATTTGAACGCAATTAAAATGAATTCTATTTTCGCACTTCGAACCCGACTTTCGTACATAACTTGCAAATGATCATTTAAGGGGAAGTATGCGTTTGTTTTATTTGAGATTCATGTCAATGATTCCTTTCAAGTCACTAATTTATTTGAAAACAATTCAAAGGAATTCCATTTTTACACTTCAAACACTACTTTCCCGCATCACTTGCTAATGATCTTTTTAAGACAAGTATGCATTTGTTTTATCTTATATTCATTTCAATGAGTCTTTTCAAGACACTAAATCTTTTTGAAGCCATTGGAGCGAATACTATTTTCGCATTTCAAACACGACTTTCGCGCATGGCTTGCATATTATTTTTTGAATGCAAGTATGAATTTGTTTTATTTTAGTGTCATTATCTCAATGACTTTTTGAAAGTCACTAATTCATTTGAAAGCAATTAAAATGAATTCTATTTTCGCACTTCGAACCCGACTTTCGTACATAACTTGCTAATGATCATTTAAGGGCAAGTATGCGTTTGTTTTATTTGAGATTCATGTCGATGAGTCCTTTGAAGTCACTAATTTATTTGAAAACAATTCAAAGGAATTCCATTTTTACACTTCAAACACTACCTTCGCGGATCACTTGTTGATGATCTTTTTAAGACAAGTATGCATTTGTTTTATGTTATATTCATTTCAATGAGCCTTTTCAAGACACTAAATTATTTGGAAGCCATTGGAGCGAATAGTATTTTCGCATTTCAAACACGACTTTCGCGCATAGTTTGCATATGATTTTTTGAAGGCAAGTATGAATTTGTTTAATCTTAGAGTCATCATCTCAGTGACTCTTTGAAACTCACAAATTCATTTGAACGCAATTAAAATGAATTCTATTTTCGCACTTCGAACCCGACTTTCGTACATAACTTGCAAATGATCATTTAAGGGGAAGTATGCGTTTGTTTTATTTGAGATTCATGTCAATGATTCCTTTCAAGTCACTAATTTATTTGAAAACAATTCAAAGGAATTCCATTTTTACACTTCAAACACTACTTTCCCGCATCACTTGCTAATGATCTTTTTAAGACAAGTATGCATTTGTTTTATCTTATATTCATTTCAATGAGTCTTTTCAAGACACTAAATCTTTTTGAAGCCATTGGAGCGAATACTATTTTCGCATTTCAAACACGACTTTCGCGCATGGCTTGCATATTATTTTTTGAATGCAAGTATGAATTTGTTTTATTTTAGTGTCATTATCTCAATGACTTTTTGAAAGTCATTATAATTCATTTGAAAGCAATTAAAATGAAATCTATTTTCGCACTTCGAACCCGACTTTCGTACATAACTTGCTAATGATCATTTAAGGGCAAGTATGCATTTGTTTTATTTGAGATTCATGTCAATGAGTCTTTTCAAGTCACTAATGCATTTGAAAAAAATTCAAATGAATTTTATTTTTGCACTTCAAAAACTACTTTCGCGGATCACTTGTTGATGATCTTTTTAAGACAAGTATGCATTTGTTTTATCTTATATTCATTTCAATGAGTCTTTTCAAAACACTAAATCTTTTGGAAGCCATTGGAGCGAATACTATTTTCGTATTTCAAACACGACCATCGCGCATAGCTTGCATACGATTTTTTGAAGGCAAGTATGAATTTGTTTAATCTTAGAGTCATCATCTCAATGACTTTTTGAAAGTCACTAATTCATTTGAAAGCAATTAAAATGAATTCTATTTTCGCACTTCGAACCCGACTTTCGTACATAACTTGCTAATGATCATTTAAGGGCAAGTATGCGTTTGTTTTATTTGAGATTCATGTCAATGAGTCTTTTGAAGTCACTAATGCATTTGAAAAAAATTCAAATGAATTCCATTTTTGCACTTCAAAAATTACTTTCGCGGATCACTTGTTGATGATCTTTTTAAGACAAGTATGCGTTTGTTTTATCTTATATTCATTTCATTGAGTCTTTTCGAGACACTAAATCATTTGGAAGCCATTGGAGCGAATACTATTTTCGCATTTCAAACACGACTTTCGCGCATAGCTTGCATATGATTTTTTGAAGGCAAGTATGAATTTGTTTAATCTTAGAGTCATCATCTCAGTGACTCTTTGAAACTCACTAATTCATTTGAACGCAATTAAAATGAATTCTATTTTCACACTTCGAACCCGACTTTCGTACATAACTAGCAAATGATCATTTAAGGGCAAGTATGCGTTTGTTTTATTTGAGATTCATGTCAATGAGTCCTTTCAAGTCACTAATTTATTTGAAAACAATTCAAAGGAATTCCATTTTTACACTTCAAACACTACTTTCCCGCATCACTTGTTGATGATCTTTTTATGACAAGCATGCATTTCTTTTATCTTATATTCATTTCAATGACTCTTTTCAAGACACTAAATCTTTTGGAAGCCATTGGAGCGAATACTATTTTCGCATTTCAAACGCGAGCATCGCGCATAGCTTGCATATGATTTTTTGAAGGCAAGTATGAATTTGTTTAATCTTAGAATCATCATCTCAGTGACTCTTTGAAACTCACTAATTCATTTGAACGCAATTAAAATGAATTCTATTTTCGCACTTCGAACCCGACTTTCGTACATAACTTGCAAATGATCATTTAAGGGCAAGTATGCGTTTGTTTTATTTGAGATTCATGTCAATGAGTCCTTTCAAGTCACTAATTGATTTGAAAACAATTCAAAGGAATTCCATTTTTACACTTCAAACACTACTTTCCCGCATCACTTGCTAATGATCTTATTAAGACAAGTATGCTTTTTTTTTATCTTATATTCATTTCAATGAGTCTTTTCAAGACACTAAATCATTTGGAAGCCATTGGAGCGAATACTATTTTCGCATTTCAAACACGACTTTCGCGCATAGCTTGTATATGATTTTTTTAAGGCAAGTTTGAATTTGTTTAATCTTAGAGTCATCATCTCAATGACACTTTGAAAGTCACAAATTCATTTGAACACAATTAAAATGAATTTTGTTTTCGCACTTCGAACCCGACTTTCGTACATAACTTGCAAATGATCATTTAAGGGCAAGTATGCGTTTGTTTTATTTGAGATTCATGTCAATGAGTCCTTTCAAGTCACTAATTTGTTTGAAAACAATTCAAAGGAATTACATTTTTACACTTCAAACACTACTTTCCCGCATCACTTGCTAATGATCTTTTTAGGACAAGTATGCATTTGTTTTATCTTATATTCATTTCAATGACTCTTTTCAAGACACTAAATCTTTTGGAAGCCATTGGAGCGAATACTATTTTCGCATTTCAAACACGACTTTCGCGCATGGGTTGCATATTATTTTTTGAATGCAAGTATGAATTTGTTTTATTTTAGTGTCATTATCTCAATGACTTTTTGAAAGTCACTAATTCATTTGAAAGCAATTAAAATGAATTCTATTTTCGCACTTCGAACCCTACTTTCGTACATAACTTGCTAATGATCATTTAAGGGCAACCATGCATTTGTTTTATTTGAGATTTATATCAATGAGTCTTTTGAAGTCACTAATGCATTTGAAAAAAATTCAAATGAATTCTATTTTTGCACTTCAAACACTACTTTCGCGGATCACTTGTTGATGATCTTTTTAAGACAAGTATGCATTTGATTTATCTGATATTTATTTCAATGAGTCTTTTCAAGACACTAAATCTTTTGGAACCATTGGAGCGAATACTATTTTCGCATTTCAAACACGAGTTTCGCGCATAGCTTGCATATGATTTTTTGAAGGCAAGTACGAATTTGTTTTATTTTAGAGTCCTCATCTCAATGACTCTTTAAAAGTCATTAATTCATTTGAAAGCAATTAAAATGAATTCTATTTTCGCACTTCGAACCCGACTTTCGTACATAACTTGCGAATGATCATTTAAGGGCAAGTATGCGTTTGCTTTATTTGAGATTCATGTCAATGAGTATTTTCAAGTCACTAATTTATTTGAAAACAATTCAAATGAATTCTATTTTTACACTTCAAACACTACTTTCCCACATAACTTGCTAATGATCTTTTTAAGACAAGTATGCATTTGTTTTATCTTATATTCATTTCAATGAGTCTTTTCAAGACACTAACTCTTTTTGAAGCCATTGGAGCGAATACTATTTTCGCATTTCAAACACGACCATCGCGCATAGCTTGCATATGATTTTTTGAAGGCAAGTATGAATTTGTTTAATCTTAGAGTCATCATCTCAACAACTCTTCGAAAGTCAGTAATTCATTTGAACACAATTTAAATGAATTCTATTTTCGCACTTCGAACCCGACTTTCGAATATAACTTGCTAATGATCATTTAAGGGCAAGTATGCGTTTATTTTATTTGAGATTCATGTCAATGAGTCTTTTCAAGCCACTAATGCATTTGAAAAAAATTCCAATGAATTCTAGTTTTGCACTTCAAACATTACTTTCGCGGATCACTTGTTGATGATCTTTTTAAGAAATGTATGCATTTGATTTATCTTATATTTATTTCAATGAGTCTTTTCAAGACACTAAATCAATTGGAAGCCATTGGAGCGAATACTATTTTCGCATTTCATACATGACCATCGCGCATAGCTTGCATATGATTTTTTGAAGGCAAGTATGAATTCGTTTAATCTTAGGGCCATCATCTCAGTGACTCTTTGAAAGTCACTAATTCATTTGAACACAATTAAAATGAATTCTATTTTCGCACTTCGAACCCGATTTTCGTACATAACTTGCTAATTATCATTTAAGGGCAAGTATGCGTTTGTTTTATTTGAGATTCATGACAATGAGTCCTTTCAAGTCACTAATGCATTTGAAAAAAATTCAAATGAATTCTATTTTTGCACTTCAAACACTACTTTCGCGGATCACTTGTTGATGATCTTTTTAAGACAAGTATGCATTTCTTTTATCTTATATTCATTTCAATGAGTCTTTTCAAGACACTAAATCTTTTGGAAGCCGTTGGAACAAATACTATTTTCGCATTTCAAACACGACTTTCGCGCATAGCTTGCATATGATTTTTTGAAGGCAAGTACGAATTTGTTTTCTTTTAGAGTCCTCATCTCAATGACTCTTTAAAAGTCATTAATTCATTTGAAAGCAATTAAAATGAATTCTATTTTCGCACTTCGAACCCGACTTTCGTACATAACTTGCGAATGATCATTTAAGGGCAAGTATGCGTTTGCTTTATTTGAGATTCATGTCAATGAGTCCTTTCAAGTCACTAATTTATTTGAAAACAATTCAAATGAATTCTATTTTTACACTTCAAACACTACTTTCCCACATAACTTGCTAATGATCTTTTTAAGACAAGTATGCATTTGTTTTATCTTATATTCATTTCAATGAGTCTTTTCAAGACACTAACTCTTTTTGAAGCCATTGGAGCGAATACTATTTTCGCATTTCAAACACGACCATCGCGCATAGCTTGCATATGATTTTTTGAAGGCAAGTATGAATTTGTTTAATCTTAGAGTCATCATCTCAGTGACTCTTTGAAACTCACTAATTCATTTGAACGCAATTAAAATGAATTCTATTTTCGCACTTCGAACCCGACTTTCGATTATAACTTGCTAATGATCATTTAAGGGCAAGTATGCGTTTATTTTATTTGAGATTCATGTCAATGAGTCTTTTCAAGCCACTAATGCATTTGAAAAAAATTCCAATGAATTCTAGTTTTGCACTTCAAACATTACTTTCGCGGATCACTTGTTGATGATCTTTTTAAGAAATGTATGCATTTGATTTATCTTATATTTATTTCAATGAGTCTTTTCAAGACACTAAATCAATTGGAAGCCATTGGAGCGAATACTATTTTCGCATTTCATACATGACCATCGCGCATAGCTTGCATATGATTTTTTGAAGGCAAGTATGAATTCGTTTAATCTTAGGGCCATCATCTCAGTGACTCTTTGAAAGTCACTAATTCATTTGAACACAATTAAAATGAATTCTATTTTCGCACTTCGAACCCGATTTTCGTACATAACTTGCTAATTATCATTTAAGGGCAAGTATGCGTTTGTTTTATTTGAGATTCATGACAATGAGTCCTTTCAAGTCACTAATGCATTTGAAAAAAATTCAAATGAATTCTATTTTTGCACTTCAAACACTACTTTCGCGGATCACTTGTTGATGATCTTTTTAAGACAAGTATGCATTTCTTTTATCTTATATTCATTTCAATGAGTCTTTTCAAGACACTAAATCTTTTGGAAGCCGTTGGAACAAATACTATTTTCGCATTTCAAACACGACTTTCGCGCATAGCTTGCATATGATTTTTTGAAGGCAAGTACGAATTTGTTTTCTTTTAGAGTCCTCATCTCAATGACTCTTTAAAAGTCATTAATTCATTTGAAAGCAATTAAAATGAATTCTATTTTCGCACTTCGAACCCGACTTTCGTACATAACTTGCTAATGATCATTTAAGGGCAAGTATGCGTTTGCTTTATTTGAGATTCATGTCAATGAGTATTTTCAAGTCACTAATTTATTTGAAAACAATTCAAATGAATTCTATTTTTACACTTCAAACACTACTTTCCCGCATAACTTGCTAATGATCTTTTTAAGACAAGTATGCATTTGTTTTATCTTATATTCATTTCAATGAGTCTTTTCAAGACACTAAATCTTTTTGAAGCCATTGGAGGGAATACTATTTTCGCATTTCAAACACGACAATCGCGCATAGCTTGCATATGATTTTTTGAAGGCAAGTATGAATTTGTTTAATCTTAGAGTCATCATCTCAACGACTCTTTGAAAGTCACTAATTCATTTGAACACAATTAAAATGAATTCTATTTTCGCACTTCGAACCCGACATTCGTACATAACTTGCTAATGATCATTTAAGGGCAAGTATGCGTTTGTTTTATTTGAGATTCATGTCAATGAGTCTTTTCAAGCCACTAATGCATTTGAAAAAAATTCAAATGAATTCTATTTTTGCACTTCAAACACTACTTTCGCGGATCACTTGTTGATGATCTTTTTAAGAAATGTATGCATTTGATTTATCTTATATTTATTTCAATGAGTCTTTTCAAGACACTAAATCATTTGGAAGCCATTGGAGCGAATACTATTTTCGCATTTCAAACACGACTTTCGCGCATAGCTTGCATAAGATTTTTTGAAGGCAAGTACGAATTTGTTTTATTTTAGAGTTATCATCTCAATGACTCTTTGAAAGTCATTAATTCATTTGAAAGCAATTAAAATGAATTCTATTTTCGCACTTCGAACCCGACTTTCGTACATAACTGTCTAATGATCATTTAAGGGCAAGTATGCATTTTTTTTATTTGAGATTCATGTCAATGAGTCTTTTCAAGTCACTAATTTATTTGAAAACAATTCAAATGAATTCTATTTTTACACTTCAAACACCACTTTCCCGCATAACTTGCTAATGATCTTTTTAAGACAACTATGCATTTGTTTTATCTTATATTCATTTCAATGACTCTTTTCAAGACACTAAATCTTTTGGAAGCCATTGGAGCGAATACTATTTTCGCATTTCAAACGCGAGCATCGCGCATAGCTTGCATATGATTTTTTGAAGGCAAGTATGAATTTGTTTAATCTTAGAGTCATCATCTCAGTGACTCTTTGAAACTCACTAATTCATTTGAACGCAATTAAAATGAATTCTATTTTCGCACTTCGAACCCGACTTTCGTACATAACTTGCAAATGATCATTTAAGGGCAAGTATGCGTTTGTTTTATTTGAGATTCATGTCAATGAGTCCTTTCAAGTGACTAATTTATTTGAAAACAATTCAAAGGAATTCCATTTTTACACTTCAAACACTACTTTCCCGCATCACTTGCTAATGATCTTTTTAAGACAAGTATGCATTTGTTTTATCTTATATTCATTTCAATGAGTCTTTTCAAGACACTAAATCTTTTTGAAGCCATTGGAGCGAATACTATTTTCGCATTTCAAACACGACTTTCGCGCATGGCTTGCATATTATTTTTTGAATGCAAGTATGAATTTGTTTTATTTTAGTGTCATTATCTCAATGACTTTTTGAAAGTCATTAATTCATTTGAAAGCAATTAAAATGAAATCTATTTTCGCACTCCGAACCCGACTTTCGTACATAACTTGCTAATGATCATTTAAGGGCAAGTATGCGTTTGTGTTATTTGAGATTCATGTCAATGAGTCTTTTCAAGTCACTAATGCATTTGAAAAAAATTCAAATGAATTCTATTTTTGCACTTCAAAAACTACTTTCGCGGATCACTTGTTGATGATCTTTTTAAGACAAGTATGCATTTGTTTTATCTTATATTCATTTCAATGAGTCTTTTCAAGACACTAAATCATTTGGAAGCCATTGGAGCGAATACTATTTTCGCATTTCAAACACGACTTTCGCGCATAGCTTGCATATGATTTTTTCAAGGCAAGTACGAATTTGTTTAATCTTAGAGTCATCATCTCAGTGACTCTTTGAAACTCACTAATTCATGTGAACGCAATTAAAATGAATTATATTTTCGCACTTCGAACCCGACTTTCGTACATAACTTGCAAATGATCATTTAAGGGCAAGTATGCGTTTGTTTTATTTGAGATTCATATCAATGAGTCCTTTCAAGTCACTAATTTATTTGAAAACAATTCAAAGGAATTCCATTTTTACACTTCAAACACTACTTTCCCGCATAACTTGCTAATGATCTTATTAAGACAAGTATGCATTTGTTTTATCTTATATTCATTTCAATGAGTCTTTTCAAGACACTAAATCATTTGGAAGCCATTGGAGCGAATACTATTTTCGCATTTCAAACACGACTTTCGCGCATAGCTTGCATATGATTTTTTGAAGGCAAGTATGAATTTGTTTAATCTTAGAGTCATCATCTCAGTGACTCTTTGAAACTCACTAATTCATTTGAACGCAATTAAAATGAATTATATTTTCGCACTTCGAACCCGACTTTCGTACATAACTTGCAAATGATCATTTAAGGGCAAGTATGCGTTTGTTTTATTTGAGATTCATGTCAATGAGTCCTTTCAAGTCACTAATTTATTTGAAAACAATTCAAAGGAATTCCATTTTTACACTTCAAACACTACTTTCGCGGATCACTTGTTGATGATCTTTTTATGACAAGTATGCATTTCTTTTATCTTATATTCATTTCAATGACTCTTTTCAAGACACTAAATCTTTTGGAAGCCATTGGAGCGAATACTATTTTCGCATTTCAAACGCGAGCATCGCGCATAGCTTGCATATGATTTTTTGAAGGGAAGTATGAATTTGTTTAATCTTAGAGTCATCATCTCAGTGACTCTTTGAAACTCACTAATTCATTTGAACGCAATTAAAATGAGTTCTATTTTCGCACGTCGAACCCGACTTTCGTACATAACTTGCAAATGATCATTTAAGGGCAAGTATGCGTTTGTTTTATTTGAGATTCATGTCAATGAGTCCTTTCAAGTCACTAATTTATTTGAAAACAATTCAAAGGAATTCCATTTTTACACTTCAAACACTACTTTCGCGGATCACTTGTTGATGATCTTTTTATGACAAGTATGCATTTCTTTTATCTTATATTCATTTCAATGACTCTTTTCAAGACACTAAATCTTTTGGAAGCCATTGGAGCGAATACTATTTTCGCATTTCAAACACGATTTTCGCGCATAGCTTGCATATGATTTTTTGAAGGCAAGTATGAATTTGTTTAATCTTAGAGTCATCATCTCAGTGACTCTTTGAAACTCACTAATTCATTTGAACGCAATTAAAATGAATTCTATTTTCGCACTTCGAACCCGACTTTCGTACATAACTTGCAAATGATCATTTAAGGGCAAGTATGCGTTTGTTTTATTTGAGATTCATGTCAATGAGTCCTTTCAAGTCACTAATTTATTTGAAAACAATTCAAAGGAATTCCATTTTTACACTTCAAACACTACTTTCGCGGATCACTTGTTGATGATCTTTTTATGACAAGTATGCATTTCTTTTATCTTATATTCATTTCAATGACTCTTTTCAAGACACTAAATCTTTTGGAAGCCATTGGAGCGAATACTATTTTCGCATTTCAAACACGACTTTCGCGCATAGCTTGTATATGATTTTTTTAAGGCAAGTTTGAATTTGTTTAATCTTAGAGTCATCATCTCAATGACTCTTTGAAAGTCACTAATTCATTTGAACACAATTAAAATGAATTCTGTTTTCGCACTTCGAACCCGACTTTCGTACATAACTTGCTAATGATCATTTAAGGGCAAGTATGCATTTGTTTTATTTGAGATTCATGTCAATGAGTATTTTCAAGTCACTAATTTATTTGAAAACAATTCAAATGAATTCTATTTTTACACTTCAAACACTACTTTCCCGCATAACTTGCTAATTATCTTTTTAAGACAAGTATGCATTTGGTTTATCTTAAATTTATTTCAATGAGTCTTTGGAAGCCATAGCAGCGAATACTATTTTCGCATTTCAAACACGACTTTCGCGCATAGCTTGCATATTATTTTTTGAATGCAAGTATGAATTTGTTTTATTTTAGTGTCATTATCTCAATGACTTTTTGAAAGTCACTAATTCATTTGAAAGCAATTAAAATGAATTCTATTTTCGCACTTCGAACCCTACTTTCGTACATAACTTGCTAATGATCATTTAAGGGCAAGTATGCGTTTGTTTTATTTGAGATTCATGTCAATGAGTCTTTTGAAGTCACTAATGCATTTGAAAAAAATTCAAATGAATTCCATTTTTGCACTTCAAAAATTACTTTCGCGGATCACTTGTTGATGATCTTTTTAAGACAAGTATGCGTTTGTTTTATCTTATATTCATTTCATTGAGTCTTTTCGAGACACTAAATCATTTGGAAGCCATTGGAGCGAATACTATTTTCGCATTTCAAACACGACTTTCGCGCATAGCTTGCATATGATTTTTTTAAGGCAAGTATGAATTTGTTTAATCTTAGAGTCATCATCTCAGTGACTCTTTGAAACTCACTAATTCATTTGAACGCAATTAAAATGAATTATATTTTCGCACTTCGAACCCGACTTTCGTACATAACTTGCAAATGATCATTTAAGGGCAAGTATGCGTTTGTTTTATTTGAGATTCATATCAATGAGTCCTTTCAAGTCACTAATTTATTTGAAAACAATTCAAAGGAATTCCATTTTTACACTTCAAACACTACTTTCCCGCATAACTTGCTAATGATCTTATTAAGACAAGTATGCATTTGTTTTATCTTATATTCATTTCAATGAGTCTTTTCAAGACACTAAATCATTTGGAAGCCATTGGAGCGAATACTATTTTCGCATTTCAAACACGACTTTCGCGCATAGCTTGCATATGATTTTTTGAAGGCAAGTATGAATTTGTTTAATCTTAGAGTCATCATC
The DNA here is from genome assembly GCA_027186245.1 of Coriaria nepalensis. NCBI lineage: Eukaryota > Viridiplantae > Streptophyta > Magnoliopsida > Cucurbitales > Coriariaceae > Coriaria > Coriaria nepalensis. The sequence continues at coordinate 20,627,899 of CP114481.1, forward strand.
TCAGTGACTCTTTGAAACTCACTAATTCATTTGAACGCAATTAAAATGAATTATATTTTCGCACTTCGAACCCGACTTTCGTACATAACTTGCAAATGATCATTTAAGGGCAAGTATGCGTTTGTTTTATTTGAGATTCATGTCAATGAGTCCTTTCAAGTCACTAATTTATTTGAAAACAATTCAAAGGAATTCCATTTTTACACTTCAAACACTACTTTCGCGGATCACTTGTTGATGATCTTTTTATGACAAGTATGCATTTCTTTTATCTTATATTCATTTCAATGACTCTTTTCAAGACACTAAATCTTTTGGAAGCCATTGGAGCGAATACTATTTTCGCATTTCAAACGCGAGCATCGCGCATAGCTTGCATATGATTTTTTGAAGGCAAGTATGAATTTGTTTAATCTTAGAGTCATCATCTCAGTGACTCTTTGAAACTCACTAATTCATTTGAACGCAATTAAAATGAGTTCTATTTTCGCACTTCGAACCCGACTTTCGTACATAACTTGCAAATGATCATTTAAGGGCAAATATGCGTTTGTTTTATTTGAGATTCATGTCAATGAGTCCTTTCAAGTCACTAATTTATTTGAAAACAATTCAAAGGAATTCCATTTTTACACTTCAAACACTACTTTCGCGGATCACTTGTTGATGATCTTTTTATGACAAGTATGCATTTCTTTTATCTTATATTCATTTCAATGACTCTTTTCAAGACACTAAATCTTTTGGAAGCCATTGGAGCGAATACTATTTTCGCATTTCAAACACGATTTTCGCGCATAGCTTGCATATGATTTTTTGAAGGCAAGTATGAATTTGTTTAATCTTAGAGTCATCATCTCAGTGACTCTTTGAAACTCACTAATTCATTTGAACGCAATTAAAATGAATTCTATTTTCGCACTTCGAACCCGACTTTCGTACATAACTTGCAAATGATCATTTAAGGGCAAGTATGCGTTTGTTTTATTTGAGATTCATGTCAATGAGTCCTTTCAAGTCACTAATTTATTTGAAAACAATTCAAAGGAATTCCATTTTTACACTTCAAACACTACTTTCGCGGATCACTTGTTGATGATCTTTTTATGACAAGTATGCATTTCTTTTATCTTATATTCATTTCAATGACTCTTTTCAAGACACTAAATCTTTTGGAAGCCATTGGAGCGAATACTATTTTCGCATTTCAAACACGACTTTCGCGCATAGCTTGTATATGATTTTTTTAAGGCAAGTTTGAATTTGTTTAATCTTAGAGTCATCATCTCAATGACTCTTTGAAAGTCACTAATTCATTTGAACACAATTAAAATGAATTCTGTTTTCGCACTTCGAACCCGACTTTCGTACATAACTTGCTAATGATCATTTAAGGGCAAGTATGCATTTGTTTTATTTGAGATTCATGTCAATGAGTATTTTCAAGTCACTAATTTATTTGAAAACAATTCAAATGAATTCTATTTTTACACTTCAAACACTACTTTCCCGCATAACTTGCTAATTATCTTTTTAAGACAAGTATGCATTTGGTTTATCTTAAATTTATTTCAATGAGTCTTTGGAAGCCATAGCAGCGAATACTATTTTCGCATTTCAAACACGACTTTCGCGCATAGCTTGCATATTATTTTTTGAATGCAAGTATGAATTTGTTTTATTTTAGTGTCATTATCTCAATGACTTTTTGAAAGTCACTAATTCATTTGAAAGCAATTAAAATGAATTCTATTTTCGCACTTCGAACCCTACTTTCGTACATAACTTGCTAATGATCATTTAAGGGCAAGTATGCGTTTGTTTTATTTGAGATTCATGTCAATGAGTCTTTTGAAGTCACTAATGCATTTGAAAAAAATTCAAATGAATTCCATTTTTGCACTTCAAAAATTACTTTCGCGGATCACTTGTTGATGATCTTTTTAAGACAAGTACGCGTTTGTTTTATCTTATATTCATTTCATTGAGTCTTTTCGAGACACTAAATCATTTGGAAGCCATTGGAGCGAATACTATTTTCGCATTTCAAACACGACTTTCGCGCATAGCTTGCATATGATTTTTTTAAGGCAAGTATGAATTTGTTTAATCTTAGAGTCATCATCTCAGTGACTCTTTGAAACTCAATAATTCATTTGAACACAATTAAAATGAATTCTATTTTCGCATTTCGAACCCGACTTTCGTACATAACTTGCTAATGATCATTTAAGGGCAAGTATGCGTTTGTTTTATTTGAGATTCATGTCAATGAGTATTTTCAAGTCACTAATTTATTTGAAAACAATTCAAATGAATTCTATTTTTACACTTCAAACACTACCTTCCCGCATAACTTGCTAATGATCTTTTTAAGACAAGTATGCATTTGGTTTATCTTAAATTTATTTCAATGAGTCTTTGGAAGCCATAGCAGCGAATACTATTTTCGCATTTCAAACACGACTTTCGCGCATAGCTTGCATATTATTTTTTGAATGCAAGTATGAATTTGTTTTATTTTAGTGTCATTATCTCAATGACTTTTTGAAAGTCATTAATTCATTTGAAAGCAATTAAAATGAAATCTATTTTCGCACTCCGAACCCGACTTTCGTACATAACTTGCTAATGATCATTTAAGGGCAAGTATGCGTTTGTGTTATTTGAGATTCATGTCAATGAGTCTTTTCAAGTCACTAATGCATTTGAAAAAAATTCAAATGAATTCTATTTTTGCACTTCAAAAACTACTTTCGCGGATCACTTGTTGATGATCTTTTTAAGACAAGTATGCATTTGTTTTATCTTATATTCATTTCAATGAGTCTTTTCAAGACACTAAATCATTTGGAAGCCATTGGAGCGAATACTATTTTCGCATTTCAAACACGACTTTCGCGCATAGCTTGCATATGATTTTTTGAAGGCAAGTACGAATTTGTTTAATCTTAGAGTCATCATCTCAGTGACTCTTTGAAACTCACTAATTCATTTGAACGCAATTAAAATGAATTATATTTTCGCACTTCGAACCCGACTTTCGTACATAACTTGCAAATGATCATTTAAGGGCAAGTATGCGTTTGTTTTATTTGAGATTCATATCAATGAGTCCTTTCAAGTCACTAATTTATTTGAAAACAATTCAAAGGAATTCCATTTTTACACTTCAAACACTACTTTCCCGCATAACTTGCTAATGATCTTATTAAGACAAGTATGCATTTGTTTTATCTTATATTCATTTCAATGAGTCTTTTCAAGACACTAAATCATTTGGAAGCCATTGGAGCGAATACTATTTTCGCATTTCAAACACGACTTTCGCGCATAGCTTGCATATGATTTTTTGAAGGCAAGTATGAATTTGTTTAATCTTAGAGTCATCATCTCAGTGACTCTTTGAAACTCACTAATTCATTTGAACGCAATTAAAATGAATTATATTTTCGCACTTCGAACCCGACTTTCGTACATAACTTGCAAATGATCATTTAAGGGCAAGTATGCGTTTGTTTTATTTGAGATTCATGTCAATGAGTCCTTTCAAGTCACTAATTTATTTGAAAACAATTCAAAGGAATTCCATTTTTACACTTCAAACACTACTTTCGCGGATCACTTGTTGATGATCTTTTTATGACAAGTATGCATTTCTTTTATCTTATATTCATTTCAATGACTCTTTTCAAGACACTAAATCTTTTGGAAGCCATTGGAGCGAATACTATTTTCGCATTTCAAACGCGAGCATCGCGCATAGCTTGCATATGATTTTTTGAAGGCAAGTATGAATTTGTTTAATCTTAGAGTCATCATCTCAGTGACTCTTTGAAACTCACTAATTCATTTGAATGCAATTAAAATGAGTTCTATTTTCGCACTTCGAACCCGACTTTCGTACATAACTTGCAAATGATCATTTAAGGGCAAATATGCGTTTGTTTTATTTGAGATTCATGTCAATGAGTCCTTTCAAGTCACTAATTTATTTGAAAACAATTCAAAGGAATTCCATTTTTACACTTCAAACACTACTTTCGCGGATCACTTGTTGATGATCTTTTTATGACAAGTATGCATTTCTTTTATCTTATATTCATTTCAATGACTCTTTTCAAGACACTAAATCTTTTGGAAGCCATTGGAGCGAATACTATTTTCGCATTTCAAACACGATTTTCGCGCATAGCTTGCATATGATTTTTTGAAGGCAAGTATGAATTTGTTTAATCTTAGAGTCATCATCTCAGTGACTCTTTGAAACTCACTAATTCATTTGAACGCAATTAAAATGAATTCTATTTTCGCACTTCGAACCCGACTTTCGTACATAACTTGCAAATGATCATTTAAGGGCAAGTATGCGTTTGTTTTATTTGAGATTCATGTCAATGAGTCCTTTCAAGTCACTAATTTATTTGAAAACAATTCAAAGGAATTCCATTTTTACACTTCAAACACTACTTTCGCGGATCACTTGTTGATGATCTTTTTATGACAAGTATGCATTTCTTTTATCTTATATTCATTTCAATGACTCTTTTCAAGACACTAAATCTTTTGGAAGCCATTGGAGCGAATACTATTTTCGCATTTCAAACACGACTTTCGCGCATAGCTTGTATATGATTTTTTTAAGGCAAGTTTGAATTTGTTTAATCTTAGAGTCATCATCTCAATGACTCTTTGAAAGTCACTAATTCATTTGAACACAATTAAAATGAATTCTGTTTTCGCACTTCGAACCCGACTTTCGTACATAACTTGCTAATGATCATTTAAGGGCAAGTATGCATTTGTTTTATTTGAGATTCATGTCAATGAGTATTTTCAAGTCACTAATTTATTTGAAAACAATTCAAATGAATTCTATTTTTACACTTCAAACACTACTTTCCCGCATAACTTGCTAATGATCTTTTTATGACAAGCATGCATTTCTTTTATCTTATATTCATTTCAATGACTCTTTTCAAGACACTAAATCTTTTGGAAGCCATTGGAGCGAATACTATTTTCGCATTTCAAACGCGAGCATCGCGCATAGCTTGCATATGATTTTTTGAAGGCAAGTATGAATTTGTTTAATCTTAGAGTCATCATCTCAGTGACTCTTTGAAACTCACTAATTCATTTGAACGCAATTAAAATGAGTTCTATTTTCGCACTTCGAACCCGACTTTCGTACATAACTTGCAAATGATCATTTAAGGGCAAATATGCGTTTGTTTTATTTGAGATTCATGTCAATGAGTCCTTTCAAGTCACTAATTTATTTGAAAACAATTCAAAGGAATTCCATTTTTACACTTCAAACACTACTTTCGCGGATCACTTGTTGATGATCTTTTTATGACAAGTATGCATTTCTTTTATCTTATATTCATTTCAATGACTCTTTTCAAGACACTAAATCTTTTGGAAGCCATTGGAGCGAATACTATTTTCGCATTTCAAACACGATTTTCGCGCATAGCTTGCATATGATTTTTTGAAGGCAAGTATGAATTTGTTTAATCTTAGAGTCATCATCTCAGTGACTCTTTGAAACTCACTAATTCATTTGAACGCAATTAAAATGAATTCTATTTTCGCACTTCGAACCCGACTTTCGTACATAACTTGCAAATGATCATTTAAGGGCAAGTATGCGTTTGTTTTATTTGAGATTCATGTCAATGAGTCCTTTCAAGTCACTAATTTATTTGAAAACAATTCAAAGGAATTCCATTTTTACACTTCAAACACTACTTTCGCGGATCACTTGTTGATGATCTTTTTATGACAAGTATGCATTTCTTTTATCTTATATTCATTTCAATGACTCTTTTCAAGACACTAAATCTTTTGGAAGCCATTGGAGCGAATACTATTTTCGCATTTCAAACACGACTTTCGCGCATAGCTTGTATATGATTTTTTTAAGGCAAGTTTGAATTTGTTTAATCTTAGAGTCATCATCTCAATGACTCTTTGAAAGTCACTAATTCATTTGAACACAATTAAAATGAATTCTGTTTTCGCACTTCGAACCCGACTTTCGTACATAACTTGCTAATGATCATTTAAGGGCAAGTATGCATTTGTTTTATTTGAGATTCATGTCAATGAGTATTTTCAAGTCACTAATTTATTTGAAAACAATTCAAATGAATTCTATTTTTACACTTCAAACACTACTTTCCCGCATAACTTGCTAATTATCTTTTTAAGACAAGTATGCATTTGGTTTATCTTAAATTTATTTCAATGAGTCTTTGGAAGCCATAGCAGCGAATACTATTTTCGCATTTCAAACACGACTTTCGCGCATAGCTTGCATATTATTTTTTGAATGCAAGTATGAATTTGTTTTATTTTAGTGTCATTATCTCAATGACTTTTTGAAAGTCACTAATTCATTTGAAAGCAATTAAAATGAATTCTATTTTCGCACTTCGAACCCTACTTTCGTACATAACTTGCTAATGATCATTTAAGGGCAAGTATGCGTTTGTTTTATTTGAGATTCATGTCAATGAGTCTTTTGAAGTCACTAATGCATTTGAAAAAAATTCAAATGAATTCCATTTTTGCACTTCAAAAATTACTTTCGCGGATCACTTGTTGATGATCTTTTTAAGACAAGTACGCGTTTGTTTTATCTTATATTCATTTCATTGAGTCTTTTCGAGACACTAAATCATTTGGAAGCCATTGGAGCGAATACTATTTTCGCATTTCAAACACGACTTTCGCGCATAGCTTGCATATGATTTTTTTAAGGCAAGTATGAATTTGTTTAATCTTAGAGTCATCATCTCAGTGACTCTTTGAAACTCAATAATTCATTTGAACACAATTAAAATGAATTCTATTTTCGCATTTCGAACCCGACTTTCGTACATAACTTGCTAATGATCATTTAAGGGCAAGTATGCGTTTGTTTTATTTGAGATTCATGTCAATGAGTATTTTCAAGTCACTAATTTATTTGAAAACAATTCAAATGAATTCTATTTTTACACTTCAAACACTACCTTCCCGCATAACTTGCTAATGATCTTTTTAAGACAAGTATGCATTTGGTTTATCTTAAATTTATTTCAATGAGTCTTTGGAAGCCATAGCAGCGAATACTATTTTCGCATTTCAAACACGACTTTCGCGCATAGCTTGCATATTATTTTTTGAATGCAAGTATGAATTTGTTTTATTTTAGTGTCATTATCTCAATGACTTTTTGAAAGTCATTAATTCATTTGAAAGCAATTAAAATGAAATCTATTTTCGCACTCCGAACCCGACTTTCGTACATAACTTGCTAATGATCATTTAAGGGCAAGTATGCGTTTGTGTTATTTGAGATTCATGTCAATGAGTCTTTTCAAGTCACTAATGCATTTGAAAAAAATTCAAATGAATTCTATTTTTGCACTTCAAAAACTACTTTCGCGGATCACTTGTTGATGATCTTTTTAAGACAAGTATGCATTTGTTTTATCTTATATTCATTTCAATGAGTCTTTTCAAGACACTAAATCATTTGGAAGCCATTGGAGCGAATACTATTTTCGCATTTCAAACACGACTTTCGCGCATAGCTTGCATATGATTTTTTGAAGGCAAGTACGAATTTGTTTAATCTTAGAGTCATCATCTCAGTGACTCTTTGAAACTCACTAATTCATTTGAACGCAATTAAAATGAATTATATTTTCGCACTTCGAACCCGACTTTCGTACATAACTTGCAAATGATCATTTAAGGGCAAGTATGCGTTTGTTTTATTTGAGATTCATATCAATGAGTCCTTTCAAGTCACTAATTTATTTGAAAACAATTCAAAGGAATTCCATTTTTACACTTCAAACACTACTTTCCCGCATAACTTGCTAATGATCTTATTAAGACAAGTATGCATTTGTTTTATCTTATATTCATTTCAATGAGTCTTTTCAAGACACTAAATCATTTGGAAGCCATTGGAGCGAATACTATTTTCGCATTTCAAACACGACTTTCGCGCATAGCTTGCATATGATTTTTTGAAGGCAAGTATGAATTTGTTTAATCTTAGAGTCATCATCTCAGTGACTCTTTGAAACTCACTAATTCATTTGAACGCAATTAAAATGAATTATATTTTCGCACTTCGAACCCGACTTTCGTACATAACTTGCAAATGATCATTTAAGGGCAAGTATGCGTTTGTTTTATTTGAGATTCATGTCAATGAGTCCTTTCAAGTCACTAATTTATTTGAAAACAATTCAAAGGAATTCCATTTTTACACTTCAAACACTACTTTCGCGGATCACTTGTTGATGATCTTTTTATGACAAGTATGCATTTCTTTTATCTTATATTCATTTCAATGACTCTTTTCAAGACACTAAATCTTTTGGAAGCCATTGGAGCGAATACTATTTTCGCATTTCAAACGCGAGCATCGCGCATAGCTTGCATATGATTTTTTGAAGGCAAGTATGAATTTGTTTAATCTTAGAGTCATCATCTCAGTGACTCTTTGAAACTCACTAATTCATTTGAATGCAATTAAAATGAGTTCTATTTTCGCACTTCGAACCCGACTTTCGTACATAACTTGCAAATGATCATTTAAGGGCAAATATGCGTTTGTTTTATTTGAGATTCATGTCAATGAGTCCTTTCAAGTCACTAATTTATTTGAAAACAATTCAAAGGAATTCCATTTTTACACTTCAAACACTACTTTCGCGGATCACTTGTTGATGATCTTTTTATGACAAGTATGCATTTCTTTTATCTTATATTCATTTCAATGACTCTTTTCAAGACACTAAATCTTTTGGAAGCCATTGGAGCGAATACTATTTTCGCATTTCAAACACGATTTTCGCGCATAGCTTGCATATGATTTTTTGAAGGCAAGTATGAATTTGTTTAATCTTAGAGTCATCATCTCAGTGACTCTTTGAAACTCACTAATTCATTTGAACGCAATTAAAATGAATTCTATTTTCGCACTTCGAACCCGACTTTCGTACATAACTTGCAAATGATCATTTAAGGGCAAGTATGCGTTTGTTTTATTTGAGATTCATGTCAATGAGTCCTTTCAAGTCACTAATTTATTTGAAAACAATTCAAAGGAATTCCATTTTTACACTTCAAACACTACTTTCGCGGATCACTTGTTGATGATCTTTTTATGACAAGTATGCATTTCTTTTATCTTATATTCATTTCAATGACTCTTTTCAAGACACTAAATCTTTTGGAAGCCATTGGAGCGAATACTATTTTCGCATTTCAAACACGACTTTCGCGCATAGCTTGTATATGATTTTTTTAAGGCAAGTTTGAATTTGTTTAATCTTAGAGTCATCATCTCAATGACTCTTTGAAAGTCACTAATTCATTTGAACACAATTAAAATGAATTCTGTTTTCGCACTTCGAACCCGACTTTCGTACATAACTTGCTAATGATCATTTAAGGGCAAGTATGCATTTGTTTTATTTGAGATTCATGTCAATGAGTATTTTCAAGTCACTAATTTATTTGAAAACAATTCAAATGAATTCTATTTTTACACTTCAAACACTACTTTCCCGCATAACTTGCTAATTATCTTTTTAAGACAAGTATGCATTTGGTTTATCTTAAATTTATTTCAATGAGTCTTTGGAAGCCATAGCAGCGAATACTATTTTCGCATTTCAAACACGACTTTCGCGCATAGCTTGCATATTATTTTTTGAATGCAAGTATGAATTTGTTTTATTTTAGTGTCATTATCTCAATGACTTTTTGAAAGTCACTAATTCATTTGAAAGCAATTAAAATGAATTCTATTTTCGCACTTCGAACCCTACTTTCGTACATAACTTGCTAATGATCATTTAAGGGCAAGTATGCGTTTGTTTTATTTGAGATTCATGTCAATGAGTCTTTTGAAGTCACTAATGCATTTGAAAAAAATTCAAATGAATTCCATTTTTGCACTTCAAAAATTACTTTCGCGGATCACTTGTTGATGATCTTTTTAAGACAAGTATGCGTTTGTTTTATCTTATATTCATTTCATTGAGTCTTTTCGAGACACTAAATCATTTGGAAGCCATTGGAGCGAATACTATTTTCGCATTTCAAACACGACTTTCGCGCATAGCTTGCATATGATTTTTTTAAGGCAAGTATGAATTTGTTTAATCTTAGAGTCATCATCTCAGTGACTCTTTGAAACTCAATAATTCATTTGAACACAATTAAAATGAATTCTATTTTCGCATTTCGAACCCGACTTTCGTACATAACTTGCTAATGATCATTTAAGGGCAAGTATGCGTTTGTTTTATTTGAGATTCATATCAATGAGTATTTTCAAGTCACTAATTTATTTGAAAACAATTCAAATGAATTCTATTTTTACACTTCAAACAATACCTTCCCGCATAACTTGCTAATGATCTTTTTAAGACAAGTATGCATTTGGTTTATCTTAAATTTATTTCAATGAGTCTTTGGAAGCCATAGCAGCGAATACTATTTTCGCATTTCAAACACGACTTTCGCGCATAGCTTGCATATTATTTTTTGAATGCAAGTATGAATTTGTTTTATTTTAGTGTCATTATCTCAATGACTCTTTGAAAGTCACTAATTCTTTTGAACACAATTAAAATGAATTCTATTTTCGCACTTCGAACCCTACTTTCGTACATAACTTGCTAATGATCATTTAAGGGCAAGTATGCGTTTGTTTTATTTGAGATTTATATCAATGAGTCTTTTGAAGTCACTAATGCATTTGAAAAAAATTCAAATGAATTCTATTTTTGCACTTCAAACACTACTTTCGCGGATCACTTGTTGATGATCTTTTTAAGACAAGTATGCATTTGATTTATCTGATATTTATTTCAATGAGTCTTTTCAAGACACTAAATCTTTTGGAACCATTGGAGCGAATACTATTTTCGCATTTCAAACATGAGTTTCGCGCATAGCTTGCATATAATTTTTTGAAGGCAAGTACGAATTTGTTTTATTTTAGAGTCCTCATCTCAATGACTCTTTAAAAGTCATTAATTCATTTGAAAGCAATTAAAATGAATTCTATTTTCGCACTTCGAACCCGACTTTCGTACATAACTTGCGAATGATCATTTAAGGGCAAGTATGCGTTTGCTTTATTTGAGATTCATGTCAATGAGTATTTTCAAGTCACTAATTTATTTGAAAACAATTCCAATGAATTCTATTTTTACACTTCAAACACTACTTTCCCGCATAACTTGCTAATGATCTTTTTAAGACAAGTATGCATTTGTTTTGTCTTATATTCATTTCAATGAGTCTTTTCAAGACACTAACTCTTTTTGAAGCCATTGGAGCGAATACTATTTTCGCATTTCAAACACGACCATCGCTCATAGCTTGCATATGATTTTTTGAAGGCAAGTATGAATTTGTTTAATCTTAGAGTCATCATCTCAATGACTCTTTGAAAGTCAGTAATTCATTTGAACACAATTAAAATGAATTCTATTTTCGCACTTCGAACCCGACTTTCGAACATAACTTGCTAATGATCATTTAAGGGCAAGTATGCGTTTATTTTATTTGAGATTCATGTCAATGAGTCTTTTCAGGCCACTAATGCATTTGAAAAAAATTCCAATGAATTCTATTTTTGCACTTCAAACATTACTTTCGCGGATCACTTGTTGATGATCTTTTTAAGAAATGTATGCATTTGATTTATCTTATATTTATTTCAATGAGTCTTTTCAAGACACTAAATCAATTGGAAGCCATTGGAGCGAATACTATTTTCGCATTTCATACATGACCATCGCGCATAGCTTGCATATGATTTTTTGAAGGCAAGTATGAATTCGTTTAATCTTAGGGCCATCATCTCAGTGACTCTTTGAAAGTCACTAATTCATTTGAACACAATTAAAATGAATTCTATTTCCGCACTTCGAACCCGATTTTCGTACATAACTTGCTAATTATCATTTAAGGGCAAGTATGCGTTTGTTTTATTTGAGATTCATGTCAATGAGTCCTTTCAAGTCAGTAATGCATTTGAAAAAAATTCAAATGAATTCTATTTTTGCACTTCAAACACTACTTTCGCGGATCACTTGTTGATGATCTTTTTAAGACAAGTATGCATTTCTTTTATCTTATATTCATTTCAATGAGTCTTTTCAAGACACTAAATCTTTTGGAAGCCATTGGAGGGAATACTATTTTCGCATTTCAGACACGAGTTTCGCGCATAGCTTGCATATGATTTTTTGAAGGCAAGTACGAATTTGTTTTATTTTAGAGTCCTCATCTCAATGACTCTTGAAAAGTCATTAATTCATTTGAAAGCAATTAAAATGAATTCTATTTTCGCACTTCGAACCCGACTTTCGTACATAACTTGCGAATGATCATTTAAGGGCAAGTATGCGTTTGCTTTATTTGAGATTCATGTCAATGAGTATTTTCAAGTCACTAATTTATTTGAAAACAATTCAAATGAATTCTATTTTTACACTTCAAACACTACTTTCCCGCATAACTTGCTAATGATCATTTTAAGACAAGTATGCATTTGTTTTATCTTATATTCATTTCAATGAGTCTTTTCAAGACACTAAATCTTTTTGAAGCCATTGGAGCGAATACTATTTTCGCATTTCAAACACGACCATCGCGCATAGCTTGCATATGATTTTTTGAAGGCAAGTATGAATTTGTTTAATCTTAGAGTCATCATCTCAACGACTCTTTGAAAGTCACTAATTCATTTGAACACAATTAAAATGAATTCTATTTTCGCACTTCGAACCCGACTTTCGTACATAACTTGCTAATGATCATTTAAGGGCAAGTATGCGTTTGTTTTATTTGAGATTCATGTCAATGAGTCTTTTCAAGCCACTAATGCATTTGAAAAAAATTCAAATGAATTCTATTTTTGCACTTCAAACACTACTTTAGCGGATCAGTTGTTGATGATCTTTTTAAGAAATGTATGCATTTGATTTATCTTATATTTATTTCAATGAGTCTTTTCAAGACACTAAATGATTTGGAAGCCATTGGAGCGTATACTATTTTCGCATTTCAAACACGACTTTCGCGCATAGCTTGCATAAGATTTTTTGAAGGCAAGTACGAATTTGTTTTATTTTAGAGTTATCATCTCAATGACTCTTTGAAAGTCATTAATTCATTTGAAAGCAATTAAAATGAATTCTATTTTCGCACTTCGAACCCGACTTTCGTACATAACTGTCTAATGATCATTTAAGGGCAAGTATGCATTTTTTTTATTTGAGATTCATGTCAATGAGTCTTTTCAAGTCACTAATTTATTTGAAAACAATTCAAATGAATTCTATTTTTACACTTCAAACACTACTTTCCCGCATAACTTGCTAATGATCTTTTTAAGACAACTATGCATTTGTTTTATCTTATATTCATTTCAATGAGTCTTTTCAAGACACAAAATCGTTTAGAAGCCATTGGAGCGAATACTATTTTCGCATTTCAAACACGACTTTCGTGCATAGCTTGCCTATGATTTTTTGAAGGCAAGTATGAATTTGTTTAATCTTAGAGTCATCATCTCAGTGACTCTTTGAAACTCACTAATTCATTTGAACGCAATTAAAATGAATTCTATTTTCGCACTTCGAACCCGACTTTCGTACATAACTTGCTAATGATCATTTAAAGGCAAGTATGCGTTTGCTTTATTTGAGATTCATGTCAATGAGTATTTTCAAGTCACTAATTTATTTGAAAACAATTCAAATGAATTCTATTTTTACACTTCAAACACTACTTTCCCGCATAACTTGCTAATGATCTTTTTAAGACAAGTATGCATTTGTTTTATCTTATATTCATTTCAATGAGTCTTTTCAAGACACTAATTCTTTTTGAAGCCATTGGAGCGAATACTATTTTCGCATTTCAAACACGACCATCGCGCATAGCTTGCATATGATTTTTTGAAGGCAAGTATGAATTTGTTTAATCTTAGAGTCATCATCTCAACGACTCTTTGAAAGTCACTAATTCATTTGAACACAATTAAAATGAATTCTATTTTCGCACTTCGAACCCGACTTTCGTACATAACTTGCTAATGATCATTTAAGGGCAAGTATGCGTTTGTTTTATTTGAGATTCATGTCAATGAGTCTTTTGAAGTCACTAATGCATTTGAAAAAAATTCAAATGAATTCTATTTTTGCACTTCAAACACTACTTTCGCGGATCACTTGTTGATGATCTTTTTAAGAAATGTATGCATTTGATTTATCTTATATTTATTTCAATGAGTCTTTTCAAGACACTAAATCATTTGGAAGCCATTGGAGCGAATACTATTTTCGCATTTCATACATGACCATCGCGCATAGCTTGCATATGATTTTTTGAAGGCAAGCATGAATTCGTTTAATCTTAGGGCCATCATCTCAGTGACCCTTTGAAAGTCACTAATTCATTTGAACACAATTAAAATGAATTCTATTTTCGCACTTCGAACCCGATTTTCGTACATAACTTGCTAATTATCATTTAAGGGCAAGTATGCGTTTGTTTTATTTGAGATTCATGTCAATGAGTCCTTTCAAGTCACTAATGCATTTGAAAAAAATTCAAATGAATTCTATTTTTGCACTTCAAACACTACTTTCGCGGATCACTTGTTGATGATCTTTTTAAGACAAGTATGCATTTCTTTTATATTATATTCATTTCAATGAGTCTTTTCAAGACACTAAATCTTTTGGAAGCCATTGGAGCGAATACTATTTTCGCATTTCAAACACGACTTTCGCGCATAGCTTGCATAAGATTTTTTGAAGGCAAGTACGAATTTGTTTTATTTTAGAGTTATCATCTCAATGACTCTTTGAAAGTCATTAATTCATTTGAAAGCAATTAAAATGACTTCTATTTTCGCACTTCGAACCCAACTTTCGTACATAACTGTCTAATGATCATTTAAGGGCAAGTATGCCTTTTTTTTATTTGAGATTCATGTCAATGAGTCTTTTCAAGTCACTAATTTATTTGAAAACAATTCAAATGAATTCTATTTTTACAGTTCAAACACTACTTTCCCGCATAACTTGCTAATGATCTTTTTATGACAAGCATGCATTTCTTTTATCTTATATTCATTTCAATGACTCTTTTCAAGACACTAAATCGTTTAGAAGCCATTGGAGCGAATACTATTTTCGCATTTCAAATGCGAGCATCGCGCATAGCTTGCATATGATTTTTTGAAGGCAAGTATGAATTTGTTTAATCTTAGAGTCATCATCTCAGTGACTCTTTGAAACTCACTAATTCATTTGAACGCAATTAAAATGAATTCTATTTTCGCACTTCGAACCCGACTTTCGTACATAACTTGCTAATGATCATTTAAGGGCAAGTATGCGTTTGTTTTATTTGAGATTCATGTCAATGAGTCCTTTCAAGTCACTAATGCATTTGAAAAAAATTCCAATGAATTCTATTTTTGCACTTCAAACACTACTTTCGCGGGTCACTTGTTGATGATCTTTTTAAGAAATGTTTGCATTTGATTTATCTTATATTTATTTCAATGAGTCTTTTCAAGACCCTAAATCTTTTTGAAGCCATTGGAGCGAATACTATTTTCGCATTTCAAACACGACTTTCGCGCATGGCTTGCATATTATTTTTTGAATGCAAGTATGAATTTGTTTTATTTTAGTTTCATTATCTCAATGACTTTTTGAAAGTCATTAATTCGTTTGAAAGCAATTAAAATGAAATCTATTTTCGCACTTCGAACCCGACTTTCGTACATAACTTGCTAATGATCATTTAAGGGCAAGTATGCATTTGTTTTATTTGAGATTCATGTCAATGAGTCTTTTCAAGTCACTAATGCATTTGAAAAAAATTCAAATGAATTCTATTTTTGCACTTCAAAAACTACTTTCGCGGATCACTTGTTGATGATCTTTTTAAGACAAGTATGCATTTGTTTTATCTTATATTCATTTCAATGAGTCTTTTCAAGATACTAAATCATTTGCAAGCCATTGGAGCGAATACTATTTTCGCATTTCAAACACGACTTTCGCGCATAGCTTGCATATGATTTTTTGAAGGCAAGTACGAATTCGTTTAATCTTAGAGTCATCATCTCAGTGACTCTTTGAAAGTCACTAATTCATTTGAACGCAATTAAAATGAATTATATTTTCGCACTTCGAACCCGATTTTCGTACATAACTTGCTAATGATCATTTAAGGGCAAGTATGCGTTTGTTTTATTTGAGATTCATGTCAATGAGTCCTTTCAAGTCACTAATGCATTTGAAAAAAATTCAAATGAATTCTATTTTTGCACTTCAAACACTACTTTCGCGGATCACTTGTTGATGATCTTTTTGAGACAAGTATGCATTTCTTTTATCTTATATTCATTTCAATGAGTCTTTTCAAGACACTAAATCTTTTGGAAGCCGTCGGAACAAATACTATTTTCGCATTTCAAACACGACTTTCGCGCATAGCTTGCATATGATTTTTTGAAGGCAAGTACGAATTTGTTTTATTTTAGAGTCCTCATCTCAATGACTCTTTAAAAGTCATTAATTCATTTGAAAGCAATTAAAATGAATTCTATTTTCGCACTTCGAACCCGACTTTCGTACATAACTTGCTAATGATCATTTAAGGGCAAGTATGCGTTTGTTTTATTTGAGATTCATGTCAATGAGTCTTTTCAAGTCACTAATTTATTTGAAAACAATTCAAATGAATTCTATTTTTACACTTCAGACACTACTTTCCCGCATAACTTGCTAATGATCTTTTTAAGACAAGTATGCATTTCTTTTATCTTATATTTATTTCAATGAGTCTTTTCAAGACACTAAATCTTTTGGAAGCCGTTGGAACAAATACTATTTTCGCATTTCAAACACGACTTTCGCGCATAGCTTGCATATGAGTTTTTGAAGGCAAGTATGAATTTGTTTAATCTTAGAGTCATCATCTCAGTGACTCTTCGAAAGTCACTATTTCATTTGAAAGCAATTGAAATGAATTCTATTTTTGCACTTCGAACCCGACATTCGTACATAACTTGCTAATGATCATTTAAGGGCAAGTATGCCTTTGTTTTATTTGAGATTCATGTCAATGAGTCTTTTGAAGTCACTAATGCATTTGAAAAAAATTCAAATGAATTCTATTTTTGCACTTCAAACACTACTTTCGCGGATCACTTGTTGATGATCTTTTTAAGAAATGTATGCATTTGATTTATCTTATATTTATTTCAATGAGTCTTTTCAAGACACTAAATCATTTGGAAGCCATTGGAGCGAATACTATTTTCGCATTACATACATGACCATCGCGCATAGCTTGCATATGATTTTTTGAAGGCAAGCATGAATTCGTTTAATCTTAGGGCCATCATCTCAGTGACCCTTTGAAAGTCACTAATTCATTTGAACACAATTAAAATGAATTCTATTTTCGCACTTCGAACCCGATTTTCGTACATAACTTGCTAATTATCATTTAAGGGCAAGTATGCGTTTGTTTTATTTGAGATTCATGTCAATGAGTCCTTTCAAGTCACTAATGCATTTGAAAAAAATTCAAATGAATTCTATTTTTGCACTTCAAACACTACTTTCGCGGATCACTTGTTGATGATCTTTTTAAGACAAGTATGCATTTCTTTTATATTATATTCATTTCAATGAGTCTTTTCAAGACACTAAATCTTTTGGAAGCCATTGGAGCGAATACTATTTTCGCATTTCAAACACGACTTTCGCGCATAGCTTGCATAAGATTTTTTGAAGGCAAGTACGAATTTGTTTTATTTTAGAGTTATCATCTCAATGACTCTTTGAAAGTCATTAATTCATTTGAAAGCAATTAAAATGACTTCTATTTTCGCACTTCGAACCCAACTTTCGTACATAACTGTCTAATGATCATTTAAGGGCAAGTATGCCTTTTTTTTATTTGAGATTCATGTCAATGAGTCTTTTCAAGTCACTAATTTATTTGAAAACAATTCAAATGAATTCTATTTTTACACTTCAAACACTACTTTCCCGCATAACTTGCTAATGATCTTTTTAAGACAACTATGCATTTGTTTTATCTTATATTCATTTCAATGAGTCTTTTCAAGACACAAAATCGTTTAGAAGCCATTGGAGCGAATACTATTTTCGCATTTCAAACACGACTTTCGTGCATAGCTTGCCTATGATTTTTTGAAGGCAAGTATGAATTTGTTTAATCTTAGAGTCATCATCTCAGTGACTCTTTGAAACTCACTAATTCATTTGAACGCAATTAAAATGAATTCTATTTTCGCACTTCGAACCCGACTTTCGTACATAACTTGCTAATGATCATTTAAAGGCAAGTATGCGTTTGCTTTATTTGAGATTCATGTCAATGAGTATTTTCAAGTCACTAATTTATTTGAAAACAATTCAAATGAATTCTATTTTTACACTTCAAACACTACTTTCCCGCATAACTTGCTAATGATCTTTTTAAGACAAGTATGCATTTGTTTTATCTTATATTCATTTCAATGAGTCTTTTCAAGACACTAATTCTTTTTGAAGCCATTGGAGCGAATACTATTTTCGCATTTCAAACACGACCATCGCGCATAGCTTGCATATGATTTTTTGAAGGCAAGTATGAATTTGTTTAATCTTAGAGTCATCATCTCAACGACTCTTTGAAAGTCACTAATTCATTTGAACACAATTAAAATGAATTCTATTTTCGCACTTCGAACCCGACTTTCGTACATAACTTGCTAATGATCATTTAAGGGCAAGTATGCGTTTGTTTTATTTGAGATTCATGTCAATGAGTCTTTTGAAGTCACTAATGCATTTGAAAAAAATTCAAATGAATTCTATTTTTGCACTTCAAACACTACTTTCGCGGATCACTTGTTGATGATCTTTTTAAGAAATGTATGCATTTGATTTATCTTATATTTATTTCAATGAGTCTTTTCAAGACACTAAATCATTTGGAAGCCATTGGAGCGAATACTATTTTCGCATTTCATACATGACCATCGCGCATAGCTTGCATATGATTTTTTGAAGGCAAGCATGAATTCGTTTAATCTTAGGGCCATCATCTCAGTGACCCTTTGAAAGTCACTAATTCATTTGAACACAATTAAAATGAATTCTATTTTCGCACTCCGAACCCGATTTTCGTACATAACTTGCTAATTATCATTTAAGGGCAAGTATGCGTTTGTTTTATTTGAGATTCATGTAAATGAGTCCTTTCAAGTCACTAATGCATTTGAAAAAAATTCAAATGAATTCTATTTTTGCACTTCAAACACTACTTTCGCGGATCACTTGTTGATGATCTTTTTAAGACAAGTATGCATTTCTTTTATATTATATTCATTTCAATGAGTCTTTTCAAGACACTAAATCTTTTGGAAGCCATTGGAGCGAATACTATTTTCGCATTTCAAACACGACTTTCGCGCATAGCTTGCATAAGATTTTTTGAAGGCAAGTACGAATTTGTTTTATTTTAGAGTTATCATCTCAATGACTCTTTGAAAGTCATTAATTCATTTGAAAGCAATTAAAATGACTTCTATTTTCGCACTTCGAACCCAACTTTCGTACATAACTGTCTAATGATCATTTAAGGGCAAGTATGCCTTTTTTTTATTTGAGATTCATGTCAATGAGTCTTTTCAAGTCACTAATTTATTTGAAAACAATTCAAATGAATTCTATTTTTACACTTCAAACACTACTTTCCCGCATAACTTGCTAATGATCTTTTTAAGACAACTATGCATTTGTTTTATCTTATATTCATTTCAATGAGTCTTTTCAAGACACAAAATCGTTTAGAAGCCATTGGAGCGAATACTATTTTCGCATTTCAAACACGACTTTCGTGCATAGCTTGCCTATGATTTTTTGAAGGCAAGTATGAATTTGTTTAATCTTAGAGTCATCATCTCAGTGACTCTTTGAAACTCACTAATTCATTTGAACGCAATTAAGATGAATTCTATTTTCGCACTTCGAACCCGACTTTCGTACATAACTTGCTAATGATCATTTAAAGGCAAGTATGCGTTTGCTTTATTTGAGATTCATGTCAATGTGTATTTTCAAGTCACTAATTTATTTGAAAACAATTCAAATGAATTCTATTTTTACACTTCAAACACTACTTTCCCGCATAACTTGCTAATGATCTTTTTAAGACAAGTATGCATTTGTTTTATCTTATATTCATTTCAATGAGTCTTTTCAAGACACTAAATCTTTTTGAAGCCATTGGAGCGAATACTATTTTCGCATTTCAAACACGACCATCGCGCATAGCTTGCATATGATTTTTTGAAGGCAAGTATGAATTTGTTTAATCTTAGAGTCATCATCTCAACGACTCTTTGAAAGTCACTAATTCATTTGAACACAATTAAAATGAATTCTATTTTCGCACTTCGAACCCGACTTTCGTACATAACTTGCTAATGATCATTTAAGGGCAAGTATGCGTTTGTTTTATTTGAGATTCATGTCAATGAGTCTTTTCAAGCCACTAATGCATTTGAAAAAAATTCAAATGAATTCTATTTTTGCACTTCAAACACTACTTTAGCGGATCAGTTGTTGATGATCTTTTTAAGAAATGTATGCATTTGATTTATCTTATATTTATTTCAATGAGTCTTTTCAAGACACTAAATGATTTAGAAGCCATTGGAGCGAATACTATTTTCGCATTTCAAACACGACTTTCGTGCATAGCTTGCCTATGATTTTTTGAAGGCAAGTATGAATTTGTTTAATCTTAGAGTCATCATCTCAGTGACTCTTTGAAACTCACTAATTCATTTGAACGCAATTAAAATGAATTCTATTTTCGCACTTCGAACCCGACTTTCGTACATAACTTGCTAATGATCATTTAAAGGCAAGTATGCGTTTGCTTTATTTGAGATTCATGTCAATGAGTATTTTCAAGTCACTAATTTATTTGAAAACAATTCAAATGAATTCTATTTTTACACTTCAAACACTACTTTCCCGCATAACTTGCTAATGATCTTTTTAAGACAAGTATGCATTTGTTTTATCTTATATTCATTTCAATGAGTCTTTTCAAGACACTAATTCTTTTTGAAGCCATTGGAGCGAATACTATTTTCGCATTTCAAACACGACCATCGCGCATAGCTTGCATATGATTTTTTGAAGGCAAGTATGAATTTGTTTAATCTTAGAGTCATCATCTCAACGACTCTTTGAAAGTCACTAATTCATTTGAACACAATTAAAATGAATTCTATTTTCGCACTTCGAACCCGACTTTCGTACATAACTTGCTAATGATCATTTAAGGGCAAGTATGCGTTTGTTTTATTTGAGATTCATGTCAATGAGTCCTTTCAAGTCACTAATGCATTTGAAAAAAATTCCAATGAATTCTATTTTTGCACTTCAAACACTACTTTCGCGGGTCACTTGTTGATGATCTTTTTAAGAAATGTTTGCATTTGATTTATCTTATATTTATTTCAATGAGTCTTTTCAAGACACTAAATCATTTGGAAGCCATTGGAGCGAATACTATTTTCGCATTTCATACATGACCATCGCGCATAGCTTGCATATGATTTTTTGAAGGCAAGCATGAATTCGTTTAATCTTAGGGCCATCATCTCAGTGACCCTTTGAAAGTCACTAATTCATTTGAACACAATTAAAATGAATTCTATTTTCGCACTTCGAACCCGATTTTCGTACATAACTTGCTAATTATCATTTAAGGGCAAGTATGCGTTTGTTTTATTTGAGATTCATGTCAATGAGTCCTTTCAAGTCACTAATGCATTTGAAAAAAATTCAAATGAATTCTATTTTTGCACTTCAAACACTACTTTCGCGGATCACTTGTTGATGATCTTTTTAAGACAAGTATGCATTTCTTTTATATTATATTCATTTCAATGAGTCTTTTCAAGACACTAAATCTTTTGGAAGCCATTGGAGCGAATACTATTTTCGCATTTCAAACACGACTTTCGCGCATAGCTTGCATAAGATTTTTTGAAGGCAAGTACGAATTTGTTTTATTTTAGAGTTATCATCTCAATGACTCTTTGAAAGTCATTAATTCATTTGAAAGCAATTAAAATGACTTCTATTTTCGCACTTCGAACCCAACTTTCGTACATAACTGTCTAATGATCATTTAAGGGCAAGTATGCCTTTTTTTTATTTGAGATTCATGTCAATGAGTCTTTTCAAGTCACTAATTTATTTGAAAACAATTCAAATGAATTCTATTTTTACAGTTCAAACACTACTTTCCCGCATAACTTGCTAATGATCTTTTTATGACAAGCATGCATTTCTTTTATCTTATATTCATTTCAATGACTCTTTTCAAGACACTAAATCGTTTAGAAGCCATTGGAGCGAATACTATTTTCGCATTTCAAATGCGAGCATCGCGCATAGCTTGCATATGATTTTTTGAAGGCAAGTATGAATTTGTTTAATCTTAGAGTCATCATCTCAGTGACTCTTTGAAACTCACTAATTCATTTGAACGCAATTAAAATGAATTCTATTTTCGCACTTCGAACCCGACTTTCGTACATAACTTGCTAATGATCATTTAAGGGCAAGTATGCGTTTGTTTTATTTGAGATTCATGTCAATGAGTCCTTTCAAGTCACTAATGCATTTGAAAAAAATTCCAATGAATTCTATTTTTGCACTTCAAACACTACTTTCGCGGGTCACTTGTTGATGATCTTTTTAAGAAATGTTTGCATTTGATTTATCTTATATTTATTTCAATGAGTCTTTTCAAGACCCTAAATCTTTTTGAAGCCATTGGAGCGAATACTATTTTCGCATTTCAAACACGACTTTCGCGCATGGCTTGCATATTATTTTTTGAATGCAAGTATGAATTTGTTTTATTTTAGTTTCATTATCTCAATGACTTTTTGAAAGTCATTAATTCGTTTGAAAGCAATTAAAATGAAATCTATTTTCGCACTTCGAACCCGACTTTCGTACATAACTTGCTAATGATCATTTAAGGGCAAGTATGCATTTGTTTTATTTGAGATTCATGTCAATGAGTCTTTTCAAGTCACTAATGCATTTGAAAAAAATTCAAATGAATTCTATTTTTGCACTTCAAAAACTACTTTCGCGGATCACTTGTTGATGATCTTTTTAAGACAAGTATGCATTTGTTTTATCTTATATTCATTTCAATGAGTCTTTTCAAGATACTAAATCATTTGCAAGCCATTGGAGCGAATACTATTTTCGCATTTCAAACACGACTTTCGCGCATAGCTTGCATATGATTTTTTGAAGGCAAGTACGAATTCGTTTAATCTTAGAGTCATCATCTCAGTGACTCTTTGAAAGTCACTAATTCATTTGAACGCAATTAAAATGAATTATATTTTCGCACTTCGAACCCGATTTTCGTACATAACTTGCTAATGATCATTTAAGGGCAAGTATGCGTTTGTTTTATTTGAGATTCATGTCAATGAGTCCTTTCAAGTCACTAATGCATTTGAAAAAAATTCAAATGAATTCTATTTTTGCACTTCAAACACTACTTTCGCGGATCACTTGTTGATGATCTTTTTGAGACAAGTATGCATTTCTTTTATCTTATATTCATTTCAATGAGTCTTTTCAAGACACTAAATCTTTTGGAAGCCGTCGGAACAAATACTATTTTCGCATTTCAAACACGACTTTCGCGCATAGCTTGCATATGATTTTTTGAAGGCAAGTACGAATTTGTTTTATTTTAGAGTCCTCATCTCAATGACTCTTTAAAAGTCATTAATTCATTTGAAAGCAATTAAAATGAATTCTATTTTCGCACTTCGAACCCGACTTTCGTACATAACTTGCTAATGATCATTTAAGGGCAAGTATGCGTTTGTTTTATTTGAGATTCATGTCAATGAGTCTTTTCAAGTCACTAATTTATTTGAAAACAATTCAAATGAATTCTATTTTTACACTTCAGACACTACTTTCCCGCATAACTTGCTAATGATCTTTTTAAGACAAGTATGCATTTCTTTTATCTTATATTTATTTCAATGAGTCTTTTCAAGACACTAAATCTTTTGGAAGCCGTTGGAACAAATACTATTTTCGCATTTCAAACACGACTTTCGCGCATAGCTTGCATATGAGTTTTTGAAGGCAAGTATGAATTTGTTTAATCTTAGAGTCATCATCTCAGTGACTCTTCGAAAGTCACTATTTCATTTGAAAGCAATTGAAATGAATTCTATTTTTGCACTTCGAACCCGACATTCGTACATAACTTGCTAATGATCATTTAAGGGCAAGTATGCCTTTGTTTTATTTGAGATTCATGTCAATGAGTCTTTTGAAGTCACTAATGCATTTGAAAAAAATTCAAATGAATTCTATTTTTGCACTTCAAACACTACTTTCGCGGATCACTTGTTGATGATCTTTTTAAGAAATGTATGCATTTGATTTATCTTATATTTATTTCAATGAGTCTTTTCAAGACACTAAATCATTTGGAAGCCATTGGAGCGAATACTATTTTCGCATTACATACATGACCATCGCGCATAGCTTGCATATGATTTTTTGAAGGCAAGCATGAATTCGTTTAATCTTAGGGCCATCATCTCAGTGACCCTTTGAAAGTCACTAATTCATTTGAACACAATTAAAATGAATTCTATTTTCGCACTTCGAACCCGATTTTCGTACATAACTTGCTAATTATCATTTAAGGGCAAGTATGCGTTTGTTTTATTTGAGATTCATGTCAATGAGTCCTTTCAAGTCACTAATGCATTTGAAAAAAATTCAAATGAATTCTATTTTTGCACTTCAAACACTACTTTCGCGGATCACTTGTTGATGATCTTTTTAAGACAAGTATGCATTTCTTTTATATTATATTCATTTCAATGAGTCTTTTAAAGACACTAAATCTTTTGGAAGCCATTGGAGCGAATACTATTTTCGCATTTCAAACACGACTTTCGCGCATAGCTTGCATAAGATTTTTTGAAGGCAAGTACGAATTTGTTTTATTTTAGAGTTATCATCTCAATGACTCTTTGAAAGTCATTAATTCATTTGAAAGCAATTAAAATGACTTCTATTTTCGCACTTCGAACCCAACTTTCGTACATAACTGTCTAATGATCATTTAAGGGCAAGTATGCCTTTTTTTTATTTGAGATTCATGTCAATGAGTCTTTTCAAGTCACTAATTTATTTGAAAACAATTCAAATGAATTCTATTTTTACACTTCAAACACTACTTTCCCGCATAACTTGCTAATGATCTTTTTAAGACAACTATGCATTTGTTTTATCTTATATTCATTTCAATGAGTCTTTTCAAGACACAAAATCGTTTAGAAGCCATTGGAGCGAATACTATTTTCGCATTTCAAACACGACTTTCGTGCATAGCTTGCCTATGATTTTTTGAAGGCAAGTATGAATTTGTTTAATCTTAGAGTCATCATCTCAGTGACTCTTTGAAACTCACTAATTCATTTGAACGCAATTAAAATGAATTCTATTTTCGCACTTCGAACCCGACTTTCGTACATAACTTGCTAATGATCATTTAAAGGCAAGTATGCGTTTGCTTTATTTGAGATTCATGTCAATGAGTATTTTCAAGTCACTAATTTATTTGAAAACAATTCAAATGAATTCTATTTTTACACTTCAAACACTACTTTCCCGCATAACTTGCTAATGATCTTTTTAAGACAAGTATGCATTTGTTTTATCTTATATTCATTTCAATGAGTCTTTTCAAGACACTAATTCTTTTTGAAGCCATTGGAGCGAATACTATTTTCGCATTTCAAACACGACCATCGCGCATAGCTTGCATATGATTTTTTGAAGGCAAGTATGAATTTGTTTAATCTTAGAGTCATCATCTCAACGACTCTTTGAAAGTCACTAATTCATTTGAACACAATTAAAATGAATTCTATTTTCGCACTTCGAACCCGACTTTCGTACATAACTTGCTAATGATCATTTAAGGGCAAGTATGCGTTTGTTTTATTTGAGATTCATGTCAATGAGTCTTTTGAAGTCACTAATGCATTTGAAAAAAATTCAAATGAATTCTATTTTTGCACTTCAAACACTACTTTCGCGGATCACTTGTTGATGATCTTTTTAAGAAATGTATGCATTTGATTTATCTTATATTTATTTCAATGAGTCTTTTCAAGACACTAAATCATTTGGAAGCCATTGGAGCGAATACTATTTTCGCATTTCATACATGACCATCGCGCATAGCTTGCATATGATTTTTTGAAGGCAAGCATGAATTCGTTTAATCTTAGGGCCATCATCTCAGTGACCCTTTGAAAGTCACTAATTCATTTGAACACAATTAAAATGAATTCTATTTTCGCACTCCGAACCCGATTTTCGTACATAACTTGCTAATTATCATTTAAGGGCAAGTATGCGTTTGTTTTATTTGAGATTCATGTAAATGAGTCCTTTCAAGTCACTAATGCATTTGAAAAAAATTCAAATGAATTCTATTTTTGCACTTCAAACACTACTTTCGCGGATCACTTGTTGATGATCTTTTTAAGACAAGTATGCATTTCTTTTATATTATATTCATTTCAATGAGTCTTTTCAAGACACTAAATCTTTTGGAAGCCATTGGAGCGAATACTATTTTCGCATTTCAAACACGACTTTCGCGCATAGCTTGCATAAGATTTTTTGAAGGCAAGTACGAATTTGTTTTATTTTAGAGTTATCATCTCAATGACTCTTTGAAAGTCATTAATTCATTTGAAAGCAATTAAAATGACTTCTATTTTCGCACTTCGAACCCAACTTTCGTACATAACTGTCTAATGATCATTTAAGGGCAAGTATGCCTTTTTTTTATTTGAGATTCATGTCAATGAGTCTTTTCAAGTCACTAATTTATTTGAAAACAATTCAAATGAATTCTATTTTTACACTTCAAACACTACTTTCCCGCATAACTTGCTAATGATCTTTTTAAGACAACTATGCATTTGTTTTATCTTATATTCATTTCAATGAGTCTTTTCAAGACACAAAATCGTTTAGAAGCCATTGGAGCGAATACTATTTTCGCATTTCAAACACGACTTTCGTGCATAGCTTGCCTATGATTTTTTGAAGGCAAGTATGAATTTGTTTAATCTTAGAGTCATCATCTCAGTGACTCTTTGAAACTCACTAATTCATTTGAACGCAATTAAGATGAATTCTATTTTCGCACTTCGAACCCGACTTTCGTACATAACTTGCTAATGATCATTTAAAGGCAAGTATGCGTTTGCTTTATTTGAGATTCATGTCAATGTGTATTTTCAAGTCACTAATTTATTTGAAAACAATTCAAATGAATTCTATTTTTACACTTCAAACACTACTTTCCCGCATAACTTGCTAATGATCTTTTTAAGACAAGTATGCATTTGTTTTATCTTATATTCATTTCAATGAGTCTTTTCAAGACACTAATTCTTTTTGAAGCCATTGGAGCGAATACTATTTTCGCATTTCAAACACGACCATCGCGCATAGCTTGCATATGATTTTTTGAAGGCAAGTATGAATTTGTTTAATCTTAGAGTCATCATCTCAACGACTCTTTGAAAGTCACTAATTCATTTGAACACAATTAAAATGAATTCTATTTTCGCACTTCGAACCCGACTTTCGTACATAACTTGCTAATGATCATTTAAGGGCAAGTATGCGTTTGTTTTATTTGAGATTCATGTCAATGAGTCTTTTGAAGTCACTAATGCATTTGAAAAAAATTCAAATGAATTCTATTTTTGCACTTCAAACACTACTTTCGCGGATCACTTGTTGATGATCTTTTTAAGAAATGTATGCATTTGATTTATCTTATATTTATTTCAATGAGTCTTTTCAAGACACTAAATCATTTGGAAGCCATTGGAGCGAATACTATTTTCGCATTTCATACATGACCATCGCGCATAGCTTGCATATGATTTTTTGAAGGCAAGCATGAATTCGTTTAATCTTAGGGCCATCATCTCAGTGACCCTTTGAAAGTCACTAATTCATTTGAACACAATTAAAATGAATTCTATTTTCGCACTCCGAACCCGATTTTCGTACATAACTTGCTAATTATCATTTAAGGGCAAGTATGCGTTTGTTTTATTTGAGATTCATGTAAATGAGTCCTTTCAAGTCACTAATGCATTTGAAAAAAATTCAAATGAATTCTATTTTTGCACTTCAAACACTACTTTCGCGGATCACTTGTTGATGATCTTTTTAAGACAAGTATGCATTTCTTTTATATTATATTCATTTCAATGAGTCTTTTCAAGACACTAAATCTTTTGGAAGCCATTGGAGCGAATACTATTTTCGCATTTCAAACACGACTTTCGCGCATAGCTTGCATAAGATTTTTTGAAGGCAAGTACGAATTTGTTTTATTTTAGAGTTATCATCTCAATGACTCTTTGAAAGTCATTAATTCATTTGAAAGCAATTAAAATGACTTCTATTTTCGCACTTCGAACCCAACTTTCGTACATAACTGTCTAATGATCATTTAAGGGCAAGTATGCCTTTTTTTTATTTGAGATTCATGTCAATGAGTCTTTTCAAGTCACTAATTTATTTGAAAACAATTCAAATGAATTCTATTTTTACACTTCAAACACTACTTTCCCGCATAACTTGCTAATGATCTTTTTAAGACAACTATGCATTTGTTTTATCTTATATTCATTTCAATGAGTCTTTTCAAGACACAAAATCGTTTAGAAGCCATTGGAGCGAATACTATTTTCGCATTTCAAACACGACTTTCGTGCATAGCTTGCCTATGATTTTTTGAAGGCAAGTATGAATTTGTTTAATCTTAGAGTCATCATCTCAGTGACTCTTTGAAACTCACTAATTCATTTGAACGCAATTAAGATGAATTCTATTTTCGCACTTCGAACCCGACTTTCGTACATAACTTGCTAATGATCATTTAAAGGCAAGTATGCGTTTGCTTTATTTGAGATTCATGTCAATGTGTATTTTCAAGTCACTAATTTATTTGAAAACAATTCAAATGAATTCTATTTTTACACTTCAAACACTACTTTCCCGCATAACTTGCTAATGATCTTTTTAAGACAAGTATGCATTTGTTTTATCTTATATTCATTTCAATGAGTCTTTTCAAGACACTAATTCTTTTTGAAGCCATTGGAGCGAATACTATTTTCGCATTTCAAACACGACCATCGCGCATAGCTTGCATATGATTTTTTGAAGGCAAGTATGAATTTGTTTAATCTTAGAGTCATCATCTCAACGACTCTTTGAAAGTCACTAATTCATTTGAACACAATTAAAATGAATTCTATTTTCGCACTTCGAACCCGACTTTCGTACATAACTTGCTAATGATCATTTAAGGGCAAGTATGCGTTTGTTTTATTTGAGATTCATGTCAATGAGTCTTTTGAAGTCACTAATGCATTTGAAAAAAATTCAAATGAATTCTATTTTTGCACTTCAAACACTACTTTCGCGGATCACTTGTTGATGATCTTTTTAAGACAAGTATGCATTTCTTTTATATTATATTCATTTCAATGAGTCTTTTCAAGACACTAAATCTTTTGGAAGCCATTGGAGCGAATACTATTTTCGCATTTCAAACACGACTTTCGCGCATAGCTTGCATAAGATTTTTTGAAGGCAAGTACGAATTTGTTTTATTTTAGAGTTATCATCTCAATGACTCTTTGAAAGTCATTAATTCATTTGAAAGCAATTAAAATGACTTCTATTTTCGCACTTCGAACCCAACTTTCGTACATAACTGTCTAATGATCATTTAAGGGCAAGTATGCCTTTTTTTTATTTGAGATTCATGTCAATGAGTCTTTTCAAGTCACTAATTTATTTGAAAACAATTCAAATGAATTCTATTTTTACACTTCAAACACTACTTTCCCGCATAACTTGCTAATGATCTTTTTAAGACAACTATGCATTTGTTTTATCTTACATTCATTTCAATGAGTCTTTTCAAGACACAAAATCGTTTAGAAGCCATTGGAGCGAATACTATTTTCGCATTTCAAACACGACTTTCGTGCATAGCTTGCCTATGATTTTTTGAAGGCAAGTATGAATTTGTTTAATCTTAGAGTCATCATCTCAGTGACTCTTTGAAACTCACTAATTCATTTGAACGCAATTAAGATGAATTCTATTTTCGCACTTCGAACCCGACTTTCGTACATAACTTGCTAATGATCATTTAAAGGCAAGTATGCGTTTGCTTTATTTGAGATTCATGTCAATGTGTATTTTCAAGTCACTAATTTATTTGAAAACAATTCAAATGAATTCTATTTTTACACTTCAAACACTACTTTCCCGCATAACTTGCTAATGATCTTTTTAAGACAAGTATGCATTTGTTTTATCTTATATTCATTTCAATGAGTCTTTTCAAGACACTAATTCTTTTTGAAGCCATTGGAGCGAATACTATTTTCGCATTTCAAACACGACCATCGCGCATAGCTTGCATATGATTTTTTGAAGGCAAGTATGAATTTGTTTAATCTTAGAGTCATCATCTCAACGACTCTTTGAAAGTCACTAATTCATTTGAACACAATTAAAATGAATTCTATTTTCGCACTTCGAACCCGACTTTCGTACATAACTTGCTAATGATCATTTAAGGGCAAGTATGCGTTTGTTTTATTTGAGATTCATGTCAATGAGTCTTTTGAAGTCACTAATGCATTTGAAAAAAATTCAAATGAATTCTATTTTTGCACTTCAAACACTACTTTCGCGGATCACTTGTTGATGATCTTTTTAAGAAATGTATGCATTTGATTTATCTTATATTTATTTCAATGAGTCTTTTCAAGACACTAAATCATGTGGAAGCCATTGGAGCGAATACTATTTTCGCATTTCATACATGACCATCGCGCATAGCTTGCATATGATTTTTTGAAGGCAAGCATGAATTCGTTTAATCTTAGGGCCATCATCTCAGTGACCCTTTGAAAGTCACTAATTCATTTGAACACAATTAAAATGAATTCTATTTTCGCACTTCGAACCCGATTTTCGTACATAACTTGCTAATTATCATTTAAGGGCAAGTATGCGTTTGTTTTATTTGAGATTCATGTCAATGAGTCCTTTCAAGTCACTAATGCATTTGAAAAAAATTCAAATGAATTCTATTTTTGCACTTCAAACACTACTTTCGCGGATCACTTGTTGATGATCTTTTTAAGACAAGTATGCATTTCTTTTATCTTATATTCATTTCAATGAGTCTTTTCAAGACACTAAATCTTTTGGAAGCCATTGGAGCGAATACTATTTTCGCATTTCCAACACGACTTTCGCGCATAGCTTACATATGATTTTTTGAAGGCAAGCATGAATTCGTTTAATCTTAGGGCCATCATCTCAGTGACCCTTTGAAAGTCACTAATTCATTTGAACACAATTAAAATGAATTCTATTTTCGCACTTCGAACCCGACTTTCGAACATAACTTGCTAATGATCATTTAAGGGCAAGTATGCATTTATTTTATTTGAGATTCATGTCAATGAGTCTTTTCAAGCCACTAATGCATTTGAAAAAAATTCCAATGAATTCTATTTTTGCAGTTCAAACACTACTTTCGCGGATCACTTGTTGATGATCTTTTTAAGAAATGTATGCATTTGATTTATCTTATATTTATTTCAATGAGTCTTTTCAAGACACTAAATCAATTGGAAGCCATTGAAGCGAATACTATTTTCGCATTTCATACATGACCATCGCGCATAGCTTGCATATGATTTTTTGAAGGCAAGTATGAATTTGTTTAATCTTAGAGTCATCATCTCAATGACTCTTTGAAAGTCACTAATTCATTTGAACACAATTAAAATGAATTCTATTTTCGCACTTCGAACCCGACTTTCGTACATAACTTGCTAATGATCATTTAAGGGCAAGTATGCGTTTGTTTTATTTGAGATTCATGTCAATGAGTCTTTTCAAGCCACTAATGCATTTGAAAAAAATTCAAATGAATTCTATTTTTGCACTTCAAACACTACTTTCGCGGATCACTTGTTGATGATCTTTTTAAGAAATGTATGCATTTGATTTATCTTATATTTATTTCAATGAGTCTTTTCAAGACACTAAATCATTTGGAAGCCATTGGAGCGAATACTATTTTCGCATTTCATACATGACCATCGCGCATAGCTTGCATATGATTTTTTGAAGGCAAGCATGAATTCGTTTAATCTTAGGGCCATCATCTCAGTGACCCTTTGAAAGTCACTAATTCATTTGAACACAATTAAAATGAATTCTATTTTCGCACTTCGAACCCGATTTTCGTACATAACTTGCTAATTATCATTTAAAGGCAAGTATGCGTTTGCTTTATTTGAGATTCATGTCAATGAGTATTTTCAAGTCACTAATTTATTTGAAAACAATTCAAATGAATTCTATTTTTACACTTCAAACACTACTTTCCCGCATAACTTGCTAATGATCTTTTTAAGACAAGTATGCATTTGTTTTATCTTATATTCATTTCAATGAGTCTTTTCAAGACACTAATTCTTTTTGAAGCCATTGGAGCGAATACTATTTTCGCATTTCAAACACGACCATCGCGCATAGCTTGCATATGATTTTTTGAAGGCAAGTATGAATTTGTTTAATCTTACAGTCATCATCTCAGTGACTCTTCGAAAGTCACTATTTCATTTGAAAGCAATTGAAATGAACTCTATTTTCGCACTTCGAACCCGACATTCGTACATAACTTGCTAATGATCATTTAAGGGCAAGTATGCGTTTGTTTTATTTGAGATTCATGTCAATGAGTCTTTTGAAGTCACTAATGCATTTGAAAAAAATTCAAATGAATTCTATTTTTGCACTTCAAACACTACTTTCGCGGATCACTTGTTGATGATCTTTTTAAGAAATGTATGCATTTGATTTATCTTATATTTATTTCAATGAGTCTTTTCAAGACACTAAATCATTTGGAAGCCATTGGAGCGAATACTATTTTCGCATTTCATACATGACCATCGCGCATAGCTTGCATATGATTTTTTGAAGGCAAGCATGAATTCGTTTAATCTTAGGGCCATCATCTCAGTGACCCTTTGAAAGTCACTAATTCATTTGAACACAATTAAAATGAATTCTATTTTCGCACTTCGAACCCGATTTTCGTACATAACTTGCTAATTATCATTTAAGGGCAAGTATGCGTTTGTTTTATTTGAGATTCATGTCAATGAGTCCTTTCAAGTCACTAATGCATTTGAAAAAAATTCAAATGAATTCTATTTTTGCACTTCAAACACTACTTTCGCGGATCACTTGTTGATGATCTTTTTAAGACAAG
The DNA here is from genome assembly GCA_027186245.1 of Coriaria nepalensis. Taxonomy (NCBI): domain Eukaryota; kingdom Viridiplantae; phylum Streptophyta; class Magnoliopsida; order Cucurbitales; family Coriariaceae; genus Coriaria; species Coriaria nepalensis. The sequence continues at coordinate 20,661,502 of CP114481.1, forward strand.
TATGCATTTCTTTTATCTTATATTCATTTCAATGAGTCTTTTCAAGACACTAAATCTTTTGGAAGCCATTGGAGCGAATACTATTTTCGCATTTCAAACACGACTTTCGCGCATAGCTTACGTATGATTTTTTGAAGGCAAGTATGAATTTGTTTAATCATAGAGTCATCATCTCAACGACTCTTTGAAAGTCACTAATTCATTTGAACACAATTAAAATGAATTCTATTTTCGCACTTCGAACCCGACTTTCGAACATAACTTGCTAATGATCATTTAAGGGCAAGTATGCATTTATTTTATTTGAGATTCATGTCAATGAGTCTTTTCAAGCCACTAATGCATTTGAAAAAAATTCCAATGAATTCTATTTTTGCACTTCAAACACTACTTTCGCGGATCACTTGTTGATGATCTTTTTAAGAAATGTATGCATTTGATTTATCTTATATTTATTTCAATGAGTCTTTTCAAGACACTAAATCATTTGGAAGCCATTGGAGCGAATACTATTTTCGCATTTCAAACACGACTTTCGTGCATAGCTTGCATAAGATTTTTTGAAGGCAAGTACGAATTTGTTTTATTTTAGAGTTATCATCTCAATGACTCTTTGAAAGTCATTAATTCATTCGAAAGCAATTAAAATGAATTCTATTTTCGCACTTCGAACCCGACTTTCGTACATAACCGTCTAATGATCATTTAAGGGCAAGTATGCATTTTTTTTATTTGAGATTCATGTCAATGAGTCTTTTCAAGTCACTAATTTATTTGAAAACAATTCAAATGAATTCTATTTTTACACTTCAAACACTACTTTCCCGCATAACTTGCTAATGATCTTTTTAAGACAACTATGCATTTGTTTTATCTTATATTCATTTCAATGAGTCTTTTCAAGACACTTAATCATTTAGAAGCCATTGGAGCGAATACTATTTTCGCATTTCAAACACGACTTTCGTGCATAGCTTGCATATGATTTTTTGAAGGCAAGTATGAATTTGTTTAATCTTAGAGTCATCATCTCAGTGACTCTTTGAAACTCACTAATTCATTTGAACGCAATTAAAATGAATTCTATTTTCGCACTTTGAACCCGACTTTCGTACATAACTTGCTAATGATCATTTAAAGGCAAGTATGCGTTTGCTTTATTTGAGATTCATGTCAATGAGTATTTTCAAGTCACTAATTTATTTGAAAACAATTCGATTGAATTCTATTTTTACACTTCAAACACTACTTTCCCGCATAACATGCTAATGATCTTTTTAAGACAAGTATGCATTTGTTTTATCTTATATTCATTTCAATGAGTCTTTTCAAGACACTAATTCTTTTTGAAGCCATTGGAGCGAATACTATTTTCGCATTTGAAACACGACCATCGCGCATAGCTTGCATATGATTTTTTGAAGGCAAGTATGAATTTGTTTAATCTTAGAGTCATCATCTCAACGACTCTTTGAAAGTCACAAATTCATTTGAACACAATTAAAATGAATTCTATTTTCGCACTTCGAACCCGACTTTCGTACATAACTTGCTAATGATCATTTAAGGGCAAGTATGCGTTTGTTTTATTTGAGATTCATGTCAATGAGTCTTTTGAAGTCACTAATGCATTTGAAAAAAATTCAAATGAATTCTATTTTTGCACTTCAAACACTACTTTCGCGGATCACTTGTTGATGATCTTTTTAGGAAATGTATGCATTTGATTTATCCTATATTTATTTCAATGAGTCTTTTCAAGACACTAAATCACCTGGAAGCCATTGGAGCGAATACTATTTTCGCATTTCATACATGACCATCGCGCATAGCTTGCATATGATTTTTTGAAGGCAAGTATGAATTCGTTTAATCTTAGGGCCATCATCTCAGTGACTCTTTGAAAGTCACTAATTCATTTGAACACAATTAAAATGAATTCTATTTTCGCACTTCAAACCCGATTTTCGTACATAACTTGCTAATTATCATTTAAGGGCAAGTATGCGTTTGTTTTATTTGAGATTCATGTCAATGAGTCCTTTCAAGTCACTAATGCATTTGAAAAAAATTCAAATGAATTCTATTTTTGCACTTCAAACACTACTTTCGCGGATCACTTGTTGATGATCTTTTTGAGACAAGTATGCATTTGATTTATCTTATATTTATTTCAATGAGTCTTTTCAAGACACTAAATCATTTGGAAGCCATTGGAGCGAATACTATTTTCGCATTTCAAACACGACTTTCGTGCATAGCTTGCATAAGATTTTTTGAAGGCAAGTACGAATTTGTTTTATTTTAGAGTTATCATCTCAATGACTCTTTGAAAGTCATTAATTCATTCGAAAGCAATTAAAATGAATTCTATTTTCGCACTTCGAACCCGACTTTCGTACATAACCGTCTAATGATCATTTAAGGGCAAGTATGCATTTTTTTTATTTGAGATTCATGTCAATGAGTCTTTTCAAGTCACTAATTTATTTGAAAACAATTCAAATGAATTCTATTTTTACACTTCAAACACTACTTTCCCGCATAACTTGCTAATGATCTTTTTAAGACAACTATGCATTTGTTTTATCTTATATTCATTTCAATGAGTCTTTTCAAGACACTAAATCTTTTTGAAGCCATTGGAGCGAATACTATTTTCGCATTTCAAACACGACCATCGCGCATAGCTTGCATATGATTTTTTGAAGGCAAGTATGAATTTGTTTAATCTTAGAGTCATCATCTCAATGACTCTTTGAAAGTCACTAATTCATTTGAACACAATTAAAATGAATTCTATTATCGCACTTCGAACCCGACTTTCGTACATAACTTGCTAATGATCATTTAAGGGCAAGTATGCGTTTGTTTTATTTGAGATTCATGTCAATGAGTCTTTTCAAGCCACTAATGCATTTGAAAAAAATTCAAATGAATTCTATTTTTGCACTTCAAACACTACTTTCGCGGATCACTTGTTGATGATCTTTTTAAGAAATGTATGCATTTGATTTATCTTATATTTATTTCAATGAGTCTTTTCAAGACACTAAATCATTTGGAAGCCATTGGAGCGAATACTATTTTCGCATTTCAAACACGACTTTCGCGCATAGCTTGCATAAGATTTTTTGAAGGCAAGTACGAATTTGTTTTATTTTAGAGTTATCATCTCAATGACTCTTTGAAAGTCATTAATTCATTTGAAAGCAATTAAAATGAATTCTATTTTCGCACTTCGAACCCGACTTTCGTACAAAACTGTCTAATGATCATTTAAGGGCAAGTATGCATTTTTTTTATTTGAGATTCATGTCAATGAGTCTTTTCAAGTCACTAATTTATTTGAAAACAATTCAAATGAATTCTATTTTTACACTTCAAACACTACTTTCCCGCATAACTTGCTAATGATCTTTTTAAGACAACTATGCATTTGTTTTATCTTATATTCATTTCAATGAGTCTTTTCAAGACACTTAATCATTTAGAAGCCATTGGAGCGAATACTATTTTCGCATTTCAAACACGACCATCGCGCATAGCTTGCATATGATTTTTTGAAGGCAAGTATGAATTTGTTTAATCTTAGAGTCATCATCTCAACGACTCTTTGAAAGTCACAAATTCATTTGAACACAATTAAAATGAATTCTATTTTCGCACTTCGAACCCGACTTTCGAACATAACTTGCTAATGATCATTTAAGGGCAAGTATGCATTTATTTTATTTGAGATTCATGTCAATGAGTCTTTTCAAGCCACTAATGCATTTGAAAAAAATTCAAATGAATTCTATTTTTGCACTTCAAACACTACTTTCGCGGATCACTTGTTGATGATCTTTTTAAGAAATGTATGCATTTGATTTATCTTATATTTATTTCAATGAGTCTTTTCAAGACACTAAATCAATTGGAAGCCATTGAAGCGAATACTATTTTCGCATTTCATACATGACCATCGCGCATAGCTTGCATATGATTTTTTGAAGGCAAGTATGAATTTGTTTAATCTTAGAGTCATCATCTCAATGACTCTTTGAAAGTCACTAATTCATTTGAACACAATTAAAATGAATTCTATTTTCGCACTTCGAACCCGACTTTCGTACATAACTTGCTAATGATCATTTAAGGGCAAGTATGCGTTTGTTTTATTTGAGATTCATGTCAATGAGTCTTTTCAAGCCACTAATGCATTTGAAAAAAATTCAAATGAATTCTATTTTTGCGCTTCAAACACTACTTTCGCGGATCACTTGTTGATGATCTTTTTAAGAAATGTATGCATTTGATTTATCTTATATTTATTTCAATGAGTCTTTTCAAGACACTAAATCATTTGGAAGCCATTGGAGCGAATACTATTTTCGCATTTCAAACACGACTTTCGTGCATAGCTTGCATAAGATTTTTTGAAGGCAAGTACGAATTTGTTTTATTTTAGAGTTATCATCTCAATGACTCTTTGAAAGTCATTAATTCATTCGAAAGCAATTAAAATGAATTCTATTTTCGCACTTCGAACCCGACTTTCGTACATAACCGTCTAATGATCATTTAAGGGCAAGTATGCATTTTTTTTATTTGAGATTCATGTCAATGAGTCTTTTCAAGTCACTAATTTATTTGAAAACAATTCAAATGAATTCTATTTTTACACTTCAAACACTACTTTCCCGCATAACTTGCTAATGATCTTTTTAAGACAACTATGCATTTGTTTTATCTTATATTCATTTCAATGAGTCTTTTCAAGACACTTAATCATTTAGAAGCCATTGGAGCGAATACTATTTTCGCATTTCAAACACGACTTTCGTGCATAGCTTGCATATGATTTTTTGAAGGCAAGTATGAATTTGTTTAATCTTAGAGTCATCATCTCAGTGACTCTTTGAAACTCACTAATTCATTAGAACGCAATTAAAATGAATTCTATTTTCGCACTTCGAACCCGACTTTCGTACATAACTTGCTAATGATCATTTAAAGGCAAGTATGCGTTTGCTTTATTTGAGATTCATGTCAATGAGTATTTTCAAGTCACTAATTTATTTGAAAACAATTCAAATGAATTCTATTTTTACACTTCAAACACTACTTTCCCGCATAACATGCTAATGATCTTTTTAAGACAAGTATGCATTTGTTTTATCTTATATTCATTTCAATGAGTCTTTTCAAGACCCTAATTCTTTTTGAAGCCATTGGAGCGAATACTATTTTCGCATTTCAAACACGACCATCGCGCATAGCTTGCATATGATTTTTTGAAGGCAAGTATGAATTTGTTTAATCTTAGAGTCATCATCTCAACGACTCTTTGAAAGTCACAAATTCATTTGAACACAATTAAAATGAATTCTATTTTCGCACTTCGAACCCGACTTTCGTACATAACTTGCTAATGATCATTTAAGGGCAAGTATGCGTTTGTTTTATTTGAGATTCATGTCAATGAGTCTTTTGAAGTCACTAATGCATTTGAAAAAAATTCAAATGAATTCTATTTTTGCACTTCAAACACTACTTTCGCGGATCACTTGTTGATGATCTTTTTAGGAAATGTATGCATTTGATTTATCCTATATTTATTTCAATGAGTCTTTTCAAGACACTAAATCACCTGGAAGCCATTGGAGCGAATACTATTTTCGCATTTCATACATGACCATCGCGCATAGCTTGCATATGATTTTTTGAAGGCAAGTATGAATTCGTTTAATCTTAGGGCCATCATCTCAGTGACTCTTTGAAAGTCACTAATTCATTTGAACACAATTAAAATGAATTCTATTTTCGCACTTCAAACCCGATTTTCGTACATAACTTGCTAATTATCATTTAAGGGCAAGTATGCGTTTGTTTTATTTGAGATTCATGTCAATGAGTCCTTTCAAGTCACTAATGCATTTGAAAAAAATTCAAATGAATTCTATTTTTGCACTTCAAACACTACTTTCGCGGATCACTTGTTGATGATCTTTTTGAGACAAGTATGCATTTCTTTTATCTTATATTCATTTCAATGAGTCTTTTCAAGACACTAAATCTTTTGGAAGCCGTTGGAACAAATACTATTTTCGCATTTCAAACACGACTTTCGCGCATAGCTTGCATATGATTTTTTGAAGGCAAGTACGAATTTGTTTTATTTTAGAGTCCTCATCTCAACGACTCTTTCAAAGTCATTAATTCATTTGAAAGCAATTAAAATGAATTCTATTTTCGCACTTCGAACCCGACTTTCGTACATAACTGTCTAATGATCATCTAAGGGCAAGTATGCATTTTTTTTATTTGAGATTCATGTCAATGAGTCTTTTCAAGTCACTAATTTATTTGAAAACAATTCAAATGAATTCTATTTTTACACTTCAAACACTACTTTCCCGCATAACTTGCTAATGATCTTTTTAAGACAAGTATGCATTTGTTTTATCTTATATTCATTTCAATGAGTCTTTTCAAGACACTAAATCTTTTTGAAGCCATTGGAGCGAATACTATTTTCGCTTTTCAAACACGACCATCGCGCATAGCTTGCATATGATTTTTTGAAGGCAAGTATGAATTTGTTTAATCTTAGAGTCATCATCTCAATGACTCTTTGAAAGTCACTAATTCATTTGAACACAATTAAAATGAATTCTATTATCGCACTTCGAACCCGACTTTCGTACATAACTTGCTAATGATCATTTAAGGGCAAGTATGCGTTTGTTTTATTTGAGATTCATGTCAATGAGTCTTTTCAAGCCACTAATGCATTTGAAAAAAATTCAAATGAATTCTATTTTTGCACTTCAAACACTACTTTCGCGGATCACTTTTTGATGATCTTTTTAAGAAATGTATGCATTTGATTTATCTTATATTTATTTCAATGAGTCTTTTCAAGACACTAAATCATTTGGAAGCCATTGGAGCGAATACTATTTTTGCATTTCAAACACGACTTTCGCGCATAGCTTGCATAAGATTTTTTGAAGGCAAGTACGAATTTGTTTTATTTTAGAGTTATCATCTCAATGACTCTTTGAAAGTCATTAATTCATTTGAAAGCAATTAAAATGAATTCTATTTTCGCACTTCGAACCCGACTTTCGTACATAACTGTCTAATGATCATTTAAGGGCAAATATGCATTTTTTTTATTTGAGATTCATGTCAATGAGTCTTTTCAAGTCACTAATTTATTTGAAAACAATTCAAATGAATTCTATTTTTACACTTCAAATACTACTTTCCCGCATAACTTGCTAATGATCTTTTTAAGACAACTATGCATTTGTTTTATCTTATATTCATTTCAATGAGTCTTTTCAAGACACTTAATCATTTAGAAGCCATTGGAGCGAATACTATTTTCGCATTTCAAACACGACTTTCGTGCATAGCTTGCATATGATTTTTTGAAGGCAAGTATGAATTTGTTTAATCTTAGAGTCATCATCTCAGTGACTCTTTGAAAGTCACTAATTCATTTGAAAGCAATTAAAATGAATTCTGTTTTCGCACTTCGAACCCGACATTCGTACATAACTTGCGAATGATCATTTAAGGGCAAGTATGCGTTTGTTTAATTTGAGATTCATGTCAATCAGTCTTTTCAAGTCACTAATTTATTTGAAAACAATTCAAATGAATTCTATTTTTACACTTCAAACACTACTTTCCCGCATAACTTGCTAATGATCTTTTTAAGACAAGTATGCATTTGTTTTATCCTATATTCATTTCAATGAGTCTTTTCAAGACACTAAATCTTTTGGAAGCCATTAAAGCGAATACTATTTATGCATTTCAAACACGACTTTCGCGCATAGCTTGCATATGATTTTTTGAAGGCAAGTATGAATTTGTTTAATCTTAGAGCCATCATCTCAGTGAGTCTTTGAAAGTCACTAATTCATTTGAAAGCAATTAAAATGAATTCTGTTTTCGCACTTCGAACCCGACATTCGTACATACCTTGCGAATGATCATTTAAGGGCAAGTATGCGTTTGTTTTATTTGAGATTCATGTCAATGAGTCTTTTCAAGTCACTAATGCATTTGAAAAAAATTCCAATGAGTTCTATTTTTGCTCTTTAAACACTACTTTCGCGGATCACTTGTTCATGATCTTTTTATGACAAGTATGCATTTGATTTATCTTATATTTATTTCAATGAGTCTTTTTAATACAATAAATCATTTGGAAGCCATTGGAGTGAATACTATTTTCGCATTTCAAACACGACTTTCGCGCATAGCTTGCATATGATTTTTTGAAGGCAAGTACGAATTTGTTTAGTCTTAGAGTCATCATCTCAATGACTCTTTAAAATTCATTAATTCATTTGAAAGCAATTAAAATGAAATCTATTTTCGCACTTCGAACCCGACTTTCGTAAATAACTTGCTAATTATCATTTAAGGGCAGGTATGTGTTTGTTTTATTTGAGATTCATTTCAATCAATCTTTCCAAGTCACTAATTTATTTGAAAACAATTGAAAGGAATTCTAATTTTACACTTCAAACACTACTTTCCCGCATCACTTGCTAATGATCTTTTTAAGACAAGTATGCATTTGTTTTATCTTATATTCATGTCAATGAGTGTTTTCAAGACACTAAATCATTTGGAAGCCATTGGAGCGAATACTATTTTCGCATTTTAAACACGACTTTCGCGCATAGCTCGCATATGATTTTTTGAAGGCAAGTATGAATTTGTTTAATCTTACAGTCATCATCTCAATGACTCTTCGAAAGTCACTAATTCATTTGAAAGCAATTGAAATGAATTCTATTTTCGCACTTCGAACCCGACATTCGTACATAACTTGCAAATGATCATTTAAGGGCAAGTATGCGTTTGTTTTATTTGAGATTCATGTCAATGAGTCTTTTGCAAGTCACTAATTTATTTGGAAACAATTCAAAGGAATTCCATTTTTACACTTCAAACACTACTTTCCCGCATCACTTGCTAATGATCTTTTTAAGACAAGTATTCATTTGTTTTATCTTATATTCATTTCAATGAGTCTTTTCAAGACACTAAATCTTTTGGAAGCCATTGGAGCGAATACTATTTTCGCATTTCAAACACGGCTTTCGCGCATAGCTTGCATATGATTTTTTGAAGGCAAGTACGAATTTGTTTAATCTTAGAGTCATCATCTCAGTGACTCTTCGAAAGTCACTATTTCATTTGAAAGCAATTGAAATGAATTCTATTTTCGCACTTCGAACCCGACATTCATACATAACTTGCAAATGATCATTTAAGGGCAAGTATGCGTTTATTTTATTTGAGATTCATGTCAATGAGTCTTTTGCAAGTCACTAATTTATTTGAAAACAATTCAAAGGAATTCCATTTTTACACTTCAAACACTACTTTCCCGCATAACTTGCTAATGATCTTTTTAAGACAAGTATGCATTTGTTTTATCCTATATTCATTTCAATGAATCTTTTCAAGACACTAAATCTTTTGGAAGCCATTAAAGCGAATACTATTTTTGCATTTCAAACACGACTCTCGCGCATTGCTTGCATATGATTTTTTGAAGGCAAGTATGAATTTGTTTAATCTTAGAGCCATCATCTTAGTGACTCTTTGAAAGTCACTAATTCATTTGAAAGCAATTAAAATGAATTCGATTTTCGCACTTCGAACCCGACATTCGTACATAACTTGCTCATGATCATTTAAGGGCAGGTATGTGTTTGTTTTATTTGAGATTCATGTCAATGTGTCTTTTCAAGTCACTAATTTATTTGAAAACAATTCAAATGAATTCTATTTTTGCACTTCAAACACTGCTTTCCCGCATCACTTGCTAATGATCTTTTTAAGACAAGTATGCATTTGTTTTATCTTATATTCTTTTCAATGAGTGTTTTCAAGACACTAAATCTTTTGGAAGCCATTGGAGCGAATACTATTTTCGCATTTCAAACACGACTTTCGCGCATAGCTTGCATATTATTTTTTGAACGCAAGTATGAATTTGTTTTATTTTAGTGTCATTATCTCAATTACTTTTTGAAAGTCACTATTTCATTTGAAAGCAATTGAAATGAATTCTATTTTCGCACTTCGAACCCGACATTCATACATAACTTGCAAATGATCATTTAAGGGCAAGTATGCGTTTGTTTTATTTGAGATTCATGTCAATGAGTCTTTTGCAAGTCACTAATTTATTTGGAAACAATTCAAAGGAATTCCATTTTTACACTTCAAACACTACTTTCCCGCATCACTTGCTAATGATCTTTTTAAGACAAGTATTCATTTGTTTTATCTTATATTCATTTCAATGAGTCTTTTCAAGACACTAAATCTTTTGGAAGCCATTGGAGCGAATACTATTTTCGCATTTCAAACACGGCTTTCGCGCATAGCTTGCATATGATTTTTTGAAGGCAAGTACGAATTTGTTTAATCTTAGAGTCATCATCTCAGTGACTCTTCGAAAGTCACTAATTCATTTGAAAGCAATTAAAATGAATTCTGTTTTCGCACTTCGAACCCGACATTCGTACATAACTTGCGAATGATCATTTAAGGGCAAGTATGCGTTTGTTTTATTTGAGATTCATGTCAATGAGTCTTTTCAAGTCACTGTTTTATTTGAAAACAATTCAAATGAATTCTATTTTTGCACTTCAAACACTACTTTCCCGCATAACTTGCTAATGATCTTTTTAAGACAAGTATGCATTTGTTTTATCCTATATTCATTTCAATGAGTCTTTTCAAGACACTAAATCTTTTGGAAGCCATTAAAGCGAATACTATTTTTGCATTTCAAACACGACTTTCGCGCATTGCTTGCATATGATTTTTTGAAGGCAAGTATGAATTTGTTTCATCTTAGAGCCATCATCTTAGTGACTCTTTGAAAGTCACTAATTCATTTGAATGCAATTAAAATGAATTCTATTTTCGCACTTCGAACCCGACATTCGTACATAACTTGCAAATGATCATTTAAGGGCAGGTATGTGTTTGTTTTGTTTGAGATTCGTTTCAATCAATCTTTCCAAGTCACTAATTTATTTGAAAACAATTCAAATGAATTCTATTTTTACACTTCAAACACTACTTTCCCGCATAACTTGCTAATGATCTTTTTAAGACAAGTATGCATTTGTTTTATCTTATATTCATTTCAGTGAGTCTTTTCAAGACAATAAATCATTTGGAAGCCATTGTAGCGAATACTATTTTCGCATTTTTAACACGACTTTCGCGCATAGCTTGCATATTATTTTTTGTGCGCAAGTATGAATTTGTTTTATTTTAGTGTCATTATCTCAATTACTTTTTGAAAGTCACTAATTCATTTGAATGCAATTAAAATGAATTCTATTTTCGCACTCCGAACCCGACTTTCGTAAATAACTTGCTCATGATCATTTAAGGGCAGGTATGTGTTTGTTTTATTTGAGATTCATTTCAATCAATCTTTCCAAGTCACTAATTTATTTGAAAACAATTCAAAGGAATTCTAATTTCCACTTCAAACACTACTTTCCCGCATCACTTGCTAATGATCTTTTTAAGACAAGTACGCATTTGTTTTATCTTATATTCATTTCAATGAGTGTTTTCAAGACACTAAATCATTTCAAAGCCATTGGAGCGAATACTATTTTCGCATTTCAAACACAACTTTCGCGCATAGCTTGCATATGATTTTTTGAAGGCAAATATGAATTTGTTTATTCTTAGAGCCCTCATCTCAGTGACTCTTTGAAAGTCACTAATTCATTTGAATGTAATTAAAATGAATTCTATTTTCGCACTCTGAACCCGACTTTCGTAAATAACTTGCTCAGGATCATTTAAGAGCAGGTATGTGTTTGTTTTAGTTGAGATTCATGTCAATGAGTCTTTTCAAGTTACTAATTTATTTGAAAACAATTCAAATGAATTCTATTTTTGCACTTCAAACACTACGTTCCCGTATCACTTGCTAATGATCTTTTGAAGACAAGTATGCATTTGTTTTATCCTATATTCATTTCAATGAGTCTTTTCAAGTCACTCAATCTTTTGAAAGCCATTAAAGCGAATACTATTTTCGCATTTCAAACACGACTTTCGCCCATAGCTTGCATTTGATTTTTTGAAGGCAAGTATGAATTTGTTTAATCTTAGAGACATCATCTCAGTGACTCTTTGAAAGTCACTAATTCATTTGAAAGCAATTAAAATGAATTCTGTTTTCGCACTTCGAACCCGACATTCGTACATAACTTGCGAATGATCATTTAAGGGCAAGTATGCGTTTGTTTAATTTGAGATTCATGTCAATCAGTCTTTTCAAGTCACTAATTTATTTGAAAACAATTCAAATGAATTCTATTTTTACACTTCAAACACTACTTTCCCGCATAACTTGCTAATGATCTTTTTAAGACAAGTATGCATTTGTTTTATCCTATATTCATTTCAATGAGTCTTTTCAAGACACTAAATCTTTTGGAAGCCATTAAAGCGAATACTATTTTTGTATTTCAAACACGACTTTCGCGCATAGCTTGCATATGATTTTTTGAAGGCAAGTATGAATTTGTTTAATCTTAGAGCCATCATCTCAGTGAGTCTTTGAAAGTCACTAATTCATTTGAAAGCAATTAAAATGAATTCTGTTTTCGCACTTCGAACCCGACATTCGTACATACCTTGCGAATGATCATTTAAGGGCAAGTATGCGTTTGTTTTATTTGAGATTCATGTCAATGAGTCTTTTCAAGTCACTAATGCATTTGAAAAAAATTCCAATGAGTTCTATTTTTGCTCTTTAAACACTACTTTCGCGGATCACTTGTTCATGATCTTTTTATGACAAGTATGCATTTGATTTATCTTATATTTATTTCAATGAGTCTTTTTAATACAATAAATCATTTGGAAGCCATTGGAGTGAATACTATTTTCGCATTTGAAACACGACTTTCGCGTATAGCTTGCATATGATTTTTTGAAGGCAAGTACGAATTTGTTTAGTCTTAGAGTCATCATCTCAATGACTCTTTAAAAGTCATTAATTCATTTGAAAGCAATTAAAATGAAATCTATTTTCGCACTTCGAACCCGACTTTCGTACATAACTTGCTAATTATCATTTAAGGGCAGGTATGTGTTTGTTTTATTTGAGATTCATTTCAATCAATCTTTCCAAGTCACTAATTTATTTGAAAACAATTGAAAGGAATTCTAATTTTACACTTCAAACACTACTTTCCCGCATCACTTGCTAATGATCTTTTTAAGACAAGTATGCATTTGTTTTATCTTATATTCATGTCAATGAGTGTTTTCAAGACACTAAATCATTTGGAAGCCATTGGAGCGAATACTATTTTCGCATTTTAAACACGACTTTCGCGCATAGCTCGCATATGATTTTTTGAAGGCAAGTATGAATTTGTTTAATCTTAGAGTCATCATCTCAGTGACTCTTCGAAAGTCACTAATTCATTTGAAAGCAATTAAAATGAATTCTATTTTCGCACTTCGAACCCGACATTCGTACATAACTTGCAAATGATCATTTAAGGGCAGGTATGTGTTTGTTTTATTTAAGATTCATTTCAATCAATCTTTCCAAGTCACTAATTTATTTGAAAACAATTCAAAGGAATTCTAATTTTACACTTCAAACACTACTTTCCCGCATCACTTGCTAATGATCTTTTTAAGACAAGTATGCATTTGTTTTATCTTATATTCATTTCAGTGAGTCTTTTCAAGACACTATATCTTTCGGAAGCCATTGGAGCGAATACTATTTTTGCATTTCAAACACGACTTTCGCGCATAGCTTGCATATGATTTTTTGAAGGCAAGTATGAATTTGTTTAATCTTAGAGTCATCATCTCAGTGACTCTTTAAAAGTCATTAATTCATTTGAAAGCAATTAAAATGAAATCTATTTTCGCACTTCGAACCCGACATGTGTACATAACTTGCTAATTATTATTTAAGGGCAAGTACGCATTTGTTTTATTTGAGATTCATGTCAATGAGTCTTTTCAAGTCACTAATGCATTTGACAAAAATTCAAATGAATTCTATTTTTACACCTTAAACACTACTCTCGTTGATCACTTGTTGATGATCTTTTTAGGACAAGTATGCATTTGATTGATCTTATATTTATTTCAATGAGTCTTTTCAAGACAATAAATCATTTGGAAGCCATTGTAGCGAATACTATTTTCGCATTTCTAACACGACTTTCGCGCATAGCTTGCATATGATTTTTTGAAGGCAAGTACGAATTTGTTTAGTCTTAGAGTCATCATCTCAATGACTCTTTAAAAGTCATTAATTCATTTGAAAGCAATTAAAATGAAATCTATTTTCGCACTTCGAACCCGACTTTCGTACATAACTTGCTAATTATCATTTAAGGGCAGGTATGTGTTTGTTTTATTTGAGATTCATTTCAATCAATCTTTCCAAGTCACTAATTTATTTGAAAACAATTGAAAGGAATTCTAATTTTACACTTCAAACACTACTTTCCCGCATCACTTGCTAATGATCTTTTTAAGACAAGTATGCATTTGTTTTATCTTATATTCATGTCAATGAGTGTTTTCAAGACACTAAATCATTTGGAAGCCATTGGAGTGAATACTATTTTCGCATTTGAAACACGACTTTCGCGCATAGCTTGCATATGATTTTTTGAAGGCAAGTACGAATTTGTTTAGTCTTAGAGTCATCATCTCAATGACTCTTTAAAAGTCATTAATTCATTTGAAAGCAATTAAAATGAAATCTATTTTCGCATTTCGAACCCGACTTTCGTAAATAACTTGCTAATTATCATTTAAGGGCAGGTATGTGTTTGTTTTATTTGAGATTCATTTCAATCAATCTTTCCAAGTCACTAATTTATTTGAAAACAATTGAAAGGACTTCTAATTTTACACTTCAAACACTACTTTCCCGCATCACTTGCTAATGATCTTTTTAAGACAAGTATGCATTTGTTTTATCTTATATTCATTTCAGTGAGTCTTTTCAAGACACTAAATCTTTCGGAAGCCATTGGAGCGAATACTATTTTTGCATTTCAAACACGACTTTCGCGCATAGCTTGCATATGATTTTTTGAAGGCAAGTATGAATTTGTTTAATCTTAGAGTCATCATCTCAGTGACTCTTCGAAAGTCACTAATTCATTTGAAAGCAATTAAAATGAATTCTATTTTCGCACTTCGAACCCGACATTCGTACATAACTTGCAAATGATCTTTTAAGGGCAGGTATGTGTTTGTTTTATTTGAGATTCATTTCAATCAATCTTTCCAAGTCACTAATTTATTTGAAAACAATTCAAAGGAATTCTAATTTTACACTTCAAACACTACTTTCCCGCATCACTTGCTAATGATCTTTTTAAGACAAGTATGCATTTGTTTTATCTTATATTCATTTCAATGAGTGTTTTCAAGACACTAAATCATTTGGAAGCCATTGGAGCGAATACTATTTTTGCATTTCAAACACGACTTTCGCGCATAGCTTGCATATGATTTTTTGAAGGCAAGTATGAATTTGTTTAATCTTAGAGCCATCATCTCAGTGACTCTTTGAAAGTCACTAATTCATTTGAATGCAATTAAAATGAATTCTATTTTCGCACTTCGAACCCGACATTCGTACATAACTTGCAAATGATCATTTAAGGGCAGGTATGTGTTTGTTTTATTTGAGATTCATTTCAATCAATCTTTCCAAGTCACTAATTTATTTGAAAACAATTCAAATGAATTCTATTTTTACACTTCAAACACTACTTTCCCGCATAACTTGCTAATGATCTTTTTAAGACAAGTATGCAATTGTTTTATCTTATATTCATTTCAGTGAGTCTTTTCAAGACAATAAATCATTTGGAAGCCGTTGTAGCGAATACTATTTTCACATTTCTAACACGACTTTCGCGCATAGCTTGCATATTATTTTTTGAGCGCAAGTATGAATTTGTTTTATTTTCGTGTCATTATCTCAATTACTTTTTGAAAGTCACTAATTCATTTGAAAGCAATTAAAATGAATTCTATTTTCGCACTTCCAACCCGACTTTCGTAAATAACTTGCTAATTATCATTTAAGGGCAAGTATGAATTTGTTTTAGTTGAGATTCATGTGAATCAATCTTTCCAAGTCACTAATTTATTTGAAAACAATTCAAAGGAATTCTAATTTTACACTTCAAACACTACTTTCCCGCATCACTTGCTAATCATCTTTTTAAGACAAGTATGCATTTGTTTTATCTTATATTCATTTCAATGAGTCTTTTCAAGACATTAAATCTTTCGGAAGCCATTGGAGCGAATACTATTTTTGCATTTCAAACACGGCTTTCGCGCATAGCTTGAATATGATTTTTTGAAGGCAAGTACGAAATTGTTTAATCTTAGAGTCATCATCTCAATGACTCTTTAAAAGTCATTAATTCATTTGAAAGCAATTAAAATGAAATCTATTTTCGCACTTCGAACCCGACATGTGTACATAACTTGCTAATTATTATTTAAGGGCAAGTACGCATTTGTTTTATTTGAGATTCATGTCAATGAGTCTTTTCAAGTCACTAATGCATTTGACAAAAATTCAAATGAATTCTATTTTTACACCTTAAACACTACTCTCGTTGATCACTTGTTGATGATCTTTTTAAGACAAGTATGCATTTGATTTATCTTATATTTATTTCAATGAGTCTTTTCAAGACAATAAATCATTTGGAAGCCATTGTAGCGAATACTATTTTCGCATTTCTAACACGACTTTCGCGCATAGCTTGCATATTATTTTTTGAACGCAAGTAGGATTTTGTTTAATCTTAGAGCCATCATCTCAGTGACTCTTTGAAAGTCCCTAATTCATTTGAAAGCAATTAAAATGAATTTTGTTTTCGCACTTCGAACCCGACATTCGTACATAACTTGCGAATGATAATTGAAGGGCAAGTATGCGTTTGTTTAATTTGAGATTCATGTCAATCAGTCTTTTCAAGTCACTAATTTATTTGAAAACAATTCAAATGAATTCTATTTTTACACTTCAAACACTACTTTCCCGCATAACTTGCTAATGATCTTTTTAAGACAAGTATGCATTTGTTTTATCCTATATTCATTTCAATGAGTCTTTTCAAGACACTAAATCATTTGGAAGCCATTGGAGCGAATACTATTTTCGCATTTCAAACACGGCTTTCGCGCATAGCTTGAATATGATTTTTTGAAGGCAAATACGAAATTGTTTAATCTTAGAGTCATCCTCTCAATGACTCTTTAAAAGTCATTAATTCATTTGAAAGCAATTAAAATGAAATCTATTTTCGCACTTCGAACCCGACATGTGTACATAACTTGCTAATTATTATTTAAGGGCAAGTACGCATTTGTTTTATTTGAGATTCATGTCAATGAGTCTTTTCAAGTCACTAATGCATTTGACAAAAATTCAAATGAATTCTATTTTTACACCTTAAACACTACTCTCGTTGATCACTTGTTGATGATCTTTTTAAGACAAGTATGCATTTGATTTATCTTATATTTATTTCAATGAGTCTTTTCAAGACAATAAATCATTTGGAAGCCATTGTAGCGAATACTATTTTCGCATTTCTAACACGACTTTCGCGCATAGCTTGCATATTATTTTTTGAACGCAAGTAGGAATTTGTTTTATTTTAGTGTCATTATCTCAATTACTTTTTGAAAGTCACTAATTCTTTTGAAAGCAATTAAAATGAATTCTATTTTCGCACTTCGAACCCGACTTTCGTAAATAACTTGCTAATTATCATTTAAGGGCAAGTATGAATTTGTTTTAGTTGAGATTCATGTCAATGAGTCTTTTCGAGTTACTAATTTATTTGAAAACAATTCAAATGAATTCTATTTTTGCACTTCAAACACTACTTTCCCGCATCACTTGCTAATGATCTTTTTAAGACAAGTATGCATTTGTTTTATCCTATATTTATTTCAATGAGTCTTTTCAAGTCACTCAATCTTTTGAAAGCCATTAAAGCGAATACTATTTTCGCATTTCAAACACGACTTTCGCCCATAGCTTGCATATGATTTTTTGAAGGCAAGTATGAATTTGTTTAATCTTAGAGCCATCATCTCAGTGACTCTTTGAAAGTCACTAATTCATTTGAAAGCAATTAAAATGAATTTTGTTTTCGCACTTCGAACCCGACATTCGTACATAACTTGCGAATGATAATTGAAGGGCAAGTATGCGTTTGTTTAATTTGAGATTCATGTCAATCAGTCTTTTCAAGTCACTAATTTATTTGAAAACAATTCAAATGAATTCTATTTTTACACTTCAAACACTACTTTCCCGCATAACTTGCTAATGATCTTTTTAAGACAAGTATGCATTTGTTTTATCCTATATTCATTTCAATGAGTGTTTTCAAGACACTAAATCATTTGGAAGCCATTGGAGCGAATACTATTTTCGCATTTCAAACACGGCTTTCGCGCATAGCTTGAATATGATTTTTTGAAGGCAAGTACGAAATTGTTTAATCTTAGAGTCATCATCTCAATGACTCTTTAAAAGTCATTAATTAATTTGAAAGCAATTAAAATGAAATCTATTTTCGCACTTCGAACCCGACATTTGTACATAACTTGCTAATTATTATTTAAGGGCAAGTACGCATTTGTTTTATTTGAGATTCATGTCAATGAGTCTTTTCAAGTCACTAATGCATTTGACAAAAATTCAAATGAATTCTATTTTTACACTTTAAACACTACTCTCGTTGATCACTTGTTGATGATCTTTTTAAGACAAGTATGCATTTGATTTATCTTATATTTATTTCAATGAGTCTTTTCAAGACAATAAATCATTTGGAAGCCATTGTAGCGAATACTATTTTCGCATTTCTAACACGACTTTCGCGCATAGCTTGCATATTATTTTTTGAACGCAAGTAGGAATTTGTTTTATTTTAGTGTCATTATCTCAATTACTTTTTGAAAGTCACTAATTCTTTTGAAAGCAATTAAAATGAATTCTATTTTCGCACTTCGAACCCGACTTTCGTAAATAACTTGCTAATTATCATTTAAGGGCAAGTATGAATTTGTTTTAGTTGAGATTCATGTCAATGAGTCTTTTCGAGTTACTAATTTATTTGAAAACAATTCAAATGAATTCTATTTTTGCACTTCAAACACTACTTTCCCGCATCACTTGCTAATGATCTTTTTAAGACAAGTATGCATTTGTTTTTATCTTATATTCATTTCAGTGAGTCTTTTCAAGACACTAAATCTTTTGGAAGCCATTAGAGCGAATACTATTTTTGCATTTCAAACACGACTTTCGCGCATAGCTTGCATATGATTTTTTGAAGGCAAGTATGAATTTGTTTAATCTTAGAGTCATCATCTCAGTGACTCTTCGAAAGTCGCTAATCGATTTGAAAGCAATTAAAATGAATTCTATTTTCGCACTTCGAACCCGACATTCGTACATAACTTGCAAATGATCATTTCAGGGCAGGTATGTGTTTGTTTTATTTGAGATTCATTTCAATCAGTCTTTCCAAGTCACTAATTTATTTTGAAAACAATTCAAAGGAATTCTAATTTTACACTTCAAACACTACTTTCCCGCATCACTTGCTAATGATCTTTTTAAGACAAGTATGCATTTGTTTTATCTTATATTCATTTCAATGAGTGTTTTCAAGACACTAAATCATTTGGAAGCCATTGGAGCGAATACTATTTTCGCATTTCAAACACGACTTTCGCGCATAGCTTGCATATGATTTTTTGAAGGCAAGTATGAATTTGTTTAATCTTAGAGCCATCGTCTCAGTGACTCTTCGAAAGTCACTAATTCATTTGAAAGCAATTAAAATGAATTCTATTTTCATACTTCGAACCCGACATTCGTACATAACTTGCGAATGATCATTTAAGGGCAAGTATGCGTTTGTTTTATTTGAGATTCATGTCAATCAGTCTTTTCAAGTCACTAATTTATTTGAAAACAATTCAAATGAATTCTATTTTTACACATCAAACACTACTTTCCCGCATAACATGCTAATGATTTTTTTAAGACTAGTATGCATTTGTTTTATCCTATATTCATTTCAATGAGTCTTTTCAAGACACTAAATCTTTTGGAAGCCATTAAAGCGAGTACTATTTTTGCATTTCAAACACGACTTTCGCGCATAGCTTGCATATGATTTTTTGAAGGCAAGTATGAATTTGTTTGATCTTAGAGCCATCATCTCAGTGAATCTTTGAAAGTCACTAATTCATTTGAAAGCAATTAAAATGAATTCTATTTTCGCACTTCGAACCCGACATTCGTACATAACTTGCGAATGATCATTTAAGGGCAAGTATGCATTTGTTTTATTTGAGATTCATGTCAATCAGTCTTTTCAAGTCACTAATTTATTTGAAAACAATTCAAATGAATTCTATTTTTACACATAAAACACTACTTTCCCGCATAACATGCTAATGATCTTTTTAAGACAAGTATGCATTTGATTTATCTTATATTTGTTTCAACGAGTCTTTTCAAGATAATAAATCATTTGGAAGCCATTGGAGCGAATACTGTTTTTGCATTTCAAACACGACTTTCGCACATAGGTTGCATATGATTTTTTGAAGGCAAGTATGAATTTGTTTAATCTTAGAGCCATCGTCTCAGTGACTCTTCGAAAGTCACTAATTCATTTGAAAGCAATTAAAATGAATTCTATTTTCATACTTCGAACCCGACATTCGTACATAACTTGCGAATGATCATTTAAGGGCAAGTATGCGTTTGTTTTATTTTAGATTCATGTCAATCAGTCTTTTCAAGTCACTAATTTATTTGAAAACAATTCAAATGAATTCTATTTTTACACATAAAACACTACTTTCCCGCATAACATGCTAATGATCTTTTTAAGACTAGTATGCATTTGTTTTATCCTATATTCATTTCAATGAGTCTTTTCAAGACACTAAATCTTTTGGAAGCCATTAAAGCGAATACTATTTTTGCATTTCAAACACGACTTTCGCACATAGGTTGCATATGATTTTTTGAAGGCAAGTATGAATTTGTTTAATCTTAGAGTCATCATCTCAGTGACTCTTCGAAAGTCACTAATCGATTTGAAAGCAATTAAAATGAATTCTATTTTCGCACTTCGAACCCGACATTCGTACCTAACTTGCAAATGATCATTTCAGGGCAGGTATGTGTTTGTTTTATTTGAGATTCATTTCAATCAGTCTTTCCAAGTCACTAATTTATTTCGAAAACAATTCAAAGGAATTCTAATTTTACACTTCAAACACTACTTTCCCGCATCACTTGCTAATCATCTTTTTAAGACAAGTATGCAATTGATTTATCTTATATTTATTTCCATGAGTCTTTTCAAGACAATAACTCATTTGGAAGCCACTGTAGCGAATACTATTTTCGCATTTCTAACACGACTTTCGCGCATAGCTTGCATATTATTTTTTGAACGCAAGTATGAATTTGTTTTATTTTAGTGTCATTATCTCAATTACTTTTTGAAAGGCACTAATTCATTTGAAAGCAATTAAAATGAATTCTATTTTCGCACTTTGAACCCGACTTCGTAAATAACTTGCTAATTATCATTTAAGGGCAAGTTTGAATTTGTTTTAGTTGAGATTCATGTCAATGAGTCTTTTCGAGTTACTAATTTATTTGAAAACAATTCAGATGAATTCTATTTTTGCACTTCAAACACTACTTTCCCGCATCACTTGCTAATGATCTTTTTAAGACAAGTATGCATTTGTTTTATCTTATATTCATTTCAGTGAGTCTTTTGAAGACACTAAATCTTTTGGAAGCCATTGGAGCGAATACTTTTTTTGCATTTCAACCACGACTTTCGCGCATAGCTTGCATATGATTTTTTGAAGGCAAGTATGAATTTGTTTAATCTTAGAGCCATCATCTGAGTGACTCTTCGAAAGTCACTAATTCATTTGAAAGCAATTAAAATGAATTCTATTTTCGCACTTCGAACCCGACTTTCGTAAATAACTTGCTAATTATCATTTAAGGGCAAGTATGAATTTGTTTTAGTCAAGATTCATGTCAATGAGTCTTTTCGAGTTACTAATTTATTTGAAAACAATTCAATTGAATTCTATTTTTGCACTTCAAACACTACTTTCCCGCATCACTTGCTAATGATCTTTTTAAGACAAGTATGCATTTGTTTTATCTTATATTCATTTCAATGAGTCTTTTCAAGACACTAAATCTTTTGGAAGCCATTAAAGTGAATACTATTTTTGGATTTCAAACACGCCTTTCGCGCATAGCTTGCATATGATTTTTTGAAGGCAAGTATAAATCTGTTTAATCTTAGAGTCATCATCTCAGTGACTCTTCGAATGTAACTAATTCATTTGAAAGCAATTAAAATGAATTCTATTTTCGCACTTCGAACCCGACTTCGTAAATAACTTGCTAATTATCATTTAAGGGCAAGTATGAATTCATTTTAGTTGAGATTCATGTCAATGAGTCTTTTCGAGTCACTAATTTATTTGAAAACAATTCAATTGAATTCTATTTTTGCACTTCAAACACTACTTTCCCGCATCACTTGCTAATGATCTTTTTAAGGCAAGTATGCATTTCTTTTATCTTATATTCATTTCAGTGAGTCTTTTCAAGACACTAAATCTTCTGGAAGCCATTGGAGCGAATACTATTTTTGCATTTCAAACACGACTTTCGAACATAGCTTGCATATGATTTTTTGAAGGCAAGTATGAATTTGTTAAATCTTAGAGTCATCATCTCAGTGACTCTTCGAAAGTCACTAATTCATTTGAAAGCAATTAAAATGAAGTCTATTTTCGCACTTCGAACCCGACATTCGTAAATAACTTGCTAATTATCATTTAAGGGCAAGTATGAATTTGTTTTAGTGGAGATTCATGTCAATGAGTCTTTTCGAGTTACTAATTTATTTGAAAACAATTCAAATGAATTCAATTTTTACACTTCAAACACTACTTTCCCTCATAACTTGCTAATTATCTCTTTTAAGACAAGTATGCATTTGTTTTATCCTATATTCATTTCAATGAGTCGTTTCAAGACACTAAATCTTTTGGAAGCCATTAAAGCGAATACTATTTTTGCATTTCAAACACGACTTTCGCGCATAGCTTGCATATGATTTTTTGAAGGCAAGTATGAATTTGTTTAATCTTAGAGCCATAATCTCAGTGACTCTTTGAAAGTCACTAATTCATTTGAAAACAATTAAAATGAATTCTGTTTTCGCACTTCGAACCCGACATTCGTACATAACTTGCGAATGATCATTTAAGGGCAAGTATGGATTTGTTTTAGTTGAGATTCATGTCAATGAGTCTTTTCAAGTCACTAATTTATTTGAAAACAATTCAAATGAATTCTATTTTTGCACTTCAAACACTACTTTCCCGCATCACTTGCTAATGATCTTTTTAAGACAAGTATGCATTTGTTTTATCTTATATTCATTTCAATGAGTTTTTTCAAGACACTAAATCTTTTGGAAGCCATTGGAGCGAATACTATTTTTGCATTTCGAACACGACTTTCGCACATAGCTTGCATATGATTTTTTGAAGGCAAGTATGAATTTGTTTAATCTTAGAGCCATCATCTCAGTGACTCTTCGAAAGTCACTAATTCATTTGAAAGCAATTAAAATGAATTCTATTTTCGCACTTCGAACCCGACATTCGTAAATAACTTGCGAATGATCATTTAAGGGCAAGTATGGATTTGTTTTAGTTGAGATTCATGTCAATGTGTCGTTTCAAGTCACTAATTTATTTGAAAACAATTCAAATGAATTCTATTTTTGCACTTCAAACACTACTTTCCCGCATCACTTCCTAATGATCTTTTTAAGACAAGTATGCATTTGTTTTATCTTATATTCATTTCAATGTGTCTTTTCAAGACACTAAATCATTTGGAAGCCATTGGAGCGAATACTATTTTCGCATTTCAAACACGGCTTTCGCCCATAGCTTGCATATGATTTTTTGAAGGCAAGTACGAATTTGTTTAATCTTAGAGTCACCATCTCAATGACTCTTTGAAAGTCACTAATTCATTTGAAAGCAATTAAAATGAAATCTATTTTCGCACTTCGAACCCGACATTCGTACATAACTTGCTAATTATCATTTAAGGGCAAGTACGCATTTGTTTTAGTTGAGATTCATATCAATGAGTCTTTTCAAGTCACTAATTTATCTGAAAACAATTCAAATGAATTTCATTTTTGCACTTCAAACACTACTTTCCCGCATCACTTCCTAATGATCTTTTTAAGACAAGTATGCATTTGTTTTACCTTATATTCATTTCAATGAGTGTTTTCAAGACAATAAATCATTTGGAAGCCATTGGAGCGAATACTATTTTCGCATTTCAAACACGGCTTTCGCCCATAGCTTGCATATGATTTTTTGAAGGCAAGTATGAATTTGTTTAATCTTAGAGCCATCATCTCAGTGACTCTTTGAAAGTCACTAATTCATTTGAAAGCAATTAAAATGAAATCTATTTTCGCACTTCGAACCCGACATTCGTACATAACTTTCTAATTATCATTTAAGGGCAAGTACGCATTTGTTTTAGTTGAGATTCATATCAATGAGTCTTTTCAAGTCACTAATTTATTTGAAAACAATTCAAATGAATTCTATTTTTGCACTTCAAACACTACTTTCCCGCATCACTTCCTAATGATCTTTTTAAGACAAGTATGCATTTGTTTTATCTTATATTCATTTCAGTGAGTCTTTTTAAGACACTAAATCTTTTGGAAGCCATTAGAGCGAATACTATTTTTGCATTTCAAACACGACTTTCGCACATAGGTTGCATATGATTTTTTGAAGGCAAGTATGAATTTGTTTAATCTTAGAGTCATCATCTCAGTGACTCTTCGAAAGTCACTAATTCATTTGAAAGCAATTAAAATGAATTCTATTTTCGCACTTCGAACCCGACATTCGTACATAACTTTCTAATTATCATTTAAGGGCAAGTACGCATTTGTTTTAGTTGAGATTCATATCAATGAGTCTTTTCAAGTCACTAATTTATCTGAAAACAATTCAAATGAATTTGATTTTTGCACTTCAAACACTACTTTCCCGCATCACTTCCTACTGATCTTTTTAAGACAAGTATGCATTTGTTTTACCTTATATTCATTTCAATGAGTGTTTTCAAGACACTAAATCATTTGGAAGCCATTGGAGCGAATACTATTTTCGCATTTCAAACACGGCTTTCGCCCATAGCTTGCATATGATTTTTTGAGGGCAAGTATGAATTTGTCTAATCTTAGAGCCATCATCTCAGTGACTCTTTTTGAAAGTCACTAATTCATTTGAAAGCAATTAAAATGAAATCTATTTTCGCACTTCGAACCCGACATTCGTACATAACTTTCTAATTATCATTTAAGGGCAAGTACGCATTTGTTTTAGTTGAGATTCATATCAATGAGTCTTTTCAAGTCACTAATTTATCTGAAAACAATTGAAATGAATTCTATTTTTGCACTTCAAACACTACTTTCCCGCATCACTTCCTAATGATCTTTTTAAGACAAGTATGCATTTGTTTTATCTTATATTCATTTCAGTGAGTCTTTTTAAGACACTAAATCTTTTGGAAGCCATTAGAGCGAATACTATTTTTGCATTTCAAACACGACTTTCGCACATAGGTTGCATATGATTTTTTGAAGGCAAGTATGAATTTGTTTAATCTTAGAGTCATCATCTCAGTGACTCTTCGAAAGTCACTAATTCATTTGAAAGCAATTAAAATGAATTCTATTTTCGCACTTCGAACCCGACTTTCGTAAATAACTTGCTAATTATCATTTAAGGGCAAGTATGAATTTGCTTTAGTTGAGATTCATGTCAATGAGTCTTTTCGAGTTACTAATTTATTTGAAAACAATTCAATTGAATTCTATTTTTGCACTTCAAACACTACTTTCCCGCATCACTTGCTAATGATCTTTTTAAGACAAGTATGGATTTCTTTTATCTTATATTCATTTCAGTGAGTCTTTTCAGGACACTAAATCTTTTGGAAGCCATTGGAGCGAATACTATTTTTGCATTTCAAACACGACTTTCGCGCTAAGCTTGCATATGATTTTTTGAAGGCAAGTATGAATTTGTTTAATCTTAGAGCCATCATCTCAGTGACTCTTCGAAAGTCACTAATTCATTTGAAAGCAATTAAAATGAATTCTATTTTCGCACTTCGAACCCGACTTTCGTAAATAACTTGCTAATTATCATTTAAGGGCAAGTATGAATTTGTTTTAGTTGAGATTCATGTCAATGAGTCTTTTCGAGTTACTAATTTATTTGGAAAGAATTCAATTGAATTCTATTTTTGGACTTCAAACACTACTTTCCCGCATCACTTGCTAATGATCTTTTTAAGACAAATATGCATTTGTTTTATCTTATATTCATTTCAATGAGTTTTTTCCAGACACTAAATCATTTGGAAGCCATTGGAGCGAATACAATTTTCGCATTTCAAACACGACTTTCGCGCATAGCTTGCATATGATTTTTTGAAGGCAAGTATGAATTTGTTTAATCTTAGAGCCATCATCTCAGTGACTCTTTAAAAGTCACTAATTCAGTTGAAAGCAATTAAAATGAATTCTGTTTTCGCACTTTGAACCCGACATTCGTACATAACTTGCGAATGATCATTTAAGGGCAAGTATGCGTTTGTTTTATTTGAGATTCATGTCAATCAGTCTTTTCAAGTCACTAATTTATTTGAAAACAATTCAAATGAATTCAATTTTTACGCTTCAAACACTACTTTCCCGCATAACTTGCTAATTATCTTTTTAAGACAAGTATGCATTTGTTTTATCCTATATTCATTTCAATGAGTCTTTTCAAGACACGAAATCTTTCGGAAGCCATTAAAGCGAATACTATTTTTGCATTTCAAACCCGACTTTCGCGCATAGCTTGCATATGATTTTTTGAAGGCAAGTATGAATTTGTTTAATATTAGAGCCATCATCTCAGTGACTCTTTGAAAGTCACTAATTCATTTGAAAGCAATTTAAATGAATTCTGTTTTCACACTTCGAACCCGACATTCGTACATAACTTGCGAATGATCATTTAAGGGCAAGTATGCGTTTGTTTTAGTTGAGATTCATGTCAATGAGTCTTTTCAAGTCACTAATTTATCTGAAAACAATTCAAATGAATTCTATTTTTGCACTTCAAACACTACTTTCCCGCATCACTTCCTAATGATCTTTTTAAGACACGTATGCATTTGTTTTATCTTATATTCATTTCAATGTGTCTTTTCAAGACACTAAATCATTTGGAAGCCATTGGAGCGAATACTATTTTCGCATTTCAAACACGGCTTTCGCCCATAGCTTGCATATGATTTTTTGAAGGCAAGTATGAATTTGTTTAATCTTAGAGTCATCATCTCAATGACTCTTCGAAAGTCATTAATTCATTTGAAAGCAATTAAAATGAAATCTATTTTCGCACTTCGAACCCGACATTCGTACATAACTTGCTAATTATCATTTAAGGGCAAGTACGCATTTGTTTTAGTTGAGATTCATATCAATGAGTCTTTTCAAGTCACTAATTTATCTGAAAACAATTCAAATGAATTCTATTTTTGCACTTCCAACACTACTTTCCCACATCACTTCCTAATGATCTTTTTAAGACAAGTATGCATTTGTTTTATCTTATATTCATTTCAATGAGTGTTTTCAAGACACTAAATCATTTGGAAGCCATTGGAGCGAATACTATTTTCGCATTTCAGACACGGCTTTCGCCCATAGATTGCATATGATTTTTTGAAGGCAAGTATGAATTTGTTTAATCTTAGAGCCATCATCTCAGTGACTCTTTGAAAGTCACTAATTCATTTGAAAGCATTTAAAATGAATTCTGTTTTCGCACTTCGAACCCGACATTCGTACATAACTTGCGAATGATCATTTAAGGGCAAGTATGGATTTGTTTTAGTTGAGATTCATGTCAATGAGTCTTTTCAAGTCACTAATTTATTTGAAAACAATTCAAATGAATTCTATTTTTGCACTTCAAACACTACTTTCCCGCATCACTTCCTAATGATCTTTTTAAGACAAGTATGCATTTGTTTTATCTTATATTCATTTCAATGTGTCTTTACAAGACACTAAATCATTTGGAAGCCATTGGAGCGAATACTATTTTCTCATTTCAAACACGGCTTTCGCCCATAGCTTGCATATGATTTTTTGAAGGCAAGTACGAATTTGTTTAATCTTAGAGTCATCATCTCAATGACTCTTTGAAAGTCATTAATTCATTTGAAAGCAATTAAAATGAAATCTATTTTCGCACTTCGAACCCTACTTTCGTACATAACTTGCTAATGATCATTTAAGGGCAAGTATGCGTTTGTTTTATTTGAGATTCATGTCAATGAGTCTTTTCAAGTCACTAATGCATTTGAAAAAAATTCAAATGAATTCTATTTTTACACTTTAAACACTACTTTCCTGGATCACTTGTTGATGATCTTTTTAAGACAAGTATGCATTCGATTTATCTTATATTTATTTCAATGAGTCTTTTCAAGCCAATAAATCATTTGGAAGCCATTGTAGCGAATACTATTTTCGCATTTCTAACACGACTTTCGTGCATAGCTTGCATATTATTTTTTGAACGCAAGTATGAATTTGTTTTATTTTAGTGTCATTATCTCAATTACTTTTTGAAAGTCACTAATTCATTTGAAAGCAATTAAAATGAATTCTATTTTCGCACTTCGAACCCGACTTTCGTAAATAACTTGCTAATTATTATTTAAGGGCAAGTAAAAATTTTTTTAGTTGAGATTCATGTCAATGAGTCTTTTCGAGTTACTAATTTATTTGAAAACAATTCAAATGAATTCTATTTTTGCACGTCAAACACTACTTTCCCGCATCACTTGCTAATGATCTTTTTAAGACAAGTATGCATTTGTTTTATCTTATATTCATTTCAGTGAGTCTTTTCGTGACACTAAATCTTTTGGAAGCCATTGGAGCGAATACTATTTTTGCATTTCAAACACGACTTTCGCGCATCGCTTGCATATGATTTTTTGAAGGCAAGTATGAATTTGTTTAATCTTAGAGTCATCATCTCAGTGACTCTTCGAAAGTCACTAATTCATTTGAGAGCAATTAAAATGAAATCTATTTTCGCACTTCGTACCCGATATCCGTACATAACTTGCTAATTATCATTTAAGGGCAAGTACGCATTTGTTTTATTTGAGATTCATGTCAATGAGTCTTTTCAAGTCACTAATTTATCTGAAAACAATTCAAATGAATTCTATTTTTGCACTTCAAACACTACTTTCCCGCATCACTTGCTAATGATCTTTTTAAGACAAGTATGCATTTGTTTTATCTTATATTCATTTCAATGAGTTTTTTCAACACACTAAATCATTTGGAAGCCATTGGAGCGAATACAATTTTCGCATTTCAAACACGACTTTCGCGCATAGCTTGCATATGATTTTTTGAAGGCAAGTATGAATTTGTTTAATCTTAGAGCCATCATCTCAGTGACTCTTTGAAAGTCACTAATTCAGTTGAAAGCAATTAAAATGAATTCTGTTTTCGCACTTTGAACCCGACATTCGTACATAACTTGCGAATGATCATTTAAGGGCAAGTATGCGTTTGTTTTATTTGAGATTCATGTCAATCAGTCTTTTCAAGTCACTAATTTATTTGAAAACAATTCAAATGAATTCAAATTTTACACTTCAAACACTACTTTCGTGGATCACTTATTGATGATCTTTTTAAGACAAGTATGCATTCGATTTATCTTATATTTATTTCAATGAGTCTTTTCAAGACAATAAATCATTTGGAAGCCATTGTAGCGAATACTATTTTCGAATTTCTAACACGACTTTCGCGCATAGCTTGCATATTATTTTTTGAACGCAAGTATGAATTTTTTTATTCTAGTGTCATTATCTCAATTACTTTTTGAAAGTCACTAATTCATTTGAAAGCAATTAAAATGAATTCTGTTTTCGCAGTTCGAACCCGACATTCGTACATAACTTGCGAATGATCATTTAAGGGCAAGTATGGATTTGTTTTAGTTGAGATTCATGTCAATGAGTCTTTTCAAGTCACTAATTTATTTGAAAAGAATTCAAATGAATTCTATTTTTGCACTTCAAACACTACTTTCCCGCATCACTTGCTAATCATCTTTTTAAGACAAGTATGCATTTGTTTTATCTTATATTCATTTAATGTGCCTTTTCAAGACACGAAATCATTTGGAAGCCATTGGAGCGAATACTATTTTCGCATTTCAAACACGGCTTTCGCCCATAGCTTGCATATGATTTTTTGAAGGCAAGTACGAATTTGTTTAATCTTAGAGTCATCATCTCAATGACTCTTTGAAAGTCATTAATTCATTTGAAAGCAATTAAAATGAAATCTATTTTCGCACTTCGAACCCGACATTCGTACAAAACTTGCTAATTATCATTTAAGGGCAAGTACGCATTTGTTTTAGTTGAGATTCATATCAATGAGTCTTTTCAAGTCACTAATTTATTTGATAACAATTCAAAGGAATTCTAATTTTACACTTCAAAAACTACTTTCCCGCATCACTTGCTAATGATCTATTTTAAGACAAGTATGCATTTGTTTTATCCTATATTCATTTCAATGAGTCTTTTCAAGACACTAAATCTTTTGGAAGCCATTAAAGCGAATACTATTTTTGCATTTCAAACACGACTTTCGCGCATAGCTTGCATATGATTTTTTGAAGGCAAGTATGAATTTGTTTAATCATAGAGCCATCATCTCAGTGACTCTTTGGAAGTCACTAATTTATTTGAAAGCAATTCAAATGAATTCTGTTTTCGCACTTCGAACCCGACATTCGTACATAACTTGCGAATGATCATTTAAGGGCAAGTATGCGTTTGTTTTAGTTGAGATTCATGTCTATGAGTCTTTTCGAGTCACTAATTTGTCTGAAAACAATTCAAATGAATTCTATTTTTGCACTTCAAACACTACTTTCCCGCATCACTTCCTAATGATCTTTTTAAGACAAGTATGCATTTGTTTTATCTTATATTCATTTCAATGTGTCTTTTCAAGACACTAAATCATTTGGAAGCCATTGGAGCGAATACTATTTTCGCATTTCAAACACGGCTTTCGCCCATAGCTTGCATATGATTTTTTGAAGGCAAGTACGAATTTGTTTAATCTTAGAGTCATCATCTCAATGACTCTTTCAAAGTCATTAATTCATTTGAAAGCAATTAAAATGAAATCTATTTTCGCACTTCGAACCCGACATTCGTACAAAACTTGCTAATTATCATTTAAGGGCAAGTACGCATTTGTTTTAGTTGAGATTCATATCAATGAGTCTTTTCAAGTCACTAATTTATTTGAAAACACTTCAAATGAATTCTAATTTTACACTTCAAACACTACTTTCCCGCATCACTTGCTGATGATCTTTTTAAGACAAGTATGCATTTGATTTATCTTATATTTATGTCAATGAGTCTTTTCAAGACAATACATCATTTGGAAGCCATTGGAGCGAATACTATTTTCGCATTTCTAACACGACTTTCGCGCATAGCTTGCATATTATTTTTTGAACGCAAGTATGAATTTGTTTTATTTTAGTGTCATTATCTCAATTACTTTTTGAAAGTCACTAATTCATTTGAAAGCAATTAAAATGAATTCTATTTTCGCATTTCGAACCCGACTTTCGTAAATAACTTGCTAATTATCATTTAAGGGCAAGTATGAATTTATTTTAGTTGAGATTCATGTCAATCAGTCTTTTCGAGTTACTAATTTATTTGAAAACAATTCAAATGAATTCTATTTTTACACTTCAAACACTACTTTCCCGCATCACTTGCTAATGATCTTTTTAAGACAAGTATGCATTTGTTTTATCCTATATTCATTTCAATGTGTCTTTTCAAGAAACTAAATCATTTGGAAGCCATTGGAGCGAATACTATTTTCGCATTTCAAACACGACTTTCGCGCATAGCCTGCATATGATTTTTTGAAGGCAAGTATGAATTTGTTTAATCTTAGAGCCATCATCTCAGTGACTCTCTGAAAGTCACTAATTCATTTGGAAGCAATTAAAATGAATTCTGTTTTCGCACTTCGAACCCGACATTCGTACATAACTTGCGAATGATCATTTAAGGGCAAGTATGCGTTTGTTTTAGTTGAGATTCATGTCAATGAGTCTTTTCAAGTCACTTATTTATCTGAAAAGAATTCAAATGAATTCTATTTTTGCACTTCAAAAACTACTTTCCCGCATCACTTCCTAATGATCTTTTTAAGACAAGTATGCATTTGTTTTATCTTATATTCATTTCAATGAGTATTTTCAAGACACTAAATCATTTGGAAGCCATTGGAGCGAATACTATTTTCGCATTTCAAACACGGCTTTCGCCCATAGCTTGCATATGATTTTTTGAAGGCAAGTATGAATTTGTTTTATTTTAGTGTCATTATCTCAGTGACTCTTTGAAAGTCACTAATTCATTTGAAAGCAATTAAAATGAATTCTGTTTTCGCACTTCGAACACGACTTTCGTACATAACTTGCTAATTATCATTTAAGGGCAAGTACGCATTTGTTTTAGTTGAGATTCATATCAATGAGTCTTTTCAAGTCACTAATTTATCTGAAAACAATTCAAATGAATTCTATTTTTGCACTTCAAACACTACTTTCCCGCATCACTTCCTAATGATCGTTTTAAGACAAGTATGGATTTGTTTTATCTTATATTCATTTCAATGAGTGTTTTCAAGACACTAAATCATTTGTAAGCCATGGGAGCGAATACAGTTTTCGCATTTCAAACACGGCTTTCGCCCATAGCTTGCATATGATTTTTTGAAGGCAAGTATGAATTTGTTTAATCTTAGAGCCATCATCTCAGTGACTCTTTGAAAGTCACTAATTCATTTGAAAGCAATTAAAATGAATTCTGTTTTCGCACTTCGAACCCGACATTCGTACATAACTTGTGAAAGATCATTTAAGGGCAAGTATGTGTTTGTTTTAGTTGAGATTCATGTCAATGAGTCTTTTCAAGTCACTAATTTATCTGAAAACAATTCAAAAGAATTCTATTTTTGCACCTCAAACACTACTTTCCCGCATCACTTCCTAATGATCTTTTTAAGACAAGTATGCATTTGTTTTATCTTATATTCATTTCAATGAGTGTTTTCAAGACACTAAATCATTTGGAAGCCATTGGAGCGAATACTATTTTCGCATTTCAAACACGGCTTTCGCCCATAGCTTGCATATGATTTTTTGAAGGCAAGTATGAATTTGTTTAATCTTAGAGCCATCATCTCAGGGACTCTTTGAAAGTAACTAATTCATTTGAAAGCAATTAAAATGAATTCTGTTTTCGCAGTTCGAACCCAACATTCGTACATAACTTGCGAATGATCATTTAAGGGCAAGTATGCGTTTGTTTTACTTGAGATTCATGTCAATAAGTCTATTCAAGTCACTAATTTATTTGAAAACAATTCAAATGAATTCTATTTTTACACTTCAAACACTACTTTCCCGCATAACTTGCTAATGATCTTTTTAAGACAAGTATGCATTTGTTTTATCCTATATTCATTTCAATGAGTCTTTTCAAGACACGAAATCTTTTGGAAGCCATTAAAGCGAATACTATTTTTGCATTTCAAACACGACTTTCGCGAATAGCTTGCATATGATTTTTTGAAGGCAACTATGAATTTGTTTAATCTTAGAGCCATCATCTCAGTGACTCTTCGAAAGTCAATAATTCATTTGAAAGCAATTAAAAGGAATTTTGTTTTCGCACTTCGAACCCGACATTCGTACATAACTTGCGAATGATCATTTAAGGGCAAGTATGGAGTTGTTTTAGTTGAGATTCATGTCAATGAGTCTTTTCAAGTCACTAATTTATTTGAAAACAATTCAAATGAATTCTATTTTTGCACTTCAAACACTACTTTCCCGCATCACTTCCTAATGATCTTTTTAAGACAAGTATGCATTTGTTTTATCTTATATTCATTTCAATGTGTCTTTTCAAGACACTAAATCATTTGGAAGACATTGGAGCGAATACTATTTTCTCATTTCAAACACGGCTTTCGCCCATAGCTTGCATATGATTTTTTGAAGGCAAGTATGAATTTGTTTAATCTTAGAGTCATCATCTCAATGACTCTTTGAAAGTCACTAATTCATTTGAAAGCAATTAAAACGACTTCTATTTTCGCATTTCTAATGATCATTTAACTTGCTATATAACTTGCTAATGATCATTTAAGGGCAAGTACGCATTTGTTTTATTGGAGATTCATGTCAATGAGTCTTTTCAAGTCACTAATGCATTTGAAAAAAATTCAAATGAATTCTATTTTTACACTTTAAACACTGCTTTCGTGGATCACTTGTTGATGATCTTTTTAAGACAAGTATGCATTCGATTTATCTTATATTTATTTCAATGAGTCTTTTCAAGACAATAAATCATTTGGAAGCCATTGTAGCGAATACTATTTTCGCATTTCTAACACGACTTTCGCGCATAGCTTGCATATTATTTTTTGAACGCAAGTATGAATTTGTTTTATTTTAGTGTCATTATCTCAATTACTTTTTGAAAGTCACTAATTCATTTGAAAGCAATTAAAATGAATTCTATTTTCGCACTTCGAACCCGACTTTCGTAAATAAATTGCTAATTATCATTTAAGGGCAAGTATGAATTTGTTTTAGTTGAGATTCATATCAATGAGTCTTTTCAAGTCACTAATTTATCTGAAAACAATTCAAATGAATTCTATTTTTGCACTTCAAACACTACTTTCCCGCATCACTTCCTAATGATCTTTTTAAGACAAGTATGCATTTGTTTTATCTTATATTCATTTCAATGAGTGTTTTCAAGACACTAAATCATTTGTAAGCCATTGGAGCGAATACAGTTTTCGCATTTCAAACACGGCTTTCGCCCATAGCTTGCATATGATTTTTTGAAGGCAAGTATGAATTTGTTTAATCTTAGAGCCATCATCTCAGTGACTCTTTGAAAGTCACTAATTCATTTGAAAGCAATTAAAATGAATTCTGTTTTCGCAGTCTGAACCCGACATTCGTACATAACTTGCGAATGATCATTTCAGGGCAAGTATGCATTTGTTTTAGTTGAGATTCATGTCAATGAGTCTTTTCAAGTCACTAATTTATCTGAAAACAATTCAAATGAATTCTATTTTTGAACTTCAAACACTACTTTCCCGCATCACTTCCTAATGATCTTTCTAAGACAAGTATGCATTTGCTTTATCTTATATTCATTTCAATGTGTCTTTTCAAGACACTAAATCATTTGGAAGCCATTGGAGCGAATACTATTTTCGCATTTCAAACACGACTTTCGTGCATAGCTTGCATATGATCTTTTGAAGGCAAGTATGAATTTGTTTAATCTTAGAGCCATCATCTCAGTGACTCTTTGAAAGTCACTAATTCATTTGAAAGCAATTAAAATGAATTCTGTTTTCGCACTTCGAACCCGACATTCGTACATAACTTGCGAATGATCATTTAAGGGCAAGTATGCGTTTGTTTTATCTGAGATTCGTGTCAATCAGTCTTTTCAAGTCACTAATTTATTTGAAAACAATTCAAATGAATTCAATTTTGACACTTCAAACACTACTTTCCCGCATAACTTGCTAATTATCTTTTTAAGACAAGTATGCATTTGTTTTATCCTATATACATTTCAATGAGTCTTTTCAAGACACTAAATCTTTTGGAAGCCATTAAAGCGAATACTATTTTTGCATTTGAAACACGACTTTCGGGCATAGCTTGCATATGATTTTTTGAAGGCAAGTATGAATTTGTTTAATCTTAGAGCCATCATCTCACTGACTCTTTGAAAGTCAATAATTCATTTGAAAGCAATTAAAATGAATTCTGTTTTCGCACTTCGAACCCGACATTCGTACATAACTTGTGAATGATCATTTAAGGGCAAGTATGCGTTTGTTTTAGTTGAGATTCATGTCAATGAGTCTTTTCAAGTCACTAATTTATCTGAAAACAATTCAAATGAATTCTATTTTTGCACTTCAAACACTACTTTCCCGCATCACTTCCTAATGATCTTTTGAAGACAAGTATGCATTTGCTTTATCTTATATTCATTTCAATGTGTCTTTTCAAGACACTAAATCATTTGGAAGCCACTGGAGCGAATACTATTTTCGCATTTCAAACACGGCTTTTGCCCATAGCTTGCATATGATTTTTTGAAGGCAAGTACGAATTTGTTTAGTTTTAGAGTCATCATCTCGATGACTCTTTGAAAGTCATTAATTCATTTGAAAGCAATTAAAATGAATTCTGTATTCGCACTTCGAACCCGACATTCGTACATAACTTGCGAATGATCATTCAAGGGCAAGTATGCGTTTGTTTTATCTGAGATTCGTGTCAATCAGTCTTTTCAAGTCACTAATTTATTTGAAAACAATTCAAATGAATTCAATTTTGACACTTCAAACACTACTTTCCCGCATAACTTGCTAATTATCTTTTTAAGACAAGTATGCATTTGTTTTATCCTATATTCATTTCAATGAGTCTTTTCAAGACACTAAATCTTTTGGAAGCCATTAAAGCGAATACTATTTTTGCATTTGAAACACGACTTTCGGGCATAGCTTGCATATGATTTTTTGAAGGCAAGTATGAATTTGTTTAATCTTAGAGCCATCATCTCACTGACTCTTTGAAAGTCATTAATTCATTTGAAAGCAATTAAAATGAAATCTATTTTCGCACTTCGTAGCCGACATCCGTACATAACTTGCTAATTATCATTTAAGGGCAAGTACGCATTTGTTTTATTTGAGATTCATGTCAATGAGTCTTTTCAAGTCACTAATGCATTTGAAAAAAATTCAAATGAATTCAATTTTTACACTTTAAACAATACTTTCGTGGATCACTTGTTGATGATCTTTTTAAGTCAAGTATGCATTTGATTTATCTTATATTTATTTCAATGAGCCTTTTCAAGACAATAAATGATTTGGAAGCCATTGTAGCGAATACTATTTTCGCATTTCTAACACGACTTTCGCGCATAGCTTGCATATTATTTTTTGAACGCAAGTATGAATTTGTTTTATTTTAGTGTCATTATCTCAATTAGTTTTTGAAAGTCACTAATTCATTTGAAAGCAATTAAAATGAATTCTATTTTCGCACTTCGAACCCGACTATCGTAAATAACCTGCTAATTATCATTTAAGGG
Organism: Coriaria nepalensis; assembly: GCA_027186245.1. NCBI lineage: Eukaryota > Viridiplantae > Streptophyta > Magnoliopsida > Cucurbitales > Coriariaceae > Coriaria > Coriaria nepalensis. The sequence continues at coordinate 20,699,117 of CP114481.1, forward strand.
CAAGTATGAATTTATTTTAGTTGAGATTCATGTCAATGAGTCTTTTCGAGTTACTAATTTATTTGAAGACAATTCAAATGAATTCTATTTTTGCACTTCAAACACTACTTTCCCGCATCACTTGCTAATGATCTTTTTAAGACAAGTACGCATTTGTTTTATCTTATATTCATTTCAATGTGTCTTTTCAAGACACTAAATCATTTGGAAGCCATTGGAGCGAATACTATTTTCGCATTTCAAACACGGCTTTCGCGCATAGCTTGAATATGATTTTTTGGAGGCAAGTACAAATTTGTTTAGTCTTAGAGTCATCATCTCAATGACTCTTTAAAAGTCATTAATTCATTTGAAAGCAATTAAAATGAAATCTATTTTCGCACTTCGTAGCCGACATCCGTACATAACTTGCTAATTATCATTTAAGGGCAAGTACGCATTTGTTTTATTTGAGATTCATGTCAATGAGTCTTTTCAAGTCACTAATGCATTTGAAAAAAATTCAAATGAATTCTATTTTTACACTTTAAACATTACTTTCGTGGATCACTTGTTGATGATCTTTTTAAGTCAAGTATGCATTTGATTTATCTTATATTTATTTCAATGAGCCTTTTCAAGATAATAAATGATTTGGAAGCCATTGTAGCGAATACTATTTTCGCATTTCTAACACGACTTTCGCGCATAGCTTGCATATTATTTTTTGAACGCAAGTATGAATTTGTTTTATTTTAGTGTCATTATCTCAATTACTTTTTGAAAGTCACTAATTCATTTGAAAGCAATTAAAATGAATTCTATTTTCGCACTTCGAACCCGACTATCGTAAATAACCTGCTAATTATCATTTAAGGGCAAGTATGAATTTGTTTTAGTTGAGATTCATGTCAATGAGTCTTTTCGAGTTGCTAATTTATTTGAAAACAATTCAAATGAATTCTATTTTTGCACTTCAAACACTACTTTCCCGCATCACTTGCTAATGATCTTTTTAAGACAAGTATGCATTTGTTTTATCTTATATTCATTTCAATGAGTGTTTTCAAGACACTAAATCATTTGGAAGCCACTGGAGCGAATACTATTTTCGCATTTCAAACATGACTTTCGCGCATAGCTTGAATATGATTTTTTGAAGGCAAGTACAAATTTGTTTAATCTTAGAGTCATCATCTCAATGACTCTTTAAAAGTCATTAATTCATTTGAAAGCAATTAAAATGAATTCTGTTTTCGCACTTCGAACCCGACATACGTACATAACTTGCGAATGATCATTTAAGGGCAAGTACGGATTTGTTTTAGTTGAGATTCAAGTCAATGAGTCTTTTCAAGTCACTAATGCATTTGAAAAAAATTCAAATGAATTCTATTTTTACACTTTAAACACTACTTTCGTGGATCACTTGTTGATGATCTTTTTAAGACAAGTATGCATTTGCTTTATCTTATATTTATTTCAATGAGTCTTATCAAGACAATAAATTATTTGGAAGCCATGGGAGCGAATACTCTTTTCGCATTTCAAACACAACTTTCGCGCATAGCTTGCATATGATTTTTTGAAGGCAAGTACGAATTTGTTTAATCTTAGAGCCATCATCTCAGTGACTCTTTGAAAGTCACTAATTCATTTGAAAGCAATTAAAATGAATTCTGTTTTCGCAGTTCGAACCCGACATACGTACATAACTTGCGAATGATCATTTAAGGGCAAATATGGATTTGTTTTAGTTGAGATTCATGTCAATGAGTCTTTTCAAGTCACTAATTTATTTGAAAACAATTCAAATGAATTCTATTTTTGCACTTCAAACACTATTTTCCCGCATCACCAGCTAATGATCTTTTTAAGACAAGTATGCATTTGTTTTATCTTATATTCATTTCATTGAGTCTTTTCAAGACACTAAATCTTTTGGAAGCCATTGGAGCGAATACTATTTTTGCATTTCAAACACGACTTTCGCGCATAGCTTGCGTATGATTTTTTGAAGGCAAGTATGAATTTGTTTAATCTTAGAGTCATCATCTCAGTGACTCTTCGAAAGTCACTAATTCATTTGAAAGCAATTAAAATGAATTCTATTTTCGCACTTCGAACGCGACATTCGTACATCACTTGCAAATGATCATTTAAGGGCAGGTATGTGTTTGTTTTATTTGAGATTCATTTCAATCAGTCTTTCCAAGTCACTAATTTATTTGAAAACAATTCAAAGGAATTCTAATTTTACACTTCAAACACTACTTTCCCGCATCACTTGCCAATCATCTTTTTAAGACAAGTATGCATTTGTTTTATCTTATATTCATTTCAATGAGTGTTTTCAAGACACTAAATCATTTGGAAGCCATTGGAGCGAATACTATTTTCGCATTTCAAACACGACTTTCGCGCATAGCTTGCATTTGATGTTTTGAAGGCAAGTATGAATTTGTTTAATCTTAGAGCCATCATCTCAGTGACTCTTTGAAAGTCACTAATTCATTTGAAAGCAATTAAAATGAATTTTGTTTTCGCACTTCGTACCCGACATTCGTACATAACTTGCGAATGATCATTTAAGGGGAAGTATGCGTTTGTTTTATTTGAGATTCATGTCAATCAGTCTTTTCAAGTCACTAATTTATTTGAAACAATTCAAATGAATTCTATTTTTATACATCAAACACTACTTTCCCGCATAACTTGCTAATGATCTTTTTAAGAAAAGTATGCATTTGTTTTATCCTATATTCATTTCAATGAGTCTTTTCAAGATACTAAATCTTTTGGAAGCCATTGGAGCGAATACTATTTTTGCATTTCAAACACGACTTTCGCGGATATCTTGCATATGATTTTTTGAAGGCAAGTATGAATTTGTTTAATCTTAGAGCCATTATCTCAGTGACTCTTTGAAAGTCACTAATTCATTTGAAAGCAATTAAAATGAATTCTATTTTCACACTTCGAACCCGACTTTCGTATATGACTTGCTAATTATCATTTAAGGGCAAGTATGAATTTGTTTTAGTTGAGATTCATGTCAATGAGTCTTTTCGAGTTACTAATTTATTTGAAAACAATTCAATTGAATTCTATTTTTTCACTTCAAACACTACTTTCCTGCATCGCCTGCTAATGATCTTTTTAAGACAAGTATGCATTTGTTTTATCTTATATTCATTTCTGTGAGTCTTTTCAAGACACTAAATCTTTTGGAAGCCATTGGAGCGAATCCTATTTGTGCATTTGAAACACGACTTTCGCGCATAGCTTGCATATGATTTTTTGAAGGCAAGTATGAATTTGTTTAATCTTAGAGCCATCATCTCAGTGACTCTTTGAAAGTCACTAATTCATTTGAAAGCAATTAAAATGAATTCTGTTTTCGCAGTTCGAACCCGACATTCGTACATAACTTGCGAATGATCATTTAAGGGCAAGTATTGATTTGTTTTAGTTGAGATTCATGTCAATGAGTCTTTGCAAGTCACTAATTTATTTGAAAACAATTCAAATGAATTCTATTTTTGCACTTCAAACACTACTTTCCCGCATCACTTGCTAATGATCTTTTTAAGACAAGTATGCATTTGTTTTATCTTATATTCATTTCAGTGAGTCTTTTCAAGACACGAAATCTTTTGGAAGCCGTTGGAGCGAATACTATTTTTGCATTTCAAACCCGACTTTCGCGCATAGCTTGCATATGATTTTTTGAAGGCAAGTATGAATTTGTTTAATCTTCGAGTCATCATCTCAGTGACTCTTCGAAAGTCACAAATTCATTTGGAAGCAATTAAAATGAATTCTATTTTCGCACTTCGAACCCGACTTTCGAAAATAACTTGCTAATTATCATTTAAGGGCAAGTATGAATTTGTTTTAGTTGAGATTCATGTCAATGAGTCTTTTCGAGTTACTAATTTATTTGAAAACAATTCAATTGAATTCTATTTTTTCACTTCAAACACTACTTTCCCGCATCACTTGCTAATGATCTTTTTAAGACAAGTATGCATTTGTTTTATCTTATATTCATTTCAATAAGTCTTTTCAAGACAATAAATCATTTGGAAGCAATTTGAGCGAATACTATTTTCGCATTTGAAACACGACTATCGCGCAAAGCTTGCATATGACTTTTTGAAGGCAAGTATAAATTTGTTTAATCTTAGAGTCATCATCTCAATGACTCTTTGAAAGTCACTATTTTCGCACTTCAAACCTGACTTTTGTACATAACTTGCAAATGATCATTTAAGGGCAAGTATGCATTTGTTTTATTTGAGATTCATGTCAATGAGTCTTTTCAAGTCACTAATGCATTTGAAAAAAATTCAAATGAATTCTATTTTTACACTTTAAACACTACTTTCGCGGGTCACTTGTTGATGATCTTTCTAAGACAAGTATGCATTCGATTTATCTTATATTCATGTCAATGAGACTTTTCAAAATAATAAATCATTTGGAAGCCATTCGCATTTTAAACACGACTATCGCGCATAGCTTGCATATGATTTTTTGATGGCAAGTTTGAATTTGTTTAATCTTAGAGTCATCATCTCAATGACTCATTGAAACTCACTAATTCATTTGAACACAATTAAAATGAATTCTATTTTCGCACTTCGAACCCGACTTTCTGACATAACTTGCTAATGATCATTTAAGGGGCAAGTATGCATTTGTTTTATTTGAGATTCATGTCAATGAGTCTTTTCAAGTCACTAATTTATTTGAAAACAATTCAAATGAATTCTATTTTTACACTTCAAACACTACTTTCCCGCATCACTTGCTAATGATCTTTTTAAGACAAGTATGCATTTGTTTTATCTTATATTCATTTCAATGAGTCTTTTCAAGGCAATAAATCATTTGGAAGCCATTGGAGCGAATACTATTTTCGCATTTCAAACACGACTTTCGTGCATAGCTTGCGTATGATTTTCTGAAAGCAAGTATGAATTTGTTTAATCTTAGAGTCATCTTCTGAATGACTCTTTGAAAGTCACTAATTCTTTTGAACACAATTAAAATGAATTCCATTTTCGCACTTCGAACCCGACTTTCGTACATAACTTGCTAATGATCATTTAAGGGCAAGTATGCGTTTGTTTTATTTGAGATTCATGTCAATGAGTCTTTTCAAGTCACTAATGCATTTGAAAAAAATTCAAATGAATTCTATTTTTACACTTTAAACACTACTTTCGCGGATCACTTGCTGATGATCATTTTAAGACAAGTATGCATTTGTTTTATCTTATATTGATTTCAATGAGTCTTTTCAAGACACTAAATCTTTTAGAAGCCATTGGAGGGAATATTATTTTCGCATTTCAAACACGACTTTCGCACATAGCTTGCATATGATTTTTTGAAGGCAAGTATGAATTTGTTTAGTCTTAGAGTCATCATCTCAATGACTCTTTGAAAGTCACTATTTCATTTGAATGCAATTAAAATGAATTCTATTTTCGCACTTCGAACCCGACATTTGTACATAACTTGTGAATGATCACTTAAGGGCAAGTATGCATTTGTTTTATTTGAGATTCATGTCAATGAGTCTTTTCAAGTCACTAATACATTTGAGAAAAATTCAAATGAATTCTATTTTTACACTTTAAACACTACTTTCCCGCATCACTTGCTAATGATCTTTTTAAGACAAGTATGCATTTGGTTTATCTTATATTCATTTCAATGAGTCTTTTCAAGACACTAAATCTTTTTGAAGCCATTGGAGGGAATACTATTTTCGCATTTCAAACACAACTTTCGCACATAGCTTGCATATGATTTTTTGAAGGCAAGTATAAATTTGTTTAATCTTAGAGTCATCATCTCAATGACTCATTGAAAGTCACTATTTCATTTGAATGCAATTAAAAGGAATTCTATTTTCGCACTTCGAACCCGACATTTGTACATAACTTGCGAATGATCATTTAAGGGCAAGTATGCATTTGTTTTATTTGAGATTCATGTCAATGAGTCTTTTCAAGTCACTAATGCATTTGAAAAAAATTCAAATGAATTCTATTTTTACACTTTAAACACTACTTTCGTGGATCACTTGCTGATGAACATTTTAAGACAAGTATGCATTTGTTTTATCTTATATTCATTTCAATGAGTCTTTTCAAGACACTAAATCTTTTGGAAGCCATTGGAGGGAATACTATTTTCGCATTTCAAACACGACTTTTGCGCATTGCTTGCGTATGAATTTTTGAAGGCAAGTATGAATTTGTTTAATCTTAGAGTCATCATCTCAATGACTCATCGAAAGTCACTAATTCATTTGAATACAATTAAAATGAATTCTATTTTCGCACTTCGAACCCGAGATTTGTACATAACTTGCGAATGATCATTTAAGGGCAAGTATGTGTTTGTTTTATTTGATATTCATGTCAATGAGTCTTTTCAAGTCACTAATGCATTTGAAAAAAATTCAAATGAATTCTATTTTTACACTTTAAACACTACTTTCGCAGATCACTTGCGGATTATCTTTTTCAGACAAGTATGCATTTGTTTTATCTTATATTCATTTCAATGAGTCTTTTCAAGACAATAAACTATTTGGAAGCCATTGGAGCGAATACTATTTTTGCATTTCAAACACGACTATTGCGCATAGCTTGCATATGATTTTTTGAAGGCAAGTATGAATTTGTTTAATCTTAGAGTCATCATCTCAATGACTCATTGGAAGTCACTAATTCATTTGAACACAATTAAAATGAATTCTATTTTCGCACTTCGAACCCGACTCTCGGACATAACTTGCTAATGATCATTTAAGGGCAAGTGTGCATTTGTTTTATTTGAGATTCATGTCAATGAGTCTTTTCAAGTCACTAATTTATTTGAAAACAATTCAAATGAATTCTATTTTTACACTTCAAACACTACTTTCCCTCTTCACTTGCTAATGATCTTTTTAAGACAGGTATGCATTTGTTTTATCGTATATTCATTTCAATGAGTCTTTTCAAGACGCTAAATCTTTTGGAAGCCATTGGAGCGAATACTATTTTCGCATTTCAAACACGACTTTTGCGCATTGCTTGCGTATGAATTTTTGAAAGCAAGTATGAATTTGTTTAATCTTAGAGTCATCATCTGAATGACGCTTTGAAAGTCACTAATTCTTTTGAACACAATTAAAATGAATTCCATTTTCGCACTTCGAACCCGACTTTCGTACATAACTTGCTAATGATCATTTAAGGGCAAGTATGCGTTTGTTTTATTTGAGATTCATGTCAATGAGTCTTTTCAAGTCACTAATTTATTTCAAAACAATTCAAATGAATTCTATTTTTACACTTCAAACACTACTTTCGCGGGTCACTTGTTGATGATCTTTCTATGACAAGTATGCATTTGATTTATCTTATATTCATGTCAATGAGACTTTTCAAAATAATAAATCATTTGGAAGCCATTCGCATTTTAAACACGACTATCGCGCATAGTTTGCGTATGATTTTTTGAAGGAAAGTATGAATTTGTTTAATCTTAGAGTCATCATCTCAATGACTCTTTGAAACTCACTAATTCATTTGAAAGCAATTAAAATGAATTCTATTTTCACACTTCGAACTCGACATTCGTACATAACTTGCGAATGGTCATTTAAGGGCAAGTATGCGTTTTTTTTATTTGAGATTCATGTCAATGAGTCTTTTCAAGTCACTAATGCAATTGAAAAAAATTCAAATGAATTTTATTTTTACACTTTAAACACTACTTTCGTGGATCACTTGCTGAGTATCTTTTTAAGACAAGTATGCATTTGTTTTATCTTATATTCATTTGAATGAGTCTTTTCAAGACAATAAATCATTTGGAAGCCATTGGAGTGAAGACTATTTTTGCATTTCAAACACGACTTTCGCGCATTGCTTGCGTATGATTTTTTGAAAGCAAGTATGAATTTGTTTAATCTTAGAGTCATCATCTCAATGACTCTTTGAAAGTCACTAATTCTTTTGAACACAATTAAAATGAATTCTATTTTCGCACTTCAAACCTGACTTTCGTACATAACTTGCTAATGATCATTTAAGGGCAAGTATGCATTTGTTTTATTGGAGATTCATGTCAATGAGTCTTTTCAAGTCACTAATGCATTTGAAAAAAATTCCAACGAATTCTATTTTCACACTTTAAACACTACTTTCGCGAATCACTTGCTGATTATCTTTTTAAGACAAGTACGCATTTGTTTTATCTTATATTCATTTCAATGAGTCTTTTCAAGACAATAAACCATTTGAAAGCCATTGGAGCGAATACTATTTTCGCATTTCAAATACGATTTTCGCACATAGCTTGCACATGATTTTTTGAAGGCAAGTATGAATTTGTTTAATCTTAGAGTCATCATCTCAGTGACTCTTTGAAAATCACTCATTCCTTTGAAAGCAATTAAAATGAATTCTATTTTCGCACTTCGAACCCGACTTTTGGACATAACTTGCTAATGATCATTTAAGGGCAAGTGTGCATTTGTTTTATTTGAGATTCATGTCAATGAATCTTTTCAAGTCACTCATGCATTTGAAAAAAATTCAAATGAATTCTATTTTTACACTTTAAACAATACTTTTGCGGATCACTTGCTGATTATCTTTTTAAGACAAGTATGCATTTTTTTATGTTAAATTCATTTGAATGAGTCTTTTCAAGACAATAAATCATTTGGAAGCCATTGGAGCGAAGACTATTTTTGCATTTCAAACACGACTTTCGCGCATTGCTTGCGTATGATTTTTTGAAAGCAAGTATGAATTTGTTTAATCTTAGAGTCATCATCTCAATGACTCTTTGAAAGTCACTAATTCTTTTGAACACAATTAAAATGAATTCTATTTTCGCACTTCAAACCTGACTTTCGTACATAACTTGCTAATGATCATTTAAGGGCAAGTATGCATTTGTTTTATTTGAGATTCATGTCAATGAGTCTTTTCAAGTCACTAATGCATTTGAAAAAAATTCAAATGAATTCTATTTTTAACTTTAAACACTACTTTCGCGGGTCACTTATTGATGATCTTTCTAAGACAAGTATGGATTTGATTTATCTTATATTCATGTCAATGAGACTTTTCAAAATAATAAATCATTTGGAAGCCATTCGCATTTTAAACACACTATCGCGCATAGTTTGCATATGATTTTTTGAAGGCAAGTATGAATTTGTTTAATCTTAGAGTCATGATCTCAATGACTCTTTGAAAGTCACTAATTCATTTGAAAGCAATTAAAATGAATTCTATTTTCACACTTCGAACTCGACATTCGTACATAACTTGCGAATGATCATTTAAGGGCAACTATGCGTTTGTTTTATTTGAGATTCATGTCAATGAGTCTTTTCAAGTCACTCATGCATTTGAAAAAAATTCAAATGAATTCTATTTTTACACTTTAAACAATACTTTTGCGGATCACTTGCTGATTATCTTTTTAAGACAAGTATGCATTTTTTTATGTTAAATTCATTTGAATGAGTCTTTTCAAGACAATAAATCATTTGGAAGCCATTGGAGCGAAGACTATTTTCGCATTTCAAACACGACTTTCGCGCATTGCTTGCGTATGATTTTTTGAAGGCAAGTATAAATTTGTTTAATCTTTGAGTCATCATCTCAATGACTCGTTGAAAGTCACTAATTCTTTTGAACACAATTAAAATGAATTCTATTTTCGCACTTCGAACCCGACTTTCGTACATAACTTGCTAATGATCATTTAAGGGCAAGTATGCATTTGTTTTATTTGAGATTCATGTCAATGAGTCTTTTCAAGTCACTAATGCATTTGAAAAAAATTCCAACGAATTCTATTTTCACACTTTAAACACTACTTTCGCGAATCACTTGCTGATTATCTTTTTAAGACAAGTACGCATTTGTTTTATCTTATATTCATTTCAATGAGTCTTTTCAAGACAATAAACCATTTGAAAGCCATTGGAGCGAATACTATTTTCGCATTTCAAATACGATTTTCGCACATAGCTTGCACATGATTTTTTGAAGGCAAGTATGAATTTGTTTAATCTTAGAGTCATCATCTCAGTGACTCTTTGAAAATCACTCATTCCTTTGAAAGCAATTAAAATGAATTCTATTTTCGCACTTCGAACCCGACTTTTGGACATAACTTGCTAATGATCATTTAAGGGCAAGTGTGCATTTGTTTTATTTGAGATTCATGTCAATGAATCTTTTCAAGTCACTAATTTATTTGAAAACAATTCAAATGAATTCTATTTTTACACTTCAAACACTACTTTCCCGCATCACTTGCTAATGATCTTTTTAAGACAAGTATGCATTTGTTTTATCTTATATTCATTTCAACGAGTCTTTTCAAGACAATAAATCATTTAGAAGCCATTGGAGCGAATACTATTTTCACATTTCAAACCCGACTTTTGCACATAGCTTGCATATGATTTTTTGAAGGCAAGTATGAATTTGTTTAATCTTAGAGTCATCATCTCAATGACTCTTTGAAAGGCACTAATTGATTTGAACACAGTTAAAATGAATTCTATTTTCGCACTTCGAACCCGACATTCGTACATAAGTTGCGAATGATCATTTAAGGGCAAGTATGCGTTTGTTTTATTTGAGAGTCATGTCAATGAGTCTTTTCAAGTCACTAATTTATTTGAAAACAATTCAAATAAATTCTATTTTTACACTTCAAACACTACTTTCCCGCATCACTTGCTAATGATCTTTTTAAGACCAGTATGAATTTGTTTTATCGTATATTCATTTGAATCAGTCTTTTCAAGACAATAAACCATTTGGAAGCCATTGGAGCGAATACTATTTTCGCATTTCAAATACGACTTTCGCACATAGCTTGCACATGATTTTTTGAAGGCAAATATGAATTTGTTTAATCTTAGAGTCATCATCTCAGTGACTCTTTGAAAATCACTAATTCATTTGAAAGCAATTAAAATGAATTCTATTTTCGCACTTCGAACCCGACTTTTGGACATAACTTGCTAATGATCATTTAAGGGCAAGTGTGCATTTGTTTTATTTGAGATTCATGTCAATGAATCTTTTCAAGTCACTAATTTATTTGAAAACAATTCAAATGAATTCTATTTTTACACTTCAAACACTACTCTCCCGCATCACTTGCTAATGATCTTTTTAAGACAAGTATGCATTTGTTTTATCTTATATTCATTTCAACGAGTCTTTTCAAGACAATAAATCATTTAGAAGCCATTGGAGCGAATACTATTTTCACATTTCAAACCCGACTTTTGCACATAGCTTGCATATGATTTTTTGAAGGCAAGTATGAATTTGTTTAATCTTAGAGTCATCATCTCAATGACTCTTTGAAAGGCACTAATTGATTTGAACACAGTTAAAATGAATTCTATTTTCGCACTTCGAACCCGACATTCGTACATAAGTTGCGAATGATCATTTAAGGGCAAGTATGCGTTTGTTTTAGTTGAGATTCATGTCAATGAGTCTTTTCAAGTCATTAATTTATTTGAAAACAATTCAAATAAATTCTATTTTCGCACTTCGAACCCGACTTTCGTACATAACTTGCTAACGATTATTTAAGGGCAAGTATGCGTTTGTTTTATTTGAGATTCATGTTAATGAGTCTTTTGAAGACAATAAATCATTTAGAAGCCATTGGAGCGAATACTATTTTCGCATTTCAAACACGACTTTCGCGCATAGCTTGTCTATGATTTTTTGAAGGCAAGTATGAATTTGTTTAATCTTAGAGTCATCATCTCAATGGCTCATTCAAAGTCACTAATTCATTTGAATGCAATTAAAATGAATTCTGTTTTCACACTTCGAACCCGACTTTCGTACTTAACTTGCTAATGATCATTTAAGGGCAAGTATGCGTTTGTTTTATTTGAGATTCATGTCAATGAGTCTTTTCAAGTCACTAATTTATTTGAAAACAATTCAAATAAATTCTATTTTTACACTCCAAACATTACTGTCCCGCATCACTTGCTAAATATCTTTTTAAGACAAGTATGCATTTGTTTTATCTTATATTCATTTGAATGAGTCTTTTCAAGACAATAAATCATTTGGAAGGAATTGGAGCGAATACTATTTTCGCATTCCAAACACGACTTTCGCGCATAGCTTGCATCTGATTTTTTGAAGGCAAGTATGAATTTGTTTAATCTTAGAGTCATCATCTCAGTGACTCTTTCAAAGTCACTAATTCATTTGAAAGCAATTAAAATAAATTCTATTTTTGCACTTCGAACCCAACTTTTGGACATAACTTGCTAATGATCATTTAAGGGCAAGTGTGCATTTGTTTTACTTGAGATTCATGTCAATGAGTCTTTTCAAGTCACTAATTTATTTGAAAACAATTCAAATGAATTCTATTTTTACACTTCAAACACTACTTTCCCGCATCACTTGCTAATGATCTTTTTAAGACAAGTATGCATTTGTTTTATCCTATATTTTTTTCAATGAATCTTTTCAAGGCAATAAATCATTTGGATGCCATTGGAGCGAATAATATTTTCGCAATTCAAACACGACTTTCGTGCAAAGCTTGCGTATGATTTTTTGAAAGCAAATATGAATTTGTTTAATCTTAGAGTCATCATCTGAATGACTCTTTGAAAGTCACTAATTCTTTTGAACACAATTAAAATGGATTCCATTTTCGCACTTCGAACCCGACTTTCGTACATAACTTGCTAATGATCATTGAAGGGCAAGTATGTGTTTGTTTTATTTGAGATTCATGTCAATGAGTCTTTTCAAGTCAGTAATGCATTCGAAAAAAATTCAAATGAATTCTATTTTTACACCTTAAACACTACTTTCGCGGATCACTTGCTGATGATCATTTTAAGACAAGTATGCATTTGTTTTATCTTATATTCATTTCAATGAGTCTTTTCAAGACACTAAATCTTTTGGAAGCCATTGGAGCGAATACTATTTTCGCATTTCAAACACGACTATCGCGCATAGCTTGCATATGATTTTTTGAAGGCAAGTATTCATGTCAAGGAGTTTTTTCAAGCCACTAATGCATTTGAAAAAAATTCAAATGAATTCTATTTTTACACTTTAAACACTACTTTCGCGGATCACTTGCTGATTATCTTTTTAAGACAAGTATGCATTTGTTTTATCTTATATTCATTTCAATGAGTCTTTTCAAGACAATAAATCATTTAGAAGCCATTGGAGCGAATACTATTTTCGCAATTCAAACACGACTTTCGCGCATAGCTTGCATATCATTTTTTGAAAGCAAGTACGAATTTGTTTAATCTTAGAGTCATCATCTCAGTGAATCTTTGAAAGTCACGAATTCATTTGAAAGCAATTAAAATGAATTCTATTTTCGCACTTCGAACCCGACATTCGTACATAACTTGCAAATGATCATTTAAGGGCAAGTATGCGTTTGTTTTATTTGAGATTCATGTCAATGTGTCTTTTCAAGTCACTAATTTATTTGAAAACAATTCAAATGAATTCTATTTTTACACTTCAAACACTACTTTCCCGCATCACTTGGTAATGATCTTTTTAAGATAAATATGCATTTGTTTTATGTTATATTCATTTCAATGAGTCTTTTCGAGACACTAAATATTTTGGAAGCCACTGGAGCGAATACTATTTTCGCATTTCAAACACGACTATCGCACATAAATTGCATATGATTTTTTGAAGGCAAGTATGAATTTGTTTAACCTTAGAGTCATCATCTCAATGACTCATTGAAAGTCACTAATTCATTTGAATGGAATTAAAATGAATTCTGTTTTCGCACTTCGAACCCGACTTTCGTACATAACTTGCTAATGATCATTTAAGGGCAAGTATGCATTTGTTTTATTTAAGATTCATGTCAATGAGTCTTTTCAAGTCACTAATGCATTTGAAAAAAATTAAAATGAATTCTATTTTTACACTTTAAACACTACTTTCGCGGATCACTGGTTGATGATCTTTTTAAGACAAGTATGCATTTGATTTATCTTATATTTATTTCAATGAGACTTATCAAGACAATAAATCATTTAGAAGCCATTGGAGAGAATACTATTTTCGCGTTTCAAACTCAACTTTCGCGCATAGCTTGCATATTATTTTTTGAACGAAAGTATGAATTTGTTTTATTTTAGAGTCATTATCTCAATGACTTTTTGAAAGTCACTAATTCATTTGAAAGCAATTAAAATGAATTCTATTTTCGCACTTCGAACCCGACTTTCGTACATAACTTGCTAATGATCATTTAAGGGCAAGTATGGATTTGTTTTTGTTGAGATTCATGTCAATGACTCTTTTCAAGTCACTAATTTATTTGAAAACAATTCAAATAAATTCTATTTTTGCACTACAAACACTACTTTCCCGCATCACTTGCTAATGATCTTTTAAAGACCAGTATGCATTTGTTTTATCTTATATTCATTTCAATGAGTCTTTTCAAGACAATAAATCATTTGGAAGCCATTGGAGCGAATACTATTTTCGCATTTCAAACACGACTTTCGCGCATAGCTTGCATATGATTTTTTGAAAGCAAGTATGAATTTGTTTTATTTTAGTGTCATTATCTCAATTACTTTTTGAAAGTCACTAATTCATTTGAAAGCAATTAAAATGAATTCTATTTTCGCACTTCGAACTCGACATTCGTACATAACTTGCGAATGATCATTTAAGGGCAAGTATGCGTTTGTTTTATTTGAGATTCATCTCAATGACTCTTTAAAAGTCACTAATTCTTTTGAAAACAATTAAAATGAATTCTATTTTCGCACTTCGAACCCGACTTTCGTACATAACTTGCTAATGATCATTTAAGGGCAAGTATGCGTTTGTTTTATTTGAGATTCATGTCAATGAGTCTTTTGAAGACAATAAATCATTTGGAAGCCATTGGAGCGAATACTATTTTCGCATTTCAAACACGACTTTCGCGCATAGCTTGCATATGATTTTTTGAAAGCAAGTATGAATTTGTTTAACCTTAGAGTCATCATCTCAATGACTCATTGAATGTCACTAATTCATTTGAATGGAATTAAAAGGAATTCTATTTTCGCACTTCGAACCCGACATTCGTACATAACTTGCAAATGATCAATTAAGGGCAAGTATGCGTTTGTTTTATATGAGATTCATGTCAATGAGTCTTTTCAAGTCACTAATTTAGTTGAAAACAATTCAAATGAATTCTATTTTTACACTTCAAACACTACTTTCCCGCATCACTTGGTAATGATCTTTTTAAGACAATTACGCATTTCTTTTATCTTATATTCATTTCAATGAGTCTTTTCAAGACACTAAATATTTTGGAAGCCATTGGAGCGAATACTATTTTCGCATTTCAAACACGAATTTCGCGCAAAGCTTGCGTATGATTTTTTGAAAGCAAGTATGAATTTGTTTAATCTTAGAGTCATCATCTCAGTAACTCTTTGAAAGTCACTAATTCATTTGAACGCAATTAAAATGAATTCGATTTTCGCACTTCGAACATGACTTTCGTACATAACTTGCTAATTATCATTTAAGGGCAAGTATGCATTTGTTTTATTTGAGATTCATGTCAATGACTCTTTTCAAGTCACTAATGCATTTGAAAAAAATTCAATTGAATTCTATTTTTACACTTTGAACACTACTTTCGCGGATCACTTGTTGATGATCTTTTTAGGACAAGTATGCATTTGATTTATCTTATATTTATTTCAATGAGTCTTATCAAGACAATAAATTATTTGGAAGCCATGGGAGCGAATACTATTTTCGCATTTCAAACACAACTTTCGCGCATAGCTTGCATATTATTTTTTGAATGCAAGTATGAATTTGTTTTATTTTAGAGTCAGTATCTCAATGACTTTTTGAAAGTCACTAATTCATTTGAAAGCAATTAAAATGAATTCTATTTTCGCACTTCGAACCCGACTTTCATACATAGCTTGCTAATGATCATTTAAGGGCAAGTATGGATTTGTTTTAGTTGAGATTCATGTCAATGAGTCTTTTCAAGTTACTAATTTATTTGAAAACAATTCAAATAAATTCTATTTTTGCACTTCAAACACTACTTTCCCGCATCACTTGCTAATGATCTTTTTAAGACCAGTATGCATTTGTTTTATCTTATATTCATTTCAATGAGTCTTTTCAAGAAAATAAATCGTTTGGAAGCCATTGGAGCGAATACTATTTTCGCATTTCAGACACGACTTTCGCGCATAGCTTGCATATGATTTTTTGAAAGCAAGTACGAATTTTTTTAATCTTAGAGTCATCATCTTAATGACTCCTTGAAAGTCACTAATTCATTTGAAAGCAATTAAAATCAATTCTATATTCGCACTTCGAACCTGACTTTCGTTCATAACTTGCTAATGATGATTTAAGGGTAAGTATGCATTTGTTTTATTTGAGATTCATGTCAATGAGTCTTTTCAAGTCACTAATGCATTTGAAAAAAAATCAAATGAATTCTATTCTTACACTTTAAACACTACTTTCGCGGATCACTTGTTGATGATCTTTTTAACACAAGTATGCAATTGATTTATCTTATATTTATATCAATGAGTCTTTTCAAGAGAATAAATCATTTGGAAGCCATTGGAGCGAATACTATTTTCGCATTTCAAACACGGCTTTCGCTCATAGCTTGCATATGATTTTTTGAAGCCAAGTATGAATTTGTTTAATCTTAGAGTCATCATCTCAATGACTCTTTGAAAGTCACTAATTCTTTTGAACACAATTAAAATGAATTCTATTTTCGCACTTCGAACCCAACTTTCGTACATAACTTGCTAATGATCATTTAAGGGCAAGTATGCGTTTGTTTTATTTGAGATTCATGTCAATGAGTCTTTTCAAGACAATAAATCATTTGCAAGCCATTGGAGCGAATACTATTTTCGCATTTCAAGCACGACTTTCGCGCATAGATTGCGTATGATTTTTTGAAGGCAAGTATGAATTTGTTTAATCTTAGAATCATCATCTCAATGACTCATTCAAAGTCACTAATTCATTTGAATGCAATTAAAATGAATTCTGTTTTCACACTTCGAACCCGACTTTCGTACTTAACTTGCTAATGATCATTTAAGGGCAAGTATGCGTTTCTTTTATTTAAGATTCATGTCAATGAGTCTTTTCAAGACACTAATGCATTTGAAAAAAATTCAAATGAATCCTATTTTTACACTTTAAACACAATTTTCGCGCATCACTTGTTGATGATCTTTTTAAGACAAGTATGCATTTGATTTATCTTATATTTATTTCAATGAGTCTTTTCAAGACAATAAATCATTTTGAAGGAATTGGAGCGAATACTATTTTCGCATTCCAAACACGACTTTCGCGCATAGCTTGCATATGATTTTTTGAAGCCAAGTATGAATTTGTTTTATTTTAGTGTCATTATCTCAATGACTTTTTGAAACTCACTAATTCATTTGAAAGCAATTAAAATGAATTCTATTTTCGCACTTCGAACCCGACTTTCGTACATAACTTGCTAATGATCATTTAAGGGCAAGTATGGATTTGTTTTAGTTGAGATTCATGTCAATGAGTCTTTTCAAGTCACTAATTTATTTGAAAACAATTCAAATAAATTCTATTTTTGCACTTCAAACACTACTTTCCCGCATCACTTGCTAATGATCTTTTTAAGACCAGTATGCATTTGTTTTATCTTATATTCATTTCAATGAGTCTTTTCAAGACACTAAATATTTTGGAAGCCATTGGAGCGAATACTATTTTCGCATTTCAAACACGACTTTCGCGCAAAGCTTGCGTATGATTTTTTGAAAGCAAGTATGAATTTGTGTAACCTTAGAGTCATAATCTCAATGACTCATTGAATGTCACTAATTCATTTGAATGGAATTAAAATGAATTCTGTTTTCGCACTTCGAACCCGACTTTCGTACATAACTTGCTAATGATCATTTAAGGGCAAGTATGCGTTTGTTTTATTGAAGATTCATGTCAATGAGTCTTTTCAAGTCACTAATGCATTTGAAAAAAATTCAAATGAATTCTATTTTTACACTTTGAACACTACTTTCGCGGATCACTTGTTGATGATCTTTTTAAGACAAGTATGCATTTGATTTATCTTATATTTATTTCAATGAGTCTTATCAAGACAATAAATTATTTGGAAGCCATGGGAGCGAATACTATTTTCGCATTTCAAACACAACTTTCGCGCATAGCTTGCATATTATTTTTTGAATGCAAGTATGAATTTGTTTTATTTTAGAGTCAGTATCTCAATGACTTTTTGAAACTCACTAATTCATTTGAAAGCAATTAAAATGAATTCTATTTTCGCACTTCGAACCCGACTTTCATGCATAGCTTGCTAATGATGATTTAAGGGCAAGTATGGATTTGTTTTAGTTGAGATTCATGTCAATGAGTCTTTTCAAGTCACTAATTTATTTGAAAACAATTCAAATAAATTCTATTTTTGCACTTCAAACACTACTTTCCCGCATCACTTGCTAATGATCTTTTTAAGACCAGTATGCATTTGTTTTATCTTATATTCATTTCAATGAGTCTTTTCAAGAAAATAAATCGTTTGGAAGCCATTGGAGCGAATACTATTTTCGCATTTCACACACGACTTTCGCGCATAGCTTGCATATGATTTTTTGAAAGCAAGTACGAATTTTTTTAATCTTAGAGTCATCATCTCAGTGACTCTTTGAAAGTCACTAATTCATTTTAAAGCAATTAAAATGAATTCTATTTTCGCACTTCGAACCCGACATTCGTTCATAACTTGCGAATGATCATTTAAGGGCAAGTATGCGTTTGTTTTATTTGAGATTCATCTCAATGACTCTTTGAAAGTCACTAATTCTTTCGAACACAATTAAAATGAATTCTATTTCCGCACTTCGAACCCGACTTTCGTACATAACTTGCTAATGATCATTTAAGGGCAAGTATGCGTTTGTTTTATTTGAGATTCATGTCAATGAGTCTTTTGAAGACAATAAATCATTTGGAAGCCATTGGAGCGAATACTATTTTCGCATTTCAAACACGACTTTCGCGTATAGCTTGCGTATGATTTTTTGAAGGCAAGTATGAATTTGTTTAATCTTAGAATCATCATCTCAATGACTCATTGAAAGTCACTAATTCATTTGAATGCAATTAAAATGAATTCTGTTTTCACACTTCGAACCCGACTTTCGTACTTAACTTGCTAATGATCATTTAAGGGCAAGTATGCGTTTGTTTTATTTAAGATTCATGTCAATGAGTCTTTTCAAGACACTAATGCATTTGAAAAAAATTCAAATGAATTCTATTTTTACACTTTAAACACAATTTTCGCGGATCACTTGTTGATGATCTTTTTAAGACAAGTATGCATTTGATTTATCTTATATTTATTTCAATGAGTCTTTTCAAGACAATAAATCATTTGGAAGGAATTGGAGCGAATACTATTTTCGCATTCCAAACACGACTTTCGCGCATAGCTTGCATATGATTTTTTGAAGCCAAGTATGAATTTGTTTTATTTTAGTGTCATTATCTCAATGACTTTTTGAAACTCACTAATTCATTTGAAAGCAATTAAAATGAATTCTATTTTCGCACTTCGAACCCGACTTTCGTACATAACTTGCTAATGATCATTTAAGGGCAAGTATGGATTTGTTTTAGTTGAGATTCATGTCAATGAGTCTTTTCAAGTCACTAATTTATTTGAAAACAATTCAAATGAATTCTATTTTTGCATTTCAAACACTACTTTCCCGCATCACTTGCTAATGATCTTTTTAAGACAAGTATGCATTTTTTTTAATCTTATATTCAATGTGTCTTTTCAAGACAATAAATCATTTGCAAGCCATTGGAGCGAATACTATTTTCGCATTTCAAACACGGCTTTCGCGCATAGCTTGCGTATGATTTTTTGAAGGCAAGTATGAATATGTTTAATCTTAGAGTCATCATCTCAATGACTCTTTGAAAGTCACTAATTCATACGAACACAATTAAAATGAATTCTATTTTCACACTTCGAACCCGACTTTCGTACATAACTTGCTAATGATCATTTAAGGGCAAGTATGCGTTTGTTTTATTTGAGATTCATGTCAATGAGTCTTTTCAAGTCACTACTGCATTTGAAAAAAATTAAAATGAATTCTATTTTTACACTTTAAACACTACTTTCGCGGATCACATGTTGATGATCTTTTTAAGACAAGTATGCATTTGATTTATCTTATATTTATTTCAATGAGTCTTATCAAGACAATAAATCATTTGGAAGCCATTGGAGCGAATACTATTTTCGCATTTCAAACACGGCTTTCGCTCATAGCTTGCGTATGATTTTTTGAAGGCAAGTATGAATTTGTTTAATCTTAGAGTCATCATCTCAATGACTCTTTGAAAGTCACTAATTCTTTTGAACACAATTAAAATGAATTCTATTTTCGCACTTCGAACCCGACTTTCGTACATAACTTGCTAATGATCATTTAAGGGCACGTATGCGTTTGTTTTATTTGAGATTCATGTCAATGAGTATTTTCAAGTCACTAATGCATTTGAAAAAAATTCAAATGAATTCTATTTTTACACTTTAAACACTACTTTCGCGGATCACTTGCTGATTATCTTTTTAAGACAAGTATGCATTTGATTTATCTTATATTTATTTCAATGAGTCTTATCAAGACAATAAATCATTTGCAAGCCATTGGAACGAATACTATTTTCGCATTTCAAACACAACTTACGCGCATAGCTTGCATATTATTTTTTGAACGCAAGTATGAATTTGTTTTATTTTAGAGTCATTATCTCAATAACTTTTTGAAACTCACTAATTCATTTGAAAGCAATTAAAATGAATTATATTTTCGCACTTCGAACCCGACTTTCGTACATAACTTGCTAAAGATCATTTAAGGGCAAGTATGGATTTGTTTTAGTTGAGATTCATGTCAATGTGTCTTTTCAAGTCACTAATTTATTTGAAAACAATTCAAATAAATTCTATTTTTACACTTCAAACACTACCTTCCCGCATCACTTGCTAATGATCTTTTTAAGACCAGTATGCATTTGTTTTATCTTATATTCATTTCAATGAGTCTTTTCAAGACAATAAATCATTTGGAAACCATTGGAGCGAATACTATTTTCGCATTTCAAACACGACTTTCGCGCATAGCTAGCATATGATTTTTTCAAAGCAAGTACGAATTTGTTTAATCTTAGAGTCATCATCTCAGTGACTCTTTGAAAGTCACTAATTCATTTGAAAGCAATTAAAATGAATTCTATTTTCGCACTTCGATCCCGACATTCGTACATAACTTGCGAATTATCATTTAAGGGCAAGTATGCGTTTGTTTTATTTGAGATTCTTGTCAATGAGCCTTTTCAAGTCACTAATTTATTTGAAAACAATTCAAATGAATTCTATTTTTACAATTCAAACACTACTTTCCCGCATCACTTGCTAATGATCTTTTTAAGACAAGTATGCATTTGTTTTATCTTATATTCATTTCAATGAGTCTTTTCAAGACAATAAATCATTTGCAAGCCATTGGAGCGAATACTATTTTCGCATTTCAAACACAACTTTTGCACATAGCTTAAGTATGATTTTTTGAAGGCAAGTATGAATTTGTTTAATCTTAGAGTCATCATCTCAATGACACTTTGAAAGTCACTAATTCTTTTGAACACAATTAAAATGAATTCTATTTTCGCACTTCGAACCCGACTTTCGTACATAACTTGCTAATGATCATTTAAGGGCAAGTATGCATTTGTTTTATTTGAGATTCATGTCAATGAGTCTTATCAAGACAATAAATCATTTAGAAGCCATTGGAGCGAATACTATTTTCGCATTTCAAACACAACTTTCGCGCATAGCTTGCATATTATTTTTTGAACACAAGTATGAATTTTTTTTTATTTTAGAGTCATTATCTCAATGACTTTTTGAAACTCACTAATTTATTTGAAAGCAATTAAAATGAATTCTATATTCGCACTTCGAACCCGACTTTCGTACATAACTTGCTAATGATCATTTAAGGGCAAGTATGGATTTGTTTTAGTTGAGATTCATGTCAATGAGTCTTTTCAAGTCACTAATTTATTTGAAAACAATTCAAATAAATTCTATTTTTACACTTCAAACATTACTTTCCCGCATCACTTGCTAATTATCTTTTTAAGACAAGTATGCATTTGTTTTATCTTATATTCATTTGAATGAGTCTTTTCAAGACAATAAATCATTTGGAAGCCATTGGAGCGAATACTATTTTCGCATTTCAAACACGACTTTCGCGCATAGCTTGCATATGATTTTTTGAAAGCAAGTACGAATTTGTTTAATCTTAGAGTCATCATCTCAATGACTCTTTGAAAGTCACTAATTCTTTTGAACACAATTAAAATGAATTCTATTTTCGCACTTCGAACCCGACTTTCGTACATAACTTGCTAATGATCATTTAAGGGCACGTATGCGTTTGTTTTATTTGAGATTCATGTCAATGAGTATTTTCAAGTCACTAATGCATTTGAAAAAAATTCAAATGAATTCTATTTTTACACTTTAAACACTACTTTCGCGGATCACTTGCTGATTATCTTTTTAAGACAAGTATGCATTTGATTTATCTTATATTTATTTCAATGAGTCTTATCAAGACAATAAATCATTTGCAAGCCATTGGAACGAATACTATTTTCGCATTTCAAACACAACTTACGCGCATAGCTTGCATATTATTTTTTGAACGCAAGTATGAATTTGTTTTATTTTAGAGTCATTATCTCAATAACTTTTTGAAACTCACTAATTCATTTGAAAGCAATTAAAATGAATTATATTTTCGCACTTCGAACCCGACTTTCGTACATAACTTGCTAAAGATCATTTAAGGGCAAGTATGGATTTGTTTTAGTTGAGATTCATGTCAATGTGTCTTTTCAAGTCACTAATTTATTTGAAAACAATTCAAATAAATTCTATTTTTACACTTCAAACACTACCTTCCCGCATCACTTGCTAATGATCTTTTTAAGACCAGTATGCATTTGTTTTATCTTATATTCATTTCAATGAGTCTTTTCAAGACAATAAATCATTTGGAAACCATTGGAGCGAATACTATTTTCGCATTTCAAACACGACTTTCGCGCATAGCTAGCATATGATTTTTTCAAAGCAAGTACGAATTTGTTTAATCTTAGAGTCATCATCTCAGTGACTCTTTGAAAGTCACTAATTCATTTGAAAGCAATTAAAATGAATTCTATTTTCGCACTTCGATCCCGACATTCGTACATAACTTGCGAATTATCATTTAAGGGCAAGTATGCGTTTGTTTTATTTGAGATTCTTGTCAATGAGCCTTTTCAAGTCACTAATTTATTTGAAAACAATTCAAATGAATTCTATTTTTACAATTCAAACACTACTTTCCCGCATCACTTGCTAATGATCTTTTTAAGACAAGTATGCATTTGTTTTATCTTATATTCATTTCAATGAGTCTTTTCAAGACAATAAATCATTTGCAAGCCATTGGAGCGAATACTATTTTCGCATTTCAAACACAACTTTTGCACATAGCTTAAGTATGATTTTTTGAAGGCAAGTATGAATTTGTTTAATCTTAGAGTCATCATCTCAATGACACTTTGAAAGTCACTAATTCTTTTGAACACAATTAAAATGAATTCTATTTTCGCACTTCGAACCCGACTTTCGTACATAACTTGCTAATGATCATTTAAGGGCAAGTATGCATTTGTTTTATTTGAGATTCATGTCAATGAGTCTTATCAAGACAATAAATCATTTAGAAGCCATTGGAGCGAATACTATTTTCGCATTTCAAACACAACTTTCGCGCATAGCTTGCATATTATTTTTTGAACACAAGTATGAAT
Source organism: Coriaria nepalensis (assembly GCA_027186245.1). Taxonomy (NCBI): domain Eukaryota; kingdom Viridiplantae; phylum Streptophyta; class Magnoliopsida; order Cucurbitales; family Coriariaceae; genus Coriaria; species Coriaria nepalensis. Next base: position 20,723,185 of record CP114481.1, read on the forward strand.
TTTTTTTTATTTTAGAGTCATTATCTCAATGACTTTTTGAAACTCACTAATTTATTTGAAAGCAATTAAAATGAATTCTATATTCGCACTTCGAACCCGACTTTCGTACATAACTTGCTAATGATCATTTAAGGGCAAGTATGGATTTGTTTTAGTTGAGATTCATGTCAATGAGTCTTTTCAAGTCACTAATTTATTTGAAAACAATTCAAATAAATTCTATTTTTACACTTCAAACATTACTTTCCCGCATCACTTGCTAATTATCTTTTTAAGACAAGTATGCATTTGTTTTATCTTATATTCATTTGAATGAGTCTTTTCAAGACAATAAATCATTTGGAAGCCATTGGAGCGAATACTATTTTCGCATTTCAAACACGACTTTCGCGCATAGCTTGCATATGATTTTTTGAAAGCAAGTACGAATTTGTTTAATCTTAGAGTCATCATCTCAATGACTCTTTGAAAGTCACTAATTCTTTTGAACACAATTAAAATGAATTCTATTTTCGCACTTCGAACCCGACTTTCGTACATAACTTGCTAATGATCATTTAAGGGCACGTATGCGTTTGTTTTATTTGAGATTCATGTCAATGAGTATTTTCAAGTCACTAATGCATTTGAAAAAAATTCAAATGAATTCTATTTTTACACTTTAAACACTACTTTCGCGGATCACTTGCTGATTATCTTTTTAAGACAAGTATGCATTTGATTTATCTTATATTTATTTCAATGAGTCTTATCAAGACAATAAATCATTTGCAAGCCATTGGAACGAATACTATTTTCGCATTTCAAACACAACTTACGCGCATAGCTTGCATATTATTTTTTGAACGCAAGTATGAATTTGTTTTATTTTAGTGTCATTATCTCAATGACTTTTTGAAACTCACTAATTCATTTGAAAGCAATTAAAATGAATTCTATTTTCGCACTTCGAACCCGACTTTCGTACATAACTTGCTAATGATCATTTAAGGGCAAGTATGGATTTGTTTTAGTTGAGATTCATGTCAATGAGTCTTTTCAAGTCACTAATTTATTTGAAAACAATTCAAATGAATTCTATTTTTGCATTTCAAACACTACTTTCCCGCATCACTTGCTAATGATCTTTTTAAGACAAGTATGCATTTTTTTTTATCTTATATTCAATGTGTCTTTTCAAGACAATAAATCATTTGCAAGCCATTGGAGCGAATACTATTTTCGCATTTCAAACACGGCTTTCGCGCATAGCTTGCGTATGATTTTTTGAAGGCAAGTATGAATATGTTTAATCTTAGAGTCATCATCTCAATGACTCTTTGAAAGTCACTAATTCATACGAACACAATTAAAATGAATTCTATTTTCACACTTCGAACCCGACTTTCGTACATAACTTGCTAATGATCATTTAAGGGCAAGTATGCGTTTGTTTTATTTGAGATTCATGTCAATGAGTCTTTTCAAGTCACTACTGCATTTGAAAAAAATTAAAATGAATTCTATTTTTACACTTTAAACACTACTTTCGCGGATCACATGTTGATGATCTTTTTACGACAAGTATGCATTTGATTTATCTTATATTTATTTCAATGAGTCTTATCAAGACAATAAATCATTTGGAAGCCATTGGAGCGAATACTATTTTCGCATTTCAAACACGGCTTTCGCTCATAGCTTGCGTATGATTTTTTGAAGGCAAGTATGAATTTGTTTAATCTTAGAGTCATCATCTCAATAACTCTTTGAAAGTCACTAATTCTTTTGAACACAATTAAAATGAATTCTGTTTTCGCACTTCGAACCCGACTTTCGTACATAACTTGCTAATGATCATTTAAGGGCAAGTATGCGTTTGTTTTATTGAAGATTCATGTCAATGAGTCTTTTCAAGTCACTAATGCATTTGAAAAAAATTCAAATGAATTCTATTTTTACACTTTGAACACTACTTTCGCGGATCACTTGTTGATGATCTTTTTAAGACAAGTATGCATTTGATTTATCTTATATTTATTTCAATGAGTCTTATCAAGACAATAAATTATTTGGAAGCCATGGGAGCGAATACTATTTTCGCATTTCAAACACAACTTTCGCGCATAGCTTGCATATTATTTTTTGAATGCAAGTATGAATTTGTTTTATTTTAGAGTCAGTATCTCAATGACTTTTTGAAACTCACTAATTCATTTGAAAGCAATTAAAATGAATTCTATTTTCGCACTTCGAACCCGACTTTCATGCATAGCTTGCTAATGATGATTTAAGGGCAAGTATGGATTTGTTTTAGTTGAGATTCATGTCAATGAGTCTTTTCAAGTCACTAATTTATTTGAAAACAATTCAAATAAATTCTATTTTTGCACTTCAAACACTACTTTCCCGCATCACTTGCTAATGATCTTTTTAAGACCAGTATGCATTTGTTTTATCTTATATTCATTTCAATGAGTCTTTTCAAGAAAATAAATCGTTTGGAAGCCATTGGAGCGAATACTATTTTCGCATTTCACACACGACTTTCGCGCATAGCTTGCATATGATTTTTTGAAAGCAAGTACGAATTTTTTTAATCTTAGAGTCATCATCTCAGTGACTCTTTGAAAGTCACTAATTCATTTTAAAGCAATTAAAATGAATTCTATTTTCGCACTTCGAACCCGACATTCGTTCATAACTTGCGAATGATCATTTAAGGGCAAGTATGCGTTTGTTTTATTTGAGATTCATCTCAATGACTCTTTGAAAGTCACTAATTCTTTCGAACACAATTAAAATGAATTCTATTTCCGCACTTCGAACCCGACTTTCGTACATAACTTGCTAATGATCATTTAAGGGCAAGTATGCGTTTGTTTTATTTGAGATTCATGTCAATGAGTCTTTTGAAGACAATAAATCATTTGGAAGCCATTGGAGCGAATACTATTTTCGCATTTCAAACACGACTTTCGCGTATAGCTTGCGTATGATTTTTTGAAGGCAAGTATGAATTTGTTTAATCTTAGAATCATCATCTCAATGACTCATTGAAAGTCACTAATTCATTTGAATGCAATTAAAATGAATTCTGTTTTCACACTTCGAACCCGACTTTCGTACTTAACTTGCTAATGATCATTTAAGGGCAAGTATGCGTTTGTTTTATTTAAGATTCATGTCAATGAGTCTTTTCAAGACACTAATGCATTTGAAAAAAATTCAAATGAATTCTATTTTTACACTTTAAACACAATTTTCGCGGATCACTTGTTGATGATCTTTTTAAGACAAGTATGCATTTGATTTATCTTATATTTATTTCAATGAGTCTTTTCAAGACAATAAATCATTTGGAAGGAATTGGAGCGAATACTATTTTCGCATTCCAAACACGACTTTCGCGCATAGCTTGCATATGATTTTTTGAAGCCAAGTATGAATTTGTTTTATTTTAGTGTCATTATCTCAATGACTTTTTGAAACTCACTAATTCATTTGAAAGCAATTAAAATGAATTCTATTTTCGCACTTCGAACCCGACTTTCGTACATAACTTGCTAATGATCATTTAAGGGCAAGTATGGATTTGTTTTAGTTGAGATTCATGTCAATGAGTCTTTTCAAGTCACTAATTTATTTGAAAACAATTCAAATGAATTCTATTTTTGCATTTCAAACACTACTTTCCCGCATCACTTGCTAATGATCTTTTTAAGACAAGTATGCATTTTTTTTTATCTTATATTCAATGTGTCTTTTCAAGACAATAAATCATTTGCAAGCCATTGGAGCGAATACTATTTTCGCATTTCAAACACGGCTTTCGCGCATAGCTTGCGTATGATTTTTTGAAGGCAAGTATGAATATGTTTAATCTTAGAGTCATCATCTCAATGACTCTTTGAAAGTCACTAATTCATACGAACACAATTAAAATGAATTCTATTTTCACACTTCGAACCCGACTTTCGTACATAACTTGCTAATGATCATTTAAGGGCAAGTATGCGTTTGTTTTATTTGAGATTCATGTCAATGAGTCTTTTCAAGTCACTACTGCATTTGAAAAAAATTAAAATGAATTCTATTTTTACACTTTAAACACTACTTTCGCGGATCACATGTTGATGATCTTTTTAAGACAAGTATGCATTTGATTTATCTTATATTTATTTCAATGAGTCTTATCAAGACAATAAATCATTTGGAAGCCATTGGAGCGAATACTATTTTCGCATTTCAAACACGGCTTTCGCTCATAGCTTGCGTATGATTTTTTGAAGGCAAGTATGAATTTGTTTAATCTTAGAGTCATCATCTCAATGACTCTTTGAAAGTCACTAATTCTTTTGAACACAATTAAAATGAATTCTATTTTCGCACTTCGAACCCGACTTTCGTACATAACTTGCTAATGATCATTTAAGGGCACGTATGCGTTTGTTTTATTTGAGATTCATGTCAATGAGTATTTTCAAGTCACTAATGCATTTGAAAAAAATTCAAATGAATTCTATTTTTACACTTTAAACACTACTTTCGCGGATCACTTGCTGATTATCTTTTTAAGACAAGTATGCATTTGATTTATCTTATATTTATTTCAATGAGTCTTATCAAGACAATAAATCATTTGCAAGCCATTGGAACGAATACTATTTTCGCATTTCAAACACAACTTACGCGCATAGCTTGCATATTATTTTTTGAACGCAAGTATGAATTTGTTTTATTTTAGAGTCATTATCTCAATAACTTTTTGAAACTCACTAATTCATTTGAAAGCAATTAAAATGAATTATATTTTCGCACTTCGAACCCGACTTTCGTACATAACTTGCTAAAGATCATTTAAGGGCAAGTATGGATTTGTTTTAGTTGAGATTCATGTCAATGTGTCTTTTCAAGTCACTAATTTATTTGAAAACAATTCAAATAAATTCTATTTTTACACTTCAAACACTACCTTCCCGCATCACTTGCTAATGATCTTTTTAAGACCAGTATGCATTTGTTTTATCTTATATTCATTTCAATGAGTCTTTTCAAGACAATAAATCATTTGGAAACCATTGGAGCGAATACTATTTTCGCATTTCAAACACGACTTTCGCGCATAGCTAGCATATGATTTTTTCAAAGCAAGTACGAATTTGTTTAATCTTAGAGTCATCATCTCAGTGACTCTTTGAAAGTCACTAATTCATTTGAAAGCAATTAAAATGAATTCTATTTTCGCACTTCGATCCCGACATTCGTACATAACTTGCGAATTATCATTTAAGGGCAAGTATGCGTTTGTTTTATTTGAGATTCTTGTCAATGAGCCTTTTCAAGTCACTAATTTATTTGAAAACAATTCAAATGAATTCTATTTTTACAATTCAAACACTACTTTCCCGCATCACTTGCTAATGATCTTTTTAAGACAAGTATGCATTTGTTTTATCTTATATTCATTTCAATGAGTCTTTTCAAGACAATAAATCATTTGCAAGCCATTGGAGCGAATACTATTTTCGCATTTCAAACACAACTTTTGCACATAGCTTAAGTATGATTTTTTGAAGGCAAGTATGAATTTGTTTAATCTTAGAGTCATCATCTCAATGACACTTTGAAAGTCACTAATTCTTTTGAACACAATTAAAATGAATTCTATTTTCGCACTTCGAACCCGACTTTCGTACATAACTTGCTAATGATCATTTAAGGGCAAGTATGCATTTGTTTTATTTGAGATTCATGTCAATGAGTCTTATCAAGACAATAAATCATTTAGAAGCCATTGGAGCGAATACTATTTTCGCATTTCAAACACAACTTTCGCGCATAGCTTGCATATTATTTTTTGAACACAAGTATGAATTTTTTTTTATTTTAGAGTCATTATCTCAATGACTTTTTGAAACTCACTAATTTATTTGAAAGCAATTAAAATGAATTCTATATTCGCACTTCGAACCCGACTTTCGTACATAACTTGCTAATGATCATTTAAGGGCAAGTATGGATTTGTTTTAGTTGAGATTCATGTCAATGAGTCTTTTCAAGTCACTAATTTATTTGAAAACAATTCAAATAAATTCTATTTTTACACTTCAAACATTACTTTCCCGCATCACTTGCTAATTATCTTTTTAAGACAAGTATGCATTTGTTTTATCTTATATTCATTTGAATGAGTCTTTTCAAGACAATAAATCATTTGGAAGCCATTGGAGCGAATACTATTTTCGCATTTCAAACACGACTTTCGCGCATAGCTTGCATATGATTTTTTGAAAGCAAGTACGAATTTGTTTAATCTTAGAGTCATCATCTCAATGACTCTTTGAAAGTCACTAATTCTTTTGAACACAATTAAAATGAGTTCTATTTTCGCACTTCGAACCCGACTTTCGTACATAACTTGCTAATGATCATTTAAGGGCACGTATGCGTTTGTTTTATTTGAGATTCATGTCAATGAGTATTTTCAAGTCACTAATGCATTTGAAAAAAATTCAAATGAATTCTATTTTTACACTTTAAACACTACTTTCGCGGATCACTTGCTGATTATCTTTTTAAGACAAGTATGCATTTGATTTATCTTATATTTATTTCAATGAGTCTTATCAAGACAATAAATCATTTGCAAGCCATTGGAACGAATACTATTTTCGCATTTCAAACACAACTTACGCGCATAGCTTGCATATTATTTTTTGAACGCAAGTATGAATTTGTTTTATTTTAGTGTCATTATCTCAATGACTTTTTGAAACTCACTAATTCATTTGAAAGCAATTAAAATGAATTCTATTTTCGCACTTCGAACCCGACTTTCGTACATAACTTGCTAATGATCATTTAAGGGCAAGTATGGATTTGTTTTAGTTGAGATTCATGTCAATGAGTCTTTTCAAGTCACTAATTTATTTGAAAACAATTCAAATGAATTCTATTTTTGCATTTCAAACACTACTTTCCCGCATCACTTGCTAATGATCTTTTTAAGACAAGTATGCATTTTTTTTTATCTTATATTCAATGTGTCTTTTCAAGACAATAAATCATTTGCAAGCCATTGGAGCGAATACTATTTTCGCATTTCAAACACGGCTTTCGCGCATAGCTTGCGTATGATTTTTTGAAGGCAAGTATGAATATGTTTAATCTTAGAGTCATCATCTCAATGACTCTTTGAAAGTCACTAATTCATACGAACACAATTAAAATGAATTCTATTTTCACACTTCGAACCCGACTTTCGTACATAACTTGCTAATGATCATTTAAGGGCAAGTATGCGTTTGTTTTATTTGAGATTCATGTCAATGAGTCTTTTCAAGTCACTACTGCATTTGAAAAAAATTAAAATGAATTCTATTTTTACACTTTAAACACTACTTTCGCGGATCACATGTTGATGATCTTTTTACGACAAGTATGCATTTGATTTATCTTATATTTATTTCAATGAGTCTTATCAAGACAATAAATCATTTGGAAGCCATTGGAGCGAATACTATTTTCGCATTTCAAACACGGCTTTCGCTCATAGCTTGCGTATGATTTTTTGAAGGCAAGTATGAATTTGTTTAATCTTAGAGTCATCATCTCAATAACTCTTTGAAAGTCACTAATTCTTTTGAACACAATTAAAATGAATTCTATTTTCGCACTTCGAACCCGACTTTCGTACATAACTTGCTAATGATCATTTAAGGGCACGTATGCGTTTGTTTTATTTGAGATTCATGTCAATGAGTATTTTCAAGTCACTAATGCATTTGAAAAAAATTCAAATGAATTCTATTTTTACACTTTAAACACTACTTTCGCGGATCACTTGCTGATTATCTTTTTAAGACAAGTATGCATTTGATTTATCTTATATTTATTTCAATGAGTCTTATCAAGACAATAAATCATTTGCAAGCCATTGGAACGAATACTATTTTCGCATTTCAAACACAACTTACGCGCATTGCTTGCATATTATTTTTTGAACGCAAGTATGAATTTGTTTTATTTTAGAGTCATTATCTCAATGACTTTTTGAAACTCACTAATTCATTTGAAAGCAATTAAAATGAATTATATTTTCGCACTTCGAACCCGACTTTCGTACATAACTTGCTAAAGATCATTTAAGGGCAAGTATGGATTTGTTTTAGTTGAGATTCATGTCAATGTGTCTTTTCAAGTCACTAATTTATTTGAAAACAATTCAAATAAATTCTATTTTTACACTTCAAACACTACCTTCCCGCATCACTTGCTAATGATCTTTTTAAGACCAGTATGCATTTGTTTTATCTTATATTCATTTCAATGAGTCTTTTCAAGACAATAAATCATTTGGAAACCATTGGAGCGAATACTATTTTCGCATTTCAAACACGACTTTCGCGCATAGCTAGCATATGATTTTTTCAAAGCAAGTACGAATTTGTTTAATCTTAGAGTCATCATCTCAGTGACTCTTTGAAAGTCACTAATTCATTTGAAAGCAATTAAAATGAATTCTATTTTCGCACTTCGAACCCGACATTCGTACATAACTTGCGAATTATCATTTAAGGGCAAGTATGCGTTTGTTTTATTTGAGATTCTTGTCAATGAGCCTTTTCAAGTCACTAATTTATTTGAAAACAATTCAAATGAATTCTATTTTTACAATTCAAACACTACTTTCCCGCATCACTTGCTAATGATCTTTTTAAGACAAGTATGCATTTGTTTTATCTTATATTCATTTCAATGAGTCTTTTCAAGACAATAAATCATTTGCAAGCCATTGGAGCGAATACTATTTTCGCATTTCAAACACAACTTTTGCACATAGCTTAAGTATGATTTTTTGAAGGCAAGTATGAATTTGTTTAATCTTAGAGTCATCATCTCAATGACACTTTGAAAGTCACTAATTCTTTTGAACACAATTAAAATGAATTCTATTTTCGCACTTCGAACCCGACTTTCGTACATAACTTGCTAATGATCATTTAAGGGCAAGTATGCATTTGTTTTATTTGAGATTCATGTCAATGAGTCTTATCAAGACAATAAATCATTTAGAAGCCATTGGAGCGAATACTATTTTCGCATTTCAAACACAACTTTCGCGCATAGCTTGCATATTATTTTTTGAACGCAAGTATGAATTTTTTTTTGTTTTAGAGTCATTATCTCAATGACTTTTTGAAACTCACTAATTTATTTGAAAGCAATTAAAATGAATTCTATATTCGCACTTCGAACCCGACTTTCGTACATAACTTGCTAATGATCATTTAAGGGCAAGTATGGATTTGTTTTAGTTGAGATTCATGTCAATGAGTCTTTTCAAGTCACTAATTTATTTGAAAACAATTCAAATAAATTCTATTTTTACACTTCAAACATTACTTTCCCGCATCACTTGCTAATTATCTTTTTAAGACAAGTATGCATTTGTTTTATCTTATATTCATTTGAATGAGTCTTTTCAAGACAATAAATCATTTGGAAGCCATTGGAGCGAATACTATTTTCGCATTTCAAACACGACTTTCGCGCATAGCTTGCATATGATTTTTTGAAAGCAAGTACGAATTTGTTTAATCTTAGAGTCATCATCTCAATGACTCTTTGAAAGTCACTAATTCTTTTGAACACAATTAAAATGAGTTCTATTTTCGCACTTCGAACCCGACTTTCGTACATAACTTGCTAATGATCATTTAAGGGCACGTATGCGTTTGTTTTATTTGAGATTCATGTCAATGAGTATTTTCAAGTCACTAATGCATTTGAAAAAAATTCAAATGAATTCTATTTTTACACTTTAAACACTACTTTCGCGGATCACTTGCTGATTATCTTTTTAAGACAAGTATGCATTTGATTTATCTTATATTTATTTCAATGAGTCTTATCAAGACAATAAATCATTTGCAAGCCATTGGAACGAATACTATTTTCGCATTTCAAACACAACTTACGCGCATAGCTTGCATATTATTTTTTGAACGCAAGTATGAATTTGTTTTATTTTAGTGTCATTATCTCAATGACTTTTTGAAACTCACTAATTCATTTGAAAGCAATTAAAATGAATTCTATTTTCGCACTTCGAACCCGACTTTCGTACATAACTTGCTAATGATCATTTAAGGGCAAGTATGGATTTGTTTTAGTTGAGATTCATGTCAATGAGTCTTTTCAAGTCACTAATTTATTTGAAAACAATTCAAATGAATTCTATTTTTGCATTTCAAACACTACTTTCCCGCATCACTTGCTAATGATCTTTTTAAGACAAGTATGCATTTTTTTTTATCTTATATTCAATGTGTCTTTTCAAGACAATAAATCATTTGCAAGCCATTGGAGCGAATACTATTTTCGCATTTCAAACACGGCTTTCGCGCATAGCTTGCGTATGATTTTTTGAAGGCAAGTATGAATATGTTTAATCTTAGAGTCATCATCTCAATGACTCTTTGAAAGTCACTAATTCATACGAACACAATTAAAATGAATTCTATTTTCACACTTCGAACCCGACTTTCGTACATAACTTGCTAATGATCATTTAAGGGCAAGTATGCGTTTGTTTTATTTGAGATTCATGTCAATGAGTCTTTTCAAGTCACTACTGCATTTGAAAAAAATTAAAATGAATTCTATTTTTACACTTTAAACACTACTTTCGCGGATCACATGTTGATGATCTTTTTACGACAAGTATGCATTTGATTTATCTTATATTTATTTCAATGAGTCTTATCAAGACAATAAATCATTTGGAAGCCATTGGAGCGAATACTATTTTCGCATTTCAAACACGGCTTTCGCTCATAGCTTGCGTATGATTTTTTGAAGGCAAGTATGAATTTGTTTAATCTTAGAGTCATCATCTCAATAACTCTTTGAAAGTCACTAATTCTTTTGAACACAATTAAAATGAATTCTATTTTCGCACTTCGAACCCGACTTTCGTACATAACTTGCTAATGATCATTTAAGGGCACGTATGCGTTTGTTTTATTTGAGATTCATGTCAATGAGTATTTTCAAGTCACTAATGCATTTGAAAAAAATTCAAATGAATTCTATTTTTACACTTTAAACACTACTTTCGCGGATCACTTGCTGATTATCTTTTTAAGACAAGTATGCATTTGATTTATCTTATATTTATTTCAATGAGTCTTATCAAGACAATAAATCATTTGCAAGCCATTGGAACGAATACTATTTTCGCATTTCAAACACAACTTACGCGCATTGCTTGCATATTATTTTTTGAACGCAAGTATGAATTTGTTTTATTTTAGAGTCATTATCTCAATGACTTTTTGAAACTCACTAATTCATTTGAAAGCAATTAAAATGAATTATATTTTCGCACTTCGAACCCGACTTTCGTACATAACTTGCTAAAGATCATTTAAGGGCAAGTATGGATTTGTTTTAGTTGAGATTCATGTCAATGTGTCTTTTCAAGTCACTAATTTATTTGAAAACAATTCAAATAAATTCTATTTTTACACTTCAAACACTACCTTCCCGCATCACTTGCTAATGATCTTTTTAAGACCAGTATGCATTTGTTTTATCTTATATTCATTTCAATGAGTCTTTTCAAGACAATAAATCATTTGGAAACCATTGGAGCGAATACTATTTTCGCATTTCAAACACGACTTTCGCGCATAGCTAGCATATGATTTTTTCAAAGCAAGTACGAATTTGTTTAATCTTAGAGTCATCATCTCAGTGACTCTTTGAAAGTCACTAATTCATTTGAAAGCAATTAAAATGAATTCTATTTTCGCACTTCGAACCCGACATTCGTACATAACTTGCGAATTATCATTTAAGGGCAAGTATGCGTTTGTTTTATTTGAGATTCTTGTCAATGAGCCTTTTCAAGTCACTAATTTATTTGAAAACAATTCAAATGAATTCTATTTTTACAATTCAAACACTACTTTCCCGCATCACTTGCTAATGATCTTTTTAAGACAAGTATGCATTTGTTTTATCTTATATTCATTTCAATGAGTCTTTTCAAGACAATAAATCATTTGCAAGCCATTGGAGCGAATACTATTTTCGCATTTCAAACACAACTTTTGCACATAGCTTAAGTATGATTTTTTGAAGGCAAGTATGAATTTGTTTAATCTTAGAGTCATCATCTCAATGACACTTTGAAAGTCACTAATTCTTTTGAACACAATTAAAATGAATTCTATTTTCGCACTTCGAACCCGACTTTCGTACATAACTTGCTAATGATCATTTAAGGGCAAGTATGCATTTGTTTTATTTGAGATTCATGTCAATGAGTCTTATCAAGACAATAAATCATTTAGAAGCCATTGGAGCGAATACTATTTTCGCATTTCAAACACAACTTTCGCGCATAGCTTGCATATTATTTTTTGAACGCAAGTATGAATTTTTTTTTGTTTTAGAGTCATTATCTCAATGACTTTTTGAAACTCACTAATTTATTTGAAAGCAATTAAAATGAATTCTATATTCGCACTTCGAACCCGACTTTCGTACATAACTTGCTAATGATCATTTAAGGGCAAGTATGGATTTGTTTTAGTTGAGATTCATGTCAATGAGTCTTTTCAAGTCACTAATTTATTTGAAAACAATTCAAATAAATTCTATTTTTACACTTCAAACATTACTTTCCCGCATCACTTGCTAATTATCTTTTTAAGACAAGTATGCATTTGTTTTATCTTATATTCATTTCAATGTGTCTTTTCAAGACAATAACTCATTTGGAAGCCATTGGAACGAATACTATTTTCGCATTTCAAACACGACTTTCGCGCATAGCTAGCATATGATTTTTTCAAAGCAAGTACGAATTTGTTTAATCTTAGAGTCATCATCTCAGTGACTCTTTGAAAGTCACTAATTCATTTGAAAGCAATTAAAATGAATTCTATTTTCGCACTTCGAACCCGACATTCGTACATAACTTGCGAATAATCATTTAAGGGCAAGTATGCGTTTTTTTTATTTGAGATTCATGTCAATGAGTCTTTTCAAGTCCCTAATTTATATGAAAATAATTCAAATGAATTCTATTTTTACACTTCAAACACTACTTTCCCGCATCACTTGGTAATGATCTTTTTAAGGCAAGTATGCATTTGTTTTATCTTATATTCATTTCAATGAATCTTATCAAGACAATAAATCATTTGGAAGCCATTGGAGCGAATACTATTTTCGCAGTTCAAACACAACTATCGCGCATAAATTGCATATGACTTTTTGAACGCAAGTATGAATTTCTTTTATTTTAGAGTCATTATCTCAATGACTTTTTGAAACTCACTAATTCATTTGAAAGCAATTAAAATGAATTCTATTTTCGTACATCGAACCCGACTTTCGTACATAACTTGCTAATGATCATTTAAGGGCAAATATGCGTTTGTTTTAGTTGAGATTCATGTGAATACGTCTTTTCAAGTCACTAATGCATTTGAAAACAATTCAAATAAATTCTATTTTTACACTTTAAACACTACTTTGGCGGATCACTTGCTAATGATCTTTTTAAGACCAGTATGCATTTGATTTATCCTATATTCATTTCAATGAGTATTTTCAAGATAATAAATCATTTGGAAGCCATTGGAGCGAATACTATTTTCGCATTTCAAACACGACTTTCGCGCATAGCTTGCATATTATTTTTTGAACGCAAGTATGAATTTGTTTAATCTTAGAGTCATTATCTCAATGACTTTTTGAAACTCACTAATTCATTTGAAAGCAATTAAAATGAATTCTATTTTCACACTTTGAACCCGACATTCGTACATAACTTGCAAATGATCATTTAAGGGCAAGTATGCGTTTGTTTTATTTGAGATTCATGTCAATGAGTCTTTTCAAGTAACTAATTTGTTTGAAAACAATTCAAATGAATTCTATTTTTACACTTCAAACACTACTTTCCCGCATCACTTGCTAATGATCTTTTTAATACCAGTATGCATTTGTTTTATCTTATATTCATTTCAATGAGTCTTTTCAAGACAATAAATCATTTGGAAGCCATTGGAGCGACTACTATTTTTGCATTTCAAACACGACTTTCGCGCATAGCTTGCATATTATTTTTTGAACGCAAGTATGAATTTGTTTAATCTTAGAGTCATTATCTCAATGACTTTTTGAAACTCACTAATTCATTTCAAAGCAATTAAAATGAATTCTATTTTCGCACTTCGAACCCGACATTCGTACATAACTTGCGAATGATCATTTAAGGGCAAGTATGCGCTTCTTTTATTTGAGATTCATGTCCATGAGTCTTTTCAAGTCACTAATTCATTTGAAAACAATTTAAATGAATTCTATTTTTACACTTCAAACACTACTTTCCCGCATCACTTGGTAATGATCTTTTTAAGACAAGTATGCATTCGTTTTATCTTATATTCATTTCAATGAGTCTTATCAAGACAATAAATCATTTGGAAGCCATTGGAGCGAATACTATTTTCGCATTTCAAACACAACTTTCGCGCATAGCTTGCATATTATTTTTTGAACGCAAGTATGAATTTGTTTTATTTTAGAGTCATTATCTCAATGACTTTTTGAAACTCACTAATTCATTGGAAAGCAGTTAAAATGAATTCTATTTTCGCACTTCGAACCTGACTTTCATACATAACTTGCTAATGATCATTTAAGGGCAAGTATGGATTTGTTTTAGTTGAGATTCATTTCAATGTGTCTTTTCAAGACACTAAATATTTTGGAAGCCATTGGAGTGAATCCTATTTTCGCATTTCAAACACGACTATCGCGCATAAATTGCATATGATTTGTTGAAGGCAAGTATGAATTTGTTTAATCTTAGAGTCATCATCTCAATGACTCATTGAAAGTCTCTAATTCATTTGAATGCAATTAAAATGAATTCTATTTTCGCACTTCGAACCCGAATTTCGTACATAACTTGCTAATGATCATTTAAGGGCAAGTATGCGTTTGTTTTATTTAAGATTCATGTCAATGAGTCTTTTCAAGTCACTAATGCATTTGAAAAAAATTCAAATGAATCCTATTTTTACACTTTAAACACTACTTTCGCGGATCACTTGTTGATGATCTTTTTAAGACAAGTATGCATTTGATTTATCTTATATTTATTTCAACGAGTCTTTTCAAGACAATAAATTATTTGGAAGCCATTGGAGCGAATACTATTTTCGCATTTCAAACACCACTTTTGCGCAGAGCTTGCATATGATATTTTTAACGCAAGTATGAATTTGTTTTATTTTAGAGTCATTATCTCAATGACTTTTTGAAACTCACTAATTCATTTGAAAGCAATTGAAATGAATTCTATTTTCGCACTTCGAACCCGACTTTCGTACATAACTTGCTAATGATCATTTAAGGGCAAGTATGGATTTGTTTTAGTTGAGATTCATGTGAATGCGTCTTTTCAAGTCACTAATGCATTTGAAAACAATTCAAATAAATTCTTTTTTTACACTTTAAACACTACTTTCGCGGATCACTTGCTAATGATCTTTTTAAGACAGTATGCATTTGATTTATCCTATATTCATTTCAATGAGTCTTTTCAAGATAATAAATCATTTGGAAGCCATTGGAGCGAATACTATTTTCGCATTTCAAACACGACTTTCGCGCATAGCTTGCATATTATTTTTTGAACGCAAGTATGAATTTGTTTAATCTTAGAGTCATTATCTCAATGACTTTTTGAAACTCACTAATTCATTTGATAGCAATTAAAATGAATTCTATTTTCGCACCTCGAACCCGACAGTTGTACATAACTTGCAAATGATCATTTAAGGGCAAGCATGCGTTTGTTTTATTTGAGATTCATGTCAATGAGTCTTTTCAAGTCACTAATTTATTTGAAAACAATTCAAATGAATTCTATTTTTACACTTCAAACACTACTTTCCCGCATCACTTGCTAATGATCTTTTTAATACCAGTATGCATTTGTTTTATCTTATATTCATTTCAATGAGTCTTTTCAAGACAATAAATCATTTGGAAGCCATTGGAGCGAATACTATTTTCGCATTTCAAACACGACTTTCGCGCATAGCTTGCATATGATTTTTTGAAAGCAAGTACGAATTTGTTTAATCTTAGAGTCATCATCTCAGTGACTCTTTGAAAGTCACTAATTCAGTTGAAAGCTATTAAATGAATTCTATTTTCGCACTTCGAACCCGACATTCGTACATAACTTTCGAATGATCATTTAAGGGCAAGTATGCGCTTCTTTTATTTGAGATTCATGTCCATGAGTCTTTTCAAGTCACTAATTCATTTGAAAACAATTTAAATGAATTCTATTTTTACACTTCAAACACTACTTTCCCGCATCACTTGGTAATAATCTTTTTAAGACAAGTATGCATTTGTTTTATCATATATTCATTTCAATGAGTCTTATCAAGACAATAAATCATTTGGAAGCCATTGGAGCGAATACTATTTTCGCATTTCAAACACAACTTTCGCGCATAGCTTGCATATTATTTTTTGAACGCAAGTAAGAATTTGTTTTATTTTAGAGTCATTATCTCAATGACTTTTTGAAACTCACTAATTCATTGGAAAGCAGTTAAAATGAATTCTATTTTCGCACTTCGAACCCGACTTTCATACATAACTTGCTAATGATCATTTAAGGGCAAGTATGGATTTGTTTTGGTTGAGATACATTTCAATGTGTCTTTTCAAGACACTAAATCTTTTAGAAGCCATTGGAGTGAATCCTATTTTCGCATTTCAAACACGACTATCGCGCATAAATTGCATATGATTTTTTGAACGCAATTACGAATTTGTTTTATCTTAGAGTCATCATCTCAGTGACTCTTTGAAAGTCACTAATTCATTTGAAAGCAATTAAAATGAATTCTATTTTCGCACTTCGAACCCGACATTCGTACATAACTTGCTAATGATCATTGAATGGCAAGTATGGGTTTGTTTTATTTAAGATTCATGTCAATGAGTCTTTTCAAGTCACTAATTTATTTGAAAACAATTCAAATAAATTCTATTTTTACACTTCAAACACTACTTTCCCGCATCACTTGTGGATGATCTTTTTAAGACAAGTATGCATTTGTTTTATCTTATAGTCATTTCAATGAGTCTTATAAAGACAATAAATCATTTGGAAGCCATTGGAGCGAATATTATTTTCGCATTTGAAACACAACTATCGCGCATAAATTGCATATGATTTTTTGAACACAAGTACGAATTTGTTTAATCTTAGAGTCATCATCTCAGTGACTCTTTGAAAGTCACTAATTCATTTGAAAGCAATTAAAATGAATTCTATTTTCGCACTTCGAACCCGACATTCATACATAACTCGCTAATGATCATTGAATGGCAAGTATGCGTTTGTTTTATTTAAGATTCATGTCAATGAGTCTTTTCAAGTCACTAATTTATTTGAAAACAATTCAAATGAATTCTATTTTTACACTTTAAACACTACTTTCGCGGGTCACTTGTTGATGACCTTTTTAAGACAACTACGCATTTCATTTATCTTATATTTATTTCAATGAGTCTTTTCAAGACAATAAATCATTTGGAAGCCATTGGAGCGAATACTATTTTCGCATTCCAAACACGACTTTCGCGTATAGCTTGCTTATGATTTTTTGAAGGCAAGTATGAATTTGTTTAATCTTAGAGTCATCATCTCAATGACTCTCTGAAAGTCACTAATTCTTTTGAACACAATTAAAATGAATTCTATTTTCGCACTTCGAACCCGACTTTCGTACATAACTTGCAAATGATCATTTAAGGGCAAGTATGCGTTTGTTTTATTTGAGATTCATGTCCATGAATCTTTTCAAGCCACTAATGCATTTGAAAAAAATTCAAATGAATTCTATTCTTACACTTTAAACACTACTTTCGCGGATCAGTTGCTGATTATCTTTTTAAGACAAGTATGCATTTGATTTATCTTATATTTATTTCAATGAGTCTTTTCAAGACAATAAATCATTTGGAAGCCATTGGAGCAAATACTATTTTCGCATTTCAAACACGACTTTCGCGTATAGCTTGCTTATGATTTTTTGAAGGCAAGTATGAATTTGTTTAATCTTACAGTCATCATCTCAATGACTCTTTGAAAGTCACTAATTCTTTTGAACACAATTAAAATGAATTCTATTTTCGCACTTCGAACCCGACTTTTGTACATAACTTGCAAATGATCATTTAAGGGCAAGTATGCGTTTGTTTTATTTGAGATTCATGTCAATGAATCTTTTCAAGCCACTAATGCATTTGAAAAAAAATCAAATGAATTCTATTTTTGCATTTCAAACACTACTTTCCCGCATCACTTGCTAAATTTCTTTTTAAGACAAGTATGCATTTGATTTATCTTATATTTATTTCAATGAGTCTTTTCAAGACAATAAATCATTTGGAAGCCATTGGAGCAAATACTATTTTCGCATTCCAAACACGACTTTCGCGTATAGCTTGCTTATGATTTTTTGAAGGAAAGTATGAATTTGTTTAATCTTAGAGTCATCATCTCAATGACTCTCTGAAAGTCACTAATTCTTTCGAACACAATTAAAATGAATTCTATTTTCGCACTTCGAACCCGACTTTCGTACATAACTTGCAAATCATCATTTAAGGGCAAGTATGCGTTTCTTTTATTTTAGATTCATGTCAATGAATCTTTTCAAGCCACTAATGCATGTGAAAAAAATCAAATGAATTCTATTCTTACACTTTAAACACTACTTTAGCGGATCACGTGCTGATTATCTTTTTAAGACAAGTATGCATTTGTTTTATCTTGTATTCATTTCAATGAGTCTTTTGAAGACAATAAATCATTTAGAAGGCATTGGAGCAAATACTATTTTCACATTTCAAACACGACTTTCGCACATAGCTTGCATATGATTTTTTGAAGGCAAGTATGAATTTGTTTAATCTTAGAGTCATCATCTCAATGACTCTTCGAAAGGCACTAATTCATTTGAACACAATTAAAATGAATTCTATTTTCGCACTTCGAACCCGACTTTCGTACATAACTTGCAAATGATCATTTAAGGGCAAGTATGCGTTTGTTTTATTTGAGATTCATGTCCATGAATCTTTTCAAGCCACTAATGCATTTGAAAAAAAATCAAACGAATTCTATTCTTACACTTTAAACACTAATTTCCCGGATCACCTACTGATTATCTTTTTAAGACAAGTATGCATTTGTTTTATGTTATATTCATTTCAATGAGTCTTTTGAAGACAATAAATCATTTAGAAGGCATTGGAGCGAATACTATTTTCACATTTCAAACACGACTTTCGCACATAGCTTGCATATGATTTTTTGAAGGCAAGTATGAATTTGTTTAATCTTAGAGTCATCATCTCAATGACTCTTTGAAAGGCACTATTTCATTCGAAAACAATTAAAATGAATTCTATTTTCGCACTTCGAACCCGACTTTCGTACACAACTTACTAATGATCATTTAAGGGCAAGTATGCGTTTGTTTTATTTGAGATTCATGTCAGTGAGTCTTTTCAAGTCACTAATGCATTTGAAAAAAATTCAAATGAATTCTATTTTTACACTTTAAACACTACTTTCCCGCATGACTTGCTAATGATCTTTTTAAGACCAGTATGCATTTGTTTTATCTTATATTCATTTCAATGAGTCTTTTCAAGACACTAAATCTTTTGGAAGCCATTGTAATGAATACTATTTTCGCATTTCAAACACGAATATGGCGCATAGCTTGCTTATGAATTTTTGAAGGCAAATATGAATTTGTTTAATCATAGAGTCATCATCTCAATGACTCAATGAAAGTCACTTATTCATCTAAAAGCAATTAAAATGAATTCTATTTTCGTACTTCGAACCCGACTTTCGTACATAACTTGCTAATCATCATTTAAGGGCAAGTATGCGTTTGTTTTATTTGAGATTCATGTCAATGAGTCTTTTCAAGTCACTAATGCATTTGAAAAAAAATCAAATGAATTCTATTCTTACACTTTAAACACTACTTTCGCGGATCACTTGTTGATGATCTTTTTAAGACAAGTATGCATTTGATTTATCTTATATTTATTTCAATGTGTCTTTTCAAGACACTAAATCTTTTAGAAGCCATTGGAGTGAATCCTATTTTCGCATTTCAAACACGACTATCGCGCATAAATTGCATATGATTTTTTGAACGCAATTACGAATTTGTTTTATCTTAGAGTCATCATCTCAGTGACTCTTTGAAAGTCACTAATTGATTTGAAAGCAATTAAAATGAATTCTATTTTCGCACTTCGAACCCGACATTCGTACATAACTTGCTAATGATCATTGAATGGCAAGTATGGGTTTGTTTTATTTAAGATTCATGTCAATGAGTCTTTTCAAGTCACTAATTTATTTGAAAACAATTCAAATAAATTGTATTTTTACACTTCAAACACTACTTTCCCGCATCACTTGTTGATGATCTTTTTAAGACAAGTATGCATTTGTTTTATCTTATAGTCATTTCAATGAGTCTTATCAAGACAATAAATCATTTGGAAGCCATTGGAGCGAATATTATTTTCGCATTTGAAACACAACTATCGCGCATAAATTGCATATGATTTTTTGAACACAAGTACGAATTTGTTTAATCTTAGAGTCATCATCTCAGTGACTCTTTGAAAGTCACTAATTCATTTGAAAGCAATTAAAATGAATTCTATTTTCGCACTTCGAACCCGACATTCATACATAACTCGCTAATGATCATTGAATGGCAAGTATGCGTTTGTTTTATTTAAGATTCATGTCAATGAGTCTTTTCAAGTCACTAATTTATTTGAAAACAATTCAAATGAATTCTATTTTTACACTTTAAACACTACTTTCGCGGATCACTTGTTGATGACCTTTTTAAGACAACTACGCATTTCATTTATCTTATATTTATTTCAATGAGTCTTTTCAAGACAATAAATCATTTGGAAGCCATTGGAGCGAATACTATTTTCGCATTCCAAACACGACTTTCGCGTATAGCTTGCTTATGATTTTTTGAACGCAAGTATGAATTTGTTTAATCTTAGAGTCATCATCTCAATGACTCTCTGAAAGTCACTAATTCTTTTGAACACAATTAAAATGAATTCTATTTTCGCACTTCGAACCCGACTTTCGTACATAACTTGCAAATGATCATTTAAGGGCAAGTATGCGTTTGTTTTATTTGAGATTCATGTCCATGAATCTTTTCAAGCCACTAATGGATTTGAAAAAAATTCAAATGAATTCTATTCTTACACTTTAAACACTACTTTCGCGGATCAGTTGCTGATTATCTTTTTAAGACAAGTATGCATTTGTTTTATCTTATATTCATTTCAATGAGTCTTTTGAAGACAATAAATCATTTAGAAGGCATTGGAGCGAATACTATTTTCACATTTCAAACACGACTTTCGCACATAGCTTGCATATGATTTTTTGAAGGCAAGTATGAATTTGTTTAATCTTAGAATCATCATCTCAATGACTCTTTGAAAGGCACTAATTCATTTGAACACAATTAAAATGAATTCTATTTTCGCACTTCGAACCCGACTTTCGTACATAACTTGCTAATGATCATTTAAGGGCAAGTATGCGTTTGTTTTATTTGAGATTCATGTCAATGAGTCTTTTCAAGTCACTAATGCATTTGAAAAAAGATCAAATGAATTCTATTCTTACACTTTAAACACTACTTTCGCGGATCACTTGTTGATAATCTTTTTAAGACAAGTATGCATTTGATTTATCTTATATTTATTTCAATGAGTCTTTTCAAGACAATAAATCATTTGGAAGCCATTGGAGCGAATACTATTTTCGCATTTCAAACACGACTTTTGTGTATAGCTTGCTTATGATTTTTTGAAGGCAAGTATGAATTTGTTTAATCTTGCAGTCATCATCTCAATGACTCTTTGAAAGTCACTAACTCTTTTGAACACAATTAAAATGAATTCTATTTTCGCACTTTGAACCCGACTTTCGTACATAACTTGCAAATGATCATTTAAGGGCAAGTATGCGTTTGTTTTATTTGAGATTCATGTCAATGAATCTTTTCAAGCCACTAATGCATTTGAAAAAAAATCAAACGAATTCTATTCTTACACTTTAAACACTACTTTCCCGGATCACTTACTGATTATCTTTTTAAGACAAGTATGCATTTGTTTTATCTTATATTCATTTCAATGAGTCTTTTGAAGACAATAAATCATTTAGAAGGCATTGGAGCGAATACTATTTTCACATTTCAACCACGACTTTCGCACATAGCTTGCATATGATTTTTTGAAGGCAAGTATGAATTTGTTTAATCTTAGAGTCATCATCTCAATGACTCTTTGAAAGGCACTAATTCATTCGAAAACAATTAAAATGAATTCTATTTTCGCACTTCGAACCCGACTTTCGTACATAACTTACTAATGATCATTTAAGGGCAAGTATGCGTTTGTTTTATTTGAGATTCATGTCAGTGAGTCTTTTCAAGTCACTAATGCATTTGAGAAAAATTCAAATGAATTCTATTTTTACACTTTAAACACTACTTTCGCGGATCACTTGCTGATTATCTTTTTAAGACAAGTATGCATTTGTTTTATCTTATATTCATTTCAATGAGTCTTTTCAAGACAATAAATCATTTGGAAGCCATTGGAGCGAATACTATTTTCGCATTTCAAACACGACTTTCGCGCATAGCTTGCGTATGATTTTTTGAAGGCAAGTATGAATTTGTTTAATCTTAGAGTCATCATCTCAATGACTCATTGAAAGTCACTAATTCATTTGAATGCAATTAAAATGAATTCTGTTTTCGCACTTCGAACCCGACTTTCGTACATAACTTGCTAATGATCATTTAAGGGCAAGTATGCGTTTGTTTTATTTGAGATTCATGTCAATGAGTCTTTTGAAGTCACTAATGCATTTGAAAAAAAATCAAATGAATTCTATTCTTACACTTTAAACACTACTTTCGCGGATCACTTGTTGATAATCTTTTTAAGACAAGTATGCATTTGATTTATCTTATATTTATTTCAATGAGTCTTTTCAAGACAATAAATCATTTGGAAGCCATTGGAGCGAATACTATTTTCGCATTTCAAACACGACTTTTGCGTATAGCTTGCTTATGATTTTTTGAAGGCAAGTATGAATTTGTTTAATCTTGCAGTCATCATCTCAATGACTCTTTGAAAGTCACTAACTCTTTTGAACACAATTAAAATGAATTCTATTTTCGCACTTCGAACCCGACTTTCGTACATAACTTGCAAATGATCATTTAAGGGCAAGTATGCGTTTGTTTTATTTGAGATTCATGTCAATGAATCTTTTCAAGCCACTAATGCATTTGAAAAAAAATCAAACGAATTCTATTCTTACACTTTAAACACTACTTTCCCGGATCACTTACTGATTATCTTTTTAAGACAAGTATGCATTTGTTTTATCTTATATTCATTTCAATGAGTCTTTTGAAGACAATAAATCATTTAGAAGGCATTGGAGCGAATACTATTTTCACATTTCAACCACGACTTTCGCACATAGCTTGCATATGATTTTTTGAAGGCAAGTATGAATTTGTTTAATCTTAGAGTCATCATCTCAATGACTCTTTGAAAGGCACTAATTCATTCGAAAACAATTAAAATGAATTCTATTTTCGCACTTCGAACCCGACTTTCGTACATAACTTACTAATGATCATTTAAGGGCAAGTATGCGTTTGTTTTATTTGAGATTCATGTCAGTGAGTCTTTTCAAGTCACTAATGCATTTGAGAAAAATTCAAATGAATTCTATTTTTACACTTTAAACACTACTTTCGCGGATCACTTGCTGATTATCTTTTTAAGACAAGTATGCATTTGTTTTATCTTATATTCATTTCAATGAGTCTTTTCAAGACAATAAATCATTTGGAAGCCATTGGAGCGAATACTATTTTCGCATTTCAAACACGACTTTCGCGCATAGCTTGCGTATGATTTTTTGAAGGCAAGTATGAATTTGTTTAATCTTAGAGTCATCATCTCAATGACTCTTTGAAAGGCACTAATTCATTTGAAAGCAATTAAAATGAATTTTATTTTCGCACTTCGAACCCGACTTTCGTACATAACTTGCTAATGATTATTTAAGGGCAAGTATTGATTTGTTTTAGTTTAGATTCATGTCAATGAGTCTTTTCAAGTCACTAATTTATTTCAAAACAATTCAAATGAATTCTATTTTTGCACTTCAAACACTACTTTCCCGCATCACTTCCTAATGATCTTTTTAAGACAAGTATGCATTTCTTTTATCTTATATTCATTTCAATGTGTCTTTTCAAGACACTAAATCATTTGGAAGCCATTGGAGCGAACACTATTTTCGCATTTCAAACACGGCTTTCGCGCATAGCTTGCATATGATTTTTTGAAGGCAAGTGCGAATTTGTTTAATCTTAGAGTCATCATCTCATTGACTCTTTGAAAGTCATTAATTCATTTGAAAGAAATTAAAATGAATTCTACTTTCGCACTTCGAACCCGACATTCGTACATAACTTGGTAATGATCATTTAAGGGCAAGTACGCATTTGTTTTACTTGAGATTCATGTCAATGAGTCTTTTCAAGTCACTAATTTATTTGAAAACAATTCAAATGAATTCTATTTTTACACTTCAAACACTACTTTCCCGCATCACTTGCTAATGATCTTTTTAAGACAAATGTGCATTTGTTTTATCTTATATTCATTTCAATGAGTCTTGTCAAGACAATAAATCATTTGGAAGCAATTTGAGCGAATACTATTTTCGCATTTCAAACACGACTATCGCGCATAGCTTGCATACGATATTTTGAAGGCAAGTATGAATTTATTTAATCTTAGAGTCATCATCTCAATGACTCTTTGAAAGTCACTAATTCATTTGAAAGCAATTAAAATGAATTCTATTTTCGCACTTCGAACCTGACTTTCGTACATAACTTGCTAATGATCATTTCAGGGCTAGTATGCGTTTGTTTTATTGGAGATTCATGTCAATGAGTCTTTTCAAGTCACTAATTTATGTGAAAACAATTCAAATTAATTCTATTTTTACATTTCAAACACGACTTTCCCTCATCACTTGCTAATGATCTTTTTAAGACAAGTATGCATTTGATTTATCTTATATTTATTTCAATGAGTCTTATCAAGACAATAAATCGTTTGGAAGCCATTGGAGCGAATACTATTTTCGCATTTCAAACACAACTTTCGAGCATAGCTTGCATATCATTTTTTTTCAACGCAAGTATGAATTTGTTTTATTTTAGAGTCATTATCTCAATGACTTTTTGAAACTCACTAATTCATTTGAAAGCAATTAAAATGAATTCTATTTTCGCACTTCGAACCCGACTTTCGTACATAACTTGCTAATGATCATTTAAGGGCAAGTATGGATTTGTTTTAGTTCAGATTCATGTCAATGAGTCTTTTCAAGTCACTAATTTATTTGAAAACAATTCAAATGAATTGTATTTTTGCATTTCAAACACTACTTTCCCGCATCACTTGCTAATGATCTTTTTAAGACAAGTATGCATTTTTTTATCTTCTATTCGATGTGTCTTTTCAAGACACTAAATCATTTGGAAGCCATTGGAGCGAATACTATTTTCGCATTTCAAACACGGCTTTCGCGCATAGCTTGCATATGATTTTTTGAAGGCAAGTATGAATTTGTTTAATCTTAGAGTCATCATCTTAATGACTCTTGCAAAAGTCACTAATTCATTTGAAAGCAATTAAAACGAATTCTATTTTCGCACTTCAAACCCGACTTTCGCACATAACTTGCTAATGAGCATTTAAGGGCAAGTCAGCATTTGCCTTATTTTAGATTTATGTCAATGAGTATTTTCAAGTCACTAATGCATTTGAAAAAAATTCAAATGAATTCTATTTTTACACTTTATACACTACTTTCGCGGATCACTTGTTGATGATCTTTTTAAGACAAGTATGCATTTGATAGATCTTACATTTATTTCAATGAGTCTGTTCAAGAAAATAAATCATTTGGAAGCCATTGGAGCGAATACTATTTTCGCATTTCAAACACGACTTTGGCGCGTAGCTTGCAGATTATTTTTTGAACGCTAGTATGAATTTGTTTCATTTGAGAGTCGTTATCTCAATGAGTTTTTGAAACTCACTAATTCATTTGAAAGCAATTAAAATGAATTTTATTTTCGCACTTCGAACCTGACTTTCGTACATAACTTGCTAATGATTATTTAAGGGCAAGTATTGATTTGTTTTAGTTTAGATTCATGTCAATGAGTCTTTTCAAGTCACTAATTTATTTCAAAACAATTCAAATGAATTCTATTTTTGCACTTCAAACACTACTTTCCCGCATCACTTCCTAATGATCTTTTTAAGACAAGTATGCATTTCTTTTATCTTATATTCATTTCAATGTGTCTTTTCAAGACACTAAATCATTTGGAAGCCATTGGAGCGAACACTATTTTCGCATTTCAAACACGGCTTTCGCGCATAGCTTGCATATGATTTTTTGAAGGCAAGTGCGAATTTGTTTAATCTTAGAGTCATCATCTCATTGACTCTTTGAAAGTCATTAGTTCATTTGAAAGAAATTAAAATGAATTCTACTTTCGCACTTCGAACCCGACATTCGTACATAACTTGGTAATGATCATTTAAGGGCAAGTACGCATTTGTTTTACTTGAGATTCATGTCAATGAGTCTTTTCAAGTCACTAATTTATTTGAACACAATTCAAATGAATTCTATTTTTACACTTCAAACACTACTTTCCCGCATCACTTGCTAATGATCTTTTTAAGACAAATGTGCATTTGTTTTATCTTATATTCATTTCAATGAGTCTTGTCAAGACAATAAATCATTTGGAAGCAATTTGAGCGAATACTATTTTCGCATTTCAAACACGACTATCGCGCATAGCTTGCATACGATATTTTGAAGGCAAGTATGAATTTATTTAATCCTAGAGTCATCATCTCAATGACTCTTTGAAAGTCACTAATTCATTTGAAAGCAATTAAAATGAATTCTATTTTCGCACTTCGAACCCGACATTCGTACATAACTTGCTAATGATCATTTCAGGGCTAGTATGCGTTTGTTTTATTTGAGATTCATGTCAATGAGTCTTTTCAAGTCACTAATTTATGTGAAAACAATTCAAATGAATTCTATTTTTACATTTCAAACACGACTTTCCCTCATCACTTGCTAATGATCTTTTTAAGACAAGTATGCATTTGATTTATCTTATATTTATTTCAATGAGTCTTATCAAGACAATAAATCGTTTGGAAGCCATTGGAGCGAATACTATTTTCGCATTTCAAACACAACTTTCGAGCATAGCTTGCATATCATTTTTTTTCAACGCAAGTATGAATTTGTTTTATTTTAGAGTCATTATCTCAATGACTTTTTGAAACTCACTAATTCATTTGAAAGCAATTAAAATGAATTCTATTTTCGCACTTCGAACCCGACTTTCGTACATAACTTGCTAATGATCATTTAAGGGCAAGTATGGATTTGTTTTAGTTGAGATTCATGTCAATGAGTCTTTTCAAATCACTAATTTATTTGAAAACAATTCAAATAAATTCTATTTTTACACTTTAAACACTACTTTCGCGGATCACTTGTTGATGATCTTTTTAAGATAAGTATGCATTTGATTTATCTTATATTTATTTCAATGAGTCTTTTCAAGACAATAAATCAATCATTTGGAAGCCATTGGAGCGAATACTATTTTCGCATTTCAAACACGACTTTCGCGCATAGCTTGCGTATGATTTTTTGAAGGCAAGTATGAATTTGTTTAATCTTAGAGTCATCATCTCAATGACTCTTTGAAAGTCAATAATTATTTTGAACACAATTAAAATGAACTCTATTTTCGCACTTCGAACCTGACTTTCGTACATAACTTGCTAATGATCATTTAAGGGCAAGTATGCGTTTGTTTTATTTGAGATTCATGTCAATGAGTCTTTTCAAGTCACTAATGCATTTGAAAAAAATTCAAATGAATTCTATTTTTACACTTTATACACTACTTTCGCGGATCACTTGTTGATGATCTTTTTAAGACAAGTATGCATTTGATTGATCTTATATTTATTTCAATGAGTCTGTTCAAGACAATAAATCATTTTGAAGCCATTGGAGCGAATACAATTTTC
The DNA here is from genome assembly GCA_027186245.1 of Coriaria nepalensis. NCBI lineage: Eukaryota > Viridiplantae > Streptophyta > Magnoliopsida > Cucurbitales > Coriariaceae > Coriaria > Coriaria nepalensis. Next base: position 20,751,574 of record CP114481.1, read on the forward strand.
GCATTTCAAACACGAGTTTGGCGCATAGCTTGCAGATTATTTTTTGAACGCTAGTATGAATTTGTTTTATTTTAGAGTCATTATCTCAATGACTTTTTGAAACTCACTAATTCATTTGAAAGCAATTAAAATGAATTCTATATTCGCACTTCGAACCCGACTTTCGTACATAACTTGCTAATGATCATTTAAGGGCAAGTATGGATTTGTTTTAGTTGAGATTCATGTCAATGAGTCTTTTCAAATCACTAATTTATTTAAAAACAATTCAAATAAATTCTATTTTTACACTTCAAACACTACTTTCCTGCATCACTTGCTTATGATATTTTTAAGACCAGTATGCATTTGTTTTATCTTATATTCATTTCAATGAGTCTTTCCAAGACAATAAATCATTTGGAAGCCATTGGAGCGAATACTATTTTCGCATTTCAAACACAACTTTCGCGCATAGCTTGCATATGATTTTTTGAAAGCAAGTATGAATTTGTTTAATCTTAGAGTCATCATCTCAGTGACTCTTTGAAAGTCACTAATTCATTTGAAAGCAATTAAAATGAATTCTATTTTCGCACTTCGAACCCGACATTCGTACATAACTTGCGAATGATCATTTAAGGGCAAGTATGCGTTTGTTTTATTTGAGATTCATGTCAATGAGCCTTTTCAAGTCACTAATTTATTTGAAAACAATTCAAATGAATTCTATTTTTACACTTCAAACAATACTTTCCCGCATCACTTGCTAATGATCTTTTTAAGACAAGTATGCATTTGTTTTATCTTATATTCATTTCAATGAGTCTTTTCAAGACAATAAATCATTTGCAAGCCATTGGAGCGAATACTATTTTCGCATTTCAAACACGACTTTCGCGCATAGCTTGCGTATGATTTTTTGAAGGCAACTATGAATTTGTTTAATCTTAGAGTCATCATCTCAATGACTCTTTGAAAGTCACTAATTCTTTTGAACACAATTAAAATGAACTCTATTTTCGCACTTCGAACCCGACTTTCGTACATAACTTGCTAATGATCATTTAAGGGCAAGTATGCGTTTGTTTTATTTTAGATTCATGTCAATGAGTCTTTTCAAGTCACTAATGCATTTGAAAAAAATTCAAATGAATTCTATTTTTACACTTTAAACACTACTTTCGCGGATCACTTGCTGATTACCTTTTTAAGACAAGTATGCATTTGATTTATCTTATATTTATTTCAATGAGTCTTATCAAGACAATAAATCATTTGGAAGCCATTGGAGCGAATACTATTTTCGCATTTCAAACACAACTTTCGCGCATAGCTTGCATATTATTTTTTGAACGTAAGTATGAATTTGTTTTATTTTAGAGTCATTATCTCAATGACTTTTTGAAACTCACTAATTCATTTGAAAGCAATTAAAATGAATTCTATATTCGCACTTCGAACCCGACTTTCGTACATAACTTGCTAATGATCATTTAAGGGCAAGTATGGATTTGTTTTAGTTGAGATTCATGTCAATGAGTCTTTTCAAGTCACTAATTTATTTGAAAACAATTCAAATAAATTCTATTTCTACACTTCAAACACTACTTTCCTGCATCACTTGCTTATGATATTTTTAAGACCAGTATGCATTTGTTTTATCTTATATTAATTTCAATGAGTCTTTCCAAGACAATAAATCATTTGGAAGCCATTGGAGCGAATAGTATTTTCGCATTTCAAATACAACTTTCGCGCATAGCTTGCATATGATTTTTTGAAAGCGAGTATGAATTTGTTTAATCTTAGAGTCATCATCTCAGTGACTCTTTGAAAGTCACTAATTCATTTGAAAGCAATTAAAATGAATTCTATTTTCGAACTTCGAACCCGACATTCGTACATAACTTGCGAATGATCATTTAAGGGCAAGTATGCGTTTGTTTTATTTGAGATTCATGTCAATGAGCCTTTTCAAGTCACTAATTTATTTGAAAACAATTCAAATGAATTCTATTTTTACACTTGAAACACTACTTTCCCGCATCACTTGCTAATGATCTTTTTAAGACAAGTATGCATTTGATTTACCTTATATTTATTTCAATGAGTCTTTTCAAGACAATAAATCATTTGGAACCATTGGAGCGAATACTATTTTTGCATTTCAAACACAACTTTCGCGCATAGCTTGCATATTATTTTTTGAACGTAAGTATGAATTTGTTTTATTTTAGAGTCATTATCTCAATGACTTTTTGAAACTCACTAATTCATTCGAAAGCAATTAAAATGAATTCTATATTCGCACTTCGAACCCGACTTTCGTACATAACTTGCTAATGATCATTTAAGGGCAAGTATGGATTTGTTTTAGTTGAGATTCATTTCAATGAGTCTTTTCAAGTAACTAATTTATTTGAAAACAATTCAAATAAATTCCATTTTTACACTTCAAACACTACTTTCCTGCATCACTTGCTTATGATATTTTTAAGCCCAGTATGCATTTGTTTTATCTTATATTCATTTGAATGAGTCTTTTCAAGACAATAAATCATTTGGAAGCCATTGGAGCGAATACTATTTTCGCATTTCAAACACAACTTTCGCGGATAGCTTGTATATGATTTTTTGAAAGCAAGTACGAATTTGTTTAATCTTAGAGTCATCATCTCAGTGACTCTTTGAAAGTCACTAATTCATTTGAAAGCAATTAAAATGAATTCTATTTTCGCACTTCGAACCCGACATTCGTACATAACTTGCGAATAATCATTTAAGGGCAAGTATGCGTTTGTTTTATTTGAGATTCATGTCAATGAATCTTTTCAGGCCACTAATGCCTTTGAAAAAAATTCAAATAAATTCTATTTTTACACAATAAACACTACTTTCGCGGATCACTTGCTGATTATCTTTTTAAGACAAGTATGCATTTGTTTTATCTTATATTCATTTCAATGAGTCTTATCAAGACAATAAATCATTTGGAAGCCATTGGAGTGAATACTATTTTCGCATTTCAAACACAACTTTCGCGGATAGCTTGTATATGATTTTTTGAAAGCAAGTACGAATTTGTTTAATCTTAGAGTCATCATCTCAGTGACTCTTTGAAAGTCACTAATTCATTTGAAAGCAATTAAAATGAATTCTATTTTCGCACTTCGAACCCGACATTCGTACATAACTTGCGAATGATCATTTAAGGGCAAGTATGCGTTTGTTTTATTTGAGATTCATGTCAATGAATCTTTTCAAGCCACTAATGCATTTGAAAAAAATTCAAATAAATTCTATTTTTACACATTAAACACTACTTTCGCGGATCACTTGCTGATTATCTTTTTAAGACAAGTATGCATTTGTTTTATCTTATATTCATTTCAATGACTCTTTTCAAGACAATAAATCATTTGGAAACTATTGGAGCGAATACTATTTTCGCATTTCAAACAAAACTTTCGCGGATAGCTTGTATATTATTTTTTGAAAGCAAGTACGAATTTGTTTAATCATAGAGTCATCATCTCAGTGACTCTTTGAAAGTCACTAATTCATTTGAAAGCAATTAAAATGAATTCTATTTTCGCACTTCGAACCCGACATTCGTACATAACTTGCGAATGATCATTTAAGGGCAAGCATGCGTTTGTTTTATTTGAGATTCATGTCAATGAATCTTTTCAAGCCACTAATGCATTCGAAAAAAATTCAAATAAATTCTATTTTTACACATTAAACACTACTTTCGCGGATCACTTGCTGATTATCTTTTTAAGACAAGTATGCATTTGTTTTATCTTATATTCATTTCAATGAGTCTTTTGAAGACAATAAATCATTTGGAAGGCATTGGAGCGAATACTATTTTCACATTTCAAACACGGCTTTCGGACATAGCATGCATATGATTTTTTGAAGGCAAGTATGAATTTGTTTAATGTTAGAGTCATCATCTCAATGACTCCTTGAAAGGCACTAATTCGTTTGAACACAGTTAAAATGAATTCTATTTTCGCACTTCGAACCCGACATTCGTACATAACTTGCGAATGATCATTTAAGGGCAAGTATGCGTTTGTTTTATTTACGATTCATGTTAATGAGTCTTTTCAAGTCACTAATTTATTTGAGAACAATTCAAATAAATTCTATTTTTACACTTCAAACACTACTTTTCCGCATCACTTGCTAATGATCTTTTTAAGACCAGTATGCATTTGTTTTATCTTATATTCATTTCAATGAGTCTTTGCAAGACAATAAATCTTTTTGAAGCCATTGGAGTGAATACTATTTTCGCATTTCAAACACGACTTTCGCGCATTGCTTGCATATGATTTTCTGAAAGCAAGTACGAATTTGTTTAATCTTAGAGTCATCATCTCAGTGACTCTTTGAAAGTCACTAATTCATTTCAAAGCAATTATAATGAATTCTATTTTCGCACTCCGAACCCGACATTCGTACATAACTTGCGAATGATCATTTAAGGGCAAGTACGCGTTTGTTTTATTTCAGATTCATGTCAATGAGTCTTTTCAAGTCATAAATTTATTTGAAAACAATTCAAATGAATTCTATTTTTACACTTCAAACACTACTTTCCCGCATCACTTGGTAATGATCTTTTTAAGACAATTATGCATTTGTTTTATCTTATATTCATTTCAATGAGTCTTTTCAAGACACAAAATATTTTGGAAGCCATTGGAGCGAATACTATTTTCCCATTTCAAACACGACTATCGCGCATAAATTGCATATGATTTGTTGAAGGCAAGTATGAATTTGTTTAATCTTAGAGTCATCATCTCAACGACTCATTGAAAGTGACTAAATCATTTGAATGCAATTAAAATGAATTCTATTTTCGCACTTCGAACCCGAATTTCGTACATAACTTGCTAATGATCATTGAAGGGCAAGTATGCGTTTGTTTTATTTAAGATTCATGTCAATGAGTCTTTACAAGTCACTAATGCATTTGAAAAAAATTCAAATGAATTCTATTTTTACACTTTAAACACTACTTTCGCGGATCACTTGTTGATGATCTTTTTAAGACAAGTATGCATTTGATTTATCTTATATTTATTTCAACGAGTCTTTTCAAGACAATAAATCATTTGGAAGCTATTGGAGCGAATACTATTTTCGCATTTCAAACACAACTTTCGCGCAGAGCTTGCATATGATATTTTTAACGCAAGAATGAATTTGTTTTATTTTAGAGTCATTATCTCAATGACTTTTTGAAACTCACTAATTCATTTGAAAGCAATTAAAATGAATTCTATTTTCGCACTTCGAACCCCACTTTTGTACATAACTTGCTAATGATCATTTAAGGGAAGTATGGATTTGTTTTAGTTGACATTCATGTCAATGTGTCTTTTCAAGTCACTAATTTATTTGAAAAGAATTCAAATAAATTCTATTTTTACACTTCAAACACTACTTTCCCGCATCACTTGCTAATGATCTTTTTAAGACCAGTATGCATTTGTTTCATGTTATATTCATTTCAATGAGTCTTTTCAAGACAATAACTCATCTGGAAGCCATTGGAACGAATACTATTTTCGCATTTCAAACACGACTTTCGCGCATAGCTTGCACATGATTTTTTGAAAGCAAGTACGAATTTGTTTAATCTTAGAGTCATTATCTCAGTGACTCTTTGAAAGTCAGTAATTCATATGAAAGCAATTAAAATGAATTCTATTTTCGCACTTCGAACCCGACATTCGTACATAACTTGCGAATAATCATTTAAGGGCAAGTATGCGTTTGTTTTATTTGAGATTCATGTCAATGAGTCTTTTCAAGTCCCTAATTTATTTGAAAATAATTCAAATGAATTCTATTTTTACACTTCAAATACTACTTTCCCGCATCACTTGGTAATGATCTTTTTAAGACAAGTATGCATTTGTTTTATCTTATATTCATTTCAATGAGTCTTATCAAGACAATAAATCATTTGGAAGCCATTGGAGCGAATACTGTTTTCGCATTTCAAACACAACTATCGCGCATAAATTGCATATGATTTTTTGAACGCAAGTATGAATTTGTTTTATTTTAGGGTCATTATCTCAATGACTTTTTGAAACTCACTAATTCATTCGAGAGCAATTAAAATGAATTCTATTTTCGTACATCGAACCCGACTTTCGTACATAACTTGCTAATGATCATTTAAGGGCAAATATGCGTTTGTTTTAGTTGAGATTCATGTGAATGCGTCTTTTCAAGTCACTAATGCATTTGAAAACAATTCAAATAAATTCTATTTTTACACTTTAAACACTACTTTCGCGGATCACTTGCTAATGATCTTTTTAAGACCAGTATGCATTTGATTTATCCTATATTCATTTCAATGAGTCTTTTCAAGATAATAAATCATTTGGAAGCCATTGGAGCGAATACTATTTTCGCATTTCAAACACGACTTTCGCGCATAGCTTGCATATTATTTTTTGAACGCAAGTATGAATTTGTTTAATCTTAGAGTCATTATCTCAATGACTTTTTGAAACTCACTAATTCATTTGAAAGCAATTAAAATGAATTCTATTTTCGCACTTCGAACCCGACATTCGTACATAACTTGCAAATGATCATTTAAGGGCAAGTATGCGTTTGTTTTATTTGAGATTCATGTCAATGAGTCTTTTCAAGTAACTAATTTATTTGAAGACAATTCAAATGAATTCTACTTTTACACTTCAAACACTACTTTCCCGCATCACTTGCTAATGATCTTTTTAATACCAGTATGCATTTGTTTTATCTTATATTCATTTCAATGAGTCTTTTCAAGACAATAAATCATTTGGAAGCCATTGGAGCGAATACTATTTTTGCATTTCAAACACGACTTTCGCGCATAGCTTGCATATGATTTTTTGAAAGCAAGTACGAATTTGTTTAATCTTAGAGTCATCATCTCAGTGACTCTTTGAAAGTCACTAATTCATTTGAAAGCAATTAAAATGAATTCTATTTTCGCACTTCGAACCCGACATTCGTACATAACTTGCGAATGATCATTTAAGGGCAAGTATGCGCTTCTTTTATTTGAGATTCATGTCCATGAGTCTTTTCAAGTCACTAATTCATTTGAAAACAATTCAAATGAATTCTATTTTTACACTTCAAACACTACTTTCCCGCATCACTTGGTAACGATCTTTTTAAGACAAGTATGCATTTGTTTTATCTTATATTCATTTCAATGAGTCTTATCAAGACAATAAATCATTTGGAAGCCATTGGAGCGAATACTATTTTCGCATTTCAAACACAACTTTCGCGCATAGCTTGCATATTATTTTTTGAACGCAAGTATGAATTTGTTTTATTTTAGAGTCATTATCTCAATGACTTTTTGAAACTCACTAATTCATTGGAAAGCAGTTAAAATGAATTCTATTTTCGCACTTCGAACCTGACTTTCATACATAACTTGCTAATGATCATTTAAGGGCAAGTATGGATTTGTTTTAGTCGAGATTCATTTCAATGTGTCTTTTCAAGACACTAAATCTTTTGGAAGCCATTGGAGCGAATCCTATTTTCGCATTTCAAACACGACTATCGCGCATAAATTGCATATGATTTTTTAAAGGCAAGTACGAATTTGTTTAATCTTAGAGTCATCATCTCAGTGACTCTTTGAAAGTCACTAATTCATTTGAAAGCAATTAAAGTGAATTCTATTTTCGCACTTCGAACCCGAGATTCGTACATAACTTGCTAATGATCATTGAATGGCAAGTATGCATTTGTTTTATTTAAGATTCATGTCAATGAGTCTTTTCAAGTCACTAATTTATTTGGAAACAATTCAAATGAATTCTATTTTTACACTTTAAACACTACTTTCGCGGATCACTTGTTGATGATCTTTTTAAGACAAGTACGCATTTCATTTATCTTATATTTATTTCAATGAGTCTTATCAAGACAATAAATCATTTGGAAGCCATTGGAGCGAATACTATTTTCGCATTTCAAACACAACTATCGCGCATAAACTACATATGATTTTTTGAACGCAATTACGAATTTGTTTAATCTTAGAGTCATCATCTTAGTGACTCTTCGAAAGTCACTAATTCATTTGAAAGCAATTGAAATGAATTCTATTTTCGCACTTCGAACCCGACATTCGTACATAACTTGCTAATGATCATTGAATGGCAAGTATGGGTTTGTTTTATTGAAGATTCATGTCAATGAGTCTTTTCAAGTCACTAATTTATTTGAAAACAATTCAAATAAATTCTATTTTTACACTTCAAACACTACTTTCCCGCATCACTTGTTGATGATCTTTTTAAGACAAGTACGCATTTCATTTATCTTATATTTATTTCAATGAGTCTTATCCAGACAATAAATCATTTGGAAGCCATTGGAGCGAATACTATTTTCGCATTTCAAACACAACTATCGCGCATAAATTGCATATGATTTTTTGAACGCAACTACGAATTTGTTTAATCTTAGAGTCATCATCTCAGTGACTCTTTGAAAGTCACTAATTCATTTGAAAGCAATTAAAATGAATTCTATTTTCGCACTTCGAACCCGACATTCGTACATAACTTGCTAATGATCATTGAATGGCAAGTATGCGTTTGTTTTATTTAAGATTCATGTCAATGAGTCTTTTCAAGTCACTAATTTATTTGAAAACAATTCAAATGAATTCTATTTTTACACTTTAAACACTACTTTCGCGGATCACTTGTTGATGATCTTTTTAAGACAAGTACGCATTTCATTTATCTTATATTTATTTCAATGAGTCTTTTCAAGACAATAAATCATTTGGAAGCCATTGGAGCGAATACTATTTTCGCATTCCAAACACGACTTTCGCGTATAGCTTGCTTATGATTTTTTGAAGGCAAGTATGAATTTGTTTAATCTTAGAGTCATCATCTCAATGACTCTCTGAAAGTCACTAATTCTTTTGAACACAATTAAAATGAATTCTATTTTCGCACTTCGAACCCGACTTTCGTACATAACTTGCAAATGATCATTTAAAGGCAAGTATGCGTTTGTTTTATTTGAGATTCATGTCAATGAATCTTTTCAAGGCACTAATGCATTTGAAAAAAATTCAAATGAATTCTATTCTTACACTTTAAACACTACTTTCGCGGATCACTTGCTGATTATCTTTTTAAGACAAGTATGCATTTGTTTTATCTTATATTCATTTCAATGAGTCTTTTGAAGACAATAAATCATTTAGAAGGCATTGGAGCGAATACAATTTTCACATTTCAAACACGACTTTTGCACACAGCTTGCATATGATTTTTTGAAGGCAAGTATGAATTTGTTTAATCTTAGAGTCATCATCTCAATGACTCTTCGAAAGGCACTAATTCATTTGAACACAATTAAAATGAATTATATTTTCGCACTTCGAACCCGACTTTCGTACATAACTTGCTAATGATCATTTAAGGGCAAGTATGCGTTTGTTTTATTTGAGATTCATGTCAATGAGTCTTTTCAAGTCACTAATACATTTGAAAAAAAATCAAATGAATTCTATTCTTACACTTTAAACACTACTTTCGCGGATCACTTGTTGATGATCTTTTTAAGACAAGTATGCATTTGATTTATCTTATATTTATTTCAATGAGTCTTATCAAGACAATAAATCATTTGGAAGCCATTGGAGCGAATACTATTTTCGCATTTCAAACACGACTTTCGCGTATAGCTTGCTTATGATTTTTTGATGGCAAGTATGAATTTTTTTAATCTTAGAGTCATCATCTCAACGACTCATTGAAAGTGACTAAATCATTTGAATGCAATTAAAATGAATTCTATTTTCGCACTTCGAACCCGAATTTCGTACATAACTTGCTAATGATCATTGAAGGGCAAGTATGCATTTGTTTTATTTAAGATTCATGTCAATGAGTCTTTACAAGTCACTAATGCATTTGAAAAAAATTCAAATGAATTCTATTTTTACACTTTAAACACTACTTTCGCGGATCACTTGTTGATGATCTTTTTAAGACAAGTATGCATTTGATTTATCTTATATTTATTTCAACGAGTCTTTTCAAGACAATAAATCATTTGGAAGCCATTGGAGCGAATACTATTTTCGCATTTCAAACACAACTTTCGCGCAGAGCTTGCATATGATATTTTTAACGCAAGAATGAATTTGTTTTATTTTAGAGTCATTATCCCAATGACTTTTTGAAACTCACTAATTCATTTGAAAGCAATTAAAATGATTTCTATTTTCGCACTTCGAACCCCACTTTTGTACATAACTTGCTAATGATCATTTAAGGGAAGTATGGATTTGTTTTAGTTGACATTCATGTCAATGAGTCTTTTCAAGTCACTAATTTATTTGAAAAGAATTCAAATAAATTCTATTTTTACACTTCAAACACTACTTTCCCGCATCACTTGCTAATGATCTTTTTAAGACCAGTATGCATTTGTTTCATCTTATATTCATTTCAATGAGTCTTTTCAAGACAATAACTCATCTGGAAGGCATTGGAACGAATACTATTTTCGCATTTCAAACACGACTTTCGCGCATAGCTTGCATATGATTTTTTGAAAGCAAGTACGAATTTGTTTAATCTTAGAGTCATTATCTCAGTGACTCTTTGAAAGTCAGTAATTCATATGAAAGCAATTAAAATGAATTCTATTTTCGCACTTCGAACCCGACATTCGTACATAACTTGCGAATAATCATTTAAGGGCAGGTATGCGTTTGTTTTATTTGAGATTCATGTCAATGAGTCTTTTCAAGTCCCTAATTTATTTGAAAATAATTCAAATGAATTCTATTTTTACACTTCAAATACTACTTTCCTGCATCACTTGGTAATGATCTTTTTAAGACAAGTATGCATTTGTTTTACCTTATATTCATTTCAATGAGTCTTATCAAGACAATAAATCATTTGGAAGCCATTGGAGCGAATACTGTTTTCGCATTTCAAACACAACTATCGCGCATAAATTGCATATGATTTTTTGAACGCAAGTATGAATTTGTTTTATTTTAGAGTCATTATTTCAATGACTTTTTGAAACTCACTAATTCATTCGAAAGCAATTAAAATGAATTCTATTTTTGTACATCGAACCCGACTTTCGTACATAACTTGCTAATGATCATTTAAGGGCAAATATGCGTTTGTTTTAGTTGAGATTCCTGTGAATGCGTCTTTTCAAGTCATTAATGCATTTGAAAACAATTCAAATAAATTCTATTTTTACACTTTAAACACTACTTTCGCGGATCACTTGCTAATGATCTTTTTAAGACCAGTATGCATTTGATTTATCCTATATTCATTTCAATGAGTCTTTTCAAGATAATAAATCATTTGGAAGCCATTGGAGCGAATACTATTTTCGCATTTCAAACACGACTTTCGCGCATAGCTTGCATATTATTTTTTGAACGCAAGTATGAATTTGTTTAATCTTAGAGTCATTATCTCAATGACTTTTTGAAACTCACTAATTCATTTGAAAGCAATTAAAATGAATTCTATTTTCGCACTTCGAACCCGACATTCGTACATAACTTGCAAATGATCATTTAAGGGCAAGTATGCGTTTGTTTTATTTGAGATTCATGTCAATGAGTCTTTTCAAGTAACTAATTTATTTGAAGACAATTCAAATGAATTCTATTTTTACACTTCAAACACTACTTTCCCGCATCACTTGCTAATGATCTTTTTAATACCAGTATGCATTTGTTTTATCTTATATTCATTTCAATGAGTCTTTTCAAGACAATAAATCATTTGGAAGCCATTGGAGCGAATACTATTTTTGCATTTCAAACACGACTTTCGCGCATAGCTTGCATATGATTTTTTGAAAGCAAGTACGAATTTGTTTAATCTTAGAGTCATCATCTCAGTGACTCTTTGAAAGTCACTAATTCATTTGAAAGCAATTAAAATGAATTCTATTTTCGCACTTCGAACCCGACATTCGTACATAACTTGCGAATGATCATTTAAGGGCAAGTATGCGCTTCTTTTATTTGAGATTCATGTCCATGAGTCTTTTCAAGTCACTAATTCATTTGAAAACAATTCAAATGAATTCTATTTTTACACTTCAAACACTACTTTCCCGCATCACTTGGTAACGATCTTTTTAAGACAAGTATGCATTTATTTTATCTTATATTCATTTCAATGAGTCTTATCAAGACAATAAATCATTTGGAAGCCATTGGAGCGAATACTATTTTCGCATTTCAAACACAACTTTCGCGCATAGCTTGCATATTATTTTTTGAACGCAAGTATGAATTTGTTTTATTTTAGAGTCATTATCTCAATGACTTTTTGAAACTCACTAATTCATTGGAAAGCAGTTAAAATGAATTCTATTTTCGCACTTCGAACCTGACTTTCATACATAACTTGCTAATGATCATTTAAGGGCAAGTATGGATTTGTTTTAGTTGAGATTCATTTCAATGTGTCTTTTCAAGACACTAAATCTTTTGGAAGCCATTGGAGCGAATCCTATTTTCGCATTTCAAACACGACTATCGCGCATAAATTGCATATGATTTTTTAAAGGCAAGTACGAATTTGTTTAATCTTAGAGTCATCATCTCAGTGACTCTTTGAAAGTCACTAATTCATTTGAAAGCAATTAAAGTGAATTCTATTTTCGCACTTCGAACCCGAGATTCGTACATAACTTGCTAATGACCATTGAATGGCAAGTATGCATTTGTTTTATTTAAGATTCATGTCAATGAGTCTTTTCAAGTCACTAATTTATTTGAAAACAATTCAAATGAATTCTATTTTTACACTTTAAACACTACTTTCGCGGATCACTTGTTGATGATCTTTTTAAGACAAGTACGCATTTCATTTATCTTATATTTATTTCAATGAGTCTTATCAAGACAATAAATCATTTGGAAGCCATTGGAGCGAATACTATTTTCGCATTTCAAACACAACTATCGCGCATAAACTGCATATGATTTTTTGAACGCAATTACGAATTTGTTTAATCTTAGAGTCATCATCTTAGTGACTCTTTGAAAGTCACTAATTCATTTGAAAGCAATTGAAATGAATTCTATTTTCGCACTACGAACCCGACATTCGTACATAACTTGCTAATGATCATTGAATGGCAAGTATGGGTTTGTTTTATTGAAGATTCATGTCAATGAGTCTTTTCAAGTCACTAATTTATTTGAAAACAATTCAAATAAATTCTATTTTTACACTTCAAACACTACTTTCCCGCATCACTTGTTGATGATCTTTTTAAGACAAGTACGCATTTCATTTATCTGATATTTATTTCAATGAGCCTTATCCAGACAATAAATCATTTGGAAGCCATTGGAGCGAATACTATTTTCGCATTTCAAACACAACTATCGCGCATAAATTGCATATGATTTTTTGAACGCAACTACGAATTTGTTTAATCTTAGAGTCATCATCTCAGTGACTCTTTGAAAGTCACTAATTCATTTGAAAGCGATTAAAATGAATTCTATTTTCGCACTTCGAACCCGACATTCGTACATAACTTGCTAATGATCATCGAATGGCAAGTATGCGTTTGTTTTATTTAAGATTCATGTCAATGAGTCTTTTCAAGTCACTAATTTATTTGAAAACAATTCAAATGAATTCTATTTTTACACTTTAAACACTACTTTCGCGGATCACTTGTTGATGATCTTTTTAAGACAAGTACGCATTTCATTTATCTTATATTTATTTCAATGAGTCTTTTCAAGACAATAAATCATTTGGAAGCCATTGGGGCGAAAACTATTTTCGCATTCCAAACACGACTTTCGCGTATAGCTTGCTTATGATTTTTTGAAGGCAAGTATGAATTTGTTTAATCTTAGAGTCATCATCTCAATGACTCTCTGAAAGTCACTAATTCTTTTGAACACAATTAAAATGAATTCTATTTTCGCACTTCGAACCCGACTTTCGTACATAACTTGCAAATGATCATTTAAAGGCAAGTATGCGTTTGTTTTATTTGAGATTCATGTCAATGAATCTTTTCAAGGCACTAATGCATTTGAAAAAAATTCAAATGAATTCTATTCTTACACTTTAAACACTACTTTCGCGTATCACTTGCTGATTATCTTTTTAAGACAAGTATGCATTTGTTTTATCTTATATTCATTTCAATAAGTCTTTTGAAGACAATAAATCATTTAGAAGGCATTGGAGCGAATACAATTTTCACATTTCAAACACGACTTTTGCACACAGCTTGCATATGATTTTTTGAAGGCAAGTATGAATTTGTTTAATCTTAGAGTCATCATCTCAGTGACTCTTTGAAAGTCACTAATTCATTTGAAAGCAATTAAAATGAATTCTATTTTCGCACTTCGAACCCGACATTCGTACATAACTTGCTAATGATCATTGAATGGCAAGTATGCGTTTGTTTTATTTAAGATTCATGTCAATGAGTCTTTTCAAGTCACTAATTTATTTGAAAACAATTCAAATGAATTCTAATTTTACACTTTAAACACTACTTTCGCGGATCACTTGTTGATGATCTTTTTAAGACAAGTACGCATTTCATTTATCTTATATTTATTTCAATGAGTCTTTTCAAGACAATAAATCATTTGGAAGCCATTGGAGCGAATACTATTTTCGCATTCCAAACACGACTTTCGCGTATAGCTTGCTTATGATTTTTTGAAGGCAAGTATGAATTTTTTTAATCTTAGAGTCATCATCTCAATGACTCTTTGAAAGTCACTAATTCTTTTGAACACAATTAAAATGAATTCTATTTTCGCACTTCGAACCCGACTTTCGTACATAACTTGCAAATGATCATTTAAGGGCAAGTATGCGTTTGTTTTATTTGAGATTGATGTCAATGAATCTTTTCAAGCCACTAATGCATTTGAAAAAAAATCAAATGAATTCTATTTTTGCATTTCAAACACTACTTTCCCGCATCACTTGCTAATGATCTTTTTAAGACAAGTATGCATTTGATTTATCTTATATTTATTTCAATGAGTCTTTTCAAGACAATAAATCATTTGGAAGCCATTGGGGGGAATACTATTTTCGCATTTCAAACATGACATTCGCGCATAGCTTGCGTATGATTTTTTGAAGGCAAGTATGAATTTGTTTAATCTTAGAGTCATCATCTCAATGACTCATTGAAAGTCACTAATTCATTTGAATGCAATTAAAATGAATTCTGTTTTCGCACTTCGAACCCGACTTTCGTACATAACTTGCTAATGATCATTTAAGGGCAAGTATGCGTTTGTTTTATTTAAGATTCATGTCAATGTGTCTTTTCAAGTCACTAATGCATTTGAAAAACATTCAAATGAATTCTATTTTTACACTTTAAACACTACTTTCGCGGATCACTTGTTGATGTTCTTTTTAAGACAAGTTTGCATTTGATTTATATTATATTTATTTCAATGAGTCTTATCAAGACAATAAATCATTTGGAAGCCATTGGAACGAATACTATTTTCGCATTTCAAACACAACTTTCGCGCATAGCTTGCATATTATTTTTTGAACGCAAGTATGAATTTGTTTTATTTTAGAGTCATTATCTCAATGACTATTTGAAACTCACTAATTCATTTGAAAGCAATTAAAATGAATTCTATTTTCGCATTACGAACCCGACTTTCCTACATAACTTGCTAATGATCATTTGAGGGCAAGTATGGATTTGTTTTAGTTGAGATTCATGTCAATGAGTCTTTTCAAGTCACTAATTTATTTGAAAACAATTCAAATGAATTCTATTTTTGCATTTCAAACACTACTTTCCCGCATCACTTGGTAATGATCTTTTTAAGACAAGTATGCATTTGATTTATATTATATTTATTCCAATGAGTCTTATCAAGACAAGAAATCATTTGGAAGCCATTGGAACGAATACTATTTTCGCATTTCAAACACGACTTTTGCGTATAGCTTGCTTATGATTTTTTGAAGGCAAGTATGAATTTTTTTTAATCTTAGAGTCATCATCTCAATGACTCTTTGAAAGTCACTAATTCTTTTGAACACAATTAAAATGAATTCTAATTTCGCACTTCGAACCCGACTTTCGTACATAACTTGCAAATGATCATTTAAGGGCAAGTATGCGTTTGTTTTATTTGAGATTGATGTCAATGAATCTTTTCAAGCCACTAATGCATTTGAAAAAAAATCAAATGAATTCTATTTTTGCATTTCAAACACTACTTTCCCGCATCACTTGCTAATGATCTTTTTAAGACAAGTATGCATTTGATTTATCTTATATTTATTTCAATGAGTCTTTTCAAGACAAGAAATCATTTGGAAGCCATTGGAACGAATACTATTTTCGCATTTCAAACACGACTTTTGCGTATAGCTTGCTTATGATTTTTTGAAGGCAAGTATGAATTTTTTTTAATCTTAGAGTCATCATCTCAATTACTCTTTGAAAGGCACTAATTCATTTGAACACAATTAAAATGAATTCTATTTTCGCACTTCGAACCCGACTTTCATACATAACTTGCTAATGATCATGTAAGGGCAAGTATGCGTTTGTTTTATTTAAGATTCATGTCAATGAGTCTTTTCAAGTCACTAATGCATTTGAAAAAAATTCAAATGAATTCTATTTTTACACTTTAAACACTACTTTCGCGGATCACTTGCTGATTATCTTTTTAAGACAAGTATGCATTTGATTTATATTATATTTATTTCAATGAGTCTTATCAAGACGATAAATCATTTGGAAGCCATTGGAACGAATACTATTTTCGCATTTCAAACACAACTTTCGCGCATAGCTTGCATATTATTTTTTGAACGCAAGTATGAATTTGTTTTATTTTAGAGTCATTATCTCAATGACTTTTTGAAACTCACTAATTCGTTTGAAAGCAATTAAAATGAATTCTATTTTCGCACTTCGAACCCGACTTTCGTACATAACTTGCTAATGATCATTTAAGGGCAAGTATGGATTTGTTTTAGTTGAGATTCATGTCAATGAGTCTTTTCAAGTCACTAATTTATTTGAAAACAATTCATATAAATTCTATTTTTACACTTCAAACACTACTTTCCCGCATCACTTGCTAATGATCTTTTTAAGACCAGCATGCATTTGTTTTATCTTATATTCATTTCAATGAGTCTTTTCAAGACAATAAATCATTTGGAAGCCATTGGAGCGAATACTATTTTCGCATTTCAAACACAACTTTCGCGCATAGCTTGCATATTATTTTTTGAACGCAAGTATGAATTTGTTTTATTTTGGAGTCATTATCTCAATGACTTTTTGAAACTCAGTAATTCATTTGAAAGCAATTAAAATGAATTCTATTTTCGCACTTCGAACCCGACTTTCGTACATAACTTGCTAATGATCATTTAAGGGCAAGTATGGATTTGTTTTAGTTGAGATTCATGTCATTGAGTCTTTTCAAGTCACTAATTTATTTGAAAACAATTCAAATAAATTCTATTTTTACACTTCAAACACTACTTTCCCGCATCACTTGCTAATGATCTTTTTAAGACCAGTATGCATTTGTTTTACCTTATATTCATTTCAATGAGTCTTCTCAACACAATAAATCATTTGGAAGCCATTTGAGCGAATACTATTTTCGCATTTCAAACACGACTTTCGCCCATAGCTTGCGTATGATTTTTTGAAGGCAAGTATGAATTTGTTTAATCTTAGAGTCATCATCTCAATGACTCTTTGAAAGTCACTAATTCTTTTGAACACAATCAAAATGAATTCTATTTTCGAACTTCGAACCTGACTTTCGTACATAACTCGCTAATGATCATTTAAGGGCAAATATGCGTTTGTTTTATTTGAGATTCATGTCAATGAGTCTTTTCAAGTCACTAATGCATTTGAAAAAAATTCAAATGAATTCTATTTTTACACTTTAAACACTACTTTCGCGGATCACTTGCTGATTATCTTTTTAAGACAAGTATGCATTTGTTTTATCTTATATTCATTTCAATGAGTCTTTTGAAGACAATAAATCATTTCGAAGCCATTAGAACGAATACTATTTTCGCATTTCAAACACAACTTTCGCACATAGCTTGCATCTTATTTTTTGAATGCAAGTATGAATTTGTTTTATTTTAGAGTCATTATCTCAATGACTTTGTGAAACTCACTAATTCATTTGAAAGCAATTAAAATGCATTCTATTTTCGCACTTCGAACCCGACTTTCGTACATAACTTGCTAATGATCATTTAAGGGCAAGTATGGATTTGTTTTAGTGGAGATTCATGTCAATGAGTCTTTTCAAGTCACTAATTTATTTGAAAAGAATTCAAATAAATTCTATTTTTACACTTTAAACACTACTTTCGCGGATCACTTGTTGATGATCTTTTTAAGACAAGCACGCGTTTCATTTATCTTATATTTATTTCAATGAGTCTTATCAAGACAATAAATCATTTGGAAGCCATTGGAGCGAATACTATTTTCGCATTTCAAACACGACTTTGGCGCATAGCTTGTAGATTATTTTTTGAACGCTAGTATGAATTTGTTTTATTTTAGAGTCGTTATCTCAATGACTTTTTGAAAGTCACTAATTCAATTGAAAGCAATTAAAATGAATTCTATTTTCGCACTTCGAACCCGACTTTCGTACATAACTTGCTAATGATCATTTATGGGCAAGTATGGATTTGTTTTAGTTGAGATTCATGTCAATGAGCCTTTTCAAGTCAATCATTTATTTGAAAACAATTCATACGAATTGTATTTTTGCATTTCAAACACTACTTTCGCGCATCACTTGCTAATGATCTTTTTAAGACAAGTATGCATTTTTTTCTCTTCTATTTGATGTGTCTTTTCAAGACACTAAATCATTTGGAAGCCATTGGAGCGAATACTATTTTCGCATTTGAAACACGGCTTTCGCGCATAGCTTGCATATGATTTTTTGAAGGCAAGTATGAATTTGTTTAATCTTAGAGTCATCATCTTAATGACTCTTGCAAAAGTCACTAATTCATTTGAAAGCAATTAAAACGAATTCTATTTTCGCAATTCGAACCCAACTTTCGCACATAACTTGCTAATGAGCATTTAAGGGCAAGTATGCATTTGTTTTATTTTAGATTTATGTCAATGAGTATTTTCAAGTCACTAATGCATTTGAAAAATATTTACATGAATTCTATTTTTACACTTTATACACTACTTTCGCGGATCACTTGTTGATGATCTTTTTAAGACAAGTATGCATTTGATTGATCTTATATTTATTTCAATGAGTCTGTTCAAGACAATAAATCATTTAGAAGCCATTAGAGCGAAAACTATTTTCGCATTTCAAACACGACTTTGGCGCATAGCTTGCAGATTATTTTTTGAACGCTAGTATGAATTTGTTTTATTTTAGAGTCGTTATCTCAATGAGTTTTTGAAACTCACTAATTCATTTGAAAGCAATTAAAATGAATTTTATTTTCGCACTTCGAACCCGACTTTCGTACATAACTTGCTAATGATTATTTAAGGGCAAGTATTGATTTGTTTTAGTTTAGATTCATGTCAATGAGTCTTTTCAAGTCACTAATTTATTTGAAAACAATTCAAATGAATTCTATTTTTGCACTTCAAACACTACTTTCCCGCATCACTTCCTAATGATCTTTTTAAGACAAGTATGAATTTGTTTTATCTTATATTCATTTCAATGAGTCTTGTCAAGACAACAAATATTTTAGAAGCCATTGGAGCGAATAATATTTTCTGATTACAAACACGACTATCGCGCATAGCTTGCATATTATTTTTTGGAGGCAAGTATGAATTTGTTTTATTTTAGAGTCATTATCTCTATGACTTTTTGAAAGTCACTACTTCATTTGAAAGAAATTAAAATGAATTAGATTTTCAGCTTGGAACCCGACTTTCATACAAAACTTGCTAATGATCATTTAAGGGCAGGTACACATTTGTTTTATTTGAGATTCATGTCAATGAGTCTTTTCAAGTCACTAATTCATTTGAAAGCAATTCGAACGAATTCTAATTTTGCACTTCAAACACTACTTTCCCGCTTCATATGCTAATTATCTTTTTAAGACTAGTATGCATTTGTTTTATCTTATATTCATTTCAATGAGTCTTGTCAAGACAATAAATATTTTAGAAGCCATTGGAGCGAATAATATTTTCGCATTACAAACACGACTATCGCGCATAGCTTGCATATGATTTTTTGAAGGCAAGTATGAATTTGTTTAATCTTAGAGTCATCATCTCAATGACTCTTTGAAGGTCACTAATTCATTTGAAAGCAATTAAAATGAATTCAATTTTCGCACTTCGAACCCGACTTTCATACAAAACTTGCTAATGATCATTTAAGGGCAGGTACACATTTGTTTTATTTGAGATTCATGTCAATGAGTCTTTTCAAGTCACTAATTCATTTGAAAGCAATTCGAACGAATTCTAATTTTGCACTTCAAACACTACTTTCCCGCTTTACATGCTAATTATCTTTTTCAGACAAGTATGCATTTGTTTTATCTTATATTCATTTCAATGAGTCTTGTCAAGACAATAAATCATTTGTAAGCAATTTGAGCGAATAATATTTTCGCATTTCAAACACGACTATCGCGCATAGCTTGCATATGATTTTTTGAAGGCAAGTATGAATTTGTTTAATCTTAGAGTCATCATCTCAATGACTCTTTGAAAGTAACTAATTCATTTGAAAGCAATTAAAATGAATTCTATTTTCGCACTTCGAACCCGACATTCGTACATAACTTGCTAATGATCATTTAAGGGCAAGTATGCGTTTGTTTTATTTGAGATTCATGTCAATGAGTCTTTTCAAGTCACTAATTTATTTGAAAACAATTCAAATGAATTCTATTTTTACATTTCGAACACGACTTTCCCGCATCACATGCTAATGATCTTTTTAAGACAAGTATGCATTTGTTTTATGTTATATTCATTTCAATGAGTCTTTTCAAGACACTAAATCTTTTATAAGCCATTGGAGCGAATACTATTTTCGCATTTCAAACACGACTATTGCTCATAACTTGGATATGATATTTTGAAGGCAATTATGAATTTGTTTAATCTTAGAGTCATCATCTCAATGACTCTCTGAAAGTCACTAATTCATTTGAAAGCAATTAAAACGAATTCTATTTTCGCACTTCGAACCGGACTTTCGTACATAACTTGGTAATGATCATTTAAGGGCAAGTATGCATTTGTTTTAGTTGAGATTCATGTCAATGAGTATTTTCAAGTCACTAACGCATTTGAAAAAAATTCAAATGAATTCTATTTTTACACTTTAAAAACTACTTTCCCGGATCACTTGTTGATGATCTTTTTAAGACAATTATGCATTTTATTTATCTTATATTTATTTCAATGAGTCTGTTCAAGACAATAAATCATTTGGAAGCCATTGGAGCGAATACTATTTTTGCATTTCAAACACGACTATTGCTCATAACTTGGATATGATATTTTGAAGGCAAGTATGAATTTGTTTAATCTTAGAGTCATCATCTCAATGACTCTCTGAAAGTCACTAATTCATTTGAAAGCAATTAAAACGAATTCTATTTTCGCACTTCGAACCCGACTTTCGTACATAACTTGGTAATGATAATTTAAGGGCAAGTATGCGTTTGTTTTATTTGAGATTCATGTCAATCAGTCTTTTGAAGTCACTAATTTATTTGAAAACAATTCAAATGAATTCTATTTTTACACTTCAAACACTACTTTCCCGCATAACTTGCTAATGATCTTTTTAAGACAAATATGCATTTGTTTTATCTTATATTCATTTCAATGAGTCTTGTCAAGACAATAAATCATTTGGAAGCAATTTGAGCGAATACTATTTTCGCATTTCAAACACGACTATCGCGCATAGCTTGCATACGATTTTTTGAAGGCAAGTATGAATTTGTTTAATCTTAGAGTCATCATCTCAATGACTCTTCGGAAGTCACTAATTCATTTGAAAGCAATTAAAATGAATTCTATTTTCGCACTTCGAACCCGACATTCGTACATAACTTGCTAACGATCATTTAAGGGCTAGTATGCGTTTGTTTTATTTGAGATTCATGTCAATGAGTCTTTTCAAGTCACTAATTTATGTGAAAACAATTCAAATGAATTCTATTTTCACATTTCAAACACGACTTTCCCTCATCACTTGCTAATGATCTTTTTAAGACAAGTATGCATTTGTTTTATCTTATATTCATTTCAATGAGTCTTTTCAAGACAATAAATCTTTTAGAAGCCATTGGAGCGAATAATATTTTCGCATTACAAGCACGACTATTGCTCATAACTTGCATATGATTTTTTGAAGGCAAGTATGAATTTGTTTAATCTTAGAGTCATCATCTCAATGACTCTTTGAAAGTCACTAATTCATTTGAAAGCAATTAAAACGAATTCTATTTTCGCACTTCGAACCGGACTTTCGTACATAACTTGGTAATGATCATTTAAGGGCAAGTATGCATTTGTTTTAGTTGAGATTCATGTCAATGAGTATTTTCAAGTCACTAATGCATTTGAAAAAAATTCAAATGAATTCTATTTTTACACTTTAAAAACTACTTTCCCGGATCACTTGTTGATGATCTTTTTAAGACAATTATGCATTTTATTTATCTTATATTTATTTCAATGAGTCTGTTCAAGACAATAAATCATTTGGAAGCCATTGGAGCGAATACTATTTTCGCATTTCAAACACGACTTTGGCGCATAGATTGCATATTATTTTATGAACGCTAGTATGAATTTGTTTTATTTTAGAGTCGTTATATCAATGACTTTTTGAAAGTCACTAATTCATTTGAAAGCAATTAAAAGGAATTCTATTTTCGCACTTCGAACCCGACTTTCGTACAGAACTTGCTGAGGATCATTTAAGGGCAAGTATGGATTTGTTTTTGTTGAGATTCATGTCAATGTGTCTTTTCAAGTCACTAATGCATTCGAAATAAATTCAAATGAATTCTATTTTTACACTTTAAACACTACTTTCGCGGATCACTTGTTTATGATCTTTTTAAGACAAGTATGCATTTGATTTATCTTATATTTATTTCAATGAGTCTTTTCAAGACAATAAATCATTTGGAAGCCATTGGAGCGAATACTATTTTCGCATTTCAAGCACGACTTTCGCGCATAGCTTGCATATGATTTTTTGGAGGCAAGTATGAATTTGTTTTATTTTAGAGTCATTATCTCTATGACTTTTTGAAAGTCACTACTTTATTTGAAAGCAATTAAAATGAATTGTATTTTCAGCTTGGAACCCGACTTTCATACAAAACTTGCTAGTGATCATTTAAGGGCAGGTACACATTTGTTTTATTTGAGATTCATGTCAATGAGTCTTTTCAAGTCACTAATTCATTTGAAAGCAATTCGAACGAATTCTAATTTTGCACTTCAAACACTACTTTCCCGCATCACATGCTAAATATCTTTTTAAGACAAGTATGCATTTGTTTTATCTTATATTGATTTCAATGAGTCTTGTCAAGACAATAAATCATTTGGAAGCCATTTGTGCGAATACTATTTTCGCATTTCAAACACGACTATCGCGTATAACTTGCATATGATTTTTTGAAGGAAAGTATGAATTTGTTTAATCTTAGAGTCATCATCTCAATGACTCTTTGAAAGTCACTAATTCATTTGAAAGCAATTAAAACGAATTCTATTTTCGCACTTCGAACCAGACTTTCGTACATAACTTGCTAATTATCATTTAAGGGCAAGTAAGCATTTGTTTTAGTTGAGATTCATGTCAATGAGTATTTTCAAGTCACTAATGCATTTGAAAAAAATTCAAATGAATTCTATTTTTACACTTTAAACACTACTTTCCCGGATCACTTGTTGATGATCTTTTTAAGAGAAGTATGCATTTGATTTATCTTATATTTATTTCAATGAGTCTTTTTAAGACAATAAATCATTTGGAAGCCATTGGAGCGAATACTATTTTCGCATTTCAAACACGACTGTCGCGCAAAGCTTGCATATTATTTTTTGAACGCAAGTATGAATTTGTTTTATTTTAGAGTCGTTATCTCAATGACTTTTTGAAAGTCACTAATTCATTTGAAAGCAATTAAAATGAATTCTATTTTCGCACTTCGAACCCGACTTTTGTACAGAACTTGCTGAGGATCATTTAATGGCAAGTATGGATTTTTTTTTGTTGAGATTCATGTCAATGAGTCTTTTCAGGTCACTAATTTATTTGAAAAAAATTCAAATGAATTCTATTTTTACACTTTAAACACTACTTTCGCGGATCACTTGCTGATTATCTTTTTAAGACAAGTATGCATTTGTTTTATCTTATATTCATTTCAGTGATTCTTTTCAAGACAATAAATCATTTGGAAGCCATTGGAGCGAATACTATTTTCGCATTTCAAACACGACTTTCGCGCATTGCTTGCATATGATTTTTTGAAGGCAAGTATGAATTTGTTTAATCTTAGAGTCATCATCTTAATGACTCTTTGAAAGTCACTAATTCATTTGAAAGCAATTAAAATGAATTCTATTTTCGCACTTCGAACCTGACTTTCGTACATAACTTGCTAATGATCATTTAAGGGCAAGTATGCATTTGTTTTATTTGAGATTCATGTCAATGAGTCTTTTCAAGTCACTAATGCATTTGAAAAAAAATCAAATGAATTCTATTCTTGCACTGTAAACACTACTTTCGCGGATCACTTGTTGATGATCTTTTTAAGACAAGTATGCATTTGATTTATCTTATATTTATTTCAATGAGTCTTTTCAAGACAATAAATCATTTGGAAGCCATTGGAGCGAATACTATTTTCGCATTTCAAACACGACTTTCGCGTATAGCTTGCTTATGATTTTTTGAAGGCAAGTATGAATTTGTTTAATCTTAGAGTCATCATCTCAATGACTCTTTGAAAGTCACTAATTCTTTTGAACACAGTTAAAATGAATTCTATTTTCGCACTTCGAACCCGACTTTCATACATAACTTGCTAATGATAATTTAAGGGCAAGTACGCGTTTGTTTTATTTAAGATTCATGTCAATGAGTCTTTTCAAGTCACTAATGCATTTGAAAAAAATTCAAATGAATTCTTTTTTTACACTTTAAACACTACTTTCGCGGATCACTTGTTGATTATCTTTTTAAGACAAGTATGCATTTGTTTTATGTTATATTCATTTCAAAGAGTCTTTTGAAAACAGTAAATCATTTGGAATGCATTGGAGCGAATACTATTTTCACATTTCAAACACGACTTTCGCGCATAGCTTGCATATGATTTTTTGAAAGCTTGTACGAATTTGTTTAATCTTAGAGTCATCATCTCAGTGACGCTTCGAAAGTCACTAATTCATTTGAAAGCAAATAAAATGAATTCTATTTTCGCACTTCGAACCCGACATTCGTACATAACTTGCGAATGATCATTTAAGGGCAAGTATGCGTTAGTTTTATTTGAGATTCATATCAATGAGTCTTTTCAAGTCACTAATTTATTTGAAATTAATTGAAATGAATTCTATTTTTACACTTCAAACACTACTTTACCGCATCACTTGGAAATGATCTTTTTAAGACAAGTATGCATTTGTTTTATCTTATATTCATTTCAATGAGTCTTTTCAAGACACTGAATATTTTGGAAGCCATTGGAGCGAATACTATTTTCGCATTTCAAACACGACTATCGCGCATAAAATGCATATGATTTTTCGAAGGCAAGTATGATTTTGTTTAATCTTAGAGTCATCATCTCAATGACTCTTTGAAAGTCACTAATTCATTTGAATGCAATTAAAATGAATTCTATTTTCGCACTTCGAACCCGACTTTCGTACATAACTTGCTAATGATCATTTAAGGGCAAGTATGCGTTTGTTTTATTTAAGATTCATGTCAATGAGTCTTTTCAAGTCACTAATGCATTTGAAAAATATTCAAATGAATTCTATTTTTACACTTTAAACAGTACTTTCGCGGATCACTTGTTGATGATCTTTTTAAGAGAAGTACGCATTTCATTTATCTTATATTTATTTAAATGAGTCTTATCAAGACAATAAATCATTTTGAAGCCATTGGAGAGAATACTATTTTCGCATTTCAAACACAACTTTCGCGCATAGGTTGGATATTATTTTTTGAACACAAGTATGAATTTGTTTTATTTTAGAGTCATTATCTCAATGACTTTTTGAAACTCACTAATTCATTTGAAAGCAATTAAAATGAATTCTATTTTCGCACTTCGAACCCGACTTTCGTACATAACTTGCTAATGATCATTTAAGGGCAAGTATGGATTTGTTTTAGTTGAGATTCATGTCAATGAGTCTTTTCAAGTCACTAATTTATTTGAAAACAATTCAAATGAATTCTATTTTTGCATTTCAAACACTACTTTCCCGCATCACTTGCTAATGATCTTTTTAAGACAAGTATGCATTTTTTTTATCTTCTATTCGATGTGTCTTTTCAAGACACTAAATCATTTGGAAACCATTGGAGCGAATACTATTTTCGCATTTCAAACACGGCTTTCGCGCATAGCTTGCATATGATTTTTTGAAGGCAAGTATGAATTTGTTTAATCTTAGAGTCATCATCTTAATGACTCTTGGAAAGTCACTAATTTATTTGAAAGGAATTAAAACGAATTCTATTTTCGCATTTCGAACCCGAGTTTCGTACATAACTTGCTAATGATCATTTAAGGGCAAGTATGCATTTGTTTTATTTTAGATTTATGTCAATGAGTATTTTCAAGTCACTAATGCATTTGAAAAAAATTCAAATGAATTCTATTTTTACACTTTAAACACTACTTTCGCGGATCACTTGTTGATGATCTTTTTAAGACAAGTATGGATTTGATTTATCTTATATTTATTTCAATGAGTCTTTTCAAGATAATAAATCATTTGGAAGCCATTGGAGCGAATACTATTTTCGCATTTCAAACACAACTTTCGCGAATAGCTTGCATATTATTTTTTGAACGCAAGTATGAATTTGTTTTATTTTGGAGTCATTATCTCAATGAGTTTTTGAAACTCACTAATTCATTTGAAAGCAATTAAAATGAATTTTATTTTCGCACTTCGAACCCGACTTTCATACATAACTAGCTAATGATTATTTAAGGGCAAGTATTGATTTGTTTTAGTTTAGATTCATGTCAATGAGTCTTTTCAAGTCACTAATTTATTTGAAAACAATTCAAATGAATTCTATTTTTGCACTTCAAACACTACTTTCCCGCATCACTTGCTAATGATGTTTTTAAGACAAGTATGCATTTATTTTATCTTATATTCATTTCAATGTGTCTTTTCAAGGCACTAAATCATTTGGAAGCCATTGGAACGAATACTGTTTTCGCATTTCAAACAAGGCTTTCGCGCATAACTTGCATATGATTTTTTGAAGGCAAGTACGAATTTGTTTAATCTTAGGGTCATCATCTCAATGACTCTTCGAAAGTCATTAATTCATTTGAAAGAAATTAAAATGAATTCTACTTTCGCACTTCGAACCCGACATTCGTACATAACATGGTGATGATCGTTTAAGGGCTAGTATGCGTTTGTTTTATTTGAGATTCATGTCAATGAGTCTTTTCAAGTCACTAATTTATGTGAAAACAATTCAAATGAATTCTATTTTTACATTTCAAACATGACTTTCCCTCATCACTTGCTAATGATCTTTTTAAGACAAGTATGCATTTGTTTTATCTTATATTCATTTCAATGAGTCTTTTCAAGACAATAAATCTTTTAGAAGCCATTGGAGCGAATACTATTTTCGCATTTCAAGCACGACTATTGCTCATAACTTGCATACGATTTTTTGAAGGCAAGTATGAATTTGTTTAATCTTAGAGTCATCATCTCAATGACTCTCTGAAAGTCACTAATTCATTTGAAAGCAATTAAAACGAATTCTATTTTCGCACTTCGAACCCGACTTTCGTACATAACTTGGTAATGATCATTTAAGGGCAAGTATGCGTTTGTTTTATTTGAGATTCATGTCAATCAGTCTTTTCAAGTCACTAATTTATTTGAAAACAATTCAAATGAATTCTATTTTTACACTTCAAACACTACTTTCCCGCATAACTTGCTAATGTTCTTTTTAAGACAAATATGCATTTGTTTTATCTTATATTCATTTCAATGAGTCTTGTCAAGACAATAAATCATTTGGAAGCAATTTGAGCGAATACTATTTTCGCATTTCAAACACGACTATCGCGCATAGCTTGCATACGATTTTTTGAAGGCAAGTATGAATTTGTTTAATCTTAGAGTCATCATCTCAATGACTCTTCGGAAGTCACTAATTCATTTGAAAGCAATTAAAATGAATTCTATTTTCGCACTTCGAACCCGACATTCGTACATAACTTGCTAACGATCATTTAAGGGCTAGTATGCGTTTGTTTTATTTGAGATTCATGTCAATGAGTCTTTTCAAGTCACTAATTTATGTGAAAACAATTCAAATGAATTCTATTTTTACATTTCAAACACGACTTTCCCTCATCACTTGCTAATGATCTTTTTAAGACAAGTATGCATTTGTTTTATCTTATATTCATTTCAATGAGTCTTTTCAAGACAATAAATCTTTTAGAAGCCATTGGAGCGAATACTATTTTCGCATTTCAAGCACGACTATTGCTCATAACTTGCATACGATTTTTTGAAGGCAAGTATGAATTTGTTTAATCTTAGAGTCATCATCTCAATGACTCTCTGAAAGTCACTAATTCATTTGAAAGCAATTAAAACGAATTCTATTTTCGCACTTCGAACCCGACTTTCGTACATAACTTGGTAATGATCATTTAAGGGCAAGTATGCGTTTGTTTTATTTGAGATTCATGTCAATCAGTCTTTTCAAGTCACTAATTTATTTGAAAACAATTCAAATGAATTCTATTTTTACACTTCAAACACTACTTTCCCGCATAACTTGCTAATGTTCTTTTTAAGACAAATATGCATTTGTTTTATCTTATATTCATTTCAATGAGTCTTGTCAAGACAATAAATCATTTGGAAGCAATTTGAGCGAATACTATTTTCGCATTTCAAACACGACTATCGCGCATAGCTTGCATACGATTTTATGAAGGCAAGTATGAATTTGTTTAATCTTAGAGTCATCATCTCAATGACTCTTTGAAAGTCACTAACTCATTTGAAAGCAATTAAAACGAATTCTATTTTCGCACTTCGAACCGGACTTTCGTACATAACTTGGTAATGATCATTTAAGGGCAAGTATGCATTTGTTTTAGTTGAGATTCATGTCAATGAGTATTTTCAAGTCACTAATGCATTTGAAAAAAATTCAAATGAATTCTATTTTTACACTTTAAAAACTACTTTCGCGGATCACTTGTTGATGATCTTTTTAAGACAATTATGCATTTTATTTATCTTATATTTATTTCAATGAATCTGTTCAAGACAATAAATCATTTGGAAGCCATTGGAGCGAATACTATTTTCGCATTTCAAACACGACTTTTGCGCATAGATTTCATATTATTTTTTGAACGCTAGTATGAATTTGTTTTATTTTAGAGTCGTTATCTCAATGACTTTTTGAAAGTCACTAATTCATTTGAAAGCAATTAAAATGAATTCTATTTTCGGACTTCGAACCCGACTTTCGTACAGAACTTGCTGAGGATCATTTAAGGGCAAGTATGGATCTGTTTTTGTTGAGATTCATGTCAATGAGTCTTTTCAAGTCAGTAATGCATTTGAAAAAAATTCAAATGAATTCTATTTTTACACTTTAAACACTACTTTCGCGGATCACTTGTTGATGATCTTTTTAGGACAAGTATGCATTTGATTTATCTTATATTTATTTCAATGAGTCTTTTCAAGACAATAAATCATTTGGAAGCCATTGGAGCGAATACTATTTTCGCATTTCAAACAAGACTTTCGCGCATAGGTTGCATATTATTTTTTGGAGGCAAGTATGAATTTGTTTTATTTTGAAAGACATTATCTCTGTGACTTTTTGAAAGTCACTACTTCATTTGAAAGCAATTAAAATGAATTGTATTTTCAGCCTGGAACCCGACTTTCATACAAAACTTGCTAATGATCATTTAAGGGCAGGTACACATTTGTTTTATTTGAGATTCATGTCAATGAGTCTTTTCAAGTCACTAATTCATTTGAAAGCAATTCGAACGAATTCTAATTTTGCACTTCAAACACTACTTTCCCGCATCACATGCTAAATATCTTTTTAAGACAAGTATGCATTTGTTTTATCTTATATTCATTTCAATGAGTCTTGTCAAGAGAATAAATCATTTGGAAGCCATTTGAGCGAATACTATTTTCGCATTTTAAACACGACTATCGCGCATAGCTTGCATATGATTTTTTGAAGGCAAGTATGAATTTGTTTAATCTTAGAGTCATCATCTCAATGACTCTTTGAAAGTCGCTAATTCAATTGAAAGCAATTAAAATGAATTCTATTTTCGCACTTCGAACCCGACATTCGTACATAACTTGCTAATGATCATTTAAGAGCAAGTATGCGTTTGTTTTATTTGAGATTCATGTCAATGAGTCTTTTCAAGTCACTAATTTATTTGAAAACAATTCAAATGAATTCTATTTTTACATTTCAAACACGACTTTCCCGCATCACTTGCTAATGATCTTTTCAAGACAAGTATGCATTTGTTTTATCTTATATTCATTTCGATGAGTCTTTTCAAGACACTAAATCTTTTAGAAGCCATTGGAGCGAATACTATTTTCACATTACAAACACGACTATCGCGCATAACTTGCATATGATTTTTTGAAGGCAAGTATGAATTTGTTTAATCTTAGAGTCATCACATCTCAATGACTCTTTGAAGGTCACTAATTCATTTGAAAGCAATTAAAATGAATTCTATTTTCGCACTTCGAACCCGACATTCGTACATAACTTGCTAATGATCATTTAAGGGCAAGTATATGTTTGTTTTATTTGAGATTCATGTCAATGAGTCTTTTCAAGTCACTAATTTATTTGAAAACAATTCAAATGAATTCTATTTTTACATTTCAAACACGACTTCCCCGCATCACTTGCTAAAGATCTTTTTAAGACAAGTATGCATTTGTTTTATGTTATATTCATTTCAATGAGTCTTTTCAAGACACTAAATCTTTTATAAGCCATTGGAGCGAATACTATTTTCGCATTTCAAACATGACTATTGCTCATAACTTGGATATGATATTTTGAAGGCAAGTATGAATTTGTTTAATCTTAGAGTCATCATCTCAATGACTCTTTGAAAGTCACTAATTCATTTGAACGCGATTAAAACGAATTCTATTTTCGCACTTCGAACCCGACTTTCGTACATAACTTGCTAATGATCATTTAAGGGCAAGTATGCATTTATTTTAGTTGAGATTCATGTCAACGAGTATTTTCAAGTCACTAATGCATTTGAAAAAAATTCAAATGAATTCTATTTTTACACTTTAAACACTACTTTCGCGGATCACTTGTTGATAATCTTTTTAAGACAAGTATGCATTTGATTTATCTTATATTTATTTGATTGAGTCTGTTCAAGACAATAAATCATTTGGAAGCCATTTGAGGGAATACTATTTTCGCATTTCAAGCACGACTTTGGCGCATAGCTTGCATATTATTTTTTGAATGCTAGTATGAATTTGTTTTATTTTAGAGTCGTTATCTCAATGACTTTTTGAAAGTCACTAATACATTTGAAAGCAATTCGAACGAATTCTAATTTTGCACTTCAAACACTACTTTCCCGCATCACATGCTAAATATCTTTTTAAGACAAGTATGCATTTGTTTTATCTTATATTCATTTCAATGAGTCTTGTCAAGACAATAAATCATTTGGAAGCCATTTGTGCGAATACTATTTTCGCATTTCAAACTCGACTATCACGCATAACTTGCATATGATTTTTTGAAGGCAAGTATGAATTTGTTTAATCTTAGAGTCATCATCTCAATGACTCTTTGAAAGTCACTAATTCATTTGAAAGCAATTAAAACGAATTCTATTTTCGCACTTCGAACCCGACTTTCGTACATAACTTGCTAATGATCATTTAAGGGCAAGTAAGCGTTTGTTTTAGTTGAGATTCATGTCAATGAGTATTTTCAAGTCACTAATGCATTTGAAAAAAATTCAAATGAATTCTATTTTTACACTTTAAACACTACTTTCCCGGATCACTTGTTGATGATCTTTTTAAGACAAGTATGCATTTCATTTATCTTATATTTATTTCAATGAGTCTTTCCAAGACAATAAATCATTTGGAAGCCATTGGAGCGAATACTATTTTCGCATTTCAAACACGACTGTCGCGCATAGCTTGCATATTATTTTTTGAACGCAAGTATGAATTTGTATTATTTTAGAGTCGTTATCTCAATGACTTTTTGAAAGTCACTAATTCATTTGAAAGCAATTAAAATGAATTTTATTTTCGCACTTCGAACCCGACTTTGGTACAGAACTTGCTGAGGATCATTTAAGGGCAAGTATGGATTTGTTTTTGTTGAGATTCATGTCAATGAGTCTTTTCAAGTCACTAATGCATTTGAAAAAAATTCAAATGAATTCTATTTTTACACATTAAACACTACTTTCGCGGATCACTTGTTGATGATCTTTTTAAGACAAGTATGCATTTGATTTATCTTATATTTATTTCAATGAGTCTTTTCAAGACAATAAATCATTTGGAAGCCATTGGAGCGAATACTATTTTCACATTTCAAACACGGCTTTCGCGCATAGCTTGCATATTATTTTTTGGAGGCAAGTATGAATTTGTTTCATTTTAGAGTCATTATCTCTATGACTTTTTCAAAGTCACTACTTCATTTGAAAGCAATTAAAGTGAATTATATTTTCAGCTTCGAACCCGACTTTCATACAAAACTTGCTTATGATCATTTAAGGGCAGGTACACATTTGTTTTATTTGAGATTCATGTCAATGAGTCTTTTCAAGTCACTAATTCATTTGAAAGCAATTCGAACGAATTCTAGTTTTGCACCTCAAACAATACTTTCCCGCTTCACATGCTAATTATCTTTTTGAGACAAGTATGCATTTGTTTTATCTTATATTCATTTCAATGAGTCTTGTCAAGACTATAAATATTTTAGAAGCCATTGGAGCGAATAATATTTTCGCATTACAAACACGACTATCGTGCATAGCTTGCATATGATTTTTTGAACGCAAGTATGAATTTGTTTAATCCTAGAGTCATCATCTCAATGACTCTTTGAAGGTCACTAATTCATTTGAAAGCAATTAAAATGAATTCTATTTTCGCACTTCGAACCCGACTTTCATACAAAACTTGCTAATGATCATTTAAGGGCAGGTACACATTTGTTTTATTTGACATTCATGTCAATGAGTCTTTTCAAGTCACTAATTCATTTGAAAGCAATTCGAACGAATTCTAATTTTGCACTTCAAACACTACTTTCCCGCTTCACATGCTAATTATCTTTTTAAGACAAGTATGCATTTGTTTTATCTTATATTCATTTCAATGAGTCTTGTCAAGACAATAAATCATTTGTAAGCAATTTGAGCGAATAATATTTTCGCATTTCAAACACGACTATTGCGCATAGCTTGCATATGATTTTTTGAAGGCAAGTATGAATTTGTTTAATCTTAGAGTCATCATCTCAATGACTCTTTGAAAGTCACTAATTCATTTGAAAGCAATTAAAATGAATTCTATTTTCGCACTTCGAACCCGACATTCGTACATAACTTGCTAATGATCATTTAAGGGCAAGTATGCGTTTGTTTTATTTGAGATTCATGTCAATGAGTCTTTTCAAGTCACTAATTTATTTGAAAACAATTCAAATGAATTCTTTTTTTACATTTCAAACACGACTTTCCCGCATCACTTGCTAATGATCTTTTTAAGACAAGTATGCATTTGTTTTATCTTATATTCATTTCAATGAGTCTTTTCAAGACACTTAATCTTTTAGAAGCCATTGGAGCGAACACTATTTTCGCATTTCAAACACGACTTTCGCGCATAGCTTGCATATGATTTTTTGAAGCCAAGTATGAATTTGTTTAATCTTAAAGTCATCATCTCAATGACTCTTTGAAAGTCACTAATTCATTTGAAAGCAATTAAAACGAATTCTATTTTCGCACTTCGAACCCGACTTTCGTACATAACTTGCTAATGATCATTTAAGGGCAAGTAAGCATTTGTTTTAGTTGAGATTCATGTCAATGAGTATTTTCAAGTCACTAATGCATTTGAAAAAAATTCAAATGAATTCTATTTTTACACTTTATACACTACTTTCCCGGATCACTTGTTGATGATCTTTTTAAGACAAGTATGCATTTGATTTATCTTATATTTATTTCAATGAGTCTTTTCAAGCCAATAAATCATTTGGAAGCCATTGGAGCGAATACTATTTTCGCATTTCAAACACGACTGTCGCGCATAGCTTGCATAATATTTTTTGAACGCAAGTATGAATTTGTTTTATTTTAGAGTCGTTATCTCAATGACTTTTTGAAAGTCACTAATTCATTTGAAAGCAATTAAAATGAATTTTATTTTCGCACTTCGAACCCGACTTTCGTACAGAACTTGCTGAGGATCATTTAAGGGCAAGTATGGATTTGTTTTTGTTGAGATTCATGTCAATGAGTCTTTTCAAGTCACTAGTGCATTTTGAAAAAAATTCAAATGAATTTTATTTTTACACTTTAAACACTACTTTCATGGATCACTTGTTGATGATCTTTTTAAGACAAGTATGCATTTGATTTATCTTATATTTATTTCAATGAGTCTGTTCAAGAAAATAAATCATTTGGAAGCCATTGGAGCGAATACTATTTTCGCATTTCAAACACGACTTTGGCGCATAGATTGCATATTATTTTATGAACGCTAGTATGAATTTGTTTTATTTTAGAGTCGTTATATCAATGACTTTTTGGAAGTCACTAATTCATTTGAAAGCAATTAAAAGGAATTCTATTTTCGCACTTCGAACCCGACTTTCGTACAGAACTTGCTGAGGATCATTTAAGGGCAAGTATGGATTTGTTTTTGTTGAGATTCATGTCAATGAGTCTTTTCAAGTCAGTAATGCATTTGAAAAAAATTCAAATGAATTCTATTTTTACACTTTAAACACTACTTTCGCGGATCACTTGTTGATGATCTTTTTAAGACAAGTATGCATTTGATTTATCTTATATTTATTTCAATGAGTCTTTTCAAGACAATAAATCATTTGGAAGCCATTGGAGTGAATACTATTTTCGCATTTCAAACACGACTTTCGCGCATAGCTTGCATATTATTTTTTGGAGGCAAGTATGAATTTGTTTTATTTAAGAGTCATTATCTCTATGAGTTTTTGAAAGTCACTACTTCATTTGAAAGCAATTAAAATGAATTGTATTTTCAGCTTGGAACCCGACTTTCATACAAAACTTGCTAATGATCATTTAAGGGCAGGTACACATTTGTTTTATTTGAGATTCATGTCAATGAGTCTTTTCAAGTTACTAATTCATTTGAAAGCAATTCGAACGAATTCTAATGTTGCACTTCAAACACTACTTTCCCGCATCACATGCTAAATATCTTTTTAAGACAGTATGCATTTGTTTTATCTTATTTTCAGTTCAATGAGTCTTGTCAAGAGAATAAATCATTTGGA
This sequence comes from Coriaria nepalensis, assembly GCA_027186245.1. Lineage (NCBI taxonomy): Eukaryota > Viridiplantae > Streptophyta > Magnoliopsida > Cucurbitales > Coriariaceae > Coriaria > Coriaria nepalensis. The sequence goes on from CP114481.1 coordinate 20,787,575, forward strand.
AGCCATTTGAGCGAATACTATTTTCGCATTTCAAACACGACTATCGCGCATAGCTTGCATATGATTTTTTGAAGGCAAGTATGAATTTGATTAATCTTAGAGTCATCATCTCAATGACTCTTTGAAAGTCGCTAATTCAATTGAAAGCAATTAAAATGAATTCTATTTTCGCACTTCGAACCCGACATTCGTACATAACTTGCTAATGATCATTTAAGGGCAAATATGCGTTTGTTTTATTTGAGATTCATGTCAATGAGTCTTTTCAAGTCACTAATTTATTTGAAAACAATTCAAATGAATTCTATTTTTACATTTGAAACAGGACTTTCCCGCATCACCTGCTAATGATCTTTTTAAGACAAGTATGCATTTGTTTTATCTTATATTCATTTCAATGAGTCTTTTCAAGACACTAAATCTTTTAGAAGCCATTGGAGCGAATACTATTTTCGCATTACAAACACGACTATCGCGCATAACTTGCATATGATTTTTTGAAGGCAAGTATGAATTTGTTTAATCTTAGAGTCATCATCTCAATGACTCTTTGAAGGTCACTAATTCATTTGAAAGCAATTGAAATGAATTCTATTTTCGCACTTCGAACCCGACATTCGTACATAACTTGCTAATGATCATTTAAGGGCAAATATGCGTTTGTTTTAGTTGAGATTCATGTCAATGAGTCTTTTCAAGTCACTAATTTATTTGAAAACAATTCAAATGAATTCTATTTTTACATTTCAAACACGACTTTCCCGCATCACTTGCTAATGATCTTTTTAAGACAAGTATGCATTTGTTTTATGTTATATTCATTTCAATCAGTCTTTTCAAGACACTAAATCTTCTGGAAGCCATTGGAGCGAATACTATTATCGCATTTCAAACACGACTATCGCGCATAGCTTGCATATATGATTTTTTGAAGGCAAATATGAATTTGTTTAATCTTAGAGTCATCAATTCAATGACTCTTTGAAAGTCACTAATTCATTTGAAAGCAATTAAAACGAATTCTATTTTCGCACTTCGAACCCGACTTTCATACAAAACTTGCTAATGATCATTTAAGGGCAAGTATGCGTTTGTTTTATTTGAGATTCATGTCAATGAGTCTTTTCAAGTCACTAATTTATTTGAAAACAATTCAAATGAATTCTTTTTTTACATTTCAAACACGACTTTCCCGCATCACTTGCTAATGATCTTTTTAAGACAAGTATGCATTTGTTTTATGTTATATTCATTTCAATGAGTCTTTTCAAGACACTAAATCTTTTAGAAGCCATTGGAGCGAATACTATTTTCGCATTTCAAACACGAGTATTGCTCATAACTTGCATACGATTTTTTGAAGGCAAGTATGAATTTGTTTAATCTTAGAGTCATCATCTCAATGACTCTTTGAAAGTCACTAATTCATTTGAAAGCAATTAAAACGAATTCTATTTTTGCACTTCGAACCCGACTTTCGTACATAACTTGCTGATGATCATTTAAGGGCAAGTATGCATTTGTTTTAGTTGAGATTCATGTCAATGAGTATTTTCAAGTTACTAATGAGATTCATTTGTTTCTATTTTTACACTTCAAACACTACTTTCGTGGTCACTTGTTGATGATCTTTTTAAGACAAGTATGCATTTGATTTATCTTATATTTATTTCAATGAGTCTTTTCAAGACAATAAATCATTTGGAAGCCATTAGAGCGAACACTATTTTCGCATTTCAAACACTACTTTCCTGCATCACTTGCTAATGATGTTTTTAAGACCAGTATGCATTTGTTTTATCTTATATTCATTTCAATGAGTCTGTTCAAGACAATAAATCATTTGGAAGCCATTGGAGCGAATACTATTTTCGCATTTCAAACACGACTTTGGCGCATAGCTTGCATATTATTTTTTGAACGCTAGTATGACTTTGTTTAATTTTAGAGTTGTTATCTCAATGACTTTTTGAAAGTCACTAATTCATTTAAAAGCAATTAAAATGAATTCTATTTTCGCACTTCGAACCCGACTTTCGTACAGAACTTGCTGAGGATCATTTAAGGGCAAGTATGGATTTGTTTTTGTTGAGATTCATGTCAATGAGTCTTTTCAAGTCACTAATGCAATTGAAAAAAATTCAAATGAATTCTATTTTTACACTTTAAACACTACTTTCGCGGATCACTTGTTGATGATATTTTTAAGACAAGTAAGCATCTGATTTATCTTATATCTATTTCAATGAGTCTTTTCAAGACAATAAATCATTTGGACGCCATTGGAGCGAATACTATTTTCGCATTTCAAACACGACTTTCGCGCATAGCTTGCATATTATTTTTTGGAGGCAAGTATCAATTTGTTTTATTTTAGAGTTATTATCTCTATGCCTTTTTGAAAGTCACTACTTCATTTGAAAGCAATTAAAATGAATTGTATTTTCGGCTCGGAACCCGACTTTCATACAAAACTTGCTAATGATCATTTAAGGGCAGGTACACATTTGTTTTGTTTGAGATTCATGTCAATGAGTCTTTTCAAGTCACTAATTCATTTGAAAGCAATTCGAACGAATTCTAATTTTGCACTTCAAACACTACTTTCCCGCATCACATGCTAAATATCTTTTTAAGACAAGTATACATTTGATTTATCTTATATTCATGTCAATGAGTCTTGTCAAGACAATAAATCATTTGGAAGCCATTGGAGCGAATACTATTTTCGCATTTCAAACACGACTATCGCGCATAGCTTGCATATGATTTTTTGAAGGAAACTATGAATTTGTTTAATCTTAGAGTCATCATCTCAATGACTCTTTGAAAGTCAGTAATTCATTTGAAAGCAATTAAAACGAATTCTATTTTCGCAATTCGAACCCGACATTCGTACAGAACTTGCTAATGATCATTTAAGGACAAGTATGCGTTTGTTTTATTTGAGATTCATGTCAATGAGTCTGTTCAAGTCACTAATTTATTTGAAAACAATTCAAATGAATTCTATTTTTACACTTCAAACACTACCTTCCCGCATTACTTGCTAATGATCTTTTTAAGACAAGTCTGCATTTGTTTTATCTTATATTCATTTCAATGAGTTTTTTCAAGACACTAAATCTTCTGGAAGCCATCGGAGCGAATACTATTATCGCATTTCAAACACGAATATCGCGCATAGCTTGCATATATGATTTTTTGAAGGCAAGTATGAATTTGTTTAATCTTAGAGTCATCAACTCAATGACTCTTTGAAAGTCACTAATTCATTTCAAGGCAATTAAAATGAATTCTATTTTCGCACTTCAAACCCGACTTTCGTACATATTTTGCTAATGATCATTTAAGGGCAAGTATGGATTTGTTTTATTTGAGATTCATGTCAATGAGTCTTTTCAAGTCACAAATTCATTTGAAAAAAATTCAAATCAATTCTATTTTTGCACATCAGACACTACTTTCGCGCATCACCTACTGATGATCTTTTGAAGACAAGTATACATTTGATTTATCTTATATTCATGTCAATGAGTCTTGTCAAGTCAATAAATCATTTGGAAGCCATTGGAGCGAATACTATTTTCGCATTTCAAACACGACTATCGCGCATAGCTTGCATATGATTTTTTGAAGGAAAGTATGAATTTGTTTAATCTTAGAGTCATCATCTCAATGACTCTTTGAAAATCACTAATTCATTTGAAAGCAGTTAAATTGAATTCTATTTTCGCACTTCGAACCCGACATTCGTACATAACTTGCTAATGTTCATTTAAGGACAAATATGAGTTTGTTTTATTTGAGATTCATGTCAATGAGTCTGTTCAAGTTACTAATTTATTTGAAAACAATTCAAATAAATTCTATTTTTACACTTCAAACACTACCTTCCCGCATTACTTGCTAATGATCTTTTTAAGACAAGTATGCATTTGTTTTATCTTATATTCATTTCAATGAGTTTTTTCAAGACACTAAATCTTCTGGAAGCCATTGGAGCGAATACTATTATCGCATTTCAAACACGACTATCGCGCATAGCTTGCATATGTTTTTTTAAGGAAAGTATGAATTTGTTTAATCTTAGAGTCATCATCTCAATGACTCTTTGAAAAGCACTAATTCATTTGAAAGCAATTAAAATGAATTCTATTTTCGCACTTCGAACCCGACATTCGTACATAACTTGCTAATGATCATTTAAGGACAAATATACGTTGTTTTCTTTGAGATTCATGTCAATGAGTCTGTTCAAGTCACTAATTTATTTGAAAACAATTCAAATGAATTCTATTTTTCCACTTCAAACACTACCTTCCCGCATTACTTGCTAATGATCTTTTTAAGACAAGTATGCATTTGTTTTATCTTATATTCATTTCAATGAGTTTTTTCAAGACACTAAATCTTCTGGAAGCCATTGGAGCGAATACTATTATCGCATTTCAAACACGACTATCGCGCATAGCTTGCATATATGATTTTTTGAAGGCAAGTATGAATTTATTTAATCTTAGAGTCATCAACTCAATGATTCTTTGAAAGTCACTAATTCATTTGAAGGCAATTAAAATGAATTCTATTTTCGCACTTCAAACCCGACTTTCGTACATATTTTGCTAATGATCATTTAAGGGCAAGTATGGATTTGTTTTACTTGAGATTCATGTCAATGAGTCTTTTCAAGTCACAAATTCATTTGAAAAAAATTCAAATCAATTCTATTTTTACACATCAAACACTACTTTCGCGCATCACCTACTGATGATCTTTTTAAGACAAGTATACATTTGATTTATCTTATATTCATGTCAATGAGTCTTGTCAAGACAGTAAATCATTTGGAAGCCATTGGAGCGAATACTATTTTCGCATTTCAAACACGACTATCGCGCATAGCTTGCATATGATTTTTTGAAGGAAAGTATGAATTTGTTTAATCTTAGAGTCATCATCTCAATGACTCTTTGAAAGTCACTAATTCATTTGAAAGCAATTAAAATGAATTCAATTTTCGCACTTCGAACCCGACATTCGTACATAACTTGCTAATGATCATTTAAGGACAAGTATGCGTTTGTTTTATTTGAGATTCATGTCAATGAGTCTATTCAAGTCACTAATTTATTTGAAAACAATTCAAATGAATTCTATTTTTACACTTCAAACACTACCTTCCCGCATTACTTGCTAATGATCTTTTTAAGACAAGTATGCATTTGTTTTATCTTATATTCATTTCAATGAGTTTTTTCAAGACACTAAATCTTCTGGAAGCCAATGGAGAGAATACTATTATCGCATTTCAAACACGACTATCGCGCATAGCTTGCATATATGATTTTTTGAAGGCAAGTATGAATTTGTTTAATCTTAGAGTCATCAATTCAATGACTCTTTGAAAGTCACTAATTCATTTGAAGGCAATTAAAATGAATTCTATTTTCGCACTTCAAACCCGACTTTCGTACATATTATGCTAATGATCATTTAAGGGCAAGTATGGATTTGTTTTATTTGAGATTCATGTCAATGAGTCTTTTCTAGTCACAAATTCATTTGAAAAAAATTCAGATCAATTCTATTTTCACACATCAAACACTACTTTCGCGCATCACCTACTGATCATCTTTTTAATACAAGTATACATTTGATTTATCTTATATTCATGTCAATGAGTCTTGTCAAGACAATAAATATTTTAGAAGCCATTGGAGCGAATAATATTTTGGCATTACAAACACGACTATCGTGCATAGCTTGCATATGATTTTTTGAAGGCAAGTATGAATTTGTTTAATCTTAGAGTCATCATCTCAATGACTCTTTGAAGGTCACTAATTCATTTGAAAGCAACTAAAATGAATTCTATTTTCGCACTTCGAACCCGACTTTCGTACAAAACTTGCTAATGATCATTTAAGGGCAAGTATGCGTTTGTTTTATTTGAGATTCATGTCAATGAGTCTTTTCAAGTCACTAATTTATTTGAAAACAATTCAAATGAATTCTTTTTTTACATTTCAAACACGACTTTCCCGCATCACTTGCTAATGATCTTTTTAAGACAAGTATGCATTTGTTTTTATGTTATATTCATTTCAATGAGTCTTTTCAAGACACTAAATCTTTTAGAAGCCATTTGAGCGAATACTATTTTCGCATTTCAAACACGAGTATTGCTCATAACTTGCATATGATTTTTTGAAGGCAAGTATGAATTTGTTTAATCTTAGAGTCATCATCTCAACGACTCTTTGAAAGTCACTAATTCATTTGAAAGCAATTAAAACGAATTCTATTTTCGCACTTCGAACCCGACTTTCGTACATAACTTGCTGATGATCATTTAAGGGCAAGTATGCATTTGTTTTAGTTGAGATTCATGTCAATGAGTATTTTCAAGTCACTAATGAGATTCATTTGTTTCTATTTTTACACTTTAAACACTACTTTCGCGGTCACTTGTTGATGATCTTTTTAAGACAAGTATGCATTTGATTTATCATATATTTATTTCAATGAGTCTTTTCAAGACAATAAATCATTTGGAAGCCATTGGAGCGAACACTATTTTCGCATTTCAAACACTACTTTCCCGCATCACTTGCTAATGATGTTTTTAAGACCAGTATGCATTTGTTTTATCTTATATTCATTTCAATGAGTCTGTTCAAGACAATAAATCATTTGGAAGCCATTGGAGCGAATACTATTTTCGCATTTCAAACACGACTTTGGCGCATAGCTTGCATATTATTTTTTGAACGCTAGTATGAATTTGTTTAATTTTAGAGTCGTTATCTCAATGACTTTTTGAAAGTCACTAATTCATTTAAAAGCAATTAAAATGAATTCTATTTTCGCACTTCGAACCCGACTTTCGTACAGAACTTGCTGAGGATCATTTAAGGGCAAGTATGGATTTGTTTTTGTTGAGATTCATGTCAATGAGTCTTTTCAAGTCACTAATGCAATTGAAAAAAATTCAAATGAATTCTATTTTTACACTTTAAACACTACTTTCCCGGATCACTTGTTGATGATATTTTTAAGACAAGTAAGCATCTGATTTATCTTATATCTATTTCAATGAGTCTTTTCAAGACAATAAATCATTTGGACGCCATTGGAGCGAATACTATTTTCGCATTTCAAACACGACTTTCGCGCATAGCTTGCATATTATTTTTTGGAGGCAAGTATGAATTTGTTTTGTTTTAGAGTTATTATCTCTATGCCTTTTTGAAAGTCACTACTTCATTTGAAAGCAATTAAAATGAATTGTATTTTCAGCTTGGAACCCGACTTTCATACAAAACTTGCTAATGATCATTTAAGGGCAGGTACACATTTGTTTTATTTGAGATTCATGTCAATGAGTCTTTTCAAGTCACTAATTCATTTGAAAGTAATTCGAATGAATTCTAATTTTGCACTTCAAACACTACTCTCCCGCATCACATGCTAAATATCTTTTTAAGACAAGTATACATTTGATTTATCTTATATTCATGTCAATGAGTCTTGTGAAGACAATAAATCATTTGGAAGCCATTGGAGCGAATACTATTATCGCATTTCAAACACGACTATCGCTCATAGCTTGCATATATGATTTTTTGAAGGCAAGTATGAATTTGTTTAATCTTAGAGTCATCAACTCAATGACTCTTTGAAAGTCACTAATTCATTTGAAGGCATTTAAAATGAATTCTATTTTCGCACTTTGAACCCGACTTTCGTACATAACTTGCTAATGATCATTTAAGGGCAAGTATGGATTTGTGTTATTTGAGATTCATGTCAATGTGTCTTTTCAAGTCACTAATTCATTTGAAAAAATTCAAATCAATTCTATTTTTACACACCAAACACTACTTTCGCGCCTCACCTACTAATGATATTTTTAAGACAAGTATGCATTTGATTTATCTTATATTCATGTCAATGAGTCTTGTCAAGACTATAAATCATTTGGAAGCCATTGGAGCGAATACTATTTTCGCATTTCAAACACGACTATCGCGCATAGCTTGCATATGATTTTTTGAAGGAAACTATGAATTTGTTTAATCTTAGAGTCATCATCTCAATGACTCTTTGAAAGTCACTAATTCATTTGAAAGCAATTAAAACGAATTCTATTTTCGCAATTCGAACCCGACATTCGTACATAACTTGCTAATGATCATTTAAGGACAAGTATGCGTTTGTTTTATTTGAGATTCATGTCAATGAGTCTGTTCAAGTCACTAATTTATTTGAAAACAATTCAAATGAATTCTATTTTTACACTTCAAACACTACCTTCCCGCATTACTTGCTAATGATCTTTTTAAGACAAGTCTGCATTTGTTTTATCTTATATTCATTTCAATGAGTTTTTTCAAGACAGTAAATCTTCTGGAAGCCATTGGAGCGAATACTATTATCGCATTTCAAACACGAATATCGCGCATAGCTTGCATATATGATTTTTTGAAGGCAAGTATGAATTTGTTTAATCTTAGAGTCATCAACTCAATGACTCTTTGAAAGTCACTAATTCATTTGAAAGCAATTAAAACGAATTCTATTTTCGCAATTCGAACCCGACATTCGTACATAACTTGCTAATGATCATTTAAGGACAAGTATGCGTTTGTTTTATTTGAGATTCATGTCAATGAGTCTGTTCAAGTCACTAATTTATTTGAAAACAATTCAAATGAATTCTATTTTTACACTTCAAACACTACCTTCCCGCATTACTTGCTAATGATCTTTTTAAGACAAGTCTGCATTTGTTTTATCTTATATTCATTTCAATGAGTTTTTTCAAGACAGTAAATCTTCTGGAAGCCATTGGAGCGAATACTATTATCGCATTTCAAACATGAATATCGCGCATAGCTTGCATATATGATTTTTTGAAGGCAAGTATGAATTTGTTTAATCTTAGAGTCATCAACTCAATGACTCTTTGAAAGTCACTAATTCATTTGAAGGCAATTAAAATGAATTCTATTTTCGCACTTCAAACCCGACTTTCGTACATATTTTGCTAATGATCATTTAAGGGCAAGTATGGATTTGTTTTATTTGAGATTCATGTCAATGAGTCTTTTCAAGTCACTAATTTATTTGAAAACAATTCAAATGAATTCTTTTTTTACATTTCAAACACGACTTTCCCGCATCACTTGCTAATGATCTTTTTAAGACAAGTATGCATTTGTTTTATCTTATATTCATGTCAAAGAGTCTTGTCAAGACAATAAATCATTTGGAAGCCATTGGAGCGAATACTATTTTCGCATTTCAAACACGACTATCGCGCATAGCTTGCATATGATTTTTTGAAGGAAAGTATGAATTTGTTTAATCTTAGAGTCATCATTTCAATGACTCTTTGAAAGTCACTAATTCATTTGAAAGCAATTAAAATGAATTCTATTTTCGCATTTCGAACCCGACATTCGTACATAACTTGCTAATGATCATTTAAGGACAAATATGCGTTTGTTTTATTTGAGAATCATGTGAATGAGTCTGTTCAAGTTACTAATTTATTTGAAAACAATTCAAATGAATTCTATTTTTACACTTCAAACACTACCTTCCCGCATTACTTGCTAATGATCTTTTTAAGACAAGTATGCATTTGTTTTATCTTATATTCATTTCAATGAGTTTTTTCAAGACACTAAATCTTCTGGAAGCCATTGGAGCGAATACTATTATCGCATTTCAAACACGACTATCGCGCATAGCTTGCATATCATTTTTTGAAGGAAAGTATGAATTTGTTTAATCTTAGAGTCATCATCTCAATGACTCTTTGAAAAGCACTAATTCATTTGAAAGCAATTAAAATGAATTCTATTTTCGCACTTCGAACCCGACATTCGTACATAACTTCCTAATGATCATTTAAGGACAAATATGCGTTTGTTTTATTTGAGATTCATGTCAATGAGTCTGTTCAAGTCACTAATTTATTTGAAAACAATTCAAATGAATTCTATTTTTACACTTCAAACACTACCTTCCCGCCTTACTTGCTAATGATCTTTTTAAGACAAGTATGCATTTGTTTTATCTTATATTCATTTCAATGAGTTTTTTCAAGACAGTAAATCTTTTGGAAGCCATTGGAGCGAATACTATTATCGCATTTCAAACACGACTATCGCGCATAGCTTGCATATATGATTTTTTGAAGGCAAGTATGAATTTGTTTAATCTTAGAGTCATCAATTCAATGACTCTTTGAAAGTCACTAATTCAGTTGAAGGCAATTAAAATGAATTCTATTTTCGCACTTCAAACCCGACTTTCGTACATATTTTGCTAATGATCATTTAAGGGCAAGTATGGATTTGTTTTATTTGAGATTCATGTCAATGAGTCTTTTCAAGTCACAAATTCATTTGAAAAAAATTCAAATCAATTCTATTTTTACACATCAAACACTACTTTCGCGCATCACCTATTGATGATCTTTTTAAGACAAGTATACATTTGATTTATCTTATATTCATGTCAATGAGTCTTGTCAAGACAGTAAATCATTTGGAAGCCATTGGAGCGAATACTATTTTCGCATTTCAAACACGACTATCGCGCATAGCTTGCATATGATTTTTTGAAGGAAAGTATGAATTTGTTTAATCTTAGAGTCATCATCTCAATCACTCTTTGAAAGTCACTAATTCATTTGAAAGCAATTAAAATGAATTCCATTTTCGCACTTCGAACCCGACATTCGTACATAACTTGCGAATGATCATTTAAGGGCAAGTATGCGTTTGCTTTATTTGAGATTCATGTCAATGAGTCTATTCAAGTCACTAATTTATTTGAAAACAATTCAAATGAATTCTATTTTTACACTTCAAACACTACCTTCCCGCATTACTTGCTAATGATCTTTTTAAGACAAGTATGCATTTGTTTTATCTTATATTCATTTCAATGAGTTTTTTCAAGACAGTAAATCTTCTGGAAGCCATTGGAGCGAATACTATTATCGCATTTCAAACACGACTATCGCGCATAGCTTGCATATATGATTTTTTGAAGGCAAGTATGAATTTGTTTAATCTTAGAGTCATCATCTCAATGACTCTTTGAAAAGCACTAATTCATTTGAAAGCAATTAAAATGAATTCTATTTTCGCACTTCGAACCCGACTTTCGTACATAACTTGCGAATGATCATTTAAGGGCAAGTATGCGTTTGCTTTATTTGAGATTCATGTCAATGAGTCTATTCAAGTCACTAATTTATTTGAAAACAATTCAAATGAATTCTATTTTTACACTTCAAACACTACCTTCCCGCATTACTTGCTAATGATCTTTTTAAGACAAGTATGCATTTGTTTTATCTTATATTCATTTCAATGAGTTTTTTCAAGACACTAAATCTTCTGGAAGCCAATGGAGAGAATACTATTATCGCATTTCAAACACGACTTTGGCGCATAGCTTGCATATTATTTTTTGAACGCTAGTATGAATTTGTTTAATTTTAGAGTCGTTATCTCAATGACTTTTTGAAAGTCACTAATTCATTTGAAAGCAATTAAAATGAATTCTATTTTCGCACTTCGAACCCGACTTTCGTACAGAACTTGCTGAGGATCATTTAAGGGCGACTATGGATTTGTTTTTGTTGAGATTCATGTCAATGAGTCTTTTCAAGTCACTAATGCAATTGAAAAAAATTCAAATGAATTCTAATTTTACACTTTAAACACTACTTTCCCGGATCACTTGTTGATGATATTTTTAAGACAAGTAAGCATTTGATTTATCTTATATCTATTTCAATGAGTCTTTTCAAGACAATAAATCGTTTGGACGCCATTGGAGCGAATACTATTATCGCATTTCAAACACGACTATCGCGCATAGCTTGCATATATGATTTTTTGAAGGCAAGTATGAATTTGTTTAATCTTAGAGTCATCATCTCAATGACTCTTTGAAAAGCACTAATTCATTTGAAAGCAATTAAAATGAATTCTATTTTCGCACTTCGAACCCGACTTTCGTACATAACTTGCGAATGATCATTTAAGGGCAAGTATGCGTTTGCTTTATTTGAGATTCATGTCAATGAGTCTATTCAAGTCACTAATTTATTTGAAAACAATTCAAATGAATTCTATTTTTACACTTCAAACACTACCTTCCCGCATTACTTGCTAATGATCTTTTTAAGACAAGTATGCATTTGTTTTATCTTATATTCATTTCAATGAGTTTTTTCAAGACACTAAATCTTCTGGAAGCCATTGGAGCGAATACTATTATCGCATTTCAAACACGACTATCGCGCATAGCTTGCATATGTTTTTTTAAGGAAAGTATGAATTTGTTTAATCTTAGAGTCATCATCTCAATGACTCTTTGAAAAGCACTAATTCATTTGAAAGCAATTAAAATGAATTCTATTTTCGCACTTCGAACCCGACATTCGTACATAACTTGCTAATGATCATTTAAGGACAAATATACGTTGTTTTCTTTGAGATTCATGTCAATGAGTCTGTTCAAGTCACTAATTTATTTGAAAACAATTCAAATGAATTCTATTTTTCCACTTCAAACACTACCTTCCCGCATTACTTGCTAATGATCTTTTTAAGACAAGTATGCATTTGTTTTATCTTATATTCATTTCAATGAGTTTTTTCAAGACACTAAATCTTCTGGAAGCCATTGGAGCGAATACTATTATCGCATTTCAAACACGACTATCGCGCATAGCTTGCATATATGATTTTTTGAAGGCAAGTATGAATTTATTTAATCTTAGAGTCATCAACTCAATGATTCTTTGAAAGTCACTAATTCATTTGAAGGCAATTAAAATGAATTCTATTTTCGCACTTCAAACCCGACTTTCGTACATATTTTGCTAATGATCATTTAAGGGCAAGTATGGATTTGTTTTACTTGAGATTCATGTCAATGAGTCTTTTCAAGTCACAAATTCATTTGAAAAAAATTCAAATCAATTCTATTTTTACACATCAAACACTACTTTCGCGCATCACCTACTGATGATCTTTTTAAGACAAGTATACATTTGATTTATCTTATATTCATGTCAATGAGTCTTGTCAAGACAGTAAATCATTTGGAAGCCATTGGAGCGAATACTATTTTCGCATTTCAAACACGACTATCGCGCATAGCTTGCATATGATTTTTTGAAGGAAAGTATGAATTTGTTTAATCTTAGAGTCATCATCTCAATGACTCTTTGAAAGTCACTAATTCATTTGAAAGCAATTAAAATGAATTCCATTTTCGCACTTCGAACCCGACATTCGTACATAACTTGCTAATGATCATTTAAGGACAAATATACGTTGTTTTCTTTGAGATTCATGTCAATGAGTCTGTTCAAGTCACTAATTTATTTGAAAACAATTCAAATGAATTCTATTTTTCCACTTCAAACACTACCTTCCCGCATTACTTGCTAATGATCTTTTTAAGACAAGTATGCATTTGTTTTATCTTATATTCATTTCAATGAGTTTTTTCAAGACAGTAAATCTTCTGGAAGCCATTGGAGCGAATACTATTATCGCATTTCAAACACGACTATCGCGCATAGCTTGCATATATGATTTTTTGAAGGCAAGTATGAATTTGTTTAATCTTAGAGTCATCAACTCAATGACTCTTTGAAAGTCACTAATTCATTTGAAGGCAATTAAAATGAATTCTATTTTCGCACTTCAAACCCGACTTTCGTACATATTTTGCTAATGATCATTTAAGGGCAAGTATGGATTTGTTTTATTTGAGATTCATGTCAATGAGTCTTTTCAAGTCACAAATTCATTTGAAAAAAATTCAAATCAATTCTATTTTTACACATCAAACACTACTTTCGCGCATCACCTATTGATGATCTTTTTAAGACAAGTATACATTTGATTTATCTTATATTCATGTCAATGAGTCTTGTCAAGACAGTAAATCATTTGGAAGCCATTGGAGCGAATACTATTTTCGCATTTCAAACACGACTATCGCGCATAGCTTGCATATGATTTTTTGAAGGAAAGTATGAATTTGTTTAATCTTAGAGTCATCATCTCAATGACTCTTTGAAAGTCACTAATTCATTTGAAAGCAATTAAAATGAATTCCATTTTCGCACTTCGAACCCGACATTCGTACATAACTTGCGAATGATCATTTAAGGGCAAGTATGCGTTTGCTTTATTTGAGATTCATGTCAATGAGTCTATTCAAGTCACTAATTTATTTGAAAACAATTCAAATGAATTCTATTTTTACACTTCAAACACTACCTTCCCGCATTACTTGCTAATGATCTTTTTAAGACAAGTATGCATTTGTTTTATCTTATATTCATTTCAATGAGTTTTTTCAAGACAGTAAATCTTCTGGAAGCCATTGGAGCGAATACTTTTATCGCATTTCAAACACGACTATCGCGCATAGCTTGCATATATGATTTTTTGAAGGCAAGTATGAATTTGTTTAATCTTAGAGTCATCATCTCAATGACTCTTTGAAAAGCACTAATTCATTTGAAAGCAATTAAAATGAATTCTATTTTCGCACTTCGAACCCGACTTTCGTACATAACTTGCGAATGATCATTTAAGGGCAAGTATGCGTTTGCTTTATTTGAGATTCATGTCAATGAGTCTATTCAAGTCACTAATTTATTTGAAAACAATTCAAATGAATTCTATTTTTACACTTCAAACACTACCTTCCCGCATTACTTGCTAATGATCTTTTTAAGACAAGTATGCATTTGTTTTATCTTATATTCATTTCAATGAGTTTTTTCAAGACACTAAATCTTCTGGAAGCCAATGGAGAGAATACTATTATCGCATTTCAAACACGACTTTGGCGCATAGCTTGCATATTATTTTTTGAACGCTAGTATGAATTTGTTTAATTTTAGAGTCGTTATCTCAATGACTTTTTGAAAGTCACTAATTCATTTAAAAGCAATTAAAATGAATTCTATTTTCGCACTTCGAACCCGACTTTCGTACAGAACTTGCTGAGGATCATTTAAGGGCGACTATGGATTTGTTTTTGTTGAGATTCATGTCAATGAGTCTTTTCAAGTCACTAATGCAATTGAAAAAAATTCAAATGAATTCTAATTTTACACTTTAAACACTACTTTCCCGGATCACTTGTTGATGATATTTTTAAGACAAGTAAGCATTTGATTTATCTTATATCTATTTCAATGAGTCTTTTCAAGACAATAAATCGTTTGGACGCCATTGGAGCGAATACTATTTTCGCATTTCAAACACGACTATCGCGCATAGCTTGCATATGATTTTTTGAAGGAAAGTATGAATTTGTTTAATCTTAGAGTCATCATCTCAATGACTCTTTGAAAGTCACTAATTCATTTGAAAGCAATTAAAATGAATTCCATTTTCGCACTTCGAACCCGACATTCGTACATAACTTGCTAATGATCATTTAAGGACAAATATACGTTGTTTTCTTTGAGATTCATGTCAATGAGTCTGTTCAAGTCACTAATTTATTTGAAAACAATTCAAATGAATTCTATTTTTCCACTTCAAACACTACCTTCCCGCATTACTTGCTAATGATCTTTTTAAGACAAGTATGCATTTGTTTTATCTTATATTCATTTCAATGAGTTTTTTCAAGACAGTAAATCTTCTGGAAGCCATTGGAGCGAATACTATTATCGCATTTCAAACACGACTATCGCGCATAGCTTGCATATATGATTTTTTGAAGGCAAGTATGAATTTGTTTAATCTTAGAGTCATCAACTCAATGACTCTTTGAAAGTCACTAATTCATTTGAAGGCAATTAAAATGAATTCTATTTTCGCACTTCAAACCCGACTTTCGTACATATTTTGCTAATGATCATTTAAGGGCAAGTATGGATTTGTTTTATTTGAGATTCATGTCAATGAGTCTTTTCAAGTCACAAATTCATTTGAAAAAAATTCAAATCAATTCTATTTTTACACATCAAACACTACTTTCGCGCATCACCTATTGATGATCTTTTTAAGACAAGTATACATTTGATTTATCTTATATTCATGTCAATGAGTCTTGCCAAGACAGTAAATCATTTGGAAGCCATTGGAGCGAATACTATTTTCGCATTTCAAACACGACTATCGCGCATAGCTTGCATATGATTTTTTGAAGGAAAGTATGAATTTGTTTAATCTTAGAGTCATCATCTCAATGACTCTTTGAAAGTCACTAATTCATTTGAAAGCAATTAAAATGAATTCCATTTTCGCACTTCGAACCCGACATTCGTACATAACTTGCGAATGATCATTTAAGGGCAAGTATGCGTTTGCTTTATTTGAGATTCATGTCAATGAGTCTATTCAAGTCACTAATTTATTTGAAAACAATTCAAATGAATTCTATTTTTACACTTCAAACACTACCTTCCCGCATTACTTGCTAATGATCTTTTTAAGACAAGTATGCATTTGTTTTATCTTATATTCATTTCAATGAGTTTTTTCAAGACAGTAAATCTTCTGGAAGCCATTGGAGCGAATACTATTATCGCATTTCAAACACGACTATCGCGCATAGCTTGCATATATGATTTTTTGAAGGCAAGTATGAATTTGTTTAATCTTAGAGTCATCATCTCAATGACTCTTTGAAAAGCACTAATTCATTTGAAAGCAATTAAAATGAATTCTATTTTCGCACTTCGAACCCGACTTTCGTACATAACTTGCGAATGATCATTTAAGGGCAAGTATGCGTTTGCTTTATTTGAGATTCATGTCAATGAGTCTATTCAAGTCACTAATTTATTTGAAAACAATTCAAATGAATTCTATTTTTACACTTCAAACACTACCTTCCCGCATTACTTGCTAATGATCTTTTTAAGACAAGTATGCATTTGTTTTATCTTATATTCATTTCAATGAGTTTTTTCAAGACACTAAATCTTCTGGAAGCCAATGGAGAGAATACTATTATCGCATTTCAAACACGACTTTGGCGCATAGCTTGCATATTATTTTTTGAACGCTAGTATGAATTTGTTTAATTTTATAGTCGTTATCTCAATGACTTTTTGAAAGTCACTAATTCATTTAAAAGCAATTAAAATGAATTCTATTTTCGCACTTCGAACCCGACTTTCGTACAGAACTTGCTGAGGATCATTTAAGGGCGACTATGGATTTGTTTTTGTTGAGATTCATGTCAATGAGTCTTTTCAAGTCACTAATGCAATTGAAAAAAATTCAAATGAATTCTAATTTTACACTTTAAACACTACTTTCCCGGATCACTTGTTGATGATATTTTTAAGACAAGTAAGCATTTGATTTATCTTATATCTATTTCAATGAGTCTTTTCAAGACAATAAATCGTTTGGACGCCATTGGAGCGAATACTATTTTCGCATTTCAAACACGACTTTCGCGCATAGCTTGCATATTATTTTTTGGAGGCAAGTATGAATTTGTTTTGTTTTAGAGTTATTATCTCTATGCCTTTTTGAAAGTCACTACTTCATTTGAAAGCAATTAAAATGAATTGTATTTTCAGCTTGGAACCCGACTTTCATACAAAACTTGCTAATGATCATTTAAGGGCAGGTACACATTTGTTTTATTTGAGATTCATGTCAATGAGTCTTTTCAAGTCACTAATTCATTTGAAAGCAATTCGAACGAATTCTAATTTTGCACTTCAAACACTACTCTCCCGCATCACATGCTAAATATCTTTTTAAGACAAGTATACATTTGATTTATCTTAGATTCATGTCAATGAGTCTTGTGAAGACAATAAATCATTTGGAAGCCATTGGAGCGAATACTATTATCGCATTTCAAACACGACTATCGCTCATAGCTTGCATATATGATTTTTTGAAGGCAAGAATGAATTTGTTTAATCTTAGCGTCATCAACTCAATGACTCTTTGAAAGTCACTAATTCATTTGAAGGCATTTAAAATGAATTCTATTTTCGCACTTTGAACCCGACTTTCGTACATAACTTGCTAATGATCATTTAAGGGCAAGTATGGATTTGTGTTATTTGAGATTCATGTCAATGTGTCTTTTCAAGTCACTAATTCATTTGAAAAAATTCAAATCAATTCTATTTTTACACACCAAACACTACTTTCGCGCCTCACCTACTAATGATATTTTTTAAGACAAGTATGCATTTGATTTATCTTATATTCATGTCAATGAGTCTTGTCAAGACAATAAATCATTTGGAAGCCATTGGAGCGAATACTATTTTCGCATTTCAAACACGACTATCGCGCATAGCTTGCATATGATTTTTTGAAGGAAACTATGAATTTGTTTAATCTTAGAGTCATCATCTCAATGACTCTTTGAAAGTCACTAATTCATTTGAAAGCAATTAAAACGAATTCTATTTTCGCAATTCGAACCCGACATTCGTACATAACTTGCTAATGATCATTTAAGGACAAGTATGCGTTTGTTTTATTTGAGATTCATGTCAATGAGTCTGTTCAAGTCACTAATTTATTTGAAAACAATTCAAATGAATTCTATTTTTACACTTCAAACACTACCTTCCCGCATTACTTGCTAATGATCTTTTTAAGACAAGTATGCATTTGTTTTATCTTATATTCATTTCAATGAGTTTTTTCAAGACAGTAAATCTTCTGGAAGCCATTGGAGCGAATACTATTATCGCATTTCAAACACGACTATCGCGCATAGCTTGCATATATGATTTTTTGAAGGCAAGTATGAATTTGTTTAATCTTAGAGTCATCAATTCAATGACTCTTTGAAAGTCACTAATTCATTTGAAGGCAATTAAAATGAATTCTATTTTCGCACTTCAAACCCGACTTTCGTACATATTTTGCTAATGATCATTTAAGGTAAAGTATGGATTTGTTTTATTTGAGATTCATGTCAATGAGTCTTTTCAAGTCACTAATTTATTTGAAAACAATTCAAATGAATTCTTTTTTTACATTTCAAACACGACTTTCCCGCATCACTTGCTAATGATCTTTTTAAGACAAGTATGCATTTGTTTTATGTTATATTCATTTCAATGAGTCTTTTCAAGACACTAAATCTTTTAGAAGCCATATGAGCGAATACTATTATCGCATTTCAAACACGACTATCGCGCATAGCTTGCATATGATTTTTTGAAGGAAAGTATGAATTTGTTTAATCTTAGAGTCATCATCTCAATGACTCTTTGAAAGTCACTAATTCATTTGAAAGCAATTAAAATGAATTCAATTTTCGCACTTCGAACCCGACATTCGTACATAACTTGCTAATGATCATTTAAGGACAAGTATGCGTTTGTTTTATTTGAGATTCATGTCAATGAGTCTATTCAAGTCACTAATTTATTTGAAAACAATTCAAATGAATTCTATTTTTACACTTCAAACACTACCTTCCCGCATTACTTGCTAATGATCTTTTTAAGACAAGTATGCATTTGTTTTATCTTATATTCATTTCAATGAGTTTTTTCAAGACACTAAATCTTCTGGAAGCCAATGGAGAGAATACTATTATCGCATTTCAAACACGACTATCGCGCATAGCTTGCATATATGATTTTTTGAAGGCAAGTATGAATTTGTTTAATCTTAGAGTCATTAATTCAATGACTCTTTGAAAGTCACTAATTCATTTGAAGGCAATTAAAATGAATTCTATTTTCGCACTTCAAACCCGACTTTCGTACATATTATGCTAATGATCATTTAAGGGCAAGTATGGATTTGTTTAATTTGAGATTCATGTCAATGAGTCTTTTCTAGTCACAAATTCATTTGAAAAAAATTCAGATCAATTCCATTTTTACACATCAAACACTACTTTCGCGCATCACCTACTGATGATCTTTTTAAGACAAGTATACATTTGATTTATCTTATATTCATGTCAATGAGTCTTGTCAAGACAATAAATATTTTAGAAGCCATTGGAGCGAATAATATTTTGGCATTACAAACACGACTATCGTGCATAGCTTGCATATGATTTTTTGAAGGCAAGTATGAATTTGTTTAATCTTAGAGTCATCATCTCAATGACTCTTCGAAGGTCACTAATTCATTTGAAAGCAACTAAAATGAATTCTATTTTCGCACTTCGAACCCGACTTTCGTACAAAACTTGCTAATGATCATTTAAGGGCAAGTATGCTTTTGTTTTATTTGAGATTCATGTCAATGAGTCTTTTCAAGTCACTAATTTATTTGAAAACAATTCAAATGAATTCTTTTTTTACATTTCAAACACGACTTTCCCGCATCACTTGCTAATGATCTTTTTAAGACAAGTATGCATTTGTTTTATGTTATATTCATTTCAATCAGTCTTTTCAAGACACTAAATCTTTTAGAAGCCATTTGAGCAAATACTATTTTCGCATTTCAAACACGAGTATTGCTCATAACTTGCATATGATTTTTTGAAGGCAAGTATGAATTTGTTTAATCTTAGAGTCATCATCTCAACGACTCTTTGAAAGTCACTAATTCATTTGAAAGCAATTAAAACGAATTCTATTTTCGCACTTCGAACCCGACTTTCGTACATAACTTGCTGATGATCATTTAAGGGCAAGTATGCATTTGTTTTAGTTGAGATTCATGTCAATGAGTATTTTCAAGTCACTAATGAGATTCATTTGTTTCTATTTTTACACTTTAAACACTACTTTCGCGGTCACTTGTTGATGATCTTTTTAAGACAAGTATACATTTGATTTATCTTATATTTATTTCAATGAGTCTTTTCAAGACAATAAATCATTTGGAAGCCATTGGAGCGAACACTATTTTCGCATTTCAAACACTACTTTCCCGCATCACTTGCTAATGATGTTTTTAAGACCAGTATGCATTTGTTTTATCTTATATTCATTTCAATGAGTCTGTTCAAGACAATAAATCATTTGGAAGCCATTGGAGCGAATACTATTTTCGCATTTCGAACACGACTTTGGCGCATAGCTTGCATATTATTTCTTGAACGCTAGTATGAATTTGTTTAATTTTAGAGTCGTTATCTCAATGACTTTTTGAAAGTCACTAATTCATTTAAAAGCAATTAAAATGAATTCTATTTTCGCACTTCGAACCCGACTTTCGTACAGAACTTGCTGAGGATCATTTAAGGGCAAGTATGGATTTGTTTTTGTTGAGATTCATGTCAATGAGTCTTTTCAAGTCACTAATGCAATTGAAAAAAATTCAAATGAATTCTATTTTTACACTTTAAACACTACTTTCCCGGATCACTTGTTGATGATATTTTTAAGACAAGTAAGCATTTGATTTATCTTATATCTATTTCAATGAGTCTTTTCAAGACAATAAATCATTTGGACGCCATTGGAGCGAATACTATTTTCGCATTTCAAACACGATTTTCGCGCATAGCTTGCATATTATCTTTTGGAGGCAAGTATGAATTTGTTTTGTTTTAGAGTTATTATCTCTATGCCTTTTTGAAAGTCACTACTTCATTTGAAAGCAATTAAAATGAATTGTATTTTCAGCTTGCAACCCGACTTTCATACAAAACTTGCTAATGATCATTTAAGGGCAGGTACACATTTGTTTTATTTGAGATTCATGTCAATGAGTCTTTTCAAGTCACTAATTCATTTGAAAGCAATTCGAACGAATTCTAATTTTGCACTTCAAACACTACTCTCCCGCATCACATGCTAAATATCTTTTTAAGACAAGTATACATTTGATTTATCTTATATTCATGTCAATGAGTCTTGTGAAGACAATAAATCATTTGGAAGCCATTGGAGCGAATACTATTATCGCATTTCAAACACGACTATCGCTCATAGCTTGCATATATGATTTTTTGAAGGCAAGTATGAATTTGTTTAATCTTAGAGTCATCAACTCAATGACTCTTCGAAAGTCACTAATTCATTTGAAGGCATTTAAAATGAATTCTATTTTCGCACTTTGAACCCGACTTTCGTACATAACTTGCTAATGATCATTTAAGGGCAAGTATGGATTTGTGTTATTTGAGATTCATGTCAATGTGTCTTTTCAAGTCACTAATTCATTTGAAAAAATTCAAATCAATTCTATTTTTACACACCAAACACTACTTTCGCGCCTCACCTACTAATGATATTTTTAAGACAAGTATGCATTTGATTTATCTTATATTCATGTCAATGAGTCTTGTCAAGACAATAAATCATTTGGAAGCCATTGGAGCGAATACTATTTTCGCATTTCAAACACGACTATCGCGCATAGCTTGCATATGATTTTTTGAAGGAAACTATGAATTTGTTTAATCTTAGAGTCATCATCTCAATGACTCTTTGAAAGTCACTAATTCATTTGAAAGCAATTAAAACGAATTCTATTTTCGCAATTCGAACCCGACATTCGTACATAACTTGCTAATGATCATTTAAGGACAAGTATGCGTTTGTTTTATTTGAGATTCATGTCAATGAGTCTGTTCAAGTCACTAATTTATTTGAAAACAATTCAAATGAATTCTATTTTTACACTTCAAACACTACCTTCCCGCATTACTTGCTAATGATCTTTTTAAGACAAGTATGCATTTGTTTTATCTTATATTCATTTCAATGAGTTTTTTCAAGACAGTAAATCTTCTGGAAGCCATTGGAGCGAATACTATTATCGCATTTCAAACACGACTATCGCGCATAGCTTGCATATATGATTTTTTGAAGGCAAGTATGAATTTGTTTAATCTTAGAGTCATCAATTCAATGACTCTTTGAAAGTCACTAATTCATTTGAAGGCAATTAAAATGAATTCTATTTTCGCACTTCAAACCCGACTTTCGTACATATTTTGCTAATGATCATTTAAGGTAAAGTATGGATTTGTTTTATTTGAGATTCATGTCAATGAGTCTTTTCAAGTCACTAATTTATTTGAAAACAATTCAAATGAATTCTTTTTTTACATTTCAAACACGACTTTCCCGCATCACTTGCTAATGATCTTTTTAAGACAAGTATGCATTTGTTTTATGTTATATTCATTTCAATGAGTCTTTTCAAGACACTAAATCTTTTAGAAGCCATATGAGCGAATACTATTATCGCATTTCAAACACGACTATCGCGCATAGCTTGCATATGATTTTTTGAAGGAAAGTATGAATTTGTTTAATCTTAGAGTCATCATCTCAATGACTCTTTGAAAGTCACTAATTCATTTGAAAGCAATTAAAATGAATTCAATTTTCGCACTTCGAACCCGACATTCGTACATAACTTGCTAATGATCATTTAAGGACAAGTATGCGTTTGTTTTATTTGAGATTCATGTCAATGAGTCTATTCAAGTCACTAATTTATTTGAAAACAATTCAAATGAATTCTATTTTTACACTTCAAACACTACCTTCCCGCATTACTTGCTAATGATCTTTTTAAGACAAGTATGCATTTGTTTTATCTTATATTCATTTCAATGAGTTTTTTCAAGACACTAAATCTTCTGGAAGCCAATGGAGAGAATACTATTATCGCATTTCAAACACGACTATCGCGCATAGCTTGCATATATGATTTTTTGAAGGCAAGTATGAATTTGTTTAATCTTAGAGTCATTAATTCAATGACTCTTTGAAAGTCACTAATTCATTTGAAGGCAATTAAAATGAATTCTATTTTCGCACTTCAAACCCGACTTTCGTACATATTATGCTAATGATCATTTAAGGGCAAGTATGGATTTGTTTAATTTGAGATTCATGTCAATGAGTCTTTTCTAGTCACAAATTCATTTGAAAAAAATTCAGATCAATTCCATTTTTACACATCAAACACTACTTTCGCGCATCACCTACTGATGATCTTTTTAAGACAAGTATACATTTGATTTATCTTATATTCATGTCAATGAGTCTTGTCAAGACAATAAATATTTTAGAAGCCATTGGAGCGAATAATATTTTGGCATTACAAACACGACTATCGTGCATAGCTTGCATATGATTTTTTGAAGGCAAGTATGAATTTGTTTAATCTTAGAGTCATCATCTCAATGACTCTTCGAAGGTCACTAATTCATTTGAAAGCAACTAAAATGAATTCTATTTTCGCACTTCGAACCCGACTTTCGTACAAAACTTGCTAATGATCATTTAAGGGCAAGTATGCGTTTGTTTTATTTGAGATTCATGTCAATGAGTCTTTTCAAGTCACTAATTTATTTGAAAACAATTCAAATGAATTCTTTTTTTACATTTCAAACACGACTTTCCCGCATCACTTGCTAATGATCTTTTTAAGACAAGTATGCATTTGTTTTATGTTATATTCATTTCAATCAGTCTTTTCAAGACACTAAATCTTTTAGAAGCCATTTGAGCAAATACTATTTTCGCATTTCAAACACGAGTATTGCTCATAACTTGCATATGATTTTTTGAAGGCAAGTATGAATTTGTTTAATCTTAGAGTCATCATCTCAACGACTCTTTGAAAGTCACTAATTCATTTGAAAGCAATTAAAACGAATTCTATTTTCGCACTTCGAACCCGACTTTCGTACATAACTTGCTGATGATCATTTAAGGGCAAGTATGCATTTGTTTTAGTTGAGATTCATGTCAATGAGTATTTTCAAGTCACTAATGAGATTCATTTGTTTCTATTTTTACACTTTAAACACTACTTTCGCGGTCACTTGTTGATGATCTTTTTAAGACAAGTATACATTTGATTTATCTTATATTTATTTCAATGAGTCTTTTCAAGACAATAAATCATTTGGAAGCCATTGGAGCGAACACTATTTTCGCATTTCAAACACTACTTTCCCGCATCACTTGCTAATGATGTTTTTAAGACCAGTATGCATTTGTTTTATCTTATATTCATTTCAATGAGTCTGTTCAAGACAATAAATCATTTGGAAGCCATTGGAGCGAATACTATTTTCGCATTTCGAACACGACTTTGGCGCATAGCTTGCATATTATTTCTTGAACGCTAGTATGAATTTGTTTAATTTTAGAGTCGTTATCTCAATGACTTTTTGAAAGTCACTAATTCATTTAAAAGCAATTAAAATGAATTCTATTTTCGCACTTCGAACCCGACTTTCGTACAGAACTTGCTGAGGATCATTTAAGGGCAAGTATGGATTTGTTTTTGTTGAGATTCATGTCAATGAGTCTTTTCAAGTCACTAATGCAATTGAAAAAAATTCAAATGAATTCTATTTTTACACTTTAAACACTACTTTCCCGGATCACTTGTTGATGATATTTTTAAGACAAGTAAGCATTTGATTTATCTTATATCTATTTCAATGAGTCTTTTCAAGACAATAAATCATTTGGACGCCATTGGAGCGAATACTATTTTCGCATTTCAAACACGATTTTCGCGCATAGCTTGCATATTATCTTTTGGAGGCAAGTATGAATTTGTTTTGTTTTAGAGTTATTATCTCTATGCCTTTTTGAAAGTCACTACTTCATTTGAAAGCAATTAAAATGAATTGTATTTTCAGCTTGCAACCCGACTTTCATACAAAACTTGCTAATGATCATTTAAGGGCAGGTACACATTTGTTTTATTTGAGATTCATGTCAATGAGTCTTTTCAAGTCACTAATTCATTTGAAAGCAATTCGAACGAATTCTAATTTTGCACTTCAAACACTACTCTCCCGCATCACATGCTAAATATCTTTTTAAGACAAGTATACATTTGATTTATCTTATATTCATGTCAATGAGTCTTGTGAAGACAATAAATCATTTGGAAGCCATTGGAGCGAATACTATTATCGCATTTCAAACACGACTATCGCTCATAGCTTGCATATATGATTTTTTGAAGGCAAGTATGAATTTGTTTAATCTTAGAGTCATCAACTCAATGACTCTTCGAAAGTCACTAATTCATTTGAAGGCATTTAAAATGAATTCTATTTTCGCACTTTGAACCCGACTTTCGTACATAACTTGCTAATGATCATTTAAGGGCAAGTATGGATTTGTGTTATTTGAGATTCATGTCAATGTGTCTTTTCAAGTCACTAATTCATTTGAAAAAATTCAAATCAATTCTATTTTTACACACCAAACACTACTTTCGCGCCTCACCTACTAATGATATTTTTAAGACAAGTATGCATTTGATTTATCTTATATTCATGTCAATGAGTCTTGTCAAGACAATAAATCATTTGGAAGCCATTGGAGCGAATACTATTTTCGCATTTCAAACACGACTATCGCGCATAGCTTGCATATGATTTTTTGAAGGAAACTATGAATTTGTTTAATCTTAGAGTCATCATCTCAATGACTCTTTGAAAGTCACTAATTCATTTGAAAGCAATTAAAACGAATTCTATTTTCGCAATTCGAACCCGACATTCGTACATAACTTGCTAATGATCATTTAAGGACAAGTATGCGTTTGTTTTATTTGAGATTCATGTCAATGAGTCTGTTCAAGTCACTAATTTATTTGAAAACAATTCAAATGAATTCTATTTTTACACTTCAAACACTACCTTCCCGCATTACTTGCTAATGATCTTTTTAAGACAAGTCTGCATTTGTTTTATCTTATATTCATTTCAATGAGTTTTTTCAAGACAGTAAATCTTCTGGAAGCCATTGGAGCGAATACTATTATCGCATTTCAAACACGAATATCGCGCATAGCTTGCATATATGATTTTTTGAAGGCAAGTATGAATTTGTTTAATCTTAGAGTCATCAACTCAATGACTCTTTGAAAGTCACTAATTCATTTGAAGGCAATTAAAATGAATTCTATTTTCGCACTTCAAACCCGACTTTCGTACATATTTTGCTAATGATCATTTAAGGGCAAGTATGGATTTGTTTTATTTGAGATTCATGTCAATGAGTCTTTTCAAGTCACAAATTCATTTGAAAAAAATTCAAATCAATTCTATTTTTACACATCAAACACTACTTTCGCGCATCACCTACTGATGATCTTTTGAAGACAAGTATACATTTGATTTATCTTATATTCATGTCAATGAGTCTTGTCAAGATAATAAATCATTTGGAAGCCATTGGAGCAAATACTATTTTCGCATTTCAAACACGACTATCGCGCATAGCTTGCATATGATTTTTGAAGGAAAGTATGAATTTGTTTAATCTTAGAGTCATCATCTCAATGACTCTTTGAAAGTCACTAATTCATTTGAAAGCAATTAAAATGAATTCTATTTTCGCACTTCGAACCCGACATTCGTACATAACTTGCTAATGATCATTTAAGGGCAAGTATGGATTTGTTTTATTTGAGATTCATGTCAATGAGTCTTTTCAAGTCACAAATTCATTTGAAAAAAATTCAAATCAATTCTATTTTTACACATCAAACACTACTTTCGCGCATCACCTACTGATGATCTTTTGAAGACAAGTATACATTTGATTTATCTTATATTCATGTCAATGAGTCTTGTCAAGACAATAAATCATTTGGAAGCCATTGGAGCGAATACTATTTTCTCATTTCAAACACGACTATCGCGCATAGCTTGCATATGATTTTTTGAAGGAAACTATGAATTTGTTTAATCTTAGAATCATCATCTCAATGACTCTTTGAAAGTCAGTAATTCATTTGAAAGCAATTAAAACGAATTCTATTTTCGCAATTCGAACCCGACATTCGTACATAACTAGCTAATGATCATTTAAGGACAAGTATGCGTTTGTTTTATTTGAGATTCATGTCAATGAGGCTGTTCAAGTCACTAATTTATTTGAAAACAATTCAAATGAATTCTATTTTTACACTTCAAACACTACCTTCCCGCATTACTTGCTATTGTTCTTTTTAAGACAAGTATGCATTTGTTTTATCTTATATTCATTTCAATGAGTCTTTTCAAGACAATAAATCTTCTGGAAGCTATTGGAGCGAATACTATTATCGCATTTCAAACACGAATATCGCGCATAGCTTGCATATATGATTTTTTGAAGGCAAGTTTGAATTTGTTTAATCTTAGAGTCATCAACTGAATGACTCTTTGAAAGTCACTAATTCATTTGAAGGCAATTAAAATGAATTTTATTTTCGCACTTCAAACCCGACTTTCGTACATATTTTCCTATTGATCATTTAAGGGCAAGTATGGATTTGTTTTATTTGAGATTCATGTCAATGAGTCTTTTCAAGTCACTAATTCATTTGAAAACAATTCAAACGAATTCTATTTTTACACTTCGAAAACTACTGTCTCGCATCACCTACTGATGATCTTTTTAAGACACGTATGCATTTGATTTATCTTATATTCATGTCAATGAGTCTTGTCAAGACAATAAATCATTTAGAAGCCATTGGAGCGAATACTATTTTCGCATTTCAAACACGACTATCGCGCATAGCTTGCCTATGATTTTTTGAAGGCTAGTATGAATTTGTTTAATCTTAGAGTCATCATCTCAGTGGCTCTTTGAAAGTCACTAATTCATTTGACAGCAATTAAAATGAATTCTATTCTCACACCTCGAACCCGATTTTCGGACATAACTTGCTAATGATCATTTAAGGGCAAGTATGCATTTGTTTTATTTGAGATTCATGTCAATGAACCTTTTCAAGTCAGTAATGCATTTCAAAAAAATTCAAATGAATTCTATTTTAGCATTTCAAACACGACTATCGCGCATAGCTTGCATATGATTTTTTGAAGGCAAGTATGAATTTGTTTAATCTTAGAGTCATCATCTCAATGACTCTTTGAAAGTCACTAATTCATTTGAAGGCAATTAAAATGAATTCTATTTTCGCACTTCAAACCCGACTTTCGTACATAACTTGCTAATGATCATTTAAGGGCTAGTATGGATTTGTTTTATTTGAGATTCATGTCAATGAGTCTTTTCAAGTCACTAATTCAATTGAAAAAAATTCAAATCAATTCTATTTTTACACATCAAACACTACTTTCGCGCATCACCTACTGATGATATTTTTAAGACAAGTATACATTTGATTGATCTTATATTCATGTCAATGAGTCTTGTCAAGACAATAAGTCATTTCGAAGCCATTGGAGCGAACACTATTTTCGCATTTCAAACACGACTATAGCGCATAGCTTACGTATGATTTTTTGAAGGCAAGTATGGATTTGTTTAATCTTAGAGTCATCATCTCAATGACTCTTTGAAAGTCAGTTATTCATTTGAAAGCAATTAAAACGAATTCTATTTTCGCACTTCGAACCTGACTTCCGGACATACCTTGCTAATGATCATTTTAAGGCAAGTATGGATTTGTTTTATTTGAGATTCATGTCAATGAGTCTTTTCAAGTCACTAATTCATTTGAAAACAATTCAAATGAATTCTATTTTTACACTTCAAACACTACTTTCATGCAATACCTACTGATGATCTTTTTAAGACACGTATGCATTTGATGTATCTTATATTCATGTCAATGAGTCTTGTCAAGACAATAAATCATTTGGAAGCCATTGGAGCGAAGACTATTTTGGCATTTCAAACACGACTATCGCGCATAGCTTGGATATGATTTTTTGAAGGCAAGTATGAATTTGTTTAATCCTAGAGTCATCATCTCAGTGACTCTTTGAAAGTCACTAATTCATTTGACAACAATTAAAATGAATTCTATTTTCACACTTCGAACCCGACTTTGGGACATAACTTGCTAATAATCATTTAAGGGCAAGTATGCATTTGTTTTATTTGACATTCATGTCAATGAATCTTTTCAAGTCAGTAATGCATTTGAAAAAAATTCAAATGAATTCTATTTTCGCATTTCAAACACGACTATCGCGCATAGCTTGCATATGATTTTTTGAAGGCAAGTATGAATTTGTTTAATCATAGAGTCATCATCTCAATGACTCTTTGAAAGTCACTAATTCATTTGAAGGCAATTAAAATGAATTCTATTTTCGCACTTTGAACCCGACTTTTGTACATAACTTGCTAATGATCATTTAAGGGCATGTATGCATTTGTTTTATTTGAGATTCATGTCAATGAGTCTTTTCAAGTCACTAATTCATTTGAAAACAATTCAAATGAATTCTATTTTTACACTTCAAACACTACTTTCATGCATCCCAACTGATGATCTTTTTAAGACACGTATGCATTCGATTTATCTTATATTCATGTCAATGAGTCTTGTCAAGACAATAAATCATTTGGAAGCCATTGGAGTGAATACTATCTTCGCATTTCAAACACGACAATCGCGCATAGGTTGCATATGATTTTTCGAAGGCAAGTATGAATTTGTTTAATCTTAGAGTCATCATCTCAGTGACTCTTTGAAAGGCACTAATTCATTTGAAGGCAATTAAAATGAATTCTATTTTCGCACTTTGAACCCGACTTTTGTACATAACTTGCTAATGATCATTTAAGGGCATGAATGCATTTGTTTTATTTGAGATTCATGTCAATGAGTGTTTTCAAGTCACAAATTCATTTGAAAAAAATTCAAATCAATTCTATTTTTACACATCAAACACTACTTTCGCGCATCACCTACTGATGATCTTTTTAAGACAAGTATACATTTGATTTATCTTATATTCATGTCAATGAGTCTTGTCAAGACAATAAATCATTTGGAAGCCATTGGAGCGAATACTATTTTCGCATTTCAAACACGACTATCGCGCATAGCTTGCCTATGATTTTTTGAAGGCTAGTATGAATTTGTTTAATCTTAGAGTCATCATCTCAGTGACTCTTTGAAAGTCACTAATTCATTTGACAGCAATTAAAATGAATTCTATTGTCACACCTCGAACCCGATTTTCGGACATAACTTGCTAATGATCATTTAAGGGCAAGTATGCATTTGTTTTATTTGAGATTCATGTCAATGAACCTTTTCAAGTCAGTAATGCATTTCAAAAAAATTCAAATGAATTCTATTTTCGCATTTCAAACACGACTATCGCGCATAGCTTGCATATGATTTTTTGAAGGCAAGTATGAATTTGTTTAATCTTAGAGTCATCATCTCAATGACTCTTTGAAAGTCACTAATTCATTTGAAGGCAATTAAAATGAATTCTATTTTCGCACTTCAAACCCGACTTTCGTACATAACTTGCTAATGATCATTTAAGGGCAAGTATGGATTTGTTTTATTAGAGATTCATGTCAATGAGTCTTTTCAAGTCACTAATTCAATTGAAAAAAATTCAAATCAATTCTATTTTTACACATCAAACACTACTTTCGCGCATCACCTACTGATGATATTTTTAAGACAAGTATACATTTGATTGATCTTATATTCATGTCAATGAGTCTTGTCAAGACAATAAATCATTTCGAAGCCATTGGAGCGAATACTATTTTCGCATTTCAAACACGACTATAGCGCATAGCTTGCATATGATTTTTTGAAGGCAAGTATGGATTTGTTTAATCTCAGAGTCATCATCTCAATGACTCTTTGAAAGTCAGTTATTCATTTGAAAGCAATTAAAACGAATTCTATTTTCGCACTTCGAACCTGACTTCCGGACATACCTTGCTAATGATCATTTTAAGGCAAGTATGGATTTGTTTTATTTGAGATTCATGTCAATGAGTCTTTTCAAGTCACTAATTCATTTGAAAACAATTCAAATGAATTCTATTTTTACACTTCAAACACTACTTTCATGCAATACCTACTGATGATCTTTTTAAGACACGTATGCATTTGATGTATCTTATATTCATGTCAATGAGTCTTGTCAAGACAATAAATCATTTGGAAGCCATTGGAGCAAAGACTATTTTGGCATTTCAAACACGACTATCGCGCATAGCTTGGATATGATTTTTTGAAGGCAAGTATGAATTTGTTTAATCCTATAGTCATCATCTCAGTGACTCTTTGAAAGTCACTAATTCATTTGACAACAATTAAAATGAATTCTATTTTCACACTTCGAACCCGACTTTGGGACATAACTTGCTAATAATCATTTAAGGGCAAGTATGCATTTGTTTTATTTGAGATTCATGTCAATGAATCTTTTCAAGTCAATAATGCATTTGAAAAAAATTCAAATGAATTCTATTTTCGCATTTCAAACACGACTATCGCGCATAGCTTGCATATGATTTTTTGAAGGCAAGTATGAATTTGTTTAATCTTAGAGTCGACATCTCAATGACTCTTTGAAAGTCACTAATTCATTTGAAGGCAATTAAAATGAATTCTATTTTCGCACTTTGAACCCGACTTTTGTACATAACTTGCTAATGATCATTTAAGGGCATGTATGCATTTGTTTTATTTGAGATTCATGTCAATGAGTCTTTTCAAGTCACTAATTCATTTGAAAACAATTCAAATGAATTCTATTTTTACACTTCAAACACTACTTTCATGCATCACCTACTGATGATCTTTTTAAGACACGTATGCATTCGATTTATCTTATATTCTTGTCAATGAGTCTTGTCAAGACAATAAATCATTTGGAAGCCATTGGAGTGAATACTATTTTCGCATTTCAAACACGACAATCGCGCATAGGTTGCATATGATTTTTCGAAGGCAAGTATGAATTTGTTTAATCTTAGAGTCATCATCTCAGTGACTCTTTGAAAGGCACTAATTCATTTGAAGGCAATTAAAATGAATTCTATTTTCGCACTTTGAACCCGACTTTGGTACATAACTTGCTAATGATCATTTAAGGGCATGAATGCATTTGTTTTATTTGAGATTCATGTCAATGAGTGTTTTCAAGTCACAAATTCATTTGAAAAAAATTCAAATCAATTCTATTTTTACACATCAAACACTACTTTCGCGCATCACCTACTGATGATCTTTTTAAGACAAGTATACATTTGATTTATCTTATAATCATGTCAATGAGTCTTGTCAAGACAATAAATCATTTGGAAGCCATTGGAGCGAATACTATTTTCGCATTTCAAACACGACTATCGCGCAGAGCTTGCATATGATTTTTTGAAGGCAAGTATGAATTTGTTTAATCTTAGAGTCATCATCTCAATGACTCTTTGAAAGTCACTAATTCATTTGAAACCAATTAAAATGAATTCTATTTTCGCACTTCGAACCCGACTTCCGGACATACCTTGCTAATGATCATTTAAGGGCAAGTATGGATTTGTTTTATTCGAGACTCACGTCAATGAGTCTTTTCAAGTCACTAATTCATTTGAAAAAATTCAAATCAATTCTATTTTTACACATCAAACACTACTCTCGTGCATCACCTACTGATGATCTTTTTAAGACAAGTATGCATTTGATTTATCTTATATTCATGTCAATGAGTCTTGTCAAGACAATAAATCATTTCGAAGCCATTGGAGCGAATACAATTTTCGCATTCAAAACACGACTATCGCGCATAGCTTGCGTATGATTTTTTGAAGGCAAATATGAATTTGTTTAATCTTAGAGTCATCATCTCAATGACTCTTTGAAAGTCACTAATTCATTTGAAGGCAATTAAAATGAATTCTATTTTCGCACTTCGAACCCGACATTCGTACATAACTTGCTAATGATCATTTAAGGACAAGTATGCGTTTGTTTTATTTGAGATTCATGTCAATGAGTCTGTTCAAGTCACTAATTTATTTGAAAACAATTCAAATCAATTGTATTTTTACACTTCAAAAACTATCTTCCCGCATTACTTGCTAATGATCTTTTTAAGACAAGTATGCATTTGTTTTATCTTATATTCATTTCAATGAGTTTTTTCAAGACACTTAATCTTCTGGAAGCCATTGGAGCGAATACTATTATCGCATTTCAAACACGACTATCGCTCATAGCTTGCATATATGATTTTTTGAAGGCAAGTATGAATTTGTTAAATCTTTGAGTCATCAACTCAATGACTCTTTGAAAGTCACTAATTCATTTGAAGGCAATTAAAATGAATTCTATTTTCGCACTTCAAACCCGACTTTCGTACATAACTTGGTAATGATCATTTAAGGGCAAGTATGGATTTGTTTTATTTGAGATTCATGTCAATGAGTGTTGTCAAGTCACAAATTCATTTGAAAAAAATTCAAATCAATTCTATTTTTACACATCAAAAACTACTTTCGCGCCTCACCTACTGATGATCTTTTTAAGACACGTATGCATTTGATTTATCTGATATTCATGTCAATGAGTCTTGTCAAGACAATAAATCATTTGGAAGCCCTTGGAGCGAATACTATTTTCGCATTTCAAACACGACTATCGCGCATAAATTGCATATGATTTTTTGAAGGCAAGTATGAATTTGTTTAATCTTAGAGTCATCATATCAATGACTCTTTGAAAGTCACTAAATGATTGGAAAGCAATTAAAAGGAATTCTATTTTCGCACTTCGAACCCGACTTTCAGACATAACTTGCTATTGATCATTTAAGGGCATGTATGGATTTTGATTTATTTGAGATTCATGTCAATGAGTCTTTTCAAGTCACTAATTCATTTGAAAACAATTCAAATGAATTCTATTTTTACTCTTCAAAAACTACTTTCTCGCATCACCGATCGATGATCTTTTTAAGAGACGTATGCATTTGATTTATCTTATATTCATGTCAATGAGTCTTGTCAAGACAATAAATCATTTGGAAGCCATTGGAGCGAATACTATTTTCGCATTTCAAACACGACTATCGCGCATAGCTTGCATATTATTTTTCAAAGGTGAGTATGAATTTGTTGAATCTTAGAGTCATCATCTCAATGCCTCTTCGAAAGACACTAATTCATTTCAAAGCAATTAAAACGAATTCTATTTTCGCACTTCGAACCCGACTTTCGGACATAACTTGCTAATGATCATTTAAGGGCAAGTATGCATTTGTTTTATTTGAGATTCATCTCAATGAATCTTTTCAAGTCAGTAATGCATTTGAAAAAAATTCAAATGAATTCTATTTTCGCATTTCGAACACGACTATCGCGCATAGCTTGCATATGATTTTTTGAAGGCAAGTATGAATTTGTT
Source organism: Coriaria nepalensis (assembly GCA_027186245.1). NCBI lineage: Eukaryota > Viridiplantae > Streptophyta > Magnoliopsida > Cucurbitales > Coriariaceae > Coriaria > Coriaria nepalensis. The sequence continues at coordinate 20,822,689 of CP114481.1, forward strand.
TAATCTTAGAGTCATCATCTCAATGACTCTTTGAAAGTCACTAATTCATTTGAAGGCAATTAAAATGAATTCTATTTTCGCACTTCAAACCCGACTTTCGTACATAACTTGCTAATGATCATTTAAGGGCAATTATGGGTTTGTTTTATTTGAGATTCATGTCAATGAGTCTTTTGAAGTCACTAATTCATTTGAAAAAAATTCAAATCAATTCTATTTTTACCCACCAAACACTACTTTCGCGCATCACCTATTGATGATCTTTTTAAGACAAGTATGCATTTGATTTATCTTATATTCATGTCAATGTGTCTTGTCAAGACAATAAATCATTTGGAAGCCATTGCAGCGAATACTATTTTCGCATTTCAAACACGACTATCGCGCTTAGCTTGCCTATGATTTTTTGAAGGCTAGTATGAATTTGTTTAATCTTAGAGTCATCATCTCAGTGACTCTTTGAATGGCACTAATTCATTTGAAAGCAATTAAAATGAATTCTATTTTTGCACTTTGAACCCGCCTTTCGGACATAACTTGCTAATGATCATTTAAGGGCAAGTGTGCATTTGTTTTATTTGAGATTCATGTCAATGAGTCTTTTCAAGTCAGTATTGCATTTGAAAAAAATTCAAAAAAATTCTATTTTTACACATCAAACACTACTTTTGCGCATCACCTATTGATGATCTTTTTAAGACAAGTATGCATTTGATTTATCTTATATTCATGTAAATCAGTCTTGTCAAGACAATAAATCATTGGGAAGCCATTGGAGCGAATACTATTTTCGCATTTCAAACACGACTTTCGCGCATAGCTTGCATATGATTTTTTGAAAGCAAGTATGAATTTGTTTAATCATAGAGTCATTATCTCAATGACTCTTTGAAAGTCACTAATTCATTTGAAAGCATTTAAAACGAATTCTATTTTCGCACTTCGAACTCGACTTTCGGACATAACTTGCTAATGATCATTTAAGGGCATGTATGCATTTGTTTTATTTGAGATTCATGTCAATGAGTCTTTTCAAGTTAGTAATGCATTTGAAAAAAATTCAAATAAATTCTATTTTTACACTTTAAATACTACTTTCGCGGATCACTAGCTGATTATCTTTTTAAGACAACTATGCATTTGTTTTATCTTAGAGTCATTTCAATGAGTCTTTTCAAGACAATAAATCATTTGGAAGCCATTGGAGCGAATACTATTTTCGCATTTCAAACACGACATTCGCGCATAGCTTGCATATTATTTTTTGAAGGTAAGTATGAATTTGTTGAATCTTAGAGTCATCATCTCAATGCCTCTTCGAAAGTCACTAATTCATTTGAAAGCAATGAAAATGAATTCAATTTTCGCACTTCGAACCCGACTTTCGTACATAACTTCCTAATGATCATTTAAGGGCAAGTAGGGTTTTGTTTTGTTCGAGATTCATGTCAATGAGTCTTTTCAAGTCAGTAATGCATTTGAAAAAAATTGAAATGAATTTTATTTTCGCATTCCAAACACGACTATCGCGCATAGCTTGCGTATGATTTTTTGAAGGCAAGTATGAATTTGTTTAATCTTAGAGTCATTATCTCAATGACTCTTTGAAAGTCACTAATTCATTTGAAGGCAATTAAAATGAATTCTATTTTCGCACTTTGAACCCGACTTTCGTACATAACTTGCTAATGATCATTTAAGGGCAAGTATGGATTTGTTTTATTTGAGATTCATGTCAATGAGTCTTTTCAAGTCACTAATTTATTTGAAAACAATTGAAATGAATTCTATTTTTACACTTCAAACACTACTTTCCTGCATCACTTGCTAATGATCTTTTTAAGACAAGTATGCATTTGTTTTATCTTATATTCATTTCAATGAGTCTTTTCAAGACACTAAATCTTTTTGAAGCCATTGGAGCGAATACTATTTTCGCATTTCAAACACGACTATCGCGCATAGCTTGCATATGATTTTTTGGAGGCAAGTATGAATTTGTTTAATCTTAGAGTCATCATCTCAATGACTCTTTGAAAGTCACTAATTCATTTGAAGGCAATTAAAATGAATTCTATTTTCGCACTTCAAACCCGACTTTCGTACATAACTTGCTAATGATCATTTAAGGGCAAGTATGGATTTGTTTTATTTGAGATTCATGTCAATGAGTCTTTTCAAGTCACTAATTCATTTGAAAAAAATTCAAATCAATTCTATTTTTACACACCAAACACTACTTTCGCGCATCACCTATTGATGATCTTTTTAAGACAAGTATGCATTTGATTTATCTTATATTCATGTCAATGTGTCTTGTCAAGACAATAAATCATTTAGAAGCCATTGGAGCGAATACTATTTTCGCATTTCAAACACGACTATCGCGCATAGCTTGCCTATGATTTTTTGAAGGCTAGTATGAATTTGTTTAATCTTAGAGTCATCATCTCAGTGACTCTTTGAATGGCACTAATTCATTTGAAAGCAATTAAAATGAATTCTATTTTTGCACTTTGAACCCGCCTTTCGGACATAACTTGCTAATGATCATTTAAGGGCAAGTGTGCATTTGTTTTATTTGAGATTCATGTCAATGAGTCTTTTCGAGTCAGTATTGCATTTGAAAAAAATTCAAAAATATTCTATTTTTACACATCAAACACTACTTTTGCGCATCACCTATTGATGATCTTTTTAAGACAAGTATGCATTTGATTTATCTTATATTCATGTAAATCAGTCTTGTCAAGACAATAAATCAATGGGAAGCCATTGGAGCGAATACTATTTTCGCATTTCAAACACGACTTTTGCGCATAGCTTGCATATGATTTTTTGAAAGCAAGTATGAATTTGTTTATTCTTAGAGTCATTATCTCAATGACTCTTTGAAAGTCAGTAATTCATTTGAAAGCATTTAAAACGAATTCTATTTTCGCACATCGAACTCGACTTTCGGACATAACTTGCTAATTATCATTTAAGGGCATGTATGCATTTGTTTTATTTGAGATTCATGTCAATGAGTCTTTTCAAGTTAGTAATGCATTTGAAAAAAATTCGAATAAATTCTATTTTTACACTTTAAATACTACTTTCGCGGATCACTAGCTGATTATCTTTTTAAGACAACTATGCATTTGTTTTATCTTAGAGTCATTTCAATGAGTCTTTTCAAGACAATAAATCATTTGGAAGCCATTGGAGCGAATACTATTTTCGCATTTCAAACACGACTTTCGCGCATAGCTTGCATATTATTTTTTGAAGGTAAGTATGAATTTGTTGAATCTTAGAGTCATCATCTCAATGCCTCTTCGAAAGTCACTGATTCATTTGAAAGCAATTAAAATGAATTCAATTTTCGCACTTCGAACCCGAATTTCGTACATAACTTCCTAATGAACATTTAAGGGCAAGTATGGTTTTGTTTTATTTGAGATTCATGTCAATGAGTCTTTTCAAGTCAGTAATGCATTTGAAAAAAATTCAAATGAATTTTATTTTCGCATTCCAAACACGACTATCGCGCATAGCTTTCGTATGATTTTTTGAAGGCAAGTATGAATTTGTTTAATCTTAGAGTCATCATCTCAATGACTCTTTGAAAGTCACTAATTCATTTGAAGGCAATTAAAATGAATTCTATTTTCGCACTTTGAACCCGTCTTTCGTACATAACTTGCTAATGATCATTTAAGGGCAAGTATGGATTTGTTTTATTTGAGATTCATGTCAATGAGTCTTTTCAAGTCACTAATTTATTTGAAAACAATTGAAATGAATTCTATTTTTACACTTCAAACACTACTTTCCTGCATCACTTGCTAATGATCTTTTTAAGACAAGTATGCATTTGTTTTATCTTATATTCATTTCAATGAGTCTTTTCAAGACACTAAATCTTTTTGAAGCCATTGGAGCGAATACTATTTTCGCATTTCAAACACGACTATCGCGCATAGCTTGCATATGATTTTTTGGAGGCAAGTATGAATTTGTTTAATCTTAGAGTCATCATCTCAATGACTCTTCGAAAGTCACTAATTCATTTGAAAGCATTTAAAATGAATTCTATTTTTGCACTTCGAACCCGACTTCCGGACATAACTTGCTAATGATCATTTAAGGGCAAGTATGGTTTTGTTTTATTTGAGATTCATGTCAATCAGTCTTTTCAAGTCAGTAATGTATTCGAAAAGAATTCAAATGAATTTTATTTTCGCATTCCAAACACGACTATCGCGCATAGCTTGCGTATGATTTTTTGAAGGCAAGTATGAATTTGTTTAATCTTAGAGTCATCATCTCAATGACTCTTTGAAAGTCACTAATTCATTTGAAGGCAATTAAAATGAATTCTATTTTCGCACTTTGAACCCGACTTTCGTACATAACTTGCTAATGATCATTTAAGGGCAATTATGGATTTGTTTTATTTGAGATTCATGTCAATGAGTCTTTTCAAGTCACTAATTCATTTGAAAAAAATTCAAATCAATTCGATTTTTACACACCAAACACTACTTTCGCGCATCACCTATTGATGATCTTTTTAAGACAAGTATGCATTTGATTTATCTTATATTCATGTCAATCAGTCTTATCAAGACAACAAATCATTGGGAAGCCATCGGAGCGAATACTATTTTCGCATTTCAAACACGACTTTCGCGCATAGCTTGCATATGATTTTTTGAAAGAAAGTATGAATTTGTTTAATCTTAGTGTTATTATCTCAATACTCTTTGAAAGTCAGTAATTCAGTTGAAAGCATTTAAAACGAATTCTATTTTCGCACTTCGAACTCGACTTTCGGACATAACTTGCTAATGATCATTTAAGGGCATGTATGCATTTGTTTTATTTGAGATTCATGTCAATGAGTCTTTTCAAGTCAGTAATGCATTTGAAAAAAAATTCAAATGAATTCTATTTTTACACTTTAAATACTACTTTCGCGGATCACTAGCTGATTATCTATTTAAGACAACTATGCATTTGTTTAACTTATATTCATTTCAATGAGCCTTTTCAAGACAATAAATCATTTGGAAGCCATTGGAGCGAATACTATTTTCGCATTTCAAACACGACTTTCGCGCATAGCTTGCATATTATTTTTTGAAGGTAAGTATGAATTTGTTGAATCTAAGAGTCATCATCTCAATGCCTCTTCGAAAGTCACTAATTCATTTGAAAGCAATTAAAATGAATTCTAGTTTCGCACTTCGAACCCGACTTTCGTCCATAACTTGCTAATGATCATTTAATGGCAACTATGCATTTTTTTATTTGAGATTCATGTCAATGAGTCTTTTCAAGTCACTAATTTATTTGAAAACAATTGAAATGAATTCTATTTTTACACTTCAAACACTACTTTCCCGCATCACTTGCTAATGATCTTTTTAAGACAAGTATGCATTTGTTTTATCTTATATTCATTTCAATGAGTCTTTTCAAGACACTAAATCTTTTGGAAGCCATTGGAGCGAATACTATTTTCGCATTTCAAACACGACTATCGCGCATAGCTTACATATATGATTTTTTGAAGGCTAGTATGAATTTGTTTAATCTTAGAGTGATCATCCCAATGACTCTTTGAAAGTCACTAATTCATTTGAAAGCAACTAAAATGAATTCTATTTTCGCACTTCAAACCTGACTCTCGTACATAACTTGCTAATAATCATTTAAGGGCAAGTATGCATTTGTTTTATTTGAGACTCTTGTCAATGAGTCTTCTCAAGTCAGTAATGTATTTGAAAAAAATTTAAACGAATTCTATTTTTACACTTTAAACACAACTTTCGCGGATCACCTGTTGATGATCTTTTTAAGACAAGTATGCATTTGATTTATCTTATATTCCTGTCAATGAGTCTTTTCAAGACAATAATACATTTGGAAGCCATTGGAGTGAATACTGTTTTTGCATTTTAAACACAACTATCGCGCACAGCTTTCATATGATTTTTTGAAGGCAGGTATGATTTTTGTTTAATCTTGGAGTCATCATCTCAATGACTCTTTGAAAGTCACTAATTCATTTGAAAGAAATTAAAATGAATTCTATTTTCGCACTTCGAACCCGACTTTCGTACATAACTTGGTAATGATCATTTAATGGCAACTATGCATTTTTTTTATTTGAGATTCATGTCAATGAGTCTTTTCAAGTCACTAATTTATTTGAAAACAATTAAAATGAATTCTATTTTTACACTTCAAACACTACTTTCCCGCATCACTTGCTAATGATCTTTTTAAGACAAGTATGCATTTGTTTTATCTTATATTCATTTCAATGAGTCTTTTCAAGACACTAAATCTTTTGGAAGCCATTGGAGCGAATACTATTTTCACATTTCAAACACGACTATCACGCATAGCTTACATATATGATTTTTTGAAGGCTAGTATGAATTTGTTTAATCTTAGAGTCATCATCTCAATGACTCTTCGAAAGTCACTAATTCATTTGAAAGCAATTAAACTGAATTCTATTTTCGCACTTCGAACTCGACATTCGTACATAACTTGCTAATGATCATTTAAGGACAAGTATGCATGTGTTTTATTTGAGACTCGTGTCAATGAGTCTTCTCAAGTCAGTAATGTATTTGAAAAAAATTTAAACGAATTCTATTTTTACACTTTAAACACAACTTTCGCGGATCACTTGTTGATGATCTTTTTAAGACAAGTATGCATTTGATTTATCTTATATTCCTGTCAATGAGTCTTTTCAAGACAATAATACATTTGGAAGCCATTGGAGTGAATACTGATTTTGCATTTTAAACACGACTATCGCGCACAGCTTTCATATGATTTTTTGAAGGCAAGTATGATTTTTGTTTAATCTTGGAGTCATCATCTCAATGACTCTTTGAAAGTCACTAATTCATTTGAAAGAAATTAAAATAAATTCTATTTTCGCACTTCGAACCCGACTTTCGTACATAACTTGCTAATGATCATTTAATGGCAACTATGGATTTGTTTTATTTCAGATTCATGTCAATGAGTCTGTTCAAGTCCCTAATTTATTTGAAAACAATTCAAATGAATTCTATTTTTACACTTCAAACACTACCTTCCCGCATTACTTGCTAATGTTCTTTTTAAGACAAGTATGCATTTGTTTTATCTTATATTCATTTCAATGAGTCTTTTCAAGACACTAAATCTTTTGGAACCCATTGTTGCGAATACTATTTTCGCATTTCAAACACGACTATCGCGCATAGCTTGCATATATGATTTTTTGAAGGCAAGTATGAATTTGTTGAATCTTAGAGTCATCATCTCAATGCCTCTTCGAAAGTCACTGATTCATTTGAAAGCAATTAAAATGAATTCAATTTTCGCACTTCGAACCCGACTTTCGTACATAACTTCCTAATGAACATTTAAGGGCAAGTATGGTTTTGTTTTATTTGAGATTCATGTCAATGAGTCTTTTCAAGTCAGTAATGCAGTTGAAAAAAATTCAAATGAATTTTATTTTCGCATTCCAAACACGACTATCGCGCATAGCTTGCGTATGATTTTTTGAAGGCAAGTATGAATTTGTTTAATCTTAGAGTCATCATCTCAATGACTCTTTGAAAGTCACTAATTCATTTGAAGGCAATTAAAATGAATTCTATTTTCGCACTTTGAACCCGACTTTCGTACATAACTTGCTAATGATCATTTAAGGGCAAGTATGGATTTGTTTTATTTGAGATTCATGTCAATGAGTCTTTTCAAGTCACTAATTCATTTGAAAAAATGCAAATCCATTCTATTTTTACACATCAAACACTACTTTCGCGCATCACCTATTGATGATCTTTCTAAGACAAGTATGCATTTGATTTATCTTATATTCATGACAATGAGTCCTGTCAAGACAATAAATCATTTGGAAGCCATTGGGGCGAATACTATTTTCGCATTTCAAACAAGACTATCGCGCATAGGTTGCATATGATTTTTTGAAGGCAAGTATGAATTTGTTTAATCTTAGAGTCATCATCTCAGTGACTCTTTGAAAGTCACTAATTCATTTCAAAGCAATTAAAATGAATTCAATTTTCGCACTTCGAACCCGACTTTCGTACATAACTTCCTAATGATCATTTAAGGGCAAGTATCGTTTTGTTTTATTTGAGATTGATGTCAATCAGTCTTTTCAAGTCAGTAATGCATTTGAAAAGAATTCAAATGAATTTTATTGTCGCATTCCAAACACGACTATCGCGCATAGCTTGCGTATGATTTTTTGAAGGCAAATATGGATTTGTTTAATCTTAGAGTCATCATCTCAATGACTCTTTGAAAGTCACTAATTCATTTGAAGGCAATTAAAATGAATTCTATTTTCGCACTTTGAACCCGACTTTCGTACATAACTTGCTAATGATCATTTAAGGGCAAGTATGGATTTGTTTTATTTGAGATTCATGTCAATGAGTCTTTTCAAGTCACTAATTCATTTGAAAAAAATTCAAAAAAATTCTATTTTTACACATCAAACACTACTTTCGCGCATCACCTATTGATGATCTTTTAAAGACAAGTATGCATTTGATTTATCTTATATTCATGTAAATCAGTCTTGTCAAGACAATAAATCATTGGGAAGCCATTGGAGCGAATACAATTTTCGCATTTCAAACACGACTTTCGCGCATAGCTTGCATATGATTTTTTGAAAGCAAGTATGAATTTGTTTAATCTTAGAGTCATTATCTCAATGACTCTTTGAAAGTCAGTAATTCATTTGAAAGCATTTAAAACGAATTCTATTTTCGCACTTCGAACTCGACTTTCGGACATAACTTGCTAATGATCATTTAAGGGCATGTATGCATTTGTTTTATTTGAGATTCATGTCAATGAGTCTTTTCAAGTTAGTAATGCATTTGAAAAAAGTTCAAAAAAATTCTATTTTTACACTTTAAATACTACTTTCGCGGATCACTAGCTGATTATCTTTTTAAGACAACTATGCATTTGTTTTATCTTAGAGTCATTGCAAGGAGTTTTTTCAAGACAATAAATCATTTGGAAGCCATTGGAGCGAATACTATTTTCGCATTTCAAACACGACTTTCACGCATAGCTTGCATATTATTTTTTGAAGGCAAGTATGAATTTGTTTAATCTTAGAGTCATCATCTCAGTGACTCTTTGAAAGTCACTAATTCATTTGAAAGCAATTAAAATGAATTCAATTTTCGCACTTCGAACCCGACTTTCGTACATAACTTCCTAATGATCATTTAAGGGCAAGTATGGTTTTGTTTTATTTGAGATTCATGTCAATGAGTCTTTTCAAGTCAGTAATGCATTTGAAAAAAATTCAAATGAATTTTATTTTCGCATTCCAAACACGACTATCGCGCATAGCTTGCGTATGATTTTTTGAAGGCAAGTATGAATTTGTTTAATCTTAGAGTCATCATCTCAATGACTCTTTGAAAGTCACTAATTCATTTGAAGGCAATTAAAATGAATTCTATTTTCGCACCTTGAACCCGACTTTCGTACATAACTTGCTAATGATCATTTAAGGGCAAGTATGGATTTGTTTTATTTGAGATTCATGTCAATGAGTCTTTTCAAGTGACTAATTCATTTGAAAGCAATTCGAACGAATTCTAATTTTGCACTTCAAACACTACTTTCCCGCATCACAGGCTAATCATCTTTTTTAGACAAGTATGCATTTGTTTTATCTTATATTCGTTTCAATGAGTCTTGTCAAGACAATAAATCATTTGGAAGCCATTTGAGCGAATACTATTTTTGCATTTCAAACACTACTATCGCGCATAGCTTGCATATGATTTTTTGAAGACAAGTATGAATTTGTTTAATCCTAGAGTCATCATCTCGATGACTCTTTGAAAGTCCCTAATTCATTTGAAAGCAATTAAAATGAATTCTATTTTCGCACTTCGAACCCGACCTTCGTACATAACTTGCTAATGATCATTTAAGGACAAGTATGCGTTTGTTTTATTTGAGATTCATGTCAATGAGTCTGTTCAAGTCCCTAATTTATTTGAAAACAATTCAAATGAATTCTATTTTTACACTTCAAACACTACTTTCCCGCATTACTTGCTAATGTTCTTTTTAAGACAAGTATGCATTTGTTTTATCTTATATTCATTTCAATGAGTCTTTTCAAGACACTAAATCTTCTGGAACCCATTGTTGCGAATACTATTTTCGCATTTCAAACACGACTATCGCGCATAGCTTGCATATATGATTTTTTGAAGGCAAGTATGAATTTGTTTAATCTTAGAGTCATCATCTCAATGACTCTTCGAAAGTCACTAATTCATTTGAAAGCATTTAAAATGAATTCTATTTTTGCACTTCGAACCCGACTTTCGTACATAACTTGCTAATGATCATTTAAGGGCAATTATGGATTTGTTTTATTTGAGATTCATGTCAATGAGTCTTTTCAAGTCACTAATTCATTTGAAAACAATTCAAATCAATTCGATTTTTACACACCAAACACTACTTTCGCGCATCACCTATTGATGATCTTTTTAAGACAAGTATGCATTTGATTTATCTTATATTCATGTCAATCAGTCTTATCAAGACAATAAATCATTGGGAAGCCATCGGAGCGAATACTATTTTCGCATTTCAAACACGACTTTCGCGCATAGCTTGCATATGATTTTTTGAAAGAAAGTATGAATTTGTTTAATCTTAGTGTTATTATCTCAATACTCTTTGAAAGTCAGTAATTCAGTTGAAAGCATTTAAAACGAATTCTATTTTCGCACTTCGAACTCGACTTTCGGACATAACTTGCTAATGATCATTTAAGGGCATGTATGCATTTGTTTTATTTGAGATTCATGTCAATGAGTCTTTTCAAGTCAGTAATGCATTTGAAAAGAAATTCAAATGAATTCTATTTTTACACTTTAAATACTACTTTCGCGGAGCACTAGCTGATTATCTTTTTAAGACAACTATGCATTTGATTTATCTTATATTCCTGTCAATGAGTCTTTTCAAGACAATAATACATTTGGAAGCCATTGGAGTGAATACTGTTTTTGCATTTTAAACACGACTATCGCGCACAGCTTTCATATGATTTTTTGAAGGCAGGTATTATTTTTGTTTAATCTTGGAGTCATCATCTCAATGACTCTTTGAAAGTCACTAATTCATTTGAAAGCAATTAAAATGAATTCTAGTTTCGCACTTCGAACCCGACTTTCGTCCATAACTTGCTAATGATCATTTAATGGCAACTATGCATTTTTTTTATTTGAGATTCATGTCAATGAGTCTTTTCAAGTCACTAATTTATTTGAAAACAATTGAAATGAATTCTATTTTTACACTTCAAACACTACTTTCCCGCATCACTTGCTAATGATCTTTTTAAGACAAGTATGCATTTGTTTTATCTTATATTCATTTCAATGAGTCTTTTCAAGACACTAAATCTTTTGGAAGCCATTGGAGCGAATACTATTTTCGCATTTCAAACACGACTATCGCGCATAGCTTACATATATGATTTTTTGAAGGCTAGTATGAATTTGTTTAATCTTAGAGTGATCATCCCAATGACTCTTTGAAAGTCACTAATTCATTTGAAAGCAACTAAAATGAATTCTATTTTCGCACTTCAAACCTGACTCTCGTACATAACTTGCTAATAATCATTTAAGGGCAAGTATGCATTTGTTTTATTTGAGACTCGCGTCAATGAGTCTTCTCAAGTCAGTAATGTATTTGAAAAAAATTTAAACGAATTCTATTTTTACACTTTAAACACAACTTTCGCGGATCACTTGTTGATGATCTTTTTAAGACAAGTATGCATTTGATTTATCTTATATTCCTGTCAATGAGTCTTTTCAAGACAATAATACATTTGGAAGCCATTGGAGTGAATACTGTTTTTGCATTTTAAACACGACTATCGCGCACAGCTTTCATATGATTTTTTGAAGGCAGGTATAATTTTTGTTTAATCTTGGAGTCATCATCTCAATGACTCTTTGAAAGTCACTAATTCATTTGAAAGAAATTAAAATGAATTCTATTTTCGCACTTCGAACCCGACTTTCGTACATAACTTGCTAATGATCATTTAATGGCAACTATGCATTTTTTTTATTTGAGATTCATGTCAATGAGTCTTTTCAAGTCACTAATTTATTTGAAAACAATTGAAATGAATTCTATTTTTACACTTCAAACACTACTTTCCCGCATCACTTGCTAATGATCTTTTTAAGACAAGTATGCATTTGTTTTATCTTATATTCATTTCAATGAGTCTTTTCAAGACACTAAATCTTTTCGAAGCCATTGGAGCGAATACTATTTTCGCATTTCAAACACGACTATCGCGCATAGCTTACATATATGATTTTTTGAAGGCTAGTATGAATTTGTTTAATCTTAGAGTGATCATCCCAATGACTCTTTGAAAGTCACTAATTCATTTGAAAGCAACTAAAATGAATTCTATTTTCGCACTTCAAACCTGACTCTCGTACATAACTTGCTAATAATCATTTAAGGGCAAGTATGCATTTGTTTTATTTGAGACTCGTGTCAATGAGTCTTCTCAAGTCAGTAATGTATTTGAAAAAAATTTAAACGAATTCTATTTTTACACTTTAAACACAACTTTCGCGGATCACTTGTTGATGATCTTTTTAAGACAAGTATGCATTTGATTTATCTTATATTCCTGTCAATGAGTCTTTTCAAGACAATAATACATTTGGAAGCCATTGGAGTGAATACTGTTCTTGCATTTTAAACACGACTATCGCGCACAGCTTTCATATGATTTTTTGAAGGCAGGTATTATTTTTGTTTAATCTTGGAGTCATCATCTCAATGACTCTTTGAAAGTCACTAATTCATTTGAAAGCAATTAAAATGAATTCTAGTTTCGCACTTCGAACCCGACTTTCGTCCATAACTTGCTAATGATCATTTAATGGCAACTATGCATTTTTTTTATTTGAGATTCATGTCAATGAGTCTTTTCAAGTCACTAATTTATTTGAAAACAATTGAAATGAATTCTATTTTTACACTTCAAACACTACTTTCCCGCATCACTTGCTAATGATCTTTTTAAGACAAGTATGCATTTGTTTTATCTTATATTCATTTCAATGAGTCTTTTCAAGACACTAAATCTTTTGGAAGCCATTGGAGCGAATACTATTTTCGCATTTCAAACACGACTATCGCGCATAGCTTACATATATGATTTTTTGAAGGCTAGTATGAATTTGTTTAATCTTAGAGTGATCATCCCAATGACTCTTTGAAAGTCACTAATTCATTTGAAAGCAACTAAAATGAATTCTATTTTCGCACTTCAAACCTGACTCTCGTACATAACTTGCTAATAATCATTTAAGGGCAAGTATGCATTTGTTTTATTTGAGACTCGTGTCAATGAGTCTTCTCAAGTCAGTAATGTATTTGAAAAAAATTTAAACGAATTCTATTTTTACACTTTAAACACAACTTTCGCGGATCACTTGTTGATGATCTTTTTAAGACAAGTATGCATTTGATTTATCTTATATTCCTGTCAATGAGTCTTTTCAAGACAATAATACATTTGGAAGCCATTGGAGTGAATACTGTTTTTGCATTTTAAACACGACTATCGCGCACAGCTTTCATATGATTTTTTGAAGGCAGGTATGATTTTTGTTTAATCTTGGAGTCATCATCTCAATGACTCTTTGAAAGTCACTAATTCATTTGAAAGAAATTAAAATGAATTCTATTTTCGCACTTCGAACCCGACTTTCGTACATAACTTGCTAATGATCATTTAATGGCAACTATGCATTTTTTTTATTTGAGATTCATGTCAATGAGTCTTTTCATGTCACTAATTTATTTGAAAACAATTGAAATTAATTCTATTTTTACACTTCAAACACTACTTTCCCGCATCACTTGCTAATGATCTTTTTAAGACAAGTATGCATTTGTTTTATCTTATATTCATTTCAATGAGTCTTTTCAAGACACTAAATCTTTTGGAAGCCATTGGAGCGAATACTATTTTCGCATTTCAAACACGACTATCGCGCATAGCTTACATATATGATTTTTTGAAGGCTAGTATGAATTTGTTTAATCTTAGAGTGATCATCCCAATGACTCTTTGAAAGTCACTAATTCATTTGAAAGCAACTAAAATGAATTCTATTTTCGCACTTCAAACCTGACTCTCGTACATAACTTGCTAATAATCATTTAAGGGCAAGTATGCATTTGTTTTATTTGAGACTCGTGTCAATGAGTCTTCTCAAGTCAGTAATGTATTTGAAAAAAATTTAAACGAATTCTATTTTTACACTTTAAACACAACTTTCGCGGATCACTTGTTGATGATCTTTTTAAGACAAGTATGCATTTGATTTATCTTATATTCCTGTCAATGAGTCTTTTCAAGACAATAATACATTTTGAAGCCATTGGAGTGAATACTGTTTTTGCATTTTAAACACGACTATCGCGCACAGCTTTCATATGATTTTTTGAAGGCAGGTATGATTTTTCTTTAATCTTGGAGTCATCATCTCAATGACTCTTTGAAAGTCACTAATTCATTTGAAAGCAATTAAAATGAATTCTAGTTTCGCACTTCGAACCCGACTTTCGTCCATAACTTGCTAATGATCATTTAATGGCAACTATGCATTTTTTTTATTTGAGATTCATGTCAATGAGTCTTTTCAAGTCACTAATTTATTTGAAAACAATTGAAATGAAATCTATTTTTACACTTCAAACACTACTTTCCCGCATCACTTGCTAATGATCTTTTTAAGACAAGTATGCATTTGTTTTATCTTATATTCATTTCAATGAGTCTTTTCAAGACACTAAATCTTTTGGAAGCCATTGGAGCGAATACTATTTTCGCATTTCAAACACGACTATCGCGCATAGCTTACATATATGATTTTTTGAAGGCTAGTATGAATTTGTTTAATCTTAGAGTGATCATCCCAATGACTCTTTGAAAGTCACTAATTCATTTGAAAGCAACTAAAATGAATTCTATTTTCGCACTTCAAACCTGACTCTCGTACATAACTTGCTAATAATCATTTAAGGGCAAGTATGCATTTGTTTTATTTGAGACTCGTGTCAATGAGTCTTCTCAAGTCAGTAATGTATTTGAAAAAAATTTAAACGAATTCTATTTTTACACTTTAAACACAACTTTCGCGGATCACTTGTTGATGATCTTTTTAAGACAAGTATGCATTTGATTTATCTTATATTCCTGTCAATGAGTCTTTTCAAGACAATAATACATTTGGATGCCATTGGAGTGAATACTGTTTTTGCATTTTAAACACGACTATCGCGCACAGCTTTCATATGATTTTTTGAAGGCAGGTATGATTTTTGTTTAATCTTGGAGTCATCATCTCAATGACTCTTTGAAAGTCACTAATTCATTTGAAAGAAATTAAAATGAATTCTATTTTCGCACTTCGAACCCGACTTTCGTACATAACTTGCTAATGATCAGTTAATGGCAACTATGCATTTTTTTTATTTGAGATTCATGTCAATGAGTCTTTTCAAGTCACTAATTTATTTGAAAACAATTGAAATGAATTCTATTTTTACACTTCAAACACTACTTTCCCGCATCACTTGCTAATGATCTTTTTAAGACAAGTATGCATTTGTTTTATCTTATATTCATTTCAATGAGTCTTTTCAAGACACTAAATCTTTTGGAAGCCATTGGAGCGAATACTATTTTCGCATTTCAAACACGACTATCACGCATAGCTTACATATATGATTTTTTGAAGGCTAGTATGAATTTGTTTAATCTTAGAGTCATCATCTCAATGACTCTTCGAAAGTCACTAATTCATTTGAAAGCAATCAAACTGAATTCTATTTTCGCACTTCGAACTCGACATTCGTACATAACTTGCTAATGATCATTTAAGGACAAGTATGCATGTGTTTTATTTGAGACTCGTGTCAATGAGTCTTCTCAAGTCAGTAATGTATTTGAAAAAAATTTAAACGAATTCTATTTTTACACTTTAAACACAACTTTCGCGGATCACTTGTTGATGATCTTTTTAAGACAAGTATGCATTTGATTTATCTTATATTCCTGTCAATGAGTCTTTTCAAGACAATAATACATTTGGAAGCCATTGGAGTGAATACTGTTTTTGCATTTTAAACACGACTATCGCGCACAGCTTTCATATGATTTTTTTAAGGCAAGTATGATTTTTGTTTAATCTTGGAGTCATCATCTCAATGACTCTTTGAAAGTCACTAATTCATTTGAAAGAAATTAAAATGAATTCTATTTTCGCACTTCGAACCCGACTTTCGTACATAACTTGCTAATGATCATTTAATGGCAACTATGGATTTGTTTTATTTAAGATTCATGTCAATGAGTCTTTTCAAGTCACTAATTTATTTGAGAACAATTCAAATGAATTCTATTTTTACACTTCAAACACTACTTTCCCGCATCACTTGCTAATGATCTTTTTAAGACAAGTATGCATTTGTTTTATCTTATATTCATTTCAATGAGTCTTTTCAAGACACTAAATCTTTTGGAAGCCATTGGAGCGAATACTATTTTCGCATTTCAAACACGACTATCGCGCATAGCTTACATATATGATTTTTTGAAGGCTAGTATGAATTTGTTTAATCTTAGAGTGATCATCCCAATGACTCTTTGAAAGTCACTAATTCATTTGAAAGCAACTAAAATGAATTCTATTTTCGCACTTCAAACCTGACTCTCGTACATAACTTGCTAATAATCATTTAAGGGCAAGTATGCATTTGTTTTATTTGAGACTCGTGTCAATGAGTCTTCTCAAGTCAGTAATGTATTTGAAAAAAATTTAAACGAATTCTATTTTTACACTTTAAACACAACTTTCGCGGATCACTTGTTGATGATCTTTTTAAGACAAGTATGCATTTGATTTATCTTATATTCCTGTCAATGAGTCTTTTCAAGACAATAATACATTTGGATGCCATTGGAGTGAATACTGTTTTTGCATTTTAAACACGACTATCGCGCACAGCTTTCATATGATTTTTTGAAGGCAGGTATGATTTTTGTTTAATCTTGGAGTCATCATCTCAATGACTCTTTGAAAGTCACTAATTCATTTGAAAGAAATTAAAATGAATTCTATTTTCGCACTTCGAACCCGACTTTCGTACATAACTTGCTAATGATCATTTAATGGCAACTATGCATTTTTTTTATTTGAGATTCATGTCAATGAGTCTTTTCAAGTCACTAATTTATTTGAAAACAATTGAAATGAATTCTATTTTTACACTTCAAACACTACTTTCCCGCATCACTTGCTAATGATCTTTTTAAGACAAGTATGCATTTGTTTTATCTTATATTCATTTCAATGAGTCTTTTCAAGACACTAAATCTTTTGGAAGCCATTGGAGCGAATACTATTTTCGCATTTCAAACACGACTATCGCGCATAGCTTACATATATGATTTTTTGAAGGCTAGTATGAATTTGTTTAATCTTAGAGTGATCATCCCAATGACTCTTTGAAAGTCACTAATTCATTTGAAAGCAACTAAAATGAATTCTATTTTCGCACTTCAAACCTGACTCTCGTACATAACTTGCTAATAATCATTTAAGGGCAAGTATGCATTTGTTTTATTTGAGACTCG
Organism: Coriaria nepalensis; assembly: GCA_027186245.1. Lineage (NCBI taxonomy): Eukaryota > Viridiplantae > Streptophyta > Magnoliopsida > Cucurbitales > Coriariaceae > Coriaria > Coriaria nepalensis. Next base: position 20,840,474 of record CP114481.1, read on the forward strand.
TGTCAATGAGTCTTCTCAAGTCAGTAATGTATTTGAAAAAAATTTAAACGAATTCTATTTTTACACTTTAAACACAACTTTCGCGGATCACTTGTTGATGATCTTTTTAAGACAAGTATGCATTTGATTTATCTTATATTCCTGTCAATGAGTCTTTTCAAGACAATAATACATTTGGAAGCCATTGGAGTGAATACTGTTTTTGCATTTTAAACACGACTATCGCGCACAGCTTTCATATGATTTTTTGAAGGTAGGTATGATTTTTGTTTAATCTTGGAGTCATCATCTCAATGACTCTTTGAAAGGTACTAATTCATTTGAAAGCAATTAAAATGAATTCTAGTTTCGCACTTCGAACCCGACTTTCGTCCATAACTTGCTAATGATCATTTAATGGCAACTATGCATTTTTTTTATTTGAGATTCATGTCAATGAGTCTTTTCAAGTCACTAATTTATTTGAAAACAATTGAAATGAATTCTATTTTTACACTTCAAACACTACTTTCCCGCATCACTTGCTAATGATCTTTTTAAGACAAGTATGCATTTGTTTTATCTTATATTCATTTCAATGAGTCTTTTCAAGACACTAAATCTTTTGGAAGCCATTGGAGCGAATACTATTTTCGCATTTCAAACACGACTATCGCGCATAGCTTACATATATGATTTTTTGAAGGCTAGTATGAATTTGTTTAATCTTAGAGTGATCATCCCAATGACTCTTTGAAAGTCACTAATTCATTTGAAAGCAACTAAAATGAATTCTATTTTCGCACTTCAAACCTGACTCTCGTACATAACTTGCTAATAATCATTTAAGGGCAAGTATGCATTTGTTTTATTTGAGACTCGTGTCAATGAGTCTTCTCAAGTCAGTAATGTATTTGAAAAAAATTTAAACGAATTCTATTTTTACACTTTAAACACAACTTTCGCGGATCACTTGTTGATGATCTTTTTAAGACAAGTATGCATTTGATTTATCTTATATTCCTGTCAATGAGTCTTTTCAAGACAATAATACATTTGGAAGCCATTGGAGTGAATACTGTTTTTGCATTTTAAACACGACTATCGCGCACAGCTTTCATATGATTTTTTGAAGGCAGGTATGATTTTTGTTTAATCTTGGAGTCATCATCTCAATGACTCTTTGAAAGTCACTAATTCATTTGAAAGAAATTAAAATTAATTCTATTTTCGCACTTCGAACCCGACTTTCGTACATAACTTGCTAATGATCATTTAATGGCAACTATGGATTTGTTTTATTTAAGATTCATGTCAATGAGTCTTTACAAGTCACTAATTTATTTGAAAACAATTCAAATGAATTCTATTCTTACACTTCAAACACTACTTTCCCGCATCCCTTGCTAATGATCTTTTTAAGACAAGTATGCATTTGTTTTATCTTATATTCATTTCAATGAGTCTTTTCAAGACACTAAATCTTTTGGAAGCCATTGGAGCGAATACTATTTTCGCATTTCAAACACGACTATCACGCATAGCTTACATATATGATTTTTTGAAGGCTAGTATGAATTTGTTTAATCTTAGAGTCATCATCTCAATGACTCTTCGAAAGTCACTAATTCATTTGAAAGCAATTAAACTGAATTCTATTTTCGCACTTCGAACTCGACATTCGTACATAACTTGCTAATGATCATTTAAGGACAAGTATGCATGTGTTTTATTTGAGACTCGTGTCAATGAGTCTTTTCAAGTCACTAATTTATTTGAAAACAATTGAAATGAATTCTATTTTTACACTTCAAACACTACTTTCCTGCATCACTTGCTAATGATCTTTTTAAGACAAGTATGCATTTGTTTTATCTTATATTCATTTCAATGAGTCTTTTCAAGACACTAAATCTTTTTGAAGCCATTGGAGCGAATACTATTTTCGCATTTCAAACACGACTATCATGCATAGCTTACATATATGATTTTTTGAAGGCTAGTATGAATTTGTTTAATCTTAGAGTCATCATCTCAATGACTCTTCGAAAGTCACTAATTCATTTGAAAGCAATTAAAATGAATTCTATTTTCGCACTTCGAACTCGACTTTCGGACATAACTTGCTAATGATCATTTAAGGGCATGTATGCATTTGTTTTATTTGAGATTCATGTCAATGAGTCTTTTCAAGTCAGTAATGCATTTGAAAAAAATTCAAATAAATTCTATTTTTACACTTTAAATACTACTTTCGCGGATCACTAGCTGATTATCTTTTTAAGACAACTATGCATTTTTTTTATCTTAGAGTAATTTCAATGAGTCTTTTCAAGACAATAAATCATTTGGAAGCCATTGGAGCGAATACTATTTTCGCATTTCAAACACGACCTTCGCGCATAGCTTGCATATTATTTTTTGAAGGTAGGTATGAATTTGTTGAATCTTAGAGTCATCATCTCAATGCCTCTTGGAAAGTCACTAATTCATTTGAAAGCAATTAAAATGAATTCAATTTTCGCACTTCGAACCCGACTTTCGTACATAACTTCCTAATGATCATTTAAGGGCAAGTATGGTTTTGTTTTATTTGAGATTCATGTCAATGAGTCTTTTCAAGTCAGTAATGCATTTGAAAAAATTTCAAATGAATTTTATTTTCGCATTCCAAACACGACTATCGCGCATAGCTTGCGTATGATTTTTTGAAGGCAAGTATGAATTTGTTTAATCTTAGAGTCATCATCTCAAAGACTCTTTGAAAGTCACTAATTCATTTGAAGGCAATTAAAATGAATTCTATTTTCGCACTTTGAACCCGACTTTCGTACATAACTTGCTAATGATCATTTAAGGGCAAGTATGGATTTGTTTTATTTGAGATTCATGTCAATGAGTCTTTTCAAGTCACTAATTCATTTGAAAAAATTCAAATCAATTCTATTTTTACACATCAAACACTACTTTCGCGCATCACCTACTGATGATCTTTTTAAGACAAGTATGCATTTGTTTTATCTTATATTCATTTCAATGAGTCTTGTCAAGACAATAAATCATTTGGAAGCCATTTGAGCGAATACTATTTTTGCATTTCAAAGACTACTATCGCGCATAGCTTGCATATGATTTTTTGAAGGCAAGTATGAATTTGTTTAATCCTAGAGTCATCATCCCAATGACTCTTTGAAAGTCCCTAATTCATTTGAAAGCAATTAAACTGAATTCTCTTTTCGCACTTCGAACCCGACATTCGTACATAACTTGCTAATGATCATTTAAGGACAAGTATGCGTTTGTTTTGTTTGAGATTCATGTCAATGAGTCTGGTCAAGTCCCTAATTTATTTGAAAACAATTCAAATGAATTCTATTTTTACACTTCAAACACTACCTTCCCGCATTACTTGCTAATGTTCTTTTTACGACAAGTATGCATTTGTTTTATCTTATATTCATTTCAATGAGTCTTTTCAAGACACTAAATCTTCTGGAACCCATTGTTGCGAATACTATTTTCGCATTTCAAACACGACTATCGCGCATAGCTTGCATATATGATTTTTTGAAGGCAAGTATGAATTTGTTTAATCTTAGAGTCATCATCTCAATGACTCTTCGAAAGTCACTAATTCATTTGAAAGCAATTAAAATGAATTCTATTTTCGCACTTCGAACCCGACTTTCGTACATAACTTGCTAATGATCATTTAATGGCAACTATGCATTTTTTTTATTTGAGATTCATGTCAATGAGTCTTTTCAAGTCACTAATTTATTTGAAAACAATTCAAATGAATTCTATTTTTACACTTCAAACACTACCTTCCCGCATTACTTGCTAATGTTCTTTTTAAGACAAGTATGCATTTGTTTTATCTTATATTCATTTCAATGAGTCTTTTCAAGACACTAAATCTTCTGGAACCCATTGTTGCGAATACTATTTTCGCATTTCAAACACGACTATCGCGCATAGCTTGCATATATGATTTTTTGAAGGCAAGTATGAATTTGTTTAATCTTAGAGTCATCATCTCAATGACTCTTCGAAAGTCACTAATTCATTTGAAAGCAATTAAAATGAATTCTATTTTCGCACTTCGAACCGGATTTTCGTACATAACTTCCTAATGATCATTTAATGGCAACTATGCATTTTTTTTATTTGAGATTCATGTCAATGAGTCTTTTCAAGTCACTAATTTATTTGAAAACAATTGAAATGAATTCTATTTTTACACTTCAAACACTACTTTCCTGCATCACTTGCTAATGATCTTTTTAAGACAAGTATGCATCTGTTTTATCTTATATTCATTTCAATGAGTCTTTTCAAGACACTAAATCTTTTTGAAGCCATTGGAGCGAATACTATTTTCGCATTTCAAACACGACTATCATGCATAGCTTACATATATGATTTTTTGAAGGCTAGTATGAATTTGTTTAATCTTAGAGTCATCATCTCAATGACTCTTCGAAAGTCACTAATTCATTTGAGAGCAATTAAAATGAATTCTATTTCCGCACTTCGAACTCGACTTTCGGACATAACTTGCTAATGATCATTTAAGGGCATGTATGCATTTGTTTTATTTGAGACTCGTGTCAATGAGTCTTTCCAAGTCAGTAATGCATTTTAAAAAAATTTAAATAAATTCTATTTTTACACTTTAAACACAACTTTCGCGGATCACTTGTTGATGATCTTTTTAAGACAAGTATGCATTTGATTTATCTTATATTCATTTCAATGAGTCTTTTCAAGACACTAAATCTTTTGGGAGCCATTGGAGCGAATACTATTTTTGCATTTTAAACATGACTATCGCGCATAGCTTGCATATGATTTTTCGAAGGCAAGTATGATTTTTGTTTAATCTTGGAGTCATCATCTCAATGACTCTTTGAAAGTCACTAATTCATTTGAAAGCAATTAAAATGAATTATATTTTCGCACTTCGAACCCGACATTCGTACATAACTTGCTAATGATCATTTAAGGGCAAGTATGCGTTTGTTTTATTTGAGATTCATGTCAATGAGTCTTTTCAAGTCAAAAATTTATTTGAAAACAATTGAAATGAATTCTACTTTTACACGTCAAACACTACTTTCCCGCTTCACTTGCTAATGATCTTTTTAAGACAAGTATGCATTTGTTTTATCTTATATTCATTTCAATGAGTCTTTCCAAGACAATAAATCATTCGGAAGCTATTGGAGCGAATGCTATTTTCACATTTCAGACACGAATATCGCGCATAGCTTGCATATGATTTTTTGAAGGCAAGTATGAATTTGATTAATCTTAGAGTCATCATCTCAATGACTCTTCGAAAGTCACTAATTCATTTCAAAGCAATTAAAATGAATTCTATTTTCGGACTTCGAACCCGACTTTCATGCATAACTTGCTAATGATCATTCGAGGGCAAGTATGCGTTTGTTTTATTTGAGATTCATGTGAATGAGTCTTTTCAAGTCACTAATTTATTTGAAAACAATTGAAATGAATTCTATTTTTACACTTCAAACACTACTTTCCTGCATCACTTGCTAATGATCTTTTTAAGACAAGTATGCATCTGTTTTATCTTATATTCATTTCAATGAGTCTTTTCAAGACACTAAATCTTTTTGAAGCCATTGGAGCGAATACTATTTTCGCATTTCAAACACGACTATCATGCATAGCTTACATATATGATTTTTTGAAGGCTAGTATGAATTTGTTTAATCTTAGAGTCATCATCTCAATGACTCTTCGAAAGTCACTAATTCATTTGAAAGCAATTAAAATGAATTCTATTTTCGCACTTCGAACCGGATTTTCGTACATAACTTGCTAATGATCATTTAATGGCAACTATGCATTTTTTTTATTTGAGATTCATGTCAATGAGTCTTTTCAAGTCACTAATTTATTTGAAAACAGTTGAAATGAATTCTATTTTTACACTTCAAACACTACTTTCCCGCATCACTTGCTAATGATCTTTTTAAGACAAGTATGCATTTGTTTTATCTTATATTCATTTCAATGAGTCTTTTCAAGACACTAAATCTTTTGGAAGCCATTGGAGCGAATACTATTTTCACATTTCAAACACGACTATCGCGCGTAGCTTACATATATGATTTTTTGAAGGCAAGTATGAATTTGATTAATCTTAGAGTCATCATCCCAATGACTCTTTGAAAGTCACTAATTCATTTGAAAGCAACTAAAATGAATTCTATTTTCGCACTTCAAACCTGACTCTCGTACATAACTTGCTAATAATCATTTAAGGGCAAGTATGCATTTGTTTTATTTGAGATTCGTGTCAATGAGTCTTTTCAAGTCAGTAATGCATTTGAAAAAAATTTAAATGAATTCTATTTTTACACTTTAAACACAACTTTCGCTGATCACTTGTTGATGATCTTTTTAAGACAAGTATGCATTTGATTTATCTTATATTCCTGTGAATGAGTCTTTTCAAGACAATAATACATTTGGAAGCCATTGGAGTGAATACTGTTTTTGCATTTTAAACACGACTATCGCGCACAGCTTTCATATGATTTTTTGAAGGCAAGTATGATTTTTGTTTAATCTTGGAGTCATCATCTCAATGACTCTTTGAAAGTCACTAATTCATTTGAAAGAAATTAAAATGAATTCTATTTTCGCACTTCGAACCCGACCTTCGTACATAACTTGCTAATGATCATTTAATGGCAACTATGGATTTGTTTTATTTAAGATTCATGTCAATGAGTCTTTTCAAGTCACAAATTTATTTGAAAACAATTCAAATGAATTCTATTTTTACACTTCAAACACTACTTTCCCGCATCACTTGCTAATGATCTTTTTAAGACAAGTATGCATTTGTTTTATCTTATATTCATTTCAATGAGTCTATTCAAGATAATAAATCATTTGGAAGCAATTGGAGCGAGTACTATTTTCGCATTTCAAACACGACTATCACGCATAGCTTACATATATGATTTTTTGAAGGCTAGTATGAATTTGTTTAATCTTAGAGTCATCATCTCAATGACTCTTCGAAAGTCACTAATTCATTTGAAAGCAATTAAACTGAATTCTATTTTCGCACTTCGAACTCGACATTCGTACATAACTTGCTAATGATCATTTAAGGACAAGTATGCATGTGTTTTATTTGAGACTCGTGTCAATGAGTCTTTTCAAGTCACTAATTTATTTGAAAACAATTGAAATGAATTCTATTTTTACACTTCAAACACTACTTTCCTGCATCACTTGCTAATGATCTTTTTAAGACAAGTATGCATTTGTTTTATCTTATATTCATTTCAATGAGTCTTTTCAAGACACTAAATCTTTTTGAAGCCATTGGAGCGAATACTATTTTCGCATTTCAAACACGACTATCATGCATAGCTTACATATATGATTTTTTGAAGGCTAGTATGAATTTGTTTAATCTTAGAGTCATCATCTCAATGACTCTTCGAAAGTCACTAATTCATTTGAAAGCAATTAAAATGAATTCTATTTTCGCACTTCGAACTCGACTTTCGGACATAACTTGCTAATGATCATTTAAGGGCATGTATGCATTTGTTTTATTTGAGATTCATGTCAATGAGTCTTTTCAAGTCAGTAATGCATTTGAAAAAAATTCAAATAAATTCTATTTTTACACTTTAAATACTACTTTCGCGGATCACTAGCTGATTATCTTTTTAAGACAACTATGCATTTTTTTTATCTTAGAGTAATTTCAATGAGTCTTTTCAAGACAATAAATCATTTGGAAGCCATTGGAGCGAATACTATTTTCGCATTTCAAACACGACCTTCGCGCATAGCTTGCATATTATTTTTTGAAGGTAGGTATGAATTTGTTGAATCTTAGAGTCATCATCTCAATGCCTCTTGGAAAGTCACTAATTCATTTGAAAGCAATTAAAATGAATTCAATTTTCGCACTTCGAACCCGACTTTCGTACATAACTTCCTAATGATCATTTAAGGGCAAGTATGGTTTTGTTTTATTTGAGATTCATGTCAATGAGTCTTTTCAAGTCAGTAATGCATTTGAAAAAATTTCAAATGAATTTTATTTTCGCATTCCAAACACGACTATCGCGCATAGCTTGCGTATGATTTTTTGAAGGCAAGTATGAATTTGTTTAATCTTAGAGTCATCATCTCAAAGACTCTTTGAAAGTCACTAATTCATTTGAAGGCAATTAAAATGAATTCTATTTTCGCACTTTGAACCCGACTTTCGTACATAACTTGCTAATGATCATTTAAGGGCAAGTATGGATTTGTTTTATTTGAGATTCATGTCAATGAGTCTTTTCAAGTCACTAATTCATTTGAAAAAATTCAAATCAATGCTATTTTTACACATCAAACACTACTTTCGCGCATCACCTACTGATGATCTTTTTAAGACAAGTATGCATTTGTTTTATCTTATATTCATTTCAATGAGTCTTGTCAAGACAATAAATCATTTGGAAGCCATTTGAGCGAATACTATTTTTGCATTTCAAAGACTACTATCGCGCATAGCTTGCATATGATTTTTTGAAGGCAAGTATGAATTTGTTTAATCCTAGAGTCATCATCCCAATGACTCTTTGAAAGTCCCTAATTCATTTGAAAGCAATTAAACTGAATTCTCTTTTCGCACTTCGAACCCGACATTCGTACATAACTTGCTAATGATCATTTAAGGACAAGTATGCGTTTGTTTTGTTTGAGATTCATGTCAATGAGTCTGGTCAAGTCCCTAATTTATTTGAAAACAATTCAAATGAATTCTATTTTTACACTTCAAACACTACCTTCCCGCATTACTTGCTAATGTTCTTTTTACGACAAGTATGCATTTGTTTTATCTTATATTCATTTCAATGAGTCTTTTCAAGACACTAAATCTTCTGGAACCCATTGTTGCGAATACTATTTTCGCATTTCAAACACGACTATCGCGCATAGCTTGCATATATGATTTTTTGAAGGCAAGTATGAATTTGTTTAATCTTAGAGTCATCATCTCAATGACTCTTCGAAAGTCACTAATTCATTTGAAAGCAATTAAAATGAATTCTATTTTCGCACTTCGAACCCGACTTTCGTACATAACTTGCTAATGATCATTTAATGGCAACTATGCATTTTTTTTATTTGAGATTCATGTCAATGAGTCTTTTCAAGTCACTAATTTATTTGAAAACAATTCAAATGAATTCTATTTTTACACTTCAAACACTACCTTCCCGCATTACTTGCTAATGTTCTTTTTAAGACAAGTATGCATTTGTTTTATCTTATATTCATTTCAATGAGTCTTTTCAAGACACTAAATCTTCTGGAACCCATTGTTGCGAATACTATTTTCGCATTTCAAACACGACTATCGCGCATAGCTTGCATATATGATTTTTTGAAGGCAAGTATGAATTTGTTTAATCTTAGAGTCATCATCTCAATGACTCTTCGAAAGTCACTAATTCATTTGAAAGCAATTAAAATGAATTCTATTTTCGCACTTCGAACCGGATTTTCGTACATAACTTGCTAATGATCATTTAATGGCAACTATGCATTTTTTTTATTTGAGATTCATGTCAATGAGTCTTTTCAAGTCACTAATTTATTTGAAAACAATTGAAATGAATTCTATTTTTACACTTCAAACACTACTTTCCTGCATCACTTGCTAATGATCTTTTTAAGACAAGTATGCATCTGTTTTATCTTATATTCATTTCAATGAGTCTTTTCAAGACACTAAATCTTTTTGAAGCCATTGGAGCGAATACTATTTTCGCATTTCAAACACGACTATCATGCATAGCTTACATATATGATTTTTTGAAGGCTAGTATGAATTTGTTTAATCTTAGAGTCATCATCTCAATGACTCTTCGAAAGTCACTAATTCATTTGAAAGCAATTAAAATGAATTCTATTTCCGCACTTCGAACTCGACTTTCGGACATAACTTGCTAATGATCATTTAAGGGCATGTATGCATTTGTTTTATTTGAGACTCGTGTCAATGAGTCTTTCCAAGTCAGTAATGCATTTTAAAAAAATTTAAATAAATTCTATTTTTACACTTTAAACACAACTTTCGCGGATCACTTGTTGATGATCTTTTTAAGACAAGTATGCATTTGATTTATCTTATATTCATTTCAATGAGTTTTCAAGACACTAAATCTTTTGGGAGCCATTGGAGCGAATACTATTTTTGCATTTTAAACATGACTATCGCGCATAGCTTGCATATGATTTTTCGAAGGCAAGTATGATTTTTGTTTAATCTTGGAGTCATCATCTCAATGACTCTTTGAAAGTCACTAATTCATTTGAAAGCAATTAAAATGAATTATATTTTCGCACTTCGAACCCGACATTCGTACATAACTTGCTAATGATCATTTAAGGGCAAGTATGCGTTTGTTTTATTTGAGATTCATGTCAATGAGTCTTTTCAAGTCAAAAATTTATTTGAAAACAATTGAAATGAATTCTACTTTTACACGTCAAACACTACTTTCCCGCTTCACTTGCTAATGATCTTTTTAAGACAAGTATGCATTTGTTTTATCTTATATTCATTTCAATGAGTCTTTCCAAGACAATAAATCATTCGGAAGCTATTGGAGCGAATGCTATTTTCACATTTCAGACACGAATATCGCGCATAGCTTGCATATGATTTTTTGAAGGCAAGTATGAATTTGATTAATCTTAGAGTCATCATCTCAATGACTCTTCGAAAGTCACTAATTCATTTCAAAGCAATTAAAATGAATTCTATTTTCGGACTTCGAACCCGACTTTCATGCATAACTTGCTAATGATCATTCGAGGGCAAGTATGCGTTTGTTTTATTTGAGATTCATGTGAATGAGTCTTTTCAAGTCACTAATTTATTTGAAAACAATTGAAATGAATTCTATTTTTACACTTCAAACACTACTTTCCTGCATCACTTGCTAATGATCTTTTTAAGACAAGTATGCATCTGTTTTATCTTATATTCATTTCAATGAGTCTTTTCAAGACACTAAATCTTTTTGAAGCCATTGGAGCGAATACTATTTTCGCATTTCAAACACGACTATCATGCATAGCTTACATATATGATTTTTTGAAGGCTAGTATGAATTTGTTTAATCTTAGAGTCATCATCTCAATGACTCTTCGAAAGTCACTAATTCATTTGAAAGCAATTAAAATGAATTCTATTTTCGCACTTCGAACCGGATTTTCGTACATAACTTGCTAATGATCATTTAATGGCAACTATGCATTTTTTTTATTTGAGATTCATGTCAATGAGTCTTTTCAAGTCACTAATTTATTTGAAAACAGTTGAAATGAATTCTATTTTTACACTTCAAACACTACTTTCCCGCATCACTTGCTAATGATCTTTTTAAGACAAGTATGCATTTGTTTTATCTTATATTCATTTCAATGAGTCTTTTCAAGACACTAAATCTTTTGGAAGCCATTGGAGCGAATACTATTTTCACATTTCAAACACGACTATCGCGCGTAGCTTACATATATGATTTTTTGAAGGCAAGTATGAATTTGATTAATCTTAGAGTCATCATCCCAATGACTCTTTGAAAGTCACTAATTCATTTGAAAGCAACTAAAATGAATTCTATTTTCGCACTTCAAACCTGACTCTCGTACATAACTTGCTAATAATCATTTAAGGGCAAGTATGCATTTGTTTTATTTGAGATTCGTGTCAATGAGTCTTTTCAAGTCAGTAATGCATTTGAAAAAAATTTAAATGAATTCTATTTTTACACTTTAAACACAACTTTCGCTGATCACTTGTTGATGATCTTTTTAAGACAAGTATGCATTTGATTTATCTTATATTCCTGTGAATGAGTCTTTTCAAGACAATAATACATTTGGAAGCCATTGGAGTGAATACTGTTTTTGCATTTTAAACACGACTATCGCGCACAGCTTTCATATGATTTTTTGAAGGCAAGTATGATTTTTGTTTAATCTTGGAGTCATCATCTCAATGACTCTTTGAAAGTCACTAATTCATTTGAAAGAAATTAAAATGAATTCTATTTTCGCACTTCGAACCCGACCTTCGTACATAACTTGCTAATGATCATTTAATGGCAACTATGGATTTGTTTTATTTAAGATTCATGTCAATGAGTCTTTTCAAGTCACAAATTTATTTGAAAACAATTCAAATGAATTCTATTTTTACACTTCAAACACTACTTTCCCGCATCACTTGCTAATGATCTTTTTAAGACAAGTATGCATTTGTTTTATCTTATATTCATTTCAATGAGTCTTTTCAAGACACTAAATCGTTTCGAAGCCATTGGAGCGAATACTATTTTCGCATTTCAAACACGACTATCGCGCATAGCTTACATATATGATTTTTTGAAGGCTAGTATGAATTTGTGTAATCTTAGAGTGATCATCTCAATGACTCTTTGAAAGTCACTAATTCATTTGAAAGCAACTAAAATGAATTCTATTTTCGCACTTCAAACCTGACTTTCTTACATAACTTGGTAATGATCAGTTAAGGGCAAGTATGCATTTGTTTTATTTGAGATTCATGTCAATGAGTCTTTTCAAGTCAGTAATGCGTTTGAAAAAAATTCAAATGAATTCTATTTTTACACTTCAAACACTACTTTCCTGCATCACTTGCTAATGATCTTTTTAAGACAAATATGCATTTGTTTTATTTTATATTCATTTCAATGAGTCTTTTCAAGACACTAAATCATTTGGAAGCCATTGGAGCGAATAATATTTTCTTATTTCAAACACGAATATCGCGCATAGCTTGCATATGAATTTTTGAAGGCAAGTATGAATTTGTTTAATCTTAGAGTGATCATCTCAATGACTCTTTGAAAGTCACTAATTCATTTGAAAGCAACTAAAATGAATTCTATTTTCGCACTTCAAACCTGACTTTCTTACATAACTTGGTAATGATCAGTTAAGGGCAAGTATGCATTTGTTTTATTTGAGATTCATGTCAATGAGTCTTTTCAAGTCAGTAATGCGTTTGAAAAAAATTCAAATGAATTCTATTTTTACACTTCAAACACTACTTTCCTGCATCACTTCCTAATGATCTTTTAAAGACAAATATGCATTTGTTTTATTTTATATTCATTTCAATGAGTCTTTTCAAGACACTAAATCATTTGGAAGCCATTGGAGCGAATAATATTTTCTTATTTCAAACACGAATATCGCACATAGCTTGCATATGAATTTTTGAAGGCAAGTATGAATTTGTTTAATCTTAGAGTCATCATCCCAATGACTCTTTGAAACTCACTAATTCATTTGAAAGCAATTAAAATGAATTCCATTTTCGCACTTCGAACCCGACATTCGTACATAACTTTCTAATGATCATTTAAGGGCAAGTATGCGTTTGTTTTATTTGAGATTCATGTCAATGAGTCTTTTCAAGTCACTAATTCATTTGAAAGCAATCCGAATAAATTCTAATTTTGCACTTCAAACACTACTTTCCCGCATCACTTGCTAATCATCTTTTTAAGACAAGTATGCAATTGTTTTATCTTATATTCATTTCAATGAGTCTTGTCAAGACAATAAATCATTTGGAAGCCATTGGAGCGAATACTATTTTCGCACTTCAAACACGACTATCGCGCATAGCTTGCATATGATTTTTTGAAGGCAAGTATGAACTTGTTTTATTTTAGAGTTATCATCTCAATGACTCTTTGAAAGTCACTAGTTCATTTGAAAACAATGAAAATGAATTCTATTTGCCGCTCTAAACCCAACTTTCACACAAAACTTGCTAATGATCATTTAAGGGCAAGTGCACATTTGTTTTATTTGAGATTCATGTCAATGAGTCTTGTCAAGTCAATAATTCATTTGAAAGCCATTCGAACGAATTCTAATTTTGCACTTCAAACACTACTTTCCCACATCACTTGCTAATGATCTTTTTCAGACAAGTATGCATTTGTTTTATCATATATTCATGTTAATGAGTCTTGTCAAGACAATAAATCGTTTGCAAGCCATTGGAGCGAATACTATTTTCGCATTTCAAACCCGACTATCGTGCATAGCTTGCATATGATTTTTTGAAGGCAAGTATGAATTTGTTTAATCTTAGAGTCATCATCTCAATGACTCTTTAAAAGTCACTAATTCATTTGAAAGCAATTAAAATGAATTCTATTTTGGCACTTCGAACCCGACATTCGTACATAACTTGCTAATGATCATTTAAGGGCAAGTAGGCGTTTGTTTTATTTGAAATTCATGTCAATGAGTCTTTTAAAGTCACTAATCTATTTGAAGACAATTCAAATGAATTCTATTTTTTACACTTCAAACACTACTTTGGCGCATCATTTGCTGATAATCTTTTAAGGCCGAGTGCACATTTGTTTTTTCTGAGATTCATGTCAATGAGTCTTTTCAAGTCACTAATTCATTTGAAATCAATTCGAACGAATTCTAATTTTGCACTTCAAACACTACTTTCCCGCATCACTTGCAAATGATCTTTTTAAGACAATTATGCTTTTCTTTTATCTTATATTCATGTTAATGAGTCTTTTGAAGACCATAAATCATTTTGAAGCCATTAGAGCGAATAATATTTTCTTATTTCAAACACGAATATTGCGCATAGCTTGCATATGAATTTTTGAAGGCAAGTATGAATTTGTTTAATCTTAGAGTCATCATCTCAATGACTCTTTGAAAGTCACTAATTCATTTGAAAGCAATTAAAATGAATTATATTTTCGCACTTCGAACCCGACATTCGTACATAACTTGCTAATGATCATTTAAGGGCAAGTATGCGTTTGTTTTATTTGAGATTCATGTCAATGAGTCTTTTCAAGTCAAAAATTTATTTGAAAACAATTCAAATGAATTCTACTTTTACATGTCAAACACTACTTTCCCGCGTCACTTGCTAATGATCTTTTTAAGACAAGTATGCATTTGTTTTATCTTATATTCATTTCAATGAGTCTTTTCAAGACAATAAATCATTCGGAAGCTATTGGAGCGAATGCTATTTTCACATTTCAGACACGAATATCGCGCATAGCTTGCATATGATTTTTTGAAGGCAAGTATGAATTTGATTAATCTTAGAGTCATCATCTCAATGACTCTTTGAAAGTCACTAATTCATTTCAAAGCAATTAAAATGAATTCTATTTTCGAACTTCGAACCCGACTTTCATACATAACTTGCTAATGATCATTCGAGGGCAAGTATGCGTTTGTTTTATTTGAGATTCATGTCAATGAGTCTTTTCAAGTCACTAATTCATTTGCAAGCAGTTCGAACGAATTCTATTTTTGCACTTCAAACACCACTTTTGTGCATAACTTGCTCATGATCTTTTTAAGACAAGTATGCATTTAATTTATCTTATATTCATGTCAAAGAGTCTTTTCAAGACAATAAATCATTTGGAAGCCATTGGAGCGAATATTATTTCCGCATTTCAAACATGACTTTCGCGCATAGCTTGCATATGATTTTTTGAAGGCAAGCATGAATTTTTTTTATCTTAGAGTCATCATCTCAATGACTCTTTGTAAGTCACTAATTCATTTGAAAGCAATTAAAATGAATTCTTATTTCGCACTTCGAACCTGACTTTCATACATAACTTGCTAATGATTATTTAAGGGCAAGTATGCATTTGTTTTATTTGAGATTCATGTCAATGAGTCTTTTCAAGTCACTAATTCATTTACAAGCAGTTCGAACGAATTCTATTTTTGCACTTCAAACACCACTTTTGTGCATCACTTGCTCGTGATCTTTTTAAGACAAGTATGCATTTGATTTATCTTATATTCATGTCAAAGAGTCTTCTCAAGACAATAAATCATTTGGAAGCCATTCGAGTGAATATTATTTTCACATTTCAAACATGACTTTCGCGCATAGCTTGCATATGATTTTTTGATGGCAAGCATGAATTCGTTTTATCTTAGAGTCAACATCTCAATGACTCTTTGAAAGTCACTAATACATTTGAAAGCAATTACAATGAATTCTTATTTCGCACTTCGAACCTGTCTTTCATACATAACTTGCTAATGATTATTTAAGGGCAAATATGCATTTGTTTTATTTGAAATTCATGTCAATGAGTCTTTTCAAGTCACTAATTCATTTGCAAGCAGTTCGAACGAGTTCTATTTTTGCACTTCAAACACCACTTTTGTGCATCACTTGCTCATGATCTTTTTAAGACAAGTATGCATTTGATTTATCTTATATTCATGTCAAGGAGTCTTTTCAAGACAATAAATCATTTGGAAGCCATTGGGGCGAATACTATTTTCGCATTTCAAACACGACTATCGCGCATAGCTTATATATGATTTTTTTAAGGCAAGTATAAATTTGTTTAATCTTAGAGTCATCATCTCAATGACTCTTTGAACGTCACTAATTCATTTCAAGGCAATTAAAATGAATTCTATTTTCCTACTTCAAACCCGACTTTCGTGCATAACTTGCTAATGATCATTTAAGGGCAAGTATGCGTTTGTTTTATTTGAGATTCTTGTCAATGAGTCTTTTTAAGTCACTAATTCATTTGAAAGCAATTCGAACGAATTCCAATTTTGCACTTCAAACACTACTTTCGTGCATCACCTACTCATGATCTTTTTAAGACAAGTATGCATTTGTTTTATCCTATATTCATTTCAATGAGTCTTGTCAAGACAACAAATCATTTGGAAGCCATTGGAGCGAATACTATTTTCGCATTTCAAACACGAATATCGCGCATAGCTTGCATATGAATTTTTGAAGGCAAGTATAAATTTGTGTAATCTTAGAGTCATCATCTCAATGACTCTTCCAACCTCACTAATTCATTTGAAAGCAATTAAAATGAATTCTTATTTCGCACTTCGAACCCGACTTTCATACATAACTTGCTAATGATTATTTAAGGGCAAGTATGCATTTGTTTTATTTGAGATTCATGTCAATGAGTCTTTTGAAGTCACTGATTCAATTGAAAAAATTCAAATCAATTCTATTTTTACACATAAAACACTACTTTCGCGCATCACCTACTGATGATCTTTTTAAGACAAGTATGCATTTGATTTGTCTTATATTCATGTCAATGAGTCTTGTCAAGACAATAAATCATTTGGAAGCCATTGGAGCGAATACTATTTTCGCATTTCAAACACAACTATCGCGCATAGCTTGCATATGCTTTTTTGAAGGAAAGTATGAGTTTGTTTAATCTTAGAGTCATCATCTCAATGACTCTTTGAAAGTCACTAATTCATTTGAAAGCAATTAAAATGAATTCTATTTTCGCACTTCGAACCCGACATTCATACCTAACTTGCTAATGATCATTTAAGGACAAGTATGCATTCGTTTTATTTGAGATTCATGTCAATGAGTCTGTTCAAGTCACTAATTTATTTGAAAACAATTCAAATGAATTCTATTTTTACACTTCAAACACTACCTTCCCGCATTACTTGCTAATGATCTTTTTAAGACAAGTATGCATTTGTTTTATCTTATATTCATTTCAATGAGTTTTTTCAAGACACTAAATCTTCTGGAAGCCATTGGAGCGAATACTATTATCGCATTTCAAACACGACTATCGCGCATAGCTTGCATATGATTTTTTGAAGGCAAGCATGAATTTTTTTTATCTTAGAGTCATCATCTCAATGACTCTTTGTAAGTCACTAATTCATTTGAAAGCAATTAAAATGAATTCTTATTTCGCACTTCGAACCTGACTTTCATACATAACTTGCTAATGATTATTTAAGGGCAAGTATGGATTTGTTTTATTTGAGATTCATGTCAATGAGTCTTTTCAAGTCACTAATTCATTTGAAAAAAATTCAAATCAATTCTATTTTTACACATCAAACACTACTTTCGCGCATCACCTACTGATGATCTTTTTAAGACAAGTATCCATTTGATTTATCTTATACTCATGTCAATGAGTCTTGTCAAGACAATAAATCATTTGGAAGCCATTGGAGCGAATACTATTTTCGCATTTCAAACACGACTATAGCGCATAGCTTGCATATGATTTTTTGAAGGCCAGTATGAATTTGTTTAATCTCAGAGTCATCATCTCAATGACTCTTTGAAAGTCAGTAATACATTAGAAAGCAATTAAAACGAATTCTATTTTCGCACTTCGAACCCGACTTTCGGACATAACTTGCTAATGATCATTTAAGGGCAAGTATGCATTTGTTTTATTTGAGATTCATGTCAATGAGTCTTTTCAAGTCACAAATTTATTTGAAAAAAATTCAAATCAATTCTATTTTTACACATCAAACACTACTTTCGCGCATCACCTACTGATGATATTTTTAAGACAAGTATACATTTGATTTATCTTATATTCATGTCAATGAGTCTTGTCAAGACAATAAATCATTTGGAAGCCATTGGAGTGAATACTATTTTTTGCATTTCAAACATGACTATCGCGCATAGCTTGCATATGATTTTTTGAAGGCAGGTATTAATTTGTTTAATCTTAGAGTCATCATCTCAGTGACTCTTCGAAAGTCACTAATTCATTTTAAAGCAATTAAAACGAATTCTATTTTCGTACTTCGAACCCGAGTTTCGGACGTAACTTGCTAATGATCATTTAAGGGCATGTATGGATTTGTTTTATTTGAGATTCATGTCAATGAGTCTTTTCAAGTCACTAATTCATTTGATAAGCATTCAAATGAATTCTATTTTTACACTTCAAAAACTACTTTCTCGCATCACCTACTGATGATCGTTTTGAGACACGTTTGCATTTGATTTATCTTATATTCATGTCAATGAGTCTTGTGAAGACAATAAATCATTTGGAAGCCATTGGAGCGAATACTATTTTCGCATTTCAAACACGACTATAGCGCATAGCTTGCATATGATTTTTTGAAGGCAAGTATGAATTTGTTTAATCTCAGAGTCATCATCTCAATGACTCTTTGAAAGTCAGTAATACATTAGAAAGCAATTAAAACGAATTCTATTTTCGCACTTCGAACCCGACTTTCGGACATAACTTGCTAATGATCATTTAAGGGCAAGTATGGATTTGTTTTATTTGAGATTCATGTCAATGAGTCTTTTCAAGTCACTAATTCATTTGAAAACAATTCAAATGAATTCTATTTTTACACTTCAAACACTACTTTCATGCATCACCTACTGATGATCTTTTTAAGACACGTATGCATTTGATTTATCTGATATTCTTGTCAATGTGTCTTCTCAAGACAATAAATCATTTGGAAGCCATGGAGCAAATACTATTTTTGCATTTCAAACATGACTATCGCGCATAGCTTGCATATGATTTTTTGAAGGCAAGTATGAATTTGTTTAATCTCAGAGTCATCATCTCAATGACTCTTTGAAAGTCAGTAATAGATTAGAAAGCAATTAAAACGAATTCTATTTTCGCACTTCGAACCCGACTTTCGGACATAACTTGCTAATGATCATTTAAGGGCAAGTATGGATTTGTTTTATTTGAGATTCATGTCAATGAGTCTTTTCAAGTCACAAATTTATTTGAAAAAAATTCAAATCAATTCTATTTTTACACATCAAACACTACTTTCGCGCATCACCTACTGATGATATTTTTAAGACAAGTATGCATTTGATTTATCTTATATTCATGTCAATGAGTCTTGTCAAGACAATAAATCATTTGGAAGCCATTGGAGCGAATACTATTTTTTGCATTTCAAACACGACTATCGCGCATAGCTTGCATATGATTTTTTGAAGGCAGGTATTAATTTGTTTAATCTTAGAGTCATCATCTCAATGACTCTTTGAAAGTCACTAATTCATTTTAAAGCAATTAAAACGAATTCTATTTTCGTACTTCGAACCCGAGTTTCGGACATAACTTGCTAATGATCATTTAAGGGCATGTATGGATTTGTTTTATTTGAGATTCATGTCAATGAGTCTTTTCAAGTCACTAATTCATTTGAAAAAAATTCAAATCAATTCTATTTTTACACATCAAACACTACTTTCGCGCATCACCTACTGATGATCTTTTTAAGACAAGTATGCATTTGATTTGTCTTATATTCATGTCAATGAGTCTTGTCAAGACAATAAATCATTTGGAAGCCATTGGAGCGAATACTATTTTCGCATTTCAAACACAACTATCGCGCATAGCTTGCATATGCTTTTTTGAAGGAAAGTATGAGTTTGTTTAATCTTAGAGTCATCATCTCAATGACTCTTTGAAAGTCACTAATTCATTTGAAGGCAATTAAGATGAATTCTATTTTCGCACTTCAAACCCGACTTTCGTGCATAACTTGCTAATGATCATTTAAGGGCAAGTATGGATTTGTTTTATTTGAGATTCATGTCAATGAGTCTTTTCAAATCACTAATTCATTTGAAAAAAATTCAAATCAATTCTATTTTTACACATCAAACACTACTTTCGCGCATCACCTACTGATGATCTTTTTAAGTCAAGTATACATTTGATTTATCTTATACTCATGTCAATGAGTCTTGTCAAGACAATAAATCATTTGGAAGCCATTGGAGCGAATACTATTTTCGCATTTCAAACACGACTATAGCGCATAGGTTGCATATGATTTTTTGAAGGCAAGTATGAATTTGTTTAATCTCCGAGTCATCATCTCAATGACTCTTTGAAAGTCAGTAATACATTTGAAAGCAATTAAAACGAATTCTATTTTCGCACTTCGAACCCGACTTTCGGACATAACTTGCTAATGATCATTTAAGGGCAAGTATGGATTTGTTTTATTTGAGATTCATGTCAATGAGTCTTTTCAAGTCACAAATTTATTTGAAAAAAATTCAAATCAATTCTATTTTTACACATCAAACACTACTTTCGCGCATCACCTACTGATGATCTTTTTAAGACAAGTATACATTTGATTTATCTTATACTCATGTCAATGAGTCTTGTCAAGACAATAAATCATTTGGAAGCCATTGGAGCGAATACTATTATCGCATTTCAAACACGACTATCGCGCATAGCTTGCATATGATTTTTTGAAGGCAAGTATGAATTTTTTTAATCTTAGAGTCATCATCTCAATGACTCTTTGAAAGTCACTAATTCATTTGAAGGCAATTAAGATGAATTCTATTTTCGCACTTCAGACCCGACTTTCGTGCATAACTTGCTAATGATCATTTAAGGGCAAGTATGGATTTGTTTTATTTGAGATTCATGTCAATGAGTCTTTTCAAGTCACTAATTCATTTGAAAAAAATTCAAATCAATTCTATTTTTATACATCAAACACTACTTTCTTGTATCACCTACTAATGATCTTTTTAAGACAAGTATACATTTGATTTATCTTATACTCAAGTCAATGAGTCTTGTCAAGACAATAAATCATTTGGAAGCCATTAGAGCGAATACTATTTTCGCATTTCAAACACGACTATAGCGCATAGGTTGCATATGATTTTTTGAAGGCAAGTATGAATTTGTTTAATCTCCGAGTCATCATCTCAATGACTCTTTGAAAGTCAGTAATACATTTGAAAGTAATTAAAACGAATTCTATTTTCGCACTTCGAACCCGACTTTCGGACATAACTTGCTAATGATCATTTAAGGGCAAGTATGGATTTGTTTTATTTGAGATTCATGTCAATGAGTCTTTTCAAGTCACAAATTTATTTGAAAAAAATTCAAATCAATTCTATTTTTACACATCAAACACTACTTTCGCGCATCACCTACTGATGATATTTTTAAGACAAGTATACATTTGATTTATCTTATATTCATGTCAATGAGTCTTGTCAAGACAATAAATCATTTGGAAGCCATTGGAGCGAATACTATTTTTTGCATTTCAAACACGACTATCGCGCATAGCTTGCATATGATTTTTTGAAGGCAGGTATTAATTTGTTTAATCTTAGAGTCATCATCTCAATGACTCTTTGAAAGTCACTAATTCATTTTAAAGCAATTAAAACGAATTCTATTTTCGTACTTCGAACCCGAGTTTCGGACATAACTTGCTAATGATCATTTAAGGGCATGTATGGATTTGTTTTATTTGAGATTCATGTCAATGAGTCTTTTCAAGTCACTAATTCATTTGAAAAAAATTCAAATCAATTCTATTTTTACACATCAAACACTACTTTCGCGCATCACCTACTGATGATCTTTTTAAGACACGTATGCATTTGATTTATCTTATATTCATGTCAATGAGTCTTGTCAAGACAATAAATCATTTGGAAGCCATTGGAGCGAATACTATTTTCGCATTTCAAACACGACTATAGCGCATAGCTTGCATATGATTTTTTGAAGGCAAGTATGAATCTCTTTAATCTCAGAGTCATCATCTCAATGACTCTTTCAAAGTCAGTAATACATTTGAAAGCAATTAAAACGAATTCTATTTTCGCACTTCGAACCCGAGTTTCGGACATAACTTGCTAATGATCATTTAAGGGCATGTATGGATTTGTTTTATTTGAGATTCATGTCAATGAGTCTTTTCAAGTCACTAATTCATTTGAAAACAATTCAAATGAATTCTATTTTTACACTTCAAAAACTACTTTCTCGCATCACCTACTGATGATCTTTTTAAGACACGTATGCATTTGATTTATCTTATATTCATGTCAATGAGTCAAGTCAAGACAATAATTCATTTGGAAGCCATTGGAGCGAATACTATTTTCGCATTTCAAACACGACTATCGCGCATAGCTTGCATATGATTTTTTGAAGGCAGGTATGAATTTGTTTAATCTTAGAGTCATCATCTCAGTGACTCTTTGAAAGTCACTAATTCATTTGACAGCAATTAAAATGAATTTTATTTTCGCACTTCGAACCCGACTTTCGGACATAACTTGCTAATGATCATTTAAGGGCAAGTATGCATTTGTTTTATTTGAGATTCATGTCAATGAATCTTTTCAAGTCAGTAATGCATTTGAAAAAAATTCAAATGAATTCTATTTTCGCATTTCAAACACGACTATCGCGCATAGCTTGCATATGATTTTTTGAAGGCAAGTATGAATTTGTTTAATCTTAGAGTCATCATCTCAATGACTCTTTGAAAGTCACTAATTCATTTGAAGGCAATTAAAATGAATTTTATTTTCGCACTTCAAACCCGACTTTCGTACATAACTTGGTAATGATCATTTAAGGGCAAGTACGGATTTGTTTTATTTGAGATTCATGTCAATGAGTCTTTTCAAGTCACTAATTCAATTGAAAAAAATTCAAATCAATTCTATTTTTACACATCAAACACTACTTTCGAGCATCACCTACTGATGATATTTTTAAGACAAGTATACATTTGATTTATCTTATATTCATGTCAATGAGTCTTGTCAAGACAATAAATCATTTGGAAGCCATTGGAGCGAATACTATTTTTTGCATTTCAAACACGACTATCGCGCATAGCTTGCATATGATTTTTTGAAGGTAGGTATTAATTTGTTTAATCTTAGAGTCATCATCTCAATGACTCTTTGACAGTCACTAATTCATTTTAAAGCAATTAAAACGAATTCTATTTTCGTACTTCGAACCCGAGTTTCGGAGATAACTTGCTAATGATCATTTAAGAGCATGTATGGATTTGTTTTATTTGAGATTCATGTCAATGAGTCTTTTCAAGTCACTAATTCATTTGAAAACAATTCAAATGAATTCTATTTTTACACTTCAAAAACTACTTTCTCGCATCACCTACTGATGATCTTTTTAAGACACGTATGCATTTGATTTATCTTATATTCATGTCAATGAGTCTTGTGAAGACAATAAATCATTTGGAAGCCATTGGAGCGAATACTATTTTCGCATTTCAAACACGACTATAGCGCATAGCTTGCATATGATTTTTTGAAGGCCAGTATGAATTTGTTTAATCTCAGAGTCATCATCTCAATGACTCTTTGAAAGTCAGTAATACATTAGAAAGCAATTAAAACGAATTCTATTTTCGCACTTCGAACCCGACTTTCGGACATAACTTGCTAATGATCATTTAAGGGCAAGTATGCATTTGTTTTATTTGAGATTCATGTCAATGAGTCTTTTCAAGTCACAAATTTATTTGAAAAAAATTCAAATCAATTCTATTTTTACACATCAAACACTACTTTCGCGCATCACCTACTGATGATATTTTTAAGACAAGTATACATTTGATTTATCTTATATTCATGTCAATGAGTCTTGTCAAGACAATAAATCATTTGGAAGCCATTGGAGTGAATACTATTTTTTGCATTTCAAACATGACTATCGCGCATAGCTTGCATATGATTTTTTGAAGGCAGGTATTAATTTGTTTAATCTTAGAGTCATCATCTCAGTGACTCTTCGAAAGTCACTAATTCATTTTAAAGCAATTAAAACGAATTCTATTTTCGTACTTCGAACCCGAGTTTCGGACATAACTTGCTAATGATCATTTAAGGGCATGTATGGATTTGTTTTATTTGAGATTCATGTCAATGAGTCTTTTCAAGTCACTAATTCATTTGATAAGCATTCAAATGAATTCTATTTTTACACTTCAAAAACTACTTTCTCGCATCACCTACTGATGATCGTTTTGAGACACGTTTGCATTTGATTTATCTTATATTCATGTCAATGAGTCTTGTGAAGACAATAAATCATTTGGAAGCCATTGGAGCGAATACTATTTTCGCATTTCAAACACGACTATAGCGCATAGCTTGCATATGATTTTTTGAAGGCAAGTATGAATTTGTTTAATCTCAGAGTCATCATCTCAATGACTCTTTGAAAGTCAGTAATACATTAGAAAGCAATTAAAACGAATTCTATTTTCGCACTTCGAACCCGACTTTCGGACATAACTTGCTAATGATCATTTAAGGGCAAGTATGGATTTGTTTTATTTGAGATTCATGTCAATGAGTCTTTTCAAGTCACTAATTCATTTGAAAACAATTCAAATGAATTCTATTTTTACACTTCAAACACTACTTTCATGCATCACCTACTGATGATCTTTTTAAGACACGTATGCATTTGATTTATCTGATATTCTTGTCAATGTGTCTTCTCAAGACAATAAATCATTTGGAAGCCATGGAGCAAATACTATTTTTGCATTTCAAACATGACTATCGCGCATAGGTTGCATATGATTTTTCGAAGGCAAGTATGAATTTGTTTAATCTTAGAGTCATCATCTCAGTGACTCTTTGAAAGGCACTAATTCATTTGAAAGCAATTAAAATGAATTCTATTTTTGCACTTCGAACCTGACTTTCGGACATAACTTGCTAATGATCATTTAAGGGCAAGTATGGATTTGTTTTATTTGAGATTCATGTCAATGAGTCTTTTCAAGTCACTAATTCATTTGAAAACAATTCAAATGAATTCTATTTTTACACTTCAAACACTACTTTCATGCATCACCTACTGATGATCTTTTTAAGACACGTATGCATTTGATTTATCTGATATTCATGTCAATGTGTCTTCTCAAGACAATAAATCATTTGGAAGCCATGGAGCAAATACTATTTTCGCATTTCAAACATGACTATCGCGCATAGGTTGCATATGATTTTTCGAAGGCAAGTATGAATTTGTTTAATCTTAGAGTCATCATCTCAGTGACTCTTTGAAAGGCACTAATTCATTTGAAAGCAATTAAAATGAATTCTATTTTTGCACTTCGAACCTGACTTTCAGACATAACTTGCTAATGATCATTTAAGGGCAAGTATGCATTTGTTTTATTTGAGATTCATGTCAATGAGTCTTTTCAAGTCAGTAATGCATTTGAAAAAAATTCAAATGAATTCTATTTTCGCATTTCAAACACGACTATCGCGCATAGCTTGCATATGATTTTTTGAAGGCAAGTATGAATTTGTTTAATCTTAGAGTCATCATCTCAATGACTCTTTGAAAGTCACTAATTCATTTGAAGGCAATTAAAATGAATTCTATTTTCGCACTTTGAACCCGACTTTCGTACATAACTTGCTAATGATCATTTAAGGGCAAGTATGGATTTGTTTTATTTGAGATTCATGTCAATGAGTCTTTTCAAGTCACTAATTCATTTGAAAAAAATTCAAATCAATTCTATTTTTACACATCAAACACTCCTTTTCCGCATCACCTACTGATGATCTTTTTAAGACAAGTATGCATTTGATTTATCTTATATTCATGTCAATGAGTCTTGTCAAGACAATAAATCATTGGGAAGCCATTGGAGCAAATACTATTTTCGCATTTCAAACACGACTTTCGCGCATAGCTTGCATATGATTTTTTGAAAGCAAGTATGAATTTGTTTAATCTTAGAGTCATCATCTCAATGACTCTTTGAAAGTCAGTAATTCATTTGAAAGCAATTAAAAAGAATTCTATTTTCGCACTCCGAACTCGACTTTCGGACATAACTTGCTAATGATCATTTAAGGGCATGTATGCATTTGTTTTATTTGAGATTCATGTCAATGAGTCTTTTCAAGTCAGTAATGCATTTGAAAAAAATTCAAATGAATTCTATTTTTACACTTTAAATACAACTTTCGCGGATCACTAGCTGATTATCTTTTTAAGACAACTATACATTTGTTTTATCTTATATTCATTTCAATGAGTCTTTTCAAAACAATAAATCATTTCGAAGCCATTGGAGCGAATACTATTTTCCCATTTCAAACACGACTTTCGCGCATAGCTTGCGTATTATTTTTTGAAGGTAAGTATGAATTTGTTGAATCTTAGAGTTATCATCTCAATGCCTGTTTGAAAGTCACTAATTCATTTGAAAGCAATTAAAATGAATTCAATTTTCGCACTTCGAACCCGACTTTCGTACATAACTTGCTAATGATCATTTAAGGGCAAGTATGGTGTTGTTTTATTTGAGATTCATGTCAATGAGTCTTTTCAAGTCAGTAATGCATTTGAAAAAAATTCAAATGAATTTTACTTTCGCATTTCAAACACGATTATCGCGCATAGCTTGCATATGATTTTTTGAAGGCAAGTATGAATTTGTTTAATCTTGGAGTCATCATCTCAATGACTCTTTGAAAGTCACTAATTCATTTGAAGGCAATTAAAATGAATTCTATTTTCGCACTTTGAACCCGACTTTCGTACATAACTTGCTAATTATCATTTAAGGGCAAGTATGGATTTGTTTTATTTGAGATTCATGTCAATGAGTCTTTTGAAGTCACTAATTCATTTGAAAAAATTCAAATCAATTCTATTTTTACAGATCAAACACTACTTTCGCGCATCACCTACTGATGATCTTTTTAAGACAAGTATGCATTTGATTTATCTTATATTCATGACAATGAGTCTTGTCAAGACAATAAATCATTTGGAAGCCATTGGAGCGAATACTATTTTCGCATTTCAAACAAGACTATCGCGCATAGGTTGCATATGATTTTTTGAAGGCAAGTATGAATTTGTTTAATCTTAGAGTCATCATCTCAGTGACTCTTTGAACGTCACTAATTCATTTGAAAGCAATTAAAATGAATTCTTTTTTTTGCACTCCGAACCCGACTTTCGTACATAACTTGCTAATGATCATTTAAGGGCAAGTATGCATTTGTTTTATTTGAGATTCATGTCAATGAGTCTTTTCAAGTCACTAATTCATTTGCAAGGAGTTCGAACGAATTCTATTTTTGCACTTCAAACACCACTTTTGTGCATAACTTGCTCATGATCTTTTTAAGACAAGTATGCATTTGATTTATCTTATATTCATGTCAAAGAGTCTTTTCAAGACAATAAATCATTTGGAAGCCATTGGGGCAAATACTATTTTCGCATTTCAAACACGACTATCGCGCATAGCTTGCATATGATTTTTTTAAGGCAAGTATAAATTTGTTTAACCTTAGAGTCATCATCTCAATGACTCTTTGAACGTCACTAATTCATTTGAAAGCAATTAAAATGAATTCTTTTTTTTGCACTCCGAACCCGACTTTTGTACATAACTTGCTAATGATCATTTAAGGGCAAGTATGCATTTGTTTTATTTGAGATTCATGTCAATGAGTCTTTTCAAGTCACTAATTCATTTGCAAGAAATTCGAACGAATTCTATTTTTGCACTTCAAACACCACTTTTGTGCATCACTTGCTCGTGATCTTTTTAAGACAAGTATGCATTTGATTTATCTTATATTCATGTCAAAGAGTCTTTTCAAGACAATAAATCATTTGGAAGCCATTGGAGCGAATAATATTTTAGCATTTCAAACACGACTTTCGCGCATAGCTTGCATATGATTTTTTGATGGCAAGCATGAATTCGTTTTATCTTAGAGTCATCATCTCAATAACTCTTTGAAAGTCACTAATTCATTTCAAAGCAATTACAATGAATTCTTATTTCGCACTTCGAACCTGACTTTCATACATAACTTGCTAATGATTATTTAAGGGCAAGTATGCATTTGTTTTATTTGAGATTCATGTCAATGAGTCTTTTCAAGTCACTAATTCATTTGCAAGCAGTTCGAACGAATTCTATTTTTGCACTTCAAACACCACTTTTGTGCATAACTTGCTCATGATCTTTTTAAGACAAGTATGCATTTGATTTATCTTATATTCATGTCAAAGAATCTTTTCAAGACAATAAATCATTTGGAAGCGATTGGGGCAAATACTATTTTCGCATTTCAAACACGACTATCGCGCATAGCTTGCATATGATTTTTTTAAGGCAAGCATAAATTTGTTTAATCTTAGAGTCATCATCTCAATGACTCTTTGAACGTCACTAATTCATTTGAAAGCAATTAAAATGAATTTTTTATTTTGCACTCCGAACCCGACTTTCGTACATAAGTTGCTAATGATCATTTAAGGGCAAGTATGCATTTGTTTTATTTGAGATTCATGTCAATGAGTCTTTTCAAGTCACTAATTCATTTTCAAGAAATTCGAACGAATTCTATTTTTGCACTTCAAACACCACTTTTGTGCATCACTTGCTCGTGATCTTTTTAAGACAAGTATGCATTTGATTTATCTTATATTCATGTCAAAGAGTCTTTTCAAGACAATAAATCATTTGGAAGCCATTGGAGCGAATAATATTTTCGCATTTCAATCACGACTTTCGCGCATAGCTTGCATATGATTTTTTGATGGCAAGCATGAATTCGTTTTATCTTAGAGTCATCATCTCAATAACTCTTTGAAAGTCACTAATTCATTTCAAAGCAATTACAATGAATTCTTATTTCGCACTTCGAACCTGACTTTCATACATAACTTGCTAATGATTATTTAAGGGCAAGTATGCATTTGTTTTATTTGAGATTCATGTCAATGAGTCTTTTCAAGTCACTAATTCATTTGCAAGCAGTTCGAACGAATTCTATTTTTGCACTTCAAACACCACTTTTGTGCATAACTTGCTCATGATCTTTTTAAGACAAGTATGCATTTGATTTATCTTATATTCATGTCAAAGAATCTTTTCAAGACAATAAATCATTTGGAAGCGATTGGGGCAAATACTATTTTCGCATTTCAAACACGACTATCGCGCATAGCTTGCATATGATTTTTTTAAGGCAAGCATAAATTTGTTTAATCTTAGAGTCATCATCTCAATGACTCTTTGAACGTCACTAATTCATTTGAAAGCAATTAAAATGAATTCTTTTTTTCGCACTCCGAACCCGTCTTTCGTACATAACATGCTAATGATCATTTAAGGGCAAGTATGCATTTGTTTTATTTGAGATTCATGTCAATGAGTCTTTTCAAGTCACTAATTCATTTGCAAGCAATTCGAACGAATTCTATTTTTGCACTTCAAACACCACTTTTGTGCATCACTTGCTCGTGATCTTTTTAGGACAAGTATGCATTTGATTTATCTTATATTCATGTCAAAGAGTCTTTTCAAGACAATAAATCATTTGGAATCCATTGGAGCGAATAGTATTTTCGCATTTCAAACACGACTTTCGCGCATAGCTTGCATATGATTTTTTGATGGCAAGCATGAATTCGTTTTATCTTAAAGTCATCATCTCAATAACTCTTTGAAAGTCACTAATTCATTTGAAAGCAATTAAAATGAATTCTTATTTCGCACTTCGAACCTGACTTTCGTACATAACTTGCTAATGATTATTTAAGGGCAAGTATGCATTTGTTTTATTTGAGATTCATGTCAATGAGTCTTCTCAAGTCACTAATTCATTTGCAAGCAGTTCGAACGAATTCTATTTTTGCACTTCAAACACCACTTTTGTGCATCACTTGCTCATGATCTTTTTAGGACAAGTATGCATTTGATTTATCTTATATTCATGTCAAAGAGTCTTTTCAAGACAATAAATCATTTGGAAGCCATTGGACCGAATATTATTTCCACATTTCAAACACGACTTTCGCGCATAGCTTGCATATTATTTTTTGAAGGCAAGCATGAATTTTTTTAATCTTAGAGTCATCATCTCAATGACGCTTTGTAAGTCACTAATTCATTTGAAAGCAATTAAAATGAATTCTTTTTTTCGCACTCCGAACCCGTCTTTCGTACATAACATGCTAATGATCATTTAAGGGCAAGTATGCATTTGTTTTATTTGAGATTCATGTCAATGAGTCTTTTCAAGTCACTAATTCATTTACAAGTAGTTCGAACGAATTCTATTTTTGCACTTCAAACACCACTTTTGTGCATCACTTGCTCGTGATCTTTTTAAGACAAGTATGCATTTGATTTATCTTATATTCATGTCAAAGAGTCTTTTCAAGACAATAAATCATTTGGAATCCATTGGAGCGAATAGTATTTTCGCATTTCAAACACGACTTTCGCGCATAGCTTGCATATGATTTTTTGATGGCAAGCATGAATTCGTTTTATCTTAGAGTCATCATCTCAATAACTCTTTGAAAGTCACTAATTCATTTGAAAGCAATTAAAATGAATTCTTATTTCGCACTTCGAACCTGACTTTCGTACATAACTTGCTAATGATTATTTAAGGGCAAGTATGCATTTGTTTTATTTGAGATTCATGTCAATGAGTCTTCTCAAGTCACTAATTCATTTGCAAGCAGTTCGAACGAATTCTATTTTTGCACTTCAAACACCACTTTTGTGCATCACTTGCTCATGATCTTTTTAGGACAAGTATGCATTTGATTTATCTTATATTCATGTCAAAGAGTCTTTTCAAGACAATAAATCATTTGGAAGCCATTGGACCGAATATTATTTCCACATTTCAAACACGACTTTCGCGCATAGCTTGCATATGATTTTTTGAAGGCAAGCATGAATTTTTTTAATCTTAGAGTCATCATCTCAATGACGCTTTGTAAGTCACTAATTCATTTGAAAGCAATTAAAATGAATTCTTATTTCGCACTTCGAACCTGACTTTCATACATAACTTGCTAATGATTATTTAAGGGCAAGTATGCATTTGTTTTATTTGAGATTCATGTCAATGAGTCTTTTCAAGTCACGAATTCATTTACAAGCAGTTCGAACGAATTCTATTTTTGCACTTCAAACACCACTTTTGTGCATCACTTGCTCGTGATCTTTTTAAGACAAGTATGCATTTGATTTATCTTATATTCATGTCAAAGAGTCTTTTGAAGACAATAAATCATTTGGAAGCCATTCGAGCGAATATTATTTTCGCATTTCAAACATGACTTTCGCGCATAGCTTGCTTATGATTTTTTGATGGCAAGCATGAATTCGTTTTATCTTAGAGTCATTATCTCAATAACTCTTTGAAAGTCACTAATTCATTTGAAAGCAATTACAATGAATTCTTATTTCACACTTCGAACCTAACTTTCATACATAACTTGCTAATGATTATTTAAGCGCAAGTATGCATTTGTTTTATTTGAGATTCATGTCAATGAGTCTTTTCAAGTCACTAATTCATTTGCAAGCAGTTCGAATGAATTCTATTTTTGCACTTCAAACACCACTTTTGTGCATCACTTGCTCATGATCTTTTTAAGACAAGTATGCATTTGATTTATCTTATATTCATGTCAAAGAGTCTTTTCAAGACAATAAATCATTTGGATGCCATTGGAGCGACTATTATTTCCACATTTCAAACACGACTTTCGCGCATAGCTTGCATATGATTTTTTGACGGCAAGCATGAATTTTTTTTACCTTAGAGTCATCATCTCAATGACTCTTTGAACGTCACTAATTCATTTGAAAGCAATTAAAATGAATTCTTTTTTTTGCACTCCGAACCCGACTTTTGTACATAACTTGCTAATGATTATTTAAGGGCAAGTATGCATTTGTTTTATTTGAGATTCATGTCAATGAGTCTTTTCAAGTCACTAATTCATTTGCAAGCAGTTCGAACGAATTCTATTTCTGCACTTCAAACACCACTTTTGTGCATAACTTGCTCATGATCTTCTTAAGACAAGTATGCATTTGATTTATCTTATATTCATGTCAAAGAGTCTTTTCAAGACAATAAATCATTTGGAAGCCATTGGGGCAAATACTATTTTCGCATTTCAAACACGACTATCGTGCATAGCTTGCATATGATTTTTTTAAGGCAAGTATAAATTTTTTTAATCTTAGAGTCATCATCTCAATGACTCTTTGAACATCACTAATTCATTTGAAAGCAATTAAAATGAATTCTTTTTTTTGCACTCCGAACCCGACTTTTGTACATAACTTGCTAATGATCATTTAAGGGCAAGTATGCATTTGTTTTATTTGAGATTCATGTCAATGAGTCTTTTCAAGTCACTAATTCATTTGCAAGAAATTCGAACGAATTCTATTTTTGCACTTCAAACACCACTTTTGTGCATCACTTGCTCGTGATCTTTTTAAGACAAGTATGCATTTGATTTATCTTATATTCATGTCAAAGAGTCTTTTCAAGACAATAAATCATTTGGAAGCCATTGGAGCGAATAATATTTTCGCATTTCAAACACGACTTTCGCGCATAGCTTCCATATGATTTTTTGATGGCAAGCATGAATTCGTTTTATCTTAGAGTCATCATCTCAATAACTCTTTGAAAGTCACTAATTCATTTCAAAGCAATTACAATGAATTCTTATTTCGCACTTCGAACCTGACTTTCATACATAACTTGCTAATGATTATTTAAGGGCAAGTATGCATTTGTTTTATTTGAGATTCATGTCAATGAGTCTTTTCAAGTCACTAATTCATTTGCAAGCAGTTCGAACGAATTCTATTTTTGCACTTCAAACACCACTTTTGTGCATAACTTGCTCATGATCTTTTTAAGACAAGTATGCATTTGATTTATCTTATATTCATGTCAAAGAATCTTTTCAAGACAATAAATCATTTGGAAGCCATTGGGGCAAATACTATTTTCGCATTTCAAACACGACTATCGCGCATAGCTTGCATATGATTTTTTTAAGGCAAGCATAAATTTGTTTAATCTTAGAGTCATCATCTCACTGACTCTTTGAACGTCACTAATTCATTTGAAAGCAATTAAAATGAATTTTTTTTTTTGCACTCCCAACCCGACTTTCGTACATAAGTTGCTAATGATCATTTAAGGGCAAGTATGCATTTGTTTTATTTGAGATTCATGTCAATGAGTCTTTTCAAGTCACTAATTCATTTTCAAGAAATTCGAACGAATTCTATTTTTGCACTTCAAACACCACTTTTGTGCATCACTTGCTCGTGATCTTTTTAAGACAAGTATGCATTTGATTTATCTTATATTCATGTCAAAGAGTCTTTTCAAGACAATAAATCATTTGGAAGCCATTGGAGAGAATAATATTTTCGCATTTCAATCACGACTTTCGCGCATAGCTTGCATATGATTTTTTGATGGCAAGCATGAATTCGTTTTATCTTAGAGTCATCATCTCAATAACTCTTTGAAAGTCACTAATTCATTTCAAAGCAATTACAATGAATTCTTATTTCGCACTTCGAACCTGACTTTCATACATAACTTGCTAATGATTATTTAAGGGCAAGTATGCATTTGTTTTATTTGAGATTCATGTCAATGAGTCTTTTCAAGTCACTAATTCATTTGCAAGCAGTTCGAACGAATTCTATTTCTGCACTTCAAACACCACTTTTGTGCATAACTTGCTCATGATCTTTTTAAGACAAGTATGCATTTGATTTATCTTATATTCATGTCAAAGAGTCTTTTCAAGACAATAAATCATTTGGAAGCCATTGGGGCAAATACTATTTTCGCATTTCAAACACGACTATCGCGCATAGCTTGCATATGATTTTTTTAAGGCAAGTATAAATTTTTTTAATCTTAGAGTCATCATCTCAATGACTCTTTGAACGTCACTAATTCATTTGAAAGCAATTAAAATGAATTCTTTTTTTCGCACTCCGAACCCGTCTTTCGTACATAACATGCTAATGATCATTTAAGGGCAAGTATGCATTTGTTTTATTTGAGATTCATGTCAATGAGTCTTTTCATGTCACTAATTCATTTGCAAGCAATTCGAACGAATTCTATTTTTGCACTTCAAACACCACTTTTGTGCATCACTTGCTCGTGATCTTTTTAAGACAAGTATGCATTTGATTTATCTTATATTCATGTCAAAGAGTCTTTTCAAGACAATAAATCATTTGGAATCCATTGGAGCGAATAGTATTTTCGCATTCAAACACGACTTTCGCGCATAGCTTGCATATGATTTTTTGATGGCAAGCATGAATTCGTTTTATCTTAGAGTCATCATCTCAATAACTCTTTGAAAGTCACTAATTCATTTCAAAGCAATTACAATGAATTCTTATTTCGCACTTCGAACCTGACTTTCATACATAACTTGCTAATGATTATTTAAGGGCAAGTATGCATTTGTTTTATTTGAGATTCATGTCAATGAGTCTTTTCAAGTCACTAATTCATTTGCAAGCAGTTCGAACGAATTCTATTTTTGCACTTCAAACACCACTTTTGTGCATAACTTGCTCATGATCTTTTTAAGACAAGTATGCATTTGATTTATCTTATATTCATGTCAAAGAATCTTTTCAAGACAATAAATCATTTGGAAGCCATTGGGGCAAATACTATTTTCGCATTTCAAACACGACTATCGCGCATAGCTTGCATATGATTTTTTTAAGGCAAGCATAAATTTGTTTAATCTTAGAGTCATCATCTCACTGACTCTTTGAACGTCACTAATTCATTTGAAAGCAATTAAAATGAATTTTTTTATTTTGCACTCCGAACCCGACTTTCGTACATAAGTTGCTAATGATCATTTAAGGGCAAGTATGCATTTGTTTTATTTGAGATTCATGTCAATGAGTCTTTTCAAGTCACTAATTCATTTTCAAGAAATTCGAACGAATTCTATTTTTGCACTTCAAACACCACTTTTGTGCATCACTTGCTCGTGATCTTTTTAAGACAAGTATGCATTTGATTTATCTTATATTCATGTCAAAGAGTCTTTTGAAGACAATAAATCATTTGGAAGCCATTCGAGCGAATATTATTTTCGCATTTCAAACACGACTTTCGCGCATAGCTTGCATATGATTTTTTGATGGCAAGCATGAATTCGTTTTATCTTAGAGTCATCATCTCAATAACTCTTTGAAAGTCACTAATTCATTTGAAAGCAATTAAAATGAATTCTTATTTCGCACTTCGAACCTGACTTTCGTACATAACTTGCTAATGATTATTTAAGGGCAAGTATGCATTTGTTTTATTTGAGATTCATGTCAATGAGTCTTTTCAAGTCACTAATTCATTTGCAAGCAATTCGAACGAATTCTATTTTTGCACTTCAAACACCACTTTTGTGCATCACTTGCTCGTGATCTTTTTAGGACAAGTATGCATTTGATTTATCTTATATTCATGTCAAAGAGTCTTTTCAAGACAATAAATCATTTGGAATCCATTGGAGCGAATAGTATTTTCGCATTTCAAACACGACTTTCGCGCATAGCTTGCATATGATTTTTTGATGGCAAGCATGAATTCGTTTTATCTTAAAGTCATCATCTCAATAACTCTTTGAAAGTCACTAATTCATTTGAAAGCAATTAAAATGAATTCTTATTTCGCACTTCGAACCTGACTTTCGTACATAACTTGCTAATGATTATTTAAGGGCAAGTATGCATTTGTTTTATTTGAGATTCATGTCAATGAGTCTTCTCAAGTCACTAATTCATTTGCAAGCAGTTCGAACGAATTCTATTTTTGCACTTCAAACACCACTTTTGTGCATCACTTGCTCATGATCTTTTTAGGACAAGTATGCATTTGATTTATCTTATATTCATGTCAAAGAGTCTTTTCAAGACAATAAATCATTTGGAAGCCATTGGACCGAATATTATTTCCACATTTCAAACACGACTTTCGCGCATAGCTTGCATATTATTTTTTGAAGGCAAGCATGAATTTTTTTAATCTTAGAGTCATCATCTCAATGACGCTTTGTAAGTCACTAATTCATTTGAAAGCAATTAAAATGAATTCTTTTTTTCGCACTCCGAACCCGTCTTTCGTACATAACATGCTAATGATCATTTAAGGGCAAGTATGCATTTGTTTTATTTGAGATTCATGTCAATGAGTCTTTTCAAGTCACTAATTCATTTACAAGTAGTTCGAACGAATTCTATTTTTGCACTTCAAACACCACTTTTGTGCATCACTTGCTCGTGATCTTTTTAAGACAAGTATGCATTTGATTTATCTTATATTCATGTCAAAGAGTCTTTTCAAGACAATAAATCATTTGGAATCCATTGGAGCGAATAGTATTTTCGCATTTCAAACACGACTTTCGCGCATAGCTTGCATATGATTTTTTGATGGCAAGCATGAATTCGTTTTATCTTAGAGTCATCATCTCAATAACTCTTTGAAAGTCACTAATTCATTTGAAAGCAATTAAAATGAATTCTTATTTCGCACTTCGAACCTGACTTTCGTACATAACTTGCTAATGATTATTTAAGGGCAAGTATGCATTTGTTTTATTTGAGATTCATGTCAATGAGTCTTCTCAAGTCACTAATTCATTTGCAAGCAGTTCGAACGAATTCTATTTTTGCACTTCAAACACCACTTTTGTGCATCACTTGCTCATGATCTTTTTAGGACAAGTATGCATTTGATTTATCTTATATTCATGTCAAAGAGTCTTTTCAAGACAATAAATCATTTGGAAGCCATTGGACCGAATATTATTTCCACATTTCAAACACGACTTTCGCGCATAGCTTGCATATGATTTTTTGAAGGCAAGCATGAATTTTTTTAATCTTAGAGTCATCATCTCAATGACGCTTTGTAAGTCACTAATTCATTTGAAAGCAATTAAAATGAATTCTTATTTCGCACTTCGAACCTGACTTTCATACATAACTTGCTAATGATTATTTAAGGGCAAGTATGCATTTGTTTTATTTGAGATTCATGTCAATGAGTCTTTTCAAGTCACGAATTCATTTACAAGCAGTTCGAACGAATTCTATTTTTGCACTTCAAACACCACTTTTGTGCATCACTTGCTCGTGATCTTTTTAAGACAAGTATGCATTTGATTTATCTTATATTCATGTCAAAGAGTCTTTTGAAGACAATAAATCATTTGGAAGCCATTCGAGCGAATATTATTTTCGCATTTCAAACATGACTTTCGCGCATAGCTTGCTTATGATTTTTTGATGGCAAGCATGAATTCGTTTTATCTTAGAGTCATTATCTCAATAACTCTTTGAAAGTCACTAATTCATTTGAAAGCAATTACAATGAATTCTTATTTCACACTTCGAACCTAACTTTCATACATAACTTGCTAATGATTATTTAAGCGCAAGTATGCATTTGTTTTATTTGAGATTCATGTCAATGAGTCTTTTCAAGTCACTAATTCATTTGCAAGCAGTTCGAATGAATTCTATTTTTGCACTTCAAACACCACTTTTGTGCATCACTTGCTCATGATCTTTTTAAGACAAGTATGCATTTGATTTATCTTATATTCATGTCAAAGAGTCTTTTCAAGACAATAAATCATTTGGATGCCATTGGAGCGACTATTATTTCCACATTTCAAACACGACTTTCGCGCATAGCTTGCATATGATTTTTTGACGGCAAGCATGAATTTTTTTTACCTTAGAGTCATCATCTCAATGACTCTTTGAACGTCACTAATTCATTTGAAAGCAATTAAAATGAATTCTTTTTTTTGCACTCCGAACCCGACTTTTGTACATAACTTGCTAATGATTATTTAAGGGCAAGTATGCATTTGTTTTATTTGAGATTCATGTCAATGAGTCTTTTCAAGTCACTAATTCATTTGCAAGCAGTTCGAACGAATTCTATTTCTGCACTTCAAACACCACTTTTGTGCATAACTTGCTCATGATCTTCTTAAGACAAGTATGCATTTGATTTATCTTATATTCATGTCAAAGAGTCTTTTCAAGACAATAAATCATTTGGAAGCCATTGGGGCAAATACTATTTTCGCATTTCAAACACGACTATCGTGCATAGCTTGCATATGATTTTTTTAAGGCAAGTATAAATTTTTTTAATCTTAGAGTCATCATCTCAATGACTCTTTGAACATCACTAATTCATTTGAAAGCAATTAAAATGAATTCTTTTTTTTGCACTCCGAACCCGACTTTTGTACATAACTTGCTAATGATCATTTAAGGGCAAGTATGCATTTGTTTTATTTGAGATTCATGTCAATGAGTCTTTTCAAGTCACTAATTCATTTGCAAGAAATTCGAACGAATTCTATTTTTGCACTTCAAACACCACTTTTGTGCATCACTTGCTCGTGATCTTTTTAAGACAAGTATGCATTTGATTTATCTTATATTCATGTCAAAGAGTCTTTTCAAGACAATAAATCATTTGGAAGCCATTGGAGCGAATAATATTTTCGCATTTCAAACACGACTTTCGCGCATAGCTTCCATATGATTTTTTGATGGCAAGCATGAATTCGTTTTATCTTAGAGTCATCATCTCAATAACTCTTTGAAAGTCACTAATTCATTTCAAAGCAATTACAATGAATTCTTATTTCGCACTTCGAACCTGACTTTCATACATAACTTGCTAATGATTATTTAAGGGCAAGTATGCATTTGTTTTATTTGAGATTCATGTCAATGAGTCTTTTCAAGTCACTAATTCATTTGCAAGCAGTTCGAACGAATTCTATTTTTGCACTTCAAACACCACTTTTGTGCATAACTTGCTCATGATCTTTTTAAGACAAGTATGCATTTGATTTATCTTATATTCATGTCAAAGAATCTTTTCAAGACAATAAATCATTTGGAAGCCATTGGGGCAAATACTATTTTCGCATTTCAAACACGACTATCGCGCATAGCTTGCATATGATTTTTTTAAGGCAAGCATAAATTTGTTTAATCTTAGAGTCATCATCTCACTGACTCTTTGAACGTCACTAATTCATTTGAAAGCAATTAAAATGAATTTTTTTTTTTGCACTCCCAACCCGACTTTCGTACATAAGTTGCTAATGATCATTTAAGGGCAAGTATGCATTTGTTTTATTTGAGATTCATGTCAATGAGTCTTTTCAAGTCACTAATTCATTTTCAAGAAATTCGAACGAATTCTATTTTTGCACTTCAAACACCACTTTTGTGCATCACTTGCTCGTGATCTTTTTAAGACAAGTATGCATTTGATTTATCTTATATTCATGTCAAAGAGTCTTTTCAAGACAATAAATCATTTGGAAGCCATTGGAGAGAATAATATTTTCGCATTTCAATCACGACTTTCGCGCATAGCTTGCATATGATTTTTTGATGGCAAGCATGAATTCGTTTTATCTTAGAGTCATCATCTCAATAACTCTTTGAAAGTCACTAATTCATTTCAAAGCAATTACAATGAATTCTTATTTCGCACTTCGAACCTGACTTTCATACATAACTTGCTAATGATTATTTAAGGGCAAGTATGCATTTGTTTTATTTGAGATTCATGTCAATGAGTCTTTTCAAGTCACTAATTCATTTGCAAGCAGTTCGAACGAATTCTATTTCTGCACTTCAAACACCACTTTTGTGCATAACTTGCTCATGATCTTTTTAAGACAAGTATGCATTTGATTTATCTTATATTCATGTCAAAGAGTCTTTTCAAGACAATAAATCATTTGGAAGCCATTGGGGCAAATACTATTTTCGCATTTCAAACACGACTATCGCGCATAGCTTGCATATGATTTTTTTAAGGCAAGTATAAATTTTTTTAATCTTAGAGTCATCATCTCAATGACTCTTTGAACGTCACTAATTCATTTGAAAGCAATTAAAATGAATTCTTTTTTTCGCACTCCGAACCCGTCTTTCGTACATAACATGCTAATGATCATTTAAGGGCAAGTATGCATTTGTTTTATTTGAGATTCATGTCAATGAGTCTTTTCATGTCACTAATTCATTTGCAAGCAATTCGAACGAATTCTATTTTTGCACTTCAAACACCACTTTTGTGCATCACTTGCTCGTGATCTTTTTAAGACAAGTATGCATTTGATTTATCTTATATTCATGTCAAAGAGTCTTTTCAAGACAATAAATCATTTGGAATCCATTGGAGCGAATAGTATTTTCGCATTCAAACACGACTTTCGCGCATAGCTTGCATATGATTTTTTGATGGCAAGCATGAATTCGTTTTATCTTAGAGTCATCATCTCAATAACTCTTTGAAAGTCACTAATTCATTTGAAAGCAATTAAAATGAATTCTTATTTCGCACTTCGAACCTGACTTTCGTACATAACTTG
The DNA here is from genome assembly GCA_027186245.1 of Coriaria nepalensis. Lineage (NCBI taxonomy): Eukaryota > Viridiplantae > Streptophyta > Magnoliopsida > Cucurbitales > Coriariaceae > Coriaria > Coriaria nepalensis. The sequence goes on from CP114481.1 coordinate 20,881,519, forward strand.
CAAATGATTATTTAAGGGCAAGTATGCATTTGTTTTATTTGAGATTCATGTCAATGAGTCTTCTCAAGTCACTAATTCATTTGCAAGCAGTTCGAACGAATTCTATTTTTGCACTTCAAACACCACTTTTGTGCATCACTTGCTCATGATCTTTTTAGGACAAGTATGCATTTGATTTATCTTATATTCATGTCAAAGAGTCTTTTCAAGACAATAAATCATTTGGAAGCCATTGGACCGAATATTATTTCCACATTTCAAACCCGACTTTCGCGCATAGCTTGCATATGATTTTTTGAAGGCAAGCATGAATTTTTTTTATCTTAGAGTCATCATCTCAATGACGCTTTGTAAGTCACTAATTCATTTGAAAGCAATTAAAATGAATTCTTATTTCGCACTTCGAACCTGACTTTCATACATAACTTGCTAATGATTATTTAAGGGCAAGTATGCATTTGTTTTATTTGAGATTCATGTCAATGAGTCTTTTCAAGTCACGAATTCATTTACAAGCAGTTCGAACGAATTCTATTTTTGCACTTCAAACACCACTTTTGTGCATCACTTGCTCGTGATCTTTTTAAGACAAGTATGCATTTGATTTATCTTATATTCATGTCAAAGAGTCTTTTGAAGACAATAAATCATTTGGAAGCCATTCGAGCGAATATTATTTTCGCATTTCAAACATGACTTTCGCGCATAGCTTGCATATGATTTTTTGATGGCAAGCATGAATTCGTTTTATCTTAGAGTCATTATCTCAATAACTCTTTGAAAGTCACTAATTCATTTGAAAGCAATTACAATGAATTCTTATTTCGCACTTCGAACCTAACTTTCATACATAACTTGCTAATGATTATTTAAGCGCAAGTATGCATTTGTTTTATTTGAGATTCATGTCAATAAGTCTTTTCAAGTCACTAATTCATTTACAAGCAGTTCGAACGAATTCTTATTTCGCACTTCGAACCTGACTTTCATACATAACTTGCTAATGATTATTTAAGGGCAAGTATGCATTTGTTTTATTTGAGATTCATGTCAATGAGTCTTTTCAAGTCACGAATTCATTTACAAGCAGTTCGAACGAATTCTATTTTTGCACTTCAAACACCACTTTTGTGCATCACTTGCTCGTGATCTTTTTAAGACAAGTATGCATTTGATTTATCTTATATTCATGTCAAAGAGTCTTTTGAAGACAATAAATCATTTGGAAGCCATTCGAGCGAATATTATTTTCGCATTTCAAACATGACTTTCGCGCATAGCTTGCATATGATTTTTTGATGGCAAGCATGAATTCGTTTTATCTTAGAGTCATTATCTCAATAACTCTTTGAAAGTCACTAATTCATTTGAAAGCAATTACAATGAATTCTTATTTCGCACTTCGAACCTAACTTTCATACATAACTTGCTAATGATTATTTAAGCGCAAGTATGCATTTGTTTTATTTGAGATTCATGTCAATAAGTCTTTTCAAGTCACTAATTCATTTGCAAGCAGTTCGAACGAATTCTATTTTTGCACTTCAAACACCACTTTTGTGCATCACTTGCTCATGATCTTTTTAAGACAAGTATGCATTTGATTTATCTTATATTCATGTCAAAGAGTCTTTTGAAGACAATAAATCATTTGGAAGCCATTCGAGCGAATATTATTTTCGCATTTCAAACATGACTTTCGCGCATAGCTTGCATATGATTTTTTGATGGCAAGCATGAATTCGTTTTATCTTAGAGTCATTATCTCAATAACTCTTTGAAAGTCACTAATTCATTTGAAAGCAATTACAATGAATTCTTATTTCGCACTTCGAACCTAACTTTCATACATAACTTGCTAATGATTATTTAAGCGCAAGTATGCATTTGTTTTATTTGAGATTCATGTCAATAAGTCTTTTCAAGTCACTAATTCATTTGCAAGCAGTTCGAACGAATTCTATTTTTGCACTTCAAACACCACTTTTGTGCATCACTTGCTCATGATCTTTTTAAGACAAGTATGCATTTGATTTATCTTATATTCATGTCAAAGAGTCTTTTCAAGACAATAAATCATTTGGATGCCATTGGAGCGACTATTATTTCCACATTTCAAACACGACTTTCGCGCATAGCTTGCATATGATTTTTTGATGGCAAGCATGAATTCGTTTTATCTTAGAGTCATCATCTCAATGACTCTTTGAAAGTCACTAATACATTTGAAAGCAATTAAAATGAATTCTTATTTCGCACTTCGAACCTAACTTTCATACATAACTTGCTAATGATTATTTAAGGGCAAGTATGCATTTGTTTTATTTGAGATTCATGTCAATGAGTCTTTTCAAGTCACTAATTCATTTGCAAGCAGTTCGAACGAATTCTACTTTTGCACTTCAAACACCACTTTTGTGCATAACTTGCTCATGATCTTTTTAAGACAAGTATGCATTTGATTTATCTTATATTCATGTCAAAGAGTCTTTTCAAGACAATAAATCATTTGGAAGCCATTGGGGCAAATACTGTTTTCGCATTTCAAACACGACTATCGCGCATAGCTTGCATATGATTTTTTTAAGGCAAGTATAAATCTGTTTAATCTTAGAGTCATCATCTCAATGACTCTTTGAACGTCACTAATTCATTTGAAAGCAATTAAAATGAATTCTTTTTTTTGCACTCCGAACCCGACTTTCGTACATAACTTGCTAATGATCATTTAAGGGCAAGTATGCATTTGTTTTATTTGAGATTCATGTCAATGAGTCTTTTCAAGTCACTAATTCATTTGCAAGCAGTTCGAACGAGTTCTATTTTTGCACTTCAAACACCACTTTTGTGCATCACTTGCTCATGATCTTTTTAAGACAAGTATGCATTTGATTTATCTTATATTCATGTCAAGGAGTCTTTTCAAGACAATAAATCATTTGGAAGCCATTGGGGCGAATACTATTTTCGCATTTCAAACACGACTATCGCGCATAGCTTGCATATGATTTTTTTAAGGCAAGTATAAATTTGTTTAATCTTAGAGTCATCATCTCAATGACTCTTTGAACGTCACTAATTCATTTGAAGGCAATTAAAAGGAATTCTATTTTCGCACTCAAACCCGACTTTCGTGCATAACTTGCTAATGATCATTTAAGGGCAAGTATGCGTTTGTTTTATTTGAGATTCTTGTCAATGAGTCTTTTTATGTCACTAATTCATTTGAAAGCAATTCGAACGAATTCCAATTTTGCACTTCAAACACTACTTTCTTGCATCACCTACTCTTGATCTTTTTAAGACAAGTATGCATTTGTTTTATCCTATATTCATTTCAATGAGTCTTGTCAAGACAACAAATCATTTGGAAGCCATTGGAGCGAATACTATTTTCGCATTTCAAACACGAATATCGCGCATAGCTTGCATATGAATTTTTGAAGGCAAGTATAAATTTGTTTAATCTTAGAGTCATCATCTCAATGACTCTTTCAACGTCACTAATTCATTTGAAAGCAATTAAAATGAATTCTTATTTCGCACTTCGAACCCGACTTTCATACATAACTTGCTAATGATTATTTAAGGGCAAGTATGCATTTGTTTTATTTGAGATTCATGTCAATGAGTCTTTTCAAGTCACTAATTCATTTGAAAAAATTCAAATCAATTCTATTTTTACACATCAAACACTACTTTCGCGCATCACCAACTGATGATCTTTTTAAGACAAGTATGCATTTGATTTATCTTATATTCATGTCAATGAGTCTTGTCAAGACAATAAATCATTTGGAAGCTATTGGAGCGAATACTATTTTCGCATTTCAAGCACAACTATCGCGCATAGCTTGCATATGATTTTTTGAAGGAAAGTATGAGTTTATTTAATCTTAGAGTCATCATCTCAATGACTCTTTGAAAGTCACTAATTCATTTGCAGGCAATTAAAATGAATTCTATTTTTGCACTTCAAACCCGACTTTCGTACATAACTTGGTAATGATCATTTAAGGGCAAGTATGGATTTGTTTTATTTGAGATTCATGTCAATGAGTCTGTTCAAGTCACTAATTTGTTTGAAAACAATTCAAATGAATTCTATTTTTACACTTCAAACACTACCTTCCCGCATTACTTGCTAATGATCTTTTTAAGACAAGTATGCATTTGTTTTATCTTATATTCATTTCAATGAGTTTTTTCAAGACACTAAATCTTCTGGAAGCCATTGGAGCGAATACTATTACCGCATTTCAAACACGACTATCGCGCATAGCTTGCATATATGATTTTTTGAAGGCAAGTATGAATTTGTTTAATCTTAGAGTCATCAACTCAATGACACTTTGAAAGTCACTAATTCATTTGCAGGCAATTAAAATGAATTCTATTTTTGCACTTCAAACCCGACTTTCGTACATAACTTGGTAATGATCATTTAAGGGCAAGTATGGATTTGTTTTATTTGAGATTCATGTCAATGAGTCTTTTCAAGTCACTAATTCACTTGAAAAAAATTCAAATCAATTCTATTTTTACACATCAAACACTACTTTGGCGCATCACCTACTGATGATCTTTTTAAGACAAGTATACATTTGATTTATCTTATACTCATGTCAATGAGTCTTGTCAAGACAATAAATCATTTGGAAGCCATTGGAGCGAATACTATTTTCGCATTTCAAACACGACTATCGCGCAGAAATTGCATATGATTTTTTGAAGCCAAGTATGAATTTGTTTAATCTTAGAGTCATCATCTCAATGACTCTTTGAAAGTCACTAATTCATTTGAAAGCAATTAAAACGAATTCTATTTTCGCACTTCGAACCCGACTTTCGGACATAACTTGCTAATGATCATTTAAGGGCAAGTATGGATTTGTTTTATTTGAGATTCATGTCAATGCGTCTTTTCAAGTCACAAATTTATTTGAAAAAAATTCAAATCAATTCTATTTTTACACATCAAACACTACTTTCGCGCATCACCTACTGATGATATTTTTAAGACAAGTATACATTTGATTTATCTTATATTCATGTCAATGAGTCTTGTCAAGACAATAAATCATTTGGAAGCCATTGGAGCGAATACTATTTTTTGCATTTCAAACACGACTATCGCGCATAGCTTGCATATAATTTTTTGAAGGCAGGTATTAATTTGTTTAATCTTAGAGTCATCATCTCAATGACTCTTTGAAAGTCACTAATTCATTTTAAAGCAATTAAAACGAATTCTATTTTCGTACTTCGAACCCGAGTTTCGGACATAACTTGCTAATGATCATTTAAGGGCATGTATGGATTTGTTTTATTTGAGATTCATGTCAATGAGTCTTTTCAAGTCACTAATTCATTTGAAAACAATTCAAATGAATTCTATTTTTACACTTCAAAAACTACTTTCTCGCATCACCTACTGATGATCTTTTTAAGACACGTATGCATTTGATTTATCTTATATTCATGTCAATGAGTCTTGTCAAGACAGTAAATCATTTGGAAGCCATTGGAGCGAATACTATTTTCGCATTTCAAACACGACTATAGCGCATAGCTTGCATATGATTTTTTGAAGGCAAGTATGAATTTGTTTAATCTCAGAGTCATCATCTCAATGACTCTTTGAAAGTCAGTAATACATTTGAAAGCAATTAAAACGAATTCTATTTTCGCACTTCGAACCCGACTTTCGGACATAACTTGCTAATGATCATTTAAGGGCAAGTATGGATTTGTTTTATTTGAGATTCATATCAATGAGTCTTTTCAAGTCACAAATTTATTTGAAAAAAATTCAAATCAATTCTATTTTTACACATCAAACACTACTTTCGCGCATCACCTACTGATGATATTTTTAAGACAAGTGTACATTTGATTTATCTTATATTCATGTCAATGAGTCTTCTCAAGACAATAAATCATTTGGAAGCTATTGGAGCGAATACTATTTTTTGCATTTCAAACATGACTATCGCGAATAGCTTGCATATGATTTTTTGAAGGCAGGTATTAATTTGTTTAATCTTAGAGTCATCATCTCAGTGACTCTTCGAAAGTCACTAATTCATTTGACAGCAATTAAAATGAATTCTATTTTCGCACTTCGAACCCGACTTTCGGACATAACTTGCTAATGATCATTTAAGGGCAAGTATGCATTTGTTTTATTTGAGATTCATGTCAATGAATCTTTTCAAGTCAGTAATGCATTTGAAAAAAATTCAAATGAATTCTATTTTCGCATTTCAAACACGACTATCGCGCATAGCTTGCATATGATTTTTTGAAGGCAAGTATGAATTTGTTTAATCTTAGAGTCATCATCTCAATGACTCTTTGAAAGTCACTAATTCATTTGAAGGCAATTAAAATGAATTCTATTTTCGCACTTCGAACCCGACTTTCGGCCATAACATGCTAATGATCATTTAAGGGCATTTATAGATTTGTTTTATTTGAGATTCATGTCAATGAGTTTTTTCAAGTCACTAATTCATTTGAAAACAATTCAAATAAATTCTATTTTTCCACATCAAAAACTACTTTCGCGCATCACCCACTGATGATCTTTTTAAGACACGTATGCATTTGTTTTATCTTATATTCATTTCAATGAGTTTTTTCAAGACACTAAATCTTCTCGAAGCCATTGGAGCGAATACTATTATCGCATTTCAAACACGACTATCGCGCATAGCTTGCATATGATTTTTTGAAGGCAAGTATGAATTTGTTTAATCTTAGAGTCATCATCTCAATGACTCTTTGAAAGTCACTAATTCATTTGAAGGCAATTAAATGAATTCTATTTTCGCACTTCGAACCCGACTTTCGGCCATAACATGCTAATGATCATTTAAGGGCATTTATAGATTTGTTTTATTTGAGATTCATGTCAATGAGTTTTTTCAGGTCACTAATTCATTTGAAAACAATTCAAATAAATTCTATTTTTACACTTCAAAAACTACTTTCGCGCATCACCCACTGATGATCTTTTTAAGACACGTATGCATTTGTTTTATCTTATATTCATTTCAATGAGTTTTTTCAAGACACTAAATCTTCTCGAAGCCATTAGAGCGAATACTATTATCGCATTTCAAACACGACTCTCGCGCATAGCTTGCATATGATTTTTTGAAGGCAAGTATGAATTTGTTTAATCTTAGAGTCATCATCTCAATGACTCTTTGAAAGTCACTAATTCATTTGAAGGCAATTAAAATGAATTTTGTTTTTGCACTTCAAACCCGACTTTCGTACATAACTTGGTAATGATCATTTAAGGGCAAGTATGGATTTGTTTTATTTGAGATTCATGTCAATGAGTCTTTTCAAGTCACTAATTCAATTGAAAAAAATTCAAATCAATTCTATTTTTACACATCAAACACTACTTTCGCGCATCACCTACTGATGATATTTTTAAGACAAGTGTACATTTGATTTATCTTATATTCATGTCAATGAGTCTTGTCAAGACAATAAATCATTTGGAAGCCATTGGAGCGATTACTATTTTTTGCATTTCAAACACGACTATCGCGCATAGCTTGCATATGATTTTTTGAAGGCAGGTATTAATTTGTTTAATCTTAGAGTCATCATCTCAATGACTCTTTGAAAGTCACTAATTCATTTTAAAGCAATTAAAACGAATTCTATTTTCGTACTTCGAACCCGAGTTTCAGACATAACTTGCTAATGATCATTTAAGGGCATGTATGGATTTGTTTTATTTGAGATTCATGTCAATGAGTCTTTTCAAGTCACTAATTCATTTGAAAACAATTCAAATGAATTCTATTTTTACACTTCAAAAATTACTTTCTCGCATCACCTACTGATGATCTTTTTAAGACACGTATGCATTTGATTTATCTTATATTCATGTCAATGAGGCTTGTCAGGACAATAAATCATTTGGAAGCCATTGGAGCGAATACTATTTTCGCATTCCAAACACGACTATAGCGCATAGCTTGCATATGATTTTTTGAAGGCAAGTATGAATTTGTTTAATCTCAGAGTCATCATCTCAATGACTCTTTGAAAGTCAGTAATACATTTGAAAGCAATTAAAAAGAATTCTATTTTCGCACTTCGAACCCGACTTTCGGACATAACTTGCTAATGATCATTTAAGGGCAAGTATGGATTTGTTTTATTTGAGATTCATGTCAATGAGTCTTTTCAAGTCACTAATTCATTTGAAAACAATTCAAATGAATTCTATTTTTACACTTCAAACACTACTTTCATGCATCACCTACTGATGATCTTTTTAAGACACATATGCATTTGATTTATCTTATATTCATGTCAATGTGTCTTGTCAAGACAATAAATCATTTGGAAGCCATTGGAGCGAATACTATTTTCGCATTTCAAACATGACTATCGCGCATAGGTTGCATATGATTTTTCGAAGGCAAGTATGAATTTGTTTAATCTTAGAGTCATCATCTCAGTGACTCTTTGAAAGGGACTAATTCATTTGAAAGCAATTAAAATGAATTCTTTTTTTGCACTTCGAACCTGACTTTGGGACATAACTTGCTAATGATCATTTAAGGGCAAGTATGCATTTGTTTTATTTGAGATTCATGTCAATTAGTCTTTTCAAGTCAGTAATGCATTTGAAAAAAATTCAAATGAATTCTATTTTCGCATTTCAAACACGACTATCCCGCATAGCTTGCATATGATTTTTTGAAGGCAAGTATGAATTTGTTTAATCTTAGAGTCATCATCTCAATGACTAATTTTTGAAAGCAATTCGAATGAATTCTATTTTTGCACTTCAAACACCACTTTTGAGCATCACTTGCTCATGATCTTTTTAAGACAAGTATGCATTTGATTTATCTTATATTCATGTCAAAGTGTCTTTTCAAGACAATAAATCATTTGGAAGCCATTGGAGCGAATATTATTTTCGCATTTTAAACACGAATTTCGCGCATAGCCTGCATATGATTTTGATTAATCTTAGAGTCATCATCTCAATGACTCTTTGAAAGTCACTAATTCATTTGAAAGCAATTAAAATGAATTCTATTTTCGCACTTCGAACCTGACATTCGTACATAACTTGCTAATGATCATTTGAGGACAAGTATGCTTTTGTTTTATTTGAGATTCATGTCAATGAGTCTTTTCAAGTCACAAATTTATTTGAAAACAATTCAAATGAATTCTATTTTTACACTTCAAACACTACTTTCCCGCGTCACTTGCTAATGATCTTTTTCAGACAAGTATGCATTTGTTTTATCTTATATTCATTTCAATGAGTCTTTTCAAGACAATAAATCATTCGGAAGCTATTGCAGCGAATCCTATTTTCACATTTCAACGACGAATATCGCGCATGGCTTGCATATGATTTTTTGAAGGCAAGTATGAATTTGATTAATCTTAGAGTCATCATCTCAATGACTCTTTGAAAGTCACTAATTCATTTCAAAGCAATTAAAATGAATTCTATTTTCGAACTTCGAACCCGACTTTCGTACATAACTTGCTAATGATCATTCAAGGGCAAGTATGCATTTGTTTTATTTGAGATTCATGTCAATGAGTCTTTTCAAGTCACTAATTCATTTAAAAGTAATTCAAATGAATTCTATTTTTGCAGTTCAAACACTACTTTCCCACATCACTTGCTAATCATCTTTTTAAGAAAGTATGCATTTGTTTTATCTTATATTCATTTCAATGAGTCTTTTCAAGACACTAAATCTTTTGGAAGCCATTGGAGCGAATACTATTTTCGCATTTCAAACACGAATATCGCGCATAGCTTGCATATGAATTTTTGAACGCAAGTATGAATTTGATTAATTTTAGAGTCATCATCTCAATGACTCTTTGAAAGTCACTAATTCATTTGACAGCAATAAAAATGAATTCTATTTTCGCACTTCGAACCCGACATTCGTACATAACTTGCTAATGATCATTTAAGGGCAAGTATGCATTTGTTTTATTTGAGATTCATGTCAATGAGACTTTTCGAGTCACTAATTTATTTGAAAACAATTCAAATGAATTCTATTTTTATACTTCAAACACTACTTTACCGCAGCACTTGCTTATGATCTTTTTAAGACAAGTATGCATTTGTTTTATCTTATATTCATTTCAATGAGTCTTTTCAAGACACTAAATCTTTTGGAAGCCATTGTAACGAATACTATTTTCGCATTTCAAACACGAATATGGCGCATAGCTTGCTTATGAATTTTTGAAGGCAAATATGAATTTGTTTAATCATAGAGTCATCATCTCAATGACTCAATGAAAGTCACTTATTCATCTGAAAGCAATTAAAATGAATTCTATTTTCGTACTACGAACCCGACTTTCGTACATAACTTGCTAATGATCATTTAAGGGCAAGTATGCGTTTTTTTTATTCGAGATTCAGGTCAATGAGTCTTTTCAAGTCACTAATTCATTTGAAAGCAATCCGAACGAATTCTAATTTTGCACTTCAAACACTACTTTCCCACATCACTTCCTAATCATCTTTTTAAGACAAGTATGCAATTGTTTTATCTTATATTCATTTCAATGAGTCTTGTCAAGACAATAAATCATTTTGAAGCCATTGGAGCGAATACTATTTTCGCATTTCAAACCCGACTATCGCGCATAGCTTGCATATGATTTTTTGAAGGCAAGTATGAATATGTTTAATCTTAGAGTCATCATCTCAATGACTCTTTGAAAGTCACTAATTCATTTGAAAGCAATTAAAATGAATTCTAATTTCGCACTTCGAAATAGACATTCGTACATAACTTGCTAATGATCATTTAAGGGCAAGTATGCATTTGTTTTATTTGAGATTCATGTCAATGAGCCTTTTCAAGACACTAAATCTTTCGGAAGCCATTGGAGCGAATACTATTTTATCATTTCAAACACGACTGTCGCGCATAGCTTGCATATGATTTTTGAAGGCAAGTATGAATTTGTTTAATGTTAGAGTCATCATCTCAATGACTCTATGAAAGTCACTAATTTATTTGAAAACAATTCAAATGAATTCTGTTTTTTACACTTCAAACACTACTTTCGCGCATCATTTGCTGATGATCTTTTAAGGCCGAGTGCACATTTGTTTTTTCTGAGATTCATGTCAATGAGTCTTTTCAAGTCACTAATTCATTTGAAATCAATTCGAACGAATTCTAATTTTGCACTTCAAACACTACTTTCCCGCATCACTTGCAAATGATCTTTTTAAGACAATTATGCTTTTCTTTTATCTTATATTCATGTTAATGAGTCTTTTGAAGACAATAAATCATTTTGAAGCCATTGGAGCGAATAATATTTTCTTATTTCAAACACGAATATCACGCATAGCTTGCATATGAATTTTTGAAGGCAAGTATGAATTTGATTAATCTTAGAGTCATCATCTCAATGACTCTATGAAAGTCACTTATTTATTTGAAAGCAATAAAAATGAATTCTATTTTCGAACTTCGAACCTGTTTTTGGTACATAACTTGCTAATGATCATTTAAGGGCAAGTATGCGTTTATTTTATTTGAGATTCATGTCAATGAGTTGTTTAAAGTCACTAATTTACTTAAAAACAATTCAAATGAATTCTATTTTTACACCTCAAACACTACTTTCGCGAATAACTTGCTGATGATCTTTTTAAGACAAGTAAGGATTTGATTTATCTTATATTCATGTCAATGAGTCTTTTCAAGACAATAAATCATTTGGAAGCCTATAGAGCAAACACTATTTTCGCATTTCAAACACGACTTTCGCGCAAAGCTTGCATATTATTTTTTGAAGGAAAGTATGAATTTGTTTTATTTTAGAGTCATTATCTCTATGACTATTTGAAAGTCACTACTTCATTTGAAGGCAATTGAAATGAATTGTATTTTCTGCTTAGAACCCAACTTTCATACAAGACTTGCTAATGATCATTTAAGGCCAGGTACACATTTGTTTTATTTAAGATTCATGTCAATGAGTCTTTTCAAGTCACTAATTCATTTGAAAGCAATCCGAACGAATTTTAATTTTGCACTTCCAACACTACTTTCCTGCATCACTTGCTAATCATCTTTTTAAGACAAGTATGCAATTGTTTTATCTTATATTCATTTCAATGAGTCTTGTCAAGACAATAAATCATTTGGAAGCCATTGGAGTGAATACTATTTTCGCACTTCAAACACGAATATCGCGCATAGCTTGCATACGAATTTTTGAAGGCAAGTATGAATTTTTTTTAATCTTAGAGTCATCATCTCAATGACTCTATGAAAGTCACTAATTCATTTGAAAGCAATTAAAATGAATTCTATTTTCGCACTTCGAACCCGACATTCGTACATAACTTGCTAATGATCATTTAAGGGCAAGTATGCGTTTGTTTTATTCGAGATTCATGTCAATGAGTCTTTTCAAGTCACTAATTTATTTGAAAACAATTCAAATGAATTCTATTTTTACACTTCAAACACTACTTTCCCGCATCACTTGCTAATGATCTTTTTAAGACAAGTATGCATTTGTTTTATCCTATATTCATTTCAATGAGTCCTGTCAAGACAACAAATCATTTGGAAGCCATTGGAGCGAATACTATTTTCGCATTTCAAACACGAATATCGCGCATAGCTTGCATATGAATTTTTGAAGGCAAGTATGAATTTTTTTAATCTTAGAGTCATCATCTCAATGACTCTATGAAAGTAACTTATTCATTTGAAAGCAATTAAAATGAATTCTATTTTCGCACTTCGAACCCGACTTTCGTACATAACTTGCTAATGATCATTTAAGGGCAAGTATGCGTTTGTTTTATTTGAGATTCTTGTCAATGAGTCTTTTTAAGTCACTAATTCATTTGAAAGCAATTCGAACGAATTCCAATTTTGCACTTCAAACACTACTTTCCCGCATCACTTGCTAATGATCTTTTTAAGACAAGTATGCATTTGTTTTATCCTATATTCATTTCAATGAGTCCTGTCAAGACAACAAATCATTTGGAAGCCATTGGAGCGAATACTATTTTCGCATTTCAAACACGAATATCGCGCATAGCTTGCATATGAATTTTTGAAGGCAAGTATGAATTTTTTTAATCTTAGAGTCATCATCTCAATGACTCTATGAAAGTAACTTATTCATTTGAAAGCAATTAAAATGAATTCTATTTTCGCACTTCGAACCCGACTTTCGTACATAACTTGCTAATGATCATTTAAGGGCAAGTATGCGTTTGTTTTATTTGAGATTCTTGTCAATGAGTCTTTTTAAGTCACTAATTCATTTGAAAGCAATTCGAACGAATTCCAATTTTGCACTTCAAACACTACTTTCCCGCATCACTTGCTAATCATCTTTTTAAGACAAGTATGCAATTGTTTTATCTTATATTCATTTCAATGAGTCTTGTCAAGACAATAAATCATTCGGAAGCCATTGGAGCGAATACTATTTTCGCATTCCAAACACGACTATCGCGCATAGCTTGCATATGACTTTTTGAAGGCAAGTTTGAATTTGTTTAATCTTAGAGTCATCATCTCAATGACTCTTTGAAAGTCACTAATTTATTTGAAAACAATTAAAATGAATTCAATTTTCGCACTTCGAACCCGACATTCGTACATAACTTGCTAATGATCATTTAAGGGCAAGTATGCGTTTGTTTTATTTGAGATTCTTGTCAATGAGTCATTTCAAGTCACTAATTCATTTGAAAGCAATTCGAACGAATTCAAATTTTGCACGTCGACCACTACTTTCCCGCATCACTTGCTAATGATCTTTTTAAGGCAAGTATGCAATTCTTTTATCTTATATTCATTTCAATGAGACTTGTCAAGACAATAAATCATTTGGAAGCCATTGGAGTGAATACTATTTTCGCACTTCAAACACAAATATCGCGCATAACTTGCATACGAATTTTTGAAGGCAAGTATGAATTTTTTTTAATCTTAGAGTCATCATCTCAATGACTCTATGAAAGTCACTAATTCCTTTGAAAGCAATTAAAATGAATTCTATTTTCGCACTTCGAACCCGACATTCGTACATAACTTGCTAATGATCATTTAAGGGCAAGTATGCGTTTGTTTTATTCGAGATTCATGTCAATGAGTCTTTTCAAGTCACTAATTTATTTGAAAACAATTCAAATGAATTCTATTTTTACACTTCAAACACTACTTTCCCGCATCACTTGCTAATGATCTTTTTAAGACAAGTATGCATTTGTTTTATCCTATATTCATTTCAATGAGTCCTGTCAAGACAACAAATCATTTGGAAGCCATTGGAGCGAATACTATTTTCGCATTTCAAACACGAATATCGCGCATAGCTTGCATATGAATTTTTGAAGGCAAGTATGAATTTTTTTAATCTTAGAGTCATCATCTCAATGACTCTATGAAAGTAACTTATTCATTTGAAAGCAATTAAAATGAATTCTATTTTCGCACTTCGAACCCGACTTTCGTACATAACTTGCTAATGATCATTTAAGGGCAAGTATGCGTTTGTTTTATTTGAGATTCTTGTCAATGAGTCTTTTTAAGTCACTAATTCATTTGAAAGCAATTCGAACGAATTCCAATTTTGCACTTCAAACACTACTTTCCCGCATCACTTGCTAATGATCTTTTTAAGACAAGTATGCATTTGTTTTATCCTATATTCATTTCAATGAGTCCTGTCAAGACAACAAATCATTTGGAAGCCATTGGAGCGAATACTATTTTCGCATTTCAAACACGAATATCGCGCATAGCTTGCATATGAATTTTTGAAGGCAAGTATGAATTTTTTTAATCTTAGAGTCATCATCTCAATGACTCTATGAAAGTAACTTATTCATTTGAAAGCAATTAAAATGAATTCTATTTTCGCACTTCGAACCCGACTTTCGTACATAACTTGCTAATGATCATTTAAGGGCAAGTATGCGTTTGTTTTATTTGAGATTCTTGTCAATGAGTCTTTTTAAGTCACTAATTCATTTGAAAGCAATTCGAACGAATTCCAATTTTGCACTTCAAACACTACTTTCCCGCATCACTTGCTAATCATCTTTTTAAGACAAGTATGCAATTGTTTTATCTTATATTCATTTCAATGAGTCTTGTCAAGACAATAAATCATTCGGAAGCCATTGGAGCGAATACTATTTTCGCATTCCAAACACGACTATCGCGCATAGCTTGCATATGACTTTTTGAAGGCAAGTTTGAATTTGTTTAATCTTAGAGTCATCATCTCAATGACTCTTTGAAAGTCACTAATTTATTTGAAAACAATTAAAATGAATTCAATTTTCGCACTTCGAACCCGACATTCGTACATAACTTGCTAATGATCATTTAAGGGCAAGTATGCGTTTGTTTTATTTGAGATTCTTGTCAATGAGTCATTTCAAGTCACTAATTCATTTGAAAGCAATTCGAACGAATTCAAATTTTGCACGTCGACCACTACTTTCCCGCATCACTTGCTAATGATCTTTTTAAGGCAAGTATGCAATTCTTTTATCTTATATTCATTTCAATGAGACTTGTCAAGACAATAAATCATTTGGAAGCCATTGGAGTGAATACTATTTTCGCACTTCAAACACAAATATCGCGCATAACTTGCATACGAATTTTTGAAGGCAAGTATGAATTTTTTTAATCTTAGAGTCATCATCTCAATGACTCTATGAAAGTCACTTATTCATTTGAAAGCAATTAAAATGAATTCTATTTTCGCACTTCGAACCCGACATTCATACATAACTTGCTAATGATCATTTAAGGGCAAGTATGCGTTTGTTTTATTTGAGATTCTTGTCAATGAGTCTTTTTAAGTCACTAATTCATTTGAAAGCAATTCGAACGAATTCCAATTTTGCACTTCAAAGACTACATTCCCGCATCACTTGCTAATGATCTTTTTAAGACAAGTATGCAATTGTTTTATCTTATATTCATTTCAATGAGTCTTGTCAAGACAATAAATCATTTGGAAGCCATTGGAGCGAATACTATTTTCGCATTCCAAACACGACTATCGCACATAGCTTGCATATGACTTTCTGAAGGCAAGTTTGAATTTGTTTAATCTTAGAGTCATCATCTCAATGACTCTTTGAAAGTCACTTATTCATTTGAAAGCAATTAAAATGAATTCTATTTTCGCACTTCGAACCCGACTTTCGTACATAACCTGCTAATGATCATTTAAGGGCAAGTATGCGTTTGTTTTATTTGAGATTCTTGTAAATGAGCCTTTTTAAGTCACTAATTCATTTGAAAGCAATTCGAACGAATTCCAATTTTGCACTTCAAACACTGCTTTCCCGCATCACTTGCTAATCATCTTTTTAAGACAAGTATACAATTGTTTTATCTTATATTCATTTCAATGAGTCTTGTCAAGACAATAAATCATTTGGAAGCCATTGGAGCGAATACTATTTTCGCATTCAAAACACGACTATCGCGGACAGCTTGCATATGACTTTCTGAAGTCAAGTTTGAATTTATTTAATCTTAGAGTCATCCTCTCAATGACTCTTTGGAAGTCACTAATTTATTTGAAAGCAATTAAAATGAATTCAATTTTCGCACTTCGAACCCGACATTTGTACATAACTTGCTAATGATCATTTAAGGGCAAGTATGCGTTTGTTTTATTTGAGATTCTTGTCAATGAGTCATTTCAAGTCACTAATTCATTTGAAAGCAATTCGAAGCAATTCAAATTTTGCACGTCGAACACTACTTTCCCGCATTACTTGCTAATGATCTTTTTAAGGCAAGTATGCAATTCTTTTACCTTATATTCATTTCAATGAGACTTGTCAAGACAATAAATCATTTAGAAGCCATTGGAGTGAATACTATTTTCGCACTTCAAACACAAATATCGCGCATAGCTTGCATACGAATTTTTGAAGGCAAGTATGAATTTTTGTAATCTTAGAGTCATCATCTCAATGACTCTATGAAAGTCACTTATTCATTTGAAAGCAATTAAAATGAATTCTATTTTCGCACTTCGAACCCGATATTCGTACATAACTTGCTAATGATCATTTAAGGGCAAGTATGCGTTTGTTTTATTCGAGATTCATGTCAGTGAGTCTTTTCAAGTCACGAATTTACTTGAAAAGAATTCAAATGAATTCTATTTTTACACTTCAAACACTACTTTCCTGCATCACTTGCTAATGATCTTTTTAAGACAAGTATGTATTTGTTTTATCCTATATTCATTTCAATGAGTCTTGTCAAGACAATAAATCATTTGGAAGCCATTGGAGTGAATACTATTTTCGCACTTCAAACACGAATATCGCGCATAGCTTGCATACGAATTTTTGAAGGCAAGTATGAATTTTTTTAATCTTAGAGTCATCATCTCAATGACTCTATGAAAGTCACTTATTCATTTGAAAGCAATTAAAATGAATTCTATTTTCGCACTTCGAACCCGACTTTCGTACATAACTTGCTAATGATCATTTAAGGGCAAGTATGCGTTTGTTTTATTTGAGATTCTTGTCAATGAGTCTTTTCAAGTCACTAATTCATTTGAAAGCAATTCGAACGAATTCCAATTTTGTACTTCAAACACTACTTTCCCGCATCACTTGCTAATCATCTTTTTAAGACAAGTAAGCAATTGTTTTATCTTATATTCATTTCAATGAGTCTTGTCAAGACAATAAATCATTTGGAAGCCATTGGAGCGAATACTATTTTCGCATTTCAAACATGAATATCGCGCATAGCTTGCATATGAATTTTTGAAGGCAAGTATGAATTTTTTTAATCTTAGAGTCATCATCTCAATGACTCTATGAAAGTAACTTAATCATTTGAAAGCAATTGAAATGAATTCTATTTTCGCACTTTGAACCCGACTTTCGTACATAACTTGCTAATGATCATTTAAGGGCAAGTATGAGTTTGTTTTATTTGAGATTCTTGTCAATGAGTCATTTCAAGTCACTAATTCATTTGAAAGCAATTCGAACGAATTCCAATTTTCCACTTCAAACACTACTTTCCCGCATCACTTGCTAATCATCTTTTTAAGGCAAGTGTGCAATTATTTTATCTTATATTCATTTCAATGAGACTTGTCAAGATAATAAATCATTTGGAAGCCATTGGAGTGAATACTATTTTCGCACTTCAAACACGAATATCGTGCATAGCTTGCATACGAATTTTTGAAGGCAAGTATGAATTTTTTTAATCTTAGAGTCATCATCTCAATGACTCTATGAAAGTAACTTATTCATTTGAAAGCAATTAAAATGAATTCTATTTTCGCACATCGAACCCGACATTCGTACATAACTTGCTAATGATCATTTAAGGGCAAGTATGCGTTTGTTTTATTTGAGATTCTTGTCAATGAGTCATTTCAAGTCACTAATTCATTTGAAAGCAATTCGAACGAATTCCAATTTTGCACTTCAAACACTACTTTCCCGCATCACTTGCTAATCATCTTTTTAAGGCAAGTATGGAATTATTTTATCTTATATTCATTTCAATGAGACTTGTCAAGATAATAAATCATTTAGAAGCCATTGGAGTGAATACTATTTTCGCACTTCAAACACGAATATCGCGCATAGCTTGCATACGAATTTTTGAAGGCAAGTATGAATTTTTTTAATCTTAGAGTCATCATCTCAATGACTCTATGAAAGTCACTTATTCATTTGAAAGCAATTAAAATGAATTCTATTTTCGCACTTCGAACCCGACTTTCGTACATAACTTGCTAATGATCATTTAAGGGCAAGTATGCGTTTGTTTTATTTGAGATTCTTGTCAATGAGTCTTTTCAAGTCACTAATTCATTTGAAAGCAATTCGAACGAATTCCAATTTTGTACTTCAAACACTACTTTCCCGCATCACTTGCTAATCATCTTTTTAAGACAAGTAAGCAATTGTTTTATCTTATATTCATTTCAATGAGTCTTGTCAAGACAATAAATTATTTGGAAGCCATTGGAGCGAATACAATTTTCGCATTTCAAACACGACTATCGCGCATAGCTTGCATATGACTTTCTGAAGGCAAGTTTGAATTTGTTTAATCTTGGAGTCATCATCTCAATGACTCTTTCAAAGTCACTAATTCATTTGAAAGCAATTAAAATGAATTCTATTTTCGCACTTCGAACCCGACATTCGTACATAACTTGGTAATGATCATTTAAGGGCAAGTATGAGTTTGTTTTATTTGAGATTCTTGTCAATGAGTCATTTCAAGTCACTAATTCATTTGAAAGCAATTCGAACGAATTCGAATTTAGCACTTCAAACACTACTTTCCCGCATCACTTGCTAATCATCTTTTTAAGGCAAGTATGCAATTATTTTATCTTATATTCATTTCAATGAGACTTGTCAAGATAATAAATCATTTGGAAGCCATTGGAGTGGATACTATTTTCGCACTTCAAACACAAATATCGCGCAGAGCTTGCATACGAATTTTTGAAGGCAAGTATGAATTTTTTTAATCTTAGAGTCATCATCTCAATGACTCTATGAAAGTCACTTATTCATTTGAAAGCAATTAAAATGAATTCTATTTTCGCACTTCGAACACGACATTCGTACATAACTTGCTAATGATCATTTAAGGGCAAGTATGCGTTTGTTTTATTCGAGATTCGTGTCAATGAGTCTTTTCAAGTCACTAATTTATTTGAAAACAATTCAAAGGAATTCTATTTTTACAGTTCAAACACTACTTTCCCGCATCACTTGCTAATGATCTTTTTAAGACAAGTATGCATTTGTTTTATCCTATATTCATTTCAATGAGTCTTGTCAAGACAATAAATCATTTGGAAGCCATTGGAGCGAATACTATTTTCGCATTTCAAACATGAATATCGCGCATAGCTTGAATATGAATTTTTGAAGGCAAGTATGAATTTTTTTAATCTTAGAGTCATCATCTCAATGACTCTATGAAAGTAACTTAATCATTTGAAAGCAATTGAAATGAATTCTATTTTCGCACTTCGAACCCGACTTTCGTACATAACTTGCTAATGATCATTTAAGGGCAAGTATGCGTTTGTTTTATTTGAGATTCTTGTCAATGAGTCTTTTCAAGTCACTAATTCATTTGAAAGCAATTCGAACGAATTCCAATTTCGTACTTCAAACACTACTTTCCCGCATCACTTGCTAATCATCTTTTTAAGACAAGTAAGCAATTGTTTTATCTTATATTCATTTCAATGAGTCTTGTCAAGACAATAAATTATTTGGAAGCCATTGGAGCGAATACAATTTTCGCATTTCAAACACAACTATCGCGCATAGCTTGCATATGACTTTCTGAAGGCAAGTTTGAATTTGTTTAATCTTGGAGTCATCATCTCAATGACTCTTTCAAAGTCACTAATTCATTTGAAAGCAATTAAAATGAATTCTATTTTCGCACTTCGAACCCGACATTCGTACATAACTTGGTAATGATCATTTAAGGGCAAGTATGAGTTTGTTTTATTTGAGATTCTTGTCAATGAGTCATTTCAAGTCACTAATTCATTTGAAAGCAATTCGAACGAATTCGAATTTTGCACTTCAAACACTACTTTCCCGCATCACTTGCTAATCATCTTTTTAAGGCAAGTATGCAATTATTTTATCTTATATTCATTTCAATGAGACTTGTCAAGATAATAAATCATTTGGAAGCCATTGGAGTGAATACTATTTTCGCACTTCAAACACGAATATCGTGCATAGCTTGCATACGAATTTTTGAAGGCAAGTATGAATTTTTTTAATCTTAGAGTCATCATCTCATTGACTCTTTGAAAGTCACTTATTCATTTGAAAGCAATTAAAATGAATTCTATTTTCGCATTTCGAACCCGACATTCGTACATAACTTGCTAATGATCATTTAAGGGCAAGTATGCGTTTGTTTTATTCGAGATTCATGTCAATGAGTCTTTTCAAGTCACTAATTTATTTGAAAAGAATTCAAATGAATTCTATTTTTACACTTCAAACACTACATTCCCTCATCACTTGCTAATGATCTTTTAAAGACAAGTATGCATTTGTTTTATCCTATATTCATTTCAATGAGTCTTGTCAAGACAACAAATCATTTGGAAGCCATTGGAGCGAATACTATTTTCGCATTTCAAACACGAATATCGCGCATAGCTTGCATATAAATTTTTGAAGGCAAGTATGAATTTTTTTAATCTTAGAGTCATCTTCTCAATGACTCTATGAAAGTAACTTATTCATATGAAAGCAATTAAAATGAATTCTATTTTCGCACTTCGAACCCGACTTTCGTACATAACTTGCTAATGATCATTTAAGGGCAAGTATGCGTTGGTTTTATTTGAGATTGTTGTCAATGAGTCTTTTTAAGTCACTAATTCATTTCAAAGCAATTGGAACGAATTCCAATTTTGCACTTCAAACACTACTTTCCCGCATCACTTACTAATCATCTTTTTAAGACAAGTATGCAATTGTTTTATCTTATATTCATTTCAATCAGTCTTGTCAAGACAATAAATCACTTAGAAGCCATTGGAGTGAATACTATTTTCGCATTTCAAACACGACTATCGTGCATAACTTGCATATGACTTTCTGAAGGCAAGTTTGAATTTGTTTAATCTTAGAGTCATCATCTCAATGACTCTTTGAAAGTCACTAATTTATTTGAAAGCAATCAAAATGAATTCAATTTTCGCACTTCGAACCCGACATTCCTACATAACTTGCTAATGATCATTTAAGGGCAAGTATGCATTTGTTTTATTTGAGATTCTTGTCAATGAGTCATTTCAAGTCACTAATTCATTTGAAAGCAATTCGAACGAATTCCAATTTTGCACGTCGAACACTACTTTCCCGCATCACTTGCTAATGATCTTTTTAAGGCAAATATGCAATTCTTTTATCTTATATTCATTTTAATGAGACTTGTCAGGACAATAAATCATTTGGAAGCCATTGGAGTGAATACTATTTTCGCACTTCAAACACGAATATCGCGCATAGCTTGCATACGAATTTTTGAAGGCAAGTATGAATTTGTTTAATCTTAGAGTCATCATCTCAATGACTCTATGAAAGTGACTTATTCATTTGAAAGCAATTAAAATGAATTCTATTTTCGCACTTCGAACCCGACATTTGTACATAACTTGCTAATGATCATTTAAGGGCAAGTATGCGTTTGTTTTATTCGAGATTCATGTCAATGAGTCTTTTTCAGGCACTAATTTATTTGAAAACAATTCAAATGAATTCTATTTTTACACTTCAAATACTACTTTCCCGCATCACTTGCTAATGATCTTTTTAAGACAAGTATGCATTTGTTTTATCCGGTATTCATTTCAATGAGACTTGTCAAGACACTAAATCTTTTGGAAGCCATCGGAGCGAATACTATTTTCGCATTTGAAACACGAATATCGCACATAGCTTGCATATGAATATTTGAAGGCAAGTATGAATTTGATTAATCATAGAGTCATCATCTCAATGACTCTATCAAAGTCACTTATTCATTTAAAAGCAATTAAAATGAATTCTATTTTCGAACTTCGAACCCGACTTTCGTACATAACTTGCTAATGATTATTTAAGGGCAAGTATGCATTTGTTTTATTTGAGATTCATGTCAATGAGTCTTTTCAAGTCACTAATTCATTTGCAAGCAGTTCGAACGAATTCTATTTTTGCACTTCAAACACCACTTTTGTGCATAACTTGCTCATGATCTTTTTAAGACAAGTATGCATTTCATTTATCTTATATTCATGTCATAGAGTCTTTTCAAGAAAATAAACCATTTGGAAGCCATTGGAGCGAACACTATTTTCGCATTTCAGACATGACTTTTGCGCATAGCTTGCATATTATTTTTTGATGGCAAGTATGAATTTGTTTTATTTTAGAGTCATTATCTCTATGACTTTTTGAAAGTCACTACTTCATTTGAAATCAAATGAAATGAATTCTATTTTCGGCTTGGAACCAGACTTTCGTACAAGACTTGCTAATGATCATTTAAGGGCAGGTACACATTTGTTTTATTTGAGATTTATGTCAATAAGTCTTTTCAAGTCACTAATTCATTTGAAAGCAATTCGAACGAATTCCAATTTTGCACTTCAAACACTACTTTCCCGCATCACTTGCTAATCATCTTTTTAAGACAAGTATGCTATTGTTTTTTTTTATATTCATTTCAATCAATCTTGTCAAGACAATAAATCATTTGGAAGCCATTGGAGCGAATACTATTTTCGCATTTAAAACACGACTATCGCGCATAGCTTGCATATGATTTTTTGAAGGCAAGTATGAATTTGTTTAATCTTAGAGTCATCATCTCAATGACTAATTTTTGAAAGCAATTCGAATGAATTCTATTTTTGCACTTCAAACACCACTTTTGAGCATCACTTGCTCATGATCTTTTTAAGACAAGTATGCATTTGATTTATCTTATATTCATGTCAAAGTGTCTTTTCAAGACAATAAATCATTTGGAAGCCATTGGAGCGAATATTCTTTTCGCATTTTAAACACGACTTTCGCGCATAGCTTGCATATGATTTTTTGAAGGCAAGCATGAATTTGTTTTATCTTAGAGTCATCATCTCAATGACTCTTTGAAAGTAACTAATTCATTTGAAAGCAATTAAAATGAATTCTTATTTCGCACTTCGAACCTGACTTTCATACATAACTTGCTAACGATTATTTAAGGGCAAGTATGCATTTGTTTTATTTGAGATTCATGTCAATACGTCTTTTCAAGTCACTAATTCATTTGCAAGCAGTTCGAACGAATTCTATTTTTGCACTTCAAACACCACTTTTGTGCATCACTTGCTCATGATCTTTTTAAGACAAGTATGCATTTGATTTATCTTATATTCCTGTCAAAGAGTCTTTTCAAGACAATAAATCATTTGGAAGCCATTGGAGCGAATATTATTTTCGCATTTCAAACACGACTTTCGCGCATAGCT
This sequence comes from Coriaria nepalensis, assembly GCA_027186245.1. Lineage (NCBI taxonomy): Eukaryota > Viridiplantae > Streptophyta > Magnoliopsida > Cucurbitales > Coriariaceae > Coriaria > Coriaria nepalensis. The sequence continues at coordinate 20,905,636 of CP114481.1, forward strand.
TGCATATGATTTTTTGATGGCAAGCGTGAATTCGTTTTATCTTAGAGTCATCATCTCAATGACTCTTCCAAAGTCACTAATTCATTTAAAAGCAATTAAAATCAATTCTTATTTCGCACTTCGAACCTGACTTTCATACATAACTTGCTAATGATTATTTAAGGACAAGTATGCATATGTTTTGTTTGAGATTCATGTCAATGAGTCTTTTCAAGTCACTAATTCATTTGCAAGCAATTCGAACGAATTCTATTTTTGCACTTCAAACATCACTTTTGTGCATCACTTGCTCGTGATCTTTTTAAGACAAGTATGCATTTGATTTATCTTATATTCATGTCAAAGAGTCTTTTGAAGACAATAAATCATTTGGAAGCCATTGGAGCGAATATTATTTTTGCATTTCAAACACGACTTTCGCGCATAGCTTGCATATGATTTTTTGATGGCAAGCATGAATTCATTTTATCTTAGAGTCATCATCTCAATGACTCTTCCAAAGTCACTAATTCATTTGAAAGCAATTAAAATGAATTCTTATTTCGCACTTCGAACCTGACTTTCATACATAACTTGCTAATGATTATTTAAGGACAAGTATGCATTTGTTTTATTTGAGATTCATGTCAATGAGTCTTTTCAAGTCTCTAATTCATTTGCAAGCAATTCGAACGAATTCTATTTTTGCACATCAAACATCACTTATGTGCATCACTTGCTCGTGAACTTTTTAAGACAAGTATGCATTTGATTTATCTTATATTCATGTCAAAGAGTCTTTTCAAGACAATAAATCATTTGGAAGCCATTGGAGCGAATATTATTTTTGCATTTCAAACACGACTTTCGCGCATAGCATGCATATGATTTTTTGATGGCAAGCATGAATTCGTTTTATCTTAGAGTCATCATCTCAATGATTCTTTGAAAGCCAATAATTCATTTGAAAGCAATTAAAATGAATTCTTTTTTTTGCACTCCGAACCCGACTTTCGTACATAACTTGCTAATGATCATTTAAGGGCAAGTATGCATTTGTTTGATTTGAGATTCATGTCAATTAGTCTTTTCAAGTCACTAATTCATTTGCAAGCAATTCGAACGAATTCTATTTTTGCACTTCAAACACCACTTTTGTGCATCACTTGCTCGTGATCTTTTTAAGACAAGTATGCATTTGATTTATCTTATATTCATGTCAAAGAGTCTTTTCAAGACAATAAATCATTTGGAAGCCATTGGAGCGAATATTATTTTCGCATTTCAAACACGAGTTTCGTGCATAGCTTGCATATGATTTTTTGATGGCAAGCATGAATTCATTTTATCTTAGAGTCATCATCTCAATGACTCTTCCAAAGTCACTAATTCATTTGAAAGCAATTAAAATGAATTCTTATTTCGCACTTCGAACCTGACTTTCATACATAACTTGCTAATGATTATTTAAGGACAAGTATGCATTTGTTTTATTTGAGATTCATGTCAATGAGTCTTTTCAAGTCTCTAATTCATTTGCAAGCAATTCGAACGAATTCTATTTTTGCACATCAAACATCACTTATGTGCATCACTTGCTCGTGATCTTTTTAAGACAAGTATGCATTTGATTTATCTTATATTCATGTCAAAGAGTCTTTTCAAGACAATAAATCATTTGGAAGCCATTGGAGCGAATATTATTTTTGCATTTCAAACACGACTTTCGCGCATAGCATGCATATGATTTTTTGATGGCAAGCATGAATTCGTTTTATCTTAGAGTCATCATCTCAATGACTCTTTGAAAGCCAATAATTCATTTGAAAGCAATTAAAATGAATTCTTTTTTTTGCACTCCGAACCCGACTTTCGTACATAACTTGCTAATGATCATTTAAGGGCAAGTATGCATTTGTTTGATTTGAGATTCATGTCAATTAGTCTTTTCAAGTCACTAATTCATTTGCAAGCAATTCGAACGAATTCTATTTTTGCACTTCAAACACCACTTTTCTGCATCACTTGCTCGTGATCTTTTTAAGACAAGTATGCATTTGATTTATCTTATATTCATGTCAAAGAGTCTTTTGAAGACAATAAATCATTTGGAAGCCATTGGAGCGAATATTATTTTCGCATTTCAAACACGAGTTTCGTGCATAGCTTGCATATGATTTTTTGATGGCAAGCATGAATTCGTTTTATCTTAGAGTCATCATCTCAATGACTCTTCCAAAGTCACTAATTCATTTGAAAGCAATTAAAATGAATTCTTTTTTTTGCACTCCGAACCCGACTTTCGTACATAACTTGCTAATGATCACTTAAGCCCAAGTATGCATTTGTTTTATTTGAGATTCATGTCAATGAGTCTTCTCAAGTCACTAATTCATTTGCAAGAAATTCGAACGAATTCTATTTTTGCACTTCAAACACCACTTTTGTGCATCACTTGCTCGTGATCTTTTAAAGACAAGTATGCACTTGATTTATCTTATATTCATGTCAAAGAGTCTTTTCAAGACAATAAATCATTTGGAAGCCATTGGAGCGAATATTATTTTCGCATTTCAAACACGACTTTCGCGCATAGCTTGCATATGATTTTTTGATGGCAAGCATGAATTCGTTTTATCATAGAGTCATCATCTCAATGACTCTTCCAAAGTCACTAATTCATTTGAAAGCAATTAAAATGAATTCTTATTTCGCACTTCGAACCTGACTTTCATACATAACTTGCTAATGATTATTTAAGGACAAGTATGCATTTGTTTTATTTGAGATTCATGTCAATGAGTCTTTTCAAGTCACTAATTCATTTGCAATCAATTCGAACGAATTCTATTTTTGCACTTCAAACACCACTTTTGTGCATCACTTGCTCGTGATCTTTTTAAGACAAGTATGCATTTGATTTATCTTATATTCATGTCAAAGAGTCTTTTGAAGACAATAAATCATTTGGAAGCCATTGGAGCGAATATTATTTTCGCATTTCAAACACGAGTTTCGTGCATAGCTTGCATATGATTTTTTGATGGCAAGCATGAATTCGTTTTATCTTAGAGTCATCATCTCAATGACTCTTCCAAAGTCACTAATTCATTTGAAAGCAATTAAAATGAATTCCTTTTTTTGCACTCCGAACCCGACTTTCGTACATAACTTGCTAATGATCATTTGAGCCCAAGTATGCATTTGTTTTATTTGAGATTCATGTCAATGAGTCTTCTCAAGTCACTAATTCATTTGCAAGAAATTCGAACGAATTCTATTTTTGCACTTCAAACACCACTTTTGTGCTTCACTTGCTCGTGATCTTTTTAAGACAAGTATGCATTTGATTTATCTTATATTCATGTCAAAGAGTCTTTTCAAGACAATAAATCATTTGGAAGCCATTGGAGCGAATATTATTTTCGCATTTCAAACACGACTTTCGTGCATAGCTTGCATATGATTTTTTGATGGCAAGCATGAATTCGTTTTATCTTAGAGTCATCATCTCAATGACTCTTCCAAAGTCACTAATTCATTTGAAAGCAATTAAAATGAATTCCTTTTTTTGCACTCCGAACCCGACTTTCGTACATAACTTGCTAATGATCATTTAAGGGCAAGTATGCATTTGTTTGATTTGAGATTCATGTCAATTAGTCTTTTCAAGTCACTAATTCATTTGCAAGCAATTCGAACGAATTCTATTTTTGCACTTCAAACACCACTTTTGTGCATCACTTGCTCGTGATCTTTTTAAGACAAGTATGCATTTGATTTATCTTATATTCATGTCAAAGAGTCTTTTCAAGACAATAAATCATTTGGAAGCCATTGGAGCGAATATTATTTTCGCATTTCAAACACGACTTTCGCGCATAGCTTGCATATGATTTTTTGATGGCAAGCATGAATTCGTTTTATCTTAGAGTAATCTTCTCAATGACTCTTCCAAAGTCACTAATTCATTTGAAAGCAATTAAAATGAATTCTTATTTCGCACTTCGAACCTGACTTTCATACAAAACTTGGTAATGATTATTTAAGGACAAGTATGCATTTGTTTTATTTGAGATTCATGTCAATGAGTCTTTTCAAGTCACCAATTCATTTGCAAGCAATTCGAACGAATTCTATTTTTGCACTTCAAAGATCACTTTTGTGCATCACTTGCTCGTGATCTTTTTAAGACAGGTATGCATTTGATTTATCTTATATTCATGTCAAAGAGTCTTTTCAAGACAATAAATCATTTGGAAGCCATTGGAGCGAATATTATTTTTGCATTTCAAACACGACTTTCGCGCATAGCATGCATATGATTTTTTGATGGCAAGCATGAATTCGTTTTATCTTAGAGTCATCATCTCAATGACTCTTTGAAAGCCAATAATTCATTTGAAAGCAATTAAAATGAATTCTTATTTCGCACTTCGAACCTGACTTTCTTACATAACTTGCTAATGATTATTTAAGGGCAAGTATGCATTTGTTTTATTTGAGATTCATGTCAATGAGTCTTTTCAAGTCACTATTTCATTTGCAAGCAGTTCGAACAAATTCTATTTTTGCACTTCAAACACCACTTTTGTGCATCACTTGCTCGTGATCTTTTTAAGACAAGTATGCATTTGATTTATCTTATATTCATGTCAAAGAGTCTTTTCAAGACAATAAATCATTTGGAAGCCATTGGAGCGAATATTATTTTCGCATTTCAAACACGACTTTCGCGCATAGCTTGCATATGATTTTTTGATGGCAAGCATGAATTCGTTTTATCTTAGAGTCATCATCTCAATGACTCTGTGAAAGCCAATAATTGATTTGAAAGCAATTAAAATGAATTCTTTTTTTTGCACTCCGAACCCGACTTTCGTACCTAACTTGCTAATGATCATTTAAGGGCAAGTATGCATTTGTTTGATTTGAGATTCATGTCAATGAGTCTTTTCAAGTCACTAATTCATTTGCAAGCAATTCGAACGAATTCTATTTTTGCACTTCAAACACCACTTTTCTGCATCACTTGCTCGCGATCTTTTTAAGACGAGTATGCATTTGATTTATCTTATATTCATGTCAAAGAGTCTTTTCAAGACAATAAATCATTTGGAAGCCACTGGAGCGAATATTATTTTCGCATTTCAAACACGACTTTCGCGCATAGCTTGCATCTGATTTTTTGATGGCAAGCATGAATTCGTTTTATCTTAGAGTCATCATCTCAATAACTCTTTGAAAGTCACTAATTCATTTGAAAGCAATTAAAATGAATTCTTATTTCGCAGTTCGAACCTGACTTTCATACATAACTTGCTAATGATTATTTAAGGGCAAGTATGCATTTGTTTTATTTGAGATTCATGTCGATGAGTCTTTTCAAGTCACTAATTCATTTGCAAGCAGTTCGAACGAATTCTATTTTTGCACTTCAAACACCACTTTTGTGCATCACTAGCTCATGATCTTTTTAAGACAAGTATGCATTTGATTTCTCTTATATTCATGTCAAGGAGTCTTTTCAAGACAATAAATCATTTGGAAGCCATTGGGGCGAATACTATTTTCGCATTTCAAACACGACTATTGCGCATTGCTTGCATATGATTTTTTTAAGGCAAGTATAAATTTTTTTAATCTTAGAGTCATCATCTCAATGACTCTTTGAACGTCACTAATTCATTTGAAACATTTGAAAGCAATTAAAATGAGTTCTTTTTTTTGGCACTACGAACCCGACTTTCGTACATAACTTGCTAATGATGATTTAAGGGCAAGTATGCATTTGTTTTATTTGAGATTCATGTCAATGAGTCTTTTTAAGTCACTAATTCATTTGCAAGCAATTCGAACGAATTCTATTTTTGCACTTCAAACACCACTTTTGTGCATCACTTGCTCGTGATCTTTTTAAGACAAGTATGCATTTGATTTATGTTATATTCATGTCAAAGAGTCTTTTGAAGACAATAAATCATTTGGAAGCCATTGGAGCGAATATTATTTTCGCATTTCAAACACGACTTTCGCGCATAGCTTGCATACGATTTTTTGATGGCAAGCAAGAATTCGTTTTATCTTAGAGTCATCATCTCAATGACTCTGTGAAAGCCAATAATTCATTTGAAAGCAATTAAAATGAATTCTTTTTTTTGCACTCCGAACCCGACTTTCGTACATAACTTGCTAATGATCATTTAAGGGCAAGTATGCATTTGTTTGATATGAGATTCATGTCAATGAGTCTTTTCAAGTCACTAATTCATTTGCAAGCAATTCGAACGAATTCTATTTTTGCACTTCAAACACCACTTTTGTGCATCACTAGCTCATGATCTTTTTAAGACAAGTATGCATTTGATTTCTCTTATATTCATGTCAAGGAGTCTTTTCAAGACAATAAATCATTTGGAAGCCATTGGGGCGAATACTATTTTCGCATTTCAAACACGACTATTGCGCATTGCTTGCATATGATTTTTTTAAGGCAAGTATAAATTTTTTTAATCTTAGAGTCATCATCTCAATGACTCTTTGAACGTCACTAATTCATTTGAAACATTTGAAAGCAATTAAAATGAGTTCTTTTTTTTGGCACTACGAACCCGACTTTCGTACATAACTTGCTAATGATGATTTAAGGGCAAGTATGCATTTGTTTTATTTGAGATTCATGTCAATGAGTCCTTTTAAGTCACTAATTCATTTGCAAGCAATTCGAACGAATTCTATTTTTGCACTTCAAACACCACTTTTGTGCATCACTTGCTCGTGATCTTTTTAAGACAAGTATGCATTTGATTTATGTTATATTCATGTCAAAGAGTCTTTTGAAGACAATAAATCATTTGGAAGCCATTGGAGCGAATATTATTTTCGCATTTCAAACACGACTTTCGCGCATAGCTTGCATACGATTTTTTGATGGCAAGCATGAATTCGTTTTATCTTAGAGTCATCATCTCAATGACTCTGTGAAAGCCAATAATTCATTTGAAAGCAATTAAAATGAATTCTTTTTTTTGCACTCCGAACCCGACTTTCGTACATAACTTGCTAATGATCATTTAAGGGCAAGTATGCATTTGTTTGATATGAGATTCATGTCAATGAGTCTTTTCAAGTCACTAATTCATTTGCAAGCAATTCGAACGAATTCTATTTTTGCACTTCAAACACCACTTTTCTGCATCACTTGCTCGTGATCTTTTTAAGACGAGTATGCATTTGATTTATCTTATATTCATGTCAAAGAGTCTTTTCAAGACAATAAATCATTTAAAGCCATTGGAGCGAATATTATTTTCGCATTTCAGACACGACTTTCGCGCATAGCTTGCATCTGATTTTTTGATGGCAAGCATGAATTCGTTTTATCTTAGAGTCATCATCTCATTGACTCTTTGAAAGTCACTAATTTATTTGAAAGCAATTAAAATGAATTCAATTTTCGCACTTTGAACCCGACATTCGTACATAACTTGCTAATGATCATTTAAGGGCAAGTATGCGTTTGTTTTATTTGAGATTCTTGTCAATGAGTCATTTCAAGTCACTAATTCATTTGAAAGCAATTCGAACGAATTCCAATTTTGCACGTCAAACACTACTTTCCCGCATCACTTGCTAATGATCTTTTTAAGGCAAGTATGCAATTCTTTTATCTTATATTCATTTCAATGAGACTTGTCAGGACAATAAATCATTTGGAAGCCATTGGAGCGAATACAATTTTCGCATTTCAAACACGACTATCGCGCATAGCTTGCATATGACTTTCTGAAGGCAAGTTTGAATTTGTTTAATCTTAGAGTCATCATCTCATTGACTCTTTGAAAGTCACTAATTTATTTGAAAGCAATTAAAATGAATTCAATTTTCGCACTTTGAACCCGACATTCGTACATAACTTGCTAATGATCATTTAAGGGCAAGTATGCGTTTGTTTTATTCGAGATTCATGTCAATGAGTCTTGTCAAGTCACTAATTTATTTGAAAACAATTCGAATGAATTCTATTTTTACACTTCAAACACTACTTTCCCGCATCACTTGCTAATGATCTTTTTAAGACAAGTATGCATTTGTTTTATCCTATATTCATTTCAATGAGACTTGTCAAGACACTAAATCTTTTGGAAGCCATTGGAGCGAATATTATTTTCGAATTTCAAACACGACTTTCGCGCATAGCTTGCATATGATTTTTTGATGGCAAGCATGAATTCGTTTTATCTTAGAGTCATCATCTCAATGACTCTTTGAAAGCCAATAATTCATTTGAAAGCAATTAAAATGAATCCTTTTTTTTGCACTGCGAACCCGACTTTCGTACATAACTTGCTAATGATCATTTATGGGCAAGTATGCATTTGTTTGATTTGAGATTCATGTCAATGAGTCTTTTCAAGTCACTAATTCATTTGCAAGCAATTCGAACGAATTCTATTTTTGCACTTCAAACACCACTTTTCTGCATCACTTGCTCGTGATCTTTTTAAGACAAGTATGCATTTGATTTATCTTATATTCATGTCAAAGAGTCTTTTCAAGACAATAAATCATTTGGAAGCCATTGGAGCGAATACAATTTTCGCATTTCAAACACGACTATCGCGCATAGCTTGCATATGACTTTCTGAAGGCAAGTTTGAATTTGTTTAATCTTAGAGTCATCATCTCATTGACTCTTTGAAAGTCACTAATTTATTTGAAAGCAATTAAAATGAATTCAATTTTTGCACTTTGAACCCGACATTCGTACATAACTTGCTAATGATCATTTAAGGGCAAGTATGCGTTTGTTTTATTTGAGATTCTTTTCAATGAGTCATTTCAAGTCACTAATTCATTTGAAAGCAATTCGAACGAATTCCAATTTTGCACGTCGAACACTACTTTCCCGCATCACTTGCTAATGATCTTTTTAAGGCAAGTATGCAATTCTTTTATCTTATATTCATTTCAATGAGACTTGTCAGGACAATAAATCATTTGGAAGCCATTGGAGTGAATACTATTTTCGCACTTCAAACACGAATATCGCGCATAGCTTGCATACGAATTTTTGAAGGCAAGTATGAATTTTTTTAATCTTAGAGTCATCATCTCAATGACTCTATGAAAGTCACTTATTCATTTGAAAGCAATTAAAATGAATTCTATTTTCGCACTTCGAACCCGACATTCGTACATAACTTGCTAATGATCATTTAAGGGCAAGTATGCGTTTGTTTTATTCGAGATTCATGTCAATGAGTCTTTTCAAGTCACTAATTTATTTGAAAACAATTCAAATGAATTCTATTTTTACACTTCAAACACTACTTTCCCGCATCACTTGCTAATGATCTTTTTAAGACAAGTATGCATTTGTTTTATCCTATATTCATTTCAATGACACTTGTCAAGACACTAAATCTTTTGGAAGCCATTGGAGCGAATACTATTTTCGCATTTGAAACACGAATATCGCACATAGCTTGCATATGAATATTTGAAGGCAAGTATGAATTTGATTAATCTTAGAGTCATCATCTCAATTACTCTATCAAAGTCACTTATTCATTTGAAAGCAATTAAAATGAATTCTATTTTCGAACTTCGAACCCGACTTTCGTACATAACTTGCTAATGATTATTTAAGGGCAAGTATGCATTTGTTTTATTTGAGATTCATGTCAATGAGTCCTTTCTAGTCACTAATTCATTTGCAAGCAGTTCGAACGAATTCTATTTTTGCACTTCAAACACCACTTTTGTGCATCACTTGCTCATGATCTTTTTAAGACAAGTATGCATTTGATTTATCTTATATTCATGTCAAGGAGTCTTTTCAAGACAATAAATCATTTGGAAGCCATTGGGGCAAATACTATTTTCGCATTTCAAACATGACTATCGCGCATAGCTTGCATATGATTTTTTGAAGGCAAGTATAAATTTGTTTAATCTTAGAGTCATCATCTCAATGACTCTTTGAACGTCACTAATTCATTTGAAAGCAATTAAAATGAATTCTTCTTTTTGCACTCCGAACCCGACTTGCGTACATAACTTGCTAATGATCATTTAAGGGCAAGTATGCATTTGTTTTATTTGAAATTCATGTCAATGAGTCTTTTCAAGTCACTAATTCATTTGCAAGCAATTCGAACGAATTCTATTTTTGCACTTCAAACACCACTTTTGTGCATCACTTGCTCGTGATCTTTTTAAGACAAGTATGCATTTGATTTATCTTATATTCATGTCAAAGAGGCTTTTCAAGACAATAAATCATTTGGAAGCCATTGGAGCGAATATTATTTTCGCATTTCAAACATGACTTTCGTGCATAGCTTGCATATGATTTTTTGATGGCAAGCATGAATTCGTTTTATCTTGGAGTCATCATCTCAATGACTCTTTGAAAGTCACTAATTCATTTGAAAGCAATTAAAATGAATTCTTATTTCGCACTTCGAACCTGACTTTCATACATAACTTGCTAATGATTATTTAAGGGCAAGTATGCATTTGTTTTATTTGAGATTCATGTCAATGAGTCTTTTCAAGTCACTAATTCATTAGCAAGCAGTTCGAACGAATTCTATTTTTGCACTTCAAACAACACTTTTGTGCATCACTTGCTCATGATCTTTTTAAGACAAGTATGCATTTGATTTATCTTATATTCATGTCAAAGAGTCTTTTCAAGACAATAAATCATTCGGAAGCCATTGGGGCGAATACTATTTTCGCATTTCGAACACGACTATCGCGCATAGCTTGCATATGATTTTTTGAAGGCAAGCATGAATTCGTTTTATCTTGGAGTCATCATCTCAATGACTCTTTGAACATCACTAATTCATTTGAAAGCAATTAAAATGAATTCTTTTTTTTGCACTCCGAACCCGACTTTCGTACATAACTTGCTAATGATCATTTAAGGGCAAGTATGCATTTATTTTATTTGGGATTCATGTCAATGAGTTTTTTCAGGTCACTAATTCATTTGAAGGCAATTCGAACGAATTCTATTTTTGCACATCAAACACCACTTTTGTGCATCACTTGCTCATGATCTTTTTAAGAGTAGCATGCAATTGATTTATCTTATATTCATGTCAAAGAGTCTTTTCGAGACAATAAATCATTTGGAAGCCATTGGAGCGAATATTATTTTCGCATTTCAAACACGACTATCGCGCATAGCTTGCATATGATTTTTTTAAGGCAAGTATAAATTTGTTTAATCTTAGAGTCATCATCTCAATGACTCTTTGAACGTCACTAATTCATTTGAAAGAAATTAAAATGAATTCTTATTTCGCACTTCGAACCCGACTTTCATACATAACTTGCTAATGATTATTTAAGGGCAAGTATGCATTTGTTTTATTTGAGATTCATTTCAATGAGTCATTTCAAAGTCAATAATTCATTTGAAAGCAATTCGAACGAATTCTATTTTTGCACATCAAACACCACTTTTGTGCATCACTTGCTCATGATCTTTTTAAGAGTAGCATGCATTTGATTTATCTTATATTCATGTCAAAGAGTCTTTTCAAGACAATAAATCATTTCGAAGCCATTGGGGCGAATACTATTTTCGCCTTTCAAACACGACTATCGCGCATAGCCTGCATATGATTTTTTTAAGGCAAGTATAAATTTGTTTAATCTTAGAGTCATCATCTCAATGACTCTTTGAACGTCACTAATTCATTTGAAAGCAATTAAAATGAATTCTTTTTTTTGCACTCCGAACCCGACTTTCGTACATAACTTGCTAATGATCATCATTTAAGGGCAAGTATGCATTTGTTTGATTTGAGATTCATGTCAATGAGTCTTTTCAAGTCTCTAATTCATTTGCAAGCAATTCGAACGAATTCTATTTGTGCACATCAAACACCACTTTTGTGCATCACTTGCTCATGATCTTTTTAAGAGTAGCATGCATTTGATTTATCTTATATTCATGTCAAAGAGTCTTTTCAAGACAATAAAACATTTCGAAGCCATTGGGGCGAATACTATTTTCACATTTCAAACACGACTATCGCGCATAGCTTGCATATGATTTTTTGAAGGCAAGCATGGATTTGTTTTATCTTAGAGTCATCATCTCAATGACTCTTTGAAAGTCACTAATTCATTTGAAAGCAATTAAAATGAATTCTTATTTCGCACTTCGAACCAGACTTTCATACATAACTTGCAAATGATTATTTAAGGGCAAGTATGCATTTGTTTTATTTGAGATTCATGTCAATGAGTCTTTTCAAGTCACTAATTCATTTGCAAGCAGTTCGAACGAATTCTATTTTTGCACATCAAACACCACTTTTGTGCATAACTTGCTCATGATCTTTTTAAGGCAAGTATGCATTTGATTTATCTTATATTCATGTCAAAGAGTCTTTTCAAGACAATAAATCATTTGGGAGCCATTGGGGCGAATACTATTTTCGCATTTCAAACACGACTATCGCGCATAGCTTGCAAATGATTTTTTTAAGGCAAGTATAAATTTGTTTAATCTTAGAGTCATAATCTCAATGACTCTTTGAACGTCACTAATTCACTTGAAAGCAATTAAAATGAATTCTTTTTTTTGCACTCCGAACCCGACTTTCGTACCTAACTTGCAAATGGTCATTTAAGGGCAAGTATGCATTTATTTTATTTGAGATTCATGTCAATGAGTCTTTTCAAGTCACTAATTCATTTGAAAGCAATTCGAACGAATTCTATTTTTGCACTTCAAACACCACTTTTGTGCATCACTTGCTCATGATCTTTTTAAGAGTAGCGTGCATTTGATTTATCTTATATTCATGTCAATGAGTCTTTTCAAGACAATAAATCATTTCGAAGCCATAAGGGCGAATACTATTTTCACATTTCAAACACGACTATCGCGCATAGCTTGCATATGATTTTCTTAAGGCAAGCATGAATTTGTTTTATCTTAGAGTCATCATCTCAATGACTCTTTGAACGTCACTAATTCATTTGAAAGGAATTAAAATGAATTCTTTTTTTTGCACTCCGAATCCGACTTTCGTACCTAACTTGCTAATGGTCATTTAAGGGCAAGTATGCATTTATTTTATTTGAGATTCATGTCAATGAGTCTTTTCAAGTCACTAATTCATTTGAAAGCAATTCGAACGAATTCTATTTCTGCACTTCAAACACCACTTTTGTGCATCACTTGCTCATGATCTTTTTAAGAGTAGCATGCATTTGATTTATCTTATATTCATGTCAAAGAGTCTTTTCAAGACAATAAATCATTTCGAAGCCATTGGGGCGAATACTATTTTCGCCTTTCAAACACGACTATCGCGCATAGCTTGCATATGATTTTTTTAAGGCAAGTATAAATTTGTTTAATCTTAGAGTCATCATCTCAATGACTCTTTGAAAGTCACTAATTCATTTGAAAGCAATTAAAATGAATTCTTTTTTTTGCACTCCGAACCCGACTTTCGTACATAACTTGCTAATGATCATTTAAGGGCAAGTATGTATTTGTTTGATTTGAGATTCATGTCAATGAGTCTTTTCAAGTCACTAATTCATTTGCAAGCAATTCGAGCGAATTCTATTTTTGCACTTCAAACACCACTTTTGTGCATCACTTGCTCATGATCTTTTTAAGAGTAGCATGCATTTGATTTATCTTATATTCATGTGAAAGAGTCTTTTCAAGACAATAAATCATTTGGAAGCCATTGGGGCGTATACTATTTTCGCATTTCAAACACGACTATCGCGCATAGCTTGCATATGATTTTTTTAAGGCAAGTATAAATTTGTTTCATCTTAGAGTTATGATCTCAATGACTCTTTGAACGTCACTAATTCATTTGAAAGCAATTAAAATGAATTCTTTTTTTTGCACTCCGAACCCGACTTTCGTACATAACTTGCTAATGATCATTTAAGGGCAAGTATGTATTTGTTTGATTTGAGATTCATGTCAATGAGTCTTTCCAAGTCACTAATTCATTTGCAAGCAGTTCCAACGAATTCTATTTTCGCACTTCAAACACCGCTTTTGTGCATAACTTGCTCATGATCTTTTTAAGCCAAGTATGCATTTGATTTATCTTATATTCATGTCAAAGAGTCTTTTCAAGAAAATAAATCATTTCGAAGCCATTGGGGCGAATACTATTTTCGCTTGTCAAACACGACTTTCGCGCATAGCTTGCATATGATTTTTTTAAGGCAAGTATAAATTTGTTTAAGCTTAGAGTCATCATCTCAATGACTCTTTGAACGTCACTAATTCATTTGAAAGCAACTAAAATGAATTCTTATTTCGCACTTCGAACCGGACTTTCATACATAACTTGCTAATGATTATTTAAGGGCATGTATGCATTTGTTTTATTTGAGATTCATGTCAATGAGTCTTTTCAAGTCACTAATTCATTTGCAAGCAGTTCCAACGAATTCTATTTTCGCACTTCAAACACCGCTTTTGTGCATAACTTGCTCATGATCTTTTTAAGCCAAGTATGCATTTGATTTATCTTATGCTCATGTCAAAGAGTCTTTTCAAGAAAATAAATCATTTCGAAGCCATTGGGGCGAATACTATTTTCGCTTGTCAAACACGACTTTCGCGCATAGCTTGCATATGATTTTTTTAAGGCAAGTATAAATTTGTTTAAGCTTAGAGTCATCATCTCAATGACTCTTTGAACGTCACTAATTCATTTGAAAGCAACTAAAATGAATTCTTATTTCGCACTTCGAACCTGACTTTCATACATAACTTGCTAATGATTATTTAAGGGCAAGTATGCATTTGTTTTATTTGAGATTCATGTCAATGAGTCTTTTCAAGTCACTAATTCATTTGCAAGCAGTTCGAACGAATTCTATTTTTGCACTTCAAACACCACTTTTGTGCATCACTTGCTCATAATCTTTTTAAGAGTAGCATGCATTTGATTTCTCTTATATTCATGTCAATGAGTCTTTTCAAGACAATAAATCATTTCGAAGCCATTGGGGCGAATACTATTTTCGCATTTCAAACACGACTATCGCGCATAGCTTGCATATGATTTTTTTAAGGCAAGTATAAATTTGTTTAATCCAAGAGTCATCATCTCAATGACTCTTTGAACGTCACTAATTCATTTGAAAGCAATTAAAATGAATTCTTTTTTTTGCACTCCGAATCCGACTTTCGTACCTAACTTGCTAATGGTCATTTAAGGGCAAGTATGCATTTATTTTATTTGAGATTCATGTCAATGAGTGTTTTCAAGTCACTAATTCATTTGAAAGCAATTCGAACGAATTCTATTTCTGCACTTCAAACACCACTTTTGTGCATCACTTGCTCATGATATTTTTAAGAGTAGCATGCATTTGATTTATCTCATATTCATGTCAAAGAGTCTTTTCAAGACAATAAATCATTTGGAAGCCATTGGGGCGAATACTATTGTCGCATTTCAAACACGACTATCGCGCATAGCTTGCATATGATTTTTTGAAGGCAAGCATGAATTTGTTTTATCTTAGAGTCATCATCTCAATGACTCTTTGAAAGTCACTAATTCATTTGAAAGCAATTAAATGAATTCTTTTTTTTGCACTCCGAACCCGACTTTCGTACATAACTTGCTAATGATCATTTAAGGGCAAGTATGTATTTGTTTGATTTGAGATTCATGTCAATGAGTCTTTTCAAGTCACTAATTCATTTGCAAGCAATTCGAACGAATTCTATTTTTGCACTTCAAACACCACTTTTGTGCATCACTTGCTCATGATCTTTTTAAGAGTAGCATGCATTTGATTTATCTTATATTCATGTCAATGAGTCTTTTCAAGACAATAAATCATTTCGAAGCCATTGGGGCGAATACTATTTTCGCATGTCAAACACGACTTTCGCGCATTGCTTGCATATGATTTTTTGATGGCAAGCATAAATTCGTTTTATCTTAGAGTCATCATCTCAATGACTCTTTGAACGTCACTAATTCATTTGAAAGCAATTAAAATGAATTCTTACTTCGCACTTCGAACCCGACTTTCGTACCTAACTTGCTAATGATTATTTAAGGGCAAGTATGCATTTATTTTATTTGAGATTCATGTCAATGAGTGTTTTCAAGTCACTAATTCATTTGCAAGCAATTCGAACGAATTCTATTTTTGCACTTCAAACACCACTTTTGTGCATCACTTGCTCATGATCTTTTTAAGAGTAGCATGCATTTGATTTATCTTATATTCATGTCAATGTGTCTTGTCAAGACAATAAATCATTTCGAAGCCATTGGGGCGAATACTATTTTCGCATTTCAAACACGACTATCGCGCATAGCTTGCATATGATTTTTTTAAGGCAAGTATAAATTTGTTTCATCTTAGAGTTATCATCTCAATGACTCTTTGAACGTCACTAATTCATTTGAAAGCAATTAAAATGAATTCTTTTTTTTGCACTCCGAACCCGACTTTCGTACATAACTTGCTAATGATCATTTAAGGGCAAGTATGTATTTGTTTGATTTGAGATTCATGTCAATGAGTCTTTTAAAGTCACTAATTCATTTGCAAGCAGTTCCAACGAATTCTATTTTCGCACTTCAAACACCGCTTTTGTGCATAACTTGCTCATGATCTTTTTAAGCCAAGTATGCATTTGATTTATCTTATATTCATGTCAATGAGTCTTTTCAAGACAATAAATCATTTCGAAGCCATTGGGGCGAATACTATTTTCGCATTTCAAACACGACTATCGCGCATAGCTTGCATATGATTTTTTTAAGGCAAGTATAAATTTGTTTAATCTTAGAGTCATCATCTCAATGACTCTTTGAACGTCACTAATTCATTTGAAAGCAATTAAAATGAATTCTTTTTTTTGCACTCCGAACCCGACTTTCGTACATAACTTGCTAATGATCATCATTTAAGGGCAAGTATGCATTTGTTTGATTTGAGATTCATGTCAATGAGTCTTTTCAAGTCTCTAATTCATTTGCAAGCAATTCGAACGAATTCTATTTGTGCACATCAAACACCACTTTTGTGCATCACTTGCTCATGATCTTTTTAAGAGTAGCATGCATTTGATTTATCTTATATTCATGTCAAAGAGTCTTTTCAAGACAATAAAACATTTCGAAGCCATTGGGGCGAATACTATTTTCACATTTCAAACACGACTATCGCGCATAGCTTGCATATGATTTTTTGAAGGCAAGCATGGATTTGTTTTATCTTAGAGTCATCATCTCAATGACTCTTTGAAAGTCACTAATTCATTTGAAAGCAATTAAAATGAATTCTTATTTCGCACTTCGAACCAGACTTTCATACATAACTTGCAAATGATTATTTAAGGGCAAGTATGCATTTGTTTTATTTGAGATTCATGTCAATGAGTCTTTTCAAGTCACTAATTCATTTGCAAGCAGTTCGAACGAATTCTATTTTTGCACATCAAACACCACTTTTGTGCATAACTTGCTCATGATCTTTTTAAGCCAAGTATGCATTTGATTTATCTTATATTCATGTCAAAGAGTCTTTTCAAGACAATAAATCATTTGGGAGCCATTGGGGCGAATACTATTTTCGCATTTCAAACACGACTATCGCGCATAGCTTGCAAATGATTTTTTTAAGGCAAGTATAAATTTGTTTAATCTTAGAGTCATAATCTCAATGACTCTTTGAACGTCACTAATTCACTTGAAAGCAATTAAAATGAATTCTTTTTTTTGCACTCCGAACCCGACTTTCGTACCTAACTTGCAAATGGTCATTTAAGGGCAAGTATGCATTTATTTTATTTGAGATTCATGTCAATGAGTCTTTTCAAGTCACTAATTCATTTGAAAGCAATTCGAACGAATTCTATTTTTGCACTTCAAACACCACTTTTGTGCATCACTTGCTCATGATCTTTTTAAGAGTAGCGTGCATTTGATTTATCTTATATTCATGTCAATGAGTCTTTTCAAGACAATAAATCATTTCGAAGCCATAAGGGCGAATACTATTTTCACATTTCAAACACGACTATCGCGCATAGCTTGCATATGATTTTCTTAAGGCAAGCATGAATTTGTTTTATCTTAGAGTCATCATCTCAATGACTCTTTGAACGTCACTAATTCATTTGAAAGGAAATAAAATGAATTCTTTTTTTTGCACTCCGAATCCGACTTTCGTACCTAACTTGCTAATGGTCATTTAAGGGCAAGTATGCATTTATTTTATTTGAGATTCATGTCAATGAGTCTTTTCAAGTCACTAATTCATTTGAAAGCAATTCGAACGAATTGTATTTCTGCACTTCAAACACCACTTTTGTGCATCACTTGCTCATGATCTTTTTAAGAGTAGCATGCATTTGATTTATCTTATATTCATGTCAAAGAGTCTTTTCAAGACAATAAATCATTTCGAAGCCATTGGGGCGAATACTATTTTCGCCTTTCAAACACGACTATCGCGCATAGCTTGCATATGATTTTTTTAAGGCAAGTATAAATTTGTTTAATCTTAGAGTCATCATCTCAATGACTCTTTGAAAGTCACTAATTCATTTGAAAGCAATTAAAATGAATTCTTATTTCGCACTTCGAACCCGACTTTCGTACCTAACTTGCTAATGATTATTTAAGTGCAAGTATGCATTTATTTTATTTGAGATTCATGTCAATGAGTGTTTTCAAGTCACTAATTCATTTGCAAGCAATTCGAACGAATTCTATTTTTGCACTTCAAACACCACTTTTGTGCATCACTTGCTCATGATCTTTTTAGGAGTAGCATGCATTTGATTTATCTTATATTCATGTCAAAGAGTCTTTTCAAGACAATAAATCATTTCGAAGCCATTGGGGCGAATACTATTTTCGCATTTCAAACACGACTATCGCGCATAGCTTGCATATGATTTTTTTAAGGCAAGTATAAATTTGTTTAATCTTAGAGTCATCATCTCAATGACTCTTTGAACGTCACTAATTCATTTGAAAGCAATTAAAATGAATTCTTTTTTTTGCACTCCGAATCCGACTTTCGTACCTAACTTGCTAATGGTCATTTAAGGGCAAGTATGCATTTATTTTATTTGAGATTCATGTCAAAGAGTGTTTTCAAGTCACTAATTCATTTGAAAGCAATTCGAACGAATTCTATTTCTGCACTTCAAACACCACTTTTGTGCATCACTTGCTCATGATATTTTTAAGAGTAGCATGCATTTGATTTATCTTATATTCATGTCAAAGAGTCTTTTCAAGACAAAAGATCATTTGGAAGCCATTGGGGCGAATACTATTGTCGCATTTCAAACACGACTATCGCGCATAGCTTGCATATGATTTTTTGAAGGCAAGCATGAATTTGTTTTATCTTAGAGTCATCATCTCAATGACTCTTTGAAAGTCACTAATTCATTTGAAAGCAATTAAAATGAATTCTTTTTTTTGCACTCCGAACCCGACTTTCGTACATAACTTGCTAATGATCATTTAAGGGCAAGTATGTATTTGTTTGATTTGAGATTCATGTCAATGAGTCTTTTCAATTCACTAATTCATTTGCAAGCAATTCGAACGAATTCTATTTTTGCACTTCAAACACCACTTTTGTGCATCACTTGCTCATGATCTTTTTAAGAGTAGCATGCATTTGATTTATCTTATATTCATGTCAAAGAGTCTTTTCAAGACAATAAATCATTTGGAAGCCATTGGGGCGAATACTATTTTCGCATTTCAAACACGACTATCGCGCATAGCTTGCATATGATTTTTTGAAGGCAAGCATGAATTTGTTTTATCTTAGAGTCATCATCTCAATGACTCTTTGAAAGTCACTAATTCATTAGAAAGCAATTAAATGAATTCTTTTTTTTGCACTCCGAACCCGACTTTCGTACATAACTTGCTAATGACCATTTAAGGGCAAGTATGTATTTGTTTGATTTGAGATTCATGTCCATGAGTCTTTTCAAGTCACTAATTCATTTGCAAGCAATTCGAACGAATTCTATTTTTGCACTTCAAACACCACTTTTGTGCATCACTTGCTCATGATCTTTTTAAGAGTAGCATGCATTTGATTTATCTTATATTCATGTCAATGAGTCTTTTCAAGACAATAAATCATTTCGAAGCCATTGGGGCGAATACTATTTTCGCATGTCAAACACGACTTTCGCGCATAGCTTGCATATGATTTTTTGATGGCAAGCATAAATTCGTTTTATCTTAGAGTCATCATCTCAATGACTCTTTGAACGTCACTAATTCATTTGAAAGCAATTAAAATGAATTCTTATTTCGCACTTCGAACCCGACTTTCGTACCTAACTTGCTAATGATTATTTAAGGGCAAGTATGCATTTATTTTATTTGAGATTCATGTCAATGAGTGTTTTCAAGTCACTAATTCATTTGCAAGCAGTTCGAACGAATTCTATTTTTGCACTTCAAACACCACTTTTGTGCATCACTTGCTCATGATCTTTTTAAGAGTAGCATGCATTTGATTTATCTTATATTCATGTCAAAGAGTCTTTTCAAGACAACAAATCATTTCGAAGCCATTGGGGCGAATACTATTTTCGCATTTCAAACACGACTATCGCGCATAGCTTGCATATGATTTTTTTAAGGCAAGTATAAATTTGTTTAATCTTAGAGTCATCATCTCAATGACTCTTTGAACGTCACTAACTCATTTGAAAGCAATTAAAATGAATTCTTTTTTTTGCACTCCGAATCCGACTTTCGTACCTAACTTGCTAATGGTCATTTAAGGGCAAGTATGCATTTATTTTATTTGAGATTCATGTCAATGAGTGTTTTCAAGTCACTAATTCATTTGAAAGCAATTCGAACGAATTCTATTTCTGCACTTCAAACACCACTTTTGTGCATCACTTGCTCATGATATTTTTAAGAGTAGCATGCATTTGATTTATCTTATATTCATGTCAAAGAGTCTTTTCAAGACAATAAATCATTTGGAAGCCATTGGGGCGAATACTATTGTCGCATTTCAAACACGACTATCGCGCATAGCTTGCATATGATTTTTTGAAGGCAAGCATGAATTTGTTTTATCTTAGAGTCATCATCTCAATGACTCTTTGAAAGTCACTAATTCATTTGAAAGCAATTAAAATGAATTCTTTTTTTTGCACTCCGAACCCGACTTTCGTACATAACTTGCTAATGATCATTTAAGGGCAAGTATGTATTTGTTTGATTTGAGATTCATGTCAATGAGTCTTTTCAATTCACTAATTCATTTGCAAGCAATTCGAACGAATTCTATTTTTGCACTTCAAACACCACTTTTGTGCATCACTTGCTCATGATCTTTTTAAGAGTAGCATGCATTTGATTTATCTTATATTCATGTCAAAGAGTCTTTTCAAGACAATAAATCATTTGGAAGCCATTGGGGCGAATACTATTTTCGCATTTCAAACACGACTATCGCGCATAGCTTGCATATGATTTTTTGAAGGCAAGCATGAATTTGTTTTATCTTAGAGTCATCATCTCAATGACTCTTTGAAAGTCACTAATTCATTTGAAAGCAATTAAATGAATTCTTTTTTTTGCACTCCGAACCCGACTTTCGTACATAACTTGCTAATGACCATTTAAGGGCAAGTATGTATTTGTTTGATTTGAGATTCATGTCCATGAGTCTTTTCAAGTCACTAATTCATTTCCAAGCAATTCGAACGAATTCTATTTTTGCACTTCAAACACCACTTTTGTGCATCACTTGCTCATGATCTTTTTAAGAGTAGCATGCATTTGATTTATCTTATATTCATGTCAATGAGTCTTTTCAAGACAATAAATCATTTCGAAGCCATTGGGGCGAATACTATTTTCGCATGTCAAACACGACTTTCGCGCATTGCTTGCATATGATTTTTTGATGGCAAGCATAAATTCGTTTTATCTTAGAGTCATCATCTCAATGACTCTTTGAACGTCACTAATTCATTTGAAAGCAATTAAAATGAATTCTTATTTCGCACTTCGAACCCGACTTTCGTACCTAACTTGCTAATGATTATTTAAGGGCAAGTATGCATTTATTTTATTTGAGATTCATGTCAATGAGTGTTTTCAAGTCACTAATTCATTTGCAAGCAATTCGAACGAATTCTATTTTTGCACTTCAAACACCACTTTTGTGCATCACTTGCTCATGATCATTTTAAGAATAGCATGCATTTGATTTATCTTATATTCATGTCAATGAGTCTTGTCAAGACAATAAATCATTTCGAAGCCATTGGGGCGAATACTATTTTCGCATTTCAAACACGACTATCGCGCATAGCTTGCATATGATTTTTTTAAGGCAAGTATAAATTTGTTTCATCTTAGAGTTATCATCTCAATGACTCTTTGAACGTCACTAATTCATTTGAAAGCAATTAAAATGAATTCTTTTTTTTGCACTCCGAACCCCACTTTCGTACATAACTTGCTAATGATCATTTAAGGGCAAGTATGTATTTGTTTGATTTGAGATTCATGTCAATGAGTCTTTTCAAGTCACTAATTCATTTGCAAGCAGTTCCAACGAATTCTATTTTCGCACTTCAAACACCGCTTTTGTGCATAACTTGCTCATGATCTTTTTAAGCCAAGTATGCATTTCATTTATCTTATATTCATGTCAAAGAGTCTTTTCAAGAAAATAAATCATTCCGAAGCCATTGGGGCAAATACTATTTTCGCTTGTCAAACACGACTTTCGCGCATAGCTTGCATATGATTTTTTGATGGCAAGCATAAATTCGTTTTATCTTAGAGTCATCATCTCAATAACTCTTTGAAAGTCACTAATTCATTTGAAAGCAATTAAAATGAATTCTTTTTTTGGCACTCCGTACCCGACTTTCGTACATAACTTGCTAATGATCATTTAAGGGCAAGTATGCATTTATTTTATTTGAGATTCATGTCAATGAGTCTTTTCAAATCACTAATTCATTTGAAAGCAATTCGAACGAATTCTATTTTTGCACTTCAAACACCACTTTTGTGCATCACTTGCTCATGATCTTTTTAAGAGTAGCATGCATTTGATTTATCTTATATTCATGTCAATGAGTCTTTTCAAGACAATAAATCATTTGGAAGCCATTGGGGCGAATACTATTTTTGCATTTCAAACACGACTATCGCGCATAGCTTGCATATGATTTTTTTAAGGCAAGTATAAATTTGTTTAATCTTAGAGTCATCATGTCAATGACTCTTTGAACGTCACTAATTCATTTGAAAGCAATTAAAATGAATTCTTTTTTTTGCACTCCGAACCCGACTTTCGTACATAACTTGCTAATGGTCATTTAAGGGCAAGTATGCATTTATTGTATTTGAGATTCATGTCTATGAGTCTTTTCAAGTCACTAATTCATTTGAAAGCAATTCGATCAAATTCTATTTTTGCACTTCAAACACCACTTTTGTGCATCACTTGCTCATGATCTTTTTAAGAGTAGCATGCATTTGATTTATCTTATATTCATGTCAATGAGTCTTTTCAAGACAAGAAATCATTTGGAAGCCATTGGGGCGAATACTATTTTTGCATTTCAAACACGACTATCGCGCATAGCTTGCATATGATTTTTTTAAGGCAAGTATAAATTTCTTTAATCTTAGAGTCATCATCTCAATGACTCTTTGAACGTCACTAATTCATTTGAAAGCAATCAAAATGAATTCTTATTTCGCACTTCGAACCCGACTTTCGTACCTAACTTGCTAATGATTATTTAAGGGCAAGTATGCATTTATTTTATTTGAGATTCATGTCAATGAGTGTTTTCAAGTCACTAATTCATTTGCAAGCAATTCGAACGAATTCTATTTTTGCACTTCAAACACCACTTTTGTGCATCACTTGCTCATGATCTTTTTAAGAGTAGCATGCATTTGATTTATCTTATATTCATGTCAATGAGTCTTGTCAAGACAATAAATCATTTCGAAGCCATTGGGGCGAATACTATTTTCACATTTCAAACACGACTATCGCGCATAGCTTGCATATGATTTTTTTAAGGCAAGTATAAATTTGTTTCATCTTAGAGTTATCATCTCAATGACTCTTTGAACGTCACTAATTCATTTGAAAGCAATTAAAATGAATTCTTTTTTTTGCACTCCGAACCCGACTTTCGTACATAACTTGCTAATGATCATTTAAGGGCAAGTATGTATTTGTTTGATTTGAGATTCATGTCAATGAGTCTTTTCAAGTCACTAATTCATTTGCAAGCAATTCGAACGAATTCTATTTTTGCACTTCAAACACCACTTTTGTGCATCACTTGCTCATGATCTTTTTAAAAGTAGCATGCATTTGATTTATCTTATATTCATGTCAATGAGTCTTTTCAAGACAATAAATCATTTCGAAGCCATTGGGGCGAATACTATTTTCGCATGTCAAACACGACTTTCGCGCATAGCTTGCATATGATTTTTTGATGGCAAGCATAAATTCGTTTTATCTTAGAGTCATCATCTCAGTAACTCTTTGAAAGTCACTAATTCATTTGAAAGCAATTAAAATGAATTCTTTTTTTTGCACTCCGAACCCGACTTTCGTACATAACTTGCTAATGATCATTTAAGGGCAAGTATGCATTTATTTTATTTGAGATTCATGTCAATGAGTCTTTTCAAATCACTAATTCATTTGAAAGCAATTCGAACGAATTCTATTTTTGCACTTCAAACACCACTTTTGTGCATCACTTGCTCATGATCTTTTTAAGAGTAGCATGCATTTGATTTATCTTATATTCATGTCAATGAGTCTTTTCAAGACAATAAATCATTTGGAAGCCATTGGGGCGAATACTATTTTTGCATTTCAAACACGACTATCGCGCATAGCTTGCATATGATTTTTTTAAGGCAAGTATAAATTTGTTTAATCTTAGAGTCATCATGTCAATGACTCTTTGAACGTCACTAATTCATTTGAAAGCAATTAAAATGAATTCTTTTTTTTGCACTCCGAACCCGACTTTCGTACATAACTTGGTAATGGTCATTTAAGGGCAAGTATGCATTTATTTTATTTGAGATTCATGTCTATGAGTCTTTTCAAGTCACTAATTCATTTGAAAGCAATTCGATCAAATTCTATTTTTGCACTTCAAACACCACTTTTGTGCATCACTTGCTCATGATCTTTTTAAGAGTAGCATGCATTTGATTTATCTTATATTCATGTCAATGAGTCTTTTCAAGACAATAAATCATTTGGAAGCCATTGGGGCGAATACTATTTTTGCATTTCAAACACGACTATCGCGCATAGCTTGCATATGATTTTTTTAAGGCAAGTGTAAATTTCTTTAATCTTAGAGTCATCATCTCAATGACTCTTTGAACGTCACTAATTCATTTGAAAGCAATCAAAATGAATTCTTATTTCGCACTTCGAACCCGACTTTCGTACCTAACTTGCTAATGATTATTTAAGGGCAAGTATGCATTTATTTTATTTGAGATTCATGTCAATGAGTGTTTTCAAGTCACTAATTCATTTGCAAGCAATTCGAACGAATTCTATTTTTGCACTTCAAACACCACTTTTGTGCATCACTTGCTCATGATCTTTTTAAGAGTAGCATGCATTTGATTTATCTTATATTCATGTCAATGAGTCTTGTCAAGACAATAAATCATTTCGAAGCCATTGGGGGGAATACTATTTTGACATTTCAAACACGACTATCGCGCATAGCTTGCATATGATTTTTTTAAGGCAAGTATAAATTTGTTTCATCTTAGAGTTATCATCTCAATGACTCTTTGAACGTCACTAATTCATTTGAAAGCAATTAAAATGAATTCTTTTTTTTGCACTCCGAACCCGACTTTCGTACATAACTTGCTAATAATCATTTAAGGGCAAGTATGTATTTGTTTGATTTGAGATTCATGTCAATGAGTCTTTTCAAGTCACTAATTCATTTGCAAGCAGTTCCAACGAATTCTATTTTCGCACTTCAAACACCGCTTTTGTGCATAACTTGCTCATGATCTTTTTAAGAGTAGCATGCATTTGATTTATCTTATATTCATGTCAATGACTCTTTTCAAGACAATAAATCATTTCGAAGCCATTGGGGAGAATACTATTTTCGCATTTCAAACACAACTTTTGCGCATAGCTTGCATATGATTTTTTGATGGCAAGCATAAATTCGTTTTATCTTAGAGTCATCATCTCAATAACTCTTTGAAAGTCACTAATTCATTTGAAAGCAATTAAAATGAATTCTTATTTCGCACTTCGAACCTGACTTTCATACGTAACTTGCAAATGATTATTTAAGGGCAAGTATGCATTTGCTTTATTTGAGATTCATGTCAATGAGTCTTTTCAAGTCACTAATTCATTTGCAAGCAGTTCGAACGAATTCTACTTTTGCACTTCAAACACCACTTTTGTGCATAATTTGCTCATGATCTTTTTAAGACAAGTATGCATTTGATTTATCATATATTCATGTCAAAGAGTCTTTTCAAGACAATAAATCATTTGGAAGCCATTGGGGCAAATACTATTTTCGCATTTCAAACACGACTATCGCGCATAGCTTGAATATGATTTTTTTAAGGCAAGTATAAATTTGTTTAATCTTAGAGTCATCATCTCAATGACTCTTTGAAAGTCACTAATTCATTTGAAAGCAATTAAAATGAATTCTTTTCTTTGCACTCCGAACCCGACTTTCGTACATAACTTGCTAATGGTCATTTAAGGGCAAGTATGCATTTATTTTGTTTGAGATTCATGTCAATGAGTCTTTTCAAGTCACTAATTCATTTGAAAGCAATTCGAACGAATTCTATTTTTGCACTTCAAACACCACTTTTGTGCATCACTTGCTCATGATCTTTTTAAGAGTAGGATGCATTTGATTTATCTTATATTCATGTCAAAGAGTCTTTCCATGACAATAAATCATTTCGAAGCCATTGGGGAGAATACTATTTTCGCATTTCAAACACGACTATCGCGCATAGCATGCATGTGATTTTTTTAAGGCAACTATAAATTTGTTTAATCTTAGAGTCATCATCTCAATGACTCTTTGAACGTCACTAATTCATTTGAAAGCAATTAAAATGAATTCTTTTTTTTGCACTCCGAACCCGACTTTCGTACATAACTTGCTAATGATCATTTAAGGGCAAGTATGCATTTATTTTATTTGAGATTCATGTCAATTAGTCTTTTCAAGTCACTAATTCATTTGCTAGCAATTCGAACGAATTCTATTTTTGCACTTCAAACACCACTTTTGTGCATCACTTGCTCGTAATCTTTTTAAGACAAGTATGCATTTGATTTATCTTATATTCATGTCAAAGAGTCTTTTCAAGACAATAAATCATTTGGAAGCCATTGGAGCGAATATTATTTTCGCATTTCAAACACGACTATCACGCATAGCTTGCATATGATTTTTTTCAGGCAAGTATAAATTTGTTTAATTTTGGAGTCATCATCTCAATGACTCTTTGAACGTCACTAATTCATTTGAAAGCAATTAAAATGAATTCTTTTTTTTGCAATCCGAACCCGACTTTCGTACATAACTTGCTAATGATCATTTAAGGGCAAGTGTGCATTTATTTTATTTGAGATTCATGTCAATGAGTCTTTTCAAGTCACTAATTCATTTGCTAGCAATTCGAACGAATTCTATTTTTGCACTTCAAACACCACTTTTGTGCATCACTTGCTCGTAATCTTTTTAAGACAAGTATGCATTTGATTTATCTTATATTCATGTCAAAGAGTCTCTTCAAGACAATAAATCATTTGGAAGCCATTGGAGTGAATATTATTTTCGCATTTCAAACACGACTTTCGCGCATAGCTTGGATATGATTTTTTGATGGCCAGTATAAATTTGTTTAATCTTAGAGTCATCATCTCAATGACTCTTTGAACGTCACTAATTCATTTGAAAGAAATTAAAATGAATTCTTATTTCGCACTTCGAACCCGACTTTCATACATCACTTGCTAATGATTATTTATGGGCAAGTATGCATTTGTTTTATTTGAGATTCATTTCAATGAGTCTTTTCAAGTCAATAATTCATTTGAAAGCAATTCGAACGAATTCTATTTTTGCACATCAAACACCACTTTTGTGCATCACTTGCTCATGATCTTTTTAAGAGTAGCATGCATTTGATTTATCTTATATTCATGTCAATGAGTCTTTTCAAGACAATAAATCATTTCGAAGCCATTGGGGCGAATACTATTTTCGCATTTCAAACACGACTTTTGCGCATAGCTTGCATATGATTTTTTGATGGCAAGCATAAATTTGTTTTATCTTAGAGTCATCATCTCAATAACTCTTTGAAAGTCACTAATTCATTTGAATGCAATTAAAATGAATTCTTATTTCGCACTTCGAACCTGACTTTCATACATAACTTGCTAATGATTATTTAAGGGCAAGTATGCATTTATTTTATTTGAGATTCATGTCAATGAGTCTTTTCAAGTCACTAATTCATTTGCAAGCAGTTCGAACGAATTCTACTTTTGCACTTCAAACACCACT
This sequence comes from Coriaria nepalensis, assembly GCA_027186245.1. NCBI lineage: Eukaryota > Viridiplantae > Streptophyta > Magnoliopsida > Cucurbitales > Coriariaceae > Coriaria > Coriaria nepalensis. The sequence continues at coordinate 20,934,287 of CP114481.1, forward strand.
TTTGTGCATAATTTGCTCATGATCTTTTTAAGACAAGTATGCATTTGATTTATCTTATATTCATGTCAAAGAGTCTTTTCAAGACAATAAATCATTTGGAAGCCATTGGGGCAAATACTATTTTCGCATTTCAAACACGACTATCGCGCATAGCTTGAATATGATATTTTTAAGGCAAGTATAAATTTGTTTAATCTTAGAGTCTTCATCTCAATGACTCTTTGAACGTCACTAATTCATTTGAAAGCAATTAAAATGAATTCTTTTTTTTGCACTCCGAACCCGACTTTCGTACATAACTTGCTAATGATCATTTAAGGGCAAGTATGCATTTATTTTATTTGAGATTCATGTCAATGAGTCTTTTCAAGTCACTAATTCATTTGCAAGCGAATTCGATTTTTGCACTTCAAACACCACTTTTGTGCATCACTTGCTCGTAATCTTTTTAAGACAAGTATGCATTTGATTTATCTTATATTCATGTCAAAGAGTCTTTTCAAGACAATAAATCATTTGGAAGCCATTGGAGCGAATATTATTTTCGTATTTCAAACACGACTTTCGTGCATAGCTTCCATATGATTTTTTGATGGCAAGAATTAATTCGTTTTATCTTAGAGTCATCATCTGAATAACTCTTTGAAAGTCACTAATTCATTTGAAAGCAATTCAAATGAATTCTTATTTCGCACTTCGAAATTGACTTTCATACCTAACTTGCTAATGATTATTTAAGGGCAAGTAGGCATTTGTTTTATTTGAGATTCATGTCAATGAGTCTTTTCAAGTCACTAATTCATTTGCAAGCAGTTCGAACGAATTCTATTTTTGCACTTCAAACACCACTTTTGGGCATAACTTGCTCATGATCTTTTTAAGATAAGTATGCACTTGATTTATTTTATATTCATGTCAAAGAGTCTTTTCAAGACAATAAATCATTTAGAAGCCATTGGGGCGAATACTATTTTCGCATTTCAAACACGACGATCGCGCATAGCTTGCATATAATTTTTTTAAGGCAAGTATAAATTTGTTTAATCTTAGAGTCATCATCTCAATGACTCTTTGAACGTCACTAATTCATTTGAAAGCAATTAAAATGAATTCTTTTTTTTGCACTCCGAACCCCACTTTCGTACATAACTTGTTAATGATCATTTGAGGGCAAGTATGCATTTGTTTTATTTGAGATTCATGTCAATGAGTCTTTTCAAGTCACTAATTCATTTGCAAGCAATTCGAACGAATTCTATTTTTGCACTTCAAACACCAGTTTTGTGCATCACTTGCTCGTGATCTTTTTAAGACATGTATGCATTTGATTTATCTTATATTCATGTCAAAGAGTCTTTTCAAGACAATAAATCATTTGGAAGCCATTGGAGCGAATATTATTTTCGCATTTCAAACGCGACTTTCGCGCATAGCTTGCATATGATTTTTTGATGGCAAGCATTAATTCGTTTTATCTTAGAGTCATCATCTCAATAACTCTTTGAAAGTCACTAATTCATTTGAAAGCAATTAAAATGAATTCTTATTTCGCACTTCGAACCTGACTTTCATACATAACTTGCTAATGATTATTTAAGGGCAAGTAGGCATTTGTTTTATTTGAGATTCATTTCAGTGAGTCTTTTCAAGTCACTAATTCATTTGCAAGCAGTTCGAACGAATTCTATTTTTGCACTTCAAACACCACTTTTGTGCATAACTTGCTCATGATCTTTTTAAGACAAGTATGCATTTGATTTATCTTATATTCATGTCAAAGAGTCTCTTCAAGACAATAAATCATTTGGAAGCCATTGGGGCAAATACTATTTTCGCATTTCAAACACGACTATCGCGCATAGCTTGCATATGATTTTTTTAAGGCAAGTATAAATTTGTTTAATCTTAGGGTCGTCATCTCAATGACTCTTTGAACGTCGCTGATTCATTTGAAAGCAAATAAAATGAATTCTTTTTTTTTGCACTCCGAACCCGACTTTCGTACCTAACTTGCTAATGGTCATTTAAGGGCAAGTATGTATTTGTTTTATTTGAGATTCATGTCAATGAGTCTTTTCAAGTCACTAATTCATTTGCAAGCAATTCGAACGAATTCTATTTTTGCACTTCAAACACCACTTTTGTGCATCACTTGCTCATGATCTTTTTAAGTGTAGCATGCATTTGATTTACCTTATATTCATGTCAAAGAGTCTTTTCAAGACAATAAATCATTTGGAAGCCATTGGGGCGATTACTTTTTTCACATTTCAAACACTACTATCGCGCATAGCTTGCATATCATTTTTTTAAGGCAAGTATAAATTTGTTTAATCTTAGAGTCATCATCTCAATGACTCTTTGAACGTCACTAATTCATTTGAAAGCAATTAAAATGAATTCTTTTTTTTGCACTCCGAACCCGACTTTCGTACATAACTTGCTAATGATCATTTAAGGGCAAGTATGCATTTGTTTTATTTGAGATTCATGTCAATGAGTCTTTTCAAGTCACTAATTCATTTGCAAGCAATTCGAACGAATTCTATTTTTGCACTTCAAACACCACTTTTGTGCATCACTTGCTCGTGATCTTTTTAAGACAAGTATGCATTTTATTTATCTTATATTCATGTCAAGGAGTCTTTTCAAGACAATAAATCATTTGGAAGCCATTGGGGCGAATACTCTTTTCGCATTTCAAACACGACTATCGCGCATAGCTTGCATATGATTTTTTTCAGGCAAGTGTAAATTTGTTTAATTTTAGAGTCATCACCTCAATGACTCTTTGAACGTCACTAATTCATTTGAAAGCAATTAAAATGAATTCTTTTTTTTGCACTCCGAACCCGACTTTCGTACATAACTTGGTAATGATCATTTAAGGGCAAGTATGCATTTATTTTATTTGAGATTCATGTCCATTAGTCTTTTCAAGTCACTAATTCATTTGCTAGCAATTCGAACGAATTCTATTTTTGCACTTCAAACACCACTTTTGTGCATCACTTGCTCGTGATCTTTTTTAGACAGGTATGCATTTGATTTATCTTATATTCATGTCAAAGAGTCTCTTCAAGACAATAAATCATTTGGAAGCCACTGGAGTGAATATTATTTTCGCATTTCAAACACGACTTTCGCGCATAGCTTGCATATGATTTTTTGATGGCAAGCATGAATTCGTTTTATCATAGAGTCATCATCTCAATGACTCTTTGAAAGTCACTAATTCATTTGAAGGCAATTAAAATGAATTCTTATTTCGCACTTTGAACCTGACTTTCATAGATAACTTGCTAATGATTATTTAAGGGCAAGTATGCATTTGTTTTATTTGAGATTCATGTCAATGAGTCTTTTCAAGTCACTAATTCATTTGAAAGCAATTCGAACGAATTCTATTTTTGCACTTCAAACACCACTTTTGTGCATCACTTGCTCATGATCTTTTTAAGAGTAGCATGCAGTTGATTTATCTTATATTCATGTCAATGAGTCTTTTCAAGACAATAAATCATTTCGAAGCCATTGGGGCGAATACTATTTTCGCATTTCAAACACGACTATCGCGCATAGCTTGCATGTGATTTTTTTAAGGCAAGTATAAATTCGTTTTATCATAGAGTCATCATCTCAATGACCCTTTGAACATCACTAATTCATGTGAAAGCAATTAAAATGAATTCTTTTTTTTGCACTCCGAACCCGACTTTCGTACATAACTTGCTAATGATCATTTAAGGGCAAGTATGCATTTATTTTATTTGAGATTCATGTCAATTTGTCTTTTCAAGTCACTAATTCATTTGCTAGCAATTCGAACGAATTCTATTTTTGCACTTCAAACACCAGTTTTGTGCATCACTTGCTCGTGATCTTTTTAAGACATGTATGCATTTGATTTATCTTATATTCATGTCAAAGAGTCTTTTCAAGACAATAAATCATTTGGAAGCCATTGGAGCGAATATTATTTTCGCATTTCAAACGCGACTTTCGCGCATAGCTTGCATATGATTTTTTGATGGCAAGCATTAATTCGTTTTATCTTAGAGTCATCATCTCAATAACTCTTTGAAAGTCACTAATTCATTTGAAAGCAATTAAAATGAATTCTTATTTCGCACTTCGAACCTGACTTTCATACATAACTTGCTAATGATTATTTAAGGGTAGGTATGCATTTGTTTTATTTGAGATTCATGTCAATGAGTCTTTTCAAGTCACTAATTCATTTGCAAGCAGTTCGGACGAATTCTATTTTTGCACTTCAAACACAACTTTTGTGCATAACTTGCTCATGATCTTTTCAACACAAGTATGCATTTGATTTATCTTATATTCATGTCAAGGAGTCTGTTCAAGACAATAAATCATTTGGAAGCCATTGGGGCGAATACTATTTTCGCATTTCAAACACGACTATCGCGCATCGCTTGCATATGATTTTTTTCAGGCAAGTGTAAATTTGTTTAATTTTAGAGTCATCATCTCAATGACTCTTTGAACGTCACTAATTCATTTGAAAGCAATTAAAATGAATTCTTTTTTTTGCACTCCGAACCCGACTTTCGTACATAACTTGCTAATGATCATTTAAGGGCAAGTATGAATTTATTTTATTTGAGATTCATGTCAATTAGTCTTTTCAAGTCACTAATTCTTTTGCTAGCAATTCGAACGAATTCTATTTTTGCACTTCAAACACCACTTTTGTGCATCACTTGCTCGTAATCTTTTTAAGACAAGTATGCATTTGATTTATCTTATATTCATGTCAAAGAGTCTTTTCAAGACAATAAATCATTTGGAAGCCATTGGAGCGAATATTATTTTCCCATTTCAAACACGACTTTCGCGCATAGCTTGCATATGATTTTTTGATGGCAAGCATGAATTCGTTTTATCATAGAGTCATCATATCATTGACTCTTGGAAAGTCATTAATTACTTCGAAGGCAATTAAAATGAATTCTTATTTCGCACTTCGAACCCGACTTTCGTACATAACTTCCTAATGATCATTTAAGGGCAAGTATGCATTTGTTTTATTTGAGATTCATGTCAATGAGTCTTTTCAAGTCACTAATTCATTTGCAAGCAATTCGAACGAATTCTATTTTCGCACTTCAAACACCACTTTTGTGCACACTTGCTCATGATCTTTTTAAGACAAGTATGCATTTGATTTATCTTATATTCATGTGAAAGAGTCTTTTCAAGACAATAAATCATTTTGAAGCCATTGGAGCGAATACTGTTTTCGCATTTCAAACACAACTTTCGCCCTTAGCTTGCATATGATTTTTTGCAGGCAAGCATGAATTTGTTTTATCGTAGAGTCATCATCTCAATGACTCTTTGAAAGTTAGTAATTCATTCGAACGCAATTAAAATGAATTCTTATTTCGCACTTCGAACCCGACTTTCATACATAACTTGCTAATGATTATTTAAGGGCAAGTATGCATTTGTTTTTTTTGAGATTCATGTCAATGAGTCTTTTCAAGTCACTAATTCATTTAAAAGCAATTCGAACGAATTCTATTTTTGCACTTCAAACACCACTTTTGTGCATCACTTGCTCATGATCTTTTTAAGACAAGTATGCATTTGATTTATCTTATATTCATGTCAAAGAGTCTTTTCAAGACAATAAATCATTTTTAAGCCATTGGAGCGAATATTATTTTCCTATTTCAAACCCGACTTTCGCGCATAGCTTGCATATGATTTTTTGATGGCAAGCATAAATTCGTTTTATCTTAGAGTCATCATCTCAATAACTCTTTGAAAGTCACTAATTCATTTGAAAGCAATTAAAATGAATTCTCATTTCGCACTTCGAACCCGACTTTCATAAATAACTTGCTAATGATTATTTAAGGGCAAGTATGCATTTGTTTTATTTGAGATTCATGTCAATGAGTCTTTGAAGTCACTAATTCATTTGAAAGCAATTCGAACGAATTCTATTTTTGCACTTCAAACACCACTTTTGTGCATCACTTGCTCATGATCTTTTTAAGACAAGTATGCATTTGATTTATCTTATATTCATGTCAAAGAGCCTTTTCAAGACAATAAATCATTTGGAAGCCATTGGAGCGAATATTATTTTCGCATTTCAAACACGACTTTCGCGCATAGCTTGCATATGATTTTTTGAAGGCAAGCATGAATTTGTTTTATCTTAGAGTAATCCACTAAATGACCCTTTGAAAGTCATTAATTATTTCGAAAGCAATTAAAATGAATTCTTATTTCGCACTTCGAACCCGACTTTCATACATAACTTGCTAATGATTATTTAAGGGCAAGTATGCATTTGTCTTATTTGAGATTCATGTCAATGAGTCTTTTGAAGTCACTAATTCATTTGAAAGCAATTCGAACGAATTCTATTTTGCACTTCAAACACCACTTTTGTGCATCACTTGCTCATGATCTTTTTAACACAAGTATGCATTTGATTTATCTTATATTCATGTCAAAGAGCCTTTTCAAGACAATAAATCATTTGGAAGCCATTGGAGCGAATATTATTTTCGCATTTCAAACACGACTTTCGCGCATAGCTTGCATATGATTTTTTGATGGCAAGCATGAATTCGTTTTATCTTAGAGTAATCCACTAAATGACCCTTTGAAAGTCACTAATTCATTTGAAAGCAATTAAAATGAATTCTTATTTCGCACTTCGAACCCGACTTTCATACATAACTTGCTAATGATTATTTAAGGGCAAGTATGCATTTTTTTTATTTGAGATTCATGTCCATGAGTCTTTTCAAGTCACTAATTCATTTGCAAGCAGTTCGAACGAATTCTATTTTTGCACTCCAAACGCCACTTTTGTGCATCACTTGCTCATGATCTTTTTAATACAAGTATGCATTTGATTTATCTTATATTCATGTCAAAGAGTATTTTCAAGACAATCAATCATTCGGATGCCATTGGAGCGAATACTATTTTCGCATTTCAAAAACGACTATCGCGCATAGGTTGCAATTCATTTTTATTTGAGATTCATGTCAATGAGTCTTTTCAATTCACTAATTCATTTGAAAGCAATTCGAAAGAATTCTAATTTTGCACTTCAAACACCACTTTCTTGCATCACTTGCTAATGATCTTTTTAAGACAAGTATGCATTTGTTTTATCTTATATTCAAGTCAATGATTCTTTTCAAAATAATAAATCATTCGGATGCCATTGGAGCGAATACTATTTTCGCATTTCAAAAACGACTATCGCGCATAGGTTGCATCTTATTTTTTGAGGGCAAGTATGATTTTGTTTTATTTTAGAGTCATTATCTCAATGACTCTTTCAAAGTCTGTAATTCATTCGAAAGCAATTAAAATGAATTCTATTTTCGGCTTCGAACCCGGCTTTCATACAAAACTTGCTAATGATCATTTAAGGACAAGTACACATTTGTTTTATTTGAGATTCATGTCACTGAGTCTTTTCAAGTCACTAATTCAATTGAAAGCAATTCGAAAGAATTCTAATTTTGCACTTCAAACACCACTTTCCTGCATCACTTGCTAATGATCTTTTTAAGACAAGTATGCATTTGTTTTATCTTATATTCAAGTCAATGATTCTTTTCAAAATAATAAATCATTTGGATGCCATGGGAGCGAATACTATTTTTGAATTTCAAACACGACTATCATGCATAGGTTGCATCTTATTTTTTGAGGGCCAGTATGATTTTGTTTTATTTTAGAGTCATTATCTCAATGACTCTTTGAAAGTCAGTAATTCATTTGAAAGAAATTAAAATGAATTATATTTTTGGCTTGGAACCCGACTTTCATACAAAACTTGCTAATGATTATTTAAGGGCAAGTACACATTTGTTTTATTTGAGATTCATGTTACTGAGTCTTTTCAAGTCACTAATTCAATTGAAAGCAATTCGAACGAATTCTAATATTGCACTTCAAACACCACTTTCCTGCATCACTTGCTAATGATCTTTTTAAGACAAGTATGCATTTGTTTTATCTTATAATCAAGTCAATGAGTCTTTCCAAAATAATAAATCATTTGGAAGCCATTGGAGCAAATACTAATTTCGCATTTCAAACACGACTACCGCGCATAGGTTGCATCTTATTTTTTGAGGGCAAGTATGATTTTGTTTTATTTTAGAGTCATCATCTCAATGACTCTTTGAAAGTCACTAATTCTTTTGAAAGCAATGAAAATTAATTCTTTTTTTGTACTTCGAACCCGACTTTCGTACATAACTTGCTAATGATCATTTAAGGGCAATTATGCATTTGGTTTATTTGAGATTCATGTCAGTGAGTCTTTTCAAGTCACTAATTCATTTGAAAGCAATTCCAAAGAAATCTAATTTTGCACTTCAAACACCACTTTCCTGCATCACTTGCTAATGATCTTTTTAAGACAAGTATGCATTTGTTTTATCTTATATTCAAGTCAATGATTCTTTTCAAAATAATAAATCATTTGGAAGCCATTGGAGCAAATACTAATTTCGCATTTCAAACACGACTATCGCGCATAGGTTGCATCTTATTTTTTGAGGGCAAGTATGATTTTGTTTTATTTTAGAGTCATCATCTCAATGACTCTTTGAAAGTCACTAATTCTTTTGAAAGCAATGAAAATGAATTCTTTTTTTGTACTTCGAACCCGACTTTCGTACATAACTTGCTAATGATCATTTAAGGGCAATTATGCATTTGGTTTATTTGAGATTCATGTCAGTGAGTCTTTTCAAGTCACTAATTCATTTGAAAGCAATTCCAAAGAAATCTAATTTTGCACTTCAAACACCACTTTCCTGCATCACTTGCTAATGATCTTTTAAAGACAAGTATGCATTTGTTTTACCTTATATTCAAGTCAATGATTCTTTTCAAAATAATAAATCATTTGGATGCCATTAAAGCGAATACTATTTTCGCATTTCAAACACGACTATCACGCATAGGTTGCATCTTATTTTTTTAGGGCAGGTACGATTTTGTTTTATTTTAGAGTCATTATCTCAATGACTCTTTGAAAGTCAGTAATTCATTTGAAAGCAATTAAAATGAATTATATTTTTGGCTTAGAACCCGACTATCATACAAAACTTGCTAATGATCATTTAAGGACAAGTACACATTTGTTTTATTTGAGATTCATGTTACTGAGTCTTTTCAAGTCACTAATTCAATTGAAAGCAATTCGAACGAATTCTAATATTGCACTTCAAACACCACTTTCCTGCATCACTTGCTAATGATCTTTTTAAGACAAGTATGCATTTGTTTTATCTTATAATCAAGTCAATGAGTCTTTCCAAAATAATAAATCATTTGGAAGCCATTGGAGCAAATACTAATTTCGCATTTCAAACACGACTACCGCGCATAGGTTGCATCTTATTTTTTGAGGGCAAGTATGATTTTGTTTTATTTTAGAGTCATCATCTCAATGACTCTTTGAAAGTCACTAATTCTTTTGAAAGCAATGAAAATGAATTCTTTTTTTGTACTTCGAACCCGACTTTCGTACATAACTTGCTAATGATCATTTAAGGGCAATTATGCATTTGGTTTATTTGAGATTCATGTCAGTGAGTCTTTTCAAGTCACTAATTCAATTGAAAGCAATTCGAAAGAATTCTAATTTTGCACTTCAAACACCACTTTCCTGCATCACTTGCTAATGATCTTTTTAAGACAAGTATGCATTTGTTTTATCTTATATTCAAGTCAATGATTCTTTTCAAAATAATAAATCATTTGGATGCCATTGGAGCGAATACTATTTTCGCATTTCAAACACGACTATCGCGCATAGGTTGCATCTTATTTTTTGAGGGCAAGTATGATTTTGTTTTATTTTAGAGTCATCATCTCAATGACTCTTTGAAAGTCACTAATTCATTTGAAAGCAATGAAAATGAATTCTTTTTTTGCACTTCGAACCCGACTTTCGTACATAACTTGCTAATGATCATTTAAGGGCAAGTATGCATTTGGTTTATTTGAGATTCGTGTCAATGAGTCTTTTCGAGTCACTAATTCATGTGAAAGCAATTCGAAAGAAATCTAATTTTGCACTTCAAACACCACTTTCCTGCATCACTTGCTAATGATCTTTTTAAGACAAGTATGCATTTGTTTTACCTTATATTCAAGTCAATGATTCTTTTCAAAATAATAAATCATTTGGATGCCATTGGAGCGAATACTATTTTCGCATTTCAAACACGACTATCGCGCATAGGTTGCATCTTATTTTTTGAGGGCAAGTATGATTTTGTTTTATTTTAGAGTCATCATCTCAATGACTCTTTGAAAGTCACTAATTCATTTGAAAGCAATGAAAATGAATTCTTTTTTTGCACTTCGAACCCGACTTTCGTACATAACGTGCTAATGATCATTTAAGGGCAAGTAAGAATTTGGTTTATTTGAGATTCATGTCAATGAGTCTTTTCGAGTCACTAATTCATTTGAAAGCAATTCGAACGAATTCTATTTTTGCACTTCAAACACCACTTTTGTGCATCACTTGCTCATGATCTTTTTAAGACAAGTATGCATTTCATTTATCTTATATTCATGTCAAAGAGTCTTTTCAAGACAATAAATCATTTGGAAGCCATTTGAGCGAATATTATTTTCGCATTTCAAACACGACTTTCGCGCATAGCCTGCATATGATTTTTTGAAGGCAAGCATGAATTTGTTTTATCTTAGAGTCACCATCTCAATGACACTTTGAAAGTCAGTAATTCGTTCGAAAGCCATTAAAGTGAATTCTTATTTCGCACTTCGAACCCAACTTTCATACATTACTTGCTAATGATTATTTACGGGAAAATATGCATTTGTTTTATTTAAGATTCGTATCAGTGAGCCTTTTCAAGTCACTAATTCATTGGAAAGCAATTCGAACGAATTCTATTTTTGCATTCAAACACCACTTTTGTGCATCACTTGCTCATGATCTTTTTAACACAAGTATGCATTTGATTTATCTTATATTCATGTCAATGAGTCTATTCAAGACAATAAATCATTTGGAAGCCATTGGAGCAAATACTATTTTCGCATTTCAAACACGACTGTCGCGCATAGCTTGCATATAATTTTTTAAAGGCAAGTATGAATTTGTTTAATCTTAGAGTCATCATCTCAATAACTCTTTGAAAGTCACTAATTCATTTGAAAGCAAAGAAAATGAATTCTTTTTTTGCACTTCGAACACGACTTTCGTACATAACTTGCTAATGATCATTTAAGGGCAAGTATGCATTTGGTTTATTTGAGATTCATGTCAATGAGTCTTTTCAAGTCACTAATTCATTTGAAAGCAATTCGAAAGAAATCTAATTTTGCACTTCAAACACCACTTTCCTGCATCACTTGCTAATGATCTTTTTAAGACAAGTATGCATTTGTTTTACCTTATATTCAAGTCAGTGATTCTTTTCAAAATAATAAACCATTTGGATGCCATTGGAGCGAATACTATTTTCGCATTTCAAACACGACTATCGCGCATAGGTTGCATCTTATTTTTTAAGCGCAAATATGATTTTGTTTTATTTTAGAGTCATCATCTCAATGACACTTTGAAAGTCACTAATTCATTTGAAAGCAATGAAAATGAATTCTTTTTTTGCACTTCGAACCCGACTTTCGTACATAACTTGCTAATGATCATTTAAGGGCAAGTATGCATTTGGTTTGTTTGAGATTCATGTCAATGAGTCTTTTCAAGTCACTAATTCATTTGAAAGCAATTCGAATGAATTCTTTTTTTGCACTTCAAACACCACTTTTGTTCATCACTTGCTCATGATCTTTTTAAGACAAGTATGCATTTGATTTATCTTATATTCATGTCAATGAGTCTCTTCAAGACAATAAATCATTTGGAAGCCATTGGAGCAAATACTATTTTCGCATTTCAAACACGACTATCGCGCATAGCTTGCATATAATTTTTTGAAGGCAAGTATGAATTTGTTTAATCTTAGAGTCATCATCTCAATGACTCTTTGAAAGTCACTAATTCATTTGAAAGCAATGAAAATGAATTCTTTTTTTGCACTTCGAACCCGACTTTCATACATAACTTGCTAATGATCATTTAAGGGCAAGTATGCATTTGGTTTATTTGAGATTCATGTCAATGAGTCTTTTCGAGTCACTAATTCATTTGAAAGCAATTCGAAAGAAATCTACTTTTGCACTTCAAACACCACTTTCCTGCATCACTTGCTAATGATCTTTTTAAGACAAGTATGCATTTGTTTTACCTTATATTCAAGTCAATGATTCTTTTCAAAATAATAGATCATTTGGATGCCATGGGAGCGAATACTATTTTTGAATTTCAAACACGACTATCGTGCATAGGTTGCATCTTATTTTTTGAGGGCAAGTATGATTTTGTTTTATTTTAGAGTCATTATCTCAATGACTCTTTGAAAGTCAGTAATTCATTTGAAAGAAATTAAAATGAATTATATTTTTGGCTTGGAACCCGACTTTCATACAAAACTTGCTAATGATTATTTAAGGGCAAGTCCACATTTGTTTTATTTGAGATTCATGTTACTGAGTCTTTTCAAGTCACTAATTCAATTGAAAGCAATTCGAAAGAATTCTAATTTTGCACTTCAAACACCACTTTCCTGCATCACTTGCTAATGATCTTTTTAAGACAAGTATGCATTTGTTTTATCTTATATTCAAGTCAATGATTCTTTTCAAAATAATAAATCATTTGGATGCCATTAGAGCGAATACTATTTTCGCATTTCAAACACGACTATCGCGCATAGGTTGCATCTTATTTTTTGAGGGCAAGTATGATTTTGTTTTATTTTAGAGTCATTATCTCAATGATTCTTTGAAAGTCAGTAATTCATTTGAAAGCAATTAAAATGAATTATATTTTTGGCTTGGAACCCGACTTTCATACAAAACTTGCTAATGATCATTAAAGGGCAAGTACACATTTGTTTTATCTGAGATTCATGTTACTGAGTCTTTTCAAGTCACTAATTCAATTGAAAGCAATTCGAACGAATTCTAATATTGCACTTCAAACACCACTTTCCTGCATCACTTGCCAATGATCTTTTTAAGACAAGTATGCATTTGTTTTATCTTATAATCAAGTCAATGAGTCTTTCCAAAATAATAAATCATTTGGAAGCCATTGGAGCAAATACTAATTTCGCATTTCGAACACGACTACCGCGCATAGGTTGCATCTTATTTTTTGAGGGCAAGTATGATTTTGTTTTATTTTAGAGTCATCATCTCAATGACTCTTTGAAAGTCACTAATTCTTTTGAAAGCAATGAAAATGAATTCTTTTTTTGTACTTCGAACCCGACTTTCGTACATAACTTGCTAATGATCATTTAAGGGCAATTATGCATTTGGTTTATTTGAGATTCATGTCAGTGAGTCTTTTCAAGTCACTAATTCAATTGAAAGCAATTCGAAAGAATTCTAATTTTGCACTTCAAACACCACTTTCCTGCATCACTTGCCAATGATCTTTTTAAGACAAGTATGCATTTGTTTTATCTTATATTCAAGTCAATGATTCTTTTCAAAATAATAAATCATTTGGATGCCATTGGAGCGAATACTATTTTCGCATTTCAAACACGACTATCGCGCATAGGTTGCATCTTATTTTTTGAAGGCAAGTATGAATTTGTTTAATCTTAGGGTCATCATCTCAATGACTCTTTGAAAGTCACTAATTCATTTGAAAGCAATGAAAATGAATTCTTTTTTTGCACTTCGAACCCGACTTTCGTACATAACTTGCTAATGATCATTTAAGGGCAAGTATGCATTTGGTTTATTTGAGATTCATGTCAATGAGTCTTTTCGAGTCACTAATTCATTTGAAAGCAATTCGAAAGAAATCTACTTTTGCACTTCAAACACCACTTTCCTGCATCACTTGCTAATGATCTTTTTAAGACAAGTATGCATTTGTTTTACCTTATATTCAAGTCAATGATTCTTTTCAAAATAATAGATCATTTGGATGCCACGGGAGCGAATACTATTTTTGAATTTCAAACACGACTATCGTGCATAGGTTGCATCTTATTTTTTGAGGGCAAGTATGATTTTGTTTTATTTTAGAGTCATTATCTCAATGACTCTTTGAAAGTCAGTAATTCATTTGAAAGAAATTAAAATGAATTATATTTTTGGCTTGGAACCCGACTTTCATACAAAACTTGCTAATGATTATTTAAGGGCAAGTCCACATTTGTTTTATTTGAGATTCATGTTACTGAGTCTTTTCAAGTCACTAATTCAATTGAAAGCAATTCGAAAGAATTCTAATTTTGCACTTCAAACACCACTTCCCTGCATCACTTGCTAATGATCTTTTTAAGACAAGTATGCATTTGTTTTATCTTATATTCAAGTCAATGATTCTTTTCAAAATAATAAATCATTTGGATGCCATTGGAGCGAATACTATTTTCGCATTTCAAACACGAGTATCGCGCATAGGTTGCATCTTATTTTTTGAGGGCAAGTATGATTTTGTTTTATTTTAGAGTCATTATCTCAATGATTCTTTGAAAGTCAGTAATTCATTTGAAAGCAATTAAAATGAATTATATTTTTGGCTTGGAACCCGACTTTCATACAAAACTTGCTAATGATCATTTAAGGGCAAGTACACATTTGTTTTATCTGAGATTCATGTTACTGAGTCTTTTCAAGTCACTAATTCAATTGAAAGCAATTCGAACGAATTCTAATATTGCACTTCAAACACCACTTTCCTGCATCACTTGCCAATGATCTTTTTAAGACAAGTATGCATTTGTTTTATCTTATAATCAAGTCAATGAGTCTTTCCAAAATAATAAATCATTTGGAAGCCATTGGAGCAAATACTAATTTCGCATTTCAAACACGACTACCGCGCATAGGTTGCATCTTATTTTTTGAGGGCAAGTATGATTTTGTTTTAGTTTAGAGTCATCATCTCAATGACTCTTTGAAAGTCACTAATTCTTTTGAAAGCAATGAAAATGAATTCTTTTTTTGTACTTCGAACCCGACTTTCGTACATAACTTGCTAATGATCATTTCAGGGCAATTATGCATTTGGTTTATTTGAGATTCATGTCAGTGAGTCTTTTCAAGTCACTAATTCAATTGAAAGCAATTCGAAAGAATTCTAATTTTGCACTTCAAACACCACTTTCCTGCATCACTTGCTAATGATCTTTTTAAGACAAGTATGCATTTGTTTTATCTTATATTCAAGTCAATGATTCTTTTCAAAATAATAAATCATTTGGATGCCATTGGAGCGAATACTATTTTCGCATTTCAAACACGACTATCGCGCATAGGTTGCATCTTATTTTTTGAGGGCAAGTATGATTTTGTTTTATTTTAGAGTCGTCATCTCAATGACTCTTTGAAAGTCACTAATTCATTTGAAAGCAATGAAAATGAATTCTTTTTTTGCACTTCGAACCCGACTTTCGTACATAACTTGCTAATGATCATTTAAGGGCAAGTATGCATTTGGTTTATTTGAGATTCGTGTCAATGAGTCTTTTCGAGTCACTAATTCATGTGAAAGCAATTCGAAAGAAATCTAATTTTGCACTTCAAACACCACTTTCCTGCATCACTTGCTCATGATCTTTTTAAGACAAGTATGCATTTCATTTATCTTATATTCATGTCAAAGAGTCTTTTCAAGACAATAAATCATTTGGAAGCCATTTGAGCGAATATTATTTTCGCATTTCAAACACGACTTTCGCGCATAGCCTGCATATGATTTTTTGAAGGCAAGCATGAATTTGTTTTATCTTAGAGTCACCATCTCAATGACTCTTCGAAAGTCAGTAATTCATTCGAAAGCCATTAAAATGAATTCTTATTTCGCACTTCGAACCCAACTTTCATACATAACTTGCTAATGATTATTTATGGGAAAATATGCATTTGTTTTATTTGAGATTCGTCTCAGTGAGCCTTTTCAAGTCACTAATTCATTGGAAAGCAATTCGAACGAATTCTATTTTTGCATTCAAACACCACTTTTGTGCATCACTTGCTCATGATCTTTTTAAGACAAGTATGCATTTGATTTATCTTATATTCATGTCAATGAGTCTTTTCAAGACAATAAATCATTTGGACGCCATTGGAGCAAATACTATTTTCGCATTTCAAACACGACTATCGCGCATAGCTTGCATATAATTTTTTGAAGGCAAGTATGAATTTGTTTAATCTTACAGGCATCATCTCAATGACTCTTTGAAAGTCACTAATTCATTTGAAAGCAATGAAAATGAATTCTTTTTTTGCACTTCGAACCCGACTTTCGTACATAACTTGCTAATGATCATTTAAGGGCAAGTATGCATTTGGTTTATTTGAGATTCGTGTCAATGAGTCTTTTCGAGTCACTAATTCATGTGAAAGCAATTCGAAAGAAATCTAATTTTGCAATTCAAACACCACTTTCCTGCATCACTTGCTAATGATCTTTTTAAGACAAGTATGCATTTGTTTTACCTTATATTCAAGTCAATGATTCTTTTCAAAATAATAAATCATTTGGATGCCATTGGAGCGAATACTATTTTCGCATTTCAAACACGACTATCGCGCATAGGTTGCATCTTATTTTTTGAGGGCAAGTATGATTTTGTTTTATTTTAGAGTCATCATCTCAATGACTCTTTGAAAGTCACTAATTCATTTGAAAGCAATGAAAATGAATTCTTTTTTTGCACTTCGAACCCGACTTTCGTACATAACTTGCTAATGATCATTTAAGGGCAAGTATGCATTTGGTTTGTTTGAGATTCATGTCAATGAGTCTTTTCAAGTCACTAATTCATTTGAAAGCAATTCGAATGAATTCTATTTTTGCACTTCAAACACCACTTTTGTTCATCACTTGCTCATGATCGTTTTAAGACAAGTATGCATTTGATTTATCTTATATTCATGTCAATGAGTCTTTTCAAGACAATAAATCATTTGGAAGCCATTGGAGCAAATACTATTTTCGCATTTCAAACACGACTATCGCGTATAGCTTGCATATAATTTTTTGAAGGCAAGTATGAATTTGTTTAATCTTAGAGTCATCATCTCAATGACTCTTTGAAAGTCACTAATTCATTTGAAAGCAATGAAAATGAATTCTTTTTTTGCACTTCGAACCCGACTTTCGTACATAACTTGCTAATGATCATTTAAGGGCAAGTATGCATTTGGTTTATTTGAGATTCATGTCAATGAGTCTTTTCGAGTCACTAATTCATTTGAAAGCAATTCGAAAGAAATCTACTTTTGCACTTCAAACACCACTTTCCTGCATCACTTGCTAATGATCTTTTTAAGACAAGTATGCATTTGTTTTACCTTATATTCAATTCAATGATTCTTTTCAAAATAATAAATCATTTGGATGCCATGGGAGCGAATACTATTTTTGAATTTCAAACACGACTATCGTGCATAGGTTGCATCTTATTTTTTGAGGGCAAGTATGATTTTGTTTTATTTTAGAGTCATTATCTCAATGACTCTTTGAAAGTCAGTAATTCATTTGAAAGAAATTAAAATGAATTATATTTTTGGCCTGGAACCCGACTTTCATACAAAACTTGCTAATGATTATTTAAGGGCAAGTACACATTTGTTTTATTTGAGATTCATGTTACTGAGTCTTTTCAAGTCACTAATTCAATTGAAAGCAATTCGAAAGAATTCTAATTTTGCACTTCAAACACCACTTTCCTGCATCACTTGCTAAGGATCTTTTTAAGACAAGTATGCATTTGTTTTATCTTATATTCAAGTCAATGATTCTTTTCAAAATAATAAATCATTTGGATGCCAATGGAGCGAATACTATTTTCGCATTTCAAACACGACTATCGCGCATAGGTTGCGTCTTATTTTTTGAGGGAAAGTATGATTTTGTTTTATTTTAGAGTCATTATCTCAATGATTCTTTGAAAGTCAGTAATTCATTTGAAAGCAATAAAAATGAATTATATTTTTCGCTTGGAACCCGACTTTCATACAAAACTTGCTAATGATCATTTAAGGGCAAGTACACATTTGTTTTATTTGAGATTCATGTTACTGAGTCTTTTCAAGTCACTAATTCAATTGAAAGCAATTCGAACGAATTCTAATTTTGCACTTCAAACACCACTTTCCTGCATCACTTGCTAATGATCTTTTTAAGACAAGTATGCATTTGTTTTATCTTATATTCAAGTCAATGATTCTTTTCAAAATAATAAATCATTTGGATGCCATTGAAGCGAATACTATTTTCCCATTTCAAACACGACTATCGCGCATAGCTTGCATATACTTTTTTGAAGGCAAGTATGAATTTGTTTAATCTTAGAGTCATCATCTCAATGACTCTTTGAAAGTCACTAATTCATTTGAAAGCAATGAAAATGAATTCTTTTTTTGTACTTCGAACCCGACTTTCGTACATAACTTGCTAATGATCATTTAAGGGCAAGTATGCATTTGGTTTATTTGAGATTCATGTCAATGAGTCTTTTCAAGTCACTAATTCATTTGAAAGCAATTCGAAAGAAATCTAATTTTGCACTTCAAACACCACTTTCCTGCATCACTTGCTAATGATCTTTTTAAGACAAGTATGCATTTGTTTTACCTTATATTCAAGTCAATGATTCTTTTCAAAATAATAAATCATTTGGATGCCATTAGAGCGAATACTATTTTCGCATTTCAAACACGACTATCGCGCATAGGTTGCATCTTATTTTTTTAGGGCAAGTATGATTTTGTTTTATTTTAGAGTCATTATCTCAATGACTCTTTGAAAGTCAGTAATTCATTTGAAAGCAATTAAAATGAATTATATTTTTGGCTTAGAACCCGACTTTCATACAAAACTTGCTAATGATCATTTAAGGGCAAGTACACATTTGTTTTATTTGAGATTCATGTTACTGAGTCTTTTCAAGTCACTAATTCAATTGAAAGCAATTCGAACGAATTCTAATATTGCACTTCAAACACCACTTTCCTGCATCACTTGCTAATGATCTTTTTAAGACAAGTATGCATTTGTTTTATCTTATAATCAAGTCAATGAGTCTTTCAAAAATAATAAATCATTTGGAAGCCATTAGAGCAAATACTAATTTCGCATTTCAAACACGACTATCGCGCATAGGTTGCATCTTATTTTTTGAGGGCAAGTATGATTTTGTTTTATTTTAGAGTCATCATCTCAATGACTCTTTGAAAGTCACTAATTCATTTGAAAGCAATGAAAATGAATTCTTTTTTTGCACTTCGAACCCGACTTTCGTACATAACTTGCTAATGATCATTTAAGGGCAAGTATGAATTTGGTTTATTTGAGATTCATGTCAATGAGTCTTTTCAAGTCACTAATTCATTTGAAAGCAATTCGAACGAATTCTATTTTTGCACTTCAAACACCACTTTGGTGCATCACTTGCTCATGATCTTTTTAAGACAAGTATGCATTTCATTTATCTTATATTCATGTCAAAGAGTCTTTTCAAGACAATAAATCATTTGGAAGCCATTTGAGCGAATATTATTTTCGCATTTCAAACACGACTTTCGCGCATAGCCTGCATATGATTTTTTGAAGGCAAGCATGAATTTGTTTTATCTTAGAGTCACCATCTCAATGACTCTTTGAAAGTCAGTAATTCATTCGAAAGCCATTAAAATGAATTCTTATTTTGCACTTCGAACCCAACTTTCATACATTACTTGCTAATGATTATTTACGGGAAAATATGCATTTGTTTTATTTAAGATTCGTATTAGTGAGCCTTTTCAAGTCACTAATTCATTGGAAAGCAATTCGAACGAATTCTATTTTTGCATTCAAACACCACTTTTGTGCATCACTTGCTCATGATCTTTTTAAGACAAGTATGCATTTGATTTATCTTATATTCATGTCAATGAGTCTTTTCAAGACAATAAATCATTTGGAAGCCATTGGAGCAAATACTATTTTCCCATTTCAAACACGACTATCGCGCATAGCTTGCATATAATTTTTTGAAGGCAAGTATGAATTTGTTTAATCTTAGAGTCATCATCTCAATGACTCTTTGAAAGTCACTAATTCATTTGAAAGCAAAGAAAATGAATTCTTTTTTTGCACTTCGAACACGACTTTCGTACATAACTTGCTAATGATCATTTAAGGGCAAGTATGCATTTGGTTTATTTGAGATTCATGTCAATGAGTCTTTTCAAGTCACTAATTCATTTGAAAGCAATTCGAAAGAAATGTAATTTTGCACTTCAAACACCACTTTCCTGCATCACTTGCTAATGATCTTTTTAAGACAAGTATGCATTTGTTTTACCTTATATTCAAGTCAATGATTCTTTTCAAAATAATAAACCATTTGGATGCCATTGGAGCGAATACTATTTTCGCATTTCAAACACGACTATCGCGCATAGGTTGCATCTTATTTTTTGAGCGCAAATATGATTTTGTTTTATTTTAGAGTCATCATCTCAATGACACTTTGAAAGTCACTAATTCATTTGAAAGCAATGAAAATGAATTCTTTTTTTGCACTTCGAACCCGACTTTCGTACATAACTTGCTAATGATCATTTAAGGGCAATTATGCATTTGGTTTATTTGAGATTCATGTCAGTGAGTCTTTTCAAGTCACTAATTCAATTGAAAGCAATTCGAAAGAATTCTAATTTTGCACTTCAAACACCACTTTCCTGCATCACTTGCTAATGATCTTTTTAAGACAAGTATGCATTTGTTTTATCTTATATTCATGTCAATGAGTCTTTCCAAAATAATAAATCATTTGGAAGCCATTGGAGCAAATACTAATTTCGCATTTCAAACACGACTATCGCGCATAGGTTGCATCTTATTTTTTGAGGGCAAGTATGATTTTGTTTTATTTTAGAGTCATCATCTCAATGACTCTTTGAAAGTCACTAATTCATTTGAAAGCAATGAAAATGAATTCTTTTTTTGTACTTCGAACCCGACTTTCGTACATAACTTGCTAATGATCATTTAAGGGCAAGTATGCATTTGGTTTATTTGAGATTCATGTCAATGAGTCTTTTCAAGTCACTAATTCATTTGAAAGCAATTCGAAAGAAATCTAATTTTGCACTTCAAACACCACTTTCCTGCATCACTTGCTAATGATCTTTTTAAGACAAGTATGCATTTGTTTTACCTTATATTCAAGTCAATGATTCTTTTCAAAATAATAAATCATTTGGATGCCATTAGAGCGAATACTATTTTCGCATTTCAAACACGACTATCGCGCATAGGTTGCATCTTATTTTTTTAGGGCAAGTATGATTTTGTTTTATTTTAGAGTCATTATCTCAATGACTCTTTGAAAGTCAGTAATTCATTTGAAAGCAATTAAAATGAATTATATTTTTGGCTTAGAACCCGACTTTCATACAAAACTTGCCAATGATCATTTAAGGGCAAGTACACATTTGTTTTATTTGAGATTCATGTTACTGAGTCTTTTCAAGTCACTAATTCAATTGAAAGCAATTCGAACGAATTCTAATATTGCACTTCAAACACCACTTTCCTGCATCACTTGCTAATGATCTTTTTAAGACAAGTATGCATTTGTTTTATCTTATAATCAAGTCAATGAGTCTTTCAAAAATAATAAATCATTTGGAAGCCATTAGAGCAAATACTAATTTCGCATTTCAAACACGACTATCGCGCATAGGTTGCATCTTATTTTTTGAGGGCAAGTATGATTTTGTTTTATTTTAGAGTCATCATCTCAATGACTCTTTGAAAGTCACTAATTCATTTGAAAGCAATGAAAATGAATTCTTTTTTTGCACTTCGAACCCGACTTTCGTACATAACTTGCTAATGATCATTTAAGGGCAAGTATGAATTTGGTTTATTTGAGATTCATGTCAATGAGTCTTTTCAAGTCACTAATTCATTTGAAAGCAATTCGAACGAATTCTATTTTTGCACTTCAAACACCACTTTCCTGCATCACTTGCTCATGATCTTTTTAAGACAAGTATGCATTTCATTTATCTTATATTCATGTCAAAGAGTCTTTTCAAGACAATAAATCATTTGGAAGCCATTTGAGCGAATATTATTTTCGCATTTCAAACACGACTTTCGCGCATAGCCTGCATATGATTTTTTGAAGGCAAGCATGAATTTGTTTTATCTTAGAGTCACCATCTCAATGACTCTTTGAAAGTCAGTAATTCATTCGAAAGCCATTAAAATGAATTCTTATTTTGCACTTCGAACCCAACTTTCATACATTACTTGCTAATGATTATTTACGGGAAAATATGCATTTGTTTTATTTAAGATTCGTATCAGTGAGCCTTTTCAAGTCACTAATTCATTGGAAAGCAATTCGAACGAATTCTATTTTTGCATTCAAACACCACTTTTGTGCATCACTTGCTCATGATCTTTTTAAGACAAGTATGCATTTGATTTATCTTATATTCATGTCAATGAGTCTTTTCAAGACAATAAATCATTTGGAAGCCATTGGAGCAAATACTATTTTCCCATTTCAAACACGACTATCGCGCATAGCTTGCATATAATTTTTTGAAGGCAAGTATGAATTTGTTTAATCTTAGAGTCATCATCTCAATGACTCTTTGAAAGTCACTAATTCATTTGAAAGCAAAGAAAATGAATTCTTTTTTTGCACTTCGAACACGACTTTCGTACATAACTTGCTAATGATCATTTAAGGGCAAGTATGCATTTGGTTTATTTGAGATTCATGTCAATGAGTCTTTTCAAGTCACTAATTCATTTGAAAGCAATTCGAAAGAAATGTAATTTTGCACTTCAAACACCACTTTCCTGCATCACTTGCTAATGATCTTTTTAAGACAAGTATGCATTTGTTTTACCTTATATTCAAGTCAATGATTCTTTTCAAAATAATAAACCATTTGGATGCCATTGGAGCGAATACTATTTTCGCATTTCAAACACGACTATCGCGCATAGGTTGCATCTTATTTTTTGAGCGCAAATATGATTTTGTTTTATTTTAGAGTCATCATCTCAATGACACTTTGAAAGTCACTAATTCATTTGAAAGCAATGAAAATGAATTCTTTTTTTGCACTTCGAACCCGACATTCGTACATAACTTGCTAATGATCATTTAAGGGCAAGTATGCATTTGGTTTGTTTGAGATTCATGTCAATGAGTCTTTTCAAGTCACTAATTCATTTGAAAGCAATTCGAATGAATTCTATTTTTGCACTTCAAACACCACTTTTGTTCATCAGTTGCTCATGATCTTTTAAAGACAAGTATGCTTTTGATTTATCTTATATTCATGTTAATGAGTCTCTTCAAGACAATAAATCAATTGAAAGCCATTGGAGCAAATACTATTTTCGCATTTGAAACACGACTATCGCGCATAGCTTGCATATAATTTTTTGAAGGTAAGTATGAATTTGATTAATCATAGAGTCATCATCTCAATGACTCTTTGAAAGTCACTAATTCATTTGAAAGCAAAGAAAATGAATTCTTTTTTTGCACTTCGAACACGACTTTCGTACATAACTTGCTAATGATCATTTAAGGGCAAGTATGCATTTCGTTTATTTGAGATTCATGTCAATGAGTCTTTTCGAGTCATTAATTCATTTGAAAGCAATTCGAAAGAAATCTAATTTTGCACTTCAAACACCACTTTCCTGCATCACTTGCTAATGATCTTTTTAAGACAAGTATGCATTTGTTTTACCTTATATTCAAGTCAATGATTCTTTCCAAAATAATAAATCATTTGGATGCCATTGGAGCGAATACTATTTTCGCATTCCAAACACGACTATCGCGCATAGGTTGCATCTTATTTTTTTAGGGCAAGTATGATTTTGTTTTATTTTAGAGTCATTATCTCAATGACTCTTTGAAAGTCAGTAATTCATTTGAAAGCAATTAAAATGAATTATATTTTTGGCTTGGAACCCGACTTTCATACAAAACTTGCTAATGATCATTTAAGGGCAAGTACACATTTGTTTTATTTGAGATTCATGTTACTGAGTCTTTTCAAGTCGCTAATTCAATTGAAAGCAATTTGAAGGAATTCTAATATTGCACTTCAAACACCACTTTCCTGCATCACTTGCTAATGATCTTTTTAAGACAAGTATGCATTTGTTTTATCTTATAATCAAGTCAATGAGTCTTTCCAAAATAATAAATCATTTGGAAGCCATTGGAGCAAATACTAATTTCGCATTTCAAACACGACTATCGCGCATAGGTTGCATCTTATTTTTTGAGGGCAAGTATGATTTTGTTTTATTTTAGAGTCATCATCTCAATGACTCTTTGAAAGTCACTAATTCATATGAAAGCAATGAAAATGAATTCTTTTTTTGTACTTCGAACCCGACTTTCGTACATAACTTGCTAATGATCATTTAAGGGCAAGTATGCATTTGGTTTTTTGAGATTCATGTCAATGAGTCTTTTCAAGTCACTAATTCATTTGAAAGCAATTCGAAAGAAATCTAATTTTGCACTTTAAACACCACTTTCCTGCATCACTTGCTAATGATCTTTTTAAGACAAGTATGCATTTGTTTTACCTTATATTCAAGTCAATGATTCTTTTCAAAATAATAAATCATTTGGATGCCATTGGAGCGAATACTATTTTCGCATTTCAAACACGACTATCGCGCATAGGTTGCATCTTATTTTTTGAGGGCAAGTATGATTTTGTTTTATTTTAGAGTCATCATCTCAATGACTCTTTGAAAGTCACTAATTCATTTGAAAGCAATGAAAATGAATTCTTTTTTTGCACTTCGAACCCGACTTTCGTACATAACTTGCTAATGATCATTTAAGGGCAAGTATGAATTTGGTTTATTTGAGATTCATGTCAATGAGTCTTTTCAAGTCACTAATTCATTTGAAAGCAATTCGAACGAATTCTATTTTTGCACTTCAAACACCACTTTCCTGCATCACTTGCTCATGATCTTTTTAAGACAAGTATGCATTTCATTTATCTTATATTCATGTCAAAGAGTCTTTTCAAGACAATAAATCATTTGGAAGCCATTTGAGCGAATATTATTTTCGCATTTCAAACACGACTTTCGCGCATAGCCTGCATATGATTTTTTGAAGGCAAGCATGAATTTGTTTTATCTTAGAGTCACCATCTCAATGACTCTTCGAAAGTCAGTAATTCATTCGAAAGCCATTAAAATGAATTCTTATTTCACACTTCGAACCCAACTTTCATACATAACTTGCTAATGATTATTTATGGGAAAATATGCATTTGTTTTATTTGAGATTCGTCTCAGTGAGCCTTTTCAAGTCACTAATTCATTGGAAAGCAATTCGAACGAATTCTATTTTTGCATTCAAACACCACTTTTGTGCATCACTTGCTCATGATCTTTTTAAGACAAGTATGCATTTGATTTATCTTATATTCATGTCAATGAGTCTTTTCAAGACAATAAATCATTTGGACGCCATTGGAGCAAATACTATTTTCGCATTTCAAACACGACTATCGCGCATAGCTTGAATATAATTTTTTGAAGGCAAGTATGAATTTGTTTAATCTTAGAGCCATCATCTCAATGACTCTTTGAAAGTCACTAATTCATTTGAAAGCAATGAAAATGAATTCTTTTTTTGCACTTCGAACCCGACTTTCATACATAACTTGCTAATGATCATTTAAGGGCAAGTATGCATTTGGTTTATTTGAGATTCATGTCAATGAGTCTTTTCGAGTCACTAATTCATGTGAAAGCAATTCGAAAGAAATCTAATTTTGCACTTCAAACACCACTTTCCTGCATCACTTGCTAATGATCTTTTTAAGACAAGTATGCGTTTGTTTTACCTTATATTCAAGTCAATGATTCTTTTCAAAATAATAAATCATTTGGATGCCATTGGAGCGAATACTATTTTCGCATTTCAAACACGACTATCGCGCATAGGTTGCATCTTATTTTTTGAGGGCAAGTATGATTTTGTTTTATTTTAGAGTCATCTTCTCAATGACTCTTTGAAAGTCACTAATTCATTTGAAAGCAATGAAAATGAATTCTTTTTTTGCACTTCGAACCCGACTTTCGTACATAACTTGCTAATGATCATTTAAGGGCAAGTATGCATTTGGTTTATTTGAGATTCATGTCAATGAGTCTTTTCAAGTGACTAATTCATTTGAAAGCAATTCGAACGAATTCTACTTTTGCACTTTAAACACCACTTTTGTGCATCACTTGCTCATGATCTTTTTAAGACAAGTATGCATTTCATTTATCTTATATTCATGTCAAAGAGTCTTTTCAAAACAATAAATCATTTGGAAGCCATTTGAATATTATTTTCGGATTTCAAACACGACTTTCGCGCATAGCCTGCATATGATTTTTTGAAGGCAAGCATGAATTTGTTTTATCTTAGAGTCACCATCTCAATGACTCTTTGAAAGTCAGTAATTCATTCGAAAGCCATTAAAATGAATTCTTATTTCGCACTTCGAACCCAACTTTCATACATAACTTGCTAATGATTATTTAGGGGAAAATATGCATTTGTTTTATTTGAGATTCGTATCAGTGAGCCTTTTCAAGTCACTAATTCATTGGGAAGCAATTCGAACGAATTCTATTTTTGCATTCAAACACCACTTTTGTGCATCACTTGCTCATGATCTTTTTAAGACAAGTATGCATTTGATTTATCTTATATTCATGTCAATGAGTCTTTTCAAGACAATAAATCATTTGGAAGCCATTGGAGCAAATACTATTTTCGCATTTCAAACACGACTATCGCGCATAGCTTGCATAAAATTTTTTGAGGGCAAGAATGAATTCGTTTTGTCTTAGAGTCATCATCTCAATGACTCTTTGAAAGTCAGTAATTCATTCGAAGGCAATTAAACTGAATTCTTATTTCGCACTGGGAACCCGACTTTCATACAAAACTTGCTAATGATCATTTAAGGGCTAGTACACATTTGTTTTATTTGAGATTTATGTCACTGAGTCTTTTCAAGTCACTAATTCAATTGAAAGCAATTCGAAAGAATTCTAATTTTGCACTTCAAACACCACTTTCCTGCATCACTTGCTAATGATCTTTTTAAGACAAGTATGCATTTGTTTTATCTTATATTCAAGTCAATGATTCTTTTCAAAATAATAAATCATTTGGATGCCATTGGAGCGAATACTATTTTCGCATTTCAAACACGACTATCGCTTATAGCCTGCATATAATTTTTTGAAGGCAAGTATGAATTTGTTTAATCTTAGAGTCATCATCTCAATGACTCTTTGAAAGTCACTAATTCATTTGAAAGCAATGAAAATGAATTCTTTTTTTGCACTTCGAACCCGACTTTCGTGCATAACTTGCTAATGATCATTTAAGGGCAAGTATGCATTTGGTTTATTTGAGATTCATGTCAATGAGTCTTTTCGAGTCACTAATCCATTTGAAAGCAATTCGAAAGAAATCTAATTTTGCACTTCAAACACCACTTTCCTGCATCACTTGCTAATGATCTTTTTAAGACAAGTATGCATTTGTTTTACCTTATATTCAAGTCAATGATTCTTTTCAAAATAATAAATCATTTGGATGCCATTGGAGCGAATACTATTTTCGCATTTCAAACACGACTATCGGGCATAGGTTGCATCTTATTTTTTGAGGGCAAGTATGATTTTGTTTTATTTTAGAGTCATCATCTCAATGACTCTTTGAAAGTCACTAATTCATTTGAAAGCAATTAAAATGAATTCTTTTTTGCACTTCGAACCTGACTTTCATACATAACTTGCTAACGATTATTTAAGGGCAAGTATGCATTTGTTTTATTTGAGATTCATGTCAATGAGTCTTTTCAAGTCACTAATTCATTTGCAAGCAGTTCGAACAAATTCTATTTTTGCACTTCAAACACCACTTTTGGGCATCACTTTCTCATGATCTTTTTAAGACAAGTATGCATTTCATTTATCTTATATTCATGTCAAAGAGTCTTTTTAGAACAATAAATCATTTGGAAGCCATTTGAGCGAATATTATTTTCGGATTTCAAACACGACTTTCGCGCATAGCCTGCATATGATTTTTTGAAGGCAAGCATGAATTTGTTTTATCTTAGAGTCACCATCTCAATGACTCTTTGAAAGTCAGTAATTCATTCGAAAGCCATTAAAATGAATTCTTATTTCGCACTTCGAACCCAACTTTCATACATAACTTGCTAATGATTATTTATGGGAAAATATGCATTTGTTTTATTTGAGATTCGTATCAGTGAGCCTTTTCAAGTCACTAATTCATTGGAAAGCAATTCGAACGAATTCTATTTTTGCATTCAAACACCACTTTTGTGCATCACTTGCTCGTGATCTTTTTAAGACAAGTATGCATTTGATTTATCTTATATTCATGTCAATGAGTCTTTTCAAGACAATAAATCATTTGGAAGCCATTGGAGCAAATACTATTTTCGCATTTCAAACACGACTATCGCGCATAGCTTGCATATAATTTTTTGAGGGCAAGAATGAATTCGTTTTGTCTTAGAGTCATCATCTCAATGACTCTTTGAAAGTCAGTAATTCATTCGAAGGCAATTAAACTGAATTCTTATTTCGCACTTGGAACCCGACTTTCATACAAAACTTGCTAATGATCATTTAAGGGCTAGTACACATTTGTTTTATTTGAGATTCATGTCACTGAGTCTTTTCAAGTCACTAATTCAATTGAAAGCAATTCGAAAGAATTCTAATTTTGCACTTCAAACACCACTTTCCTGCATCACTTGCTAATGATCTTTTTAAGACAAGTATGCATTTGTTTTATCTTAAATTCAAGTCAATGATTCTTTTCAAAATAATAAATCATTTGGATGCCATTGGAGCGAATACTATTTTCGCATTTCAAACACGACTATCGCGCATAGGTTGCATCTTATTTTTTGAGGGCAAGTATGATTTTGTTTTATTTTAGAGTCATTATCTCATTGACTCTTTGAAAGTCAGTAATTCATTTGAAAGCAATTAAAAAGAATTATATTTTTGGCTTGGAACCCGACTTTCATACAAAACTTGCTAATGATCATTTAAGGGCAAGTACACATTTGTTTTATTTGAGATTCATGTTACTGAGTCTTTTCAAGTCACTAATTCAATTGAAAGCAATTCGAACGAATTCTAATATTGCACTTCAAACAACCACTTTCCTTCATCTCTTGCTAATGATCCTTTTAAGACAAGTATGCATTTGTTTTATCTTATAATCAAGTCAATGAGTCTTTCCAAATTAATAACTCATTTGGAAGCCATTGGAGCCAATACTATTTTCGCATTTCAAACACGACTTTCGCACATAGCTTGCATATGATTTTTTGAATGCAAGCATGAATTTGTTTTATTTAAGATTCATGTCAATGAGTCTTTTCAAGTCACTAATGCATTTGAAAAGAATTCAAATGAATTCTATTTTTACACTTCAAACACTACTTTCGCGCATCACTTGCTGTTGATCTTTTCAAGACAAGTAAGCATTTGATTTATCTTATATTCATGTCAATGAGTCTTTTCAAGACAATAAATCAATTGGAAGCCATTGGAACGAATACTATTTTCGCATTTCAAACACGACTATCGCGCATAGCTTGCATACAATTTTTTGAAGGCGAGCATGAATTTGTTTTATCTTAGAGTCATTATCTCAATGACTCTTTGAAAGTCAGTAATTCATTTGGAAGCAATTAAAATGAATTATATTTTTGGCTTGGACCCGACTTTCATACAAAACTTGCTAATGATCATTTAAGGGCAAGTACATATTTGTTTTATTTGAGATTCATATCAATGAGCCTTTTCAAGTCACTAATTCATTGGAAAGCAATTCGAACGAATTCTATTTTTGCACTTCAAACACCACTTTTGGGCATCACTTGCTCATGATCTTTTTAAGACAAGTATGCATTTGATTTATCTTATATTCATGTCAATGAGTCTTTTCAAGACAATAAATCATTTGGAAACCATTGGAGCAAATACTATTTTCGCATTTCAAACACGACTTTCGCGCATAGCCTGCATATGATTTTTTGAAGGCAAGCATGAATTTGTTTTATCTTAGAGTCACCATCTCAATGACTCTTTGAAAGTCAGTAATTCATTCGAAAGCCATTAAAATGAATTCTTATTTCGCACTTCGAACCCAACTTTCATACATAACTTGCTAATGATTATTTAAGGGAAAATATGCATTTGTTTTATTTGAGATTCGTATCAATGAGCCTTTTCAAGTCACTAATTCATTGGAAAGCAATTCGAACAAATTCTATTTTTGCATTCAAACACCACTTTTGTGCATCACTTGCTCATGATCTTTTTAAGACAAGTATGCATTTGATTTATCTTATATTCATGTCAGTGAGTCTTTTCAAGATAATAAATCATTTGGAAGCCATTGGAACAAATACTATTTTCGCATTTCAAACACGACTATCGCGCATAGCTTGCATATAATTTTTTGAAGGCAAGTATGAATTTGTTTAATCTTAGAGTCATCATCTCAATGACTCTTTGAAAGTCACTAATTCATTTGAAAGGAATGAAAATGAATTCTTTTTTTGCACTTCGAACCCGACTTTCGTACATAACTTGCTAATGATCATTTAAGGGCAAGTATGCATTTGGTTTATTTGAGATTCATGTCAATGAGTCTTTTCAAGTCACTAATTCATTTGAAAGCAATTCGAAAGAAATCTAATTTTGCACTTCAAACACCACTTTCCTGCATCACTTGCTAATGATCTTTTTAAGACAAGTATGCATTTGTTTTACCTTATATTCAAGTCAATGATTCTTTTCAAAATAATAAATCATTTGGATCCCATTACAGCGAATACTATTTTCGCATTTCAAACACGACTATCGCGCATAGCTTGCATATAATTTTTTGAGGGCAAGAATGAATTCGTTTTGTCTTAGAGTCATTATCTCAATGACTCTTTGAAAGTCAGTAATTCATTCGAAGGCAATTAAACTGAATTCTTATTTCGCACTTGGAACCCGACTTTCATACAAAACTTGCTAATGATCATTTAAGGGCAAGTACACATTTGTTTTATTTGAGATTCATGTCAATGAGTCTTTTCAAGTCACTAATTCATTTGAAAGCAATTCGAACGAATTCTATTTTTGCACTTCAAACACCACTTTTGTGCATCACTTGCTCATGATCTTTTTAAGACAAGTATGCATTTGATTTATCTTATATTCATGTCAAAGAGTCTTTTCAAGACAATAAATCATTTGGAAACCATTGGAGAGAATATTATTTTCGCATTTCAAACACGACTTTCGCGCATAGCTTGCATATGATTTTTTGAAGGCAAGCACGAATTTGTTTTATCTTAGAGTCATCATCTCAATGACTCTTTGAAAGTCAGTAATTCATTTGAAAGCAATTAAAATGAATTCTTATTTCGCACTTCGAACCCGACTTTCATACATAACTTGCTAATGATTATTTAAGGTCAAGTATGCATTTGTCTTATTTGAGATTCATGTCAATGAGTCTTTTGAAGTCACTAATTCATTTGAAAGCAATTCGAACGAATTCTATTTTTGCATTCAAACACCACTTTTGTGCATCACTTGCTCATGATCTTTTTAAGACAAGTATGCATTTGATTTATCTTATATTCATGTCCATGAGTCTTTTCAAGACATAAATCATTTTGAAGCCATTGGGGCAAATACTATTGTCGCATTTCAAACACGACTATCGCGCATAGCTTGCATATAATTTTTTGAAGGCAAGTATGAATTTGTTTAATCTTAGAGTGATCATCTCAATGGCTCTTTGAAAGTCACTAATTCATTTGAAAGCAATTAAAATGGATTCTTTTTTTGCACTTCGAACCCGACTTTCGTATATAACTTGCTAATGATCATTTAAGGGCAAGTTTGCATTTGGTTTATTTGAGATTCATGTCAATGAGTCTTTTCAAGTCACTAATTCATTTGAAAGCAATTCGAACGAATTCTATTTTTGCATTCAAACACCACTTTTGTGCATCACTTGCTCATGATCTTTTTAAGACAAGTATGCATTTAATTTATCTTATATTCATGTCAATGAGTCTTTTCAAGACAATAAATCATTTGGAAGCCATTGCGGCAAATACTATTTTCGCATTTCAAACACGACTATCGCGCATAGCTTGCATATAATTTTTTGAAGGCAAGTATGAATTTGTTTAATCTTAGAGTCATCATCTCAATGACTCTTTGAAAGTCACTAATTCATTTGAAAGCAATGAAAATGAATTCTTTTTTTGCACTTCGAACCTGACTTTCGTACATAACTTGCTAATGATCATTTAAGGGCAAGTATGCATTTGGTTTATTTGAGATTCATGTCAATGAGTGTTTTCAAGTCACTAATTCATTTGAAAGCAATTCGAACGAATTCTACTTTTGCACTTCAAACACCACTTTTGTGCATCACTTGCTCATGATCTTTTTAAGACAAGTATGCATTTCATTTATCTTATATTCAAGTCAATGATTCTTTTCAAAATAATAAATCATTTGGATGCCATTGGAGCGAATATTATTTTCGCATTTCAAACACGACTTTCACGCATAGCCTTCATATGATTTTTTGAGGGCAAGCATGAATTTGTTTTATCTTAGAGTCATCATCTCAATGACACTTTGAAAGTCAGTAATTCATTCGGAAGCCATTAAAATATGCGTTTGTTTTATTTGAGATTCGTATCAATGAGCCTTTTTAAGTCACTAATTCATTGGAAAGCAATTCGAACGAATTTTATTTTAGCATTCAAACACCACTTTTGTGCATCACTTGCTCATGATCTTTTTAAGACAAGTATGCATTTGATTTATCTTATATTCATGTCAATGAGTGCTGTGAAGACAATAAATCATTTGGAAGCCATTGGAGCGAATATTATTTTCGCATTTCAAACACGACTATCGCGCATAGGTTGCATCTTATTTCTCTAGGGCAAGTATGATTTTGTTTTATTTTAGAGTCATTATCTCAATGACTCTTTGAAAGTCAGTAATTCATTTGAAAGCAATTAAAATGAATTATATTTTCGGCTTGGAACCCGACTTTCATACAAAACTTGCTAATGATCATTTAAGGGCAAGTATGCATTTGGTTTATTTGAGATTCATGTCAATGAGTCTTTTCAAGTCACTAATTCATTTGAAAGCAATTCGAAAGAATTCTAATTTTGCACTTCAAACACCACTTTCTTGCATCACTTGCTAATGATCTTTTTAAGACAAGTATGCATTTGTTTTATCATATATTCAAGTCAATGATTCTTTTCAAAATAATAAATCATTTGGATGCCATTGGAGCAAATACTATTTTGGCATTTCAAACACGACTATCGCGCATAGGTTGCATCTTATTTTTTGAGGGCAAGTATGATTTTGTTTTATTTTAGAGTCATTATCTCAATGACTCTTTGAAAGTCAATAATTCATTTGAAAGCAATTAAAATGAATTATATTTTCGGCTTTGAACCCGACTTTCATACAAAACTTGCTAATGATCATTTAAAGGCAAGTACACATTTGTTTTATTTGAGATTCATGTCACTGAGTCTTTTCAAGTCACTAATTCAATTGAAAGCAATTCGAACGAATTCTAATATTGCACTTCAAACACCACTTTCCTGCATCACTTGCTAATGATCTTTTTAAGACAAGTATGGATTTGTTTTATCTTATAATCAAGTCAATGAGTCTTGCCAAAATAATAAATCATTTGGAAGCCATTGGAGCAAATACTAATTTCGCATTTCAAACACGACTATCGCGCATAGGTTGCATCTTATTTTTTGAGGGCAAGTATGATTTTGTTTTATTTTAGAGTCATCATCTCAATGACTCTTTGAAAGTCACTAATTCATTTGAAAGCAATGAAAATGAATTCTTTTTTTGTACTTCGAACCCGACTTTCGTACATAACTTGCTAATGATCATTTAAGGGCAAGTATGCATTTGGTTTATTTGAGATTCATGTCAATGAGTCTTTTCAAGTCACTAATTCATTTGAAAGCAATTCGAACGAATTCTACTTTTGCACTTCAAACACCACTTTTGTGCATCACTTGCTCATGATCTTTTTAAGACAAGTATGCATTTCATTTATCTTATATTCATGTCAACGAGTCTTTTCAAGACAATAAATCATTTGGAAGCCGTTGGAGCGAATATTATTTTCGCATTTCAAACACGACTTTCACGCATAGCCTTCATATGATTTTTTGAAGGCAAGCGTGAATTTGTTTTATCTTAGAGTCATCATCTCAATGACTCTTTGAAAGTCAGTAATTCATTCGAAAGCCATTAAAAAGAATTCTTATTTCGCACTTCGAACCCAACTTTCATACATAACTTGCTAATGATTATTTAAGGGAAAATATGCATTTGTTTTATTTGAGATTCGTATCAATGAGCCTTTTCAAGTCACTAATTCATTGGAAAGCAATTCGAACGAATTCTATTT
This sequence comes from Coriaria nepalensis, assembly GCA_027186245.1. Classification (NCBI taxonomy): domain Eukaryota; kingdom Viridiplantae; phylum Streptophyta; class Magnoliopsida; order Cucurbitales; family Coriariaceae; genus Coriaria; species Coriaria nepalensis. The sequence goes on from CP114481.1 coordinate 20,969,026, forward strand.
TTGCATTCAAACACCACTTTTGTGCATCACTTGCTCATGATCTTTTTAAGACAAGTATGCATTTGATTTATCTTATATTCATGTCAATGAGTCTTTTCAAGACAATAAATCATTTGGAAGCCATTGGAGCAAATACTATTTTCGCATTTCAAACACGACTATCGCGCATAGGTTGCATCTTATTTTTTGAGGGCAAGTATGATTTTATTTTATTTTAGAGTCATTATCTCAATGACTCTTTGAAAGTCAGTAATTCATTTGAAAGCAATTAAAATGAATTATATTTTCGGCTTTGAACCCGACTTTCATACAAAACTTGCTAATGATCATTTAAAGGCAAGTACACATTTGTTTTATTTGAGATTCATGTCACTGAGTCTTTTCAAGTCACTAATTCAATTGAAAGCAATTCGAAAGAATTCTAATTTTGCACTTCAAACACCACTTTCTTGCATCACTTGCTAATGATCTTCTTAAGACAAGTATGCATTTGTTTTATCTTATATTCAAGTCAATGATTCTTTTCAAAATAATAAATCATTTGGTTGCCATTGGAGCGAATACTATTTTCGCATTTCAAACACAACTATCGCGCATAGGTTGCATCTTATTTTTTGAGGGCAAGTATGATTTTGTTTTATTTTAGAGTCATTATCTCAATAACTCTTTCAAAGTCGGTAATTCATTCGAAAGCAATTAAAATGAATTCTATTTTCGGCTTGGAACCCGACTTTCATACAAAACTTGCTAATAATCATTTAAGGGCAAGTACACATTTTTATTATTTGAGATTCATATCAATGAGCCTTTTCAAGTCACTAATTCATTGGAAATCAATTCGAACGAATTCCATTTTTGCACTTCAAACACCACTTTTGTGCATCACTTGCTCATGATCTTTTTAAGACAAGTATGCATTTGTTTATCTTATATTCAAGTCAATGAGTCTTTCCAAAATAATAAATCATTTGGAAGCCATTGGAGCAAATACTATTTTCGCATTTCAAACACGACTTTCGCACATAACTTGCATATGATTTTTTGAGTGCAAGCATGAATTTGTTTTTTATCTCAGAGTCATCAGCTCGATGACTAATTGAAAGTCAGTAATTCGTTTGAAAGCAATTAAAATGAATTCTCTTTCCGCACTTCGATCCCGACTTTCGTATATAACTTGCTAATGATCATTTCAGGGCAAACATGCATTTGTTTTATTTGAGATTCATGTCAATGAGTCTTTTCAAGTCACTAATTTATTTGAAAGCAATTCGAACGAATTCTATTTTTGCACTTCAAACACCACTTTTGTGCATCACTTGCTCATGATCTTTTTAAGACAAGTATGTATTTGTTTTATCTTATATTCAAGTCAATGAGTCTTTTCAACATAATAAATCATTTGGAAGCCATTGGAGCAAATTCTATTTTCACATTTCAAACACGACTTTCGTACATAGCTTGCCTATGATTTTTTGAAGGCGAGTATGAATTTGTTTAATCTTAGAGTCATCATCTCAATGACTCTTTGAAAGTCACTAATTCATTCGAATGCAATTAAAATGAATTCTTTTTTTTGCACTCCGAACCCGACTTTTGTACATAACTTGGTAATGATCATTTACGGGCAAGTACACATTTGTTTTATTTGAGATTCATGTCAATGAGTCTTTTCAAGTTACTAATTCATTTGAAAGCAATTCGAACGAATTCTATTTTTGCACTTCAAACACCACTTTTGTGCATCACTTGCTCATGATCTTTTTAAGACAAGTATGCATTTGATTTATCTTATATTCATGTCAATGAGTCTTTTCAAGACAATAAATGATTTGGAAGCCATTGGAGCGAATACTATTTTCCCATTTCAAACACGACTATCGCGCATAGCTTGCATATACTTTTTTGAAGGCAAGTATGAATTTGTTTAATCTCTGAGTCATCATCTCAATGACTCTTTGAAAGTCTCTAATTCATTCGAATGCAATTAAAATGAATTCTTTTTTTTGCACTCCGAACCCGACTTTTGTACATAACTTGGTAATGATCATTTACGGGCAAGTACACATTTGTTTTATTTGAGATTCATGTCAATGAGTCTTTTCAAGTTACTAATTCATTTGAAAGCAATTCGAACGAATTCTATTTTTGCACTTCAAACACCACTTTTGTGCATCACTTGCTCATGATCTTTTTAAGACAAGTATGCATTTGATTTATCTTATATTCATGTCAATGAGTCTTTTCAAGACAATAAATGATTTGGAAGCCATTGGAGCGAATACTATTTTCCCATTTCAAACACGACTATCGCGCATAGCTTGCATATACTTTTTTGAAGGCAAGTATGAATTTGTTTAATCTCTGAGTCATCATCTCAATGACTCTTTGAAAGTCTCTAATTCATTTGAAAGCAATTAAAATGAATTCTTATTTCGCACTTCGAACCCGATTTTCATACATAACATGCTAATGATCATTTAAGGGCAAGTATGCATTTGTTTTATTTGAGATTCATGTCAATGAGTATTTTCAAGTCTCTAATTCATTAGAAAGCAATTCGAACGAATTCTATTTTTGCACTTCAAACACCACTTTTGTGCATCCCTTGCTCATGATCTTTTTAAGACAAGTATGCATTTGATTTATCTTATATTCATGTCAAAGAGTCTTTTCAAGACAATAAATCATTTCGAAGCCGTTGGAGCGAATATTATTTTCACATTTCAAACACGACTTTCATGCATAGTTTGCACATGATTTTTTGAAGGCAAGCATGAATTTGTTTTATCTTAGAGTCATCATCTCAATGACTCTTTGAAAGTCAGTTATTCATTCGAAAGCAATTAAAATGAATTCTTATTTCGCACTCCGAACCCGACTTTCATACATAACTTGCTAATGATCATTTAAGAGCAAGTATGCATTTGTTTTATTTGAGTTTTATGTCAATGAGTCTTTTCAAGTCACTAATTCATTTGAAAGCAATGCGAACGAATTCTATTTTTGCACTTCAAACACCACTTTTGTGCATCACTTGCTCATGATCTTTTTAAGACAAGTATGTATTTGTTTTATCTTATATTCAAGTCAATGAGTCTTTTCAACATAATAAATCATTTGGAAGCTATTGGAGCAAATTCTATTTTCACATTTCAAACACGACTTTCGTACATAGCTTGCCTATGATTTTTTGAAGGCGAGTATGAATTTCTTTAATCTTAGAGTCATCATCTCAATGACTCTTTGAAAGTCACTAATTCATTCGAATGCAATTAAAATGAATTCTTTTTTTTGCACTCCGAACCCGACTTTTGTACATAACTTGGTAATGATCATTTAAGGGCAAGTACACATTTGTTTTATTTGAGATTCATGTCAATGAGTCTTTTCAAGTTACTAATTCATTTGAAAGCAATTCGAACGAATTCTACTTTTGCACTTCAAACACCACTTTTGTGCATCACTTGCTCATGATCTTTTTAAGACAAGTATGCATTTGATTTATCTTATATTCATGTCAATGAGTCTTTTCAAGACAATAAATCATTTAGAAGCCATTGAAGCGAATACTATTTTCCCATTTCAAACACGACTATCGCGCATAGCTTGCATATACTTTTTTGAAGGCAAGTATGAATTTGTTTAATCTTAGAGTCATCATCTCAATGACTCTTTGAAAGTCTCTAATTCATTTGAAAGCAATTAAAATGAATTCTTATTTCGCACTTCGAACCCGATTTTCATACATAACATGCTAATGATCATTTAAGGGCAAGTATGCATTTGTTTTATTTGAGATTCATGTCAATGAGTCTTTTCAAGTCTCTAATTCATTTGAAAGCAATTCGAACGAATTCTATTTTTGCACTTCAAACACCACTTTTGTGCATCCCTTGCTGATGATCTTTTTAAGACAAGTATGCATTGGATTTATCTTATATTCATGTCAATGAGTCTTTTCAAGACAATAAATCATTTGGAAGCCATTGGAGCGAATACTAGTTTCTCATTTCAAACACGACTATCGCGCATAGCTTGCATATACTTTTTTGAAGGCAAGTATGAATTTGTTTAATCTCTGAGTCATCATCTCAATGACTCTTTGAAAGTCTCTAATTCATTTGAAAGTAATTAAAATGAATTCTTATTTCGCACTTCGATCCCGATTTTCATCCATAACTTGCTAATGATCATTTAAGGGCAAGTATGCATTTGTTTTATTTGAGATTCATGTCAATGAGTCTTTTCAAGTCACTAATTCATTTGAAAGCAATTCGAACGATTTCTATTTTTGCACTTCAAACACCACTTTTGTGCATCACTTGCTCATGATCTTTTTAAGACAAGTATGTATTTGTTTTATCTTATATTTATGTCAATGAGTCTTTTCAAGACAATAAATCATTTCAATGCCATTGGAGTGAATACAATTTTGGCATTGCAAACACGACTATCGCGCATAGGTTGCATATGATTTTTGAAGGCAAGTATGAATTTGTTTAATTTTAGAGTTATCATCTCAATGACTCTTTAAAAGTCACTAATTCATTTAAAAGCAGTTAAAATGAATTCTATTTTCGCACTTCGAACCCGACTTTCATACATAACTTGATTATGATCATTTAAGGGCAAGTATGCATTTGTTTTATTTGAGATTCATGTCAATGAGTCTTTTTAAATCACTAATTTATTTGAAAGCAATTCGAACGAATTCTATTTTTGCACTTCAAACACCACTTTTGTGCATCACTTGCTCATGATCTTTTTAAGACAAGTATGCATTTCATTTATCTTATATTCATGTCAAAGAGTCTTTTCAAGACAATAAATCATTTGGAAGCCATTGGAGCGAATATTATTTTCACATTTCAAACACTACTTTCGCGCATAGCTTGCACATGATTTTTTGAAGGCAAGCATGAATTTGTTTTATCTTAGAGTCATCATCTCAATGACTCTTTGAAAGTCACTAATTCATTTGAAAGCAATTAAAATGAATTCTTATTTCGCACTTCGAACCCGACTTTCATACATAACTTGCTAATGATCAATTAAGGGCAAGTATGCATTTGTTTTATTTGAGATTTATGTCAATGAGTCTTTTCAAGTCACTAATTTATTTGAAACCAATTCAAATGAATTCTATTTTTACATTTCAAACACTACTTTCGCGCATCACTTGCTCATGATCGTTTTAAGGCGAGTATGGATTTGTTTGATCTTATATTCATGTCAATGAGTCTTTTCAAGACAATAAATCATTTGGAAGCCATTGGAGCGAATACTATTTTCGCATTTCAAACACGACTATCGCGCATAGCTTGCATATACTTTTTGAAGGCAGGTGTGAATTTCTTTAATCTTAGAGTCATCATCTCAATGACTCTTTGAAAGTAACTAATTCATTTGAAAGCAATTTAAATGAATTCTTATTTCGCACTTCGAACCCGACTTTCATACATAACTTGCTAATTATCATTTAAGGCAAGTATGCATTTATTTTATTTGAGATTCATGTCAATGAGTCTTTTCAAGTCACTAATTCATTTGAAAGCAATTCGAACGAATTCTATTTTTGCACTTCAAACACCACTTTTGTGCATCACTTGCTCATGATCTTTTTAAGACAAGTATGTATTTGTTTTATCTTATATTTCTTTTCATATCATTACATTGTTGGGAAGCACATCGAAAAAATTCTATTTTTGCATTTAAGACACGACTTTCGTACATAACTTGCAATTGATCAAATGAAGGCAACTATGCATTTTTTTAGCCTTAATGTCATATTTTTGCATCTCTTTTAGTTAGAAAATTGTTCTAAATCACTTCGAATGAAATTCATCTTTTAAACATGACTTTCGTGCATAATGCATTTGTTTATCCTTCAAGTCATGTCACTAAGTCTCTTCTAGTCGTTAAATCATTCTAAATTAAGTCGAACGAATTCTATTTTCACCCCTCAAACATGACTTTCCTACATAACTTGCAATTAATCTATTGAAGACAACAATGCATTATTTTAGCCTTAAAGTCATATTATTGCGTCTCCTTTAGTCGTTAAATTTTTCTAAATGAATTCGAACGAAATTCGGCCTTTAAACATGACTTTCGTGCATAACTTGCAGTTGATCTATTGAAGGCAGCAAGGCATTTGTTTAGCCTTAAAGTCGTGTCACTAAGTCCCTTCTAGTCGTTAAATCATTCTAAATTAACTCTTATGAATTCTATTTTCCCCCGTCAAACATGATTTTCTTACATAACTTGCAATTAATCTATTGAAGACAACAATACATTATTTTAGCCATAAAAAGCATATCATTCAGTCTTTTCGTATCATTAAATTATTTGGAAGCACTTCGAACCCATTCTATTTTTGCATTTAAGACATGACTTTCGTGCATAACTTGCAATTGATCCATTGAAGGCAACTTTGAGTTTTTTTAGTCTTAAAGTCATATTATTGCATCTCTTTTAGTCATTAAATCTTTCTAAATCACTTCGAAAGAAATTCGGCTTTTCAACATGACTTTCGTGCATAACTTGCAGTTGATCTATTGAAGGCAGCAATGCATTTGTTTAGCCTTAAAGTCATGTCACTAAGTCTCCTCTAGTCGTTAAATCATTCTAAATTAACTCAAATGAATTCTATTTTCGCCCTTCAAACATGATTTTCCTACATAACTTGCAATTAGTCTATTGAAGACAACAATGCATTATTTTAGCTTTAAAAAGCATATCATTCAGTCTTTTCATATCATTAAATTATTGGGAAGCACTTCGAACCCATTTTATTTTTGCATTTAAGACACGACTTTCATGCATAACTTGCAATTGATCAATTGAAGGCAACTATCAATTTTTAGCCTTAAAGTCATATTATTGCGTCTCTTTTAGTCAGTAAATTGTTATAAATCACTTCGAATGAAATTCGGCCTTTAAACATGACTTTCGTGCATAACTTGCAGTTGATCTATTGAAGGCAGCAATGCATTTGTTTAGCCTTAAAGTCATGTCACTGAGTCTCCTCTAGTCGTTAAATCATTCTAAATTAACTCGAATGAATTCTATTTTCGCCCTTCAAACATGATTTTCCTACATAACTTGCAATTAATCTTTTCAAGACAACAATGCATTATTTTAGCCTTAAAAAGCATATCATTCAGTCTTTTCATATCATTCAATTATTGGGAAGCACTTCGAACCAATTCTATTTTTGCATTTAAGATACGACATTCATACATAACTTGTAATTGATCTATTGAATGCAACTATGCATTTTTTTAGCCTTAAAGTCATATTTTTGCATCTCTTTTAGTTAGTAAATCGTTCTAAATCACTTCGACTGAAATTCGGCCTTTAAACATGACTTTCGTGCATAACTTGCAGTTGATCTATTGAAGGCAGCAAGGCATTTGTTTAGCCTTAAGGTCATGTCACTGAGTCTCTTCTAGTCGTTAAATTATTCTAAATTAACTCGAATGAATTCTATTTTCGCCCTTCAAACATGATTTTCTTACATAACTTGCAATTAATATATTCAAGACAACAATGCATTATTTTAGCCATAAAAAGCATATCATTCAGTCTTTTCATATCATTAAATTATTTGGAAGCACTTCGAACCCATTCTATTTTTGCATTTAAGACACGACTTTCATGCTTAACTTGCAATTGATCCATTGAAGGCAACTATCAATTTTTTTGGCCTAAAAGTCATGTTATTGCGTCTTATTTAGTCATTAAATTTTTCTAAATCACTTCGAACGAAATTCGGCCTTTAAACATGACTTTCGTGCATAACTTGCAGTTGATCTATTGAAGGCAGCAAGGCATTTGTTTAGCCTTAAAGTCATGTCACTGAGTCTCTTCTAGTCGTTAAATCATTCTAAATTAACTCGAATGAATTCTATTTTCGCCCTTCAAACATGATTTTCTTACATAACTTGCAATGAATCTATTCAAGACAACAATGCATTATTTTAGCCTTAAAAAGCATATCATTCAGTCTTTTCATATCATTAAATTATTTGGAAGCACTTCAAACCCATTCTATTTTTGCATCTAAGACACGACTTTCATGCATAACTTGCAATTGATCCATTGAAGGCAACTTTGAATTTTTTTAGCCTTAAAGTCAAATTATTGCGTCTCTTTTAGTCATTAAATTTTTGTAAATCACTTCGAATGAAATTCGGCCTTTAAACATAACTTTCGCGCATAAATTGCAGTTGATCTATTGAAGGCAGCAAGGCATTTGTTTAGCCTTAAGGTCATGTCACTAAGTCACTTCTAGTCGTTAAATCATTCTAAATTAACTCGAACGAATTCTATTTTCGCCCTTCAAACATGATTTTCTTACATAACTTGCAATGAATCTATTGAAGATAACAATGCATTATTTTAGCCATAAAAAGCATATCATTCAGTCTTTTCATATCAATAAATTATTGGGAAGCACTTCGAACCAATTCTATTTTTGCATTTAAGACACGACATTCATACATAACTTGCAATTGATCTATTGAAGGCAACTATGCATTTTTTTAGCCGTAAAGTCATATTTTTGCATCTCTTTTAGTTAGTAAATTGTTCTAAATCACTTTGAATGAAATTCGGCCTTTAAACATGACTTTCGTGCATAACATGCAGTCGATCTATTGAAGGCAACAATGCATTTGTTTAGCCTTAAAGTCATGTCAATGAGTCTTTTCTAGTCGTTAAATCATTCTAAATTAAGTCGAATGAATTCTATTTTCGCCCTTCAAACATGATTTTCCTACATAACTTGCAATTAATCTATTGAAGACAACAATGCATTATTTTACCCTTAAAAAGCATATCATTCAGTCTTTTCATATCATTAAATTGTTGGGTAGCACTTCGAACCCATTCTATTTTTTCATTTAAGACACGACTTTCATGCATAACTTGCAATTGATCAATTGAAGGCAACTATCAATTTTTTTTGCCTTAAAGTCATATTATTGCGTTTCTTTTAGCCAGTAAATTGTTCTAAATCACTTCGAATGAAATTCGGCCTTTCAACATGACTTTCGTGCATAACTTGCAGTTGGTCTATTGAAGGCAGCAATGCATTTGTTTAGCCTTAAAGTCATGTCACAGAGTCTCTTCTAGTCGTTAAATCATTCTAAATTAAATCGAACTAATTCTATTTTCGCCCTTCAAACATGATTTTCGAACATAACTTGCAATTAATATATTCAAGACAACAATGCATTATTTTAGCCATAAAAAGCATATCATTCAGTCTTTTCATATCATTAAATTATTTGGAAGCACATTGAACCCATTCTATTTTCGCCCTTCAAACATGATTTTCTTACATAACTTGCAATTAATATATTTAAGACAACAATGCATTATTTTAGCCATAAAAAGCATATCATTCAGTCTTTTCATTTTATTAAATTATTTGGAAGCACTTCGAACCCATTCTATTTTTGCATTTAAGACACGACTTTCATGCATAACTTGCAATTGATCAATTGAAGGCAACTACCAATTTTTTTAGCCTTAAAGTCATATTATTGCGTCTCCTTTAGTCGTTAAATTTTTCTAAATCAATTCGAACGAAATTCAGCCTTTAAACATGACTTTCGTGCATGACTTGCAGTTGATCTATTGAAGGCAGAAAGGCATTTGTTTAGCCTTAAAGTCATGTCACTAAGTCCCTTCTAGTCGTTAAATCATTCTAAATTAACTCGAATGAATTCTATTTTCCCCCGTCAAACATGATTTTCTTACATAACTTGCAATTAATCTATTCAAGACAACAATGCATTATTTTAGCCATAAAAAGCATATCAATCATTCTTTCTGTATCATTAAATTATTTCGAAGCACTTCGAACCCATTCTATTTTTGCATTTAAGACATGACTTTCGTGCATAACTTGCAATTGATCCATTGAAGGCAACTTTGAATTTTTTTAGTCTTAAAGTCATATTATTGCGTCTCTTTTAGTCTTAAATCTTTCTAAATCACTTCGAAAGAAATTCGGCCTTTCAACAAGACTTTCGTGCGTAACTTGCAGTTGATCTATTGAAGGCAGCAATGCATTTGTTTAGCGTTAAAGTCATGTCACTGAGTCTCTTCTAGTCGTGAAATCATTCTAAATTAACTCGAATGAATTCTATTTTCGCCCTTCAAACATGATTTTCCTACATAACTTGCAATTAGTCTATTGAAGACAACAATGCATTATTTTAGCTTTAAAAAGCATATCATTCAGTCTTTTCATATCATTAAATTATTGGGAAGCACTTCGAACCCATTTTATTTTTGCATTTAAGACACGACTTTCATGCATAACTTGCAATTGATCAATTGAAGGCAACTATCAATTTTTAGCCTTCAAGTCATATTATTGCGTCTCTTTTAGTCAGTAAATTGTTATAAATCACTTCGAATGAAATTCGGCCTTTAAACATGACTTTCGTGCATAACTTGCAGTTGATCTATTGAAGGCAGCAATGCATTTGTTTAGCCTTAAAGTCATGTCACTGAGTCTCCTCTAGTCGTTAAATCATTCTAAATTAACTCGAATGAATTCTATTTTCGCCCTTCAAACATGATTTTCCTACATAACTTGCAATTAATCTATTGATGACAACAATGCATTATTTTAGCCTTAAAAAGCATATCATTCAGTCTTTTCATATCATTAAATTATTGGGAAGCACTTCGAACCAATTCTATTTTTGCATTTAAGACACGACATTCATACATAACTTGCAATTGATCTATTGAAGGCAACTGTCAATTTTTTTAGCCTGAAAGTCATATTTTTGCATCTTATTTAGTCATTAAATTTTTCTAAATCACTTCGAACGAAATTCGGCCTTTAAACATGACTTTCGTGCATAACTTGCAGTTGATCTATTGAAGGCAACAATGCATTTGTTTAGCCTTAAAGTCATGTCAATGAGTCTCTTCTAGTCGTTAAATCATTCTAAATTAAGTCGAATGAATTCTATTTTCGCCCTTCAAACATGATTTTCCTACATAACTTGCAATTAATCTATTGAAGACAACAATGCATTATTTTACCCTTAAAAAGCATATCATTCAGTCTTTTCATATCATTAAATTGTTAGGAAGCACTTCGAACCCATTCTATTTTTTCATTTAAGACACGACTTTCATGCATAACTTGCAATTGATCAATTGAAGGCAACTATCAATTTTTTTAGCCTTAAAGTCATATTATTGCGTTTCTTTTAGTCAGTAAATTGTTCTAAATCACTTCGAATGAAATTCGGCCTTTCAACATGACTTTCGTGCATAACTTGCAGTTGATCTATTGAAGGCAGCAATGCATTTGTTTAGCCTTAAAGTCATGTCACTGAGTCTCTTCTAGTCGTTAAATCATTCTAAATTAAATCGAACTAATTCTATTTTCGCCCTTCAAACATGATTTTCAAACATAACTTGCAATTAATATATTCAAGACAACAATGCATTATTTTAGCCATAAAAAGCATATCATTCAGTCTTTTCATATCATTAAATTATTTGGAAGCACATTGAACCCATTCTATTTTCGCCCTTCAAACATGATTTTCTTACATAACTTGCAATTAATATATTCAAGACAACAATGCATTATTTTAGCCATAAAAAGCATATCATACAGTCTTTTCATTTTATTAAATTATTTGGAAGCACTTCGAACCCATTCTATTTTTGCATTTAAGACACGACTTTCATGCATAACTTGCAATTGATCCATTGAAGGCAAGTATCAATTTTTTTAGCCTTAAAGTCATATTATTGCGTCTCCTTTAGTCGTTAAATTTTTCTAAATCAATTCGAACGAAATTCGGCCTTTAAACATGACTTTCGTGCATAACTTGCTGGTGATCTATTGAAGGCAGCAATGCATTTGTTTAGCCTTAAAGTCGTGTCACTAAGTCCCTTCTAGTCGTTAAATCATTCTAAATTAACTCGAATGAATTCTATTTTCCCCCGTCAAACATGATTTTCTTACATAACTTGCAATTAATCTATTCAAGACAACAATGCATTATTTTAGCCATAAAAAGCATATTATTCAGTCTTTTCATATCATTAAATTATTTGGAAGCACTTCGAACCCATTCTATTTTTGCATTTAAGACACGACTTTCATGCTTAACTTGCAATTGATCCATTGAAGGCAACTATCAATTTTTTTAGCCTTAAAGTCGTGTTATTGCGTCTTATTTAGTCATTAAATTTTTCTAAATCACTTCGAACGAAATTCGGCCTTAAAACATGACTTTCGTGCATAAATTGCAGTTGATCTATTGAAGGCAGCAAGGCATTTGTTTAGCCTTAAGGTCATGTCTCTAAGTCACTTCTAGTTGTTAAATCATTCTAAATTAACTCGAATGAATTCTATTTTCGCCCTTCAAACATGATTTTCTGACATAACTTGCAATGAATCTATTGAAGACAACAATGCATTATTTTAGCCTTAAAAAGCATATCATTCAGTCTTTTCATATCATTAAATTATTAGGAAGCACTTCGAACCAATTCTATTTTTGCGTTTAAGACACGACATTCATACATAAATTGCAATTGATCTATTGAAGGTAACTATGCATTTTTTTAGCCTTAAAGTCATATTTTTGCATCTCTTTTAGTTAGTAAATTGTTCTAAATCACTTTGAATGAAATTCGGCCTTTAAACATGACTTTCGTGCATAACTTGTAGTTGATCTATTGAAGGCAACAATGCATTTGTTTTCTTTAAAGTCATGTCAATGAGTCTCTTCTAGTCGTTAAATCATTCTAAATTAAGTCGAATGAATTCTATTTTCGCCCTTCAAACATGATTTTCCTACATAACTTGCAATTAATCTATTGAAGACAACAATGCATTATTTTACCCTTAAAAAGCAGATCATTCAGTCTTTTCATATCATTAAATTGTTGGGAAGCACTTCGAACCCATTCTATTTTTTCATTAAAGACACGACTTTCATGCATAACTTGCAATTGATCAATTGAAGGCAACTATCAATTTTTTTAGCCTTAAAGTCATATTATTGCGTTTCTTTTAGTCAGTAAATTGTTCTAAATCACTTCGAATGAAATTCGGCCATTCAACATGACTTTCGTGCATAACTTGCAGTTGATCTATTGAAGGCAGCAATGCATTTGTTTAGCCTTAAAGTCATGTCACTGAGTCTCTTCTAGTCGTTAAATCATTCTAAATTAAATCGAACTAATTCTATTTTCGCCCTTCAAACATGATTTTCAAACATAACTTGCAATTAATATATTCAAGACAACAATGCATTATTTTAGCCATAAAAAGCATATCAATCAGTCTTTTCGTATCATTAAATTATTTGGAAGCACTTCGAACCCATTCTATTTTTGCATTTAAGACATGACTTTCGTGCATAACTTGCAATTAATATATTCAAGATAACAATGCATTATTTTAGCCATAAAAAGCATATCATTCAGTCTTTTCATATCATTAAATTATTTGGAAGCACTTCGAACCCATTCTATTTTTGCATTTAAGACATGACTTTCGTGCATAACTTGCAATTGATCAATTGAAGGCAACTTTGAATTTTTTTAGTCTTAAAGTCATATTATTGCGTCTCTTTTAGTCATTAAATCTTTCTAAATCACTACGAAAGAAATTCGGCTTTTCAACATGACTTTTGTGCATAACTTGCAATTGATCTATCGAAGGCAACAAGGCATTTGTTTAGCCTTAAAGTCATGTCACTAAGTCTCTTCTAGTCATTAAATCATTCTAAATTAACTCGAATGAATTCTATTTTCCCCCGTCAAACATGATTTTCTTACATAACTTGCAATTAATCTATTGAAGACAACAATGCATTATTTTAGCTATAAAAAGCATATCAATCAGTCTTTTCGTATCATTAAATTATTTGGAAGCACTTCGAACCCATTCTATTTTTGCATTTAAGACATGACTTTCGTGCATAACTTGCAATTGATCCATTGAAGGCAACTTTGAATTTTTTTAGTCTTAAAGTCATATAATTGCGTCTCTTTTAGTCATTAAATCTTTCTAAATCACTTCGAATGAAATTCGGCCTTTCAACATGACTTTTGTGCATAACTTACAGTTGATCTATTGAAGGCAGCAATGCATTTGTTTAGCCTTAAAGTCATGTCACTGAGTCTCTTCTAGTCGTTAAATCATTCTAATTTAAGTCGAACGAATTCTATTTTCGCCCTTCAAACATGATTTTCGAACATAACTTGCAATTAATATATTCAAGACAACAATGCATTATTTTAGCCATAAAAAGCATATTATTCAGTCTTTTCATATCATTAAATTATTTGGAAGCACTTTGAACCCATTCTATTTTCGCCCTTCAAACATGATTTTCTTACATAACTTGCAATTAATATATTCAAGACAACAATGCATTATTTTAGCCATAAAAAGCATATCATTCAGTCTTTTCATTTTATTAAATTATTTGGAAGCACTTCGAACCCATTCTATTTTTGCATTCAAGACACGACTTTCATGCATAACTTGCAATTGATCCATTGAAGGCAACTATCAATTTTTTTTAGCCTTAAATTCATATTATTGCGTCTCCTTTAGTCTTTAAATTTTTCTAAATCACTTCGAACGAAATTCGGCCTTTAAACATGACTTTCGTGCATAACTTGCAGTTGATCTATTGAAGGCAGCAAGGCATTTGTTTAGCCTTAAAGTCATCTCACTGAGTCACTTCTAGTCGTTAAATCATTCTAAATTAACTCGAATGAATTCTATTTTCCCCCTTCAAACATGATTTTCTTACATAACTTGCTATTAATCTATTGAAGACAACAATGCATTATTTTAGCCATAAAAAGCATATCATTCAGTCTTTTTATATCATTAAATTATTTGGAAGCACTTCGAACCCATTCTATTTTTGCATTTAAGACATGACTTTCGTGCATAACTTGCAATTGATCCATTGAAGGCAACTTTGAATTTTTTTAGTCTTAAAGTCATATTATTGCGTCTCTTTTAGTCATTAAATCTTTTTAAATCACTACGAAAGAAATTCGGCTTTTCAACATGACTTTTGTGCATAACTTGCAATTGATCTATCGAAGGCAACAAGGCATTTGTTTAGCCTTAAAGTCATGTCACTAAGTCTCTTCTAGTCATTAAATCATTCTAAATTAACTCGAATGAATTCTATTTTCCCCCGTCAAACATGATTTTCTTACATAACTTGCAATTAATCTATTGAAGACAACAATGCATTATTTTAGCCATAAAAAGCATATCAATCAGTCTTTTCGTATCATTAAATTATTTGGAAGCACTTCGAACCCATTCTATTTTTGCATTTAAGACATGACTTTCGTGCATAACTTGCAATTGATCCATTGAAGGCAACTTTGAATTTTTTTAGTCTTAAAGTCATAGTATTGCGTCTCTTTTAGTCATTAAATCTTTCTAAATCACTTCGAATGAAATTCGGCCTTTCAACATGACTTTTGTGCATAACTTACAGTTGATCTATTGAAGGCAGCAATGCATTTGTTTAGCCTTAAAATCATGTCACTGAGTCTCTTCTAGTCGTTAAATCATTCTAATTTAAGTCGAACGAATTCTATTTTCGCCCTTCAAACATGATTTTCGAACATAACTTGCAATTAATATATTCAAGACAACAATGCATTATTTTAGCCATAAAAAGCATATTATTCAGTCTTTTCATATCATTAAATTATTTGGAAGCACTTTGAACCCATTCTATTTTCGCCCTTCAAACATGATTTTCTTACATAACTTGCAATTAATATATTCAAGACAACAATGCATTATTTTAGCCATAAAAAGCATATCATTCAGTGTTTTCATTTTATTAAATTATTTGGAAGCACTTCGAACCCATTCTATTTTTGCATTCAAGACACGACTTTCATGCATAACTTGCAATTGATCCATTGAAGGCAACTATCAATTTTTTTTAGCCTTAAATTCATATTATTGAGTCTCCTTTAGTCGTTAAATTTTTCTAAATCACTTCGAACGAAATTCGGCCTTTAAACATGACTTTCGTGCATAACTTGCAGTTGATCTATTGAAGGCAGCAAGGCATTTGTTTAGCCTTAAAGTCATCTCACTGAGTCTCTTCTAGTCGTTAAATCATTCTAAATTAACTCGAATGAATTCTATTTTCCCCCTTCAAACATGATTTTCTTACATAACTTGCTATTAATCTATTGCAGACAACAATGCATTATTTTAGCCATAAAAAGCATATCATTCAGTGTTTTCATATCATTAAATTATTTGGAAGCACTTCGAACCCATTCTATTTTTGCATTTAAGACATGACTTTCGTTCATAACTTGCAATTGATCCATTGAAGGCAACTTTGAATTTTTTTAGTCTTAAAGTCATATTATTGCGTCTCTTTTAGTCATTAAATCTTTCTAAATCACTACGAAAGAAATTCGGCTTTTCAACATGACTTTTGTGCATAACTTGCAATTGATCTATCGAAGGCAACAAGGCATTTGTTTAGCCTTAAAGTCATGTCACTAAGACTCTTCTAGTCATTAAATCATTCTAAATTAACTCGAATGAATTCTATTTTCCCCCGTCAAACATGATTTTCTTACATAACTTGCAATTAATCTATTGAAGACAACAATGCATTATTTTAGCCATAAAAAGCATATCAATCAGTCTTTTCGTATCATTAAATTATTTGGAAGCACTTCGAACCCATTCTATTTTTGCATTTAAGACATGACTTTCGTGCATAACTTGCAATTGATCCATTGAAGGCAACTATCAATTTTTTTTAGCCTTAAATTCATATTATTGCGTCTCCTTTAGTCGTTAAATTTTTCTAAATCACTTCGAACGAAATTCGGCCTTTAAACATGACTTTCGTGCATAACTTGCAGTTGATCTATTGAAGGCAGCAAGGCATTTGTTTAGCCTTAAAGTCATCTCACTGAGTCTCTTCTAGTCGTTAAATCATTCTAAATTAATTCGAATGAATTCTATTTTCCCCCTTCAAACATGATTTTCTTACATAACTTGCTATTAATCTATTGAAGACAACAATGCATTATTTTAGCCATAAAAAGCATATGATTCAGTCTTTTCATTTTATTAAATTATTTGGAAGCACTTCGAACCCATTCTATTTTTGCATTTAAGACACGACTTTCATGCATAACTTGCAATTGATCCATTGAAGGCAACTATCAATTTTTTTAGCCTTAAAGTCATATTATTGCGTCTCCTTTAGTCGTTAAATTTTTCTAAATCAATTCGAATGAAATTCGGCCTTGAAACATGACTTTCGTGCATAACTTGCAGTTGATCCATTGAAGGCAGCAAGGCATTTGTTTAGCCTTAAAGTCATGTCACTAAGTCCCTTCTAGTAGTTAAATCATTCTAAATTAACTCGAATGAATTCTATTTTCCCCCGTCCAACATGATTTTCCTACATAACTTGCAATTAATCTATTGAAGACAACAATACATTATTTTAGCCATAAAAAGCATATCATTCAGTCTTTTCGTATCATTAAATTATTTGGAAGCACTTCGAACCCATTCTATTTTTGCATTTAAGAGAAGACTTTCGTGCATAACTTGCAATTGATCCATTGAAGGCAACTTTGAATTTTTTTAGTCTTAAAGTCATATTATTGCGTCTCTTTTAGTCATTAAATCTTTCTAAATCACTATGAAAGAAATTCGGCCTTTCAACATGACTTTTGTGCATAACTTGCAATTGATCCATTGAAGGCAGCAATGCATTTGTTTAGCCTTAAAGTCATGTCACTGAGTCTCTTCTAGTCATTAAATCATTCTAATTTAAGTCGAATGAATTCTATTTTCACCCTTCAAACATGATTTTCGAACATAACTTGCAATTAATATATTCAAGACAACAATGCATTATTTTAGCCATAAAAAGCATATTATTCAGTCTTTTCATATCATTAAATTATTTGGAAGCACTTTGAACCCATTCTATTTTCGCCCTTCAAACATGACTTTCTTACATAACTTGCAATTAATATATTCAAGACAACAATGCATTATTTTAGCCATAAAAAGCATATCATTCAGTCTTTTCATTTTATTAAATTATTTGGAAGCACTTCGAACCCATTCTATTTTTGCATTCAAGACACGACTTTCATGCATAACTTGCAATTGATCCATTGAAGGCAACTATCAATTTTTTTTAGCCTTAAATTCATATTATTGCGTCTCCTTTAGTCGTTAAATTTTTCTAAATCACTTCGAACGAAATTCGGCCTTTAAACATGACTTTCGTGCATAACTTGCAGTTGATCTATTGAAGGCAGCAAGGCATTTGTTTAGCCTTAAAGTCATCTCACTGAGTCTCTTCTAGTCGTTAAATCATTCTAAATTAACTCGAATGAATTCTATTTTCCCCCTTCAAACATGATTTTCTTACATAACTTGCTATTAATCTATTGAAGACAACAATGCATTATTTTAGCCATAAAAAGCATATCATTCAGTCTTTTGATTTTATTAAATTATTTGGAAGCACTTCGAACCCATTCTATTTTTGCATTTAAGACACGACTTTCATGCATAACTTGCAATTGATCCATTGAAGGCAACTATCAATTTTTTTAGCCTTAAAGTCATATTATTGCGTCTCCTTTAGTCGTTAAATTTTTCTAAATCAATTCGAATGAAATTCGGCCTTTAAACATGACTTTCGTGCATAACTTGCAGTTGATCTATTGAAGGCAGCAAGGCATTTGTTTAGCCTTAAAGTCATGTCACTAAGTCCCTTCTAGTCGTTAAATCATTCTAAATTAACTCGAATGAATTCTATTTTCCCCCGTCCAACATGATTTTCCTACATAACTTGCAATTAATCTATTGAAGACAACAATACATTATTTTAGCCATAAAAAGCATATCATTCAGTCTTTTCGTATCATTAAATTATTTGGAAGCACTTCGAACCCATTCTATTTTTGCATTTAAGAGATGACTTTCGTGCATAACTTGCAATTGATCCATTGAAGGCAACTTTGAATTTTTTTAGTCTTAAAGTCATATTATTGCGTCTCTTTTAGTCATTAAATCTTTCTAAATCACTACGAAAGAAATTCGGCCTTTCAACATGACTTTTGTGCATAACTTGCAATTGATCCCTTGAAGGCAACAATGCATTTGTTTAGCCTTAAAGTCATGTCACTGAGTCTCTTCTAGTCATTAAATCATTCTAAATTAACTCGAATGAATTCTATTTTCCCCCTTCAAACATGATTTTCTTACATAACTTGCTATTAATCTATTGAAGACAACAATGCATTATTTTAGCCATAAAAAGCATATCATTCAGTCTTTTGATTTTATTAAATTATTTGGAAGCACTTCGAACCCATTCTATTTTTGCATTTAAGACACGACTTTCATGCATAACTTGCAATTGATCCATTGAAGGCAACTATCAATTTTTTTAGCCTTAAAGTCATATTATTGCGTCTCCTTTAGTCGTTAAATTTTTCTAAATCAATTCGAATGAAATTCGGCCTTTAAACATGACTTTCGTGCATAACTTGCAGTTGATCTATTGAAGGCAGCAAGGCATTTGTTTAGCCTTAAAGTCATGTCACTAAGTCCCTTCTAGTCGTTAAATCATTCTAAATTAACTCGAATGAATTCTATTTTCCCCCGTCCAACATGATTTTCCTACATAACTTGCAATTAATCTATTGAAGACAACAATACATTATTTTAGCCATAAAAAGCATATCATTCAGTCTTTTCGTATCATTAAATTATTTGGAAGCACTTCGAACCCATTCTATTTTTGCATTTAAGAGATGACTTTCGTGCATAACTTGCAATTGATCCATTGAAGGCAACTTTGAATTTTTTTAGTCTTAAAGTCATATTATTGCGTCTCTTTTAGTCATTAAATCTTTCTAAATCACTACGAAAGAAATTCGGCCTTTCAACATGACTTTTGTGCATAACTTGCAATTGATCCCTTGAAGGCAACAATGCATTTGTTTAGCCTTAAAGTCATGTCACTGAGTCTCTTCTAGTCATTAAATCATTCTAAATTAACTCGAATGAATTCTATTTTCCCCCTTCAAACATGATTTTCTTACATAACTTGCTATTAATCTATTGAAGACAACAATGCATTATTTTAGCCATAAAAAGCATATCATTCAGTCTTTTGATTTTATTAAATTATTTGGAAGCACTTCGAACCCATTCTATTTTTGCATTTAAGACACGACTTTCATGCATAACTTGCAATTGATCCATTGAAGGCAACTATCAATTTTTTTAGCCTTAAAGTCATATTATTGCGTCTCCTTTAGTCGTTAAATTTTTCTAAATCAATTCGAATGAAATTCGGCCTTTAAACATGACTTTCGTGCATAACTTGCAGTTGATCTATTGAAGGCAGCAAGGCATTTGTTTAGCCTTAAAGTCATGTCACTAAGTCCCTTCTAGTCGTTAAATCATTCTAAATTAACTCGAATGAATTCTATTTTCCCCCGTCCAACATGATTTTCCTACATAACTTGGAATTAATCTATTGAAGACAACAATACATTATTTTAGCCATAAAAAGCATATCATTCAGTCTTTTCGTATCATTAAATTATTTGGAAGCACTTCGAACCCATTCTATTTTTGCATTTAAGAGATGACTTTCGTGCATAACTTGCAATTGATCCATTGAAGGCAACTTTGAATTTTTTTAGTCTTAAAGTCATATTATTGCGTCTCTTTTAGTCATTAAATCTTTCTAAATCACTACGAAAGAAATTCGGCCTTTCAACATGACTTTTGTGCATAACTTGCAATTGATCCATTGAAGGCAACAATGCATTTGTTTAGCCTTAAAGTCATGTCACTGAGTCTCTTCTAGTCATTAAATCATTCTAAATTAACTCGAATGAATTCTATTTTCCCCCGTCAAACATGATTTTCTTACATAACTTGCAATTACTATATTCAAGACAACAATGCATTATTTTAGCCATGAAAAGCATATCATTCAGTCTTTTCTTATAATTAAATTATTTGGAAGCACTTCGAACCCATTCTATTTTTGCATTCAAGACACGACTTTCATGCATAACTTGCAATTGATCCATTGAAGGCAACTTTGAATTTTTTTAGTCTTAAAGTCATATTATTGCGTCCCTTTTAGTCATTAAATCTTTCTAAATCACTTCGAAAGAAATTCGGCCTTTCTACAAGACTTTCGTGCATAACTTGCAGTTGATCTATTGAAGGCAGCAATGCATTTGTTTAGCCTTAAAGTCATGTCACTGAGTCTCTTCTAGTCGTGAAATCATTCTAAATTAACTCGAATGAATTCTATTTTCGCCCTTCAAACATGATTTTCCTACATAACTTGCAATTAATCTATTGAAGACAACAATGCATTATTTTAGCCATAAAAAGCATATCAATCAGTCTTTTCGTATCATTAAATTATTTGGAAGCACTTCGAACCCATTCTATTTTTGCATTTAAGAGATGACTTTCGTGCATAACTTGCAATTGATCCACTGAAGGCAACTTTGAATTTTTTTAGTCTTAAAGTCATATTATTGCGTCTCTTTTAGTCATTAAATCTTTCTAAATCACTACGAAAGAAATTCGGCCTTTCAACATGACTTTTGTGCATAACTTGCAATTGATCCATTGAAGGCAACAATGCATTTGTTTAGCCTTAAAGTCATGTCACTGAGTCTCTTCTAGTCATTAAATCATTCTAAATTAACTCGAATGAATTCTATTTTCCCCCGTCAAACATGATTTTCTTACATAACTTGCAATTACTATATTCAAGACAACAATGCATTATTTTAGCCATGAAAAGCATATCATTCAGTCTTTTCATATAATTAAATTATTTGGAAGCACTTCGAACCCATTCTATTTTTGCATTCAAGACACGACTTTCATGCATAACTTGCAATTGATCCATTGAAGGCAACTTTGAATTTTTTTAGTCTTAAAGTCATATTATTGCGTCCCTTTTAGTCATTAAATCTTTCTAAATCACTTCGAAAGAAATTCGGCCTTTCTACAAGACTTTCGTGCATAACTTGCAGTTGATCTATTGAAGGCAGCAATGCATTTGTTTAGCCTTAAAGTCATGTCACTGAGTCTCTTCTAGTCGTGAAATCATTCTAAATTAACTCGAATGAATTCTATTTTCGCCCTTCAAACATGATTTTCCTACATAACTTGCAATTAATCTATTGAAGACAACAATGCATTATTTTAGCCATAAAAAGCATATCAATCAGTCTTTTCGTATCATTAAATTATTTGGAAGCACTTCGAACCCATTCTATTTTTGCATTTAAGAGATGACTTTCGTGCATAACTTGCAATTGATCCACTGAAGGCAACTTTGAATTTTTTTAGTCTTAAAGTCATATTATTGCGTCTCTTTTTGTCATTAAATCTTTCTAAATCACTTCGAATGAAATTCGGCCTTTCAACATGACTTTTGTGCATAACTTACAGTTGATCTATTGAAGGCAGCAATGCATTTGTTTAGCCATAAAGTCATGTCACTGAGTCTCTTCTAGTCATTAAATCATTCTAAATTAACTCGAATGAATTCTATTTTCCCCCGTCAAACATGATTTTCTTACATAACTTGCAATTACTATATTCAAGACAACAATGCATTATTTTAGCCATGAAAAGCATATCATTCAGTCTTTTCATATAATTAAATTATTTAGAAGCACTTCGAACCCATTCTATTTTTGCATTCAAGACACGACTTTCATGCATAACTTGCAATTGATCCATTGAAGGCAACTTTGAATTTTTTTAGTCTTAAAGTCATATTATTCCGTCTCTTTTAGTCATTAAATCTTTCTAAATCACTTCGAAAGAAATTCGGCCTTTCTACAAGACTTTCGTGCATAACTTGCAGTTGATCTATTGAAGGCAGCAATGCATTTGTTTGGCCTTAAAGTCATGTCACTGAGTCTCTTCTAGTCGTGAAATCATTCTAAATTAACTCGAATGAATTCTATTTTCGCCCTTCAAACATGATTTTCCTACATAACTTGCAATTAATCTATTGAAGACAACAATGCATTATTTTAGCCATAAAAAGCATATCAATCAGTCTTTTCGTATCATTAAATTATTTGGAAGCACTTCGAACCCATTCTATTTTTGCATTTAAGAGATGACTTTCGTGCATAACTTGCAATTGATCCATTGAAGGCAACTTTGAATTTTTTTAGTCTTAAAGTCATATTATTGCGTCTCTTTTAGTCATTAAATCTTTCTAAATCACTTAAAATGAAATTCGGCCTTTCAACATGACTTTTGTGCATAACTTACAGTTGATCTATTGAAGGCAGCAATGCATTTGTTTAGCCTTAAAGTCATGTCACTGAGTCTCTTCTAGTCGTGAAATCATTCTAAATTAACTCGAATGAATTCTATTTTCGCCCTTCAAACATGATTTTCCTACATAACTTGCAATTAATCTATTGAAGACAACAATGCATTATTTTAGCCATAAAAAGCATATCAATCAGTCTTTTCGTATCATTAAATTATTTGGAAGCACTTCGAACCCATTCTATTTTTGCATTTAAGAGATGACTTTCGTGCATAACTTGCAATTGATCCATTGAAGGCAACTTTAAATTTTTTTAGTCTTAAAGTCATATTATTGCGTCTCTTTTAGTCATTAAATCTTTCTAAATCACTTCGAATGAAATTCGGCCTTTCAACATAACTTTTGTGCATAACTTACAGTTGATCTATTTAAGGCAGCAATGCATTTGTTTAGCCTTAAAGTCATGTCACTGAGTCTCTTCTAGTCGTGAAATCATTCTAAATTAACTCGAATGAATTCTATTTTCGCCCTTCAAACATGATTTTCCTACATAACTTGCAATTAATCTATTGAAGACAACAATGCATTATTTTAGCCATAAAAAGCATATCAATCAGTCTTTTCGTATCATTAAATTATTTGGAAGCACTTCGAACCCATTCTATTTTTGCATTTAAGAGATGACTTTCGTGCATAACTTGCAATTGATCCATTGAAGGCAACTTTGAATTTTTTTAGTCTTAAAGTCATATTATTGCGTCTCTTTTAGTCATTAAATCTTTCTAAATCACTTCGAATGAAATTCGGCCTTTCAACATAACTTTTGTGCATAACTTACAGTTGATCTATTGAAGGCAGCAATGCATTTGTTTAGCCTTAAAGTCATGTCACTGAGTCTCTTCTAGTCGTGAAATCATTCTAAATTAACTCGAATGAATTCTATTTTCGCCCTTCAAACATGATTTTCCTACATAACTTGCAATTAATCTATTGAAGACAACAATGCATTATTTTAGCCATAAAAAGCATATCAATCAGTTTTTTCGTATCATTAAATTATTTGGAAGCACTTCGAACCCATTCTATTTTTGCATTTAAGAGATGACTTTCGTGCATAACTTGCAATTGATCCATTGAAGGCAACTTTGAATTTTTTTAGTCTTAAAGTCATATTATTGCGTCTCTTTTAGTCATTAAATCTTTTTAAATCACTTCGAAAGAAATTCGCCTTTCAACATGACTTTCGTGAATAACTTGCAGTTGATCTATTGAAGGCAGCAATGCATTTGTTTAGCTTTAAAGTCATGTCACTGAGTTTCTTCTAGTCATTAAATCATTCTAAATTAAGTTGAATAAATTCTATTTTCGCACTTCAAACATGATTTTCTTACATAACTTGCAATTATTATATTCAAGACAACAATGCATTATATTAGCCTTAAAAAGCATATCATTCAGTCTTTTCATTTCATTAAATTATTTGGAAGCACTTCGAACCCATTCTATTTTTGCATTTAAGACACGACTTTCATGCATAACTTGCAATTGATCCATTGAAGGCAACTATCAATTTTTTTTAGCCTTAAATTCATATTATTGCGTCTCCTTTAGTCGTTAAATTTTTCTAAATCACTTCGAACGAAATTCGGCCTTTAAACATGACTTTCGTGCATAACTTGCAGTTGATCTATTGAAGGCAGCAAGGCATTTGTTTAGCCTTAAAGTCATCTCACTGAGTCTCTTCTAGTCGTTAAATCATTCTAAATTAACTCGAATGAATTCTATTTTCCCCCTTCAAACATGATTTTCTTACATAACTTGCTATTAATCTATTGAAGACAACAATGCATTATTTTAGCCATAAAAAGCATATCATTCAGTCTTTTCGTATCATTAAATTATTTGGAAGCACTTCGAACCCATTCTATTTTTGCATTTAAGACATGACTTTCATGTATAACTTGCAATTGATCCATTGAAGGCAACTTTGAATATTTTTTGCCTTAAAGTCTTATTATTGCGTCTCTTTTATTCAATAAATCTTTTTAAATCACTTCGAAAGAAATTCGGCCTTTCAACATGACTTTCGTGCATAACTTGCAGTTCATCTATTGAAGGCAGCAATGCATTTGTTTAGTCTTAAAGTCATGTCACTGAGTCTCTTCTAGTCGTTAAATCATTCAAAATTAACTCGAATGAATTCTACTTTCGCCCTTCAAACATGATTTTCCTACATAACTTCCACTTAATCTATTCAAGACAACAATGCATTATTTTAGACTTAAAAAGCATATCATTCAGTCTTTTCATATCATTAAATTATTTGGAAGCACTTCGAACCTATTCTATTTTTGCATTTAAGACATGACTTTCGTGCATAACTTGCAATTGATCCATTGAAGGCAACTTTGAATTTTTTTAGTCTTAAAGTCATATTATTGCGTCTCTTTTAGTCATTAAATCTTTCTAAATCACTACGAAAGAAATTCGGCCTTTCAACATGACTTTTGTGCATAACTTGCAATTGATCCATTGACGGCAACAATGCATTTGTTTAGCCTTAAAGTCATGTCACTGAGTCTCTTCTAGTCATTAAATCATTCTAAATTAACTCGAATGAATTCTATTTTCCCCCGTCAAACATGATTTTCTTACATAACTTGCAATTAATATATTCAAGACAACAATGCATTATTTTAGCCATGAAAAGCATATCATTTAGTCTTTTCATATAATTAAATTATTTGGAAGCACTTCGAACCCATTCTATTTTTGCATTCAAGACACGACTTTCATGCATAACTTGCAATTGATCCATTGAAGGCAACTTTGCATTTTTTTAGCCTTAAAGTCATATTATTGCATCTCTTTTAGTCATTAAATCTTTCTTAATCACTTCGAAAGAAATTCGGCCATTCAACATGACTTTCGTGCATAACTTGCAGTTGATCTATTGAAGGCAGCAATGCATTTGTTTAGCCTTAAAGTCATGTCACTGAGTCTCTTCTAGTCGTTAAATCATTCAAAATTAACTCGAATGAATTCTATTTTCGCCCTTCAAACATGATTTTCCTACATAACTTGCAATTAATCTATTGAAGACAACAATGCATTATTTTAGCCTTAAAAAGCATATCATTCAGTCTTTTCATATCATTAAATTATTGGGAAACACTTCGAACCCATTCTATTTTTGCACTTAAGACACGACTTTCATGCATAACTTGCAATTGATCAATTGAAGGCAACTATCAATTTTTTTAGATTTAAAGTCATATTATTGCGTCTCTTCTAGTCAGTAAATTGTTATAAATCACTTCGAATGAAATTCGGCCTTTAAACATGACTTTCGTGCATAACTTGCAGTTGATCTATTGAAGGCAAGTATGAATTTGTTTAATCTTAGAGTCATCATCTCAGTGACTCTCTGAAAGGCACTAATTCATTTGAAAGTAGGTAAAATGAATTCTATTTTTGCACTTCGAACCCGACTTCCGGACATAACTTGCTAATGATCATTTAAGGGCAAGTATGGTTTTGTTTTATTTGAGATTCATGTCAATCAGTCTTTTCAAGTCAGTAATGTATTTGAAAAGAATTCAAATGAATTTTATTTTCGCATTCCAAACACGACTATCGCGCATAGCTTGCGTATGATTTTTTGAAGGCAAGTATGAATTTGTTTAATCTTAGAGTCATCATCTCAATGACTCTTTGAAAGTCACTAATTCATTTGAAGGCAATTAAAATGAATTCTATTTTCGCACTTTGAACCCGACTTTCGTACATAACTTGCTAATGATCATTTAAGGGCAATTATGGATTTGTTTTATTTGAGATTCATGTCAATCAGTCTTTTCAAGTCACTAATTCATTTGAAAAAAATTCAAATCAATTCTATTTTTACACACCAAACACTACTTTCGCGCATCACCTACTGATGATCTTTTTAAGACAAGTATGCATTTGATTTATCGTATATTCATGTCAATCAGTCTTGTCAAGACAATAAATCATTGGAAAGCCATTGGAGCGAATACTATTTTCGCATTTCAAACACGACTTTCGCGCATAGCTTGCATATGATTTTTTGTAAGAAAGTATGAATTTGTTTAATCTTAGTGTCATTATCTCAATGACTCTTTGAAAGTCAGTAATTCATTTGAAAGCATTTAAAACGAATTCTATTTTCGCACTTCGAACTCGACTTTCGGACGTAACTTGCTAATGATCATTTAAGGGCATGTATGCATTTGTTTTATTTGAGATTCATGTCAATGAGTCGTTTCAAGTCAGTGATGCATTTGAAAAAAAATTCAAATGAATTCTATTTTTACACTTTAAATACTACTTTCACGGATCACTAGCTGATTATCTTTTTAAGACAACTATGCATTTGTTTTATCTTATATTCATTTCAATGAGTCTTTTCAAGACAATAAATCATTTGGAAGCCATTGGAGCGAATACTATTTTCGCATTTCAAACACGACTTTCGCGCATAGCTTGCATATTATTTTTTGAAGGTAAGTATGAATTTGTTGAATCTTAGAGTCATCATCTCAATGCCTCTTTGAAAGTCACTAATTCATTTGAAAGCAATTAAAATGAATTCTATTTTCGCACTTCGAACCCGATTTTCGGACATAACTTGCTAATGATCATTTAAGGGCAAGTATGCATTTGTTTTATTTGAGAATCATGTCAATGAGTCTTTTCAAGTCACTAATTCATTTGAAAACAATTCAAATGAATTCTATTTTTACACTTCAAACACTACTTTCATGCATCACCTACTGATGATCTTTTTAAGACACGTATGGATTTGATTTTTCTTATATTCATGTCAATGTGTCTTGTCAAGACAATAAATCATTTGGAAGCCATTGGAGCGAATACTATTTTCGCATTTCAAACACGACAATCGCGCATAGGTTGCATATGATTTTTTGAAGGCAAGTATGAATTTGTTTAATCTTAGAGTCATCATCTCAGTGACTCTTTGAAAGGCACTAATTCATTTGAAAGCAATTAAAATGAATTCTATTTTTGCACTTCGAACCCGACTTCCGGACATAACTTGCTAATGATCATTTAAGGGCAAGTATGGTTTTGTTTTATTTGAGATTCATGTCAATCAGTCTTTTCAAGTCAGTAATGCATTTGAAAAGAATTCAAATGAATTTTATTTTCGCATTTCAAACACGACTTTTCGCGCATAGCTTGCATATGATTTTTTGAAAGCAAGTATGAATTTGTTTAATCTTAGAGTCATCATCTCAATGACTCTTTGAAAGTCACTAATTCATTTCAAGGCAATTAAAATGAATTCTATTTTCGCACTTTGAACCCGACTTTCGTACATAACTTGCTAATGATCATTTAAGGGCAATTATGGATTTGTTTTATTTGAGATTCATGTCAATGAGTCTTTTCAAGTCACTAATTCATTTGAAAAAAATTCAAATCAATTCTATTTTTACACATCAAACACTACTTTCGCGCATCACCTATTGATGATCTTTTTAAGACAAGTATGCATTTGATTTATCTTACATTCATGTCAATGAGTCTTGTCAAGACAATAAATCATTTGGAAGCTATTGGAGCGAATAATATTTTCGCATTTCAAACACGACTTTCGCGCATAGCTTGCATATTATTTTTTGAAGGTAAGTATGAATTTGTTGAATCTTAGAGTCATCATCTCAATGCCTCTTTGAAAGTCACTAATTCATTTGAAAGCAATTAAAATGAATTCAATTTTCGCACTTCGAACCCGACTTTCGTACATAACTTCCTCATGATCATTTAAGGGCAAGTATGGTTTTGTTTTATTTGAGATTCATGTCAATGAGTCTTTTCAAGTCAGTAATGCATTTGAAAAGAATTCAAATGAATTTTATTTTCGCATTCCAAACACGACTATCGCGCATAGCTTGCGTATGATTTTTTTAAGGCAAGTATGAATTTGTTTAATCTTAGAGTCATCATCTCAATGACTCTTTGAAAGTCACTAATTCATTTGAAGGCAATTAAAATGAATTCTATTTTCGCACTTTGAACCCGACTTTCGTACATAACTTGCTAATGATCATTTAAGGGCAAGTATGGATTTGTTTTATTTGAGATTCATGTCAATGAGTCTTTTCAAGTCACTAATTCATTTGAAAAAATTCAAATCAATCCTATTTTTACGCATCAAACACTACTTTCGCGCATCACCTATTGATGATATTTTTAAGACAAGTATGCATTTGATTTATCTTATATTCATGTAAATCAGTCTTGTCAAGACAATAAATCATTGGGAAGCCATTGGAGCGAATACTATTTTCGCATTTCAAACACGACTTTCGCGCATAGCTTGCATATGATTTTTTGAAAGCAAGTATGAATTTGTTTAATCTTAGAGTCATCATCTCAATCACTCTTTGAAAGTCACTAATTCATTTGAAAGCAATTAAAATGAATTCTATTTTCGCACTTCGAACCCGACTTTCGGACATAACTTGCTAATGATCGTTTAAGGGCAAGTATGGATTTGTTTTATTTGAGATTCATGTCAATGAGTCTTTTCAAGTCACTAATTCATTTGAAAAAATTCAAATCAATTCTATTTTTACACATCAAACACTACTTTCGCGCATCACCTACTGATGATCTTTTTAAGACAAGTATGCATTTGATTTATCTTATATTCATGACAATGAGTCTTGTCAAGACAATAAATCATTTTGAAGCCATTGGAGCGAATACTATTTTCGCATTTCAAACAAGACTATCGCGCATAGGTTGCATATGATTTTTTGAAGGCAAGTATGAATTTGTTTAATCTTAGAGTCATCATCTCAGTGACTCTTTGAAAGTCACTAATTCATTTGAAAGCAATTAAAATGAATTCTATTTTCGCACTTCGAACCCGACTTTCGGACATAACTTGCTAATGATCATTTAAGGGCAAGTTTGCATTTGTTTTATCTGAGATTCATGTCAATGAGTCTTTTCAAGTGACTAATTCATTTGAAAGCAATTCGAACGAATTCTAATTTTGCACTTCAAACACTACTTTCCCGCATCACAGGCTAATCATCTTTTTTAGACAAGTATGCATTTGTTTTATCTTATATTCATTTCAAAGAGTCTTGTCAAGACAATAAATCATTTGGAAGCCATTTGAGCGAATACTATTTTTGCATTTCAAACACTACTATCGCGCATAGCTTGCATATGATTTTTTGAAGGCAAGTATGAATTTGTTGAATCCTAGAGTCATCATCTCAATGACTCTTTGAAAGTCCCTAATTCATTTGAAAGCAATGAAAATGAATTCTATTTTCGCACTTCGAACCCGACATTCATACATAACTTGCTAATGATCATTTAAGGACAAGTATGCGTTTGTTTTACTTGAGATTCACGTCAATGAGTCTGTTCAAGTCCCTAATTTATTTGAAAACAATTCAAATGAATTCTATTTTTACACTTCAAACACTACCTTCCCGCATTACTTGCTAATGTTCTTTTTAAGACAAGTATGCATTTGTTTTATCTTATATTCATTTCAATGAGTCTTTTTAAGACACTAAATCATCTGGAACCCATTCTTGCGAATACTATTTTCGCATTTCAAACACGACTATCGCGCATAGCTTGCATATATGATTTTTTGAAGGCAAGTATGAATTTGTTTAATCTTAGAGTCATCATCTCAATGACTCTTCGAAAGTCACTAATTCATTTGAAAGCAATTAAAATGAATTCTATTTTCGCATTTCGAACCCGACTTTCGTACATAACTTGCTAATGATCATTTAATGGCAACTATGCATTTTTTTTATTTGAGATTCATGTCAATGAGTCTTTTCAAGTCACTAATTTATTTGAAAACAATTCAAATGAATTCTATTTTTACACTTCAAACACTACCTTCCCGCAATACTTGCTAATGTTCTTTTTAAGACAAGTATGCATTTGTTTTATCTTATATTCATTTCAATGAGTCTTTTCAAGACACTAAATCATCTGGAACCCATTGTTGCGAATACTATTTTCGCATTTCAAACACGACTATCGCGCATAGCTTGCATATATGATTTTTTGAAGGCAAGTATGAATTTGTTTAATCTTAGAGTCATCATCTCAATGACTCTTCGAAAGTCACTAATTCATTTGAAAGCAATTAAAATGAATTCTATTTTTGAACTTCGAACCCGACTTTCGTACATAACTTGCTAATGATCATTTAATGGCAACTATGCATTTTCTTTATTTGAGATTCATGTCAAAGAGTCTTTTCAAGTCACTAATTTATTTGAAAACAATTGAAATGAATTATATTTTTACACTTCAAACACTACTTTCCCGCATCACTTGCTAATGATCTTTTTAAGACAAGTATGCATTTGTTTTATCTTATATTCATTTCAATGAGTCTTTTCAAGACACTAAATCTTTTGGAAGCCATTTGTGCGAATACTATTTTCGCATTTCAAACACGACTATCGCGCATAACTTGCATATGATTTTTTGAAGGCAAGTATGAATTTGTTTAATCTTAGAGTGATCATCCCAATGACTCTTTGAAAGTCACTAATTCATTTGAAAGCAACTAAAATGAATTCTATTTTCGCACTTCAAACCTGACTCTCGTACATAGCTTGCTAATAATGATTTAAGGGCAAGTATGCATTTGTTTTATTTGAGACTCGTGTCAATTAGTCTTCTCAAGTCAGTAATGTATTTGAAAACAATTTAAATGAATTCTATTTTTACACTTTAAACACAACTTTCGCGGATCACTTGTTGATGATCTTTTTAAGACCAGTATGCATTTGATTTATCTTATATTCCAGTCAATGAGTCTTTTCAACACAATAATACATTTGGAAGCCATTGGAGTGAATACTGTTTTTGCATTTTAAACATGACTATCCCGCACAGCTTTCATATGATTTTTTGAAGGCAAGTATGATTTTTGTTGGAGTCATCATCTCAATGACTCTTTGAAAGTCACTAATTCATTTGAAAGAAATTAAAATGAATTCTATTTTCCCACTTCGAACCCGACTTTCGTACATAACTTGCTAATGATCATTTAATGGCAACTATGGATTTGTTTTATTTGAGATTCTTGTCAATGAGTTTTTTCGAGTCACTAATTCACTTGAAAACAATTCGAACGAATTTCAATTTTGCACTTCAAACACTACTTTCCCCAATCACTTGCTAATCATCTTTTTAAGACAGGTATGCAATTGTTTTATCTTATATTCATTTGAATGAGTCTTGTCAAGACAATAAATCATTTAGAAGCCATTGGAGCGAATACTATTTTCGCATTTCAAACACGACTATCGCGCCTAGCTTGCATATGATTTTTTGAAGGCAAGTATGAATTTGTTTAATCTTAGAGTCATCATCTCAATGACCCTTTCGAAAGTCGCTAATTTATTTGAAAGCAATTAAAATGAATTCTATTTTCGCACTTCGAACCCGACATTCGTACATAACTGGCTAATGATCATTTAAGGGCAAGTATGCATTTTTTTTATTCGAGATTCATGTCAATGAGTCTTTTCAAGTCACTAATTTATTTGAAAACAATTTAAATGAATTCTATTTTTACACTTCAAACACTACTTTCCCGCATCACTTGCTAATGATCTTTTTAAGACAAGTATGCATTTGATTTAACTTATATTCCTGTCAATGAGTCTTTTCAAGACAATAATACATTTGGAAGCCATTGGAGTGAATACTGTTTTTGCATTTTAAACACGACTATCGCGCACAGCTTTCATATGATTTTTTGAAGGCAAGTAGGATTTTTGTTTAATCTTGGAGTCATCATCTCAATGACACTTTAAAAGTCACTAATTCATTTGAAAGAAATTAAAATGAATTCTATTTTCCCACTTCGAACCCGACTTTCGTACATAACTTGCTAATGATCATTTAATGGCAACTATGTATTTGTTTTATTTAAGATTCATGTCAATGAGTCTTTTCAAGTCACTAATTTATTTGAAAACAATTCAAATGAATTCTATTTTTACACTTCAAACACTACTTTCCCGCATCACTTGCTAATGATCTTTTTAAGACAAGTATGCATTTGATTTAACTTATATTCCTGTCAATGAGTCTTTTCAAGACAATAATACATTTGGAAGCCATTGGAGTGAATACTGTTTTTGCATTTTAAACACGACTATCGCGCACAGCTTTCATATGATTTTTTGAAGGCAAGTATGATTTTTGTTTAATCTTGGAGTCATCATCTCAATGACTCTTTAAAAGTCACTAATTCATTTGAAAGAAATTAAAATGAATTCTATTTTCGCACTTCGAACCCGACTTTCGTACATAACTTGCTAATGATCATTTAATGGCAACTATGGATTTGTTTTATTTAAGATTCATGTTAATGAGTCTTTTCAAGTCACTAATTTATTTGAAAACAATTCAAATGAATTCTATTTTTACACTTCAAACACTACTTTCCCGCATCACTTGCTAATGATCTTTTTAAGACAAGTATGCATTTGTTTTATCTTATATTCATTTCAATGAGTCTTTTCAAGACACTAAATCTTTTGGAAGCCATTGGAGCGAATACTATTTTCGCATTTTAAACACAACTATCGCGCATAGCTTACATATATGATTTTTTGAAGGCTAGTATGAATTTGTTTAATCTTAGAGTGATCATCTCAATGACTCTTTGAAAGTCACTAATTCATTTAAAAGCAACTAAAATGAATTCTATTTTCGCACTTCAAACCTGACTCTCGTACATAACTTGCTAATGATCATTTAAGGGCAAGTATGCATTTGTTTTATTTGAGACTCGTGTCAATGAGTCTTTCCAAGTCAGTAATGCATTTTAAAAAAATTTAAATAAATTCTATTTTTACACTTTAAACACAACTTTCGCGGATCACTTGTTGATAATCTTTTTAAGACAAGTATGCATTTGATTTATCTTATAGTCATTTCAATGAGTCTTTTCAAGACACTAAATCTTTTGGGAGCCATTGGAGCGAATACTATTTTTGCATTTTAAACACAACTATCGCGCATAGCTTGCATATGATTTTTTGAAGGCAAGTATGATTTTTGTTTATTCTTGGAGTCATCATCTCAATGACTCTTTGAAAGTCACTAATTCATTTGAAAGAAATTACAATGAATTCTATTTTCGCACTTCGAACCCGACTTTCGTACATAACTTGCTAATGATCATTTAATGGCAACTATGGATTTGTTTTATTTAAGATTCATGTCAATGAGTCTTTTCAAGTCACTAATTTATTTGAAAACAATTCAAATGAATTCTATTTTTACACTTCAAACACTACTTTCCCGCATCACTTGCTAATGATCTTTTTAAGACAAGTATGCATTTGTTTTATCTTATATTCATTTCAATGAGTCTTTTCAAGACACTAAATCTTTTGGGAGCCATTGGAGCGAATACTATTTTTGCATTTTAAACATGACTATCGCGCATAGCTTGCATATGATTTTTTGAAGGCAAGTATGATTTTTGTTTAATCTTGGAGTCATCATCTCAATGACTCTTTGAAAGTCACTAATTCATTTGAAAGAAATTAAAATGAATTCTATTTTCGCACTTTGAACCCGACTTTCGTAGATAACTTGCTAATGATCATTTAATGGCAACTATGGATTTGTTTTATTTAAGATTCATGTCAATGAGTCTTTTCAAGTCACTAATTCAATTGAAAGCAATTCGAACGAATTCTATTTTGCCACTTCAAACATCACATTCGCGCATCACGTGCTAATGATGTTTTTAAGACAAGTATGCATTTGATTTATCTTATATTCATTTCAATGAGTCTTTTCAAGACACTAAATCTTTTGGGAGCCATTGGAGCGAATACTATTTTTGCATTTTAAACACAACTATCGCGCATAGCTTACGTATATGATTTTTTGAAGGCTAGTATGAATTTGTTTAATCTTAGAGTGATCGTCTCAATGACACTTTGAAAGTCACTAATTCATTTAAAAGCAACTAAAATGAATTCTATTTTCGCACTTCAAACCCAACTCTCGTACATAACTTGCTAATGATCATTTAAGGGCAAGTATGCATTTGTTTTATTTAAGATTCATGTGAATGAGTCTTTTCAAATCACTAATTTATTTGAAAACAATTCAAATGAATTCTATTTTTACACCTCAAACACTACTTTCCCGCATCACTTGCTAATGATCTTTTTAAGACAAGTATGCATTTGTTTTATCTTATATTCATTTCAATGAGTCTTTTCAAGACACTAAATCTTTTGGGAGCCACTGGAGCGAATACTATTTTTGCATTTTAAACACGACTATCGCACATAGCTTGCATATGATTTTTTGAAGGCAAGTATGATTTTTGTTTAATCTTGGAGTCATCATCTCAATGACTCTTTGAAAGTCACTAATTCATTTGAAAGAAATTAAAATGAATACTATTTTTGCATTTTAAACACAACTATCGCGCATAGCTTGCATATGATTTTTTGAAGGCAAGTATGATTTTTGTTTAATCTTGGAGTCATCATCTCAATGACTCTTTGAAAGTCACTAATTCATTTGAAAGAAATTAAAATGAATTCTATTTTCGCACTTCGAACCCGACTTTCGTACATAACTTGCTAATGATCATTTAATGGCAACTATGGATTTGTTTTATTTAAGATTCATGTGAATGAGTCTTTTCAAGTCACTAATTTATTTGAAAACAATTTAAATGAATTCTATTTTTACACTTTAAACACAACTTTCGCGGATCACTTGTTGATGATCTTTTTAAGACAAGTATGCAGTTGATTTATCTTATATTCATTTCAATGAGTCTTTTCAAGACACTAAATCTTTTGGGAGCCATTGGAGCGAATACTATTTTTGCATTTTAAACACGACTATCGCGCATAGCTTGCATTTGATTTTTTGAAGGCAAGTATGATTTTTGTTTAATCTTGGAGTCATCATCTCAATGACTCTTTGAAAGTCACTAATTCATTTGAAAGAAATTAAAATGAATTCTATTTTCGCACTTCGAACCTGACTTTCGTACATAACTTGCTAATGATCATTTAATGGCAACTATGGATTTGTTTTATTTAAGATTCATGTCAATGAGTCTTTTCCAGTCACTAATTTATTTGGAAACAATTCAAATGAATTCTATTTTTACACTTCAAACACTACTTTCCCGCATCACTTGCTAATGATCTTTTTAAGACAAGTATGCATTTGTTTTATCTTATATTCATTTCAATGAGTCTTTTCAAGACACTAAATCTTTTCGAAGCCATTGGAGCGAATACTATTTTCGCATTTCAAACACGAGTATCGCGCATAGCTTACATATATGATTTTTTGAAGGCTAGTATGAATTTGTTTAATCTTAGAGTGATCATCTCAATGACGCTTTGAAAGTCACTAATTCATTTGAAAGCAACTAAAATGAATTCTATTTTCGCACTTCAAACCTGACTTTCTTACATAACTTGCTAGTGATCAGTTAAGGGCAAGTATGCATTTGTTTTATTTGAGATTCATGTCAATGAGCCTTTTAAAGTCACTAATTTATTTGAAAACAATTGAAATGAATTCTATTTTTACACTTCAAACACTACTTTCTCGCATCACTTGCTAATGATCTTTTTAAGACAAGTATGCATTTGTTTTGTCTTATATTCATTTCAATGAGTCTTTTCAAGACACTAAATCTTTTCGAAGCCATTGGAGCGAATACTATTATCGCATTTCAAACACGAATATCGCGCATAGCTTGCGTACGAATTTTTGAAGGCAAGTATGAATTTGATTAATCTTAGAGTCATCATCTCAATTACTCTTTGAAAGTCACTAATTCATTTGAAAGCAATTAAAATGAATTCTATTTTCGCACTTCGAACCCGACTTTCAGACATAACTCTTTAATGATCATTTAAGGGCAAGTATGCGTTTGTTTTATTTGAGATTCATGTCAATGAGTCTTTTCAAGTCAAAAATTTATTTGAAAACAATTTAAATGAATTCTACTTTTACACTTCAAACACTACTTTCCCGCGTCACTTGCTAATGATTTTTTTAAGACAAGTATGCATTTGTTTTATCTTATATTCATTTCAATGAGTCTTTTCAAGACACTAAATCTTTTGGAAGCCATTGGAGCGAATACTATTATCGCATTTCAAACACGAATATCGCGCATAGCTTGCGTACGAATTTTTGAAGGCAAGTATGAAATTGATTAATCTTAGAGTCATCATCTCAATGACTCTTTGAAAGTCACTAATTCATTTGAAAGCAATTAAAATGAATTCTATTTTCGAACTTCGAACCCGACTTAAATACATAACTTGCTAATGATCATTCGAGGGCAAGTATGCGTTTGTTTTATTTGAGATTCATGTCAATGAGTCTTTTCAAGTCACTAATTTATTTGAAAACAATTGAAATGAATTCTATTTTTACACTTCAAACACTACTTTCCCGCGTCACTTGCTAATGATCTTTTTAAGACAAGTATGCATTTGTTTTATCTTATATTCATTTCAATGAGTCTTTTCAAGACAATAAATCATTCGGAAGCTATTGGAGCGAATGCTATTTTCACATTTCAAACACGAATATCGCGCATAGCTTGCATATGATTTTTTGAAGGCAAGTATGATTTTTGTTTAATCTTGGAGTCATCATCTCAATGACTCTTTGAAAGTCACTAATTCATTTGAAAGAAATTAAAATGAATTCTATTTTCGCACTTCGAACCCGACTTTCGTACATAACTTGCTAAAGATCATTTAATGGCAACTATGGATTTGTTTTATTTAAGATTCATGTGAATGAGTCTTTTCAAGTCACTAATTTATTTGAAAACAATTTAAATGAATTCTATTTTTACACTTTAAACACAACTTTCGCGGATCACTTGTTGATGATCTTTTTAAGACAAGTATGCATTTGATTTATCTTATATTCATTTCAATGAGTCTTTTCAAGACACTAAATCTTTTGGGAGCCATTGGAGCGAATACTATTTTTGCATTTTAAACACGACTATCGCGCATAGCTTGCATTTGATTTTTTGAAGGCAAGTATGATTTTTGTTTAATCTTGGAGTCATCATCTCAATGACTCTTTGAAAGTCACTAATTCATTTGAAAGAAATTAAAATGAATTCTATTTTCGCACTTCGAACCCGACTTTCATACATAACTTGCTAATGATCATTTAATGGCAACTATGGATTTGTTTTATTTAAGATTCATGTCAATGAGTCTTTTCAAGTCACTAATTTATTTGGAAACAATTCAAATGAATTCTATTTTTACACTTCAAACACTACTTTCCCGCATCACTTGCTAATGATCTTTTTAAGACAAGTATGCATTTGTTTTATCTTATATTCATTTCAATGAGTCTTTTCAAGACACTAAATCTTTTCGAAGCCATTGGAGCGAATACTATTTTCGCATTTCAAACACGACTATCGCGCATAGCTTACATATATGATTTTTTGAAGGCTAGTATGAATTTGTTTAATCTTAGAGTGATCATCTCAATGA
The DNA here is from genome assembly GCA_027186245.1 of Coriaria nepalensis. Classification (NCBI taxonomy): domain Eukaryota; kingdom Viridiplantae; phylum Streptophyta; class Magnoliopsida; order Cucurbitales; family Coriariaceae; genus Coriaria; species Coriaria nepalensis. The sequence continues at coordinate 21,008,030 of CP114481.1, forward strand.
CGCTTTGAAAGTCACTAATTCATTTGAAAGCAACTAAAATGAATTCTATTTTCGCACTTCAAACCTGACTTTCTTACATAACTTGCTAGTGATCAGTTAAGGGCAAGTATGCATTTGTTTTATTTGAGATTCATGTCAATGAGCCTTTTAAAGTCACTAATTTATTTGAAAACAATTGAAATGAATTCTATTTTTACACTTCAAACACTACTTTCTCGCATCACTTGCTAATGATCTTTTTAAGACAAGTATGCATTTGTTTTATCTTATATTCATTTCAATGAGTCTTTTCAAGACACTAAATCTTTTCGAAGCCATTGGAGCGAATACTATTATCGCATTTCAAACACGAATATCGCGCATAGCTTGCGTACGAATTTTTGAAGGCAAGTATGAATTTGATTAATCTTAGAGTCATCATCTCAATGACTCTTTGAAAGTCACTAATTCATTTGAAAGCAATTAAAATGAATTCAATTTTCGCACTTCGAACCCGACTTTCAGACATAACTCTTTAATGATCATTTAAGGGCAAGTATGCGTTTGTTTTATTTGAGATTCATGTCAATGAGTCTTTTCAAGTCAAAAATTTATTTGAAAACAATTTAAATGAATTCTACTTTTACACTTCAAACACTACTTTCCCGCGTCACTTGCTAATGATTTTTTTAAGACAAGTATGCATTTGTTTTATCTTATATTCATTTCAATGAGTCTTTTCAAGACACTAAATCTTTTGGAAGCCATTGGAGCGAATACTATTATCGCATTTCAAACACGAATATCGCGCATAGCTTGCGTACGAATTTTTGAAGGCAAGTATGAAATTGATTAATCTTAGAGTCATCATCTCAATGACTCTTTGAAAGTCACTAATTCATTTCAAAGCAATTAAAATGAATTCTATTTTCGAACTTCGAACCCGACTTAAATACATAACTTGCTAATGATCATTCGAGGGCAAGTATGCGTTTGTTTTATTTGAGATTCATGTCAATGAGTCTTTTCAAGTCACTAATTTATTTGAAAACAATTGAAATGAATTCTATTTTTACACTTCAAACACTACTTTCCTGCGTCACTTGCTAATGATCTTTTTAAGACAAGTATGCATTTGTTTTATCTTATATTCATTTCAATGAGTCTTTTCAAGACAATAAATCATTCGGAAGCTATTGGAGCGAATGATATTTTCACATTTCAAACACGAATATCGCGCATAGCTTGCATATGATTTTTTGAAGGCAAGTATGAATTTGTTTAATCTTAGAGTCATCATCTCAATGACTCTTCGAAAGTCACTAATTCATTTAAAAGCAATTAAAATGAATTCTATTTTCGAACTTCGAACCCGACTTTCGTACATAACTTGCTAATGATCATTCGAGGGCAAGTATGCGTTTGTTTTATTCACTAATTCATTTGAAAGTAATTCAAATGAATTCTATTTTTGCACTTCAAACACTACTTTCCCGCATCACTTACTAATCATCTTTTTAAGAAAGTATGCATTTGTTTTATGTAATATTCATTTCAATGAGTCTCTTCAAGACACTAAATCTTTTGGAAGCCATTGGAGCGAATACTATTTTCGCATTTCAAACACGAATATCGCGCATAACTTGCATATTATTTTTTTAAGGCAAGTATGAATTTGTTTTATTTTAGAGTCATCATCTCAATGACTTTTTGAAAGTCAGTACTTCATTTGAAAGTAATTGAAATGAATTCTATTTTCCGCTTGGAACCCGATTTTCATACGAGACTTGCTAATGATCATTTAAGGGCCGGTACACATTTGTTTTATTTGAGATTCTTGTCAATGAGTTTTTTCGAGTCACTAATTCACTTGAAAACAATTCGAACGAATTTCAATTTTGCACTTCAAACACTACTTTCCCCAATCACTTGCTAATCATCTTTTTAAGACAGGTATGCAATTGTTTTATCTTATATTCATTTGAATGAGTCTTGTCAGGACAATAAATCATTTAGAAGCCATTGGAGCGAATACTATTTTCGCATTTCAAACACGACTATCGCGCCTAGCTTGCATATGATTTTTTGAAGGCAAGTATGAATTTGTTTAATCTTAGAGTCATCATCTCAATGACCCTTTCGAAAGTCGCTAATTTATTTGAAAGCAATTAAAATGAATTCTATTTTCGCACTTCGAACCCGACATTCGTACATAACTGGCTAATGATCATTTAAGGGCAAGTATGCATTTTTTTTATTCGAGATTCATGTCAATGAGTCTTTTCAAGTCACTAATTTATTTGAAAACAATTTAAATGAATTCTATTTTTACACTTCAAACACTACTTTCCCGCGTCACTTGCTAATGATCTTTTTAAGACAAGTATGCATTTGTTTTATCTTATATTCATTTCAATGAGTCTTTTCAAGACAATAAATCATTCGGAAGCTATTGGAGCGAATGCTATTTTCACATTTCAAACACGAATATCGCGCATAGCTTGCATATGATTTTTTGAAGGCAAGTATGAATTTGTTTAATCTTAGAGTCATCATCTCAATGACTCTTCGAAAGTCACTAATTCATTTAAAAGCAATTAAAATGAATTCTATTTTCGAACTTCGAACCCGACTTTCGTACATAACTTGCTAATGATCATTCGAGGGCAAGTATGCGTTTGTTTTATTCACTAATTCATTTGAAAGTAATTCAAATGAATTCTATTTTTGCACTTCAAACACTACTTTCCCGCATCACTTACTAATCATCTTTTTAAGAAAGTATCCATTTGTTTTATGTAATATTCATTTCAATGAGTCTCTTCAAGACACTAAATCTTTTGGAAGCCATTGGAGCGAATACTATTTTCGCATTTCAAACACGAATATCGCGCATAACTTGCATATTATTTTTTTAAGGCAAGTATGAATTTGTTTTATTTTAGAGTCATCATCTCAATGACTTTTTGAAAGTCAGTACTTCATTTGAAAGTAATTGAAATGAATTCTATTTTCCGCTTGGAACCCGATTTTCATACGAGACTTGCTAATGATCATTTAAGGGCCGGTACACATTTGTTTTATTTGAGATTCTTGTCAATGAGTTTTTTCGAGTCACTAATTCACTTGAAAACAATTCGAACGAATTTCAATTTTGCACTTCAAACACTACTTTCCCCAATCACTTGCTAATCATCTTTTTAAGACAGGTATGCAATTGTTTTATCTTATATTCATTTGAATGAGTCTTGTCAGGACAATAAATCATTTAGAAGCCATTGGAGCGAATACTATTTTCGCATTTCAAACACGACTATCGCGCCTAGCTTGCATATGATTTTTTGAAGGCAAGTATGAATTTGTTTAATCTTAGAGTCATCATCTCAATGACCCTTTCGAAAGTCGCTAATTTATTTGAAAGCAATTAAAATGAATTCTATTTTCGCACTTCGAACCCGACATTCGTACATAACTGGCTAATGATCATTTAAGGGCAAGTATGCATTTTTTTTATTCGAGATTCATGTCAATGAGTCTTTTCAAGTCACTAATTTATTTGAAAACAATTTAAATGAATTCTATTTTTACACTTCAAACACTACTTTCCCGCGTCACTTGCTAATGATCTTTTTAAGACAAGTATGCATTTGTTTTATCTTATATTCATTTCAATGAGTCTTTTCAAGACAATAAATCATTCGGAAGCTATTGGAGCGAATGCTATTTTCACATTTCAAACACGAATATCGCGCATAGCTTGCATATGATTTTTTGAAGGCAAGTATGAATTTGTTTAATCTTAGAGTCATCATCTCAATGACTCTTCGAAAGTCACTAATTCATTTAAAAGCAATTAAAATGAATTCTATTTTCGAACTTCGAACCCGACTTTCGTACATAACTTGCTAATGATCATTCGAGGGCAAGTATGCGTTTGTTTTATTCACTAATTCATTTGAAAGTAATTCAAATGAATTCTATTTTTGCACTTCAAACACTACTTTCCCGCATCACTTACTAATCATCTTTTTAAGAAAGTATGCATTTGTTTTATGTAATATTCATTTCAATGAGTCTCTTCAAGACACTAAATCTTTTGGAAGCCATTGGAGCGAATACTATTTTCGCATTTCAAACACGAATATCGCGCATAACTTGCATATTATTTTTTTAAGGCAAGTATGAATTTGTTTTATTTTAGAGTCATCATCTCAATGACTTTTTGAAAGTCAGTACTTCATTTGAAAGTAATTGAAATGAATTCTATTTTCCGCTTGGAACCCGATTTTCATACGAGACTTGCTAATGATCATTTAAGGGCCGGTACACATTTGTTTTATTTGAGATTCTTGTCAATGAGTTTTTTCGAGTCACTAATTCACTTGAAAACAATTCGAACGAATTTCAATTTTGCACTTCAAACACTACTTTCCCCAATCACTTGCTAATCATCTTTTTAAGACAGGTATGCAATTGTTTTATCTTATATTCATTTGAATGAGTCTTGTCAGGACAATAAATCATTTAGAAGCCATTGGAGCGAATACTATTTTCGCATTTCAAACACGACTATCGCGCCTAGCTTGCATATGATTTTTTGAAGGCAAGTATGAATTTGTTTAATCTTAGAGTCATCATCTCAATGACCCTTTCGAAAGTCGCTAATTTATTTGAAAGCAATTAAAATGAATTCTATTTTCGCACTTCGAACCCGACATTCGTACATAACTGGCTAATGATCATTTAAGGGCAAGTATGCATTTTTTTTATTCGAGATTCATGTCAATGAGTCTTTTCAAGTCACTAATTTATTTGAAAACAATTTAAATGAATTCTATTTTTACACTTCAAACACTACTTTCCCGCGTCACTTGCTAATGATCTTTTTAAGACAAGTATGCATTTGTTTTATCTTATATTCATTTCAATGAGTCTTTTCAAGACAATAAATCATTCGGAAGCTATTGGAGCGAATGCTATTTTCACATTTCAAACACGAATATCGCGCATAGCTTGCATATGATTTTTTGAAGGCAAGTATGAATTTGTTTAATCTTAGAGTCATCATCTCAATGACTCTTCGAAAGTCACTAATTCATTTAAAAGCAATTAAAATGAATTCTATTTTCGAACTTCGAACCCGACTTTCGTACATAACTTGCTAATGATCATTCGAGGGCAAGTATGCGTTTGTTTTATTCACTAATTCATTTGAAAGTAATTCAAATGAATTCTATTTTTGCACTTCAAACACTACTTTCCCGCATCACTTACTAATCATCTTTTTAAGAAAGTATGCATTTGTTTTATGTAATATTCATTTCAATGAGTCTCTTCAAGACACTAAATCTTTTGGAAGCCATTGGAGCGAATACTATTTTCGCATTTCAAACACGAATATCGCGCATAACTTGCATATTATTTTTTTAAGGCAAGTATGAATTTGTTTTATTTTAGAGTCATCATCTCAATGACTTTTTGAAAGTCAGTACTTCATTTGAAAGTAATTGAAATGAATTCTATTTTCCGCTTGGAACCCGATTTTCATACGAGACTTGCTAATGATCATTTAAGGGCCGGTACACATTTGTTTTATTTGAGATTCTTGTCAATGAGTTTTTTCGAGTCACTAATTCACTTGAAAACAATTCGAACGAATTTCAATTTTGCACTTCAAACACTACTTTCCCCAATCACTTGCTAATCATCTTTTTAAGACAGGTATGCAATTGTTTTATCTTATATTCATTTGAATGAGTCTTGTCAGGACAATAAATCATTTAGAAGCCATTGGAGCGAATACTATTTTCGCATTTCAAACACGACTATCGCGCCTAGCTTGCATATGATTTTTTGAAGGCAAGTATGAATTTGTTTAATCTTAGAGTCATCATCTCAATGACCCTTTCGAAAGTCGCTAATTTATTTGAAAGCAATTAAAATGAATTCTATTTTCGCACTTCGAACCCGACATTCGTACATAACTGGCTAATGATCATTTAAGGGCAAGTATGCATTTTTTTTATTCGAGATTCATGTCAATGAGTCTTTTCAAGTCACTAATTTATTTGAAAACAATTTAAATGAATTCTATTTTTACACTTCAAACACTACTTTGCCGCATCACTTGCTAATGATCTTTTTAAGACAAGTATGCATTTGTTTTATCTTATATTCATTTCAATGAGTCTTTTCAAGACACTAAATCTTTTGGAAGCCATTGGAGCGAATACTATTTTCGCATTTGAAACACGAATATCGCACATAGCTTGCATACGAATATTTGAAGGCAAGTATGAATTTGATTAATCTTAGAGTCATCATCTCAAAGACTCTTTTAAAGTCACTTATTCATTTGAAAGCAACTAAAATGAATTCTATTTTCGAACTTCGAACCCGACTTTCGTACATAACTTGCTAATGATCATTCAAGGGCAAGTATGCGTTTGTTTTATTTGAGATTCATGTCAATGAGTCCTTTAAAGTCACTAATTTATTTGAAAAAAATTCAAATGAATTCTATTTTTACACTTCAAACACTACTTTCGCGCATCACTTGCTGATGATATTTTTAAGACAAGTATGCATTTGATTTATCTTATATTCGTGTTAATGACTCTTTTCACGACAATAAATCATTTGGAAGCCATTGGGGAGAACACTATTAACGCATTTCAAACATGACTTTCGCGCATAGCTTGCTTATTATTTTTTGTATGAATTTGTTTTATTTTAGAGTCATTATCTCTATTACTTTTTGAAAGTCACTACTTCATTTGAAATCAATTGAAATGAATTCTATTTTCCGCTTGGAACCCGACTCTCATACAAGACTTGCTAATGATCATTTAAGGGCAGGTACACATTTGTTTTATTTGAGATTTATGTCAATGAGTCTTTTCAACTCACTTATTCATTTGAAAGCAATTAAAATGAATTCTATTTTCGAACTTCGAACCCGACTTTCGTACATAACTTGCTAATGATCATTCAAGGGCAAGTATGCGTTTGTTTTATTTGAGATTCATGTCAATGAGTCTTTTAAAGTCAATAATTTATTTGAATACAATTCAAATGAATTCTATTTTTACACTTCAAACACTACTTTCGCGCATCACTTCCTGAAGATCTTTTTAAGACAAGTATGCATTTGTTTTATCTTATATTCATTTCAATGAGTCTTTTCAAGTCACTAAATCTTTTGGAAGCCATTGGAGCGAATACTATTTTCGCATTTCAAACACGAATATCGCGCATAGGTTGCATATGAATTTTTGAAGGCAAGTATGAATTTGATTAATCTTAGCGTCATCATCTCAATGACTAATTTTTGAAAGGAATTCATATGAATTCTAATTTTGCACTTCAAACACTACTTTCCCACATCACTTGCTAATCATCTTTTTAAGACAAGTATGCTTTTGTTTTATCTTATATTCATGTTAATGAGTCTTTTGAAGACAATAAATCATTTTGAAGCCATTGGAGCGAATAATATTTTCTTATTTCAAACACGAATATCGCGCATAGCTTGCATATGATTTTTTGAAGGCAAGTATGAATTTGTTTTATTTTAGAGTTATCATCTCAATGACTCTTTGAAAGTCACTAATTCATTTGAAAACAATGAAAATGAATTCTATTTGCCGCTTTGAACCCAACTTTCACACAAAACTTGCTAATGATCATTTAAGGGCAAGTGCACATTTGTTTTATTTGAGATTCATGTCAATGAGTGTTGTCAAGTCAATAATTCATTTGAAAGCCATTCGAACGAATTCTAATTTTGCACTTCAAACACTACTTTCCCGCATCACTTGCTAATGATCTTTTTCAGACAAGTATGCAAATGTTTTATCTTATATTCATGTTAATGAGTCTTGTCAAGACAATAAATCGTTTGCAAGCCATTGGAGCAAATACTATTTTCGCATTTCAAACCCGACTATCGTGCATAGCTTGCATATGATTTTTTGAAGGCAAGTATGAATTTGTTTAATCTTAGAGTCATCATCTCAATGACTCTTTAAAAGTCACTAATTCATTTGAAAGCAATTAAAATGAATTCTATTTTGGCACTTCGAACCCGACATTCGTACATAACTTGCTAATGATCATTTAAGGGCAAGTATGCGTTTGTTTTATTTGAAATTCATGTCAATGAGTCTTTTAAAGTCACTAATTTATTTGAAGACAATTCAAATGAATTCTATTTTTTACACTTCAAACACTACTTTCGCGCATCATTTGCTGATGATCTTTTAAGGCCGAGTGCACATTTGTTTTTTCTGAGATTCATGTCAATGAGTCTTTTCAAGTCACTAATTCATTTGAAATCAATTCGAACGAATTCTAATTTTGCACTTCAAACACTACTTCCCCGCATCACTTGCAAATGATCTTTTTAAGACAATTATGCTTTTCTTCTATCTTATATTCATGTTAATGAGTCTTTTGAAGACAATAAATCATTTTGAAGCCATTGGAGCGAATAATATTTTCTTATTTCAAACACGAATATCGCGCATAGCTTGCATATGAATTTTTGAAGGCAAGTATGAATTTGTTTAATCTTAGAGTCATCATCTCAATGACTCTTTGAAAGTCACTAATTCATTTGAAAGCAATTAAAATGAATTCCATTTTCGCACTTCGAACCCGACATTCGTACATAACTTTCTAATGATCATTTAAGGGCAAGTATGCGTTTGTTTTATTTGAGATTCATGTCAATGAGTCTTTTCAAGTCACTAATTCATTTGAAAGCAATCCGAATAAATTCTAATTTTGCACTTCAAACACTACTTTCCCGCACACTAGCTAATCATCTTTTTAAGACAAGTATGCAATTGTTTTATCTTATATTCATTTCAATGAGTCTTGTGAAGACAATAAATCATTTGGAAGCCATTGGAGCGAATACTATTTTCGCACTTCAAACACGACTTTCGCGCAAAGCTTGCATATTATTTTTTGAAGGAAAGTATGAATTTGTTTTATTTTAGAGTCATTATCTCTATGACTATTTGAAAGTCAGTACTTCATTTGAAAGCAATTGAAATGAATTCTATTTGCCGCTTGGAACCCAACTTTCGTACAAGACTTGCTAATGATCATTTAAGGCCAGGTACACATTTGTTTTATTTGAGATTCATGTCAATGAGTCTTTTCAAGTCACTAATTCATTTGAAAGCAATCCGAACAAATTCTAATTTTGCACTTCAAACACTACTTTCCTGCATCACTTGCTAATCATCTTTTTAAGACAAGTATGCAATTGTTTTATCTTATATTCATTTCAATGAGTCTTGTCAAGACAATAAATCATTTGGAAGCCATTGGAGCGAATACTATTTTCGCATTCCAAACACGACTATTGCGCATAGCTTGCATATGACTTTCTGAAGGGAAGTTTCAATTTGTTTAATCTTAGAGTCATCATCTTAATGACTCTTTGAAAGTCACTAATTCATTTGAAAGCAATTAAAATGAATTCAATTTTCGCACTTCGAACCCAACATTCGTACATAACTTGCTAATGATCATTTAAGGGCAAGTATGCGTTTGTTTTAATTGAGATTCTTGTCAATGAGTCATTTCAAGTCACTAATTCATTTGAAAGCAATTCGAACGAATTCTAATTTTGCACGTCGAACACTACTTTCCCGCATCACTAGCTAATGATCTTTTTAAGGCAAGTATGCAATTCTTTTATCTTATATTCATTTCAATGAGACTTGTCAAGACAATAAATCATTTGGAATCCATTGGAGTGAATACTATTTTCGCACTTCAAACACAAATATCGCGCATAGCTTGCATACAAATTTTTGAAGGCAAGTATGAATTTTTTTAGTCTTAGAGTCATCATCTCAATGACTCTATGAAAGTCACTTATTCATTTGAAAGCAATTAAAATGAATTCTATTTTCGCACTTCGAACCCGACATTCGTACATAACTTGCTAATGATCATTTAAGGGCAAGTATGCGTTTGTTTTATTCGAGATTCATGTCAATGAGTCTTTTCAAGTCACTAATTTATTTGAAAACAATTCAAATGAATTCTATTTTTACACTTCAAACACAACTTTCCCGCATCACTTGCTAATGATCTTTTTAAGACAAGTATGCATTTGTTTTATCCTATATTCATTTCAATGAGTCTTGTCAAGACAATAAATCATTTAGAAGCCATTGGAGCGAATACTATTTTCGCATTTCAAACATGAATATCGTGCATAGCTTGCATATGAATTTTTGATGGCAAGTATGAATTTTTTTAATCTTAGAGTCATCATCTCAATGACTCTATGAAAGTAACTTATTCATTTGAAAGCAATTGATATGAATTCTATTTTCGCACTTCGAACCCGACTTTCGTACATAACTTGCTAATGATCATTTAAGGGCAAGTATGCGTTTGTTTTATTTGAGATTCTTGTCAATGAGACTTTTCAAGTCACTAATTCATTTGAAAGCAATTCGAACGAATTCCAATTTTGCACTTCAAACACTACTTTCCCGCATCACTTGCTAATCATCTTTTTAAGACAAGTATGCAATTGTTTTATCTTATATTCATTTCAATGAGTCTTGTCAAGACAATAAATCATTTGGAAGCCATTGGAGCGAATACTATTTTCGCATTCCAAACACGACTATCGCGCATAGCTTGCATATGACTTTCTGAAGGGAAGTTTGAATTTGTTTAATCTTAGAGTCATCATCTCAATGACTCTTTGAAAGTCACTAATTCATTTGAAAGCAATTAAAACTAATTGAATTTTCGCACTTCGAACCCGACATTCGTACATAACTTGCTAATGATCATTTAAGGGCAAGTATGCGTTTGTTTTATTTGAGATTCTTGTCAATGAGTCATTTCAAGTCACTAATTCATTTGAAAGCAATTCGAATGAATTCCAATTTTGCACGTCGAACACTACTTTCCGCATCACTTGCTAATGATCTTTTTAAGGCAAGTATGCAATTCTTTTATCTTATATTCATTTCAATGAGACTTGTCAAGACAATAAATCATTTGGAAGCCATTGGAGTGACTACTATTTTCGCACTTCAAACACGAATATCGCGCATAGCTTGCATACGAATTTTTGAAGGCAAGTATGAATTTTTTTAATCTTAGAGTCATCATCTCAATGACTCTATGAAAGTCACTTATTCATTTGAAAGCAATTAAAATGAATTCGATTTTCGCACTTCGAACCCAACATTCGTACATAACTTGCTAATGATCATTTAAGGGCAAGTATGTGTTTGTTTTATTCGAGATTCATGTCAATGAGTCTTTTCGAGTCACTAATTTATTTGAAAACAATTCAAATGAATTCTATTTTTGCACTTCAAACACTACTTTCCCGCATCACTTGCTAATGATCTTTTTAAGAAAAGTATGCATTTGTTTTATCTTATATTCATTTCAATGAGTCTTTTCAAGACACTAAATCTTTTGGAAGCCATTAGAGCGAATACTATTTTCGCATTTCAAACACGAATATCGCACATAGCTTGCATATGAATATTTGAAGGCAAGTATGAATTTGATTAATCTTAGAGTCATCATCTCAATCACTCTATCAAAGTCACTTATTCATTTGAAAGCAATTAAAATGAATTCTATTTTCGAACTTCGAACCCGACTTTCGTACATAACTTGCTAATGATTATTTAAGGGCAAATATGCATTTGTTTTATTTGAGATTCATGTCAATGAGTCTTTTCAAGTCAATAATTCATTTGCAAGCAGTTCGAACGAATTCTATTTTTGCGCTTCAAACACCACTTTTGTGCATCACTTGCTCATGATCTTTTTAAGACAAGTATGCATTTGATTTATCTTATATTCATGTCAAGGAGTCTTTTCAATTCAATAAATCATTTGGAAGTCATTCGGGCGAATACTATTTTCGTATTTCAAACACGACTATCGCGCATAGCTTGCATATGATTTTTTTAAGGCAAGTATAAATTTTTTTAATCTTAGAGTCATCATCTCAATGACTCTTTGAACGTCACTAATTCATTTGAAAGCAATTAAAATGAATTCTTTTTTTTGCACTCCGAACCCGACTTTCGTACATAACTTGCTAATGATCATTTAAGGGCAAGTATGCATTTGTTTTATTTGAGCTTCATGTGAATGAGTCTTTTCAAGTCACTAATTCATTTGCAAGAAATTCGAACGAATTCTATTTTTGCACTTCAAACACCACTTTTGTGCATCACTTGCTCGTGATCTTTTTAAGACAAGTATGCATTTGATTTATCTTATATTCATGTCAAAGAGTCTTTTCAAGACAATAAATCATTTGGAAGCCATTGGAGCGAATAATATTTTCGCATTTCAAACACGACTTTCGCACATAGCTTGCATATGATTTTTTGATGGCAAGCATGAATTCGTTTTATCTTAGAGTCATCATCTCAATAACTCTTTGAAAGTCACTAATTCATTTGAAAGCAATTACAATGAATTCTTATTTCGCACTTTGAACCTGACTTTCATACATAACTTGCTAATGATTATTTAAGGGCAAATATGCATTTGTTTTATTTGAGATTCATGTCAATGAGTCTTTTCAAGTCACTAATTCATTTGCAAGCAGTTCGAACGAATTCGATTTTTGCACTTCAAACACCACTTTTGTGCATAACTTGCTCATGATCTTTTTAAGACAAGTATGCATTTGATTTATCTTATATTCATGTCAAAGAGTCTTTTCAAGACAATAAATCATTTGGAAGCCATTGGGGCAAATACTATTTTCGCATTTCAAACACGACTATCGCGCATAGCTTGCATATGATTTTTTTAAGGCAAGTATAAATTTGTTTAATCTTAGAGTCATCATCTCAATGACTCTTTGAACGTCACTAATTCATTTGAAAGCAATTAAAATGAATTCTTTTTTTTGCACTCCGAACCCGACTTTCGTACATAACTTGCTAATGATCATTTAAGGGCAAGTATGCATTTGTTTTATTTGAGATTCATGTCAATGAGTCTTTTCAAGTCACTAATTCATTTGCAAGAAATTCGAACGAATTCAATTTTTGCACTTCAAACACCACTTTTGTGCATCACTTGCTCGTGATCTTTTTAAGACAAGTATGCATTTGATTTATCTTATATTCATGTCAAAGAGTCTTTTCAAGACAATAAATCATTTGGAAGCCATTGGAGCGAATAATATTTTCGCATTTCAAACACGACTTTCGCGCATAGCTTGCATAGGATTTTTTGATGGCAAGCATGAATTCGTTTTATCTTAGAGTCATCATCTCAATAACTCTTTGAAATTCACTAATTGATTTGAAAGCAATTACAATGAATTCTTATTTCGCACTTCGAACCTGACTTTCATACATAACTTGCTAATGATTATTTAAGGGCAAGTATGCATTTGTTTTATTTGAGATTCATGTCAATGAGTCTTTTCAAGTCACTAATTCATTTGCAAGCAGTTCGAACGAATTCTATTTTTGCACTTCAAACACCACTTTTGTGCATAACTTGCTCATGATCTTTTTAAGACAAGTATGCATTTGATTTATCTTATATTCATGTCAAAGAGTCTTTTCAAGACAATAAATCATTTGGAAGCCATTGGGGCAAATACTATTTTCGCATTTCAAACACGACTATCGCGCATAGCTTGCATATGATTTTTTTAAGGCAAGTATAAATTTGTTTAATCTTAGAGTCATCATCTCAATGGCTCTTGGAACGTCACTAATTCATTTGAAAGCAATTAAAATGAATTCTTTTTTTTGAACTCTGAACCCGACTTTCGTACATAACTTGCTAATGATCATTTAAGGGCAAGTATGCATTTGTTTTATTTGAGATTCATGTCAATGAGTCTTTTCAAGTCACTAATTCATTTGCAAGCAATTCGAACGAATTCTATTTTTGCACTTCAAACACCACTTTTGTGCATCACTTGCTCGTGATCTTTTTAAGACAAGTATGCATTTGATTTATCTTATATTCATGTCAAAGAGTCTTTTCAAGACAATAAATCATTTGGAAGCCATTGGAGCGAATAATATTTTCGCATTTCAAACACGACTTTCGCGCATAGCTTGCATATGATTTTTTGATGGCAAGCATGAATTCGTTTTATCTTAGAGTCATCATCTCAATAACTCTTTGAAAGTCACTAATTCATTTGAAAGCAATTAAAATGAATTTTTATTTCGCACTTCGAACCTGACTTTCATACATAACTTGCTAATGATTATTTAAGGGCAAGTATGCATTTTTTTTTATTTGAGATTCATGTCAATGAGTCTTTTCAAGTCACTAATTCATTTGCAAGCAGTTCGAACGAATTCCATTTTGGCACTTGAAACACCACTTTTGTGCATCACTTGCTCATGATCTTTTTAAGACAAGTATGCATTTCATTTAGCTTATATTCATGTCAAAGAGTCTTTTCAAGACAATAAATCATTTGCAAGCCATTGGAGCGAATATTATTTCCGCATTTCAAACACGACTTTCGCGCATAGCTTGCATATGATTTTTTGAAGGCAAGCATGAATTTTTTTTATCTTAGAGTCATCATCTCAATGACTCTTTGTAAGTCACTAATTCATTTGAAAGCAATTAAAATGAATTCTTATTTCGCACTTCGAACCTGACTTCCATACATAACTTGGTAATGATTATTTAAGGGCAAGTATGCATTTGTTTTATTTGAGATTCATGTCAATGAGTCTTTTCAGGTCACTAATTCATTTACAAGCAGTTCGAACGAATTCTATTTTTGCACTTCAAACACAACTTTTGTGCATCACTTGCTCGTGATCTTTTTAAGACAAGTATGCATTTGATTTATCTTATATTTATGTCAAAGAGTCTTTTCAAGACAATAAATCATTTGGAAGCCATTGGAGCGAATATTATTTTCGCATTTCAAACATGACTTTCGCGCATAGCTTGCATTTGATTTTTTGATGGCAAGCATGAATTCGTTTTATCTTAGAGTCATCATCTCAATGACTCTTTGAAAGTCACTAATACATTTGAAAGCAATTAAAATGAATTCTTATTTCGCACTTCGAACCTGTCTTTCATACATAACTTGCTAATGATTATTTAAGGGCAAGTATGCATTTGTTTTATTTGAGATTCATGTCAATGAGTCTTTTCAAGTCACTAATTCATTTGCAGGAAAATTCGAACGAATTCTATTTTTGCACTTCAAACACCACTTTTGTGCATCACTTGCTCGTGATCTTTTTAAGACAAGTATGCATTTGATTTATCTTATATTCATGTCAAAGAGTCTTTTCAAGACAATAAATCATTTGGAAGCCATTGGAGCGAATAACATTTTCGCATTTCAAACACGACTTTCGCGCATAGCTTGCATATGATTTTTTGATGGCAAGCATGAATTCGTTTTATCTTAGAGTCATCATCTCAATAACTCTTTGAAAGTCACTAATTCATTGGAAAGCAATTAAAATGAATTCTTATTTCGCATTTCGAACCTGACTTTCATACATAACTTGCTAATGATTATTTAAGGGCAAGTATGCATTTGTTTTATTTGAGATTCATGTCAATGAGTCTTTTCAGGTCACTAATTCATTTGCAAGCAGTTCGAACGAATTCTATTTTTGCAGTTCAAACACCACATTTGTGCATAACTTGCTCATGATCTTTTTAAGACAGGTATGCATTTGATTTATCTTATATTCATGTCAAAGAGTCTTTTCAAGACAATAAATCATTTGGAAGCCATTGGGGCAAATATTATTTTCGCATTTCAAACACGACTATCGCGCATAGCTTGCATATGATTTTTTTAAGGCAAGTATAAATTTGTTTATTCTTAGAGTCATCATCTCAATGACTCTTTGAACGTCACTAATTCATTTGAAAGCAATTAAAATGAATTCTTTTTTTTGCACTCCGAACCCGACTTTCGTACATAACAAGCTAGTGATCATTTAAGGGCAAGTATGCATTTATTTTATTTGAGATTCATGTCAATGAGTCTTTTCAAGTCACTAATTCATTTGAAAGCAATTCTAACGAATTCGATTTTTGCACTTCAAACACCACTTTTGTGCATCACTTGCTCATGATCTTTTTAAGAGTAGCATGCATTAGATTTATCTTATATTCATGTCAATGAGTCTTTTCAAGACAATAAATCATTTCGAAGCTATTGGGGCGAATACTATTTTCGCATTTCAAATATGACTATCGCGCATAGCTTGCATATGATTTTTTTAAGGCAAGTATAAATTTGTTTTATCTTAGAGTCATCATCTCAATGACTCTTCGAACGTCACTAATTCATTTGAAAGCAATTAAAATGAATCCTTTTTTTTGCACTCCGAACCCGACTTTCGTACATAACTAGCTAGTGATCATTTAAGGGCAAGTATGCATTTATTTTATTTGAGATTCATGTCAATGAGTCTTTTCAAGTCACTAATTCATTTGAAAATATTCAAATCAATTATATTTTTACACATCATACACTACTTTCGCGCATCACCTACTGATGGTCTTTTTAAGACAAGTATGCATTTGATTTATCTTATATTCATGTCACTGAGTCTTGTCAAGACAATAAATCATTTGGAAGCCATTGGAGCGAATACTATTTTCGCATTTCAAACACGACTATAGCGCATAGCTTGCATATGATTTTTTGAAGGCAAGTATGAATTTGTTTAATCTCAGAGTCATCATCTCAATGACTCTTTGAAAGTCAGTAATTCATTCGAAAGCAATTAAAATGAATTCTATTTTTGCACTTCAAACCCGACTTTCATACATAACTTGCTAATGATCATTTAAGGCCATGTATGGATTTGTTTTATTTGAGATTCATGTCAATGAGTCTTTTCAAGTCACTAATTCATTTGAAAACAATTCAAATGAATTCTATTTTTACACTTCAAAAACTACTTTCTCGCATCACCAACAGATGATCTTTTTAAGACACGTATGCATTTGATTTATCTTATATTCCTGTCAATGAGTCTTGTCAAGACAAGAAATCATTTGGAAGCCATTGGAGCGAATACTATTTTCGCATTTCAAACACGACTATCGCACATAGCTTGCATATGATTTTTTGAAAGCAAGTATGAATTTGTTTAATCTTAGAGTCATCATCTCAGTGACTCTTTAAAAGTCACTAATTCATTTGACAGCAATCAAAATGAATTCTATTTTCGCACTTCGAACCCGACGTTCGGACATAACTTGCTAATGATCATTTAAGGGCAAGTATGCATTTGTTTTATTTGAGATTGATGTCAATGAATCTTTTCAAGTCAGTAATGCATTTGAAAAAAATTCAAATGAATTCTATTTTCGCATTTCAAACACGACTATCGCGCATAGCTTGCATATGATTTTTTGAAGGCAAGTATGAATTTGTTTAATCTTAGAGTCATCATCTCAATCACTCTTTGAAAGTCACTAATTCATTTGAAGCCAATTAAAATGAATTCTATTTTCGCACTTTGAACCCGACTTTCGTACATAACTTGCTAATGATCATTTAAGGGCAAGTAGGGATTTGTTTTATTTGAGATTCATGTCAATGAGTCTTTTCAGGTCACTAATTCATTTGCAAGCAGTTCGAACGAAGTCTATTTTTGCACTCCAAACACCACTTTTGTGCATCACTTGCTCATGATCTTTTTAAGACAAGTATGCATTTGATTTATCGTATATTCATGTCAAAGAGTCTTTTCAAGACAATAAATCATTTGGAAGCCATTGGAGCGAATATTATTTTCGCATTTTAAACACGACTATCGCGCATAACTTGCATATGATTTTTTGAAGGCAAGTATGAATTTGTTTAATCTTAGAGTCATCATCTCAATGACTCTTTGAAAGTCAGTAATTCATTCGGAAGCAATTAAAATGAATTCTTATTTCGCACTTCGAACCCGACTTTCATACATAACTTGCTAATGATTATTTAAGAGCAAGTATGCATTTGTTTTATTTGAGATTCATGTCAATGAGTCTTTTCAAGTCACTAATTCATTTGAAAGCAATTCGAATGAATTCTATTTTTGCCCTTCAAACACCACTTTTGCGCATCACTTGCTCATGATCTTTTTAAGACAAGTATGCATTTGATTTATCTTATATTCATGTCAATGAGTCTTTTCAAGACAATAAATCATTTCGAAGCCATTGGGGCGAATACTATTTTCGCATTTCAAACACGACTATCGCGCATAGCTTGCATATGATTTTTTGATGGCAAGCATGAATTCGTTTTATCTTAGAGTCATCATCTCAATAACTCTTTGAAAGTCACTAATTCATTTGAAAGCAATTAATATGAATTCTTATTTCGCACTTCGAACCTGACTTTCATACATAACTTGCTAATGATTATTAAAGGGCAAGAATGCAATTGTTTTATTTGAGATTCATGTTAATGAGTCTTTCCAAGTCACTAATTCATTTGCAAGCAGTTCGAACGAATTCTATTTTTGCACTTGAAACACCACTTTTGTGCATAACTTGCTCATGATCTTTTTAAGACAAGTATGCATTTGATTTATCTTATATTCATGTCAAAGAGTCTTTTCAAGACAATAAATCATTTGGAAGCCATTGGGGCAAACACTATTTTCACATTTCAAACACGACTATCGCGCATAGCTTGCATATGATTTTTTTAAGGCAAGTATAAATTTGTTTAATCTTAGAGTCATCATCTCAATGACTCTTTGAACGTCACAAATTCATTTGAAAGCAATTAAAATGAATTCTTTTTTTTGCACTCCGAACCCGACTTTCGTACATAACTAGCTAATGATCATTTAAGGGCAAGTATGCATTTATTTTATTTGAGATTCATGTCAATGAGTCTTTTGAAGTCACTAATTCATTTGAAAACAATTCAAATAAATTCTATTTTTACACTTCAAAAACTACTTTCGCGCATGACCTACTGATGATCTTTTTAAGACACGTATGCATTTGTTTTATCTTATATTCATGTCAATGAGTCTTGTCAAGACAATAAATCATTTGGAAGGCATTAGAGCGAATACTATTTTCGCATTTCAAACACGACTATAGCGCATAGCTTCCATATGATTTTTTGAAGGCAAGTATGAATTTGTTTAATCTTAGAGTCATCATCTCAGTGACTCTTTGAAAGGCACTAATTCATTTGAAAGCAATTAAAATGAATTCTTTTTTCGCACTTCGAACCTGACCTTCGGACATAACTTGCTAATGATCATTTAAGGGCAAGTATGCATTTGTTTTATTTGAGATTCATGTCAATTAGTCTTTTCAAGTCAGTAATGCATTTGAAAAAAATTCAAATGAATTCTATTTTCGCATTTCAAACACGACTATCGCGCATAGCTTCCATATGATTTTTTGAAGGCAAGTATGAATTTGTTTAATCTTAGAGTCATCATCTCAATCACTCTTTGAAAGTCACTAATTCATTTGAAGCCAATTAAAATGAATTCTATTTTCGCACTTTGAACCCGACTTTTGTACATAACTTGCTAATGATCATTTAAGGGCAAGTAGGGATTTGTTTTATTTGAGATTCATGTCAATGAGTCTTTTCAGGTCACTAATTCATTTGCAAGCAGTTCGAACGAAGTCTATTTTTGCACTCCAAACACCACTTTTGTGCATAACTTGCTCATGATCTTTTTAAGACAAGTATGCATTTGATTTATCTTATATTCATGTCAAAGAGTCTTTTCAAGACAATAAATCATTTGGAAGCCATTGGGGCAAACACTATTTTCGCATTTCAAACACGACTATCGCGCATAGCTTGCATATGATTTTTTTAAGGCAAGTATAAATTTGTTTAATCTTAGAGTCATCATGTCAATGACTCTTTGAACGTCACTAATTCATTTGAAAGCAATTAAAATGAATTCTTTTTTTTGCACTCCGAACCCGACTTTCGTACATAACTAGCTAATGATCATTTAAGGGCAAGTATGCATTTATTTTATTTGAGATTCATGTCAATGAGTCTTTTCAAGTCACTAATTCATTTGAAAGCAATTCTAACGAATTCGATTTTTGGACTTCAAACACCACTTTTGTGCATCACTTGCTCATGATCTTTTTAAGAGTAGCATGCATTTGATTTATCTTATATTCATGTCAATGAGCCTTTTCAAGACAATAAATCATTTCGAAGCCATTGGGGCGAATACTATTTTCGCATTTCAAATATGACTATCGTGCATAGCTTGCATATGATTTTTTTAAGGCATGTATAAATTTGTTTAATCTTAGAGTCATCATCTCAATGACTCTTTGAACGTCACTAATTCATTTGAAAGCAATTAAAATGAATTCTTATTTCGCACTTCGAACCCGACTTTCATACATAACTTGCTAATGATTATTTAAGGGCAAGTATGCATTTGTTTTATTTGAGATTCATGTCAATGAGTCTTTTCAAGTCACTAATTCATTTGAAAAAATTCAAATCAATTCTATTTTTACACATCAAACACTACTTTCGCGCATCACCTACTGATGATCTTTTTAAGACAAGTATACATTTGATTTATCTTATATTCATGTCAATCAGTCTTGTCAAGACAATAAATCATTTGGAAGCCATTGGAGCGAATACTATTTTCGCATTTCAAACACGACTATAGCGCATAGCTTGCATATGATTTTTTGAAGGCAAGTATGAATTTGTTTAATCTTAGAGTCATCATCTCAATGACTCTTTGAAAGTCAGTAATTCATTTGAAAGCAATTAAAATAAATTCTATTTTCGCACTTCAAACCCGACTTTCGTACAGACTTGCTAATGATCATTTAAGGCCATGTATGGATTTGTTTTATTTGAGATTCATGTCAATGAGTCTTTTCAAGTCACTAATTCATTTGAAAACAATTCAAATGAATTCTATTTTTAAACTTCAAAAACTACTTTCTCGCATCACCTATTGATGATCTTTTTAAGACAAGTATGCATTTGATTTATCTTATATTCATGTCAATGAGTCTTGTCAAGACAAGAAATCATTTGGAAGCCATTGGAGCGAATATTATTTTCGCATTTCAAAGACGACTATCGCGCATAGCTTGCATATTATTTTTTGAAAGCAAGTATGAATTTGTTTAATCTTAGAGTCATCATCTCAGTGACTCTTTAAAAGTCACTAATTCATTTGACAGCAATTAAAATGAATTCTATTTTCGCACTTCGAACCCGACTTTCGGACATAACTTGCTAATGATAATTTAAGGGCAAGTATGCATTTGTTTTATTTGAGATTCATGTCAATGAATCTTTTCAAGTCAGTAATGCATTTGAAAAAAATTCAAATGAATTTTAATTTCGCATTTCAAACACGACTATCGCGCATAGCTTGCATATGATTTTTTGAAGGCAAGTATGAATTTGTTTAATCTTAGAGTCATCATCTCAATGACTCTTTGAAAGTCAGTAATTCATTCGAAAGCAATTAAAATGAATTCTTATTTCGCACTTCGAGCCCGACTTTCATACATAACTTGCTAATGATTATTTAAGAGCAAGTATGCATTTGTTTTATTTGAGATTCATGTCAATGAGTCTTTTGAAGTCACTAATTTATTTGAAAACAATTCAAATGAATTCTATTTTTACACTTCAAACACTACCTTCCCGCATTACTTGCTAATGATCTTTTTAAGACAAGTATGCATTTGTTTTATCTTATATTCATTTCAATGAGTTTTTTCAAGACACTAAATCTTCTGGAAGCCATTGGAGCGAATACTATTATCGCATTTCAAACACGACTATCGCGCATAGCTTGCATATGATTTTTTCAAGGCAGGTATTAATTTGTTTAATCTTAGAGTCATCATCTCAATGACTCTTTGAAAGTCACTAATTCATTTTAAAGCAATTAAAACGAATTCTATTTTCGTACTTCGAACCCGAGTTTCGGACATAACTTGGTAATGATCATTTAAGGCAAGTATGGATTTGTTTTATTTGAGATTCATGTCAATGAGTCTTTTCAAGTCACTAATTCATTTGAAAAAAAAATTCATATCAATTCTATTTTTACACATCAAACACTACTTTCGCGGATCACCTACTGATGATCTTTTTAAGACAAGTATACATTTGATTTATCTTATACTCAGGTCAATGAGTCTTGTTAAGACAATAAATCATTTGGAAGCCATTGGAGCGAATACTATTTTCGCATTCCAAACGGGACTATCGCGCAGAAATTGCATATGATTATTTGAAGGCAAGTATGAATTTGTTTAATCTTAGAGTCATCATCTCAATGACTCTTTGAAAGTCACTAATTCATTTGAAAGCAATTAAAACGAATTCTATTTTCGCACTTCGAACCCGACTTTCGGCCATAACATGCTAATGATCATTTAAGGGCATTTATAGATTTGTTTTATTTGAGATTCATGTCAATGAGTCTTTTGAAGTCACTAATTCATTTGAAAACAATTCAAATAAATTATATTTTTACACTTCAAAAACTACTTTCGCGCATGACCTACTGATGATCTTTTTAAGACACGTATGCATTTGTTTTATCTTATATTCATTTCAATGAGTTTTTTCAAGACACAAAATCTTCTCGAAGCCATTGGAGCGAATACTATTATCGCATTTCAAACACGACTATCGCGCATAGCTTGCATATGATTTTTTGAAGGCAGGTATGAATTTGTTTGATCTTAGAGTCATCATCTCAATGACTCTTTGAAAGTCACTAATTCATTTGAAGGCAATTAAAATGAATTCTATTTTCGCACTTTGAACCCGACTTTTGTACATAACTTGCTAATGATCATTTAAGGGCAAGTATGGATTTGTTTTATTTGAGATTCATGTCAATGAGTCTTTTCAAGTTACTAATTCAATTGAAAAAAATTTAAATCAATTCTATTTTTACACATCAAACACTTCTTTCGTGCATCACCTACTGATGATATTTTTAAGACAAGTATACATTTGATTTATCTTATATTCATGTCAATGAGTCTTGTCAAGACAATAAATCATTTGGAAGGCATTAGAGCGAATACTATTTTCGCATTTCAAACACGACTATAGCGCATAGCTTGCATATGATTTTTTGAAGGCAAGTATGAATTTGTTTAATCTTAGAGTCATCATCTCAATGACTCTTTGAAAGTCAGTAATTCATTTGAAAGCAATTAAAACGAATTCTATTTTCGCACTTCGAACCCGACGTTCGGACATAACTTGCTAATGATCATTTAAGGGCAAGTATGGATTTGTTTTTATTTGAGATTCATGTCAATGAGTATTTTCAAGTCACAAATTTAATTGAAAAAAATTCAAATCAATTCTATTTTTACACATCAAACACTACTTTCGCGCATCACCTACTGATGATCTTTTTAAGACAAGGATACATTTGATTTATCTTATATTCATGTCAATGAGTCTGGTCAAGACAATAAATCATTTGGAAGCCATTGGAGCGAATACTATTTTCGCATTTCAAACAAGACTATCGCGCATAAATTGCATATGATTTTTTGAAGGCAAGTATGAATTTGTTTAATCCTAGAGTCATCATCTCAATGACTCTTTGAAAGTTACTAATTCATTTGAAAGCAATTAAAACGAATTCTATTTCCGCACTTCGAACCTGAGTTTCGGACATAACTTGCTAATGATCATTTAAGGGCGTGTATGGATTTGTTTTATTTGAGATTCATGTTAATGAGTCTTTTCAAGTCACTAATTCATTAGAAAACAATTCAAATGAATTCTATTTTTACACTTCAAAAACTACTTTCTCGCATCACCTACTGATGATCTTTTTAAGACACGTATGCATTTGATTTATTTTATATTCATGTCAATGAGTCTAGTCAAGACAATAAATCATTTGGAAGCCATTGGAGCGAATACTATTTTTTGCATTTCAAACACGACTATCGCGCATAGCTTGCATATGATTTTTTGAAGGCAGGTATTAATTTGTTTAATCTTAGAGTCATCATCTCAATGACTCTTTGAAAGTCACTAATTCATTTTAAAGCAATTAAAACGAATTCTATTTTCGTACTCCGAACCCGAGTTTCGGACATAACTTGCTAATGATCATTTAAGGGCAAGTATGGATTTGTTTTATTTGAGATTCATGTCAATGAGTCTTTTCAAGTCACTAATTCATTTGAAAACAATTCAAATGAATTCTATTTTTACACTTCAAACACTACTTTCATGCATCACCTACTGATGATCTTTTTAAGACACGTATGCATTTGATTTATCTTATATTCATGTCAATGTGTCTTCTCAAGACAATAAATCATTTGGAAGCCATGGGAGCGAATACTATTTTCGCATTTCAAACATGACTATCACGCATAGGTTGCATATGATTTTTCGAAGGCAAGTATGAATTTGTTTAATCTTAGAGTCATCATCTCAGTGACTCTTTGAAAGGCACTAATTCATTTGAAAGCAATTAAAATGAATTCTTTTTTCGCACTTCGAACCTGACCTTCGGACATAACTTGCTAATGATCATTTAAGGGCAAGTATGCATTTGTTTTATTTGAGATTCATGTCAATTAGTCTTTTCAAGTCAGTAATGCATTTGAAAAAAATTCAAATGAATTCTATTTTCGCATTTCAAACACGACTATCGCGCATAGCTTGCATATGATTTTTTGAAGGCAAGTATGAATTTGTTTAATCTAAGAGTCATCATCTCAATCACTCTTTGAAAGTCACTAATTCATTTGAAGCCAATTAAAATGAATTCTATTTTCGCACTTTGAACCCGACTTTTGTACATAACTTGCTAATGATCATTTAAGGGCAAGTAGGGATTTGTTTTATTTGAGATTCATGTCAATGAGTCTTTTCAAGTCACTAATTCAATTGAAAAAAATTTAAATCAATTCTATTTTTACACATCAAACACTTCTTTCGCGCATCACCTACTGATGATATTTTTAAGACAAGTATACATTTGATTTATCTTATATTCATGTCAATGAGTCTGGTCAAGACAATAAATCATTGGGAAGCCATTGGAGCGAATACTATTTTCGCATTTCAAACAAGACTATCGCGCATAAATTGCATATGATTTTTTGAAGGCAAGTATGAATTTGTTTAATCCTAGAGTCATCATCTCAATGACTCTTTGAAAGTTACTAATTCATTTGAAAGCAATTAAAACAAATTCTATTTTCGCACTTCGAACCTGAGTTTCGGACATAACTTGCTAATGATCATTTAAGGGCGTGTATGGATTTGTTTTATTTGAGATTCATGTTAATGAGTCTTTTCAAGTCACTAATTCATTTGAAAACAATTCAAATGAATTCTATTTTTACACTTCAAAAACTACTTTCTCGCATCACCTACTGATGATCTTTTTAAGACACGTATGCATTTGATTTATTTTATATTCATGTCAATGAGTCTAGTCAAGACAATAAATCATTTGGAAGCCATTGGAGCGAATACTATTTTTTGCATTTCAAACACGTCTATCGCGCATAGCTTGCATATGATTTTTTGAAGGCAGGTATTAATTTGTTTAATCTTAGAGTCATCATCTCAATGACTCTTTGAAAGTCACTAATTCATTTTAAAGCAATTAAAACGAATTCTATTTTCGTACTCCGAACCCGAGTTTCGGACATAACTTGCTAATGATCATTTAAGGGCAAGTATGTATTTGTTTTATTTGAGATTCATGTCAATTAGTCTTTTCAAGTCAGTAATGCATTTAAAAAAAATTCAAATGAATTCTATTTTCGCATTTCAAACACGACTATCGCGCATAGTTTCCATATGATTTTTTGAAGGCAAGTATGAATTTGTTTAATCTTAGAGTCATCATCTCAATGACTCTTTGAAAGTCACTAATTCATTTGAAGGCAATTAAAATGAATTCTATTTTTGCACTTTGAACCCGACTTTTGTACATAACTTGCTAATGATCATTTAAGGGCAAGTATGGATTTGTTTTACTTGAGATTCATGTCAATGAGTCTTTTCAAGTCACTAATTCAATTGAAAAAAATTTAAATCAATTCTATTTTTACACATCAAACAGTTCTTTCGCGCATCACCTACTGATGATATTTTTAAGACAAGTATACATTTGATTTATCTTATATTCATGTCAATGAGTCTTGTCAAGACAATAAATCATTTGGAAGCCATTGGAGCGAATACTATTTTCGCATTTCAAACACGACTATAGCGCATAGCTTGCATATGATTTTTTGAAGGCAAGTATGAATTTGTTTAATCTTAGAGTCATCATCTCAATAACTCTTTGAAAGTCACTAATTCATTTGAAGGCAATTAAAATGAATTTTGTTTTCGCACTTCAAACCCGACTTTCGTACATAACTTGGTAATGATCATTTAAGGGCAAGTATGGATTTGTTTTATTTGAGATTCATGTCAATGAGTCTTTTCAAGTCACTAATTCAATTGAAAAAAATTCAAATCAATTCTATTTTTACACATCAAACACTACTTTCGCGCATCACCTACTGATGATATTTTTAAGACAAGTATACATTTGATTTATCTTATATTCATGTCAATGAGTCTTGTCAAGACAATAAATCATTTGGAAGCCATTGGAGCGAATACTATTTTCGCATTTCAAACACGACTATAGCGCATAGCTTGCATATGATTTTTTGAAGGCAAGTATGAATTTTTTTAATCTTAGAGTCATCATCTCAATGACTCTTTGAAAGTCATTAATTCATTTGAAAGCAATTAAAACGAATTCTATTTTCACACTTCGAACTCGACTTTCGGACATAACTTGCTAATGATCATTTAAGGGCAAGTATGGATTTGTTTTATTTGAGATTCATGTCAATGAGTCTTTTCAAGTCACTAATTCATTTGAAAACAATTCAAATGAATTCTATTTTTACACTTCAAACACTACTTTCATGCATCACCTACTGATGATCTTTTTAAGACACGTATGCATTTGATTTATCTTATATTCATGTCAATGTGTCTTCTCAAGACAATAAATCATTTGGAAGCCATTGGAGCGAATACTATTTTCGTATTTCAAACACGACTATCACGCATAGGTTGCATATGATTTTTCGAAGGCAAGTATGAATTTGTTTAATCTTAGAGTCATCATCTCAGTGACTCTTTGAAAGGCACTAATTCATTTGAAAGCAATTAAAATGAATTCTTTTTTCGCACTTCGAACCTGACTTTCGGACATAACTTGCTAATGATCATTTAAGGGCAAGTATGCAATTGTTTTATTTGAGATTCATGTCAATTAGTCTTTTCAAGTCAGTAATGCATTTGAAAAAAATTCAAATGAATTCTATTTTCGCATTTCAAACACGACTATCGCGCATAGCTTGCATATGATTTTTTCAAGGCAAGTATGAATTTGTTTAATCTTAGAGTCATCATCTCAATGACTCTTTGAAAGTCACTAATTCATTTCAAAGCAATTAAAATGAATTCTATTTTCGCACTTTGAACCCGACTTTTGTACATAACTTGCTAATGATCATTTAAGGGCAAGTATGGATTTGTTTTATTTGAGATTCATGTCAATGAGTCTTTTCAAGTCACTAATTCATTTGAAAACAATTCAAATGAATTCTATTTTTACACTTCAAACACTACTTTCATGCATCACCTACTGATGATCTTTTTAAGACACGTATGCATTTGATTTATCTTATATTCATGTCAATGTGTCTTCTCAAGACAATAAATCATTTGGAAGCCATTGGAGCGAATACTATTTTCGTATTTCAAACACGACTATCACGCATAGGTTGCATATGATTTTTCGAAGGCAAGTATGAATTTGTTTAATCTTAGAGTCATCATCTCAGTGACTCTTTGAAAGGCACTAATTCATTTGAAAGCAATTAAAATGAATTCTTTTTTCGCACTTCGAACCTGACTTTCGGACATAACTTGCTAATGATCATTTAAGGGCAAGTATGCAATTGTTTTATTTGAGATTCATGTCAATTAGTCTTTTCAAGTCAGTAATGCATTTGAAAAAAATTCAAATGAATTCTATTTTCGCATTTCAAACACGACTATCGCGCATAGCTTGCATATGATTTTTTCAAGGCAAGTATGAATTTGTTTAATCTTAGAGTCATCATCTCAATGACTCTTTGAAAGTCACTAATTCATTTCAAAGCAATTAAAATGAATTCTATTTTCGCACTTTGAACCCGACTTTTGTACATAACTTGCTAATGATCATTTAAGGGCAAGTATGGATTTGTTTTATTTGAGATTCATGTCAATGAGTCTTTTCAAGTCACTAATTCAATTGAAAAAAATTTAAATCAATTCTATTTTTACACATCAAACACTTCTTTCGCGCATCACCTACTGATGATATTTTTAAGACAAGTATACATTTGATTTATCTTATATTCATGTCAATGAGTCTGGTCAAGACAATAAATCATTGGGAAGCCATTGGAGCGAATACTATTTTCGCATTTCAAACAAGACTATCGCGCATAAATTGCATATGATTTTTTGAAGGCAAGTATGAATTTGTTTAATCGTAGAGTCATCATCTCAATGACTCTTTGAAAGTCACTAATTCATTTTAAAGCAATTAAAACGAATTCTATTTTCGTACTCCGAACCCGAGTTTCGGACATAACTTGCTAATGATCATTTAAGGGCAAGTATGGATTTGTTTTATTTGAGATTCATGTCAATGAGTCTTTTCAAGTCACTAATTCATTTGAAAACAATTCAAATGAATTCTATTTTTACACTTCAAACACTACTTTCATGCATCACCTACTGATGATCTTTTTAAGACACGTATGCATTTGATTTATCGTATATTCATGTCAATGTGTCTTCTCAAGACAATAAATCATTTGGAAGCCATTGGAGCGAATACTATTTTCGTATTTCAAACACGACTATCACGCATAGGTTGCATATGATTTTTCGAAGGCAAGTATGAATTTGTTTAATCTTAGAGTCATCATCTCAGTGACTCTTTGAAAGGCACTAATTCATTTGAAAGCAATTAAAATGAATTCTTTTTTCGCACTTCGAACCTGACTTTCGGACATAACTTGCTAATGATCATTTAAGGGCAAGTATGCAATTGTTTTATTTGAGATTCATGTCAATTAGTCTTTTCAAGTCAGTAATGCATTTGAAAAAAATTCAAATGAATTCTATTTTCGCATTTCAAACACGACTATCGCGCATAGCTTGCATATGATTTTTTCAAGGCAAGTATGAATTTGTTTAATCGTAGAGTCATCATCTCAATGACTCTTTGAAAGTTACTAATTCATTTGAAAGCAATTAAAACGAATTCTATTTTCGCACTTCGAACCTGAGTTTCGGACATAACTTGCTAATGATCATTTAAGGGCATGTATGGATTTGTTTAATTTGAGATTCATGTTAATGAGTCTTTTCAAGTCACTAATTCATTTGAAAACAATTCAAATGAATTCTATTTTTACACTTCAAAAACTACTTTCTCGCATCACCTACTGATGATCTTTTTAAGACACGTATGCATTTGATTTGTTTTATACTCATGTCAATGAGTCTAGTCAAGACAGTAAATCATTTGGAAGCCATTGGAGCGAATACTATTTTTTGCATTTCAAACACGACTATCGCGCATAGCTTGCATATGATTTTTTGAAGGCAGGTATTAATTTGTTTAATCTTAGAGTCATCATCTCAATGACTCTTTGAAAGTCACTAATTCATTTTAAAGCAATTAAAACGAATTCTATTTTCGTACTCCGAACCCGAGTTTCGGACATAACTTGCTAATGTTCATTTAAGGGCAAGTATGTATTTGTTTTATTTGAGATTCATGTCAATTAGTCTTTTCAAGTCAGTAATGCATTTAAAAAAAATTCAAATGAATTCTATTTTCGCATTTCAAACACGACTATCGCGCATAGCTTCCATATGATTTTTTGAAGGCAAGTATGAATTTGTTTAATCTTAGAGTCATCATCTCAATGACTCTTTGAAAGTCACTAATTCATTTGAAGGCAATTAAAATGAATTCTATTTTTGCACTTTGAACCCGACTTTTGTACATAACTTGCTAATGATCATTTAAGGGCAAGTATGGATTTGTTTTACTTGAGATTCATGTCAATGAGTCTTTTCAAGTCACTAATTCAATTGAAAAAAATTTAAATCAATTCTATTTTTACACATCAAACAGTTCTTTCGCGCATCACCTACTGATGATATTTTTAAGACAAGTATACATTTGATTTATCTTATATTCATGTCAATGAGTCTTGTCAAGACAATAAATCATTTGGAAGCCATTGGAGCGAATACTATTTTCGCATTTCAAACACGACTATAGCGCATAGCTTGCATATGATTTTTTGAAGGCAAGTATGAATTTGTTTAATCTTAGAGTCATCATCTCAATAACTCTTTGAAAGTCACTAATTCATTTGAAGGCAATTAAAATGAATTTTGTTTTCGCACTTCAAAGCCGACTTTCGTACATAACTTGGTAATGATCATTTAAGGGCAAGTATGGATTTGTTTTATTTGAGATTCATGTCAATGAGTCTTTTCAAGTCACTAATTCAATTGAAAAAAATTCAAATCAATTCTATTTTTACACATCAAACACTACTTTCGCGCATCACCTACTGATGATATTTTTAAGACAAGTATACATTTGATTTATCTTATATTCATGTCAATGAGTCTTGTCAAGACAATAAATCATTTGGAAGCCATTGGAGCGAATACTATTTTCGCATTTCAAACACGACTATAGCGCATAGCTTGCATATGATTTTTTGAAGGCAAGTATGAATTTTTTTAATCTTAGAGTCATCATCTCAATGACTCTTTGAAAGTCATTAATTCATTTGAAAGCAATTAAAACGAATTCTATTTTCGCACTTCGAACCCGACTTTCGGACATAACTTGCTAATGATCATTTAAGGGCAAGTATGGATTTGTTTTATTTGAGATTCATGTCAATGAGTCTTTTCAAGTCACTAATTCATTTGAAAACAATTCAAATGAATTCTATTTTTACACTTCAAACACTACTTTCATGCATCACCTACTGATGATCTTTTTAAGACACGTATGCATTTGATTTATCTTATATTCATGTCAATGTGTCTTCTCAAGACAATAAATCATTTGGAAGCCATTGGAGCGAATACTATTTTCGCATTTCAAACATGACTATCACGCATAGGTTGCATATGATTTTTCGAAGGCAAGTATGAATTTGTTTAATCTTAGAGTCATCATCTCAGTGACTCTTTGAAAGGCACTAATTCATTTGAAAGCAATTAAAATGAATTCTTTTTTCGCACTTCGAACCTGACTTTCGGACATAACTTGCTAATGATCATTTAAGGGCAAGTATGCAATTGTTTTATTTGAGATTCATTTCAATTAGTCTTTTCAAGTCAGTAATGCATTTGAAAAAAATTCAAATGAATTCTATTTTCGCATTTCAAACACGACTATCGCGCATAGCTTGCATATGATTTTTTGAAGGCAAGTATGAATTTGTTTAATCTTAGAGTCATCATCTCAATGACTCTTTGAAAGTCACTAATTCATTTGAAAGCAATGAAAACGAATTCTATTTTCGCACTTCGAACCCGAGTTTCGGACATAACTTGCTAACGATCATTTAAGGGCATGTATGGATTTGTTTTATTTGAGATTCATGTTAATGAGTCTTTTCAAGTCACTAATTCATTTGAAAACAATTCAAATGAATTCTATTTTTACACTTCAAAAACTACTTTCTCGCATCACCTACAGATGATCTTTTTAAGACACGTATGCATTTGA
Source organism: Coriaria nepalensis (assembly GCA_027186245.1). Lineage (NCBI taxonomy): Eukaryota > Viridiplantae > Streptophyta > Magnoliopsida > Cucurbitales > Coriariaceae > Coriaria > Coriaria nepalensis. The sequence continues at coordinate 21,039,904 of CP114481.1, forward strand.
TTTATTTTATATTCATGTCAATGAGTCTAGTCAAGACAATAAATCATTTGGAAGCCATTGGAGCGAATACTATTTTCGCATTTCAAACACGACTATCGCGCATAGCTTGCATATGATTTTTTGAAGGCAGGTATGAATTTGTTTGATCTTAGAGTCATCATCTCAGTGACTCTTTGAAAGTCACTAATTCATTTGACAGCAATTAAAATGAATTCTATTTTCGCACTTCGAACCCAACTTTCGGACATAACTTGCTAATGATCATTTAAGGGCAAGTATGCATTTGTTTTATTTGAGATTCATGTCAATGAATCTTTTCAAGTCAGTAATGCATTTGAAAAAAATTCAAATGAATACTATTTTCGCATTTCAAACACGACTATAGCGCATAGCTTGCATATGATTTTTTGAAGGCAAGTATGAATTTGTTTAATCTTAGAGTCATCATCTCAATGACTCTTTGAAAGTCAGTAATTCATTTGAAGGCAATTAAAACGAATTCTATTTTCGCACTTTGAACCCGACTTTCGGACATAACTTGCTAATGATCATTTAAGGGCAAGTATGGATTTGTTTTATTTGAGATTCATGTCAATGAGTCTTTTCAAGTCACTAATTCATTTGAAAACAATTCAAATGAATTCTATTTTTACACTTCAAACACTACTTTCATGCATCACCTACTGATGATCTTTTTAAGACACGTATGCATTTGATTTATCTTATATTCATGTCAATGTGTCTTCTCAAGACAATAAATCATTGGGAAGCCATTGGAGCGAATACTATTTTCGCATTTCAAACATGACTGTCGCGCATTTCTTGCATATGATTTTTCGAAGGCAAGTATGAATTTGTTTAATCTTAGAGTCATCATCTCAGTGACTCTTTGAAAGGCACTAATTCATTTGAAAGCAATTAAAATGAATTCTATTTTTGCACTTCGAACTTGACTTTCGGACATAACTTGCTAATGATCATTTAAGGGCAAGTATGCATTTGTTTTATTTGAGATTCATGTCAATGAGCCTTCTCAAGTCAGTAATGCATTTGAAAAAAATTCAAATGAATTCTATTTTCGCATTTCAAACACGACTATCGCGCATAGCTTGCATATGATTTTTTGAAGGCAAGTATGTATCTGTTTAATCTTAGAGTCATCATCTCAATGACTCTTTGCAAGTGACTAATTCATTTGAAGGCAATTAAAATGAATTCTATTTTCGCACTTTGAACCCGACTTTCGTACATAACTTGCTAATGATCATTTAAGAGCAAGTATGGATTTGTTTTATTTGAGATTCATGTCAATGAGTCTTTTCAAGTCACTAATTGATTTGAAAAAAATTCAAATCAATTCTATTTTTACACATCAAACACTCCTTTCGCGCATCACCTACTGATGATCTTTTTAAGACAAGTATGCATTTGATTTATCTTATATTCAAGTCAATGAGTCTTGTCAAGACAATAAATCATTGGGAAGCCATTGGAGCGAATACTATTTTCGCATTTCAAACACGACTTTCGCGCATTGCTTGCATATGATTTTTTGAAAGCAAGTATGAATTTGTTTAATCTTAGAGTCATCATCTCAATGACTCTTTGAAAGTCAGTAATTCATTTGAAAGCAATTAAAACGAATTCGATTTTCGCACTTCGAACTCGACTTTCGGACATAACTTGCTAATGATCATTTAAGGGCATGTATGCATTTGTTTAATTTGAGATTCATGTCAATGAGTCTTTTCAAGTCACTAATTCATTTGAAAAAAATTCAAATCAATTCTATTTTTACACATCAAACACTCCTTTCGCGCATCACCTACTGATGATCTTTTCAAGACAAGTATGCATTTGATTTATCTTATATTCATGACAATGAGTCTTGTCAAGACAATAAATCACTTGGAAGCCATTGGAGCGAATACTATTTTCGCATTTCAAACAAGACTATCGCGCATAGGTTGCATATGATTTTTTGGAGGCAAGTATGAATTTGGTTAATCTTAGAGTCATCATCTCAGTGACTCTTTGAAAGTCACTAATTCATTTGAAAGCAATTAAAATGAATTCTATTTTCGCACTCCGAACCTGACTTTCGGACATAACTTGCTAATGATCATTTAAGGGCAAGTATGCATTTGTTTTATTTGAGATTCATGTCAATGAGTCTTTTCAAGTCAGTAATGCATTTGAAAAAAATTCAAATGAATTCTATTTTCGCATTTCAAACACGACTATCGCGCATAGCTTGCGTATGATTTTTTGAAGGCAAGTATGAATTTGTTTAATCTTAGAGTCATCACCTGAATGACTCTTTGAAAGTCACTAATTCATTTAAAGGCGATTAAAATGAATTCTATTTTCGCACTTCAAACCCGACTTTCGTATATAACTTGCTAATGATCATTTAAGGGCAAGTATGGATTTGTTTTATTTGAGATTTATGTCAATGAGTCTTTTTAAGTCACTAATTCATTTGAAAGCAATTCGAACGAATTCTATTTTTGCACTTCAAACACCACTTTTGTGCATTACCTGCTCATGATCTTTTTAAGACAAGTATGCATTTGTTTTATCTTATATTCATGTCAATGAGTCTTTTCAAGACAATAAATCATTTGGATCCCATTGGAGAAAATACAATTTTCACATTTCAAACACGACTATCGCACATAGCTTGCATATGATTTTTTGAAGGCAAGTAGGAATTTGTTTAATCTCAGAGTCATCATCTCAATGACTCTTCGAAAGTCACTAATTCATTTGAAAGCAATTAAAATGAATTCTATTTTCGCATTTCGAACCCGACATTCGTACATAACTTGCTAATGATCATTTAAGGGAAAGTATGGATTTGTTTTATTTGAGATTCATGTCAATGAGTCTTTTCAAGTCACTAATTCATTTGAAAAAATTCAAATCAATTCTATTTTTACACATCAAACACTTCTTTCGCGCATCACCTACTGATGATCTTTTTAAGACAAGTATGCATTTGATTTATCTTATATTCATGACAATGAGTCTTGTCAAGACAATAAATCATTTGGAAGCCATTGGAGCGAATACTATTTCCGCATTTCAAACATGACTTTCGCGCATAGCTTGCATATGATTTTTTGAAGGCAAGTATGAATTTGTTTAATCTAAGAGTCATCATCTGAATGACTCTTTGAAAGTCACTAATTCGTTTAAAGGCAATTAAAATGAATTCTATTTTCGCACTTCAAACCCGACTTTCGTACATAACTTGCTAATGATCATTTCAGGGCAAGTATGGATTTGTTTTATTTGAGATTTATGTCAATGAGTCTTTTCAAGTCACTAATTCATTTGAAAGCAATTCGAACGAATTCTATTTTTGCACTTGAAACACCACTTTTGTGCATTACTTGCTCATGATCTTTTTAAGACAAGTATGCATTTGTTTTATCTTATATTCATGTCAATGAGTCTTTTCAAGACAATAAATCATTTGGATCCCATTGGAGAGAATACAATTTTCGCATTTCAAACACGACTATCGCGCATAGCTTGCATATGATTTTTTGAAGGAAAGTATGAATTTGTTTAATCTTAGAGTCATCATCTCAATGACTCTTCGAAAGTCACTAATTCGTTTGAAAGCAATTAAAATGAATTCTATTTTCGCACTTCGAACCCGACTTTCGTACATAACTTGCTAATGATCATTTAATGGCAACTATGCATTTGTTTTATTTGAGATTCATGTCAATGAGTCTTTTCAAGTCACTAATTTATTTGAAAACAATTCAAATGAATTCTATTTTTACACTTCAAATACTACTTTCGCGCATCACTTGCTAATGATCCTTTTAAGACAAGTATGCATTTGTTTTATCTTATATTCATTTCAATGAATCTTTTCAAGACACTAAATCTTTTGGAAGCCATTGAAGCGAATACTATTTTCGCATTTCAAACATGACTATCGCGCATAGCTTACATATATGATTTTTTGAAGGCTAGTATGTATTTGTTTAATATTAGAGTGATCATCCCAATGACTCTTTGAAAGTCACTAATTCATTTGAAAGCAACGAAAATGAATTCTATGTTCGCACTTCAAACCTGACTCTCGTACATAACTTGCTAATGATCATTTAAGGGCAAGTATGCATTTGTTTTATTTGAGATTCGTGTCAATGAGCCTTTTCAAGTTAGTAATGCATTTGAAAAGAATTTAAATGAATTTTATTTTTACACTTTAAACACAACTTTCGCGGATCACTTGTTGATGATCTTTTTAAGACAAGTATGCATTTGATTTATCTTATATTACTGTCAATGAGTCTTTTCAAGACAATAATACATTTGGAAGCCATTGGAGTGAATACTGTTTTTGCATTTTAAACACGGCTATCGCGCATATCTTTGATATGATTTTTTGAAGGCAAGTATGATTTTTTTTTAATCTTGGAGTAATCATCTCAATGACTCTTTGAAAGTCACTAATTCATTTGAAAGCAATTAAAATGAATTCTATTTTCGCACTTCGAACCCGACTTTCGTAAATAACTTGCTAATGATCATTTAATGGCAACAATGGATTTGTTTTATTTAAGATTCTTGTTGATGAGTCTTTTCAAGTCACTAATTTATTTGAAAACAATTCAAATGAATTCTATTTTTACACTTCAAACACTACTTTCCCGCATCACTTGCTAATGATCTTTTATAGACAAGTATGCATTTGTTTTATCTTATATTCATTTCAATGAGTCTTTTGAAGACACTAAATCTTTTCGAAGCCATTGGAGCGAATACTATTTTCGCATTTCAAACACGACTATCGCACATAGCTTACATATATGATTTTTTGAAGGCTAGTACGAATTTGTTTAATCTTAGAGTGATCATCTCAATGACTCTTTGAAAGTCACTAATTCATTTGAAAGCAACTAAAATGAATTCTATTTTCGCACTTCAAACCTGACTTTCTTACATAACTTGCTAATGATTATTTAAGGGTAAGTATGCATTTGTTTTATTTGAGATTCATGTCAATGAGTCTTTTCAAATCACTAATTCATTTGCAAGCAGTTCGAATGAATTCTATTTTTCCACTTCAAACACCACTTTTGTGCATAACTTGCTCATGATCTTTTTAAGACAAGTATGCATTTGATTTATCTTACATTCATGTCAAAGAGTCTTTTCAAGACAATAAATCATTTGGAAGCCATTGGGGCGAATACTATTTTCGCATTTCAAAAACGAATTTCGCGCATAGCTTGCATATGATTTTTTTAAGGCAAGTATAAATTTGTTTAATCTTAGAGTCATCATCTCAATGACTCTTTGAAAGTCACTAATTCATTTGAAAGCAACTAAAATGAATTCTATTTTCGCACTTCAAACCTGACTTTCTTACATAACTTGCTAATGATTATTTAAGGGCAAGTATGCATTTGTTTTATTTGAGATTCATGTCAATGAGTCTTTTTAAGTCACTAATTCATTTGCAAGCAGTTCGAACGAATTCTATTTTTGCACTTCAAACACCACTTTTGTGCATAACTTGCTCATGATCTTTTTATGACAAGTATGCATTTGATTTATCTTATATTCATGTCATAGAGTCTTTTCAAGAAAATAAACCATTTGGAAGCCATTGGAGCAAACACTATTTTCGCATTTCAGACATAACTTTCGCGCATAGCTTGCATATTATTTTTTGATGGCAAGTATGAATTTGTTTTATTTTAGAGTCATTATCTCTATGACTTTTTGAAAGTCACTACTTCATTTGAAATCAAATGAAATGAATTCTATTTTCCGCTTGGAACCAGACTTTCATACAAGACTTGCTAATGATCATTTAAGGGCAGGTACACATTTGTTTTATTTGAGATTTATGTCAATGAGTCTTTTCAAGTCACTAATTCATTTGAAAGCAATTCGAACGAATTCCAATTTTGCACTTCAAACACTACTTTCCCGCATCACTTGCTAATCATCTTTTTAAGACAAGGATGCAATTGTTTTTTCTTATATTCATTTCAATCAATCTTGTCAATACAATAAATCATTTTGAAGCCATTGGAGCGAATACTATTTTCGCATTCCAAACACGACTATCGCGCATAGCTTGCATATGATTGTTTGAAGGCAAGTATGAATTTGTTTAATCTTAGAGTCATCATCTCAATGACTAATTTTTGAAAGCAATTCGAATGAATTCTATTTTTGCACTTCAAACACCACTTTTGAGCATCACTTGCTCATGATCTTTTTAAGACAAGTATGCATTTGATTTATCTTATATTCATGTCAAAGTGTCTTTTCAAGACAATAAATCATTTGGAAGCCATTGGAGCGAATACTATTTTCGCATTTCAAACATGACTATCGCGCATAGCTTACATATATGATTTTTTGAAGGCTAGTATGTATTTGTTTAATATTAGAGTGATCATCCCAATGACTCTTTGAAAGTCACTAATTCATTTGAAAGCAACGAAAATGAATTCTATGTTCGCACTTCAAACCTGACTCTCGTACATAACTTGCTAATGATCATTTAAGGGCAAGTATGCATTTGTTTTATTTGAGATTCGTGTCAATGAGCCTTTTCAAGTTAGTAATGCATTTGAAAAGAATTTAAATGAATTTTATTTTTACATTTTAAACACAACTTTCGCGGATCACTTGTTGATGATCTTTTTAAGACAAGTATGCATTTGATTTATCTTATATTACTGTCAATGAGTCTTTTCAAGACAATAATACATTTGGAAGCCATTGGAGTGAATACTGTTTTTGCATTTTAAACACGGCTATCGCGCATATCTTTGATATGATTTTTTGAAGGCAAGTATGATTTTTTTTTAATCTTGGAGTAATCATCTCAATGACTCTTTGAAAGTCACTAATTCATTTGAAAGCAATTAAAATGAATTCTATTTTCGCACTTCGAACCCGACATTCGTACATAACTTGCTAATGATCATTTGAGGGCAAGTATGCATTTGTTTTATTTGAGATTCATGTCAGTGTGTCTTTTCAAGTCACTAATTTATTTGAAAACAATTCAAATGAATTCTATTTTTACACTTCAAACACTACTTTCCCGCATCACTTGCTAATGATCTTTTATAGACAAGTATGCATTTGTTTTATCTTATATTCATTTCAATGAGTCTTTTCAAGACAATAAATCATTCGGAAGCTATTGGAGCGAATCCTATTTTCACATTTCAAACACGAATATCGCGCATGGCTTGCATATGATTTTTTGAAGGCAAGTATGAATTTGATTAATCTTAGAGTCATCATCTCAATGACTCTTTGAAAGTCACTAATTCATTTCAAAGCAATTAAAATGAATTCTATTTTCGAACTTCGAACCCGACTTTCGTACATAACTTGCTAATGATCATTCGAGGGCAAGTATGCGTTTGTTTTATTTGAGATTCATGTCAATGAGTCTTTTCAAGTCACTAATTCATTTGAAAGTAATTCAAATGAATTCTATTTTTGCAGTTCAAACACTACTTTCCCGGATCACTTGCTAATCATCTTTTTAAGAAAGTATGCATTTGTTTTATTTTATATTCATTTCTATGAGTCTTTTCAAGACACTAAATCTTTTGGAAGCCATTGTAGCGAATACTATTTTCGCATTTCAAACACGAATATGGTGCGTAGCTTGCATATGATTTTTTGAAGGCAAGTATGAATTTGATTAATCTTAGAGTCATCATCTCAATGACTCTTTGAAAGTCACTAATTCATTTGAAGGCAATTAAAATGAATTCTATTTTCGCACTTCAAACCCGACTTTCGTACATATTTTGCTAATGATCATTTAAGGGCAAGTATGGATTTGTTTTATTTGAGATTCATGTCAATGAGACTTTTCAAGTCACTAATTTATTTGAAAACAATTCAAATGAATTCTATTTTTATACTTCAAACACTACTTTCCCGCAGCACTTGCTTATTATCTTTTTAAGACAAGTATGCATTTGTTTTATCTTATATTCATTTCAATGAGTCTTTTCAAGACACTAAATCTTTTGGAAGCCATTGTAGCGAATACTATTTTCGCATTTCAAACACGAATATGGCGCATAGCTTGCTTATGAATTTTTGAAGGCAAATATGAATTTGTTTAATCATAGAGTCATCATCTCAATGACTCAATGAAAGTCACTTATTCATCTGAAAGCAATTAAAATGAATTCTATTTTCGTACTTTGAACCCGACTTTCGTACATAACTTGCTAATGATCATTTAAGGGCAAGTATGCGTTTTTTTTATTCGAGATTCAAGTCAATGAGTCTTTTCAAGTCACTAATTCATTTGAAATCAATCCGAACGAATTCTAATTTTGCACTTCAAACACTGCTTTCCCGCATCACTTCCTAATCATCTTTTTACGACAAGTATGCAATTTTTTATCTTATATTCATTTCAATGAGTCTTGTCAAGACAATAAATCATTTTGAAGCCATTGGAGCGAATACTATTTTCGCATTTCAAACCCGACTATCGCGCATAGCTTGCATATGATTTTTTGAAGGCAAGTATGAATTTGTTTAATCTTAGAGTCATCATCTCAATGACTCTTTGAAAGTCACTAATTCATTTGAAAGCAATTAAAATGAATTCTATTTTCGCACTTCGAAATAGACATTCGTACATAACTTGCTAATGATCATTTAAGGGCAAGTATGCATTTGTTTTATTTGAGATTCATGTCAATGAGCCTTTTCAAGACACTAAATCTTTCGGAAGCCATTGGAGCGAATACTATTTTATCATTTCAAACACGACTGTCGCGCATAGCTTGCATATGATTTTTGAAGGCAAGTATGAATTTGTTTAATCTTAGAGTCATCATCTCAATGACTCTATGAAAGTCACTAATTTATTTGAAAACAATTCAAATGAATTCTATTTTTTACACTTCAAACACTACTGTCGCGCATCATTTGCTGATGATCTTTTAAGGCCGAGTGCACATTTGTTTTTTCTGAGATTCATGTCAATGAGTCTTTTCAAGTCACTAATTCATTTGAAATCAATTCGAACGAATTCTAATTTTGCACTTCAAACACTACTTTCCCGCATCACTTGCAAATGATCTTTTTAAGACAATTATGCTTTTCTTTTATCTTATATTCATGTTAATGAGTCTTTTGAAGACAATAAATCATTTTGAAGCCATTGGAGCGAATAATATTTTCTTATTTCAAACACGAATATCGCGCATAGCTTGCATATGAATTTTTGAAGGCAAGTATGAATTTGATTAATCTTAGAGTCATCATCTCAATGACTCTATGAAAGTCACTTATTCATTTGAAAGCAATAAAAATGAATTCTATTTTCGAACTTCGAACCTGTTTTTGGTACATAACTTGCTAATGATCATTTAAGGGCAAGTATGCGTTTATTTTATTTGAGATTCATTTCAATGAGTTGTTTAAAGTCACTAATTTATTTAAAAACAATTCAAATGAATTCTATTTTTACACCTCAAACAATACTTTCGCGCATAACTTGCTGATGATCTTTTTAAGACAAGTATGCGATTCTTTTATCTTATATTCATTTCAATGAGACTTGTCAGGACAATAAATCATTTGGAAGCCATTGGAGTGAATACTATTTTCGCACTTCAAACACAAATATCGCGCATAGCTTGCATACGAATTTTTGAAGGCAAGTATGAATTTTTTTAATCTTAGAGTCATCATCTCAATGACTCTATGAAAGTCACTTATTCATTTGAAAGCAATTAAAATGAATTCTATTTTCGCACTCCGAACCCGACATTCGTACATAACTTGCTAATGATCATTTAAGGGCAAGTATGCGTTTGTTTTATTCGAGATTCATGTCAATGCGTCTTTTCAAGTCACTAATTTATTTGAAAACAATTCAAATGAATTCTATTTTTACACTTCAAACACTACTTTCCCGCGTCACTTGCTAATGATCTTTTTAAGACAAGTATGCATTTGTTTTATCCGATATTCATTTCAATGAGACTTGTCAAGACACTAAATCTTTTGGAAGCCATCGGAGCAAATACTATTTTCGCATTTGAAACACGAATATCGCACATAGCTTGCATATGAATATTTGAAGGCAAGTATGAATTTGACTAATCTTAGAGTCATCATCTCAATGACTCTATCAAAGTCACTTATTCATTTATAAGCAATTAAAATGAATTCTATTTTCGAACTTCGAACCCGACTTTCGTACATAACTTGCTAATGATTATTTAAGGGCAAGTATGCATTTTGTTTTATTTGAGATTCATGTCAATGAGTCTTTTCAAGTCACTAATTCATTTGCAAGCAGTTCGAACGAATTCTATTTTTGCACTTCAAACACCACTTTTGTGCATAACTTGCTCATGATCTTTTTAAGACAAGTATGCATTTTATGTATCTTATATTCATGTCATAGAGTCTTTTCAAGAAAATAAATCATTTGGAAGCCATTGGAGCGAACACTATTTTCGCATTTCAAACATGACTTTCGCGCATAGCTTGCATATTATTTTTTGATGGCAAGTATGAATTTGTTTTATTTTAGGGTCATTATCTCTATGACTTTTTGAAAGTCTCTACTTCATTTGAAATCAAATGAAATGAATTCTATTTTCCGCTTGGAACCAGACTTTCATACAAGACTTGCTAATGATCATTTAAGGGCAGGTACACATTTGTTTTATTTGAGATTTATGTCAATGAGTCTTTTAAAGTCACTAATTCATTTGAAAGCAATTCAAACGAATTCAAATTTTGCACTTCAAACACTACTTTCCCGCATCACTTGCTAATCATCTTTTTAAGACAAGTATGTAATTGTTTTTTCTTATATTCATTTCAATCAATCTTGTCAAGACAATAAATCATTTGGAAGCCATTGGAGCGAATACTATTTTCGCATTTAAAACACGACTATCGCGCATAGCTTGCATATGATTTTTTGAAGGCAAGTATGAATTTGTTTAATCTTAGAGTCATCATCTCAATGACTAATTTTTGATAGCAATTCGAATGAATTCAATTTTTGCACTTCAAACACCACTTTTGAGCATCACTTGCTCATGATCTTTTGAAGACAAGTATGCATTTGATTTATCTTATATTCATGTCAAAGTGTCTTTTCAAGACAATAAATCATTTGGAAGCCATTGGAGCGAATATTATTTTCGCATTTTAAACACGACTTTCGCGCATAGCTTGCGTATGATTTTTTGAAGGCAAGCAGGAATTTGTTTTATCTTAGAGTCATCATCTCAACGACTCTTTGAAAGTCACTAATTCATTTGAAAGCAATTAAAATGAATTCTTATTTCGCACTTCGAACCTGACTTTCATACATAACTTGCTAACGATTATTTAAGGGCAAGTATGCATTTGTTTTATTTGAGATTCATGTCAATGAGTCTTTTCAAGTCACTAATTCATTTGCAAGCAGTTCGAACGAATTCTATTTTTGCACTTCAAACACCACTTTTGAGCATCACTTGCTCATGATCTTTTTAAGACAAGTATGCATTTGATTTATCTTATATTCATGTCAAAGTGTCTTTTCAAGACAATAAATCATTTGGAAGCCATTGGAGCGAATATTATTTTCGCATTTTAAACACGACTTTCGCGCATAGCTTGCATATGATTTTTTGAAGGCAAGCAGGAATTTGTTTTATCTTAGAGTCATCATCTCAACGATTCTTTGAAAGTCACTAATTCATTTGAAAGCAATTAAAATGAATTCTTATTTCGCACTTCGAACCTGACTTTCATACATAACTTGCTAACGATTATTTAAGGGCAAGTATGCATTTGTTTTATTTGAGATTCATGTCAATGAGTCTTTTCAAGTCACTAATTCATTTGCAAGCAGTTCGAACGAATTCTATTTTTGCACTTCAAACACCACTTTTGTGCATCACTTGCTCATGATCTTTTTAAGACAAGTATGCATTTGATTTATCTTATATTCCTGTCAAAGAGTCTTTTCAAGACAATAAATCATTTGGAAGCCATTGGAGGGAATATTATTTTCGCATTTCAAACACGACTTTCGCGCATAGCTTGCATATGATTTTTTGATGGCAAGCGTGAATTCGTTTTATCATAGAGTCATCATCTCAATAACTCTTTGAAAGTCACTAATTCATTTGAAAGCAATTAAAATGAATTCTTATTTCGCACTTCGAACCTGACTTTCATACATAACTTGCTAATGATTATTTAAGGGCAAGTATGCATTTGTTTTATTTGAGATTCATGTCAATGAGTCTTTTCAAGTCACTAATTCATTTGCAAGCAGTTCGAACGAATTCTATTTTTGCACCTCAAACACCACTTTTCTGCATCACTTGCTCATGATCTTTTTAAGACAAGTATGCATTTGATTTATCTTATATTCATGTCAAAGAGTCTTTTCAAGACAATAAATCATTTGGAAGCCATTGGAGCGAATATTATTTTCGCATTTCAAACACGACATTCGCGGATAGCTTGCATATGATTTTTTGATGCCAAGCATGAATTCGTTTTATCTTAGAGTCATCATCTCAATGACTCTTCCAAAGTCACTAATTCATTTGAAAGCTATTAAAATGAATTCTTATTTCGCACTTCGAACCTGACTTTCATACATAACTTGCTAATGATTATTTAAGGGCAGTATGCATTTGTTTTATTTGAGATTCAAGTCAATGAGTCTTTTCACGTCACTAATTCATTTGCAAGCAGTTCGAACGAATTCTATTTTGGCACTTCAAACACCACTTTTGTGCATCACTTGCTCATGATCTTTTTAAGACAAGTATGCATTTGATTTATCTTATATTCATGTCAAGGAGTCTTTTCAAGACAATAAATCATTTGGAAGCCATTGGGGCGAATACTATTTTCGCATTTAAAAAACGACTATCGCGCATAGCTTGCATATGATTTTTTTAAGGCAAGTATAAATTTGTTTAATCTTAGAGTCATCATCTCAATGACTCTTTGAACGTCACTAATTCATTTGAAAGCAATTAAAATGAATTCTTTTTCTTGCACTCCGAACCCGACTTTCGTACATAACTTGCTAATGATCATTTAAGGGCAAGTATGCATTTGTTTTATTTGAGATTCATGTCAATGAGTCTTTTCAAGTCAGTAATTCATTTGCAAGCAATTCGAACGAATTCTATTTTTGCACTTCAAACACCACTTTTGTGCATCACTTGCTCGTGATCTTTTTAAGACAAGTATGCATTTGATTTATCTTATATTCATGTCAAAGAGTCTTTTCAAGACAATAAATCATTTGGAAGCCATTGGAGCGAATATTATTTTCGCATTTCAAACACGACTTTCGCGCATAGCTTGCGTATGATTTTTTGATGGCAAGCATGAATTCGTTTTATCTTAGAGTCATCATCTCAATGACTCTTTGAAAGCGAATAATTCATTTGAAAGCAATTAAAATGAAATCTTATTTCGCACTTCGAAGCTGACTCTCATACATAACTTGCTAATGATCATTTAAGGGCAAGTATGCATTTGTTTGATTTGAGATTCATGTCAATGAGTCTTTTCAAGTCACTAATTCATTTGCAAGCAATTCGAACGAATTCTATTTTTGCACTTCAAACACCACTTTTGTGCATCACTTGCTCGTGATCTTTTGAAGACAAGTATGCATTTGATTTATCCTATATTCATGTCAAGGAGTCTTTTCAAGACAATAAATCATTTGGAAGCCATTGGGGCGAATACTATTTTCGCATTTCAAACACGACTATCACGCATAGATTGCATATGAATTTTTTAAGGCAAGTATAAGTTTGTTTAATCTTAGAGTCATCATCTCAATGACTCTTTGAACGTCACAAATTCATTTGAAAGCAATTAAAATTAATTCTTTTTTTTGCACTCCGAACCCGACTTTCGTACATAACTTGCTAATGATCATTTAAGCCCAAGTATGCATTTGTTTTATTTGAGATTCATGTCAATGAGTCTTCTCAAGTCACTAATTCATTTGCAAGCAATTCGAACGAATTCTATTTTTGCAATTCAAACACCACTTTTGTGCATCACTTGCTCGTGATCTTTTTAAGACAAGTATGCATTTGATTTATCTTATATTCATGTCAAAGAGTCTTTTCAAGACAATAAATCATTTGGAAGCCATTGGAGCGAATATTATTTTCGCATTTCAAACACGACATTCGCGGATAGCTTGCATATGATTTTTTGATGCCAAGCATGAATTCGTTTTATCTTAGTGTCATCATCTCAATGACTCTTCCAAAGTCACTAATTCATTATAAAGCTATTAAAATGAATTCTTATTTCGCACTTCGAACCTGACTTTCATACATAACTTGCTAATGATTATTTAAGGGCAGTATGCCTTTGTTTTATTTGAGATTCAAGTCAATGAGTCTTTTCACGTCACTAATTCATTTGCAAGCAGTTCGAACGAATTCTATTTTGGCACTTCAAACACCACTTTTGTGCATCACTTGCTCATGATCTTTTTAAGACAAGTATGCATTTGATTTATCTTATATTCATGTCAAGGAGTCTTTTCAAGACAATAAATCATTTGGAAGCCATTGGAGCGAATACTATTTTCGCATTTCAAACACGACTATCACGCATAGCTTGCATATGATTTTTTTAAGGCAAGTATAAATTTGTTTAATCTTAGAGTCATCATCTCAATGACTTTTTGAACGTCACTAATTCATTTGAAAGCAATTAAAATTAATTCTTTTTTTTGCACTCCGAACCCGACTTTCGTACATAACTTGCTAATGATCATTTAAGCCCAAGTATGCATTTGTTTTATTTGAGATTCATGTCAATGAGTCTTCTCAAGTCACTAATTCATTTGCAAGCAATTCGAACGAATTCTATTTTTGCACTTCAAACACCACTTTTGTGCATCACTTGCTCGTGATCTTTTTAAGACAAGTATGCATTTGATTTATCTTATATTCATGTCAAAGAGTCTTTTCAAGACAATAAATCATTTGGAAGCCATTGGAGCGAATATTATTTTCGCATTTCAAACACGACTTTCGCGCATAGCTTGCGTATGATTTTTTGATGGCAAGCATGAATTCGTTTTATCTTAGAGTCATCATCTCAATGACTCTTTGAAAGCGAATAATTCATTTGAAAGCAATTAAAATGAAATCTTATTTCGCACTTCGAAGCTGACTCTCATACATAACTTGCTAATGATCATTTAAGGGCAAGTATGCATTTGTTTGATTTGAGATTCATGTCAATGAGTCTTTTCAAGTCACTAATTCATTTGCAAGCAATTCGAACGAATTCTATTTTTGCACTTCAAACACCACTTTTGTGCATCACTTGCTCATGATCTTTTTAAGACAAGTATGCATTTGATTTATCTTATATTCATGTCAAGGAGTCTGTTCAAGACAATAAATTATTTGGAAGCCATTGGGGCGAATACTATTTTCGCATTTCAAACACGACTATCACGCATAGCTTGCATATGATTTTTTTAAGGCAAGTATAAATTTGTTTAATCTTAGAGTCATCATCTCAATGACTCTTTGAACGTCACTAATTCATTTGAAAGCAATTAAAATTAATTCTTTTTTTTGCACTCCGAACCCGACTTTCGTACATAACTTGCTAATGATCATTTAAGCCCAAGTATGCATTTGTTTTATTTGAGATTCATGTCAATGAGTCTTCTCAAGTCACTAATTCATTTGCAAGCAATTCGAACGAATTCTATTTTTGCACTTCAAACACCACTTTTGTGCATCACTTGCTCGTGATCTTTTTAAGACAAGTATGCATTTGATTTATCTTATATTCATGTCAAAGAGTCTTTTCAAGACAATAAATCATTTGGAAGCCATTGGAGCGAATATTATTTTCGCATTTCAAACACTACTTTCGCGCATAGCTTGCATATGATTTGTTGATGGCAAGCATTAATTCGTTTTTATCTTAGAGTCATCATCTCAATAACTCTTTGAAAGTCACTAATTCATTTGAAAGCAATTAAAATGAATTCTTATTTCGCACTTCGAACCTGACTTTCATACATAACTTGCTAATGATTATTTAAGGGCAGTATGCATTTGTTTTATTTGAGATTCATGTCAATGAGTCTTTTCAAGTCACTAATTCATTTGCAAGCAGTTCGAACGAATTCTATTTTGGCACTTCAAACACCACTTTTGTGCATCACTTGCTCATGATCTTTTTAAGACAAGTACGCATTTGATTTATCTTATATTCATGTCAAAGAGTCTTTTCAAGACAATAAATCATTTGGAAGCCATTGGAGCAAATATTATTTTCGCATTTCAAACACGACATTCGCGGATAGCTTGAATATGATTTGTTGATGGCAAGCATGAATTCGTTTTATCATAGAGTCATCATCTCAATAACTCCTTGAAAGTCACTAATTCATTTGAAAGCAATTAAAATGAATTCTTATATCGCACTTCGAACCTGACTTTCTTACATAACTTGCTAATGATTATTTAAGGGCAAGTATGCATTTGTTTTATTTGAGATTCATGTCAATGAGTCTTTTCAAGTCACTAATTCATTTGCAAGCAGTTCGAACGAATTCTATTTTTGCACTTCAAACACAACTTTTGTGCATCACTAGCTCATGATCTTTTTAAGACAAGTATGCATTTTATTTATCTTATATTCATGTCAAGGAGTCTGTTCAAGACAATAAATCATTTGGAAGCCATTGGGGCGAATACTATTTTCGCATTTCAAACACGAATTTCACGCATAACTTGCATATGATTTTTTTAGGGCAAGTATAAATTTGTTTAATCTTAGAGTCATCATCTCAATGACTCTTTGAACGTCACTAATTCATTTGAAAGCAATTAAAATGAATTCTTTTTTTTGCACTCCGAACCCGACTTTCGTACATAACTTGCTAATGATCATTTCAGGGCAAGTATGCATTTGTTTTATTTGAGATTCATGTCAATGAGTCTTTTCAAGTCACCAATTCATTTGCAAGCAATTCAAACGAATTCTATTTTTGCACTTCAAACACCACTTTTCTGCATCACTTGCTCGTGATCTTTTTAAGACAAGTATGCATTTGATTTATCTTATATTCATGTCAAAGAGTCTTTTCAAGACAAAAAATCATTTGGAAGCCATTGGAGCGAATATTATTTTCGCATTTCAAACACGACTTTCGCGCATAGCTTGCATATGATTTTTTGATGGCAAGCATGAATTCGTTTTATCATAGAATCATCATCTCAATAACTCCCTGAAAGTCACTAATTCATTTGAAAGCAATTAAAATGAATTCTTATCTCGCACTTCGAACCTGACTTTCTTAAATAACTTGCTAATGATTATTTAAGGGCAGTATGCATTTGTTTTATTTGAGATTCATGTCAATGAGTCTTTTCAACTCACTAATTCATTTGCAAGCAGTTCGAACGAATTCTATTTTTGCACTTCAAACACCACTTTTGTGCATCACTAGCTCATGATCTTTTTAAGACAAGTATGCATTTTATTTATCTTATATTCATGTCAAGGAGTCTTTTCAAGACAGTAAATCATTTGGAAGCCATTGGGGCGAATACTATTTTCGCATTTCAAACACGAATTTCACGCATAGCTTGCATATGATTTTTTTAGGGCAAGTATAAATTTGTTTAATCTTTGAGTCATCATCTCAATGACTCTTTGAACATCACTAATTCATTTGAAAGCAATTAAAATGAATTCTTTTTTTTGCTCTCCGAACCCGACTTTCGTACATAACTTGCTAATGATCATTTAAGGGCAAGTATGCATTTGTTTTATTTGAGATTCATGTCAATGAGTCTTTTCAAGTCACTAATTCATTTGCAAGCAATTCGAACGAATTCTATTTTTGCACTTCAAACACCACTTTTGTGCATCACTTGCTCGTGATCTTTTTAAGACAAGTATGCATTTGATTTGTCTTATATTCATGTCAAAGAGTCTTTTCAAGACAATAAATCATTTGGAAGCCATTGGAGCGAATATTATTTTCGCATTTCAAACACGACTCTCGCGCATAGCTTGCATATGATTTTTTGATGGCAAGCATGAATTCGTTTTATCATAGAGTCATCTTCTCAATAACTCTTTGAAAGTCACTAATTCATTTGAAAGCAATTAAATTGAATTCTTATTTCGCACTTCGAACCTGACTTTCTTACGTAACTTGCTAATGATTATTTAAGGGCAAGTATGCATTTGTTTTATTTGAGATTCATGTCAATGAGTCTTTTCAAGTCACTAATTCATTTGCAAGCAGTTCGAACAAATTCTATTTTTGCACTTCAAACACCACTTTTGTGCGTCACTTGCTCGTGATCTTTTTAAGACAAGTATGCATTTGATTTATCTTATATTCATGTCAAAGAGTCTTTTCAAGACAATAAATCATTTGGAAGCCATTGGAGCGAATACTATTTTCGCATTTCAAACACGACTTTCACGCATAGCTTGCATCTGATTTTTTGATGGCAAGCATGAATTCGTTTTATCTTAGAGTCATCATCTCAATAACCCTTTGAAAGTCACTAATTCATTTGAAAGCAATTAAAATGAATTCTTATTTCGCACTTCGAACCTGACTTTCATACATAACTTGCTAATGATTATTTAAGGGCAAGTATGCATTTGTTTTATTTGAGATTCATGTCAATGAGTCTTTTCAAGTCACTAATTCATTTGCACGCAGTTCGAACGAATTCTATTTTTGCACCTCAAACACCACTTTTGTGCATCACTAGCTCATGGTCTTTTTAAGACATGTATGCATTTGATTTATCTTATATTCATGTCAAGGAGTCTTTTCAAGACAATAAATCATTTGGATGCCATTGGGGCGAATACTATTTTCGCTTTTCAAACACGACTATCGCGCATAGCTTGCATTTAAGGCAAGTATAAATTTGTTTAATCTTAGAGTCATCATCTCAATGACTCTTTGAACGTCACTAATTCATTTGAAAGCAATTAAAATGAATTCTTTTTTTTGCACTCCGAACCCGACTTTCGTACATAACTTGCTAATGATCATTTAAGGGCAAGTATGCTTTTTTTTTATTTGAGATTCAAGTCAATGAGTCTTTTCAAGTCACTAATTCATTTGCAAGCAATTCGAACGAATTCTATTTTTGCACTTCAAACACCACTTTTGTGCATCACTTGCTCGTGATCTTTTTAAGACAAGTATGCATTTGATTTATCTTATATTCATGTCAAAGAGTCTTTTCAAGACAATAAATCATTTGGAAGCCATTGGAGCGAATATTATTTTCGCATTTCAAACACGACTTTCGCGCATAGCTTGCGTATGATTTTTTGATGGCAAGCATGAATTCGTTTTATCTTAGAGTGATCATCTCAATGACTCTTTGAAAGCGAATAATTCATTTGAAAGCAATTAAAATGAATTCTTTTTTTTGCACTCCGAACCCGACTTTCATACATAACTTGCTAATGATCATTTAAGGGCAAGTATGCATTTGTTTGATTTGAGATTCATGTCAATGAGTCTTTTCAAGTCACTAATTCATTTGCAAGCAATTCGAACGAATTCTATTTTCGCACTTCAAACACCACTTTTGTGCATCACTTGCTTGTGATCTTTTTAAGACAAGTATGCATTTGATTTATCTTATATTCATGTCAAGGAGTCTTTTCAAGACAGTAAATCATTTGGACGCCATTGGAGCGAATACAATTTTCGCATTTCAAACACGACTATCGCGCATAGCTTGCATATGACTTTCTGAAGGCAAGTTTGAATTTGTTTAATCTTAGAGTCATCATCTCATTGACTCTTTGAAAGTCACTAATTTATTTGAAAGCAATTAAAATGACTTCAATTTTCGCACTTTGAACCCGACATTCGTACAGAACTTGCTAATGATCATTTAAGGGCAAGTATGCGTTTGTTTTATTTGAGATTCTTGTCAATTAGTCATTTCAAGTCACTACTTCATTTGAAAGCAATTCGAACGAATTCCAATTTTGCACGTCGAACACTACTTTCCCGCATCACTTGCTAATGATCTTTTTAAGGCAAGTATGCAATTCTTTTATCTTATATTCATTTCAATGAGACTTGTCAGGACAATAAATCATTTGGAAGCCATTGGAGTGAATACTATTTTCGCACTTCAAACACGAATATCGCGCATAGCTTGCATACGAATTTTTGAAGGCAAGTATGAATTTTTTTAATCTTAGAGTCATCATCTCAATGACTCTATGAAAGTCACTTATTCATTTGAAAACAATTAAAATGAATTCTATTTTCGCACTTCGAACCCGACATTCGTACATAACTTGCTAATGATCATTTAAGGGCAAGTATGCGTTTGTTTTACTCGAGATTCATGTCAATGAGTCTTTTCAAGTCACTAATTTATTTGAAAACAATTCAAATGAATTCTATTTTTACACTTCAAACACTACTTTCCCGCATCACTTGCTAATGATCTTTTTAAGACAAGTATGCATTTGTTTTATCCTATATTCATTTCAATGAGACTTGTCAAGACACTAAATCTTTTGGAAGCCATTGGTGCGAATATTATTTTCGCATTTCAAACACGACTTTCGCGGATAGGTTGCATATGATTTTTTGATGGCAAGCATGAATTCGTTTTATCTTAGAGTCATCATCTCAATGACTCTTTCAAAGTCACTAATTCGTTTGAAAGCAATTAAAATGAATTCTTATTTCGCACTTCGAACCTGACTTTCATACATAACTTGCTAATGATTATTTAAGGTCAAGTATGCATTTGTTGTATTTGAGATTCATGTCAATGAGTCTTTTCAAGTCACTAATTCATTTGCAGGCAGTTCGAACGAATTCTATTTTTGCACTTCAAACACCACTTTTGTGCATCACTTGCTCATGATCTTTTTAAGACAAGTATGCATTTGATTTATCTTATATTCAGGTCAAAGTGTCTTTTCAAGACAATAAATCATTTTGAAGCCATTGGAGCGAATATTATTTTCGCATTTTAAACACGACTTTTGCGCATAGCTTGCATATGATTTTTTGAAGGCAAGCATCAATTTGTTTTATCTTAGAGTCATCATCTCAATGACTCTTTGAAAGTCACTAATTCATTTGAAAGCAATTAAAATGAATTCTTATTTCGCACTTCGAACCTAACTTTCATACATAACTTGCTAATGATTATTTAAGGGCAAGTATGCATTTGTTTTATTTGAGATTCATGTCAATGAGTCGTTTCAAGTCACTAATTCATTTGCAAGCAGTTCGAACGAATTCAATTTTGGCACTTCAAACACCACTTTTGTGCATCACTTGCTCATGATCTTTTTAAGACAAGTATGCATTTGATTTATCTTATATTCATGTCAAAGTGTCTTTTCAAGACAATAAATCATTTTGAAGCCATTGGAGCGAATATTATTTTCGCCTTTTAAACACGACTTTTGCGCATAGCTTGCATATGATTTTTTGAAGGCAAGCATGAATTTGTTTTATCTTAGAGTCATCATCTCAATAACTCTTTGAAAGTCACTAATTCATTTGAAAGCAATTAAAATGAATTCTTATTTCGCACTTCGAACCTGACTTTCTTACATAACTTGCTAATGATTATTTAAGGGCAAGTATGCATTTGTTTTATTTGAGATTCATGTCAATGAGTCTTTTCAAGTCACTAATTCATTTGCAAGCAGTTCAAACGAATTCAATTTTGGCACTTCAAACACCACTTTTGTGCATCACTTGCTCATGATCTTTTTAAGACAAGTATGCATTTGATTTATCTTAGATTCATGTCAAAGAGTCTTTTCAAGACAATAAATCATTTGGAAGCCATTGGAGCGAATATTATTTTCGCATTTCAAACACGACTTTCGCGGATAGCTTGCATATGATTTTTTGATGGCAAGCATGAATTCGTTTTATCTTAGAGTCATCATCTCAATGACTCTTTCAAAGTCACTAATTCGTTTGAAAGCAATTAAAATGAATTCTTATTTCGCACTTCGAACCTGACTTTCATACATAACTTGGTAATGATTATTTAAGGTCAAGTATGCATTTGTTTTATTTGAGATTCATGTCAATGAGTCTTTTCAAGTCACTAATTCATTTGCAGGCAGTTCGAACGAATTCTATTTTTGCACTTCAAACACCACTTTTGTGCATCACTTGCTCATGATCTTTTTAAGACAAGTATGCATTTGATTTATCTTAGATTCATGTCAAAGAGTCTTTTCAAGACAATAAATCATTTGGAAGCCATTGGAGCGAATATTATTTTCGCATTTCAAACACGACTTTCGCGGATAGCTTGCATATGATTTTTTGATGGCAAGCATGAATTCGTTTTATCTTAGAGTCATCATCTCAATGACTCTTTCAAAGTCACTAATTCGTTTGAAAGCAATTAAAATGAATTCTTATTTCGCACTTCGAACCTGACTTTCATACATAACTTGCTAATGATTATTTAAGGTCAAGTATGCATTTGTTTTATTTGAGATTCATGTCAATGAGTCTTTTCAAGTCACTAATTCATTTGCAGGCAGTTCGAACGAATTCTATTTTTGCACTTCAAACACCACTTTTGTGCATCACTTGCTCATGATCTTTTTAAGACAAGTATGCATTTGATTTATCTTATATTCATGTCAAAGTGTCTATTCAAGACAATAAATCATTTTGAAGCCATTGGAGCGAATATTATTTTCGCATTTTAAACACGACTTTCGCGCATAGCTTGCATATGATTTTTTGAAGGCGAGCATGAATTTGTTTTATCTTAGAGTCATCATCTCAATAACTCTTTGAAAGTCACTAATTCATTTGAAAGCAATTAAAATGAATTCTTATTTCGCACTTCGAACCTGACTTTCTTACATAACTTGCTAATGATTATTTAAGGGCAAGTATGCATTTGTTTTATTTGAGATTCATGTCAATGAGTCTTTTCAAGTCACTAATTCATTTGCAAGCAGTTCGAACGAATTCTATTTTCGCACTTCAAACACCACTTTTGTGCATCACTTGCTCATGATCTTTTTAAGACAAGTATGCATTTGATTTATCTTAGATTCATGTCAAAGAGTCTTTTCAAGACAATAAATCATTTGAAAGCCATTGGTGCGAATATTATTTTTGCATTTCAAACACGACTTTCGCGGATAGCTTGCATATGATTTTTTGATGGCAAGCATGAATTCGTTTTATCTTAGAGTCATCATCTCAATGACTCTTTCAAAGTCACTAATTCGTTTGAAAGCAATTAAAATGAATTCTTATGTCGCACTTCGAACCTGACTTTCATACATAACTTGCTAATGATTATTTAAGGTCAAGTATGCATTTGTTGTATTTGAGATTCATGTCAATGAGTCTTTTCAAGTCACTAATTCATTTGCAGGCAGTTCGAACGAATTCTATTTTTGCACTTCAAACACCACTTTTGTGCATTACTTGCTCATGATCTTTTTAAGACAAGTATGCATTTGATTTATCTTATATTCATGTCAAAGTGTCTTTTCAAGACAATAAATCATTTGGAAGCCATTGGGGCGAATACTATTTTCGCATTTCAAACACAACTATCGTGCATAGCTTGCATACGATTTTTTTAAGGCAAGTATAAATTTGTTTAATCTTAGAGTCATCATCTCAATGACTCTTTGAAAGTCACTAATTCATTTGAAAGCAATTAAAATGAATTCTTATTTCGCACTTCGAACCTGACTTTCTTACATAACTTGCTAATGATTATTTAAGGGCAAGTATGCATTTGTTTTATTTGAGATTCATGTCAATGAGTCTTTTCAAGTCACTAATTCATTTGCAAGCAGTTCGAACGAATTCAATTTTGGCACTTCAAACACCACTTTTGTGCATCACTTGCTCATGATCTTTTTAAGACAAGTATGCATTTGATTTATCTTAGATTCATGTCAAAGAGTCTTTTCAAGACAATAAATCATTTGGAAGCCATTGGAGCGAATATTATTTTCGCATTTCAAACACGACTTTCGCGGATAGCTTGCATATGATTTTTTGATGGCAAGCATGAATTCGTTTTATCTTAGAGTCATCATCTCAATGACTCTTTCAAAGTCACTAATTCGTTTGAAAGCAATTAAAATGAATTCTTATTTCGCACTTCGAACCTGACTTTCATACATAACTTGGTAATGATTATTTAAGGTCAAGTATGCATTTGTTTTATTTGAGATTCATGTCAATGAGTCTTTTCAAGTCACTAATTCATTTGCAGGCAGTTCGAACGAATTCTATTTTTGCACTTCAAACACCACTTTTGTGCATCACTTGCTCATGATCTTTTTAAGACAAGTATGCATTTGATTTATCTTAGATTCATGTCAAAGAGTCTTTTCAAGACAATAAATCATTTGGAAGCCATTGGAGCGAATATTATTTTCGCATTTCAAACACGACTTTCGCGGATAGCTTGCATATGATTTTTTGATGGCAAGCATGAATTCGTTTTATCTTAGAGTCATCATCTCAATGACTCTTTCAAAGTCACTAATTCGTTTGAAAGCAATTAAAATGAATTCTTATTTCGCACTTCGAACCTGACTTTCATACATAACTTGCTAATGATTATTTAAGGGCAAGTATGCATTTGTTTTATTTGAGATTCATGTCAATGAGTCTTTTCAAGTCACTAATTCATTTGCAAGCAGTTCAAACGAATTCAATTTTGGCACTTCAAACACCACTTTTGTGCATCACTTGCTCATGATCTTTTTAAGACAAGTATGCATTTGATTTATCTTAGATTCATGTCAAAGAGTCTTTTCAAGACAATAAATCATTTGGAAGCCATTGGAGCGAATATTATTTTCGCATTTCAAACACGACTTTCGCGGATAGCTTGCATATGATTTTTTGATGGCAAGCATGAATTCGTTTTATCTTAGAGTCATCATCTCAATGACTCTTTCAAAGTCACTAATTCGTTTGAAAGCAATTAAAATGAATTCTTATTTCGCACTTCGAACCTGACTTTCATACATAACTTGGTAATGATTATTTAAGGTCAAGTATGCATTTGTTTTATTTGAGATTCATGTCAATGAGTCTTTTCAAGTCACTAATTCATTTGCAGGCAGTTCGAACGAATTCTATTTTTGCACTTCAAACACCACTTTTGTGCATCACTTGCTCATGATCTTTTTAAGACAAGTATGCATTTGATTTATCTTAGATTCATGTCAAAGAGTCTTTTCAAGACAATAAATCATTTGGAAGCCATTGGAGCGAATATTATTTTCGCATTTCAAACACGACTTTCGCGGATAGCTTGCATATGATTTTTTGATGGCAAGCATGAATTCGTTTTATCTTAGAGTCATCATCTCAATGACTCTTTCAAAGTCACTAATTCGTTTGAAAGCAATTAAAATGAATTCTTATTTCGCACTTCGAACCTGACTTTCATACATAACTTGCTAATGATTATTTAAGGTCAAGTATGCATTTGTTTTATTTGAGATTCATGTCAATGAGTCTTTTCAAGTCACTAATTCATTTGCAGGCAGTTCGAACGAATTCTATTTTTGCACTTCAAACACCACTTTTGTGCATCACTTGCTCATGATCTTTTTAAGACAAGTATGCATTTGATTTATCTTATATTCATGTCAAAGTGTCTATTCAAGACAATAAATCATTTTGAAGCCATTGGAGCGAATATTATTTTCGCATTTTAAACACGACTTTCGCGCATAGCTTGCATATGATTTTTTGAAGGCGAGCATGAATTTGTTTTATCTTAGAGTCATCATCTCAATAACTCTTTGAAAGTCACTAATTCATTTGAAAGCAATTAAAATGAATTCTTATTTCGCACTTCGAACCTGACTTTCTTACATAACTTGCTAATGATTATTTAAGGGCAAGTATGCATTTGTTTTATTTGAGATTCATGTCAATGAGTCTTTTCAAGTCACTAATTCATTTGCAAGCAGTTCGAACGAATTCTATTTTCGCACTTCAAACACCACTTTTGTGCATCACTTGCTCATGATCTTTTTAAGACAAGTATGCATTTGATTTATCTTAGATTCATGTCAAAGAGTCTTTTCAAGACAATAAATCATTTGAAAGCCATTGGTGCGAATATTATTTTTGCATTTCAAACACGACTTTCGCGGATAGCTTGCATATGATTTTTTGATGGCAAGCATGAATTCGTTTTATCTTAGAGTCATCATCTCAATGACTCTTTCAAAGTCACTAATTCGTTTGAAAGCAATTAAAATGAATTCTTATGTCGCACTTCGAACCTGACTTTCATACATAACTTGCTAATGATTATTTAAGGTCAAGTATGCATTTGTTGTATTTGAGATTCATGTCAATGAGTCTTTTCAAGTCACTAATTCATTTGCAGGCAGTTCGAACGAATTCTATTTTTGCACTTCAAACACCACTTTTGTGCATTACTTGCTCATGATCTTTTTAAGACAAGTATGCATTTGATTTATCTTATATTCATGTCAAAGTGTCTTTTCAAGACAATAAATCATTTGGAAGCCATTGGGGCGAATACTATTTTCGCATTTCAAACACAACTATCGTGCATAGCTTGCATACGATTTTTTTAAGGCAAGTATAAATTTGTTTAATCTTAGAGTCATCATCTCAATGACTCTTTGAAAGTCACTAATTCATTTGAAAGCAATTAAAATGAATTCTTATTTCGCACTTCGAACCTGACTTTCTTACATAACTTGCTAATGATTATTTAAGGCAAGTATGCATTTGTTTTATTTGAGATTCATGTCAATGAGTCTTTTCAAGTCACTAATTCATTTGCAAGCAGTTCGAACGAATTCAATTTTGGCACTTCAAACACCACTTTTGTGCATCACTTGCTCATGATCTTTTTAAGACAAGTATGCATTTGATTTATCTTAGATTCATGTCAAAGAGTCTTTTCAAGACAATAAATCATTTGGAAGCCATTGGAGCGAATATTATTTTCGCATTTCAAACACGACTTTCGCGGATAGCTTGCATATGATTTTTTGATGGCAAGCATGAATTCGTTTTATCTTAGAGTCATCATCTCAATGACTCTTTCAAAGTCACTAATTCGTTTGAAAGCAATTAAAATGAATTCTTATTTCGCACTTCGAACCTGACTTTCATACATAACTTGGTAATGATTATTTAAGGTCAAGTATGCATTTGTTTTATTTGAGATTCATGTCAATGAGTCTTTTCAAGTCACTAATTCATTTGCAGGCAGTTCGAACGAATTCTATTTTTGCACTTCAAACACCACTTTTGTGCATCACTTGCTCATGATCTTTTTAAGACAAGTATGCATTTGATTTATCTTAGATTCATGTCAAAGAGTCTTTTCAAGACAATAAATCATTTGGAAGCCATTGGAGCGAATATTATTTTCGCATTTCAAACACGACTTTCGCGGATAGCTTGCATATGATTTTTTGATGGCAAGCATGAATTCGTTTTATCTTAGAGTCATCATCTCAATGACTCTTTCAAAGTCACTAATTCGTTTGAAAGCAATTAAAATGAATTCTTATTTCGCACTTCGAACCTGACTTTCATACATAACTTGCTAATGATTATTTAAGGTCAAGTATGCATTTGTTTTATTTGAGATTCATGTCAATGAGTCTTTTCAAGTCACTAATTCATTTGCAGGCAGTTCGAACGAATTCTATTTTTGCACTTCAAACACCACTTTTGTGCATCACTTGCTCATGATCTTTTTAAGACAAGTATGCATTTGATTTATCTTATATTCATGTCAAAGTGTCTATTCAAGACAATAAATCATTTTGAAGCCATTGGAGCGAATATTATTTTCGCATTTTAAACACGACTTTCGCGCATAGCTTGCATATGATTTTTTGAAGGCGAGCATGAATTTGTTTTATCTTAGAGTCATCATCTCAATAACTCTTTGAAAGTCACTAATTCATTTGAAAGCAATTAAAATGAATTCTTATTTCGCACTTCGAACCTGACTTTCTTACATAACTTGCTAATGATTATTTAAGGGCAAGTATGCATTTGTTTTATTTGAGATTCATGTCAATGAGTCTTTTCAAGTCACTAATTCATTTGCAAGCAGTTCGAACGAATTCTATTTTCGCACTTCAAACACCACTTTTGTGCATCACTTGCTCATGATCTTTTTAAGACAAGTATGCATTTGATTTATCTTAGATTCATGTCAAAGAGTCTTTTCAAGACAATAAATCATTTGAAAGCCATTGGTGCGAATATTATTTTTGCATTTCAAACACGACTTTCGCGGATAGCTTGCATATGATTTTTTGATGGCAAGCATGAATTCGTTTTATCTTAGAGTCATCATCTCAATGACTCTTTCAAAGTCACTAATTCGTTTGAAAGCAATTAAAATGAATTCTTATGTCGCACTTCGAACCTGACTTTCATACATAACTTGCTAATGATTATTTAAGGTCAAGTATGCATTTGTTGTATTTGAGATTCATGTCAATGAGTCTTTTCAAGTCACTAATTCATTTGCAGGCAGTTCGAACGAATTCTATTTTTGCACTTCAAACACCACTTTTGTGCATTACTTGCTCATGATCTTTTTAAGACAAGTATGCATTTGATTTATCTTATATTCATGTCAAAGTGTCTTTTCAAGACAATAAATCATTTGGAAGCCATTGGGGCGAATACTATTTTCGCATTTCAAACACAACTATCGTGCATAGCTTGCATACGATTTTTTTAAGGCAAGTATAAATTTGTTTAATCTTAGAGTCATCATCTCAATGACTCTTTGAACGTCACTAATTCATTTGAAAGCAATTAAAATGAATTCATTTTTTTGGACTCCGAACCCGACTTTCGTACATAACTTGCTAATGGTCATTTAAGGGCAAGTATGCATTTGTTTTATTTGAGATTCATGTCAATGAGTCTTTTCAAGTCACTAATTCATTTGCAAGCAGTTCAAACGAATTCTATTTTTGCACTTCAAACACCACTTTTGTGCATCACTTGCTCATGATCTTTTTAAGACAAGTATGCATTTGATTTATCTTATATTCCTGTGAAAGAGTCTTTTCAAGACAATAAATCATTTGGAAGCCATTAGAGCGAATATTATTTTCGCATTTCAAACACGAGTTTCGCGCATAGCTTGCATATGATTTTTTGAAGGCAAGCATGAATTCGTTTTATCATAGAGTCATCATCTCAATAACTCTTTGAAAGTCACTAATTCATTTGAAAGCAATTAAAATGAATTCTTATTTTGCACTTCGAACCTGACTTTCATACAGAACTTGCTAATGATCATTTAAGGGCAAGTATGCATTTGTTTGATTTGAGATTCATGTCAATGAGTCTTTTCAAGTCACTAATTCATTTGCAAGCAATTCGAACGAATTCTGTTTTCGCACTTCAAACACCACTTTTGTGCATCACTTGCTCGTGATCTTTTTAAGACAAGTATGCATTTGATTTATCTTATATTCATGTCAAGGAGTCTTTTCAAGACAATAAATCATTTGGAAGCCATTGGAGCGAATACAATTTTCGCATTTCAAACACGACTATCGCGCATAGCTTGCATATGACTTTCTGAAGGCAAGTTTGAATTTGTTTAATCTTAGAGTCATCATCTCATTGACTCTTTGAAAGTCACTAATTTATTTGAAAGCAATTAAAATGACTTCAATTTTCGCACTTTGAACCCGACCTTCTTACAGAACTTGCTAATGATCATTTAAGGGCAAGTATGCGTTTGTTTTATTTGAGATTCTTGTCAATTAGTCATTTCAAGTCACTACTTCATTTGAAAGCAATTCGAACGAATTCCAATTTTGCACGTCGAACACTACTTTCCCGCATCACTTGCTAATGATCTTTTTAAGGCAAGTATGCAATTCTTTTATCTTATATTCATTTCAATGAGACTTGTCAGGACAATAAATCATTTGGAAGCCATTGGAGTGAATACTATTTTCGCACTTCAAACACGAATATCGCGCATAGCTTGCATACGAATTTTTGAAGGCAAGTATGAATTTTTTTAATCTTAGAGTCATCATCTCAATGACTCTATGAAAGTCACTTATTCATTTGAAAGCAATTAAAATGAATTCTATTTTCGTACTTCGAACCCGACATTCGTACATAACTTGCTAATGATCATTTAAGGGCAAGTATGCGTTTGTTTTATTCGAGATTCATGTCAATGAGTCTTTTCAAGTCACTAATTTATTTGAAAACAATTCAAATGAATTCTATTTTTACACTTCAAACACTACTTTCCCGCATCACTTGCTAATGATCTTTTTAAGACAAGTATGCATTTGTTTTATCCTATATTCATTTCAATGAGACTTGTCAAGACACTAAATCTTTTGGAAGCCATTGGTGCGAATATTATTTTCGCATTTCAAACACGACTTTCGCGGATAGCTTGCATATGATTTTTTGATGGCAAGCATGAATTCGTTTTATCTTAGAGTCATCATCTCAATGACTCTTTCAAAGTCACTAATTCGTTTGAAAGCAATTAAAATGAATTCTAATTTCGCACTTCGAACCTGACTTTCATACATAACTTGCTAATGATTATTTAAGGTCAAGTATGCATTTGTTGTATTTGAGATTCATGTCAATGAGTCTTTTCAAGTCACTAATTCATTTGCAGGCAGTTCGAACGAATTCTATTTTTGCACTTCAAACACCACTTTTGTGCATCACTTGCTCATGATCTTTTTAAGACAAGTATGCATTTGATTTATCTTATATTCATGTCAAAGTGTCTTTTCAAGACAATAAATCATTTTGAAGCCATTGGAGCGAATATTATTTTCGCATTTTAAACACGACTTTCGCGCATAGCTTGCATATGATTTTTTGAAGGCAAGCATGAATTTGTTTTATCTTAGAGTCATCATCTCAATGACTCTTTGAAAGTCACTAATTCATTTGAAAGCAATTAAAATGAATTCTTATTTCGCACTTCGAACCTGACTTTCATACATAACTTGCTAATGATTATTTAAGGGCAAGTATGCATTTGTTTTATTTGAGATTCATGTCAATGAGTCTTTTCAAGTCACTAATTCATTTGCAAGCAGTTCGAACGAATTCTATTTTTGCACTTGAAACACCACTTTTGTGCATCACTTGCTCATGATCTTTTTAAGACAAGTATGCATTTGATTTATCTTATATTCATGTCAAAGAGTCTTTTCAAGACAATAAATCATTTGGATGCCATTGGAGCGAATATTATTTTCGCATTTCAAACACGACTCTCGCGCATAGCTTGCATATGATTTTTTGATGGCAAGCATGAATTCGTTTTATCATAGAGTCATCATCTCAATAACTCTTTGAAAGTCACTAATTCATTTGAAAGCAATTAAAATGAATTCTTATTTCGCACTTCGAACCTGACTTTCATACATAACTTGCTAATGATTATTTAAGGGCAAGTATGCATTTGTTTTATTTGAGATTCATGTCAATGAGTCCTTTCAAGTCACTAATTCATTTGCAAGCAGTTCAAACAAATTCTATTTTTGCACTTCAAACACCACTTTTGTGCATCACTTGCTCATGATCTTTTTAAGACAAGTATGCATTTGATTTATCTTATATTCATGTCAAAGAGTCTTTTCAAGACAATAAATCATTTGGAAGCCATTGGAGCGACTATTAGTTTCGCATTTCAAACACGACTTTCGCGCATAGCTTGCATATGATTTTTTGATGGCAAGCATGAATTCGCTTTATCTTAGAGTCATCATCTCAATGACTCTTTCAAAGTCACGAATTCATTTTTAAGCAATTAAAATGAATTCTTATTTCGCACTTCGAACCTGACTTTCATACATAACTTGCTAATGATTATTTAAGGGCAAGTATGCATTTGTTTTATTTGAGATTCATGTCAATGAGTCTTTTCAAGTCACTAATTCATTTGCAAGCAGTTCAAACGAAATCTATTTTTGCACTTCAAACACCACTTTTGTGCATCACTTGCTCATGATCTTTTTAAGACAAGTATGCTTTTGATTTATCTTATATTCATGTCAAAGTGTCTTTTCAAGATAATAAATCATTTGGAAGCCATTGGAGCGAATATTATTTTCGCATTTTAAACACGACTTTCGCGCATAGCTTGCATATGATTTTTTGATGGCAAGCATGAATTCGTTTTATCATAGAGTCATCATCTCAATAACTCTTTGAAAGTCACTAATTCATGTCAAAGCAATTAAAATGAATTCTTATTTCGCACTTCGAACCTGACTTTCTTACATAACTTGCTAATGATTATTTAAGGGCAAGTATGCATTTGTTTTATTTGAGATTCATGTCAATGAGTCCTTTCAAGTCACTAATTCATTTGCAAGCAGTTCAAACAAATTCTATTTTTGCACTTCAAACACCACTTTTGTGCATCACTTGCTCATGATCTTTTTAAGACAAGTATGCATTTGATTTATCTTATATTCATGTCAAAGAGTCTTTTCAAGACAATAAATCATTTGGAAGCCATTGGAGCGACTATTAGTTTCGCATTTCAAACACGACTTTCGCGCATAGCTTGCATATGATTTTTTGATGGCAAGCATGAATTCGCTTTATCTTAGAGTCATCATCTCAATGACTCTTTCAAAGTCACGAATTCATTTTTAAGCAATTAAAATGAATTCTTATTTCGCACTTCGAACCTAACTTTCATACATAACTTGCTAATGATTATTTAAGGGCAAGTATGCATTTGTTTTATTTGAGATTCATGTCAATGAGTCTTTTCAAGTCACTAATTCATTTGCAAGCAGTTCAAACGAAATCTATTTTTGCACTTCAAACACCACTTTTGTGCATCACTTGCTCATGATCTTTTTAAGACAAGTATGCTTTTGATTTATCTTATATTCATGTCAAAGTGTCTTTTCAAGATAATAAATCATTTGGAAGCCATTGGAGCGAATATTATTTTCGCATTTTAAACACGACTTTCGCGCATAGCTTGCATATGATTTTTTGATGGCAAGCATGAATTCGTTTTATCATAGAGTCATCATCTCAATAACTCTTTGAAAGTCACTAATTCATTTCAAAGCAATTAAAATGAATTCTTATTTCGCACTTCGAACCTGACTTTCTTACATAACTTGCTAATGATTATTTAAGGGCAAGTATGCATTTGTTTTATTTGAGATTCATGTCAATGAGTCGTTTCAAGTCACTAATTCATTTGCAAGCAGTTCGAACGAATTCAATTTTGGCACTTCAAACACCACTTTTGTGCATCACTTGCTCATGATCTTTTTAAGACAAGTATGCATTTGATTTATCTTAGATTCATGTCAAAGAGTCTTTTCAAGACAATAAATCATTTGGAAGCCATTGGTGCAAATATTATTTTCGCATTTTAAACACGACTTTCGCGCATAGCTTGCATATGATTTTTTGATGGCAAGCATGAATTCGTTTTATCATAGAGTCATCATCTCAATAACTCTTTGAAAGTCACTAATTCATTTCAAAGCAATTAAAATGAATTCTTATTTCGCACTTCGAACCTGACTTTCTTACATAACTTGCTAATGATTATTTAAGGGCAAGTATGCATTTGTTTTATTTGAGATTCATGTCAATGAGTCGTTTCAAGTCACTAATTCATTTGCAAGCAGTTCGAACGAATTCAATTTTGGCACTTCAAACACCACTTTTGTGCATCACTTGCTCATGATCTTTTTAAGACAAGTATGCATTTGATTTATCTTAGATTCATGTCAAAGAGTCTTTTCAAGACAATAAATCATTTGGAAGCCATTGGTGCAAATATTATTTTCGCATTTCAAACACGACTTTCGCGGATAGCTTGCATATGATTTTTTGATGGCAAGCATGAATTCGCTTTATCTTAGAGTCATCATCTCAATGACTCTTTCAAAGTCACGAATTCATTTTTAAGCAATTAAAATGAATTCTTATTTCGCACTTCGAACCTGACTTTCATACATAACTTGCTAATGATTATTTAAGGGCAAGTATGCATTTGTTTTATTTGAGATTCATGTCAATGAGTCGTTTCAAGTCACTAATTCATTTGCAAGCAGTTCGAACGAATTCAATTTTGGCACTTCAAACACCACTTTTGTGCATCACTTGCTCATGATCTTTTTAAGACAAGTATGCATTTGATTTATCTTAGATTCATGTCAAAGAGTCTTTTCAAGACAATAAATCATTTGGAAGCCATTGGTGCAAATATTATTTTCGCATTTCAAACACGACTTTCGCGGATAGCTTGCATATGATTTTTTGATGGCAAGCATGAATTCGTTTTATCTTAGAGTCATCATCTCAATGACTCTTTCAAAGAAGCAATTAAAATGAATTCTTATTTCGCACTTCGAACCTGACTTTCATACATAACTTGCTAATGATTCTTTAAGGTCAAGTATGCATTTGTTGTATTTGAGATTCATGTCAATGAGTCTTTTCAAGTCACTAATTCATTTGCAGGCAGTTCGAACGAATTCTATTTTTGCACTTCAAACACCACTTTTGTGCATCACTTGCTCATGATCTTTTTAAGACAAGTATGCATTTGATTTATCTTATATTCATGTCAAAGTGTCTTTTCAAGACAATAAATCATTTTGAAGCCATTGGAGCGAATATTATTTTCGCATTTTAAACACGACTTTTGCGCATAGCTTGCATATGATTTTTTGAAGGCAAGCATGAATTTGTTTTATCTTAGAGTCATCATCTCAATGACTCTTTGAAAGTCACTAATTCATTTGAAAGCAATTAAAATGAATTCTTATTTCGCACTTCGAACCTGACTTTCATACATAACTTGCTAATGATTATTTAAGGGCAAGTATGCATTTGTTTTATTTGAGATTCATGTCAATGAGTCTTTTCAAGTCACTAATTCATTTGCAAGCAGTTCGAACGAATTCTATTTTTGCACTTGAAACACCACTTTTGTGCATCACTTGCTCATGATCTTTTTAAGACAAGTATGCATTTGATTTATCTTATATTCATGTCAAAGAGTCTTTTCAAGACAATAAATCATTTGGATGCCATTGGAGCGAATATTATTTTCGCATTTCAAACACGACTCTCGCGCATAGCTTGCATATGATTTTTTGATGGCAAGCATGAATTCGTTTTATCAAAGAGTCATCATCTCAATAACTCTTTGAAAGTCACTAATTCATTTTTAAGCAATTAAAATGAATTCTTATTTCGCACTTCGAACCTGACTTTCATACATAACTTGCTAATGATTATTTAAGGGCAAGTATGCATTTGTTTTATTTGAGATTCATGTCAATGAGTCTTTTCAAGTCACTAATTCATTTGCAGGCAGTTCGAACGAATTCTATTTTTGCACTTCAAACACCACTTTTGTGCATCACTTGCTCATGATCTTTTTAAGACAAGTATGCATTTGATTTATCTTATATTCATGTCAAAGTGTCTTTTCAAGACAATAAATCATTTTGAAGCCATTGGAGCGAATATTATTTTCGCATTTTAAACACGACTTTCGCGCATAGCTTGCATATGATTTTTTGAAGGCAAGCATGAATTTGTTTTATCTTAGAGTCATCATCTCAATAACTCTTTGAAAGTCACTAATTCATTTGAAAGCAATTAAAATGAATTCTTATTTCGCACTTCGAACCTGACTTTCTTACATAACTTGCTAATGATTATTTAAGGGCAAGTATGCATTTGTTTTATTTGAGATTCATGTCAATGAGTCTTTTCAAGTCACTAATTCATTTGCAAGCAGTTCGAACGAATTCTATTTTCGCACTTCAAACACCACTTTTGTGCATCACTTGCTCATGATCTTTTTAAGACAAGTATGCATTTGATTTATCTTATATTCCTGTGAAAGAGTCTTTTCAAGACAATAAATCATTTGGAAGCCATTGGAGCGAATATTATTTTCGCATTTCAAACACGAGTTTCGCGCATAGCTTGCATATGATTTTTTGAAGGCAAGCATGAATTCGTTTTATCATAGAGTCATCATCTCATTAACTCTTTGAAAGTCACTAATTCGTTTGAAAGCAATTAAAATGAATTCTTATTTTGCACTTCGAACCTGACTTTCATACATAACTTGCTAATGATTATTTAAGGGCAAGTATGCATTTGTTTTATTTGAGATTCATGTCAATGAGTCTTTTCAAGTCACTAATTCATTTGCAAGCAGTTCGAACGAATTCTATTTTCGCACTTCAAACACCACTTTTGTGCATCACTTGCTCATGATCTTTTTAAGACAAGTATGCATTTGATTTATCTTAGATTCATGTCAAAGAGTCTTTTCAAGACAATAAATCATTTGAAATCCATTTGTGCGAATATTATTTTTGCATTTCAAACACGACTTTCGCGGATAGCTTGCATATGATTTTTTGATGGCAAGCATGAATTCGTTTTATCTTAGAGTCATCATCTCAATGACTCTTTGAAAGTCACTAATTCGTTTGAAAGCAATTAAAATGAATTCTTATTTCGCACTTCGAACCTGACTTTCATACATAACTTGCTAATGATTATTTAAGGTCAAGTATGCATTTGTTGTATTTGAGATTCATGTCAATGAGTCTTTTCAAGTCACTAATTCATTTGCAGGCAGTTCGAACGAATTCTATTTTTGCACTTCAAACACCACTTTTGTGCATTACTTGCTCATGATCTTTTTAAGACAAGTATGCATTTGATTTATCTTATATTCATGTCAAAGTGTCTTTTCAAGACAATAAATCATTTGGAAGCCATTGGGGCGAATACTATCTTCGCATTTCAAACACGACTATCGTGCATAGCTTGCATACGATTTTTTTAAGGCAAGTATAAATTTGTTTAATCTTAGAGTCATCATCTCAATGACTCTTTGAACGTCACTAATTCATTTGAAAGCAATTAAAATGAATTCATTTTTTTGGACTCCGAACCCGACTTTCGTACATAACTTGCTAATGGTCATTTAAGGGCAAGTATGCATTTGTTTTATTTGAGATTCATGTCAATGAGTCTTTTCAACTCACTAATTCATTTGCAAGCAGTTCGAACGAATTCTATTTTTGCACATCAAACACCACTTTTGTGCATCACTTGCTCATGATCTTTTTAAGACAAGTATGCATTTGATTTATCTTATATTCCTGTGAAAGAGTCTTTTCAAGACAATAAATCATTTGGAAGCCATTGGAGCGAATATTATTTTCGCATTTCAAACACGAGTTTCGCGCATAGCTTGCATATGATTTTTTGAAGGCAAGCATGAATTCGTTTTATCATAGAGTCATCATCTCATTAACTCTTTGAAAGTCACTAATTCGTTTGAAAGCAATTAAAATGAATTCTTATTTTGCACTTCGAACCTGACTTTCATACATAACTTGCTAATGATTATTTAAGGGCAAGTATGCATTTGTTTTATTTGAGATTCATGTCAATGAGTCTTTTCAAGTCACTAATTCATTTGCAAGCAGTTCGAACGAATTCTATTTTCGCACTTCAAACACCACTTTTGTGCATCACTTGCTCATGATCTTTTTAAGACAAGTATGCATTTGATTTATCTTAGATTCATGTCAAAGAGTCTTTTCAAGACAATAAATCATTTGAAATCCATTTGTGCGAATATTATTTTTGCATTTCAAACACGACTTTCGCGGATAGCTTGCATATGATTTTTTGATGGCAAGCATGAATTCGTTTTATCTTAGAGTCATCATCTCAATGACTCTTTGAAAGTCACTAATTCGTTTGAAAGCAATTAAAATGAATTCTTATTTCGCACTTCGAACCTGACTTTCATACATAACTTGCTAATGATTATTTAAGGTCAAGTATGCATTTGTTGTATTTGAGATTCATGTCAATGAGTCTTTTCAAGTCACTAATTCATTTGCAGGCAGTTCGAACGAATTCTATTTTTGCACTTCAAACACCACTTTTGTGCATTACTTGCTCATGATCTTTTTAAGACAAGTATGCATTTGATTTATCTTATATTCATGTCAAAGTGTCTTTTCAAGACAATAAATCATTTGGAAGCCATTGGGGCGAATACTATCTTCGCATTTCAAACACGACTATCGTGCATAGCTTGCATACGATTTTTTTAAGGCAAGTATAAATTTGTTTAATCTTAGAGTCATCATCTCAATGACTCTTTGAACGTCACTAATTCATTTGAAAGCAATTAAAATGAATTCATTTTTTTGGACTCCGAACCCGACTTTCGTACATAACTTGCTAATGGTCATTTAAGGGCAAGTATGCATTTGTTTTATTTGAGATTCATGTCAATGAGTCTTTTCAACTCACTAATTCATTTGCAAGCAGTTCGAACGAATTCTATTTTTGCACATCAAACACCACTTTTGTGCATCACTTGCTCATGATCTTTTTAAGACAAGTATGCATTTGATTTATCTTATATTCCTGTGAAAGAGTCTTTTCAAGACAATAAATCATTTGGAAGCCATTGGAGCGAATATTATTTTCGCATTTCAAACACGAGTTTCGCGCATAGCTTGCATATGATTTTTTGAAGGCAAGCATGAATTCGTTTTATCATAGAGTCATCATCTCAATAACTCTTTGAAAGTCACTAATTCGTTTGAAAGCAATTAAAATGAATTCTTATTTTGCACTTCGAACCTGACTTTCATACATAACTTGCTAATGATTATTTAAGGGCAAGTATGCATTTGTTTTATTTGAGATTCATGTCAATGAGTCTTTTCAAGTCACTAATTCATTTGCAAGCAATTCGAACGAATTCTATTTTTGCACTTCAAACACCACTTTTGTGCATCACTTGCTCGTGATCTTTTTAAGACAAGTATGCATTTGATTTATCTTATATTCATGTCAAGTAGTCTTTTGCAAGACAATAAATCATTTGGAAGCCATTGGGGCGAAAACTATTTTCGCATTTCAAACACGACTATCGCGCATAGCTTGCATATGATTTTTTTAAGGCAAGTATAAATTTGTTTAATCTTAGAGTCATCATCTCAATGACTCTTTGAACGTCACTAATTCATTTGAAAGCAATTAAAATGAATTCTTTTTTTTGCACTCCGAACCCGACTTTCGTACATAACTTGCTAATGGTCATTTAAGCCCAAGTATGCATTTGTTTTATTTGAGATTCATGTCAATGAGTCTTCTCAAGTCACTAATTCATTTGCAAGCAATTCGAACGAATTCTATTTTTGCACTTCAAACACCACTTTTGTGCATCACTTGCTCGTGATCTTTTTAAGACAAGTATGCATTTGATTTATCTTATATTCATGTCAAAGAGTCTTTTCAAGACAATAAATCATTTGGAAGCCATTGGAGCGAATATTATTTTCGCATTTCAAACACTACTTTCGCGCATAGCTTGCATATGATTTGTTGATGGCAAGCATTAATTCGTTTTTATCTTAGAGTCATCATCTCAATGACTCTTTCAAAGTCACTAATTCGTTTGAAAGCAATTAAAATGAATTCTTATTTCGCACTTCGAACCTGACTTTCATACATAACTTGCTAATGATTATTTCAGGGCAAGTATGCATTTGTTTTATTTGAGATTCATGTCAATGAGTCTTTTCAACTCACTAATTCATTTGCAAGCAGTTCGAACGAATTCTATTTTTGCACATCAAACACCACTTTTGTGCATCACTTGCTCATGATCTTTTTAAGACAAGTATGCATTTGATTTATCTTATATTCCTGTGAAAGAGTCTTTTCAAGACAATAAATCATTTGGAAGCCATTGGAGCGAATATTATTTTCGCATTTCAAACACGAGTTTCGCGCATAGCTTGCATATGATTTTTTGAAGGCAAGCATGAATTCGTTTTATCATAGAGTCATCATCTCAATAACTTTTTGAAAGTCACTAATTCATTTGAAAGCAATTAAAATGAATTTTTATTTTGCACTTCGAACCTGACTTCCATACATAACTTGCTAATGATTATTTAAGGGCAAGTATGCATTTGTTTTATTTGAGATTCATGTCAATGAGTCTTTTCAAGTCACTAATTCATTTGCAAGCAATTCGAACGAATTCTATTTTTGCACTTCAAACACCACTTTTGTGCATCACTTGCTCGTGATCTTTTTAAGACAAGTATGCATTTGATTTATCTTATATTCATGTCAAAGAGTCTTTTCAAGACAATAAATCATTTGGAAGCCATTGGGGCGAATACTATTTTCGCATTTCAAACACGACTATCGCGCATACCTTGCATATGATTTTTTTAAGGCAAGTATAAATTTGTTTAATCTTAGAGTCATCATCTCAATGACTCTTTGAACGTCGCTAATTCATTTGAAAGCAAATAAAATGAATTCATTTTTTTGCACTCCGAACCCGACTTTCGTACATAACTTGGTAATGGTCATTTAAGGGCAAGTATGCATTTATTTTATTTGAGATTCATGTCAATGAGTCTTTTCAGGTCACTAATTCATTTGAAAGCAATTCGAACGAATTCTATTTTTGCACATCAAACACCTCTTTTGTGCATCACTTGCTCATGATCTTTTTAAGAGTAGCATGCATTTGATTTATCTTATATTCATGTCAATGAGTCTTTTCAAGACAATAAATCATTTCGAAGCCATTGGGGCGAATACTATTTTCGCATTTCAAACACGACTATCGCTCATAGCTTGCATATGATTTTTTTAAGGCACGTATAAATTTGTTTAATCTTAGAGTCATCATCTCAATGACTCTCTGAACGTCACTAGTTCACTTGAAAGCAATTAAAATGAATTCTTTTTTTTGCACTCCGAACCTGATTTTCGTACATAAGTTGCTAATGATTATTTAAGGGCAAGTATGCATTTGTTTTATCTGAGATTCATGTCAATGAGTCTTTTCAAGTCACTAATTCATTTGAAAGCAATTCGAACGAATTCTATTTTTGCACTTCAAACACCACTTTTGTGCATCACTTGCTTGTAATCTTTTTAAGACAAGTATGCGTTTGATTTATGTTATATTCATGTCAAAGAGTCTTTTCAAGACAATAAATCATTTGGAAGCCATTGGAGCGAATATTATTTTCGCATTTCAAACACGACTTTCGCGCTTAGCTTGCATATGATTTTTTGATGGCAAGCATGAATTCGTTTTTCATAGAGTCATCATATCATTGACTCTTGGAAAGTCCGTAATTACTTCGAAAGCAATTAAATTGAATTCTTATTTCGCACTTCGAACCCGACTTTCGTACATAACTTGCTAATGATCATTTAAGGGCAAGTATGCATTTGTTTTATTTGAGATTCATGTCAATGAGTCTTTTCAAGTCACTAATTCATTTGCAAGCAATTCGAACGAATTCTATTTTTGCACTTCAAACACCAGTTTTGTGCATCACTTGCTCGTGATCTTTTTAAGACATGTATGCATTTGATTTATCTTATATTCATGTCAAAGAGTCTTTTCGAGACAATAAATCATTTGGAAGCCATTGGAGCGAATATTATTTTCGCATTTCAAACACGACTTTCGCGCATAGCTTGCATATGATTTTTTGATGGCAAGCATAAATTCGTTTTATCTTAGAGTCATCATCTCAATAACTCTTTGAAAGTCACTAATTCATTTGAAAGCAATTAAAATGAATTCTTATTTCGCACTTCGAACCTGACTTTCATACATAACTTGCTAATGATTATTTAAGGACAAGTATGCATTTGTTTTATTTGAGATTCATGTCAATGAGTCTTTTCAAGTCACTAATTCATCTGGAAGCAGTTCGAACGAATTCTACTTTTGCAATTCAAACACCACTTTTGTGCATAATTTGCTCATGACCTTTTTAAGACAAGTATGTATTTGATTTATCTTATATTCATGTCAAAGAGTCTTTTCAAGACAATAAATCATTTGGAAGCCATTAGGGCAAATACTATTTTCGCATTTCAAACACGACTATCGCGCATAGCTTGAATATGATTTTTTTAAGGCAAGTATAAATTTGTTTAATCTTAGAGTCATCATCTCAATGACTCTTTGCACGTCACTAATTCATTTGAAAGCAATTAAAATGAACTCTTTTTTTTGCACTCCGAACCCGACTTTCGTACATAACTTGCTAATGATCATTTAAGGGCAAGTATGCATTTGTTTTATTTGAGATTCATGTCAATGAGTCATTTCAAGTCACTAATTCATTTGCAAGCAATTCGAACGAATTCTATTTTTGCACTTCAAACACCACTTTTGTGCATCACTTGCTCGTAATCTTTTTAAGACAAGTATGCATTTGATTTATCTTATATTCATGTCAAAGAGTCTTTTCAAGACAATAAATCATTTGGAAGCCATTGGAGCGAATATTATTTTCGCATTTCAAACACGAGTTTCGCGCATAGCTTGCATATGATTTTTTGAAGGCAAGCATGAATTCGTTTTATCATAGAGTCATCATCTCAATAACTCTTTGAAAGTCACTAATTCATTTGAAAGCAATTAAAATGAATTCTTATTTTGCACTTCGAACCTGACTTTCATACATAACTTGCTAATGATTATTTAAGGGCAAGTATGCATTTGTTTTATTTGAGATTCATGTCAATGAGTCTTTTCAAGTCACTAATTCATTTGCAAGCAATTCGAACGAATTCTATTTTTGCACTTCAAACACGACTTTTGTGCATCACTTGCTCGTGATCTTTTTAAGACAAGTATGCATTTGATTTATCTTATATTCATGTCAAGGAGTCTTTTCAAGACAATAAATCATTTGGAAGCCATTGGGGCGAATACTATTTTCGCATTTCAAACACGACTATCGCGCATAGCTTGCATATGATTTTTTTAAGGCAAGTATAAATTTGTTTAATCTTAGGGTCATCATCTCAATGACTCTTTGAACGTCACTAATTCATTTGAAAGCAATTAAAATGAATTCTTTTTTTTGCACTCAGAACCCGACTTTCGTGCATAACTTGCTAATGATCATTTAAGCCCAAGTATGCATTTGTTTTATTTGAGATTCATGTCAATGAGTCTTCTCAAGTCACTAATTCATTTGCAAGCAATTCGAACGAATTCTATTTTTGCACTTCAAACACCACTTTTGTGCATCACTTGCTCGTGATCTTTTTAAGACAAGTATGCATTTGATTTATCTTATATTCATGTCAAAGAGTCTTTTCAAGACAATAAATCATTTGGAAGCCATTG
The DNA here is from genome assembly GCA_027186245.1 of Coriaria nepalensis. NCBI lineage: Eukaryota > Viridiplantae > Streptophyta > Magnoliopsida > Cucurbitales > Coriariaceae > Coriaria > Coriaria nepalensis. Next base: position 21,083,259 of record CP114481.1, read on the forward strand.
GAGCGAATATTATTTTCGCATTTCAAACACTACTTTCGCGCATAGCTTGCATATGATTTGTTGATGGCAAGCATTAATTCGTTTTTATCTTAGAGTCATCATCTCAATAACTCTTTGAAAGTCACTAATTCATTTGAAAGCAATTAAAATGAATTCTTATTTCGCACTTCGAACCTGACTTTCATACATAACTTGCTAATGATTATTTAAGGGCAGTATGCATTTGTTTTATTTGAGATTCATGTCAATGAGTCTTTTCAAGTCACTAATTCATTTGCAAGCAGTTCGAAGGAATTCTATTTTGGCACTTCAAACACCACTTTTGTGGATCACTTGCTCATGATCTTTTTAAGACAAGTACGCATTTGATTTATCTTATATTCATGTCAAAGAGTCTTTTCAAGACAATAAATCATTTGGAAGCCATTGGAGCGAATATTGTTTTCGCATTTCAAACACGACTTTCGCGCATAGCTTGCATAAGATTTTTTGATGGCAAGCATGAATTCGTTTTATCATAGAGTCATCATCTCAATAACTCCTTGAAAGTCACTAATTCATTTGAAAGCAATTAAAATGAATTCTTATATCGCACTTCGAACCTGACTTTCTTACATAACTTGCTAATGATTATTTAAGGGCAAGTATGCATTTGTTTTATTTGAGATTCATGTCAATGAGTCTTTTCAACTCACTAATTCATTTGCAAGCAGTTCGAACGAATTCTATTTTTGCACTTCAAACACCACTTTTGTGCATCACTAGCTCATGATCTTTTTAAGACAAGTATGCATTTTATTTATCTTATATTCATGTCAAGGAGTCTGTTCAAGACAATAAATCATTTGGAAGCCATTGGGGCGAATACTATTTTCGCATTTCAAACACGACTATCGCGCATAGCTTGCATATGATTTTTTTAAGGCAAGTATAAATTTGTTTAATCTTAGAGTCATCATCTCAATGACTCTTTGAACGTCGCTAATTCATTTGAAAGCAAATAAAATGAATTCATTTTTTTGCACTCCGAACCCGACTTTCGTACATAACTTGGTAATGGTCATTTAAGGGCAAGTATGCATTTATTTTATTTGAGATTCATGTCAATGAGTCTTTTCAGGTCACTAATTCATTTGAAAGCAATTCGAACGAATTCTATTTTTGCACATCAAACACCTCTTTTGTGCATCACTTGCTCATGATCTTTTTAAGAGTAGCATGCATTTGATTTATCTTATATTCATGTCAATGAGTCTTTTCAAGACAATAAATCATTTCGAAGCCATTGGGGCGAATACTATTTTCGCATTTCAAACACGACTATCGCTCATAGCTTGCATATGATTTTTTTAGGGCAAGTATAAATTTGTTTAATCTTAGAGTCATCATCTCAATGACTCTCTGAACGTCACTAGTTCACTTGAAAGCAATTAAAATGAATTCTTTTTTTTGCACTCCGAACCTGATTTTCGTACATAAGTTGCTAATGATTATTTAAGGGCAAGTATGCATTTGTTTTATCTGAGATTCATGTCAATGAGTCTTTTCAAGTCACTAATTCATTTGAAAGCAATTCGAACGAATTCTATTTTTGCACTTCAAACACCACTTTTGTGCATCACTTGCTCGTGATCTTTTTAAGACAAGTATGCATTTGATTTATCTTATATTCATGTCAAAGAGTCTTTTCAAGACAATAAGTCATTTGGAAGCCATTGGAGCGAATATTATTTTCGCATTTCAAACACGACTTTCGTGCATAGCTTGCATATGATTTTTTTAAGGCAAGTATAAATTTGTTTAATCTTAGAGTCATCATCTCAATGACTCTTTGAACGTCACTAATTCATTTGAAAGCAATTAAAATGAATTCTTTTTTTTGCACTCCGAACCCGACTTTCGTACATAACTTGGTAATGGTCATTTAAGGGCAAGTATGCATTTATTTTATTTGAGGTTCATGTCAATGAGTCTTTTCAAGTCACTAATTCATTTGAAAGCAATTCGAACGAATTCTATTTTTGCACTTCAAACACCACTTTTGTGCATCACTAGCTCTTGATCTTTTTAAGAGTAGCATGCATTTGATTTATCTTATATTCATGTCAATGAGTCTTTTCAAGACAATATATCATTTCGAAGCCATTGGGGCGAATACTATTTTCGCATTTCAAACACGACTATCGCGCATAGCTTGCATATGATTTTTTTAAGGCAAGTATAAATTTTTTTAATCTTAGAGTCATCATCTCAATGACACTTTGAACGTCACTAATTCATTTGAAAGCAATTAAAATGAATTCTTATTTCGCACTTCGAACCCGACTTTCATACATAACTTGCTAATCATTATTTAAGGGCAAGTATGCATTTGTTTTTTTTGAGATTCATTTCAATGAGTCTTTTCAAGTCACTAATTCATTTGAAAGCAATTCGAACGAATTCTATTTTTGCACTTCAAACACCACTTTTGTGCATCACTTGCTCATGATTTTTTTAAGAGTAGCATGCATTTGATTTATCTTATATTCATGTCAAAAAGTCTTTTCAACACAATAAATCATTTAGAAGCCATTGGGGCGAATACTATTTTCATATTTCAAACACGACTATCGCGCATAGCTTGCATATGATTTTTTGAAGGCAAGCATGAATTTGTTTTATCTTAGAGTCATCATCTCAATGACTCTTTGAAAGTCACTAATTCATTTGAAAGGAATTAAAATGAATTCTTATTTCGCACTTCGAACCTGACTTTCATACATAACTTGCTAATGATTATTTAAGGGCAAGTATGCATTTGTTTTATTTGAGATTCATGTCAATGAGTCTTTTCAAGTCACTAATTCATTTGCAAGCAATTCGAACGAATTCTATTTTTGCACTTCAAACACCAGTTTTGTGCATCACTTGCTCGTGATCTTTTTAAGACATGTATGCATTTGATTTATCTTATATTCATGTCAAAGAGTCTTTTCGAGACAATAAATCATTTGGAAGCCATTGGAGCGAATATTTTTTTCGCATTTCAAACACGACTTTCGCGCATAGCTTGCATATGATTTTTTGATGGCAAGCATAAATTCGTTTTATCTTAGAGTCATCATCTCAATAACTCTTTGAAAGTCACTAATTCATTTGAAAGCAATTAAAATGAATTCTTATTTCGCACTTCGAACCTGACTTTCATACATAACTTGCTAATGATTATTTAAGGGCAAGTATGCATTTGTTTTATTTGAGATTCATGTCAATGAGTCTTTTCAAGTCACTAATTCATCTGGAAGCAGTTCGAACGAATTCTACTTTTGCAATTCAAACACCACTTTTGTGCATAATTTGCTCATGATCTTTTTAAGACAAGTATGTATTTGATTTATCTTATATTCATGTCAAAGAGTCTTTTCAAGACAATAAATCATTTGGAAGCCATTGGGGCAAATACTATTTTCGCATTTCAAACACGACTATCGCGCATAGCTTGAATATGATTTTTTTAAGGCAAGTATAAATTTGTTTAATCTTAGAGTCATCATCTCAATGACTCTTTGCACGTCACTAATTCATTTGAAAGCAATTAAAATGAATTCTTTTTTTTGCACTCCGAACCCGATTTTCGTACATAACTTGCTAATGATCATTTAAGGGCAAGTATGCATTTGTTTTATTTGAGATTCATGTCAATGAGTCTTTTCAAGTCACTAATTCATTTGCAAGCAATTCGAACGAATTCTATTTTTGCACTTCAAACACCAGTTTTGTGCATCACTTGCTCGTGATCTTTTTAAGACATGTATGCATTTGATTTATCTTATATTCATGTCAAAGAGTCTTTTCGAGACAATAAATCATTTGGAAGCCATTGGAGCGAATATTTTTTTCGCATTTCAAACACGACTTTCGCGCATAGCTTGCATATGATTTTTTGATGGCAAGCATAAATTCGTTTTATCTTAGAGTCATCATCTCAATAACTCTTTGAAAGTCACTAATTCATTTGAAAGCAATTAAAATGAATTCTTATTTCGCACTTCGAACCTGACTTTCATACATAACTTGCTAATGATTATTTAAGGGCAAGTATGCATTTGTTTTATTTGAGATTCATGTCAATGAGTCTTTTCAAGTCACTAATTCATCTGGAAGCAGTTCGAACGAATTCTACTTTTGCAATTCAAACACCACTTTTGTGCATAATTTGCTCATGATCTTTTTAAGACAAGTATGTATTTGATTTATCTTATATTCATGTCAAAGAGTCTTTTCAAGACAATAAATCATTTGGAAGCCATTGGGGCAAATACTATTTTCGCATTTCAAACACGACTATCGCGCATAGCTTGAATATGATTTTTTTAAGGCAAGTATAAATTTGTTTAATCTTAGAGTCATCATCTCAATGACTCTTTGCACGTCACTAATTCATTTGAAAGCAATTAAAATGAATTCTTTTTTTTGCACTCCGAACCCGATTTTCGTACATAACTTGCTAATGATCATTTAAGGGCAAGTATGCATTTGTTTTATTTGAGATTCATGTCAATGAGTCATTTCAAGTCACTAATTCATTTGCAAGCAATTCGAACGAATTCTATTTTTGCACTTCAAACACCACTTTTGTGCATCACTTGCTCGTAATCTTTTTAAGACAAGTATGCATTTGATTTATCTTATATTCATGTCAAAGAGTCTTTTCAAGACAATAAATCATTTGGAAGCCATTGGAGCGAATATTATTTTCGCATTTCAAACACGACTTTCGCGCATAGCTTGCATATGATTTTTTGATGGCAAGCATGAATTCGTTTTTCATAGAGTCATCATATCATTGACTCTTGGAAAGTCCGTAATTACTTCGAAAGCAATTAAATTGAATTCTTATTTCGCACTTCGAACCCGACTTTCGTACATAACTTGCTAATGATCATTTAAGGGCAAGTATGCATTTGTTTTATTTGAGATTCATGTCAATGAGTCTTTTCAAGTCACTAATTCATTTGCAAGCAATTCGAACGAATTCTATTTTTGCACTTCAAACACCAGTTTTGTGCATCACTTGCTCGTGATCTTTTTAAGACATGTATGCATTTGATTTATCTTATATTCATGTCAAAGAGTCTTTTCGAGACAATAAATCATTTGGAAGCCATTGGAGCGAATATTTTTTTCGCATTTCAAACACGACTTTCGCGCATAGCTTGCATATGATTTTTTGATGGCAAGCATAAATTCGTTTTATCTTAGAGTCATCATCTCAATAACTCTTTGAAAGTCACTAATTCATTTGAAAGCAATTAAAATGAATTCTTATTTCGCACTTCGAACCTGACTTTCATACATAACTTGCTAATGATTATTTAAGGGCAAGTATGCATTTGTTTTATTTGAGATTCATGTCAATGAGTCTTTTCAAGTCACTAATTCATCTGGAAGCAGTTCGAACGAATTCTACTTTTGCAATTCAAACACCACTTTTGTGCATAATTTGCTCATGACCTTTTTAAGACAAGTATGTATTTGATTTATCTTATATTCATGTCAAAGAGTCTTTTCAAGACAATAAATCATTTGGAAGCCATTGGGGCAAATACTATTTTCGCATTTCAAACACGACTATCGCGCATAGCTTGAATATGATTTTTTTAAGGCAAGTATAAATTTGTTTAATATTAGAGTCATCATCTCAATGACTCTTTGCACGTCACTAATTCATTTGAAAGCAATTAAAATGAACTCTTTTTTTTGCACTCCGAACCCGACTTTCGTACATAACTTGCTAATGATCATTTAAGGGCAAGTATGCATTTGTTTTATTTGAGATTCATGTCAATGAGTCATTTCAAGTCACTAATTCATTTGCAAGCAATTCGAACGAATTCTATTTTTGCACTTCAAACACCACTTTTGTGCATCACTTGCTCGTAATCTTTTTAAGACAAGTATGCATTTGATTTATCTTATATTCATGTCAAAGAGTCTTTTCAAGACAATAAATCATTTGGAAGCCATTGGAGCGAATATTATTTTCGCATTTCAAACACGACTTTCGCGCATAGCTTGCATATGATTTTTTGATGGCAAGCATGAATTCGTTTTTCATAGAGTCATCATATCATTGACTCTTGGAAAGTCCGTAATTACTTCGAGAGCAATTAAATTGAATTCTTATTTCGCACTTCGAACCCGACTTTCGTACATAACTTGCTAATGATCATTTAAGGGCAAGTATGCATTTGTTTTATTTGAGATTCATGTCAATGAGTCTTTTCAAGTCACTAATTCATTTGCAAGCAATTCGAACGAATTCTATTTTTGCACTTCAAACACCAGTTTTGTGCATCACTTGCTCGTGATCTTTTTAAGACATGTATGCATTTGATTTATCTTATATTCATGTCAAAGAGTCTTTTCGAGACAATAAATCATTTGGAAGCCATTGGAGCGAATATTTTTTTCGCATTTCAAACACGACTTTCGCGCATAGCTTGCATATGATTTTTTGATGGCAAGCATAAATTCGTTTTATCTTAGAGTCATCATCTCAATAACTCTTTGAAAGTCACTAATTCATTTGAAAGCAATTAAAATGAATTCTTATTTCGCACTTCGAACCTGACTTTCATACATAACTTGCTAATGATTATTTAAGGGCAAGTATGCATTTGTTTTATTTGAGATTCATGTCAATGAGTCTTTTCAAGTCACTAATTCATCTGGAAGCAGTTCGAACGAATTCTACTTTTGCAATTCAAACACCACTTTTGTGCATAATTTGCTCATGACCTTTTTAAGACAAGTATGTATTTGATTTATCTTATATTCATGTCAAAGAGTCTTTTCAAGACAATAAATCATTTGGAAGCCATTGGGGCAAATACTATTTTCGCATTTCAAACACGACTATCGCGCATAGCTTGAATATGATTTTTTTAAGGCAAGTATAAATTTGTTTAATCTTAGAGTCATCATCTCAATGACTCTTTGCACGTCACTAATTCATTTGAAAGCAATTAAAATGAACTCTTTTTTTTGCACTCCGAACCCAACTTTCGTACATAACTTGCTAATGATCATTTAAGGGCAAGTATGCATTTGTTTTATTTGAGATTCATGTCAATGAGTCATTTCAAGTCACTAATTCATTTGCAAGCAATTCGAACGAATTCTATTTTTGCACTTCAAACACCACTTTTGTGCATCACTTGCTCGTAATCTTTTTAAGACAAGTATGCATTTGATTTATCTTATATTCATGTCAAAGAGTCTTTTCAAGACAATAAATCATTTGGAAGCCATTGGAGCGAATATTATTTTCGCATTTCAAACACGAGTTTCGCGCATAGCTTGCATATGATTTTTTGATGGCAAGCATGAATTCGTTTTTCATAGAGTCATCATATCATTGACTCTTGGAAAGTCCGTAATTACTTCGAAAGCAATTAAATTGAATTCTTATTTCGCACTTCGAACCCGACTTTCGTACATAACTTGCTAATGATCATTTAAGGGCAAGTATGCATTTGTTTTATTTGAGATTCATGTCAATGAGTCTTTTCAAGTCACTAATTCATTTGCAAGCAATTCGAACGAATTCTATTTTTGCACTTCAAACACCAGTTTTGTGCATCACTTGCTCGTGATCTTTTTAAGATAAGTATGCATTTGATTTATCTTATATTCATGTCAAAGAGTCTTTTCAAGACAATAAATCATTTGGAAGCCATTGGAGCGAATATTATTTTCGCATTTCAAACACGACTTTCGCACATAGCTTGCATATGATTTTTTGATGGCAAGCATTAATTCGTTTTATCTCAGAGTCATCATCTCAATAACTCTTTGAAAGTCACTAATTCATTTGAAAGCAATTAAAATGAATTCTTATTTCGCACTTCGAACCTGACCTTCATACATAACTTGCTAATGATTATTTAAGGGCAAGTATGCATTTGTTTTATTTGAGATTCATGTCAATGAGTCTTTTCAAGTCACTAATTCATTTGCAAGCAATTCGAACGAATTCTATTTTTGCACTTCAAACACCAGTTTTGTGCATCACTTGCTCGTGATCTTTTTAAGACATGTATGCATTTGATTTATCTTATATTCATGTCAAAGAGTCTTTTCGAGACAATAAATCATTTGGAAGCCATTGGAGCGAATATTATTTTCGCATTTCAAACACGACTTTCGCACATAGCTTGCATATGATTTTTTGATGGCAAGCATTAATTCATTTTATCTTAGAGTCATCATCTCAATAACTCTTTGAAAGTCACTAATTCATTTGAAAGCAATTCAAATGAATTCTTATTTCGCACTTCGAACCTGACTTTCATACATAACTTGCTAATGATTATTTAAGGGCAAGTATGCATTTGTTTTATTTGAGATTCATGTCAATGAGTCTTTTCAAGTCACTAATTCATTTGCAAGCAATTCGAACGAATTCTATTTTTGCACTTCAAACACCACTTTTGTGCATCACTTGCTCGTGATCTTTTTAAGATAAGTATGCATTTGATTTATCTTATATTCATGTCAAAGAGTCTTTTCAAGACAATAAATCATTTGGAAGTCATTGGAGCGAATATTATTTTCGCATTTCAAACACGACTTTCGCGTATAGCTTGCATATGATTTTTTGATGGCAAGCATTAATTCGTTTTATCTCAGAGTCATCATCTCAATAACTCTTTGAAAGTCACTAATTCTTTTGAAAGCAATTAAAATGAATTCTTATTTCGCACTTCGAACCTGACTTTCATACATAGCTTGCTAATGATTATTTAAGGGCAAGTATGCATTTGTTTTATTTGAGATTCATGTCTATGAGTCTTTTCAAGTCACTAATTCATTTGAAAGCAATTCGAACGAATTCTATTTTTGCACTTCAAACACCACTTTTGTGCACACTTGCTCATGATCTTTTTAAGACAAGTATGCATTTGATTTATCTTATATTCATGTGAAAGAGTCTTTTCAAGACAATAAATCATTTTGAAGCCATTGGAGCGAATAGTATTTTCGCATTTCAAACACAACTTTCGCCCTTAGCTTGCATATGATTTTTTGCAGGCAAGCATGAATTTGTTTTATCGTAGAGTCATCATCTCAATGACTCTTTGAAAGTCAGTAATTCATTCGAAGGCAATTAAAATGAATTCTTATTTCGCACTTCGAACCCGACTTTCATACATAACTTGCTAATGATTATTTAAGGGCAAGTATGCATTTGTTTTATTTGAGATTCATGTCAATGTGTCTTTTCAAGTCACTAATTCATTTGCAAGCAATTCGAACGAATTCTATTTTTGCACTTCAAACACCACTTTTGTGCATCACTTGCTCATGATCTTTTTAAGACAAGTATGCATTTGATTTATCTTATATTCATGTCAAAGAGTCTTTTCAAGACAATAAATCATTTTGAAGCCATTGGAGCGAATATTATGTTCGCATTTCAAACACGACTTTCGCGCATAGCTTGCATATGATTTTTTGAAGGCAAGCATGAATTTGTTTTATCTTAGAGTCATCATATCATTGACTCTTGGAAAGTCAGGACTTATTTCGAAAGCAATTAAAATGAATTCTTATTTCGCACTTCGAACCCGACTTTCATACATAACTTGCTAATGATTATTTAAGGGCAAGTATGCATTTGTCTTATTTGAGATTCATGTCAATGAGTCTTTTGAAGTCACTAATTCATTTCAAAGCAATTCGAACGAATTCTATTTTTGCACTTCAAAAACCACTTTTGTGCATCACTTGCTCATGATCTTTTTAAGACAAGTATGCGTTTGATTTATCTTATATTCATGTCAAAGAGCCTTTTCAAGACAATAAATCATTTGGAAGCCATTGGAGCGAATATTATTTTCGCATTTCAAACACGACTTTCGCGCATAGCTTGCATATGATTTTTTGATGGCAAGCATGAATTCGTTTTATCTGAGAGTCATCATCTCTATGACCCTTTGAAAGTCACTAATTCATTTCAAAGCAATTAAAATGAATTCTTATTTCGCACTTCGAACCCGACTTTCATACATAACTTGCTAATGATTATTTAAGGGCAAGTATGCATTTGTTTTATTTGAGATTCATGTCAATGAGTCTTTTCAAGTCACTAATTCATTTGCAAGCAGTTCGAACGAATTCTATTTTTGCACTCCAAACACCACTTTTGTGCATCACTTGCTCCTGATCTTTTTAAGACAAGTATGCATTTGATTTATCTTATATTCATGTCAAAGAGTATTTTCAAGACAATAAATCATTTGGAAGCCATTCGAGCGAATATTATTTTCGCATTTTAAACACGACTTTCACGCATAGCTTGCATATGATTTTTTGAAGGCAAGCTTGAATTCGTTTTATCTTGGAGTCATCATCTCAATGACTCTTTGAAAGTCAGTAATTCAGTCGAAAGCAATCAAAATGAAATCTTATTTCGCACTTCGAACCCGAATTTCATACATAACTTGCTAATTATTATTTAAGGGCAAGTATGCATTTGTTTTATTTGAGATTCATGTCAATGAGTCTTTTCAAGTCACAAATTCATTTGAAAGCAATTCGAACGAATTCTATTTTTGCACTCCAAACACCACTTTTGTGCATCACTTGCTCATGATCTTTTGAAGACAAGTATGCATTTCATTTATCTTATATTCATGTCAAAGAGCCTTTTCAAGACAATAAATCATTTGGAAGCCATTGAAGCGAATATTATTTTCGCATCCCAAACACGACTTTCGCGCATAGCTTGCATATGATTTTTTGAAGGCAAGCATGAATTTGTTTTATCTTGGAGTCATCATCTCAATGACTCTTGGAAAGTCAGTAATTCATTCGAAAGCCATTAAAATGAATTCTTATTTCGCACTTCGAACCCGACTTTCATACATAACTTGCTAATGATTATTTAAGGAAAAATATGCATTTGTTTTATTTGAGATTCGTATCAATGAGCCTTTTCAAGTCACTAATTCATTTGAAAGCAACTCAAACGAATTCTATTTTTGCATTCAAACACCACTTTTGTGTATCACTTACTCATGATCTTTTTAAGACAAGTATGCATTTTATTTATCTTATATTCATGTCAATGAGTCTTTTCAAGACAATAAATCATTTGGAAGCCATTGGAGCAAATACTATTTTCGCATTTCAAACACGACTATCGCGCATATGCATATAATTTTTTGAAGGCAAGTATGAATTTGTTTAATCTTAGAGTCATCATCTCAATGTCTCTTTGAAAGTCACTAATTCATTTCAAAGCAATGAAAATGAATTCTTTTTTTGCACTTCGAACCCGACTTTCGTACATAACTTGCTAATGATCATTTAAGGGCAAGTATGCATTTGGTATATTTGAGATTCATGTCAATGAGTCTTTTCAATTCACTAATTCATTTGAAAGCAATTCGAAAGAATTCTAATTTTTCACTTCAAACACCACTTTCTTGCATCACTTGCTAATGATCTTTTTAAGACAAGTATGCATTTGTTTTATCTTATATTCAAGTCAATGATTCTTTTCAAAATAATAAATCATTCGGATGCCATTGGAGCGAATACTATTTTCGCATTTCAAAAACGACTATCGCGCATAGGTTGCATCTTATTTTTTGAGGGCAAGTATGATTTTGTTTTATTTTAGAGTCATTATCTCAATGACTCTTTCAAAGTCTGTAATTCATTCGAAAGCAATTAAAATGAATTCTATTTTCGGCTTCGAACCCGACTTTCATACAAAACTTGCTAATGATCATTTAAGGGCAAGTACACATTTGTTTTATTTGAGATTCATGTCATTGAGTCTTTTCAAGTCACTAATTCAATTGAAAGCAATTCGAAAGAATTCTAATTTTGCACTTCAAACACCACTTTCCTGCATCACTTGCTAATCATCTTTTTAAGACAAGTATGCATTTGTTTTATCTTATATTCAAGTCAATGATTCTTTTCAAAATAATAAATCATTTGGATGCCATGGGAGCAAATACTATTTTTGAATTTCAAACACGACTATCGTGCACAGGTTGCATCTTATTTTTTGAGGGCAAGTATGATTTTGTTTTATTTTAGAGTCATTATCTCAATGACTCTTTGAAAGTCAGTAATTCATTTAAAAGAAATTAAATGAATTATATTTTTGGCTTGGAACCCGACTTTCATACAAAACTTGCTAATGATCATTTAAGGGCAAGTACACATTTGTTTTATTTGAGATTCATGTTACTGAGTCTTTTCAAGTCACTAATTCAATTGAAAGCAATTCGAAAGAATTCAAATTTTGCACTTCAAACACCACTTTCCTGCATCACTTGCTAATGATCTTTTTAAGACAAGTATGCATTTGTTTTATCTTATATTCAAGTCAATGATTCTTTTCAAAATAATAAATCATTCGGATGCCATTGAAGCGAATACTATTTTCGCATTTCAAACACGACTATCGCGCATAGGTTGCATCTTATTTTTTGAGGGCAAGTATGATTTTGTTTTATTTTAGAGTCATTATCTCAATGATTCTTTGAAAGTCAGTAATTCATTTGAAAGCAATTAAAATGAATTATATTTTTGGCTTAGAACCCGATTTTCATACAAAACTTGCTAATGATCATTTAAGGGCAAGTACACATTTGTTTTATTTGAGATTCATGTTACTGAGTCTTTTCAAGTCACTAATTCAATTGAAAGCAATTCGAACGAATTCTAATATTCCACTTCAAACACCACTTTCCTGCATCACTTGCTAATGATTTTTTTAAGACAAGTATGCATTTGTTTTATCTTATAATCAAGTCAATGAGTCTTTCCAAAATAATAAATCATTTGGAAGCCATTGGAGAAAATACTAATTTCGCATTTCAAACACGACTATCGCGCATAGGTTGCATCTTATTTTTTGAGGGCAAGTATGATTTTGTTTTATTTTAGAGTCATCATCTCAATGACTCTTTGAAAGTCACTAATTCATTTGGAAGCAATGAAAATGAATTCTTTTTTGGTACTTCGAACTCGACTTTCGTACATAACTTGGTAATGATCATTTAAGGGCAAGTATGCATTTGGTTTATTTGAGATGCATGTCAATGAGTCTTTTCAAGTCACTAATTCATTTGAAAGCAATTCGAAAGAAATCTAAATTTGCACTTCAAACACCACTTTCCTGCATCACTTGCTAATGATCTTTTTAAGACAAGTATGCATTTGTTTTACCTTATATTCAAGTCAATGATTCTTTTCAAAATAATAAATCATTTGGATGCCATTGGAGCGAATACGATTTTCGCATTTCAAACCCGACTATCGCGCATAGGTTGCATCTTATTTTTTTAGGGCAAGTATGATTTTATTTTATTTTAGAGTCATTATCTCAATGACTCTTTGAAAGTCAGTAATTCATTTGAACGCAATTAAAATGAATTATATTTTTGGCTCGGAACCCGACTTTCATACAAAACTTGCTAATGATCATTTAAGGGCAAGTACACATTTGTTTTATTTGAGATTCATGTTACTGAGTCTTTTCAAGTCACTAATTCAATTGAAAGCAATTCGAACGAATTCTAATATTGCACTTCAAACACCACTTTCCTGCATCACTTGCTAATGATCTTTTTAAGACAAGTATGCATTTGTTTTACCTTATAATCAAGTCAATGAGTCTTTCCAAAATAATAAATCATTTGGAAGCCATTGGAGCAAATACTAATTTCGCATTTCAAACACGACTATCGCGCATAGGTTGCATCTTATATTTTGAGGGCAAGTATGATTTTGTTTTATTTTAGAGTCATCATCTCAATGACTCTTTGAAAGCCACTAATTCATTTGAAAGCAATGAAAATGAATTCTTTTTTTGTACTTCGAACCCGACTTTCGTACATAACTTGGTAATGATCATTTCAGGGCAAGTATGCATTTGGTTTATTTGAGATTCATGTCAATGAGCCTTTTCAAGTCACTAATTCATTTGAAAGCAATTCGAAAGATATCTAATTTTGCACTTCAAACACCACTTTCCTGCATCACCTGCTAATGATCTTTTTAAGACAAGTATGCATTTGTTTTACCTTATATTCAAGTCAATGATTCTTTTCAAAATAATAAATCATTAGGATGCCATTTGAGCGAATACTATTTTCGCATTTCAAACACAACTTTCGCCCTTAGCTTGCATATGATTTTTTGCAGGCAAGCATGAATTTGTTTTATCGTAGAGTCATCATCTCAATGACTCTTTGAAAGTCAGTAATTCATTCGAAGGCAATTAAAATGAATTCTTATTTCGCACTTCGAACCCGAATTTCATACATAACTTGCTAATAATTATTTAAGGGCAAGTATGCATTTGTTTTATTTGAGATTCATGTCAATGAGTCTTTTGAAGTCACTAATTCATTTGAAAGCAATTCGAACGAATTCTATTTTTGCACTCCAAACACCACTTTTGTGCATCACTTGCTCATGATCTTTTGAAGACATGTATGCATTTCATTTATCTTATATTCATGTCAAAGAGTCTTTTCAAAACAATAAATCATTTGGAAGCCATTTGGGCGAATATTATTTTCGCATTTCAAACACGACTTTCGCGCATATCCTGCAAATGATTTTTTTAAGGCAAGCATGAATTTGTTTTATCTTAGAGTCACCATCTCAATGACTCTTTGAAAGTCAGTAATTCATTCGAAAGCCATTAAAATGAATTCTTTTTTCGCACTTCGAACCCAACTTTCATACATAACTTGCTAATGATTATTTATGGGAAAATATGCATTTGTTTTATTTGAGATTCGTATCAGTGAGCCTTTTCAAGTCACTAATTCATTGGAAAGCAATTCGAACGAATTATATTTTTGCATTCAAACACCACTTTTGTGCATCACTTGCTCATGATCTTTTTAAGACAAGTATGCATTTGATTTATCTTATATTCATGTCAATGAGTCTTTTCAAGACAATAAATCATTTGGAAGCCATTGGAGCAAATACTATTTTCGCATTTCAAACACGACTATAGCGCATAGCTTGCATATAATTTTTTGAAGGCAAGTATGAATTTGTTTAATATTAGAGCTATCATCTCAATGACTCTTTGAAAGTCACTAATTCATTTGAAAGCAATGAAAATGAATTCTTTTTTTGCACTTCGAACCCGACTTTCGTACATAACTTGCTAATGATCATTTAAGGGCAAGTATGCATTTGGTTTATTTGAGATTCATGTCAATGAGTCTTTTCAAGTCACTAATTCATTTGCAAGCAATTCAAACGAATTCTATTTTTGCACTTCAAACACCACTTTTGTGCATCACTTGCTCGTGATCTTTTTAAGACAAGTATGCATTTGATTTATCTTATATTCATGTCAATGAGTCTTTTCAAGACAATAAATCATTTGGAGGCCATTGGAGCAAATACTATTTTCGCATTTCAAACACGACTATCGCGCATAGCTTGCATATAATTTTTTGAAGGCAAGTATGAATTTGTTTAATCTTAGAGTCATCATCTCAATGACTCTTTGAAAGTCACTAATTCATTTGAAAGCAATGAAAATGAATTCTTTTTTTGCACTTCGAACCCGACATTCGTACATAACTTGCTAATGATCATTTAAGGGCAAGTATGCATTTGGTTTATTTGAGATTCATGTCGATGAGTCTTTTCGAGTCACTAATTCATTTGAAAGCAATTCGAAAGAAATCTAATTTTGCACTTCAAACACCACTTTCCTGCATCACTTGCTAATGATCTTTTTAAGACAAGTATGCATTTGTTTTACCTTATATTCCAGTCAATGATTCTTTTCAAAATAATAAATCATTTGGATGCCATTGGAGCGAATACTATTTTCGCATTTCAAACACGACTATCGCGCATAGGTTGCATCTTATTTTTTGAGGGCAAGTATGATTTTGTTTTATTTTAGAGTCATCATCTCAATGACTCTTTGAAAGTCACTAATTCATTTGAAAGCAATCAAAATGAATTCTTTTTTTGCACTTCGAACCCGATTTCCGTACATAACTTGCTAATGATCATTTAAGGGCAAGTATGCATTTGGTTTATTTGAGATTCATGTCAATGAGTCTTTTCAAGTCACTAATTCATTTGAAAGGAATTTGAACGAATTCTATTTTTGCACTTCAAACACCACTTTTGTGCATCACTTGCTCATGATCTTTTTGAGACAAGTATGCATTTCATTTATCTTATATTCATGTGAAAGAGTCTTTTCAAAACAATAAATCATTTGGAAGCCATTTGAGCGAATATTATTTTCGCATTTCAAACACGACTTTCGCGCATAGCCTGCATATGATTTTTTGAAGGCAAGCATAAATTTGTTTTATCTTAGAGTCACCATCTCAATGACTCTTTGAAAGTCAGTAATTCATTCGAAAGCCATTAAAATGAATTCTTATTTCGCACTTCGAACCCAACTTTCATACATAACTTGCTAATGATTATTTATGGGAAAATATGCATTTGTTTTATTTGAGATTCGTATCAGTGAGCCTTTTCAAGTCACTAATTCATGGGAAAGCAATTCGAACGAATTCTATTTTCGCATTCAAACACCACTTTTGTGCATCACTTGCTCATGATCTTTTTAAGACACGTATGCATTTGATTTATCTTATATTCATGTCAATGAGTCTTTTCAAGACAATAAATCATTTGGAAGCCATTGGAGCAAATACTATTTTCGCATTTCAAACACGACTATCGCGCATAGCTTGCATATAATTTTTTGAAGGCAAGTATGAATTTGTTTAATCTTAGAGGCATCATCTCAATGACTATTTGAAAGTCACTAATTCATTTGAAAGCAATGAAAACGAATTCTTTTTTTGCACTTCGAACCCGACTTTCGTACATAACTTGCTAATGATCATTTAAGGGCAAGTATGCATTTGGTTTATTTGAGATTCATTTCAATGAGTCTTTTCAAGTCACTAATTCATTTGCAAGCAATTCGAACGAATTCTATTTTTGCACTTCAAACACCACTTTTGTGCATCACTTGCTCGCGATCTTTTTAAGACAAGTATGCATTTGATTTATCTTATATTCATGTCAATGAGTCTTTTCAAGACAATAAATCATTTGGAAGCCATTGGAGCAAATACTATTTTCGCATTTCAAACACGACTATCGCGCATAGCTTGCATATAATTTTTTGAAGGCAAGTATGAATTTGTTTAATCTTAGAGTCATCATCTCAATGACTCTTTGAAAGTCACTAATTCATTTGAAAGCAATGAAAATGAATTCTTTTTTTGCACTTCGAACCCGATTTTCGTACATAACTTGCTAATGATCATTTAAGGGCAAGTATGCATTTGGTTTATTTGAGATTCATGTCAATGAGTCTTTTCGAGTCACTAATTCATTTGAAAGCAATTCGAAAGAAATCTAATTTTGCACTTCAAACACCACTTTCCTGCATCACTTGCTAATGATCTTTTTAAGACAAGTATGCATTTGTTTTACCTTGTATTCAAGTCAATGATTCTTTTCAAAATAATAAATCATTTGGATGCCATTGGAGCGAATACTATTTTCGCATTTCAAACACGACTATCGCGCATAGGTTGCATCTTATTTTTTGAGGGCAAGTATGATTTTGTTTTATTTTAGAGTCATCATCTCAATGACTCTTTGAAAGTCACTAATTCATTTGAAAGCAATCAAAATGAATTCTTTTTTTGCACTTCGAACCCGACTTTCGTACATAACTTGCTAATGATCATTTAAGGGCAAGTATGCATTTGGTTTATTTGAGATTCATGTCAATGAGTCTTTTCAAGTCACTAATTCATTTGAAAGCCATTCGAAAGAATTCTAATTTTGCACTTCAAACACCACTTTCCTGCATCACTTGCTCATAATCTTTTTAAGACAAGTATGCATTTCATTTATCTTATATTCATGTCAAAGAGTCTTTTCAAAACAATAAATCAGTTTGAAGCCATTTGAGCGAATATTATTTTCGCATTTCAAACACGACTTTCACGCATAGCCTGGATATGATTTTTTGAAGGCAAGCATGAATTTGTTTTATCTTAGAGTCACCATCTCAATGACTCTTTGAAAGTCAGTAATTCATTCGAAAGCCATCAAAATGAATTCTTATTTCGCAGTTCGAACCCAATTTTCATACATAACTTGCTAATGATTATTTATGGGAAAATATGCATTTGTTTTATTTGAGATTCGTATCAGTGAGCCTTTTCAAGTCACTAATTCATTGGAAAGCAATTCGAACGAATTCTATTTTTGCATTCAAACACCGCTTTTGTGCATCACTTGCTCATGATCTTTTTAAGACAGGTATGCATTTGATTTATCTTATATTCATGTCAATGAGTCTTTTCAAGAAAATAAATCATTTGGAAGCCATTGGAGCAAATACTATTTTTGCATTTCAAACACGACTATCGCGCATAGCTTGCATATAATTTTTTGAGGGCAAGAATGAATTCGTTTTATCTTAGAGTCATCATCTCAATGATTCATTGAAAGTCAGTAATTCATTCGAAGGCAATTAAACTGAATTCTTATTTCGCACTAGGAACCCGACTTTCATACAAAACTTGCTAATGATCATTTAAGGGTAAGTACACATTTGTTTTATTTGAGATTCATGTCACTGAGTCTTTTCAAGTCACTAATTCAATTGAAAGCAATTCGAAAGAATTCTAATTTTGCACTTCAAACACCACTTTCCTGCATCACTTGCTAATCATCTTTTTAAGACAAGTATGCATTTGTTTCATCTTATATTCAAGTCAATGATTCTTTTCAAAATAATAAATCATTTGGATGCCATTGGAGCGAATACTATTTTCGCATTTCAAACACGACTATCGCGCATAGGTTGCATCTTATTTTTTGAGGGCAAGTATGATTTTGTTTTATTTTAGAGTCATTATCTCAATGACTCTTTGAAAGTCAGTAATTCATTTGAAAGCAATTAAAATGAATTATATTTTTGGCTTGGAACCCGACTTTCATCCAAAACTTGCTAATGATCATTTAAGGGCAAGTACACATTTGTTTTATTTGAGATTCATGTTACTGAGTCTTTTCAAGTCACTAATTCAATTGAAAGCAATTCGAACGAATTCTAATATTGCACTTCAAACACCACTTTCCTTCATCACTTGCTAATGATCCTTTTAAGACAAGTATGCATTTGTTTTATCTTATAATCAAGTCAATGAGTCTTTCCAAAATAATAACTCATTTGGAAGCCATTGGAGCCAATACTATTTTCGCATTTCAAACACGACTTTCGCACATAGCTTGCATTTGATTTTTTGAATGCAAGCATGAATTTGTTTTATTTAAGATTCATGTCAATGAGTCTTTTCAAGACACTAATGCATTTGAAAAAAATTCAAATGAATTCTATTTTTACACTTCAAACACTACTTTCGCGCATCACTTGCTGATGATCTTTTCAAGACAAGTAAGCATTTGATTTATCTTATATTCATGTCAATGAGTCTTTTCAAGACAATAAATCATTTGGAAGCCATTGGAACGAATACTATTTTCGCATTTCAAACACGACTATCGCGCATAACTTGCATATAATTTTTTGAAGGCGGGCATGAATTTGTTTTATCTTAGAGTCATTATCTCAATGACTCTTTGAAAGTCAGTAATTCATTTGAAAGCAATTAAAATGAATTATATTTTTGGCTTGGAACCCGATTTTCATACAAAACTTGCTAATGATCATTTAAGGGCAAGTACACATTTGTCTTATTTGAGATTTATATCAATGAGCCTTTTCAAGTCACTAATTCATTGGAAAGCAATTCGAACGAATTCTATTTTTGCACTTCAAACACCACTTTTGTGCATCACTTGCTCATGATCTTTTTAAGACAAGTATGCATTTGATTTATCTTATATTCATGTCAATGAGTCTTTTCAAGACAATAAATCATTTGGAAGCCATTGGAGCAAATACTATTTTCGCATTTCAAACACGACTATCGCGCATAGCTTGCATATAATTTTTTGAAGGCAAGTACGAATTTGTTAATCTTAGAGTCATCATCTCAATGACTCTTTGAAAATCACTAATTCATTTGAAAGCAATGAAAATGAATTCTTTTTTTGCACTTGGAACCCGACTTTCGTACATAACTTGCTAATGATCATTTAAGGGCAAGTATGCATTTGGTTTATTAGAGATTTATGTCAATGAGTCTTTTCAAGTTACTAGTTCATTTGAAAGCAATTCGAAAGAAATCTAATTTTGCACTTCAAACACCACTTTCCTGCATCACTTGCTAATGATCTTTTTAAGACAAGTATGCATTTGTTTTACCTTATATTCAAGTCAATGATTCTTTTCAAAATAATAAATCATTTGGATGCCATTGGAGCGAATACTATTTTCGCATTTCAAACACGACTCGCACATAGGTTGCATCTTATTTTTGGAGGGCAAGTATGATTTTGTTTTATTTTAGAGTCATTATCTCAATGACTCTTTGAAAGTCAGTAATTCATTTGAAAGCAATTAAAATGAATTATATTTTCGGCTTTGAACCCGACTTTCATACAAAACTTGCTAATGATCTTTTAAGGGCAAGTACACATTTGTTTTATTTGAGATTCATGTCACTGAGTCTTTTCAAGTCACTAATTCAATTGAAAGCAATTCGAACGAATTCTAATATTGCACTTTAAACACCACTTTCCCGCATCACTTGCTAATGATCTTTTTAAGAAAAGTATGCATTTGTTTTATCTTATATTCAAGTCAATGAGTCTTTCCAAAATAATAAATTATTTGGATGCCATTGGAGCGAATACTATTTTCGCATTTCAAACACGACTATCGCGCATAGGTTGCATCTTATTTTTTGAGGGGAAGTATGATTTTGTTTTATTTTAGAGTCATCATCTCAATGACTCTTTGAAAGTCACTAATTCATTTGAAAGCAATGAAAATGAATTCTTTTTTTGCACTTCGAACCCGACTTTCGTACATAACTTGCTAATGATCATTTAAGGGCAAGTATGCATTTGGTTTATTTGAGATTCATGTCAATGAGTCTTTTCAAGTCACTAATTCATTTGAAAGCAATTCAAACGAATTCTATTTTTGCACTTCAAACACCACTTTTGTGCATCACTTGCTCATGATCTTTTTAAGACAAGTATGCATTTGATTTATCTTATATTCATGTCAAAGAGTCTTTTCAAGACAATAAATCATTTGGAAGCCATTAGGGCGAATACTATTGTCGCATTTCAAACACGACTATCGCACATAGCTTGCATATGATTTTTTTAAGGCAAGTAAAAATTTGTTTAATCATAGAGTAATCATCTCAATGACTCTTTGAACGTCACTAGTTCATTTCAAAGCAATTAAAATGAATTCTTTTTTTGCACTTCGAACCCGACTTTCGTACATAAATTGCAAATGATCATTTAAGGGCAAGTATGCATTTGGTTTATTTGAGATTCATGTCAATGAGTCTTTTCAAGTCACTAATTCATTTGGAAGCAATTCGAAAGAATTCTAATTTTGCACTTCAAACACCACTTTCTTTCATCACTTGCTAATGATCTTTTTAAGACAAGTATGCATTTGTTTTATCTTATATTCAAGTCAATGATTCTTTTCAAAATAATAAATCATTTGGATGCCATTGGAGCGAATACTATTTTCGCATTTCAAACACGACTATCGCGCATAGGTTGCATCTTATTTTTTGAGGGCAAGTATGATTTTGTTTTATTTTAGAGTCATTATCTCAATTTCTCTTTCAAAGTCAGTAATTCATTCGAAAGCAATTAAAATGAATTCTATTTTCGGCTTGGAACCCGACCTTCATACAAAACTTGCTAATAATCATTTAAGGGCAAGCACACATTTGTTTTATTTGAGATTCATATCAATGAGCCTTTTCAAGTCACTAATTCATTGGAAATCAATACGAACGAATTCTATTTTTGCACTTCAAACACCACTTTTGTGCATCACTTGCTCATGATCTTTTTAAGACAAGTATGCATTTCATTTATCTTATATTCATGTCAAAGAGTCTTTTCAAGACAATAAATCATTTGGAAGCCATTTGAGCGAATATTATTTTCTCATTTCAAACACGACTTTCGCGCATAGCCTGCATATGATTTTTTGAAGGCAAGCATGAATTTGTTTTATCTTAGAGTCACCATCTCAATGACTCTTTGAAGGTCAGTAATTCATTCGAAAGCCATTAAAATGAATTCTTATTTTGCACTTCGAACCCAACTTTCATACATAACTTGCTAATGATTATTTACGGGAAAATATGCATTTGTTTTAGTTAAGATTCGTATCAGTGAGCCTTTTCAAGTTACTAATTCATTGGAAAGCAATTCGAACGAATTCTATTTTTGCATTCAAACACTACTTTTGTGCATCACTTGCTCATGATCTTTTTAAGACAAGTATGCATTTGATTTATCTTATATTCATGTCAATGAGTCTTTTCAAGACAATAAATCATTTGGAAGCCATTGGAGCAAATACAATTTTCGCATTTCAAACACGACTATCGCGCATAGCTTGCATATAATTTTTTGAAGGCAAGTATGAATTTGTTTAATCTTAGAGTCATCATCTCAATGACTCTTTGAAAGTCACTAATTCATTTGAAAGCAATGAAAATGAATTCTTTTTTTGCACTTCGAACCCGACTTTCGTACATAACTTGCTAATGATCATTTAAGGGCAAGTATGCATTTGGTTTATTTGAGATTCATGTCAATGAGTCTTTTCAATTCACTAATTCATTTGAAAGCAATTCGAACGAATTCTATTATTGCACTTCAAACCCCACTTTTGTGCATCACTTGCTCATGATCTTTTTAAGACAAGTATGCATTTCATTTATCTTATATTCATGTCAAAGAGTCTTTTCAAAACAATAAATCATTTGGAAGCCATTTGAGTGAATATTATTTTCGCATTTCAAACACGACTTTCGTGCATAGCCTGCATATGATTTTTCGAAGGCAAGCATGAATTTGTTTTATCTTAGAGTCACCATCTCAATGACTCTTTGAAAGTCAGTAATTCATTCGAAAGCCATTAAAATGAATTCTTATTTCGCACTTCGAACCCAACTTTCAGACATAACTTGCTAATGATTATTTATGGGAAAATATGCATTTGTTTTATTTGAGATTCATATCAGTGAGCCTTTTCAAGTCACTAATTCATTGAAAGCAATTCGAACGAATTCTATTTTTGCATTCAAACACCACTTTTGTGCATCACTTGCTCATGATCTTTTTAAGACAAGTATGCATTTGATTTATCTTATATTCATGTCAATGAGTCTTTTCAAGACAATAAATCATTTGGAAGCCATTGGAGCAAATACAATTTCCGCATTTCAAACACGACTATCGCGCATAGCTTGCATATAATTTTTTGAAGGCAAGTATGAATTTGTTTAATCTTAGAGTCATCATCTCAATGACTCTTTGAAAGTCACTAATTCATTTGAAAGCAATGAAAATGAATTCTTTTTTTGCACTTCGAACCCGACTTTCGTACATAACTTGCTAATGATCATTTAAGGGCAAGTATGCATTTGGTTTATTTGAGATTCATGTCAATGAGTCTTTTCAAGTCACTAATTCATTTGAAAGGAATTCGAACGAATTCTATTTTTGCACTTCAAACACCACTTTTGTGCATCACTTGCTCATGATCTTTTTAAGACAAGTATGCATTTCATTTATCTTATATTCGTGTCAAAGAGTCTTTTCAAAACAATAAATCATTTGGAAGCCATTTGAGCGAATATTATTTTCGCATTTCAAACACGACTTTCGCGCATAGCCTACATATGATATTTTGAAGGCAAGCAGAAATTTGTTTTATCTTAGAGTCACCATCTCAATGACTCTTTGAAAGTCAGTAATTCATTCGAAAGTAATTAAAATGAATTCTTATTTCGCAATTCGAACCCAACTTTCATACATAACTTGCTAATGATTATTTATGGGAAGATATGCATTTGTTTTATTTGAGATTCGTATCAGTGAGCCTTTTCAAGTCACTAATTCATTGGAAAGCAATTCGAACGAATTCTATTTTTGCATTCAAACACCACTTTTGTGCATCACTTGCTCATGATCTTTTTAAGACAAGTATGCATTTGATTTATCTTATATTCATGTCAATGAGTCTTTTCAAGACAATAAATCATTTGGAAGCCATTGGAGCAAATACTATTTTCGCATTTCAAACACGACTATCGCGCATAGCTGGCATATAATTTTTTGAAGGCAAGTATGAATTTGTTTAATCTTAGAGGCATCATCTCAATGACTCTTTGAAAGTCACTAATTCATTTGAAAGCAATGAAAACGAATTCTTTTTTTGCACTTCGAACCCGACTTTCGTACATAACTTGCAAATGATCATTTAAGGGCAAGTATGCATTTGGTTTATTTGAGATTCATTTCAATGAGTCTTTTCAAGTCACTAATTCATTTGCAAGCAATTCGAACGAATTCTATTTTTGCACTTCAAACACCACTTTTGTGCATCACTTGCTCGCGATCTTTTTAAGACAAGTATGCATTTGATTTATCTTATATTCATGTCAATGAGTCTTTTCACGACAATAAATCATTTGGAAGCCATTGGAGCAAATACTATTTTCGAATTTCAAACACGACTATCGCGCATAGCTTGCATATAATTTTTTGAAGGCAAGTATGAATTTGTTTAATCTTAGAGTCATCATCTCAATGACTGTTTGAAAGTCACTAATTCATTTGAAAGCAATGAAAATGAATTCTTTTTTTGCACTTCGAACCTGATTTTCGTACATAACTAGCTAATGATCATTTAAGGGCAAGTATGCATTTGGTTTATTTGAGATTCATGTCAATGAGTCTTTTCGAGTCACTAATTCATTTGAAAGCAATTCGAAAGAAATCTAATTTTGCACTTCAAATACCACTTTCCTGCATCACTTGCTAATGATCTTTTTAAGACAAGTATGCATTTGTTTTACCTTATATTCAAGTCAATGATTCTTTTCAAAATAATAAATCATTTGGATGCCATTGGAGCGAATACTATTTTCGCATTTCAAACACGACTATCGCGCATAGGTTGCATCTTATTTTTTGAGGGCAAGTATGATTTTGTTTTATTTTAGAGTCATTATCTCAATTTCTCTTTCAAAGTCAGTAATTCATTCGAAAGCAATTAAGATGAATTCTATTTTCGGCTTGGAACCCGACTTTCATACAAAACTTGCTAATGATCATTTAAGGGCAAGTATGCATTTGGTTTATTTGATATTCATGTCAATGAGTCTTTTCAAGTCACTAATTCATTTGAAAGCAATTCGAACGAATTCTATTTTTGCACTTCAAACACCACTTTTGTGCATCACTTGCTCATGATCTTTTTAAGACAAGTATGCATTTCATTTATCTTATATTCATGTCAAAGAGTCTTTTCAAAACAATAAATCAGTTGGAAGCCATTTGAGCGAATATTATTTTCGCATTTCAAACACGACTTTCACGCATAGCCTGGATATGATTTTTTGAAGGCAAGCATGAATTTGTTTTATCTTAGAGTCACCATCTCAATGACTCTTTGAAAGTCAGTAATTCATTCGAAAGCCATTAAAATGAATTCTTATTTCGCACTTCGAACCCAACTTTCATACATAACTTGCTAATGATTATTTATGGGAAAATATGCATTTGTTTTATTTGAGATTCGTATCAGTGAGCCTTTTCAAGTCACTAATTCATTGGAAAGCAATTCGAACGAATTCTATTTTTGCATTCAAACACCACTTTTGTGCATCACTTGCTCATGATCTTTTTAAGACAGGTATGCATTTGATTTATCGTATATTCATGTCAATGAGTCTTTTCAAGAAAATAAATCATTTGGAAGCCATTGGAGCAAATACTATTTTCGCATTTCAAACACGACTATCGCGCATAGCTTGCATATAATTTTTTGAAGGCAAGAATGAATTTGTTTAATCTTAGAGTCATCATCTCAATGACTCTTTGAAAGTCAGTAATTCATTCGAAGGCAATTAAACTGAATTCTTATTTCGCACTTGGAACCCGACTTTCATACAAAACTTGCTAATGATCATTTAAGGGCAAGTACACATTTGTTTTATTTGAGATTCATGTCACTGAGTCTTTTCAAGTATCTAATTCAATTGAAAGCAATTCGAAAGAATTCTAATTTTGCACTTCAAACACCACTTTCCTGCATCACTTGCCAATCATCTTTTTAAGACAAGTATGCATTTGTTTTATCTTATATTCAAGTCAATGATTCTTTTCAAAATAATAAATCATTTGGATGCCATTGGAGCGAATACTATTTTCGCATTTCAAACACGACTATCGCGCATAGGTTGCATCTTATTTTTTGAGGGCAAGTATGATTTTGTTTTATTTTAGAGTCATTATCTCAATGACTCTTTGAAAGTCAGTAATTCATTTGAAAGCAATTAAAATGAATTATATTTTTGGCTTGGAACCCGACTTTCATACAAAACTTGCTAATGATCATTTAAGGGCAAGTACACATTTGTTTTATTTGAGATTCATGTTACTGAGTCTTTTCAAGTCACTAATTCAATTGAAAGCAATTCGAACGAATTCTAATATTGCACTTCAAACACCACTTTCCTTCATCACTTGCTAATGATCCTTTTAAGACAAGTATGCATTTGTTTTATCTTATAATCAAGTCAATGAGTCTTTCCAAAATAATAACTCATTTGGAAGCCATTGGAGCCAATACTATTTTCGCATTTCAAACACGACTTTCGCACATAGCTTGCATATGATTTTTTGAATGCAAGCATGAATTTGTTTTATTTAAGATTCATGTCAATGAGTCTTTTCAAGACACTAATGCATTTGAAAAAATTTCAAATGAATTCTATTTTTACACTTCAAACACTACTTTCGCGCATCACTTGCTGATGATCTTTTCAAGACAAGTAAGCATTTGATTTATCTTATATTCATGTCAATGATTCTTTTCAAAATAATAAATCATTTGGATGCCATTGGAGCGAATATTATTTTCGCATTTCAAACACGACTTTCACGCATGGCCTTCATATGATTTTTTGAGGGCAAGCATGAATTTGTTTTATCTTAGAGTCATCATCTCAATGACTCTTTGAAAGTCAGTAATTCATTCGAAAGCCATTAAAATATGCATTTGTTTTATTTGAGATTCGTATCAATGAGCCTTTTTAAGTCACTAATTCATTGGAAAGCAATTCGAACGAATTCTATTTTAGCATTCAAAGACCACTTTTGTGCATCACTTGCTCATGATCTTTTTAAGACAAGTATGCATTTGATTTATCTTATATTCATGTCAATGAGTGCTGTCAAGACAATAAATCATTTGGAAGCCATTGGAGCGAATATTATTTTCGCATTTCAAACACGACTATCGAGCATTGGTTGCATCTTATTTTTTGAGGGCAAGTATGATTTTGTTTTATTTTAGAGTCATTATCTCAATGACTCTTTGAACGTCAGTAATTCATTTGAAAGCAATTAAAATGAATTATATTTTCGGTTTGAACCGGACTTTCTTACAAAACTTGCTAATGATCATTTAAAGGCAAGTACACATTTGTTTTATTTGAGATTCATGTCACTGAGTCTTTTCAAGTCACTAATTCAATTG
This sequence comes from Coriaria nepalensis, assembly GCA_027186245.1. Lineage (NCBI taxonomy): Eukaryota > Viridiplantae > Streptophyta > Magnoliopsida > Cucurbitales > Coriariaceae > Coriaria > Coriaria nepalensis. Next base: position 21,111,037 of record CP114481.1, read on the forward strand.
AAAGCAATTCGAAAGAATTCTAATTTTGCACTTCAAACACCACTTTCTTGCATCACTTGCTAATGATCTTCTTAAGACAAGTACGCATTTGTTTTATCTTATATTCAAGTCAATGATTCTTTTCAAAATAATAAATCATTTGGATGCCATTGGAGCGAATATTATTTTCGCATTTCAAACACGACTTTCACGCATGGCCTTCATATGATTTTTTGAGGGCAAGCATGAATTTGTTTTATCTTAGAGTCATCATCTCAATGACTCTTTGAAAGTCAGTAATTCATTCGAAAGCCATTAAAATATGCATTTGTTTTATTTGAGATTCGTATCAATGAGCCTTTTTAAGTCACTAATTCATTGGAAAGCAATTCGAACGAATTCTATTTTAGCATTCAAAGACCACTTTTGTGCATCACTTGCTCATGATCTTTTTAAGACAAGTATGCATTTGATTTATCTTATATTCATGTCAATGAGTGCTGTCAAGACAATAAATCATTTGGAAGCCATTGGAGCGAATATTATTTTCGCATTTCAAACACGACTATCGAGCATAGGTTGCATCTTATTTTTTGAGGGCAAGTATGATTTTGTTTTATTTTAGAGTCATTATCTCAATGACTCTTTGAACGTCAGTAATTCATTTGAAAGCAATTAAAATGAATTATATTTTCGGCATGGAACCCGACTTTCATACAAAACTTGCTAATGATCATTTAAGGGCAAGTATGCATTTGGTTTATTTGAGATTCATGTCAATGAGTCTTTTCAAGTCACTAATTCATTTGATAGAAATTCGAAAGAATTCTAATTTTGCACTTCAAACACCACTTTCCTGCATCACTTGCTAATGATCTTTTTAAGACAAGTATGCATTTGTTTTATCATATATTCAAGTCAATGATTCTTTTCAAAATAATAAATCATTTGGATGCCATTGGAGCAAATACTATTTTCGCATTTCAAACACGACTATCGCGCATAGGTCGCATCTTATTTTTTGAGGGCAAGTATGATTTTGTTTTATTTTAGAGTCATTATCTCAATGACTCTTTGAAAGTCAGTAATTCATTTGAAAGCAATTAAAATGAATTATATTTTCGGCTTTGAACCCGACTTTCATACAAAACTTGCTAATGATCATTTAAAGGCAAGTACACATTTGTTTTATTTGAGATTCATGTCACTGAGTCTTTTCAAGTCACTAATTCAATTGAAAGCAATTCGAACGAATTCTAATATTGCACTTCAAAGACCACTTTCCTGCATCACTTGCTAATGATCTTTTTAAGACAAGTATGGATTTGTTTTATCTTATAATCAAGTCAATGAGTCTTGGCAAAATAATAAATCATTTGGAAGCCATTGGAGCAAATACTAATTTCGCATTTCAAACACGACTGTCGCGCATAGGTTGCATCTTATTTTTTAAGGGCAAGTATGATTTTGTTTTATTTTAGAGTCATCATCTCAATCACTCTTTGAAAGTCACTAATTCATTTGAAAGTAATGAAAATGAATTCTTTTTTTGTACTTCGAACTCGACTTTCGTACATAACTTGCTAATGATCATTTAAGGGCAAGTATGCATTTGGTTTATTTGAGATTCATGTCAATGAGTCTTTTCAAGTCACTAATTCATTTGAAAGCAATTCGAACGAATTCTATTTTTGCACTTCAAACACCACTTTTGTGCATCACTTGCTCATGATCTTTTTAAGACAAGTATGCATTTCATTTATCTTATATTCATGTCAAAGAGTCTTTTCAAGACAATAAATCATTTGGAAGCCATTGGAGCGAATATTATTTTCGCATTTCAAACACGACTTTCACGCATAGCCTTCATATGATTTTTTGAAGGCAAGCATGAATTTGTTTTATCTTAGAGTCATCATCTCAATGACTCTTTGAAAGTCAGTAATTCATTCGAAAGCCATTAAAAAGAATTCTTATTTCGCACTTCGAACCCAACTTTCATACATAACTTGCTAATGATTATTTAAGGGAAAATATGCATTTGTTTTATTTGAGATTCGTATCAATGAGCCTTTTCAAGTCACTAATTCATTGGAAAGCAATTCGAACGAATTCTATTTTTGCATTCAAACACCACTTTTGTGCATCACTTGCTCATGATCTTTTTAAGACAAGTATGCATTTGATTTATCTTATATTCATGTCAATGAGTCTTTTCAAGACAATAAATCATTTGGAAGCCATTGGAGCAAATACTATTTTTGCATTTCAAACACGACTATCGCGCATAGGTTGCATCTTATTTTTTGAGGGCAAGTATGATTTTGTTTTATTTTAGAGTCATTATCTCAATGACTCTTTGAAAGTCAGTAATTCATTTGAAAGCAATTAAAATGAATTATATTTTCGGTTTGAACCGGACTTTCTTACAAAACTTGCTAATGATCATTTAAAGGCAAGTACACATTTGTTTTATTTGAGATTCATGTCACTGAGTCTTTTCAAGTCACTAATTCAATTGAAAGCAATTCGAAAGAATTCTAATTTTGCACTTCAAACACCACTTTCTTGCATCACTTGCTAATGATCTTCTTAAGACAAGTACGCATTTGTTTTATCTTATATTCAAGTCAATGATTCTTTTCAAAATAATAAATCATTTGGATGCCATTGGAGCGAATATTATTTTCGCATTTCAAACACGACTATCGCGCATAGGTTGCATCTTATTTTTTGAGGGCAAGTATGATTTTGTTTTATTTTAGAGTCATTATCTCAATGACTCTTTCAAAGTCAGTAATTCATTCGAAAGCAATTAAAATGAATTCTATTTTCGGCTTGGAACCCGACTTTCATACAAAACTTGCTAATGATCATTTAAGGCCAAGTACAAAATTTTTTTATTTGAGATTCATATCAATGAGCCTTTTCAAGTCACTAATTCATTGGAAATCAATTCGAACGAATTCTATTTTTGCACTTCAAACACCACTTTTGTGCATCACTTGCTCATGATCTTTTTAAGACAAGTATGCATTTGATTTATCTTATATTCATGTCAATGAGTCTTTTCAAGACAATAAATCATTTGGAAGCCATTGGAGCAAATACTATTTTTTCATTTCAAACACGACTATCGCGCATAGGTTGCATCTTATTTTTTGAGGGCAAGTATGATTTTGTTTTATTTTAGAGTCATTATCTCAATGACTCTTTCAAAGTCAGTAATTCATTCGAAAGCAATTAAGATGAATTCTATTTTCGGCTTGGAACCCGACTTTCATACAAAACTTGCTAATGATCATTTAAGGGCAAGTATGCATTTGGTTTATTTGAGATTCATGTCAATGAGTCTTTTCAAGTCACTAATTCATTTGCAAGCAATTCAAAAGAATTCTAATTTTGCACTTCAAACACCACTTTCCTGCATCACTTGCTAATGATCTTTTTAAGACAAGTATGCATTTGTTTTATCTTATATTCAAGTCAATGATTCTTATCAAAATAATAAATCATTTGGACGCCATTGGAGCAAATACTATTTTCGCATTTCAAACACGACTATCGCGCATAGGTTGCATCTTATTTTTTGAGGGCAAGTATGATTTTGTTTTATTTTAGAGTCATTATCTCAATGACTCTTTGAAAGTCAGTAATTCATTTGAAAGCAATTAAAACGAATTATATTTTTGGCTTGGAACCCGACTTTCATAGAAAACTTGCTAATGATCATTTAAGGGCAAGTACACATTTGTTTTATTTGAGATTCATGTCACTGAGTTTTTTCAAGTCACTAATTCAATTGAAAGCAATTCGATCGAATTCTAATATTGCACTTCAAACACCACTTTCCTGCATCACTCTCTAATGATCTTTTTAAGACAAGTATGCATTTGTTTATCTTATATTCAAGTCAATGAGTCTTTCCAAAATAATAAATCATTTGGAAGCCATTGGAGCAAATACTATTTTCGCATTTCAAACACGACTTTCGCACATAACTTGCATATGATTTTTTGAATGCAAGCATGAATTTGTTTTATCTCAGAGTCATCAGCTCGATGACTAATTGAAAGTTAGTAATTCATTTGAAAGCAATTAAAATGAATTCTCTTTTCGCACTTCGAACCCGACTTTCGTACATAACTTGCTAATGATCATTTCAAGGCAAGTATGCATTTGTTTTATTTGAGATTCATGTTAATGAGTCTTTTCAAGTCACTAATTCATTTGAAAGCAATTCGAACGATTTCTATTTTTGCACTTCAAACACCACTTTTGTGCATCACTTGCTCATGATCTTTTTAAGACAAGTATGTATTTGTTTTATCTTATATTTATGTAAATGAGTCTTTTCAAGACAATAAATCATTTGGATGCCATTGGAGTGCATACAATTTTGGCATTGCAAACACGACTATCGCGCATAGGTTGCATATGATTTTTGAAGGCAAGTATGAATTTGTTTAATTTTAGAGTTATCATCTCAATGACTCTTTGAAAGTCACTAATTCATATAAAACTAGTTAAAATGAATTCTATTTTCGCACTTCGAACCCGACTTTCATACATAACTTGATAATCATCATTTAAGGGCAAGTATGCATTTGTTTTATTTGAGATTCATGTCAATGAGTCTTTTTAAATCACTAATTCATTTGAAAGCAATTCGAACGAATTCTATTTTTGCACTTCAAACACCACTTTTGTGCATCACTTGCTCATGATCTTTTTAAGACAAGTATGCATTTGATTTATCTTATATTCATGTCAAAGAGTCTTTTCAAGACAATAAATCATTTGGAAGCCATTGGAGCGAATATTATTTTAACATTTCAAACACGACTTTCGCGCATAGCTTGCACATGACTTTTTGAAGGCAAGCATGAATTTGTTTTATCTTAGAGTCATCATCTCAATGACTCTTTGAAAGTCAGTTATTCATTCGAAAGCAATTAAAATGAATTCTTATTTCGCACTCCGAACCCGACTTTCATACATAACTTGGTAATGATCATTTAAGAGCAAGTATGCATTTGTTTTATTTGAGATTCATGTCAATGAGTCTTTTCAAGTCACTAATTCATTTGAAAGCAATGCGAACGAATTCTATTTTTGCACTTCAAACACCACTTTTGTGCATCACTTGCTCATGATCTTTTTAAGACAAGTATGCATTTGATTTATCTGATATTCATGTCAATGAGTCTTTTCAAGACAATAAATCATTTGGAAGCCATTGCAGCGAATACGATTTTCCCATTTCAAACACGACTATCGCGCATTGCTTGCATATACTTTTTTGAAGGCAAGTATGAATTTGTTTAATCTCTGAGTCATCATCTCAATGACTTTTTGAAAGTCAGTAATTCATTTGAAAGCAATTAAAATAAATATTTATTTAGCACTTCGAACCCGACTTTCGTACATAACTTGCTAATTATGATTTAAGAGCAAGTATGCGTTTGTTTTATTTGAGATTCATGTCAATGAGTCTTTTCAAGTCACTAATGCATTTGAAAAAAATTCAAATGAATTTTATTTTTACACTTTAAACACTACTTTCGTGGATCACTTGTTGATGATCTTTTTAAGACAAGTATGCATTTGATTTATCATATATTTATTTCAAAGAGTCTTTTCAAGACAATAAATCATTTGGAAGCAATTGGAGCGAATAATATTTTCGCATTTCAAACACCACTTTCGCGCATACCATATGATTTTTTGAAGGCAAGTGTGAATTTGTTTTATCTCAGAGTCATCATCTCAATGACTCTTTGAAAGTAACTAATTCATTTGAAAGCAATTAAAATGAATTCTTATTTCGCACTTCGAACCCGACTTTCATACATAACTTGCTAATTATCATTTAAGGCAAGTATGCATTTATTTTATTTGAGATTCATGTCAATGAGTCTTTTCAAGTCACTAATTCATTTGAAAGCAATTCGAACGAATTCTATTTTTGCACTTCAAACACCACTTTTGTGCATCACTTGCTCATGATCTTTTTAAGACAACTATGTATTTGTTTTATCTTATATTTCTTTTCATATCATTACATTGTTGGGAAGCACTTCGAACAAATTCTATTTTTGCATTTAAGACACGACTTTCGTACATAACTTGCAATTGATCAAATGAAGGCAACTATGCATTTTTTTAGCCTTAATGTCATATTTTTGCATCTCTTTTAGTTAGAAAATTGTTCTAAATCACTTCGAATGAAATTCGTCTTTTAAACATGACTTTCGTGCATAACTTGCAGTTGATCAATTGAAGGCAACAATGCATTTGTTTATCCTTAAAGTCATGTCACTAAGTCTCTTCTAGTCGTTAAATCATTCTAAATTAAGTCGAACGAATTCTATTTTCGCCCCTCAAACATGACTTTCCTACATAACTTGCAATTAATCTATTGAAGACAACAATGCATTATTTTAGCCTTAAAGTCATATTATTGCGTCTCCTTTAGTCGCTAAATTTTTCTAAATCAATTCGAACGAAATTCGGCCTTTAAACATGACTTTCGTGCATAACTTGCAGTTGATCTATTGAAGGCAGCAAGGCATTTGTTTAGCCTTAAAGTCATGTCACTATGTCCCTTCTAGTCGTTAAATCATTCTAAATTAACTCGAATGAATTCTATTTTCCCCCGTCAAACATGATTTTCTTACATAACTTGCAATTAATCTATTGAAGACAACAATGCATTATTTTAGCCATAAAAAGCATATCATTCAGTCTTTTCGTATCATTAAATTATTTGGAAGCACTTCGAACCCATTCTATTTTTGCATTTAAGACATGACTTTCGTGAATAACTTGCAATTGATCCATTGAAGGCAACTTTGAGTTTTTTTAGTCTTAAAGTCATATTATTGCGTCTCTTTTAGTCATTAAATCTTTCTAAATCACTTCGAAAGAAATTCGGCTTTTCAACATGACTTTCGTGCATAACTTGCAGTTGATCTATTGAAGGCAGCAATGCATTTGTTTAGCCTTAAAGTCATGTCACTAAGTCTCCTTTAGTCGTTAAATCATTCTAAATTAACTCGAACGAATTCTATTTTCGCCCTTCAAACATGATTTTCCTACATAACTTGCAATTAATCTTTTCAAGACAACAATGCATTATTTTAGCCTTAAAAAGCATATCGTTCAATCTTTTCATATCATTCAATTATTGGGAAGCACTTCGAACCAATTCTATTTTTGCATTTATGATACGACATTCATACATAACTTGCAATTGATCTATTGAAGGCAACTATGCCTTTTTTTAGCCTTAAAGTAATATTTTTGCATCTCTTTTAGTTAGTAAATCGTTCTAAATCACTTCGACTGAATTTCGGCCCTTAAACATGACTTTCGTGCATAACGTGCAGTTGATCTATTGAAGGCAGCAAGGCATTTGTTTAGCCTTAAGGTCATGTCACTGAGTCTCTTCTAGTCGTTAAATTATTCTAAATTAACTCGAATGAATTCTATTTTCGACCTTCAAACATGATTTTCTTACATAACTTGCAATTAATATATTCAAGACAACAATGCATTATTTTAGCCATAAAAAGCATATCATTCAGTCTTTTCATATCATTAAATTATTTCGAAGCACTTCGAACCCATTATATTTTTGCATTTAAGACACGACTTTCATGCTTAACTTGCAATTGATCCATTGAAGGCAACTATCAATTTTTTTAGCCTTAAAGTCATGTTATTGCGTCTTTTTTAGTCATTAAATTTTTCTAAATCACTTCGAACGAAATTCGGCCTTTAAACATGACTTTCGTACATAACTTGCAGTTGATCTATTGAAGGCAGCAAGGCATTTGTTTAGCCTTAAAGTCATGTCACTGAGTCTCTTCTAGTCGTTAAATCATTCTAAATTAACTCGAATGAATTCTATTTTCGCCCTTCAAACATGATTTTCTTACATAACTTGCAATGAATCTATTCAAGACAACAATGCATTATTTTAGCCTTAAAAAGCATATCATTCAGTCCTTTCATATCATTAAATTATTTGGAAGCACTTCAAACTTATTCTATTTTTGCATCTAAGACACGACTTTCATGCATAACTTGCAATTGATCCATTGAAGGCAACTATCAATTTTTTTAGCCTTAAAGTCAAATTATTGCGTCTCTTTTTGTCATTAAATTTTTCTAAATCACTTCGAACGAAATTCGGCCTTTAAACATGACTTTCGTGCATAAATTGCAGTTGATCTATTGAAGGCAGCAAGGCATTTGTTTAGCCTTAAGCTCATGTCTCTAAGTCACTTCTAGTTGTTAAATCATTCTAAATTAACACGAATGAATTCTATTTTCGCCCTTCAAACATGATTTTCCTACATAACTTGCAATGAATCTATTGAAGACAACAATGCATTATTTTAGCCTTAAAAAGCATATCATTCAGTCTTTTCATATCATTAAATTATTGGGAAGCACTTCGAACCCATTCTATTTTTGCATTTAAGACACGACATTCATACATAACTTGCAATTGATCAATTGAAGGCAACTATGCATTATTTTAGCCTTAAAGTCATATTTTTGCATCTCTTTTAGTTAGTAAATTGTTCTAAATCACTTTGAATGAAATTCGGCCTTTAAACATGACTTTCGTGCATAACTTGCAGTTGATCTATTGAAGGCAACAATGCATTTGTTTAGCCTTAAAGTCATGTCAATGAGTCTCTTCTAGTCGTTAAATCATTCTAAATTAAGTCGAATGAATTCTATTTTCGCCCTTCAAACATGATTTTCCTACATAACTTGCAATTAATCTATTGAAGACAACAATGCATTATTTTACCCTTAAAAAGCATATCATTCAGTCTTTTCATATCATTAAATTGTTGGGAAGCACTTCAAACCCATTCTATTTTTTCATTTAAGACACGACTTTCATGCAGAATTTGCAATTGATCAATTGAAGGCAACTATCAATTTTTTTAGGCTTAAAGTCATATTATTGCGTTTCTTTTAGTCAATAAATTGTTCTAAATCACTTCGAATGAAATTCGGCCTTTCAACATGACTTTCGTGCATAACTTGCAGTTGATCTATTGAAGGCAGCAATGCATTTGTTTAGCCTTAAAGTCATGTCACTGAGTCTCTTCTAGTCGTTAAATCATTCTAAATTAAATCAAACTAATTCTATTTTCGCCCTTCAAACATGATTTTCGAACATAACTTGCAATTAATATATTCAAGACAACAATGCATTATTTTAGCCATAAAAAGCATATCATTCAGTCTTTTCACATCATTAAATTATTTGGAAGCACATTGAACCCATTCTATTTTCGCCCTTCAAACATGACTTTCTTACATAACTTGCAATCAATATATTCAAGACAACAATGCATTATTTTAGCCACAAAAAGCATATCATTCAGTCTTTTCATTTTATTAAATTATTTGGAAGCACTTCGAACCGATTCTATTTTTGCATTTAAGACACGACTTTCATGCATAACTTGCAATTGATCCATTGAAGGCAACTATCAATTTTTTTAGCCTTAAAGTCATATTATTGCGTCTCCTTTAGTCGTTAAATTTTTCTAAATCAATTCGAACGAAATTCAGCCTTTAAACATGACTTTCGTGCATAACTTGCAGTTGATCTATTGAAGGCAGCAAGGCATTTGTTTAGCCTTAAAGTCATGTCACTAAGTCCCTTCTAGTCGTTAAATCATTCTAAATTAACTCGAATGAATTCGATTTTCGCCCTTCAAACATGACTTTCTTACATAACTTGCAATTAATATATTCAAGACAACAATGCATTATTTTAGCCACAAAAAGCATATCATTCAGTCTTTTCATTTTATTAAATTATTTGGAAGCACTTCGAACCGATTCTATTTTTGCATTTAAGACACGACTTTCATGCATAACTTGCAATTGATCCATTGAAGGCAACTATCAATTTTTTTAGCCTTAAAGTCATATTATTGCGTCTCCTTTAGTCGTTAAATTTTTCTAAATCAATTCGAACGAAATTCGGCCTTTAAACATGACTTTCGTGCATAACTTGCAGTTGATCTATTGAAGGCAGCAAGGCATTTGTTTAGCCTTAAAGTCATGTCACTAAGTCCCTTATAGTCGTTAAATCATTCTAAATTAACTCGAATGAATTCGATTTTCCCCCGTCAAACATGATTTTCTTACATAACTTGCAATTAATCTATTGAAGACAACAATGCATTATTTTAGCCATAAAAAGCATATCATTCAGTCTTTTCGTATCATTAAATTATTTGGAAGCACTTCGAACCCATTCTATTTTTGCATTTAAGATATGACTTTCGTGCATAACTTGCAATTGATCTATTGAAGGTAACTTTGAATTTTTTTAGTCTTAAAGTCATATTATTGCGTCTCTTTTAGTCATTAAATCTTTCTAAATCACTACGAAAGAAATTCGGCCTTTCAACATGACTTTTGTGCATAACTTGCAATTGATCTATTGAAGGCAACAATGCATTTGTTTAGCCTGAAAGTCATGTCACTGAGTCTCTTCTAGTCATTAAATCATTCTAAATTAACTCGAATGAATTCTATTTTCCCCCGTCAAACATGATTTTCTTACATAACTTGCAATTAATCTATTCAAGACAACAATGCATTATTTTAGCCATAAAAAGCATATCAATCAGTCTTTTCGTATCATTAAATTATTTGCAAGCACTTCGAACCCATTCTATTTTTGCATTTAAGACATGACTTTCGTGCATAACTTGCAATTGATCCATTGAAGGCAACTTTGAATTTTTTTAGTCTTAAAGTCATATTATTGCGTCTCTTTTAGTCATTAAATCTTTATAAATCACTTCGAAAGAAATTCGGCCTTTCAACAAGACTTTCGTGCATAACTTGCAGTTGATCTATTGAAGGCAGCAATGCATTTGTTTAGCCTTAAAGTCATGTCACTGAGTCTCTTCTAGTCGTGAAATCATTCTAAATTAACTCGAATGAATTGTATTTTCGCCCTTCAAACATGATTTTCCTACATAACTTGCAATTAATCTATTGAAGACAACAATGCATTATTTTAGCCTTAAAAAGCATATCATTCAGTCTTTTCATATCATTAAATTATTGGGAAGCACTTCGAACCCATTCTATTTTTGCATTTAAGACACGACTTTCATGCATAACTTGCAATTGATCAATTGAAGGCAACTATCAATTTTTTTAGCCTTAAAGTCATATTATTGCGTCTCTTTTAGTCAGTAAATTGTTATAAATCACTTCGAATGAAATTCGGCCTTTAAACATGACTTTCGTGCATAACTTGCAGTTGATCTATTGAAGGCAGCAAGGCATTTGTTTAGCCTTAAGGTCATGTCACCGAGTCTCCTCTTGTCGTTAAATTATTCTCAATTAACTTGAAAGAATTCTATTTTCGCCCTTCAAACAAGATTTTCTTACATAACTTGCAATGAATCTATTGAAGACAACAATGCATTATTTTAGCCTTAAAAAGCATATCATTCAGTCTTTTCATATTAATAAATTATTGGGAAGCACTTCGAACCAATTCTATTTTTGCATTTAAGACACGACATTCATACATAACTTGCAATTGATCTATTGAAGGCAACTATGCATTTTTTTAGCCTTAAAGTCATATTTTTGCATCTCTTTCAGTTAGTAAATTGTTCTAAATCACTTTGAATGAAATTCGGCCTTTAAACATGACTTTCGTGCATAACTTGCAGTTGATCTATTAAAGGCAACAATGCATTTGTTTAGCCATAAAGTCATGTCAATGAGTCTCTTCTAGTCGTGAAATCATTCTAAATTAAGTCGAATGAATTCTATTTTCGCCCTTCAAACATGATTTTCCTACATAACTTCAATTAATCTATTGAAGACAACAATGCATTATTTTAGCCTTAAAAAGCATATCATTCAGTCTTTTCATATCATTAAATTATTGGGAAGCACTTCGAACCCATTCTATTTTTGCATTTAAGACACGACATTCATACATAACTTGCAATTGATCTATTGAAGGCAACTATGCATTTTTTTAGCCTTAAAGTCATATTTTTGCATCTCTTTTAGTTAGTAAATCGTTCTAAATCACTTCGACTGAAATTCGGCCTTTAAACATGACTTTCGTGCAGCACTTGCAGTTGATCTATTGAAGGCAGCAAGGCATTTGTTTAGCCTTAAGGTCATGTCACTGAGTCTCTTCTAGTCGTTAAATTATTCTAAATTAACTCGAATGAATTCTATTTTCGCCCTTCAAACATGATTTTCTTACATAACTTGCAATTAATATATTCAAGACAACAATGCATTATTTTAGCCATAAAAAGCATATCATTCAGTCTTTTCATATCATTAAATTGTTTGGAAGCACTTCGAACCCATTCTATTTTTGCATTTAAGACACGACTTTCTTGGATAACTTGCAATTGATCTATTGAAGGCAACTATGCATTTTTTTAGCCTTAAAGTAATATTATTGCATCTCTTTTAGTCATTAAATCTTTCTGAATAATTTCGAAAGAAATTCGGCCTCTAAACATGACTCTCGTGCATAACTTGCAGTTGATCTATTAAAGGCAGCAATGCATTTGTTTAGTCTGAAAGTCATGTCACTGAGTGTCTTCTAGTCATTAAATCATTCTAAATTAAGTTGAATGAATTCTATTTTCGCCCTTCAAACATGATTTTCTTACATAACTTGCAATTAATATATTCAAGCCAACAATGCATTATTTTAGCCAAAAAAAGCATATCATTCAGTCTTTTCATATCATTAAATTATTTGGAAGCACTTCGAACCCATTCTATTTTTGCATTTAAGACACGACTTTCATGTATAACTTGCAATTAATCTATTGAAGACAAGAATGCATTATTTTAGCCTTAAAAAGTATATCATTCAGTCTTTTCGTATCATTAAATTATTTGGAAGCACTTCGAACCAATTCTATTTGTGCATTTAAGACACGACTTTCATACATAACTTTCAATTGATCTATTGAAGGCAACTATGCATTTTTTTAGCCTTAAAGTAATATTATTGCATCTCTTGTAGTCATTAAATCTTTCTAAATAACTTCGAAAGAAATTCGGCCTTTAAACATGACTCTCGTGCATAACTTGCAGTTGATCTATTAAAGGCAGCAATGCATTTGTTTAGTCTTAAAGTCATGTCACTGAGTGTCTTCTAGTCATTAAATCATTCTAAATTAAGTTGAATGAATACTATTTTCGCCCTTCAAACATGATTTTCTTACATAACTAGCAATTAATATATTCAAGACAAGAACGCATTATTTTAGCCATAAAAAGCATATCATTCAGTCTTTTCATATCATTAAATTGTTGGGAAGCACTTCGAACCAATTCCATATTAGCATTTAAGACACGACTTTCATACATAACTTGCAATTGATCAATTGAAGGCAACTATGCATTTTTTGAGCCTTAGAGTCATATTTTTGCGTCCCTTTTAGTTAGTAAATTGTTCTAAATCACTTCGAATGAAATTCGGCCTTTAAACATGACTTTCGTGCATAACTTGCAGTTGATCTATTGAAGGCAACAATGCGCTTGTTTAGCCTTAAAGTCATGTCAATGAGTCTCTTCTAGTCGTTAAATCATTCTAACTTAAGTCGAACGAATTCTATTTTCGCCCTTCAAACATGATTTTCAGACATAACTTGCAATTAATCTATTGAAGACAACAATGCATTATTTTAGCCCTAAAAAGCATATCATTCAGTTTTTTCATATCAATAAATTATTTGGAAGCACTTCGAACCCATTCTATTTTTGAATTTAAGACACGACTTTCATGCATAACATGCTATTGATCCACTGAAGGCAACTATCAATTTGTTTAGCCATAAAGTCACATTATTGCGTCTCTTTTAGTCAGTAAATTGTTTTAAATCACTTTGAATGAAATTCGGCTTTTAAACTTGACTTTGGTGCATAACTTGCAGTTGATCTATTGAAGGCAACAATGCATTTGTTTAGCCTTAAAGTCATGTCAATGAGTCTCTTCTAGTCGTTAAATCATTCTAACTTAGGTCGAATAAATTCTATTTTCGCCCATCAAACATGATTTTCTTACATAACTTGCAATTAATATACTCAAGACAACAATGCATTATTTTAGCCAAAAAAAGCATCTCATTCAGTCTCTTCATATCATTAAATTGTTTCGAAGCACTTCGAACCCATTCTATTTTTGCAGTTACGACTCGACTTTCATGCATAACTTGCAATTGATCCATTGAAGGCAACTTTGCATTTTTTTAGCCTTAAAGTCATATTATTGCATCTCTTTTAGTCATTAAATCTTTCTAAATCACTTCGAAAGAAATTCGGCCTTCCAACATGACTTTCGTGCATAACTTGCAGTTGATCTATTGAAGGCAGCAATGCATTTGTTTAGCCTTAAAGTCATGTCACTGAGTCTCTTCTAGTCGTTAAATCATTCTAAATTAAGTCGAATAAATACTATTTTCGCCCTTCAAACATGATTTTCTTACATAACTAGCAATTAATATATTCAAGACAAGAACGCATTATTTTAGCCATAAAAAGCATATCATTCAGTCTTTTCATATCATTAAATTGTTGGGAAGCACTTCGAACCAATTCCATATTAGCATTTAAGACACGACTTTCATACATAACTTGCAATTGATCAATTGAAGGCAACTATGCATTTTTTGAGCCTTAGAGTCATATTTTTGCGTCCCTTTTAGTTAGTAAATTGTTCTAAATCACTTCGAATGAAATTCGGCCTTTAAACATGACTTTCGTGCATAACTTGCAGTTGATCTATTGAAGGCAACAATGCGCTTGTTTAGCCTTAAAGTCATGTCAATGAGTCTCTTCTAGTCGTTAAATCATTCTAACTTAAGTCGAACGAATTCTATTTTCGCCCTTCAAACATGATTTTCAGACATAACTTGCAATTAATCTATTGAAGACAACAATGCATTATTTTAGCCCTAAAAAGCATATCATTCAGTTTTTTCATATCAATAAATTATTTGGAAGCACTTCGAACCCATTCTATTTTTGAATTTAAGACACGACTTTCATGCATAACATGCTATTGATCCACTGAAGGCAACTACCAATTTGTTTAGCCATAAAGTCACATTATTGCGTCTCTTTTAGTCAGTAAATTGTTTTAAATCACTTTGAATGAAATTCGGCTTTTAAACTTGACTTTGGTGCATAACTTGCTGTTGATCTATTGAAGGCAACAATGCATTTGTTTAGCCTTAAAGTCATGTCAATGAGTCTCTTCTAGTCGTTAAATCATTCTAACTTAAGTCGAACGAATTCTATTTTCGCCCTTCAAACATGATTCTCTTACATAACTTGCATTTAATATATTCAAGACAACAATGCATTATATTAGCCATAGAAAGCATATCATTCAGTCTTTTCATGTCATTAAATTGTTTGGAAGCACTTCGAACCAATTCTGTTTGTGCATTTAAGATACGACTTCCATACATAACTAGCAATTAATCTATTGAAGACAACAATGCATTATTTTAGCCTTAAAAAGCATATCATTCAGTCTTTTCATATCATTAAATTATTAGAAAGCACTTCGAACCAATTCTATTTGTGCATTTAAGACACGACTTTCATACATAACTTGCAATTGATCTATTGAAGGCAACTATGCATTTTTTTAGCCTTAAACTCATATTTTTGCGTCTCTTTTAGTCGGTAAATTGTTCTAAATCACTTCGAATGAAATTCGGCTTTTAAACATGACTTTCGTGCATAACTTGCAGTTGATCTATTGAAGGCAACAATGCATTTGTTCAGCCTTAAAGTCATGCCAATGAGTCTCTTCTAGTCGTTGAATCATTCTAAATTAAGTCGAACGAATTCTATTTTCGCCCTTCAAACATGATTTTCTTACATAACTTGCGATTAATATATTCAAGACAACAATGCATTATTTTAGCCATAAAAAGCACATCATTCAGTCTTTTCATATCATTAAATTGTTTGGAAGCACTTCGAACCAATTCTATTTGTGCATTTAAGACACGACTTTCATACATAACTTGCAATTGATCTATTGAAGGCAACTATGCATTTTTTTAGCCTTAAAGTCACATATTATTGCGTCTCTTTTAGTTAGTAAATCGTTCTAAATCACTTCGAATGAAATTCGACCTTTAAACATGACTTTCGTGCATAACTTGCAGTTGATTTATTGAAGGCAACAATGCATTTGTTTAGCCTTAAAGTCATGTCAATGAGTCTCTTCTAGTCGTTAAATCATTCTAAATTATGTCAAACGAATTCTATTTTCGCCCTTCAAACATGATTTTCTTGCATAACTTGCAATTAATATATTCAAGACAACAATGCATTATTTTAGCCATAAAAAGCATATCATTCAGTCTTTTCATATCATTAAATTGTTTCGAAGCACTTCGAACCAATTCTATTTTTGCATTTAAGACACGACTTTCATACATAACTTGCAATTGATCAATTGAAGGCAACTACGCATATTTTTAGCCTTAAAGTCATATTATTGCATCTCTTTTTGTCATTAAATCTTTCTAAATAACTTCGAATGAAATTCGGCCTTTAAACATGACTTTCGTGCATAACTTGCAGTTGATCTATTGAAGGCAACAATGCGCTTGTTTAGCCTTAAAGTCATGTCAATGAGTCTCTTCTAGTCGTTAAATCATTCTAACTTAAGTCGAACGAATTCTATTTTCGCCCTTCAAACATGATTTTCAGACATAACTTGCAATTAATCTATTGAAGACAACACTGCATTATTTTAGCCCTAAAAAGCATATCATTCAGTTTTTTCATATCAATAAATTATTTGGAAGCACTTCGAACCCATTCTATTTTTAAATTTAAGACACGACTTTCATGCATAACACGCTATTGATCCACTGAAGGCAACCATCAATTTGTTTAGCCATAAAGTCACATTATTGCGTCTCTTTTAGTCAGTAAATTGTTCTAAATCACTTTGAATGAAATTCGGCTTTTAAACTTGACTTTGGTGCATAACTTGCAGTTGATCTATTGAAGGCAACAATGCATTTGTTTAGCCTTAAAGTCATGTCAATGAGTCTCTTCTAGTCGTTAAATCATTCTAACTTAAGTCGAACGAATTCTATTTTCGCCCTTCAAACATGATTTTCTTACATAACTTGCATTTAATATATTCAAGACAACAATGCATTATTTTAGCCATAGAAAGCATATCATTCAGTCTTTTCATGTCATTAAATTGTTTGGAAGCACATCGAACCAATTCTGTTTGTGCATTTAAGACACGACTTCCATACATAACTAGCAATTAATCTATTGAAGACAACAATGCATTATTTTAGCCTTAAAAAGCATATCATTCAGTCTTTCCATATCATTAAATTATTGGAAAGCACTTCGAACCAATTCTATTTGTGCATTTAAGACACGACTTTCATACATAACTTGCAATTGATCTATTGAAGGCAACTTTGCATTTTTTTAGCCTTAAAGTCACATATTATTGCGTCTCTTTTAGTTAGTAAATCGTTCTAAATCACTTCGAATGAAATTCGACCTTTAAACATGACTTTCGTGCATAACTTGCAGTTGATTTATTGAAGGCAACAATGCATTTGTTTAGCCTTAAAGTCATGTCAATGAGTCTCTTCTAGTCGTTAAATCATTCTAAATTATGTCAAACGAATTCTATTTTCGCCCTTCAAACATGATTTTCTTGCATAACTTGCAATTAATATATTCAAGACAACAATGCATTATTTTAGCCATAAAAAGCTTATCATTCAGTTTTTTCATATCAATAAATTATTTGGAAGCACTTCGAACCCATTCTATTTTTAAATTTAAGACACGACTTTCATGCATAACTTGCTATTGATCCACTGAAGGCAACTATCAATTTGTTTAGCCATAAAGTCACATTATTGCGTCTCTTTTAGTCAGTAAATTGTTCTAAATCACTTTGAATGAAATTCGGCTTTTAAACTTGACTTTGGTGCATAACTTGCAGTTGATCTATTGAAGGCAACAATGCATTTGTTTAGCCTTAAAGTCATGTCAATGAGTCTCTTCTAGTCGTTAAATCATTCTAAATTATGTCAAACGAATTCTATTTTCGCCCTTCAAACATGATTTTCTTGCATAACTTGCAATTAATATATTCAAGACAACAATGCATTATTTTAGCCATAAAAAGCATATCATTCAGTCTTTTCATATCATTAAATTGTT
Organism: Coriaria nepalensis; assembly: GCA_027186245.1. NCBI lineage: Eukaryota > Viridiplantae > Streptophyta > Magnoliopsida > Cucurbitales > Coriariaceae > Coriaria > Coriaria nepalensis. The sequence continues at coordinate 21,129,307 of CP114481.1, forward strand.
TCGAAGCACTTCGAACCAATTCTATTTTTGCATTTAAGACACGACTTTCATACATACCTTGCAATTGATCAATTGAAGGCAACTACGCATATTTTTAGCCTTAAAGTCATATTATTGCATCTCTTTTAGTCATTAAATCTTTCTAAATAACTTCGAATGAAATTCGGCCTTTAAACATGACTTTCGTGCATAACTTGCAGTTGATCTATTGAAGGCAACAATGCGCTTGTTTAGCCTTAAATTCTTGTCAATGAGTCTCTTCTAGTCGTTAAATCATTCTAAATTAAGTCGAACGAATTCTATTTTCGCCCTTCAAACATGATTTTCTGACATAACTTGCAATTAATCTATTGAAGACAACAATGCATTATTTTAGCCATAAAAAGCTTATCATTCAGTTTTTTCATATCAATAAATTATTTGGAAGCACTTCGAACCCATCCTATTTTTAAATTTAAGACACGACTTTCATGCATAACTTGCTATTAATCCACTGAAGGCAACTATCAATTTGTTTAGCCTTAAAGTCACATTATTGCGTCTCTTTTAGTCAGTAAATTGTTCTAAATCACTTTGAATGAAAGTCGGCTTTTAAACTTGACTTTGGTGCATAACTTGCAGTTGATCTATTGAAGGCAACAATGCATTTGTTTAGCCTTAAAGTCATGTCAATGAGTCTCTTCTAGTCGTTAAATCATTCTAACTTAAGTCGAACGAATTCTATTTTCGCCCTTCAAACATGATTTTCTTACATAACTTGCAATTAATATATTCAAGACAACAATGCAGTATTTTAGCCATAGAAAGCATATCATTCAGTCTTTTCATGTCATTAAATTGTTTGGAAACACTTCGAACCAATTCTATTTTTGCATTTAAGACACGACTTTCATACATAACTAGCAATTAATCTATTGAAGACAACAATGCATTATTTTAGCCTTAAAAAGCATATCATTTAGTCTTTTCTTATCATTAAATTATTGGGAAGCACTTCGAACCAATTCTATTTGTGCATTTAAGACACGACTTTCATACATAACTTGCAATTGATCTATTGAAGGCAACTTTGCATTTTTTTGGCCTTAAAGTCACATATTATTGCGTCTCTTTTAGTCAGTAAATCGCTCTAAATCACTTCGAATGAAATTCGACCTTTAAACATGACTTTCGTGCATAACTTGCAGTTGATTTATTGAAGGCAACAATGCATTTGTTTAGCCTTAAAGTCATGTCAATGAGTCTCTTCTAGTCGTTAAATCATTCTAAATTATGTCAAACGAATTCTATTTTCGCCCTTCAAACATGATTTTCTTGCATAACTTGCAATTAATATATTCAAGACAACAATGCATTATTTTAGCCATAAAAAGCATATCATTCAGTCTTTTCATATCATTAAATTGTTTGGAAGCACTTCGAACCAATTCTATTTTTGCATTTAAGACACGACTTTCATACATAACTTGCAATTGATCAATTGAAGGCAACTATGCATATTTTTAGCCTTAAAGTCATATTATTGCATCTCTTTTAGTCATTAAATCTTTCTAAATAACTTCGAATGAAATTCAGCTTTTAAACATGACTTTCGTGCATAACTTGCAGTTGATCTATTGAAGGCAACAATGCATTTGTTTAGCCTTAAAGTCATGTCAATGATTCTCTTCTAGTCGTTAAATCATTCTAACTAAAGTCGAACGAATTCTATTTTCGCCCTTCAAACATGATTTTCTTACATAACTTGCAATTAATATATTCAAGACAACAATGCATTATTTTAGCCATAAAAAACATATCATTCAGTCTTTTCATATCATTAAATTGTTTGGAAGCACTTCGAACCAATTCTATTTTTGCATTTAAGACACGACTTTCTTGCATAACTCGCAATTGATCTATTGAAGGCAACTATGCATTTTTTTAGCCTTAAAGTAATATCATTGCACCTCTTTTAGTCATTAAATCTTTCTAAATAACTTCGAAAGAAATTCGGCCTTTAAACATGACTCTCGTGCATAACTTGCAGTTGATCTATTAAAGGCAGCAATGCATTTGTTTAGTCTTAAAGTCATGTCACTGAGTCTCTTCTCGTCATTAAATCATTCTAAATTAAGTTGAATGAATTCTATTTTCGCCCTTCAAACATGATTTTCTTCCATAACTTGCAATTAATATATTCAAGCCAACAATGCATTATTTTAGCCAAAAATAGCATATCATTTAGTCTTTTCATATCATTAAATTGTTGGGAAGCACTTCGAACCAATTCTATTTTAGCATTTAAGATACGACTTTCATGCATAACTTGCAATTGATCTATTGAAGGCAACTATTCATTTTTTTAGCCTTAATGTCATCTTTTTGCATCTCTTTTAGTCAGTAAATCATTCTAAATCACTTCGAACGAAATTCGGCCTTGAAACATGACTTTCGTGCATAACCTGAAGTTGATCTATTAAAGGCAGCAATGCATTTGTTTAGTCTTAAAGTCATGTCACTGAGTCTCTTCTAGTCATTAAATCATTCTAAATTAAGTTGAATGAATTCTATTTTCGCCCTTCAAACATGATTTTCTTACATAACTTGCAATAAATATATTCAAGCCAACAATGCATTATTTTAGCCAAAAAAAGCATATCATTCAGTCTTTTCATATCATTAAATTATTTGGAAGCACTTCGAACCCATTCTATTTTTGCATTTAAGACACGACTTTCATGCATAACTTGCAATTGATCTATTGAAAGCAACTATGCATTTTTTTAGCCTTAAAGTCATATTTTTGCGTCTCTTTTTGTCAGTAAATCATTCTAAATCACTTTGAATGAAATTCGGCCTTTAAACATGACTTTCGTGCATAACTTGCAGTTGATCTATTGAAGGCAACAATGCATTTGTTTAGCCTTAAAGTCATGTCAATGAGTCTCTTCAAGTCGTTAAATCAATCTAACTTAAGTCGAACGAATTCTATTTTCGCCCTTCAAACATGATTTTCTAACATAACTTGCAATTAATATATTCAAGACAACAATGCATTATTTTAGCCATAAAAAGCATATCATTCAGTGTTTTCATGTCATTAAATTGTTTGAAAGCACTACGAACCAATTGTTTTTTTGCATTTAAGACACGACTTTCATACATAACTTGCAATTAATCTATTGAAGACAACAATGCATTATTTTAGCCTTAATGTCATATTTTTGCATCTCTTTTAGTCAGTAAATCATTCTAAATCACTTCGAACGAAATTCGGCCTTTAGACATGACTTTCGTGCATAACTTGCAGTTGATCTATTGAAGGCAGCAATTCATTTGTTTAGCCTTAAAGTCATGTCACTGAGTCTCTTCTAGTCGTTAAATCATTCTAAATTAAGTCGAATAAATTCTATTTTCGCCCTTCAAACATGATTTTCTTACATAACTTGCAATTAATATATTCAAGACAACAATGCATTATTTTAGCCATAAAAAGCATATCATTCAGTCTTTTCATATCATTAAATTGTTGGGAAGCACTTCGAACCAATTCTATTTTAGCATTTAAGACACGACTTTCATACATAACTTGCAATTGATCAATTGAAGGCAACTATGCATTTTTTTAGCCTTAAAATCATATTTTTGCGTCTCTTTTAGTTAGTAAATTGATCTAAATCACTTCGAATGAAATTCGGCCTTTAAACATGACTTTCGTGCATAACTTGCAGTTGATCTATTGAAGACAACAATGCGCTTGTTTAGCCTTAAAGTCATGTCAATGAGTCTCTTCTAGTCGTTAAATCGTTCTAAATTAAGTCGAACGAATTCTATTTTCGCCCTTCAAACATGATTTTCTGACATAACTTGCAATTAATCTATTGAAGACAACAATGCATTATTTTAGCCATAAAAAGCATATCATTCAGTTTTTTCATATCAATAAATTATTTAGAAGCACTTCGAACCCATTCTATTTTTAAATTTAAGACACGACTTTCATGCATAACTTGCTATTGATCCATTGAAGGCAACTATTAATTTTATTAGCCTTAAAGTCACATTATTGCGTGTCTTTTAGTCAGTAAATTGTTCTAAATCACTTCGAATGAAATTCATCTTTTAAACATGACTTTCGTGCATAACTTGCAGTTGATCTATTGAAGGCAACAATGCATTTGTTTAGCCTTAAAGTCATGTCAATGATTCTCTTCTAGTCGTTAAATCATTCTAACTAAAGTCGAACGAATTCTATTTTCGCCGTTCAAACATGATTTTCTTACATAACTTGCAATTAATATATTCAAGACAACAATGCATTATTTTAGCCATAAAAAGCATATCATTCAGTCTTTTCATGTCATTAAATTGTTTGGAAGCACTTCGAACCAATTCTGTTTTTGCATTTAAGACACGACTTTCATACATAACTTGCAATTAATCTATTGAAGACAACAATGCATTATTTTAGCCTTAAAAAGCATATCATTCAGTCTTTTCATATCATTAAATTATTGGGAAGCACTTCGAACCAATTCTATTTGTGCATTTAAGACACGACTTTCATACATAACTTGCAATTGATCTATTGAAGGCAACTTTGCATTTTTTTAGCCTTAAAGTCATATTATTGCGTCTCTTTTAGTCAGTAAATCGTTCTAAATCACTTCGAATGAAATTCGACCTTTAAACATTACTTTCGTGCATAACTTGCATTTGATCTATTGAAGGCAACAATGCATTTGTTTAGCCTTAAAGTCATGTCAATGAGTCTCTTCTAGTCATTAAATCATTCTAAATTATGTCAAACGAATTCTATTTTCGCCCTTCAAACATGATTTTCTTGCATAACTTGCAATTAATATATTCAAGACAACAATGCATTATTTTAGCCATAAAAAGCATATCATTCAGTCTTTTCATATCATTAAATTGTTTCGCAGCACTTCGAACCAATTCTATTTTTGCATTTAAGACACGACTTTCATACATAACTTGCAATTGATCAATTGAAGGCAACTATGCATTTTTTTAGCCTTAAAGTCGTATTATTGCGTCTCTTTTAGTCATTAAATCTTTCTAAATAACTTCGAAAGAAATTCGGCCTTTAAACATGACTCTCGTGCATAACTTGCAGTTGATCTATTGAACGCAACAATGCATTTGTTTAGCCTTAAAGTCATGCCAATGAGTCTCTTCTAGTCATTGAATCATTCTAAATTAAATCGAACGAATTCTATTTTCGCCCTTCAAACATGTTTTTCTCACATAACTTGCAATTAATATATTCAGGACAACAATGCATTATCTTAGCCATAAAAAACATATCATTCAGTCTTTTCATATCATTAAATTGTTTGGAAGCACTTCGAACCAATTCTATTTTTGCATTTAAGACACGACTTTCTTGCATAACTTGCGATTGATCTAGTGAAGGCAACTATGCATTTTTTTTAGCCTTAAAGTAATATTATTGCATCTCTTTTAGTCATTAAATCTTCCTAAATAACTTCGAATGAAATTCGGCCTTTAAACATGACTCTCGTGCATAACTAGCAGTTGATCTATTAAAGGCAGCAATGCATTTGTTTAGTCTTAAAGTCATGTCATTGAATCTCTTCTAGTCATTAAATCATTCTCAATTAAGTTGAATGAATTCTATTTTCAGCCTTCAAACATGATTTTCTTACATAACTTGCAATTAATATATTCAAGCCAACAATGCATTATTTTAGCCAAAAATAGCATATCATTTAGTCTTTTCATATCATTAAATTATTTGGAAGCACTTCGAACCCATTCTATTTTTGCATTTAAGACACGACATTCATGCATAACTTGCAATTGATCTATTGAAGGCAACTATGCATTTTTTTAGCCTTAAAGTCATATTTTTGCGTCTCTTTTAGTCAGTAAATCATTCTAAATCACTTTGAATGAAATTCGGTCTTTAAACATGACTTTCGTGCATAACTTGCAGTTGATCTATTGAAGGCAACAATGCATTTGTTTAGCCTTAAAGTCATGCCAATGAGTCTCTTCTAGTCGTTGAATCATTCTAAATTAAGTCGAACGAATTCTATTTTCGACCTTCAAACATGATTTTCTTACATAACTTGCAATTAATGTATTCAAGAAAACAATGCATTATTTTAGCCATAAAAAACATATCATTCAGTCTTTTCATATCATTAAATTGTTTGGAAGCACTTCGAACCAATTCTATTTTTGCATTTAAGACACGACTTTCTTGCATAACTTGCAATTGATCTATTGAAGGCAACTATGCATTTTTTTAGCCTTAAAGTAATATTATTGCATCTCTTTTAGTCATTAGATCTTTCTAAATAACTTCGAAAGAAATTCGGCCTTTAAACATGACTCTCGTGCATAACTTGCAGTTGATCTATTGAACGCAACAATGCATTTGTTTACCCTTAAAGTCATGCCAATGAATCTCTTCTAATCGTTGAATCATTCTAAATTAAGTCGAACGAATTCTATTATCGCCCTTCAAACATGATTTTCTTACATAACTTGCAATTAATATATTCAAGACAACAATGCATTATCTTAGCCATAAAAAACATATCATTCAGTCTTTTCATATCATTAAATTGTTTGGAAGCACTTCGAACGAATTCTATTTTTGCATTTAAGACACGACTTTCTTGCATAACTTGCAATTGATCTATTGAAGGCAACTATGCATTTTTTTAGCCTTAAAAGTAATATTATTGCATCTCTTTTAGTCATTGAATCTTTCTAAATAACTTCGAATGAAATTCGGCCTTTAAACATGACTCTCGTGCATAACTTGCAATTGATCTATTAAAGGCAGCAATGCATTTGTTTAGTCTTAAAGTCATGTCACTAAGTCTCTTCTAGTCATTAAATCATTCTAAATTAAGTTGAATGAATTCTATTTTCGCCCTTCAAACATGATTTTCTTACATAACTTGCAATTAATATATTCAAGCCAACAATGCATTATTTTAGCCAAAAATAGCATATCAGTTAGTCTTTTCATATCATTAAATTATTTGGAAGCACTTCGAACCCATTCTATTTTTGCATTTAAGACACGACTTTCATGCATAACTTGCAATTGATATATTGAAAGCAACTATGCATTTTTTTAGCCTTAAAGTCATATTTTTGCGTCTCTTTTAGTTAGTAAATTGTTCTAAATCACTTTGAATGAAATTCGGCCTTTAAACATGACTTTCGTGCATAACTTGCAGTTGATCTATTGAAGGCAACAATGCATTTGTTTAGCCTTAAAGTCATGCGAATGAGTCTCTTCTAGTCGTTGAATCATTCTAAATTAAGTCGAACGAATTCTATTTTCGACTTTCAAACATGATTTTCTTACATAACTTGCAATTAATATATTCAAGAAAACAATGCATTATTTTAGCCAAAAAAAGCATATCATTCAGTCTTCTCATATCATTAAATTATTTGGAAGCACTTCGTACCCATAATATTTTTGCATTTAAGATACGACTTTCATGCATAACTTGCAATTGATCTATTGAAGGCAACTATTCATTTTTTTAGCCTTAATGTCATCTTTTTGCGTCTCTTTTAGTCAGTAAATCATTCTAAATCACTTCGAACGAAATTCGGCCTTTAAACATGACTTTCGTGCATAACTTGCAGTTGATCTATTGAAGGCAGCAATGCATTTGTTTAGCCTTAAAGTCATGTCAATGAGTCTCTTCTACTCGTTAAATCATTCTAAATTATGTCGAAAGAATTCTATTTTCGCCCTTCAAACATGATTTTCTTGCATAACTTGCAATTAATATATTCAAGACAACAATGCATTATTTTAGCCATAAAAACCATATCATTCAGTCTTTTCATATCATTAAATTGTTTCGAAGCACTTCGAACTAATTCTATTTTTGCATTTAAGACATTACTTTCTTGCATAACTTGCAATTGATCTATTGAAGGCAACTATGCATTTTTTAGCCATAAAGTAATATTATTGCATCTCTTTTAGTCATTAAATCTTTCTAAATAACTTCGAATGAAATTCGGCCTTTAAACATGACTCTCGTGCATAACTTGCAGTTGATCTATTAAAGGCAGCAATGCATTTGTTTAGTCTTAAAGTCATGTCACTAAGTCTCTTCTAGTCATTAAATCATTCTAAATTAAGTTGAATGAATTCTATTTTCGCCCTTCAAACAAGATTTTCTTACATAACTTGCAATTAATATATTCAAGCCAACAATGCATTATTTTAGCCAAAAAAAGCATATCATTCAGTCTTCTCATATCATTAAATTATTTGGAAGCACTTCGAACCCGTAATATTTTTGCATTTAAGATACGAGTTTCATGCATAACTTGCAATTGATCTATTGAAGGCAACTATTAATTTTTTTAGCCTTAATGTCATCTTTTTGCGTCTTTTTTAGTCAGTAAATCATTCTAAATCACTTTGAATGAAATTCGGCCTTTAAACATGACTTTCGTGCATAACTTGCAGTTGATCTATTGAAGGCAACAATGCATTTGTTTAGCCTTAAAGTCATGCCAATGAGTCTCTTCTAGTCGTTGAATCATTCTAAATTAAGTCGAACGAATTCTATTTTCGACTTTCAAACATGATTTTCTTACATAACTTGCAATTAATATATTCAAGAAAACAATGCATTATTTTAGCCAAAAAAAGCATATCATTCAGTCTTCTCATATCATTAAATTATTTGGAAGCACTTCGTACCCATAATATTTTTGCATTTAAGATACGACTTTCATGCATAACTTGCAATTGATCTATTGAAGGCAACTATTCATTTTTTTAGCCTTAATGTCATCTTTTTGCCTCTCTTTTAGTCAGTAAATCATTCTAAATCACTTCGAACGAAATTCGGCCTTTAAACATGACTTTCGTGCATAACTTGCAGTTGATCTATTGAAAGCAGCAATGCATTTGTTTAGCCTTAAAGTCATGTAAATGAGTCTCTTCTACTCGTTAAATCATTCTAAATTATGTCGAAAGAATTCTATTTTCGCCCTTCAAACATGATTTTCTTGCATAACTTGCAATTAATATATTCAAGACAACAATGCATTATTTTAGCCATAAAAACCATATCATTCAGTCTTTTCATATCATTAAATTGTTTCGAAGCACTTCGAACTAATTCTATTTTTGCATTTAAGACATTACTTTCTTGCATAACTTGCAATTGATCTATTGAAGGCAACTATGCATTTTTTTAGCCATAAAGTAATATTATTGCATCTCTTTTAGTCATTAAATCTTTCTAAATAACTTCGAACGAAATTCAGCCTTTAAACATGACTTTCGTGCATAACTTGCAGTTGATCTATTGAAGGCAGCAATGCATTTGTTTAGCCTTAAAGTCATGTCACTGAGTCTCTTCTAGTCGTTAAATCATTCTAAATTAAGTCGATAAATTCTATTTTCGCCCTTCAAACATGATTTTCTTACATAACTTGCAATTAATATATTCAAGGCAACAATGCATTATTTTAGCCATAAAAAGCATATCATTCAGTCTTTTCATATCATTAAATTGTTGGGAAGCACTGCGAACCAATTCTATTTTAGCATTTAAGACACGACTTTCATACATAACTTGCAATTGATCAATTGAAGGCAACTATGCATTTTTTTAGCCTTAAAGTCATATTTTTGCGTCTCTTTTAGTTAGTAAATTGTTCTAAATCACTTCGAATGAAATTCGGCCTTTAAACATGACTTTCGTGCATAACTTGCCGTTGATCTATTGAAGGCAACAATGCGCTTGTTTAGCCTTAAAGTCATGTCAATGAGTCTCTTCTAGTCGTTAAATCATTCTAAATTAAGTCGAACGAATTCTATTTTCGCCCTTCAAAATGATTTTCTTACATAACTTGCAATTTAGCCTTAAAGTCATGTCAATGAGTCTCTTCTAGTCGTTAAATCATTCTAAATTAAGTCGAACGAATTCTATTTTCGCCCTTCAAACATGATTTTCTTACATAACTTGCAATTAATATACTCAAGACAACAATGCATTATTTTAGCCAAAAAAAGCATTTCATTCAGTCTTTTCATATCATTAAATTGTTTCGAAGCACTTCGACCCAATTCTATTTTTGAATTTAAGACGCGACTTTCATGCATAACTTGCAATTGATCTATTGAAGGCAACTATGCATTTTTTTAGCCTTAAAGTCATATTTTTGCGTCTCTTTTAGTCAGTAAATCATTCTAAATCACTTTGAATGAAATTCGGTCTTTAAACATGACTTTCGTGCATAACTTGCAGTTGATCTATTGAAGGCAACAATGCATTTGTTTAGCCTTAAAGTCATGCCAATGAGTCTCTTCTAGTCGTTGAATCATTCTAAATTAAGTCGAACGAATTCTATTTTCGACCTTCAAACATGATTTTCTTACATAACTTGCAATTAATATATTCAAGACAACAATGCATTATTTTAGGCATAAAAAGCATATCATTCAGTCTTTTCATATCATTAAATTGTTTCGAAGCACTTCGAACCAATTCTATTTTTGCATTTAAGACACGACTTTCTTGCATAACTTCCAATTGATCTATTGAAGGCAACTATTCATTTTTTTAGCCTTAATGTCATCTTTTTGCGTCTCCTTTAGTCAGTAAATCATTCTAAATCACTCCGAACGAAATTCGGCCTTTAAACATGACTTTCGTGCATAACTTGCAGTTGATCTATTGAACGCAACAATGCATTTGTTCAGCCTTAAAGTCATGCCAGTGAGTCTCTTCTAGTCGTTGAATCATTCTAAATTAAGTCGAACGAATTCTATTTTCGCCCTTCAAACATGATTTTCTAACATAACTTGCAATTAATATATTCAAGACAACAATGCATTATTTTAGCCATAAAAAACATATCATTCAGTCTTTTCATATCATTAAATTTTTTTGAAGCACTTCGAACCCATTCTATTTTTGCATTTAAGACACGACTTTCTTGCATAACTTGCAATTGATCTATTGAAGGCAACTACTCATTTTTTTAACCTTAATGTCATCTTTTTGCATCTCTTTTAGTCAGTAAATCATTCTAAATCACTTCGAACGAAATTCGGCCTTTAAACATGACTTTCGTGCATAACTTGCAGTTGATCTATTGAAGGCAGCAATGCATTTGTTTAGTCTTAAAGTCATGCCAATGAGTCTCTTCTAGTCGTTGAATCATTCTAAATTAAGTTGAATGAATTCTATTTTCGCCCTCCAAACATGATTTTCTTACATAACTTGCAATTAATATATTCAAGCCAACAATGCATTATTTTAGCCAAAAAAAGCATATCATTCAGTCTTTTCATATCATTAAATTATTTTGAAGCACTTCGAACCCATTCTATTTTTGCATTTAAGACACGACTTTCATGCATAACTCTCAATTGCTCTATTGAAGGGAACTATGCATTTTTTTAGCCTTAAAGTCATTTTTGCGTCTCTTTTAGTGAGTAAATCGTTCTAAATCACTTCGAACGAAATTGGGCCTTTAAACATGACTTTCGTGCATAACTTGCAGTTGATCTATTGAAGGCAACAATGCATTTGTTCAGCCTTAAAGTGATGCCAATAAGTCTCTTCTAGTCGTTGAATCATTCTAAAATAAGTCGAACGAATTCTATTTTCGCCCTCCAAACATGATTTTCTTACATAACTTGCAATTAATATATTCAAGCCAACAATGCATTATTTTAGCCAAAAAAAGCATATCATTCAGTCTTTTCATATCATTAAATTATTTTGAAGCACTTCGAACCCATTCTATTTTTGCATTTAAGACATGACTTTCATGCATAACTTGCAATTGATCTATTGAAGGCAACTACTCATTTTTTTAGCCTTAATGTCATCTTTTTGCCTCTCTTTTAGTCAGTAAATCATTCTAAATCACTTCGAACGAAATTCGGCCTCTAAACATGACTTTCGTGCATAACTTGCAGTTGATCTATTGAAGGCAACAATGCATTTGTTCAGCCTTAAAGTGATGCCAATAAGTCTCTTCTAGTCGTTGAATCATTCTAAAATAAGTCGAACGAATTCTATTTTCGCCCTTTAAAGATGATTTTCTTACATAACTTGCAATTAATATATTTAAGACAACAATGCATTATTTTAGCCATAAAAAACATATCATTCAGTCTTTTCATATCATTAAATTGTTTGGAAGCACTTCGAACCAATTCTATTTTTGCATTTAAGACACGACTTTCTTGCATAACTTGCAATTGATCTATTGAAGGCAACTATGCATTTTTTTAGCCTTAAATTAATATTATTGCATCTCTTTTAGTCATTGAATCTTTCTAAATAACTTCGAAAGAAATTCGGCCTTTAAACATGACTCTCATGCATAACTTGCAGTTGATCTATTAAAGGCAGGAATGCATTTGTTTAGTCTTAAAGTCATGTCACTGAGTCTCTTCTAGTCATTAAATCATTCTAAATTAAGTTGAATGAATTCTATTTTCGCCCTTCAAACATGATTTTCTTACATAACTTGCAATTAATATATTCAGGCCAACAATGCATTATTTTAGCCAAAAATAGCATATCATTCAGTCTTTTCATATCATTAAATTACTTGGAAGCACTTCGAACCAATTCTATTTTTGCATTTAAGACACGACTTTCATGTATAACTTGCAATTGATCTATTGAAGGCAACTATGCATTTTTTTAGCCTTAAAGTAATATTATTGCATCTATTTCAGTCATTAAATCTTTCTAAGTAACTTCGAAAGAAATTCGGCCTTTAAACATGACTTTCGTGCATAACTTGCAGTGTATCTATTGAAGGCATCAATCCATTTGTTTCGTCTTAAAGTCATGTCACTGAGTCTCTTCTAGTCATTAAATCATTCTAAATTAAGTCGAATGAATTCTATTTTCGCCATTCAAACATGATTTTCTTACATAACTTGCAATTAATATACTCAAGACAACAATGTATTATTTTAGCCAAAAAAACCATTTCATTCAGTCTTTTCGTATCATTAAATTGTTTTGAAGCACTTCGAACCAATTCTATTTTTGCATTTAAGACACGACTTTCATGCATAACTCTCAATTGCTCTATTGAAGGGAACTATGCATTTTTTTAGCCTTAAAGTCATTTTTGCGTCTCTTTTAGTGAGTAAATCGTTCTAAATCACTTCGAACGAAATTGGGCCTTTAAACATGACTTTCGTGCATAACTTGCGGTTAGGCAACAATGCATTTGTTTAGCCTTAAAGTCAGGTCAATGAGTCTCTTCTAATCGTTAAATCATTCTAAATTAAGTCGAACGAATTCTATTTTCGACCTTCAAACATGATTTTCTTACAAAACTTGCAATTAATATAATCAAGACAACAATGCATTATTTTAGCCATAAAAAGCATATCATTCAGTCTTTTCATATCATTAAATTGTGTCGAAGCACTTCGAACCAATTCTATTTTTGCATTTAAGACACGACTTTCTTGCATAACTTCCAATTGATCTATTGAAGGCAACTATGCATTTTTTTAGCCTTAAAGTCATATTATTGCCTCTCTTTTAGTCATTAAATCTTTCTAAATAACTTCGAAAGAAATTCGGCCTTTAAACATGACTCTCGTGCATAACTTGCAGTTGATCTATTGAAGGCAACAATGCATTTGTTTAGCCTTAAAGTCATGTCACTAAGTCTCTTCTAGTCATTAAATCATTCTAAATTAAGTCGAATGAATTCTATTTTCGCCCTTCAAACATGAATTTCTTACATAACTTGCAATTAATATATTCAAGACAACAATGCATCATTTTAGCCATAAAAAGCATATCATCCAGTCTTTTCATATCATTAAATTGTTTCGAAGCACTTCGAACCAATTCTATTTTTTCATTTAAGACACGACTTTCTTGCATAAATTGCAATTGATCTATTGAAGGCAACTATGCATTTTTTTAGCCTTAAAGTCATATTATTGCATCCCTTTTACTCATTAAATCTTTCTAAATAACTTCGAAAGAAATTCGGCCTTTAAACATGACTCTCGTGCATAACTTGCAGTTGATCTATTAAAGGCAGGAATGCATTTGTTTAGTCTTAAAGTCATGTCACTAAGTCTTTTCTAGTCATTAAATCATTCTAAATTAAGTCGAATGAATTTTATTTTCGCCCTTCAAACATGATTTTCTTACATAACTTGCAATTAATATACTCAAGACAACAATGCATTATTTTAGCCGTAAAAACCATATCATTCAGTCTTTTCATATCATTAAATCATTTCGAAGCACTTCGAACCTATTCTATTTTTGCATTTAAGACACGACTTTCTTGCATAACTTGCAATTGATCTATTGAAGGCAACTATGCATTTTTTTAGCCTTAAAGTCATATTATTGCGTCTCTGTTAGTCATTAAATTTTTCTAAATAACTTCGAAAGAAATTCGGCCTTTAAACATGACTCTCGTGCATAACTTGCAGTTGATCTATTGAAGGCAACAATGCATTTGTTTAGTCTTAAAGTCATGTCAACGAGTCTCTTCTAGTCGTTAAATCATTCTAAATTAAGTCGAACGAATTCTATTTTCGCCCTTCAAACATGATTTTCTTACATAACCTGCAATTAATATATTTAAGACAACAATGCATTATTTTAGCCATAAAAAGCATATCATTCAGTCTTTTCATATCATTAAATTGTTTCGAAGCACTTCGAGCCAATTCTATTTTTGCATTTAAGACATGACTTTCACGCAGAAACTGCAATTGATCTATTGAAGGCAACTATGCATTTTTTTAGCCTTAAAGTCATATTATTGCGTCTCTTTTAGTCATTAAATCTTTCTAAATGACTTGGAAAGAAATTCGGCCTTTGAACATGACTTTCGTGCATAACTTGCAGTTGATCTATTGAAGGCAACAATGCATTTGTTTAGTCTTAAAGTCATGTCAATGAGTCTCTTCTAGTCGTTAAATCATTCTAAATTAAGTCGAACGAATTCTATTTTCGCCCTTCAAACATGATTTTCTTACATAACCTGCAATTAATATATTCAAGACAACAATGCATTATTTTAGCCATAAAAAGCATATGATTCAGTCTTTTCATATCATTAAACTGTTTCGAAGCACCTCGAGCCAATTCTATTTTTGCATTTAAGACATGACTTTCACGCAGAAACTGCAATTGATCTATTGAAGGCAACTATGCATTTTTTTTGCCTTAAAGTCATATTATTGCGTCTCTTTTAGTCATTAAATCTTTCTAAATGACTTGGAAAGAAATTCGGCCTTTGAACATGACTTTCGTGCATAACTTGCAGTTGATCTATTGAAGACAACAATGCATTTGTTTAGACTTAAAGTCATGTCAAGGAGTCTCTTCTAGTCATTGAATCATTCTAAATTAAGTCGAACGAATTCTATTTTCGCCCTTCAAACATGATTTTCTTACATAACTTGCAATTAATATACTCAAGACAACAATGCATTATTTTAGCCATAAAAAACATATCACTCAGTCTTTTCATATGATTAAATTGTTTGGAAGCACTTTGAACTAATTCTATTTTTGCATTTAAGACATGACTTTCTTGCTTAACTTGCAATTGATCTATTCAAGGCAACTATGCATTTTTTTAGCCTGAAAGTCTTGTTTTTGTGTCTCCTTTAGTCAGTAAATCGTTCTAAATCACTACGAATGAAATTCGGCCTTGAAACATGACTTTCGTGCATAACTTGCAGTGGATCTATTGAAGGCAACAATGCATTTGTTTGGCCTTAAAGTCATGTCACTAAGTCTTTTCTAGTCATTAAATCATTCTAAATTAAGTCGAATGAATTTTATTTTCGCCCTTCAAACATGATTTTCTTACATAACTTGCAATTAATATACTCAAGACAACAATGCATTATTTTAGCCATAAAAAGCATATCATTCAGTCTTTTCATATCATTAAATTGTTTCGAAGCACTTCGAACCAATTCTATTTTTGCATTTAAGACACGACTTTCATGCATAACTTGCAATTGTTCTACTGAAGGCAACTATGCATTTTTTTAGCCTTAAAGTCATATTATTGCGTCTCTTTTCGTCTTTAAATTTTTCTAAATTACTTCGAATGAAATTCGGCCTTTAAACATGACTTTCGTGCATAACTTGCAGTTGATCTATTGAAGGCAGCAATGCATTTGTTTAGACTTAAAGTCATGTCACTGAGTCTCTTCTAGTCGTTAAATCATTCTAAATTAAGTCGAATGAATCATATTTTCGCCGTTCAAACATGATTTCTATTTTCGCCGTTCAAACATGATTTTCTTACATAACTTGCAATTAATCTATTGAACCAACCAATGCATTATTTTAGCCGTAAAAAGCATATCATTCAGCCTTTTCATATCATTAAATTGTTTTGAAGCACTTCGAAGCAATTCTATTTGTGCATTTAAGACACGACTTCCATACATAACTTGCAGCTAATTTATTGAACGCAACTATGCATTTTTTTAGCCTTAAAGTCATATTTTTGCGTCTCTTTTAGTCGCTAAATCATTCTAAATCACTTTGAATGAAATTCAGCCTTTAAACATGACTTTCGTGCATAACTTGCAGTCGATCTATTGAAGGCAACAATGCATTTGTTTAGACTTAAAGTCATGTCAATGAGTCTCGTCTAGTCGTTGAATCATTCTAAATTGAGTCGAACGAATTCTATTTTCACCCTTCAAACATGATTTTCTTACATAACTTGCAATTAATATATTCAAGACAACATTGCATTATTTTAGCCATAAAAAGCATATCATTCAAACTTTTCATATCATTAAATTGTTTCGAAGCACTTCGAACCAATTCTATTTTTACATTTAAGACAAGACTTTCTTGCATAACTTCCAATTGATCTATTGAAGGCAACTATGCATTTGTTTAGCCTTAAAGTCATGTTTTTGCGTCTCTTTTAGTCATTAAATCGTTCTAAATCACTTCGAATGAAATTCGGCCTTTAAACATGACTTTCGTGCATAACTTGCAGTTGATCTATTGAAGGCAACACTGCATTTGTTTAGCCTTAAAGTCATGTCAATGAGTCTCTTCTAGTCGTTAAATCATTCTAAATTAAGTCGAACGAATTCTATTTTCGCCATTCGGACATGATTTTCTTACACAACTTGCGATTAATATATTCAAGACAACAATGCATTATTTTAGCCATAAAAATCATATAATTCAGTTTTTTCATATCATTAATATGTTTGGAAGCACTTCGAACCAATTATATTTTTGCATTTAAGACACGACTTTCATGCATAACTCGCAATTGATCCATTAAAGGCAACTATCAATTTTTTTAGCCTTAAAGTCATATTTTTGCATCTCATTTAGTCAGTAAATCGTTCTAAATCACTCCGAATGAAATTCGGCCTTTAAAGATGACATGCGTGCATAACTTGCAGTTGATCTATTGAAGGCAACAATGCATTTGTTTCTCCTTAAAGTCATGTCAATGAGTCTCTTCTAGTCGTTAAATCATTCTAAATTAAGTCGAACGAATTCTATTTTCGCCCTTCAAACATGATTTTCTTACATAATTTGCAATTAATATATTCAAGACAACAATGCATTATTTTAGCCATAAAATGCATATCATTCAGTCTTTTCATATCATTAAATTACTTGGAAGCACTTCGAACCAATTATATTTTTGCATTTAAGACACGACTTTCATGCATAACTTGCAATAGATCTATTGAATGCAACTATGCCTTTTTTTAGCCTTAAATTTATGTGTTTGCGTCTCTTTTAGTCAGTAAATCGTTCTAAATCACTTCGAATGAAATTCGGCCACTAAACATGACTTTCGTGCATAACCTGCAGTTGATTTGTTGAAGGCAACACTCCATTTGTTTTGCCTTAAAGTCATGTAAATGAGTCTCTTCTAGTCGTTAAATCATTCTAAATTAAGTCGAACGAATTCTATTTTGGCCATTCGAACATGATTTTCTTACATAACTTGCGATTAATATATTCAAGACAACAATGCATTATTTTAGCCATAAAAATCATATCATTCAGTCTTTTCATATCATTAAAATGTTTGGAAGCACTGAGAACTAATTATATATTTGCATTTAAGACACGACTCTCATGTATAACTTTCAATTGATCCATTGACGGCAACTATCAATTTTTTTAGCCTTAAAATCATATTTTTGCATCTCATTTAGTCAGTAAATCGTTCTCAATCACTTCGAATGAAATTCGGCCTTTAAAGATGACTTCCGTGCATAACTTGCAGTTGATCTATTAAAGGAAACAATGCATTTGTTTAGCCTTAAAGTCATGTCAATGAGTCTCTTCTAGTCATTAAATAATTCTAAATTAAGTCGAAAGAATTATATTTTCGCCCTTCGAACATGATTTTCTTACATAACTTGCAATTAATATATTCAAGACAACAATGCATTATTTTAGCCGTAAAAAGCATATCATTCAGTCTTTTCATATCATTAAATTGTTTTGAAGCACTTCGAAGCAATTCTATTTGTGCATTTAAGACACGACTTCCATACATAACTTGCAGCTAATTTATTGAACGCAACTATGCATTTTTTTAGCCTTAAAGTCATATTTTTGCGTCTCTTTTAGTCGCTAAATCATTCTAAATCACTTTGAATGAAATTCAGCCTTTAAACATGACTTTCGTGCATAACTTGCAGTTGATCTATTGAAGGCAACACTGCATTTGTTTAGCCTTAAAGTCATGTCAATGAGTCTCTTCTAGTCGTTAAATCATTCTAAATTAAGTCGAACGAATTCTATTTTCGCCATTCGAACATGATTTTCTTACACAACTTGCGATTAATATATTCAAGACAACAATGCATTATTTTAGCCATAAAAATCATATCATTCAGTTTTTTCATATCATTAATATGTTTGGAAGCACTTCGAACCAATTATATTTTTGCATTTAAGACACGACTTTCATGCATAACTCGCAATTGATCCATTAAAGGCAACTATCAATTTTTTTAGCCTTAAAGTCATATTTTTGCATCTCATTTAGTCAGTAAATCGTTCTAAATCACTCCGAATGAAATTCGGCCTTTAAAGATGACTTGCGTGCATAACTTGCAGTTGATCTATTGAAGGCAACAATGCATTTGTTTCTCCTTAAAGTCATGTCAATGAGTCTCTTCTAGTCGTTAAATCATTCTAAATTAAGTCGAACGAATTCTATTTTCGCCCTTCAAATATGATTTTCTTACATAATTTGCAATTAATATATTCAAGACAACAATGCATTATTTTAGCCATAAAAAGCATATCATTCAAACTTTTCATATCATTAAATTGTTTCGAAGCACTTCGAACCAATTCTATTTTTACATTTAAGACAAGACTTTCTTGCATAACTTCCAATTGATCTATTGAAGGCAACTATGCATTTGTTTAGCCTTAAAGTCATGTTTTTGCGTCTCTTTTAGTCAGTAAATCGTTCTAAATGACTTCGAATGAAATTCAGCCTTTAAACATGACTTTCGTGCATAACTTGCAGTCGATCTATTGAAGGCAACAATGCATTTGTTTAGACTTACGGTCATGTCAATGAGTCTCTTCTAGTCGTTGAATCATTCTAAATTCAGTCGAACGAATTCTATTTTCGCCCTTCAAACATGATTTTCTTACATAACTTGCAATTAATATATTCAAGACAACATTGCATTATTTTAGCCATAAAAAGCATATCGTTCAAACTTTTCATATCATTAAATTGTTTCGAAGCACTTCGAACCAATTCTATTTTTACATTTAAGACAAGACTTTCTTGCATAACTTCCAATTGATCTATTGAAGGCAACTATGCATTTGTTTAGCCTTAAAGTCATGTTTTTGCGTCTCTTTTAGTCAGTAAATCGTTCTAAATGACTTCGAATGAAATTCGGCCTTTAAACATGACTTTCGTGCATAACTTGCAGTTGATCTATTGAAGGCAACACTGCATTTGTTTAGCCTTAAAGTCATGTCAATGAGTCTCTTCTAGTCGTTAAATCATTCTAAATTAAGTCGAACGAATTCTATTTTCGCCATTCGAACATGATTTTCTTACACAACTTGCGATTAATATATTCAAGACAACAATGCATTATTTTAGCCATAAAAATCATATCATTCAGTCTTTTCATATCATTAAAATGTTTGGAAGCACTGAGAACTAATTATATATTTGCATTTAAGACACGACTCTCATGCATAACTTTCAATTGATCCATTGACGGCAACTATCAATTTTTTTAGCCTTAAAGTCATATTTTTGCATCTCATTTAGTCAGTAAATCGTTCTAAATCACTCCGAATGAAATTCGGCCTTTAAAGATGACTTGCGTGCATAACTTGCAGTTGATCTATTGAAGGCAACAATGCATTTGTTTCTCCTTAAAGTCATGTCAATGAGTCTCTTCTAGTCGTTAAATCATTCTAAATTAAGTCGAACGAATTCTATTTTCGCCCTTCAAATATGATTTTCTTACATAATTTGCAATTAATATATTCAAGACAACAATGCATTATTTTAGCCATAAAAAGCATATCATTCAAACTTTTCATATCATTAAATTGTTTCGAAGCACTTCGAACCAATTCTATTTTTACATTTAAGACAAGACTTTCTTGCATAACTTCCAATTGATCTATTGAAGGCAACTATGCATTTGTTTAGCCTTAAAGTCATGTTTTTGCGTCTCTTTTAGTCAGTAAATCGTTCTAAATGACTTCGAATGAAATTCGGCCTTTAAACATGACTTTCGTGCATAACTTGCAGTTGATCTGTTGAAGGCAACACTGCATTTGTTTAGCCTTAAAGTCATGTCAATGAGTCTCTTCTAGTCGTTAAATCATTCTAAATTAAGTCGAACGAATTCTATTTTCGCCATTCGAACATGATTTTCTTACATAACTTGCGATTAATATAATCAAGACAACAATGCATAATTTTAGCCATAAGAATCATATCATTCAGTCTTTTCATATCATTAAAATGTTTGGAAGCACTGAGAACCAATTCTATTTTTGCATTTAAGACACGACTTTCATGCATAACTTGCAATTTATCCATTGAAGGCAACTATCAATTTTTTTAGCCTTAAAGTCATATTTTTGCATCTCATTTAGTCAGTAAATTGTTCTAAATCACTTCGAATGAAATTCGGCCTTTAAAGATGACTTCCGTGCATAACTTGTAGTTGATCTATTGAAGGCAACAATGCTTTTGTTTAGCCTTAAAGTCATGTCAATGAGTCTCTTCTAGTCGTTAAATCATTCTAAATTAAGTCGAACGAATTCTATTTTCGCCCTTCAAACATGATTTTCTTACATAACTTGCAATTAATATATTCAAGACAACGATGAATTATTTTAGCCATAAAAAGCATATCATTCAGTCTTTTCATATCATTAAATAGTTTTGAAGCACTGAGAACCAATTATATTTGGGCATTTAAGACACGACTTTCATGCATAACTTGCAATTGATCCATTGAAGGCAACTATCAATTTTTTTAGCCTTAAAGTCATATTTTTGCATCTCATTTAGTCAGTAAATTGTTCTAAATCACTTCGAATGAAATTCGGCCTTTAAAGATGACTTCCGTGCATGACTTGTAGTTGATCTATTGAAGGCAACAATGCTTTTGTTTAGCCATAAAGGCATGTCAATGAGTCTCTTCTAGTCGTTAAATCATTCTAAATTAAGTCGAACGAATTCTATTTTCGCCCTTCAAACATGATTTTCTAACATAACCTGCGATTAATATATTCAAGACAACAATGCATTATTTTAGCCATAAAAATCATATCATTCAGTCTTTTCATATCCTTAAATTGTTTGGATGCACTCTGAAGTAATTCTATTTTTGCATTTAAGACATGACTTTCTTGCATAACTTGCAATTGATCTATTTAAGGCAACTATGCATTTTTTTAGCCTTAAAGTCTTGTTTTTGCGTCTCTTTTAGTCAGTAAATCGTTCTAAATCACTACGAATGAAATTCGGCCTTGAAACATGACTTTCGTGCATAACTTGCAGTTGATCTATTGAAGGCAACAATGCATTTGTTTGGCCTTAAAGGCATGTCAATGAGTCTCTTCTAGTCGTTAAATCATCCTAAATTCAGTCGAACGAATTCTATTTTCGCCCTTCAAACATGATTTTCTTACATAACTTGCGATTAATATATTCAAGACAACAATGCATTATTTTAGCCATAAAAATCATATCATTCTGTCTTTTCATATCATTAAAATGTTCGGAAGCACTGAGAACCAATTATATTTTTGCATTTAAGACACGACTTTCATGCATAACTTGCAATTGATCCATTGAAGGCAACTATCAATTTTTTTAGCCTTAAAGTCATATTTTTGCATCTCATTTAGTCAGTAAATCGTTCTAAATCACTTCGAATCAAATTCGGCCTTTAAAGATGACTTCCGTGCATAACTTGCAATTGATCTCATGAAGGCAACAATGCATTTGTTTAGCGTTAAACTCATGTCCATGTGTCTCTTCTAGTCGTTAAATCATTCTAAATTAAGTCGAACGAATTCTATTTCGCCCTTCAAACATGATTTTCTTACGTAACTTGCAATTAATATATTCAAGACAACAATGCATTATTTTAGCCATAAAAAGCATATCATTCAGTCTTTTCTTAACATTAAATTATTTGGAAGCACTTCGAACTAATTCTATTTTTGCATTTAAGACATTACTTTCTTGCATAACTTTCAGTTGATCGATTGAAGGCGACTATGCCTTTTTTTAGCCTTAAAGTCATATTTTTGCGTCTCTTTTAGTCTGTAAATCGTTCTAAATCACTACGAATGAAATTCGGCCTCGAAACATGACTTTCGTGCATAACTTGGAGTTGATCTATTGAAGGCAACAATGCATTTGTTTAGCGTTAAACTCATGTCCATGAGTCTCTTCTAGTCGTTAAATCATTCTAAATTAAGTCGAACGAATTCTATTTTCGCCCTTCAAACATGATTTTCTTACATTACTTGCGATTAATATATTCAAGACAAGAATGCATTATTTTAGCCATAAAAATCATATCATTCAGTCTTTTCATATCATTAAAATGTTTGGAAGCACTGAGAACTAATTATATTTTTGCATTTAGGACACGACTTTCAAGCATAACTTGCAATTAATCCATTGAAGGCAACTATCAATATTTTAGCATTAAAGTCATATTTTTGCATCTCATTTAGTCAGTAAATCGTTCTAAATCACTTCGAATGAAATTCGGCCTTGAAACATGACTTTCGTGCATAACTTGCAATTGATCTATTGAAGGCAACAATGCATTTGTTTAGCGTTAAACTCATGTCCATGAGTCTCTTCTAGTCGTTAAATCATTCTAAATTAAGTCGAACGAATTCTATTTTCGCCCTTCAAACATGATTTTCTCACGTAACTTGCAATTAATATATTCAAGACATCAATGCATTATTTTAGCCATAAAATGCATATCATTCAGTCTTTTCATATCATTAAATTACTTGGAAGCACTTCGAACCAATTATATTTTTGCATTTAAGACACGACTTTCATGCATAACTTGCAATTGATCTATTAAAGGCAACTGTGCCTTTTTTTAGCCTTAAAATCATGTCTTTGCATCTCTTTTAGTCAGTAAATCGTTCTAAATTACTTCGAATAAAATTCGGCCTTTAAAGATGACTTCCGTGCATAACTTGCAGTTGATCTATTAAAGGCAACACTGCACTTTTTTTGCGTTAAAGCCATGTCAATGAGTCTCTTCTCGTCGGTAAATCATTCTAAATTAAGTCGAACGAACTCTATTTTCGCCCTTCAAACATGATTTTCTTACATTACTTGCGATTAATATATTCAAGACAACAATGCATTATTTTAGCAATAAAAATCATATCATTCAATCTTTTCATATCATTAAATTGTTTTGAAGCACTTCGAAGTAATTCTATTTTTGCATTTAAGACATCACTTTCTTGCATAACTTGCAATTGATCTATTCTAGGCAACTATGCATTTTTTTAGCCTTAAAGTCATGTTTTTGCGTCTCTTTTAGTCAGTAAATCGTTCTAAATCACTACGAATGAAATTCGGCCTTGAAACATGACGTTCGTGCATAACTTGCAATTGATCTATTGGAGGCAACAATGCATTTGTTTGGCCTTAAAGGCATGTCAATGAGTTTCTTCTAGTCATTAAATCATTCTAAATTAAGTCGAACGAATTCGATTTTCGCCCTTCAAACATGATTTTCTTACATAACTTGCGATTAATATATTCAAGACAACAATGCATTATTTTAGCAATAAAAATCATATCATTCAATCTTTTCATATCATTAAATTGTTTTGAAGCACTTCGAAGTAATTCTATTTTGGCATTTAAGACATGACTTTCTTGCATAACTTGCAATTGATCTATTCAAGGCAACTATGCATTTTTTTAGCCTCAAAGTCATGTTTTTGCGTCTCTTTTAGTCAATAAATCGTTCTAAATCACTACGAATGAAATTCGGCCTCGAAACATGACTTTCGTGCATAACTTGCTGTTGATCTATTGAAGGCAACAATGCATTTGTTTGGCCTTAAAGGCATGTCAATGAGTCTCTTCTAGTCATTAAATCATTCTAAATTAAGTCGAACGAATTCTATTTTCGCCCTTCAAACATGATTTTCTTACATAACTTGCGATTAATATATTCAAGACAACAATGCATTATTTTAGCCATAAAAATCATATCATTCAGTCTTTTCATATCCTTAAAATGTTCGGAAGCACTGAGAACCAATTATATTTTTGCATTTAAGACACGACTTTCATGTATAACTTGCAATTGATCCATTGAAGGCAACTATCAATTTTTTTAGCCTTAAAGTCATATTTTTGCATCTCATTTAGTCAGTAAATCGTTCTAAATCACTACGAATGAAATTCGGCCTTTAAACATGACTTTCGTGCATAACTTGCAATTGATCTATTGAAGGCAACAATGCATTTGTTTAGCGTTAAACTCATGTCCATGAGTCTCTTCTAGTCGTTAAATCATTCTAAATTAAGTCGAATGAATCATATTTTCGCCGTTCAAACATGATTTCTATTTTCGCCGTTCAAACATGATTTTCTTACATAACTTGCAATTAATCTATTGAACCAACCAATGCATTATTTTAGCCGTAAAAAGCATATCATTCAGCCTTTTCATATCATTAAATTGTTTTGAAGCACTTCGAAGCAATTCTATTTGTGCATTTAAGACACGACTTCCATACATAACTTGCAGCTAATTTATTGAACGCAACTATGCATTTTTTTAGCCTTAAAGTCATATTTTTGCGTCTCTTTTAGTCGCTAAATCATTCTAAATCACTTTGAATGAAATTCAGCCTTTAAACATGACTTTCGTGCATAACTTGCAGTCGATCTATTGAAGGCAACAATGCATTTGTTTAGACTTAAAGTCATGTCAATGAGTCTCGTCTAGTCGTTGAATCATTCTAAATTGAGTCGAACGAATTCTATTTTCACCCTTCAAACATGATTTTCTTACATAACTTGCAATTAATATATTCAAGACAACATTGCATTATTTTAGCCATAAAAAGCATATCATTCAAACTTTTCATATCATTAAATTGTTTCGAAGCACTTCGAACCAATTCTATTTTTACATTTAAGACAAGACTTTCTTGCATAACTTCCAATTGATCTATTGAAGGCAACTATGCATTTGTTTAGCCTTAAAGTCATGTTTTTGCGTCTCTTTTAGTCATTAAATCGTTCTAAATCACTTCGAATGAAATTCGGCCTTTAAACATGACTTTCGTGCATAACTTGCAGTTGATCTATTGAAGGCAACACTGCATTTGTTTAGCCTTAAAGTCATGTCAATGAGTCTCTTCTAGTCGTTAAATCATTCTAAATTAAGTCGAACGAATTCTATTTTCGCCATTCGGACATGATTTTCTTACACAACTTGCGATTAATATATTCAAGACAACAATGCATTATTTTAGCCATAAAAATCATATAATTCAGTTTTTTCATATCATTAATATGTTTGGAAGCACTTCGAACCAATTATATTTTTGCATTTAAGACACGACTTTCATGCATAACTCGCAATTGATCCATTAAAGGCAACTATCAATTTTTTTTGCCTTAAAGTCATATTTTTGCATCTCATTTAGTCAGTAAATCGTTCTAAATCACTCCGAATGAAATTCGGCCTTTAAAGATGACATGCGTGCATAACTTGCAGTTGATCTATTGAAGGCAACAATGCATTTGTTTCTCCTTAAAGTCATGTCAATGAGTCTCTTCTAGTCGTTAAATCATTCTAAATTAAGTCGAACGAATTCTATTTTCGCCCTTCAAACATGATTTTCTTACATAATTTGCAATTAATATATTCAAGACAACAATGCATTATTTTAGCCATAAAATGCATATCATTCAGTCTTTTCATATCATTAAATTACTTGGAAGCACTTCGAACCAATTATATTTTTGCATTTAAGACACGACTTTCATGCATAACTTGCAATAGATCTATTGAATGCAACTATGCCTTTTTTTAGCCTTAAATTTATGTGTTTGCGTCTCTTTTAGTCAGTAAATCGTTCTAAATCACTTCGAATGAAATTCGGCCACTAAACATGACTTTCGTGCATAACCTGCAGTTGATTTGTTGAAGGCAACACTCCATTTGTTTTGCCTTAAAGTCATGTAAATGAGTCTCTTCTAGTCGTTAAATCATTCTAAATTAAGTCGAACGAATTCTATTTTGGCCATTCGAACATGATTTTCTTACATAACTTGCGATTAATATATTCAAGACAACAATGCATTATTTTAGCCATAAAAATCATATCATTCAGTCTTTTCATATCATTAAAATGTTTGGAAGCACTGAGAACTAATTATATATTTGCATTTAAGACACGACTCTCATGTATAACTTTCAATTGATCCATTGACGGCAACTATCAATTTTTTTAGCCTTAAAATCATATTTTTGCATCTCATTTAGTCAGTAAATCGTTCTCAATCACTTCGAATGAAATTCGGCCTTTAAAGATGACTTCCGTGCATAACTTGCAGTTGATCTATTAAAGGAAACAATGCATTTGTTTAGCCTTAAAGTCATGTCAATGAGTCTCTTCTAGTCATTAAATAATTCTAAATTAAGTCGAAAGAATTATATTTTCGCCCTTCGAACATGATTTTCTTACATAACTTGCAATTAATATATTCAAGACAACAATGCATTATTTTAGCCGTAAAAAGCATATCATTCAGTCTTTTCATATCATTAAATTGTTTTGAAGCACTTCGAAGCAATTCTATTTGTGCATTTAAGACACGACTTCCATACATAACTTGCAGCTAATTTATTGAACGCAACTATGCATTTTTTTAGCCTTAAAGTCATATTTTTGCGTCTCTTTTAGTCGCTAAATCATTCTAAATCACTTTGAATGAAATTCAGCCTTTAAACATGACTTTCGTGCATAACTTGCAGTTGATCTATTGAAGGCAACACTGCATTTGTTTAGCCTTAAAGTCATGTCAATGAGTCTCTTCTAGTCGTTAAATCATTCTAAATTAAGTCGAACGAATTCTATTTTCGCCATTCGAACATGATTTTCTTACACAACTTGCGATTAATATATTCAAGACAACAATGCATTATTTTAGCCATAAAAATCATATCATTCAGTTTTTTCATATCATTAATATGTTTGGAAGCACTTCGAACCAATTATATTTTTGCATTTAAGACACGACTTTCATGCATAACTCGCAATTGATCCATTAAAGGCAACTATCAATTTTTTTAGCCTTAAAGTCATATTTTTGCATCTCATTTAGTCAGTAAATCGTTCTAAATCACTCCGAATGAAATTCGGCCTTTAAAGATGACTTGCGTGCATAACTTGCAGTTGATCTATTGAAGGCAACAATGCATTTGTTTCTCCTTAAAGTCATGTCAATGAGTCTCTTCTAGTCGTTAAATCATTCTAAATTAAGTCGAACGAATTCTATTTTCGCCCTTCAAATATGATTTTCTTACATAATTTGCAATTAATATATTCAAGACAACAATGCATTATTTTAGCCATAAAAAGCATATCATTCAAACTTTTCATATCATTAAATTGTTTCGAAGCACTTCGAACCAATTCTATTTTTACATTTAAGACAAGACTTTCTTGCATAACTTCCAATTGATCTATTGAAGGCAACTATGCATTTGTTTAGCCTTAAAGTCATGTTTTTGCGTCTCTTTTAGTCAGTAAATCGTTCTAAATGACTTCGAATGAAATTCAGCCTTTAAACATGACTTTCGTGCATAACTTGCAGTCGATCTATTGAAGGCAACAATGCATTTGTTTAGACTTACGGTCATGTCAATGAGTCTCTTCTAGTCGTTGAATCATTCTAAATTCAGTCGAACGAATTCTATTTTCGCCCTTCAAACATGATTTTCTTACATAACTTGCAATTAATATATTCAAGACAACATTGCATTATTTTAGCCATAAAAAGCATATCGTTCAAACTTTTCATATCATTAAATTGTTTCGAAGCACTTCGAACCAATTCTATTTTTACATTTAAGACAAGACTTTCTTGCATAACTTCCAATTGATCTATTGAAGGCAACTATGCATTTGTTTAGCCTTAAAGTCATGTTTTTGCGTCTCTTTTAGTCAGTAAATCGTTCTAAATGACTTCGAATGAAATTCGGCCTTTAAACATGACTTTCGTGCATAACTTGCAGTTGATCTATTGAAGGCAACACTGCATTTGTTTAGCCTTAAAGTCATGTCAATGAGTCTCTTCTAGTCGTTAAATCATTCTAAATTAAGTCGAACGAATTCTATTTTCGCCATTCGAACATGATTTTCTTACACAACTTGCGATTAATATATTCAAGACAACAATGCATTATTTTAGCCATAAAAATCATATCATTCAGTCTTTTCATATCATTAAAATGTTTGGAAGCACTGAGAACTAATTATATATTTGCATTTAAGACACGACTCTCATGCATAACTTTCAATTGATCCATTGACGGCAACTATCAATTTTTTTAGCCTTAAAGTCATATTTTTGCATCTCATTTAGTCAGTAAATCGTTCTAAATCACTCCGAATGAAATTCGGCCTTTAAAGATGACTTGCGTGCATAACTTGCAGTTGATCTATTGAAGGCAACAATGCATTTGTTTCTCCTTAAAGTCATGTCAATGAGTCTCTTCTAGTCGTTAAATCATTCTAAATTAAGTCGAACGAATTCTATTTTCGCCCTTCAAATATGATTTTCTTACATAATTTGCAATTAATATATTCAAGACAACAATGCATTATTTTAGCCATAAAAAGCATATCATTCAAACTTTTCATATCATTAAATTGTTTCGAAGCACTTCGAACCAATTCTATTTTTACATTTAAGACAAGACTTTCTTGCATAACTTCCAATTGATCTATTGAAGGCAACTATGCATTTGTTTAGCCTTAAAGTCATGTTTTTGCGTCTCTTTTAGTCAGTAAATCGTTCTAAATGACTTCGAATGAAATTCGGCCTTTAAACATGACTTTCGTGCATAACTTGCAGTTGATCTGTTGAAGGCAACACTGCATTTGTTTAGCCTTAAAGTCATGTCAATGAGTCTCTTCTAGTCGTTAAATCATTCTAAATTAAGTCGAACGAATTCTATTTTCGCCATTCGAACATGATTTTCTTACATAACTTGCGATTAATATAATCAAGACAACAATGCATAATTTTAGCCATAAGAATCATATCATTCAGTCTTTTCATATCATTAAAATGTTTGGAAGCACTGAGAACCAATTCTATTTTTGCATTTAAGACACGACTTTCATGCATAACTTGCAATTTATCCATTGAAGGCAACTATCAATTTTTTTAGCCTTAAAGTCATATTTTTGCATCTCATTTAGTCAGTAAATTGTTCTAAATCACTTCGAATGAAATTCGGCCTTTAAAGATGACTTCCGTGCATAACTTGTAGTTGATCTATTGAAGGCAACAATGCTTTTGTTTAGCCTTAAAGTCATGTCAATGAGTCTCTTCTAGTCGTTAAATCATTCTAAATTAAGTCGAACGAATTCTATTTTCGCCCTTCAAACATGATTTTCTTACATAACTTGCAATTAATATATTCAAGACAACGATGAATTATTTTAGCCATAAAAAGCATATCATTCAGTCTTTTCATATCATTAAATAGTTTTGAAGCACTGAGAACCAATTATATTTGGGCATTTAAGACACGACTTTCATGCATAACTTGCAATTGATCCATTGAAGGCAACTATCAATTTTTTTAGCCTTAAAGTCATATTTTTGCATCTCATTTAGTCAGTAAATTGTTCTAAATCACTTCGAATGAAATTCGGCCTTTAAAGATGACTTCCGTGCATGACTTGTAGTTGATCTATTGAAGGCAACAATGCTTTTGTTTAGCCATAAAGGCATGTCAATGAGTCTCTTCTAGTCGTTAAATCATTCTAAATTAAGTCGAACGAATTCTATTTTCGCCCTTCAAACATGATTTTCTAACATAACCTGCGATTAATATATTCAAGACAACAATGCATTATTTTAGCCATAAAAATCATATCATTCAGTCTTTTCATATCCTTAAATTGTTTGGATGCACTCTGAAGTAATTCTATTTTTGCATTTAAGACATGACTTTCTTGCATAACTTGCAATTGATCTATTTAAGGCAACTATGCATTTTTTTAGCCTTAAAGTCTTGTTTTTGCGTCTCTTTTAGTCAGTAAATCGTTCTAAATCACTACGAATGAAATTCGGCCTTGAAACATGACTTTCGTGCATAACTTGCAGTTGATCTATTGAAGGCAACAATGCATTTGTTTGGCCTTAAAGGCATGTCAATGAGTCTCTTCTAGTCGTTAAATCATCCTAAATTCAGTCGAACGAATTCTATTTTCGCCCTTCAAACATGATTTTCTTACATAACTTGCGATTAATATATTCAAGACAACAATGCATTATTTTAGCCATAAAAATCATATCATTCTGTCTTTTCATATCATTAAAATGTTCGGAAGCACTGAGAACCAATTATATTTTTGCATTTAAGACACGACTTTCATGCATAACTTGCAATTGATCCATTGAAGGCAACTATCAATTTTTTTAGCCTTAAAGTCATATTTTTGCATCTCATTTAGTCAGTAAATCGTTCTAAATCACTTCGAATCAAATTCGGCCTTTAAAGATGACTTCCGTGCATAACTTGCAATTGATCTCATGAAGGCAACAATGCATTTGTTTAGCGTTAAACTCATGTCCATGTGTCTCTTCTAGTCGTTAAATCATTCTAAATTAAGTCGAACGAATTCTATTTCGCCCTTCAAACATGATTTTCTTACGTAACTTGCAATTAATATATTCAAGACAACAATGCATTATTTTAGCCATAAAAAGCATATCATTCAGTCTTTTCTTAACATTAAATTATTTGGAAGCACTTCGAACTAATTCTATTTTTGCATTTAAGACATTACTTTCTTGCATAACTTTCAGTTGATCGATTGAAGGCGACTATGCCTTTTTTTAGCCTTAAAGTCATATTTTTGCGTCTCTTTTAGTCTGTAAATCGTTCTAAATCACTACGAATGAAATTCGGCCTCGAAACATGACTTTCGTGCATAACTTGGAGTTGATCTATTGAAGGCAACAATGCATTTGTTTAGCGTTAAACTCATGTCCATGAGTCTCTTCTAGTCGTTAAATCATTCTAAATTAAGTCGAACGAATTCTATTTTCGCCCTTCAAACATGATTTTCTTACATTACTTGCGATTAATATATTCAAGACAAGAATGCATTATTTTAGCCATAAAAATCATATCATTCAGTCTTTTCATATCATTAAAATGTTTGGAAGCACTGAGAACTAATTATATTTTTGCATTTAGGACACGACTTTCAAGCATAACTTGCAATTAATCCATTGAAGGCAACTATCAATATTTTAGCATTAAAGTCATATTTTTGCATCTCATTTAGTCAGTAAATCGTTCTAAATCACTTCGAATGAAATTCGGCCTTGAAACATGACTTTCGTGCATAACTTGCAATTGATCTATTGAAGGCAACAATGCATTTGTTTAGCGTTAAACTCATGTCCATGAGTCTCTTCTAGTCGTTAAATCATTCTAAATTAAGTCGAACGAATTCTATTTTCGCCCTTCAAACATGATTTTCTCACGTAACTTGCAATTAATATATTCAAGACATCAATGCATTATTTTAGCCATAAAATGCATATCATTCAGTCTTTTCATATCATTAAATTACTTGGAAGCACTTCGAACCAATTATATTTTTGCATTTAAGACACGACTTTCATGCATAACTTGCAATTGATCTATTAAAGGCAACTGTGCCTTTTTTTAGCCTTAAAATCATGTCTTTGCATCTCTTTTAGTCAGTAAATCGTTCTAAATTACTTCGAATAAAATTCGGCCTTTAAAGATGACTTCCGTGCATAACTTGCAGTTGATCTATTAAAGGCAACACTGCACTTTTTTTGCGTTAAAGCCATGTCAATGAGTCTCTTCTCGTCGGTAAATCATTCTAAATTAAGTCGAACGAACTCTATTTTCGCCCTTCAAACATGATTTTCTTACATTACTTGCGATTAATATATTCAAGACAACAATGCATTATTTTAGCAATAAAAATCATATCATTCAATCTTTTCATATCATTAAATTGTTTTGAAGCACTTCGAAGTAATTCTATTTTTGCATTTAAGACATCACTTTCTTGCATAACTTGCAATTGATCTATTCTAGGCAACTATGCATTTTTTTAGCCTTAAAGTCATGTTTTTGCGTCTCTTTTAGTCAGTAAATCGTTCTAAATCACTACGAATGAAATTCGGCCTTGAAACATGACGTTCGTGCATAACTTGCAATTGATCTATTGGAGGCAACAATGCATTTGTTTGGCCTTAAAGGCATGTCAATGAGTTTCTTCTAGTCATTAAATCATTCTAAATTAAGTCGAACGAATTCGATTTTCGCCCTTCAAACATGATTTTCTTACATAACTTGCGATTAATATATTCAAGACAACAATGCATTATTTTAGCAATAAAAATCATATCATTCAATCTTTTCATATCATTAAATTGTTTTGAAGCACTTCGAAGTAATTCTATTTTGGCATTTAAGACATGACTTTCTTGCATAACTTGCAATTGATCTATTCAAGGCAACTATGCATTTTTTTAGCCTCAAAGTCATGTTTTTGCGTCTCTTTTAGTCAATAAATCGTTCTAAATCACTACGAATGAAATTCGGCCTCGAAACATGACTTTCGTGCATAACTTGCTGTTGATCTATTGAAGGCAACAATGCATTTGTTTGGCCTTAAAGGCATGTCAATGAGTCTCTTCTAGTCATTAAATCATTCTAAATTAAGTCGAACGAATTCTATTTTCGCCCTTCAAACATGATTTTCTTACATAACTTGCGATTAATATATTCAAGACAACAATGCATTATTTTAGCCATAAAAATCATATCATTCAGTCTTTTCATATCCTTAAAATGTTCGGAAGCACTGAGAACCAATTATATTTTTGCATTTAAGACACGACTTTCATGTATAACTTGCAATTGATCCATTGAAGGCAACTATCAATTTTTTTAGCCTTAAAGTCATATTTTTGCATCTCATTTAGTCAGTAAATCGTTCTAAATCACTACGAATGAAATTCGGCCTTTAAACATGACTTTCGTGCATAACTTGCAATTGATCTATTGAAGGCAACAATGCATTTGTTTAGCGTTAAACTCATGTCCATGAGTCTCTTCTAGTCGTTAAATCATTCTAAATTAAGTCGAACGAATTCTATTTTCGCCCTTCAAACATGATTTTCTTACGTAACTTGCAATTAATATATTCAAGACATCAATGCATTATTTTAGCCATAAAATGCATATCATTCAGTCTTTTCATATCATTAAATTACTTGGAAGCACTTCGAACCAATTATATTTTTGCATTTAAGACACGACTTTCATGCATAACTTGCAATTGATCTATTGAAGGCAACTATGCCTTTTTTTAGCCTTAAAGTCATGTTTTTGCATCTCTTTTAGTCAGTAAATCGTTCTAAATCACTTCGAATAAAATTCGGCCTTTAAACATGACTTCCGTGCATAACTTGCAGTTGATCTATTGAAGGCAACAATGCATTTGTTTTGCCTTAAAGTCATGTCAATGAGTCTCTTCTAGTCGTTAAATCATTCTAAATTAAGTCGAACGAATTCTATTTTCGCCCTTCAAACGTGATTTTCTTACATAACATGGAATTAATCTATTGAAGACAACAATACATTATTTTAGCCATAAAAAGCATATCATTAAGTCTTTTCATGTCATTAAATTGTTTGGAAGAAGTTCGAACCAATTCTATTTTTGCATTTAAGACACGACTTTCATGCATAACTTGCAATTGATCCATTGAAGGCAACTATCAATTTTTTTAGCCTTAAAGTCATATTTTTGCATCTCATTTAGTCAGTAAATCGTTCTAAATCACTTCGTATGAAATTCGGCCTTTAAAGATGACTTCCGTGCATAACTTGCAGTTGATCTATTGAAGGCAACAATGCATTTGTTTGGCCTTAAAGGCATGTCAATGAGTCTCTTCTAGTCGTTAAATCATTCTAAATTAAGTCGAACGAATTCTATTTTCGCCCTTCAAACATGATTTTCTTACATAACTTGCGATTAATATATTCAAGACAACAATGCATTATTTTAGCAATAAAAATCATATCATTCAATCTTTTCATATCATTAAATTGTTTTGAAGCACTTCGAAGTAATTCTATTTTGGCATTTAAGACATGACTTTCTTGCATAACTTGCAATTGATCTATTCAAGGCAACTATGCATTTTTTTAGCCTCAAAGTCATGTTTTTGCGTCTCTTTTAGTCAGTAAATCGTTCAAAATCACTACGAATGAAATTCGGCCTTGAAACATGACTTTCGTGCATAACTTGCTGTTGATCTATTGAAGGCAACAATGCATTTGTTTGGCCTTAAAGGCATGTCAATGAGTCTCTTCTAGTCGTTAAATCATTCTAAATTAAGTCGAACGAATTCTATTTTCGCCCTTCAAACATGATTTTCTTACATAACTTGCGATTAATATATTCAAGACAACAATGCATTATTTTAGCCATAAAAATCATATCATTCAGTCTTTTCATGTCATTAAATTGTTTGGAAGAAGTTCGAACCAATTCTATTTTTGCATTTAAGACGACTTTCATGCATAACTTGCAATTGATCCATTGAAGGCAACTATCAATTTTTTTAGCCTTAAAGTCATATTTTTGCATCTCATTTAGTCAATAAATCGTTCTAAATCACTTCGAATGAAATTCGGGCTTTAAAGATGACTTCCGTGCATAACTTGCAGTTGATATATTGAAGGCAACAATGCATTTGTTTAGCCTTAAAGTATTGTCAATGAGTCTCTTCTAGTCGTTAAATCATTCTAAATTAAGTCGAAAGAATTCTATTTTCGCCCTTCAAACATGATTTTCTTACATAACTTGTAATTAATATATTCAAGACAACAATGCATTATTTTAGCCATAAAAAGCATATCATTCAGTCTTTTCTTAACATTAAATTATTTGGAAGCACTTCGAACTAATTCTATTTTTGCATTTAAGACACGACTTTCTTGCATAACTTTCAGTTGATCTATTGAAGGCAACTATGCCTTTTTTTAGCCTTAAAGTCATATTTTTGCGTCTCTTTTAGTCAGTAAATCGTTCTAAATCACTACGAATGAAATTCGACCTTGAAACATGACTTTCGTGCATAACTTGCAGTTGATCTATTGAAGGCAACAATGCATTTGTTTAGCGTTAAACTCATGTCCATGAGTCTCTTCTAGTCGTTAAATCATTCTAAATTAAGTCGAACGAATTCTATTTTCGCCCTTCAAACATGATTTTCTTACATTACTTGCGATTAATATATTCAAGACAACAATGCATTATTTTAGCCATAAAAAGCATATCATTCAGTCTTTTCATATGATTAAAATGTTTGGAAGCACTGAGAACTAATTATATTTTTGCATTTAGGACAAGACTTTCATGCATAACTTGCAATTGATCCATTGAAGGCAACTATCAATTTTTTTAGCCTTAAAGTCATATTTTGGAATCTCATTTAGTCAGTAAATCGTTCTAAATCACTTCGAATGAAATTCGGCCTTTAAAGATGACATCCGTACATAACTTGCAGTTGATCTATTGAAGGCAACAATGCATTTGTTTTGCCTTAAAGTCATTTTAATGAGTCTCTTCTAGTCGTTAAATCACTCTAAATTAAGTCGAACGAATTCTATTTTCGCCCTTCAAACATGATTTTCTTACATAACTTGCGATTAATATATTCAAGACAACAATGCATTATTTTAGCCATAAAAAGCATATCATTCAGTCTTTTCATAACATTACATTATTTGGAAGCACTTCGAACTAATTCTATTTTTGCATTTAAGACATGACTTTCTTGCATAACTTTCAGTTGATCTATTGAAGGCAACTATGCCTTTTTTTAGCCTTAAAGTCATATTTTTGCATCCCTTTTAGTCAGTAAATCGTTCTAAATCACTTCGAATGAAATTAGGCCTTTAAACATGACTTTCGTGCATAACTTGCAGTTGATCTATTGAAGGCAACACTGCACTTTTTTTTAGCCTTAAAGCCATTTCAATGAGTCTCTTCTAGTCGGTAAATCATTCTAAATGAAGTCGAATGAATTCTATTTTCGCCCTTCAAACATGATTTTCTTACATTACTTGCGATTAATATATTCAAGACAAGAATGCATCATTTTAGCCCTAAAAATCATATCATTCAGTCTTTTCATATGATTAAAATGTTTGGAAGCACTGAGAACTAATTATATTTTTGCATTTAGGACAAGACTTTCATGCATAACTTGCAATTGATCCATTGAAGGCAACTATCAATTTTTTTAGCCTTAAAGTCATATTTTGGAATCTCATTTAGTCAGTAAATCGTTCTAAATCACTTCGAATGAAATTCGGCCTTTAAAGATGACATCCGTGCATAACTTGCAGTTGATCTATTGAAGGCAACAATGCATTTGTTTTACCTTAAAGTCATTTTAATGAGTCTCTTCTAGTCGTTAAATCATTCTAAATTAAGTCGAACGAATTCTATTTTCGCCCTTCAAACGTGATTTTCTTACATAACATTGAATTAATCTATTGAAGGCAACAATGCATTATTTTAGCCATAAAAAGCATATCATTCAGTCTTTTCTTAACATTAAATTATTTGGAAGCACTTCGAACTACTTCTATTTTTGCATTTAAGACACGACTTTCTTGCATAACTTTCAGTTGATCTATTGAAGGCAACTATGCCTTTTTTTAGCCTTAAAGTCATATTTTTGCGTCTCTTTTAGTCAGTAAATCGTTCTAAATCACTACGAATGAAATTCGACCTTGAAACATGACTTTCGTGCATAACTTGCAGTTGATCTATTGAAGGCAACAATGCATTTGTTTAGCGTTAAACTCATGTCCATGAGTCTCTTCTAGTCGTTAAATCATTCTAAATTAAGTCGAACGAATTCTATTTTCGCCCTTCAAACATGATTTTCTTACATTACTTGCGATTAATATATTCAAGACAAGAATGCATTATTTTAGCCATAAAAATCATATCATTCAATCTTTTCATATCATTAAAATGTTTGGAAGCACTGAGAACTAATTATATTTTTGCATTTAGGACACGACTTTCATGCATAACTTGCAATTGATCCATTGAAGGCAACTATCAATATTTTGGCATTAAAGTCATATTTTTGCATCTCATTTAGTCAGTAAATCGTTGTAAATCACTTCGAATGAAATTCGGCCTTTAAAGATGACTTCCGTGCATAACTTGCAGTTGATCTATTGAAGGCAACAATGCATTTGTTTTGCCTTAAAGTCATGTCAATGAGTCTCTTCTAGTCGTTAAATCATTCTAAATTAAGTCAAACGAATTCTATTTTCGCCCTTCAAACGTGATTTTCTTACATAACATGGAATTAATCTATTGAAGACAACAATGCATTATTTTAGCTATAAAAAGCATATCATTCAGTCTTTTCATATCATTAAATTGTTTGGAAGCAGTTCGAACCAGTTCTATTTTTGCATTTAAGACACGACTTTCATGCATAACTTGCAATTGATCCATTGAAGGCAACTATCAATTTTTTTAGCCTTAAAGTCATATTTTTACATTTCATTTAGTCAGTAAATCGTTCTAAATCACTTCGAATGAAATTCGGCCTTTAAAGATGACTTCCGTGCATAACTTGCAGTTGATCTATTGAAGGCAACAATGCATTTGTTTAGCCTTAAAGTATTGTCAATGAGTCTCTTATAGTCGTTAAATCATTCTAAATTAAGTCGAAAGAATTCTATTATCGCCCTTCAAACATGATTTTCTTACATAACTTGCAATTAATATATTCAAGACAACAATGCATTATTTTAGCCATAAAAAGCATATCATTCAGTCTTTTCATAACATTACATTATTTGGAAGCACTTCGAACTAATTCTATTTTTGCATTTAAGACATGACTTTCTTGCATAACTTTCAGTTGATCTATTGAAGGCAACTATGCCTTTTTTTAGCCTTAAAGTCATATTTTTGCATCCCTTTTAGTCAGTAAATCGTTCTAAATCACTTCGAATGAAATTAGGCCTTTAAACATGACTTTCGTGCATAACTTGCAGTTGATCTATTGAAGGCAACACTGCACTTTTTTTAGCCTTAAAGCCATTTCAATGAGTCTCTTCTAGTCGGTAAATCATTCTAAATGAAGTCGAATGAATTCTATTTTCGCCCTTCAAACATGATTTTCTTACATTACTTGCGATTAATATATTCAAGACAAGAATGCATCATTTTAGCCATAAAAATCATATCATTCAGTCTTTTCATATGATTAAAATGTTTGGAAGCACTGAGAACTAATTATATTTTTGCATTTAGGACAAGACTTTCATGCATAACTTGCAATTGATCCATTGAAGGCAACTATCAATTTTTTTAGCCTTAAAGTCATATTTTGGAATCTCATTTAGTCAGTAAATCGTTCTAAATCACTTCGAATGAAATTCGGCCTTTAAAGATGACATCCGTGCATAACTTGCAGTTGATCTATTGAAGGCAACAATGCATTTGTTTTGCCTTAAAGTCATTTTAATGAGTCTCTTCTAGTCGTTAAATCATTCTAAATTAAGTCGAACGAATTCTATTTTCGCCCTTCAAACGTGATTTTCTTACATAACATTGAATTAATCTATTGAAGACAACAATGCATTATTTTAGCCATAAAAACCATATCATTCAGTCTTTTCATATCATTAAATTGTTTGGAAGCACTTCGAACCAATTCTATTTTTACATTTAAGACAAGACTTTCTTGCATAACTTCCAATTGATC
The DNA here is from genome assembly GCA_027186245.1 of Coriaria nepalensis. NCBI lineage: Eukaryota > Viridiplantae > Streptophyta > Magnoliopsida > Cucurbitales > Coriariaceae > Coriaria > Coriaria nepalensis. Next base: position 21,168,964 of record CP114481.1, read on the forward strand.
TATTGAAGGCAACTATGCATTTGTTTAGCCTTAAAGTCATGTTTTTGCGTCTCTTTTAGTCAGTAAATCGTTCTAAATGACTTCGAATGAAATTCGGCCTTTAAACATGACTTTCGTGCATAACTTGCAGTTGATCTGTTGAAGGCAACACTGCATTTGTTTTGCCTTAAAGTCATGTCAATGAGTCTCTTCTAGTCGTTAAATCATTCTAAATTAAGTCGAACGAATTCTATTTTCGCCATTCGAACATGATTTTCTTACATAACTTGCGATTAATATAATCAAGACAACAATGCATAATTTTAGCCATAAGAATCATATCATTCAGTCTTTTCATATCATTAAAATGTTTGGAAGCACTGAGAACCAATTCTATTTTTGCATTTAAGACACGACTTTCATGCATAACTTGCAATTTATCCATTGAAGGCAACTATCAATTTTTTTAGCCTTAAAGTCATATTTTTGCATCTCATTTAGTCAGTAAATTGTTCTAAATCACTTCGAATGAAATTCGGCCTTTAAAGATGACTTCCGTGCATAACTTGCAGTTGATATATTGAAGGCAACAATGCATTTGTTTAGCCTTAAAGTATTGTCAATGAGTCTCTTCTAGTCGTTAAATCATTCTAAATTAAGTCGAAAGAATTCTATTTTCACCCTTCAAACATGATTTTCTTACATAACTTGCAATTAATATATTCAAGACAACAATGCATTATTTTAGCCATAAAAAGCATATCATTCAGTCTTTTCTTAACATTAAATTATTTGGAAGCACTTCGAACTAATTCTATTTTTGCATTTAAGACATGACTTTCTTGCATAACTATCAGTTGATCTATTGAAGGCAACTATGCCTTTTTTTAGCCTTAAAGTCATATTTTTGCGTCTCTTTTAGTCAGTAAATCGTTCTAAATCACTACGAATGAAATTCGACCTTGAAACATGACTTTCGTGCATAACTTGCAGTTGATCTATTGAAGGCAACAATGCATTTGTTTAGCGTTAAACTCATGTCCATGAGTCTCTTCTAGTCGTTAAATCATTCTAAATTAAGTCGAACGAATTCTATTTTCGCCCTTCAAACATGATTTTCTTACATTACTTGCGATTAATATATTCAAGACAAGAATGCATTATTTTAGCCATAAAAATCAAATCATTCAGTCTTTTCATATCATTAAAATGTTTGGAAGCACTGAGAACTAATTATATTTTTGCATTTAGGACACGACTTTCAAGCATAACTTGCAATTAATCCATTGAAGGCAACTATCAATATTTTAGCATTAAAGTCATATTTTTGCATCTCATTTAGTCAGTAAATCGTTCTAAATCGCTTCGAATGAAATTCGGCCTTGAAACATGACTTTCGTGCATAACTTGCAATTGATCTATTGAAGGCAACAATGCATTTGTTTAGCGTTAAACTCATGTCCATGAGTCTCTTCTAGTCGTTAAATCATTCTAAATTAAGTCGAACGAATTCTATTTTCGCCCTTCAAACATGATTTTCTCACGTAACTTGCAAGTAATATATTCAAGACATCAATGCATTATTTTAGCCATAAAATGCATATCATTCAGTCTTTTCATATCATTAAATTACTTGGAAGCACTTCGAACCAATTATATTTTTGCATTTAAGACACGACTTTCATGCATAAGTTGCAATTGATCTATTAAAGGCAACTGTGCCTTTTTTTAGCCTTAAAATCATGTTTTTGCATCTCTTTTAGTCAGTAAATCGTTCTAAATTACTTCGAATAAAATTCGGCCTTTAAAGATGACTTCCGTGCATAACTTGCAGTTGATCTATTAAAGGCAACACTGCACTTTTTTAGCGTTAAAGCCATGTCAATGAGTCTCTTCTAGTCGGTAAATCATTCTAAATTAAGTCGAACGAACTCTATTTTCGCCCTTCAAAAATGATTTTCTTACATTACTTGCGATTAATATATTCAAGACAACAATGCATTATTTTAGCAATAAAAATCATATCATTCAATCTTTTCATATCATTAAATTGTTTTGAAGCACTTCGATGTAATTCTATTTTTGCATTTAAGACATCACGTTCTTGCATAACTTGCAATTGATCTATTCTAGGCAACTATGCATTTTTTTAGCCTTAAAGTCATGTTTTTGCGTCTCTTTTAGTCAGTAAATCGTTCTAAATCACTACGAATGAAATTCGGCCTTGAAACATGACGTTCGTGCATAACTTGCAGTTGATCTATTGAAGGCAACAATGCATTTGTTTGGCCTTAAAGGCATGTCAATGAGTCTCTTCTAGTCGTTAAATCATTCTAAATTAAGTCGAACGAATTCTATTTTCGCCCTTCAAACATGATTTTCTTACATAACTTGCGATTAATATATTCAAGACAACAATGCATTATTTTAGCAATAAAAATCATATCATTCAATCTTTTCATATCATTAAATTGTTTTGAAGCACTTCGAAGTAATTCTATTTTGGCATTTAAGACATGACTTTCTTGCATAACTTGCAATTGATCTATTCAAGGTAACTATGCATTTTTTTAGCCTCAAAGTCATGTTTTTGCGTCTCTTTTAGTCAGTAAATCGTTCTAAATCACTACGAATGAAATTCGGCCTTTAAACATGACTTTCGTGCATAACTTGCTGTTGATCTATTGAAGGCAACAATGCATTTGTTTGGCCTTAAAGGCATGTCAATGAGTCTCTTCTAGTCGTTAAATCATTCTAAATTAAGTCGAACGAATTCTATTTTCGCCCTTCAAACATGATTTTCTTACATAACTTGCGATTAATATATTCAAGACAACAATGCATTATTTTAGCCATAAAAATCATATCATTCAGTCTTTTCATGTCATTAAATTGTTTGGAAGAAGTTCGAACCAATTCTATTTTTGCATTTAAGACGACTTTCATGCATAACTTGCAATTGATCCATTGAAGGCAACTATCAATTTTTTTAGCCTTAAAGTCATATTTTTGCATCTCATTTAGTCAGTAAATCGTTCTAAATCACTTCGAATGAAATTCGGCCTTTAAAGATGACTTCCGTGCATAACTTGCAGTTGATATATTGAAGGCAACAATGCATTTGTTTAGCCTTAAAGTATTGTCAATGAGTCTCTTCTAGTCGTTAAATCATTCTAAATTAAGTCGAAAGAATTCTATTTTCGCCCTTCAAACATGATTTTCTTACATAACTTGTAATTAATATATTCAAGACAACAATGCATTATTTTAGCCATAAAAAGCATATCATTCAGTCTTTTCTTAACATTAAATTATTTGGAAGCACTTCGAACTAATTCTATTTTTGCATTTAAGACACGACTTTCTTGCATAACTTTCAGTTGATCTATTGAAGGCAACTATGCCTTTTTTTAGCCTTAAAGTCATATTTTTGCGTCTCTTTTAGTCAGTAAATCGTTCTAAATCACTACGAATGAAATTCGGCCTTTAAAGATGACTTCCGTGCATAACTTGCAGTTGATCTATTGAAGGCAACACTGCACTTTTTTAGCCTTAAAGCCATGTCAATGAGTTTCTTCTAGTCGGTAAATCATTCTAAATTAAGTCGAACGAATTCTATTTTCGCCCTTCAAACATGATTTTCTTACATTACTTGCGATTAATATATTCAAGACAAGAATGCATTATTTTAGCCATAAAAATCATATCATTCAATCTTTTCATATCATTAAAATGTTTTGAAGCACTGAGAACTAATTATATTTTTGCATTTAGGACAAGACTTTCATGCATAACTTGCAATTGATCCATTGAAGGCAACTATCAATTTTTTTAGCCTTAAAGTCATATTTTGGAATCTCATTTAGTCAGTAAATCGTTCTAAATCACTTCGAATGAAATTCGGCCTTTAAAGATGACATCCGTGCATAACTTGCAGTTGATCTATTGAAGGCAACAATGCATTTGTTTTGCCTTAAAGTCATTTTAATGAGTCTCTTCTAGTCGTTAAATCATTCTAAATTAAGTCGAACGAATTCTATTTTCGCCCTTCAAACGTGATTTTCTTACATAACATTGAATTAATCTATTGAAGACAACAATGCATTATTTTAGCCATAAAAAGCATATCATTCAGTCTTTTCATATCATTAAATTGTTTGGAAGCAGTTCGAACCAATTCTATTTTTGCATTTAAGACACGACTTTCATGCATAACTTGCAATTGAACCATTGAAGACAACTATCAATTTTTTTAGCCTTAAAGTCATATTTTTGCATCTCATTTAGTAAGAAATCGTTCGAAATCACTTCGAATGAAATTCGGCCTTTAAAGATGACTTCCGTGCATAACTTGCAGTTGATCTATTGAAGGCAACACTGCACTTTTTTAGCCTTAAAGCCATGTCAATGAGTTTCTTCTAGTCGGTAAATCATTCTAAATTAAGTCGAACGAATTCTATTTTCGCCCTTCAAACATGATTTTCTTACATTACTTGCGATTAATATATTCAAGACAAGAATGCATTATTTTAGCCATAAAAATCATATCATTCAATCTTTTCATATCATTAAAATGTTTGGAAGCACTGAGAACTAATTATATTTTTGCATTTAGGACACGACTTTCATGCATAACTTGCAATTGATCCATTGAAGGCAACTATCAATATTTTAGCATTAAAGTCATATTTTTGCATCTCATTTAGTCAGTAAATCGTTGTAAATCACTTCGAATGAAATTCGGCCTTTAAAGATGACTTCCGTGCATAACTTGCAGTTGATCTATTGAAGGCAACAATGCATTTGTTTTGCCTTAAAGTCATGTCAATGAGTCTCTTCTAGTCGTTAAATCATTCTAAATTAAGTCGAACGAATTCTATTTTCGCCCTTCAAACGTGATTTTCTTACATAACATGGAATTAATCTATTGAAGACAACAATGCATTATTTTAGCTATAAAAAGCATATCATTCAGTCTTTTCATATCATTAAACTGTTTGGAAGCAGTTCGAACCAATTCTATTTTTGCATTTAAGACACGACTTTCATGCATAACTTGCAATTGATCCATTGAAGGCAACTATCAATTTTTTTAGCCTTAAAGTCATATTTTTACATTTCATTTAGTCAGTAAATCATTCTAAATCACTTCGAATGAAATTCAGCCTTTAAAGATGACTTCCGTGCATAACTTGCAGTTGATCTATTGAAGGCAACAATGCATTTGTTTAGCCTTAAAGTATTGTCAATGAGTCTCTTCTAGTCGTTAAATCATTCTAAATTAAGTCGAAAGAATTCTATTATCGCCCTTCAAACATGATTTTCTTACATAACTTGCAATTAATATATTCAAGACAACAATGCATTATTTTAGCCATAAAAAGCATATCCTTCAGTCTTTTCATAACATTACATTATTTGGAAGCACTTCGAACTAATTCTATTTTTGCATTTAAGACATGACTTTCTTGCATAACTTTCAGTTGATCTATTGAAGGCAACTATGCCTTTTTTTAGCCTTAAAGTCATATTTTTGCATCCCTTTTAGTCAGTAAATCGTTCTAAATCACTTCGAATGAAATTAGGCCTTTAAACATGACTTTCGTGCATAACTTGCAGTTGATCTATTGAAGGCAACACTGCACTTTTTTTAGCCTTAAAGCCATTTCATTGAGTCTCTTCTAGTCGGTAAATCATTCTAAATGAAGTCGAATGAATTCTATTTTCGCCCTTCAAACATGATTTTCTTACATTACTTGCGATTAATATATTCAAGACAAGAATGCATCATTTTAGCCATAAAAATCATATCATTCAGTCTTTTCATATGATTAAAATGTTTGGAAGCACTGAGAACTAATTATATTTTTGCATTTAGGACAAGACTTTCATGCATAACTTGCAATTGATCCATTGAAGGCAACTATCAATTTTTTTAGCCTTAAAGTCATATTTTGGAATCTCATTTAGTCAGTAAATCGTTCTAAATCACTTCGAATGAAATTCGGCCTTTAAAGATGACATCCGTGCATAACTTGCAGTTGATCTATTGAAGGCAACAATGCATTTGTTTTGCCTTAAAGTCATTTTAATGAGTCTCTTCTAGTCGTTAAATCATTCTAAATTAAGTCGAACGAATTCTATTTTCGCCCTTCAAACGTGATTTTCTTACATAACATTGAATTAATCTATTGAAGACAACAATGCATTATTTTAGCCATAAAAAGCATATCATTCAGTCTTTTCATATCATTAAATTGTTTGGAAGCAGTTCGAACCAATTCTATTTTTGCATTTAAGACACGACTTTCATGCATAACTTGCAATTGAACCATTGAAGACAACTATCAATTTTTTTAGCCTTAAAGTCATATTTTTGCATCTCATTTAGTAAGAAATCGTTCGAAATCACTTCGAATGAAATTCGGCCTTTAAAGATGACTTCCGTGCATAACTTGCAGTTGATCTATTGAAGGCAACACTGCACTTTTTTAGCCTTAAAGCCATGTCAATGAGTTTCTTCTAGTCGGTAAATCATTCTAAATTAAGTCGAACGAATTCTATTTTCGCCCTTCAAACATGATTTTCTTACATTACTTGCGATTAATATATTCAAGACAAGAATGCATTATTTTAGCCATAAAAATCATATCATTCAATCTTTTCATATCATTAAAATGTTTGGAAGCACTGAGAACTAATTATATTTTTGCATTTAGGACACGACTTTCATGCATAACTTGCAATTGATCCATTGAAGGCAACTATCAATATTTTAGCATTAAAGTCATATTTTTGCATCTCATTTAGTCAGTAAATCGTTGTAAATCACTTCGAATGAAATTCGGCCTTTAAAGATGACTTCCGTGCATAACTTGCAGTTGATCTATTGAAGGCAACAATGCATTTGTTTTGCCTTAAAGTCATGTCAATGAGTCTCTTCTAGTCGTTAAATCATTCTAAATTAAGTCGAACGAATTCTATTTTCGCCCTTCAAACGTGATTTTCTTACATAACATGGAATTAATCTATTGAAGACAACAATGCATTATTTTAGCTATAAAAAGCATATCATTCAGTCTTTTCATATCATTAAACTGTTTGGAAGCAGTTCGAACCAATTCTATTTTTGCATTTAAGACACGACTTTCATGCATAACTTGCAATTGATCCATTGAAGGCAACTATCAATTTTTTTAGCCTTAAAGTCATATTTTTACATTTCATTTAGTCAGTAAATCATTCTAAATCACTTCGAATGAAATTCAGCCTTTAAAGATGACTTCCGTGCATAACTTGCAGTTGATCTATTGAAGGCAACAATGCATTTGTTTAGCCTTAAAGTATTGTCAATGAGTCTCTTCTAGTCGTTAAATCATTCTAAATTAAGTCGAAAGAATTCTATTATCGCCCTTCAAACATGATTTTCTTACATAACTTGCAATTAATATATTCAAGACAACAATGCATTATTTTAGCCATAAAAAGCATATCCTTCAGTCTTTTCATAACATTACATTATTTGGAAGCACTTCGAACTAATTCTATTTTTGCATTTAAGACATGACTTTCTTGCATAACTTTCAGTTGATCTATTGAAGGCAACTATGCCTTTTTTTAGCCTTAAAGTCATATTTTTGCATCCCTTTTAGTCAGTAAATCGTTCTAAATCACTTCGAATGAAATTAGGCCTTTAAACATGACTTTCGTGCATAACTTGCAGTTGATCTATTGAAGGCAACACTGCACTTTTTTTAGCCTTAAAGCCATTTCATTGAGTCTCTTCTAGTCGGTAAATCATTCTAAATGAAGTCGAATGAATTCTATTTTCGCCCTTCAAACATGATTTTCTTACATTACTTGCGATTAATATATTCAAGACAAGAATGCATCATTTTAGCCATAAAAATCATATCATTCAGTCTTTTCATATGATTAAAATGTTTGGAAGCACTGAGAACTAATTATATTTTTGCATTTAGGACAAGACTTTCATGCATAACTTGCAATTGATCCATTGAAGGCAACTATCAATTTTTTTAGCCTTAAAGTCATATTTTGGAATCTCATTTAGTCAGTAAATCGTTCTAAATCACTTCGAATGAAATTCGGCCTTTAAAGATGACATCCGTGCATAACTTGCAGTTGATCTATTGAAGGCAACAATGCATTTGTTTTGCCTTAAAGTCATTTTAATGAGTCTCTTCTAGTCGTTAAATCATTCTAAATTAAGTCGAACGAATTCTATTTTCGCCCTTCAAACGTGATTTTCTTACATAACATTGAATTAATCTATTGAAGACAACAATGCATTATTTTAGCCATAAAAAGCATATCATTCAGTCTTTTCATATCATTAAATTGTTTGGAAGCAGTTCGAACCAATTCTATTTTTGCATTTAAGACACGACTTTCATGCATAACTTGCAATTGAACCATTGAAGACAACTATCAATTTTTTTAGCCTTAAAGTCATATTTTTGCATCTCATTTAGTAAGAAATCGTTCGAAATCACTTCGAATGAAATTCGGCCTTTAAAGATGACTTCCGTGCATAACTTGCAGTTGATCTATTGAAGGCAACACTGCACTTTTTTAGCCTTAAAGCCATGTCAATGAGTTTCTTCTAGTTGGTAAATCATTCTAAATTAAGTCGAACGAATTCTATTTTCGCCTTTCAAACATGATTTTCTTACATTACTTGCGATTAATATATTCAAGACAAGAATGCATTATTTTAGCCATAAAAATCATATCATTCAATCTTTTCATATCATTAAAATGTTTGGAAGCACTGAGAACTAATTATATTTTTGCATTTAGGACACGACTTTCATGCATAACTTGCAATTGATCCATTGAAGGCAACTATCAATATTTTAGCATTAAAGTCATATTTTTGCATCTCATTTAGTCAGTAAATCGTTGTAAATCACTTCGAATGAAATTCGGCCTTTAAAGATGACTTCCGTGCATAACTTGCAGTTGATCTATTGAAGGCAACAATGCATTTGTTTTGCCTTAAAGTCATGTCAATGAGTCTCTTCTAGTCGTTAAATCATTCTAAATTAAGTCGAACGAATTCTATTTTCGCCCTTCAAACGTGATTTTCTTACATAACATGGAATTAATCTATTGAAGACAACAATGCATTATTTTAGCTATAAAAAGCATATCATTCAGTCTTTTCATATCATTAAACTGTTTGGAAGCAGTTCGAACCAATTCTATTTTTGCATTTAAGACACGACTTTCATGCATAACTTGCAATTGATCCATTGAAGGCAACTATCAATTTTTTTAGCCTTAAAGTCATATTTTTACATTTCATTTAGTCAGTAAATCATTCTAAATCACTTCGAATGAAATTCAGCCTTTAAAGATGACTTCCGTGCATAACTTGCAGTTGATCTATTGAAGGCAACAATGCATTTGTTTAGCCTTAAAGTATTGTCAATGAGTCTCTTATAGTCGTTAAATCATTCTAAATTAAGTCGAAAGAATTCTATTATCGCCCTTCAAACATGATTTTCTTACATAACTTGCAATTAATATATTCAAGACAACAATGCATTATTTTAGCCATAAAAAGCATATCCTTCAGTCTTTTCATAACATTACATTATTTGGAAGCACTTCGAACTAATTCTATTTTTGCATTTAAGACATGACTTTCTTGCATAACTTTCAGTTGATCTATTGAAGGCAACTATGCCTTTTTTTAGCCTTAAAGTCATATTTTTGCATCCCTTTTAGTCAGTAAATCGTTCTAAATCACTTCGAATGAAATTAGGCCTTTAAACATGACTTTCGTGCATAACTTGCAGTTGATCTATTGAAGGCAACACTGCACTTTTTTTAGCCTTAAAGCCATTTCATTGAGTCTCTTCTAGTCGGTAAATCATTCTAAATGAAGTCGAATGAATTCTATTTTCGCCCTTCAAACATGATTTTCTTACATTACTTGCGATTAATATATTCAAGACAAGAATGCATCATTTTAGCCATAAAAATCATATCATTCAGTCTTTTCATATGATTAAAATGTTTGGAAGCACTGAGAACTAATTATATTTTTGCATTTAGGACAAGACTTTCATGCATAACTTGCAATTGATCCATTGAAGGCAACTATCAATTTTTTTAGCCTTAAAGTCATATTTTGGAATCTCATTTAGTCAGTAAATCGTTCTAAATCACTTCGAATGAAATTCGGCCTTTAAAGATGACATCCGTGCATAACTTGCAGTTGATCTATTGAAGGCAACAATGCATTTGTTTTGCCTTAAAGTCATTTTAATGAGTCTCTTCTAGTCGTTAAATCATTCTAAATTAAGTCGAACGAATTCTATTTTCGCCCTTCAAACGTGATTTTCTTACATAACATTGAATTAATCTATTGAAGACAACAATGCATTATTTTAGCCATAAAAAGCATATCATTCAGTCTTTTCATATCATTAAATTGTTTGGAAGCAGTTCGAACCAATTCTATTTTTGCATTTAAGACACGACTTTCATGCATAACTTGCAATTGAACCATTGAAGACAACTATCAATTTTTTTAGCCTTAAAGTCATATTTTTGCATCTCATTTAGTAAGAAATCGTTCGAAATCACTTCGAATGAAATTCGGCCTTTAAAGATGACTTCCGTGCATAACTTGCAGTTGATCTATTGAAGGCAACACTGCACTTTTTTAGCCTTAAAGCCATGTCAATGAGTTTCTTCTAGTCGGTAAATCATTCTAAATTAAGTCGAACGAATTCTATTTTCGCCCTTCAAACATGATTTTCTTACATTACTTGCGATTAATATATTCAAGACAAGAATGCATTATTTTAGCCATAAAAATCATATCATTCAATCTTTTCATATCATTAAAATGTTTGGAAGCACTGAGAACTAATTATATTTTTGCATTTAGGACACGACTTTCATGCATAACTTGCAATTGATCCATTGAAGGCAACTATCAATATTTTAGCATTAAAGTCATATTTTTGCATCTCATTTAGTCAGTAAATCGTTGTAAATCACTTCGAATGAAATTCGGCCTTTAAAGATGACTTCCGTGCATAACTTGCAGTTGATCTATTGAAGGCAACAATGCATTTGTTTTGCCTTAAAGTCATGTCAATGAGTCTCTTCTAGTCGTTAAATCATTCTAAATTAAGTCGAACGAATTCTATTTTCGCCCTTCAAACGTGATTTTCTTACATAACATGGAATTAATCTATTGAAGACAACAATGCATTATTTTAGCTATAAAAAGCATATCATTCAGTCTTTTCATATCATTAAACTGTTTGGAAGCAGTTCGAACCAATTCTATTTTTGCATTTAAGACACGACTTTCATGCATAACTTGCAATTGATCCATTGAAGGCAACTATCAATTTTTTTAGCCTTAAAGTCATATTTTTACATTTCATTTAGTCAGTAAATCATTCTAAATCACTTCGAATGAAATTCAGCCTTTAAAGATGACTTCCGTGCATAACTTGCAGTTGATCTATTGAAGGCAACACTGCACTTTTTTAGCCTTAAAGCGATGTCAATGAGTCTCTTCTAGTCGGTAAATCATTCTAAATTAAGTCGAAAGAATTCTATTTTCGCCCTTCAAACATGATTTTCTTACATTACTTGCGATTAATATATTCAAGACAACAATGCATTATTTTAGCCATAAAAATCATATCATTCTGCCTTTTCATATCATTTAAATGTTTGGAAGCACTGAGAACTGCTTATATTTTTGCATTTAGGACATGACTTTCATGCATAACTTGCAATTGATCCATTGAAGGCAACTATCAATTTTTTTAGCCTTAAAGTCATATTTTTGCATCTCATTTAGTCAGTAAATCGTTCTAAATCACTTCGAATGAAATTCGGCCTTTAAAGATGACTTCTGTGCATAACTTGCAATTGATCTATTGAAGGCAAAAATGCATTTGTTTAGCGTTAAACTCATGTCCATGAGTCTCTTCTAGTCGTTAAATCATTCTAAATTAAGTCGAACGAATTCAATTTTCGCCCCTCAAATATGATTTTCTTACGTAGCTTGCAATTAATATATTCAAGACATAAATGCGTCATTTTAGCCATAAAAAGCATATCATTCAGTCTTTTCATATCATTAAATTGTTTGGAAGCACTTCGAACCAATTCTATTTTTGCATTTAAGACACGACTTTCGTGCATAACTAGCAATTGATCTATTCGAGGCAACTATGCATTTTTTTAGCCTTAAAGTCATATTTTTGCGTCTCGTTTAGTCAGTAAATCGTTCTAAATCACTACAAATGAAATTCGGCCTTTAAACATGACTTTCGTGCATAACTTGCAGTTGATCTATTCAAGGCAACAATGCATTTGTTTAGACTTAAACTCATGTCAATGAGTCTCTTCTAGTCGTTAAATCATTCTAAATTAAGTCGAACGAATTCTATTTTCGCCCTTCAGACATTATTTTCTTACATAACTTGCGATTAATATATTCAAGACAACAATGCATTATTTTTTCCATAAAAAGCATATCATTCAGTCTTTTCATATCATTAAATTGTTTGGAAGCACTTCGAACCAATTCTATTTTTGCATTTAAGACACGACTTTCGTGCATAACTAGCAATTGATCTATTCGAGGCAACTATGCATTTTTTTAGCCTTAAAGTCATATTTTTGCGTCTCGTTTAGTCAGTAAATCGTTCTAAATCACTACAAATGAAATTCGGCCTTTAAACATGACTTTCGTGCATAACTTGCAGTTGATCTATTCAAGGCAACAATGCATTTGTTTAGCCTTAAACTCATGTCAATGAGTCTCTTCTAGTCGTTAAATCATTCTAAATTAAGTCGAACGAATTCTATTTTCGCCCTTCAAACATGATTTTCTTACATAACTTGCGATTAATATATTCAAGACAACAATGCATTATTTTTTCCATAAAAAGCATATCATTCAGTCTTTTCATTTCATTAAAATGTTTGGAAGCACTGAGAACCAATTATGTTTTTGCATTTGAGACATGACTTTCATGCATAACTTGCAATTGATCCATTGAAGGCAACTATGCATTTTTTTAGCCTTAAAGTCATGTTTTTGCGTCCCTTTTAGTCAGTAAATCGTTCTAAATCACTATGAATGAAATTCGGCCTTGAAACATGACTTAAAGTCATGTCAATGAGTCTCTTCTAGTAGTTAAATCATTCTAAATTAAGTCGAACGAATTCTATTTTCGCACTTCCAACATGATTTTCTTACATTACTTGTGATTCATATATTCAAGACAACAATGCATTATTTTAGCCATAAAAATCATATCATTCAGTCTTTTCATATCATTAAAATGTTTGGAAGCACTGAGAACCAATTATATTTTTACATTTAAGACACGACTTTCATGGATAACTTGCAATTGATCCATTGAAGGCAACTATCAATTTTTTTAGCCTTAAAGTCATATTTTTGCATCTCATTTAGTCAGTAAATCGTTCTAAATCACTTCGAATGAAATTCGGCCTTTAAAGATGACTTCCGTGCATAACTTGCAGTTGATCTATTGAAGGCAACAATGCATTTCTTTAGCCTTAAAGTCATGTCAATGAGTCTCTTCTAGTCGTGAAATCATTATAAATTAAGTCGAACAAATTCTATTTTCGCCCTTCAAACATGATTTTCTTACATAACTTGCAATTAATATATTCATGACAATAATGCATTATTTTAGCCATAAAATGCATATCATTCAGTCTTTTCATATCATTAAATTACTTGGAAGCACTTCGAACCAATTCTATTTTTGCATTTAAGACATGACTTTCTTGCATAACTTTCAGTTGATCTATTGAAGGCAACTATGCCTTTTTTTAGCCTTAAAGTCATATTTTTGCGTCTCTTTTAGTCAGTAAATCGTTCTAAATCACTACGAATGAAATTCGGCCTTGAAACATGACTTTCGTGCATAACTTGCAGTTGATCTATTGAAGGCAACAATGCATTTGTTTAGCGTTAAACTCATGTCCATGAGTCTCCTCTAGTCGTTAAATCATTCTAAATTAAGTCGAACGAATTCTATTTTCGCCCTTCAAACATGATTTTCTTACATTACTTGCGATTAATATATTCATGACAAGAATGCATTATTTTAGCCATAAAAATCACATCATTCAGTCTTTTCATATCATTAAAATGTTTTGAAGCACTAAGAACTAATTATATTTTTGCATTTATGACACGACTTTCATGCATAACTTGCAATTGATCCATTGAAGGCAACTATCAATTTTTTTAGCATTAAAGTCATATTTTTGCATCTCATTTAGTCAGTAAATCGTTCTAAATCATTTCGAATTAAATGCGGCCTTTAAAGATGACTTCCGTGCATAACTTGCGGTTGATCTGTAGAAGGCAACAATGCATTTCTTTTGCCTGGAAGTCATGTCAATGAGTCTCTTCTAGTCGTTAAATCATTCTAAATTAAGTCGAACGAATTCTATTTTCGCCCTTCAAACATGATTTTCTTACATAACTTGTGATTAATATATTCAAGACAACAATGCATTATTTTTGCCATAAAAATCATATCATTTAGTCTTTTCATATCATTAAAATGTTTGGAAGCACTGAGAACCAATTATATTTTTGCATTTAAGACACAACTTTCGTGCATATTTTGCAATTGATCTATTCGAGGCAACTATGCATTTTTTTAGACTTAAAGTCATATTTTTGCATCTCTTTTAGTCAGTAAATCGTTCTAAATCAGTTCGAATGAAATTCGGCCTTTAAACATGACTTTCGTGCATAACTTGCAGTTGATCTGTTGAAGGCAACACAACATTTTTTTAGCTTTAAAGTCATGTCAATGAGTCTCTTCTAGTTGTTAAATCATTATAAATTGAGTCGAACGAATTCTATTTTCGCCCTTCAAACATGATTTTCTTACATAAGTTGCAATTAATATATTCAAGACAACAATGCATTATTTTAGACATAAAAATCATATCATTCAGTCTTTTCATATCATTAAAATGTTTGGAAGCACTGAGAATCAATTATATTTTTGCATTTAAGACACGACTTTAATGTATAACATGCAATTGATCCATTGAAGGCGACTATCTATTTTTTTAGACTTAAAGTCATATTTTTGCATCTCATTTAGTCAGTAAATCGTTCGAAATCACTTCGAATGAAATTCGGCCTTTAAAGATGACTTCCGTGCATAACTTGCAGTTGATCTATTCAAGGCAACAATGCATTTGTTTAGCCTCAAAGTCATGTCACTGAGTCTTTTCTAGTCGTTAAATCATTCTAAATTAAGTCGAAGGAATTCTATTTTCGCCCTTCAAACATGATTTTCTTACATAACTTGCGATTAATATATTCAAGACAACAATGCATTATTTTAGCCATAAAAATCATATCATTCAGTCTTTTCATATCCTTAAAATGTTCGGAAGCACTGAGAACCAATTATATTTTTGCATTTAAGACACGACTTTCATGTATAACTTGCAATTGATCCATTGAGGGCAACTATCAATTTTTTTAGCCTTAAAGTCATATTTTTGCATCTCATTTAGTCTATAAATCGTTCCAAATCACTTCGAATGAAATTTGGCCTTTAAAGATGACTTCCATGCATAACTTGCAGTTGATCTATTAAAGGCAACACTGCATTTTTTTAGCCTTAAAGTCATGTCAATGACTCTCTTCTAGTCGTTAAATCATTCTAAATTAGGTCGAACGAATTCTATTTTCACCCTTCAAACATGATTTTCTTACATAACATGCAATTAATATATTCAACACAACAATGCATTATTTTAGCCATAAGAAGAATATCATTCAGTCTGTTCATATCATTAAATTGTTTGGAAGCACTTCGAACTAATTCTATTTTTGCATTTAAGACATGACTTTCTTGCATAACTTGCAATTGATCTATTGAAGGCAACTATGCATTTTTTGAGCCTTAAATTCATATTTTTGCGTCTCTTTTAGTCAGTAAATCGTTCTAAATCACCACGAATGAAATTCGGCCTTTAAACATGACTTTCGTGCATAACTTGCAGTTGATCTATTCAAGTCAACAATGCATTTGTTTAGCCTTAAAGTCATGTCAATGAGTCTCTTCTAGTCGTTAAATCATTCTAAATTAAGTCGAACGAATTCTATTTTCTCCCTTCAAACATGATTTTCTTACATAACTTGTGATTAATATATTCAAGACAACAATGCATTATTTTTGCCATAAAAATCATATCATTTAGTCTTTTCATATCATTAAAATGTTTGGAAGCACTGAGAACCAATTATATTTTTGCATTGAAGACACGACTTCCATGTATAACTTGCAATTGATCCATTGAAGGCAACTATCAATTTTTTTAGACTTAAAGTCATATTTTTGCGTCTCATTTAGTCAGTAAATCGTTCTAAATCACTTCGAATGATATTCAGCCTTTAAAGATGACTTCCGTGCATAACTTGCAGTTGATCTATTGAAGGCAACAATGCATTTGTTTAGCCTTAAAGTCATGTCAATGAGTCTCTTCTAGTCGTTAAATCATAATAAATTAAGTCGAACGAATTCTATTTTCGCCCTTCAATCATGATTTTCTTACATAACTTGCAATTAATATATTCCAGACAACAATGCATTATTTTAGCCATAAAAAGCATATCATTCAGTCTTTTCATATCATTAAATTGTTTGGAAGCACTTCGAACTAATTCTATTTTTGCATTTAAGACATGACTTTCTTGCATAACTTGCAATTGATCTATTGAAGGCAACTATGGATTTTTTGAGCCTTAAAGTCATATTTTTGCGTTTCTTTTGGTTAGTAAATCGTTCTAAATCTCTGCGAATGAAATTCGGCCTTTGAACATGACTTTCGTGCATAACTTGCAGTTGATCTATTCAAGGCAACAATGCATTTGTTTAGCGTTAAACTCATGTCCATGAGTCTCTTCTAGTCATTAAATCATTCTAAATTAAGTCGAACGAATTCTATTTTCGCCCTTCAAACATGATTTTCTTACATAACTTGTGATTAATATATTCAAGACAACAATGCATTATTTTAGCCATAAAAATCATATCATTCAGTCTTTTCATATCATTACAATGTTTGGAAGCACTGAGAACCAATTATATTTTTGCATTTAAGACACGACTTTCATGCATAACTTGCAATTGATCTATTGAAGGCAACTATGCCTTTTTTAGACTTAAAGTCATGTTTTTGCGTCTCTTTTAGTCAGTAAATCGTTCTAAATCAGTTCGAATGAAATTCGGCCTTTAAACATGACTTTCATGCATAACTTGCAGTTGATCTGTTCAAGTTAACACTGCATTTTTTTAGCCTTAAAGTCATGTCAATGAGTTTCTTCTAGTTGTTAAATCATTATAAATTGAGTAGAACGAATTCTATTTTCGCCCTTCAAACATGATTTTCTTACATAACTTGCAATTAATATATTCAAGACAACAATGCATTATTTTAGCCATAAAATGCATATCATTCAGTCTTTTCATATCATTAAATTACTTGGAAGCACTTCGAACCAATTATATTTTTGCATTTAAGACACGACTTTCATGCATAACTTGCAATTTATCTATTGAAGGCAACTATGCCTTTTTTTAGACTTAAAGTCATGTTTTTGCGTCTCTTTTTGCCAGTAAATCGTTCTAAATCAGTTCGAATGAAATTCGGCCTTTAAAGATGAGTTCTGTGCACAACTTGTAGTTGATCTATTGAAGGCAACAATGCATTTGTTTAGCCTTAAAGTCATGTCAATGAGTCTCTTCTAGTCGTTAAATCATTATAAATTAAGTCGAACGAATTCTATTTTCGCCATTCAAACATGATTTTCTTACATAACTTGCAATTAATATATTCAAGACAACAATGCATTATTTTAGCCATAAAAAGCATATCATTCAGTCTTTTCATATCATTAAATTGTTTGGAAGCACTTCGAACCAATTATATTTTTGCTTTTAAGACACGACTTTCATGTATAACTTGCAATTGATCCATTGAAGGCAACTATCAATTTTTTTAGCCTTAAAGTCATATTTTTGCATCTCATTTAGTCATTAAATCGTTCTAAATCACTTCGAATGAAATTTGGCCTTTAAAGATGACTTCCGTCCATAACTTGCTGTTGATCTATTGAAGGCGACACTGCATTTTTTTAGCCTTAAAGTCATGTCAATGAGTCTCTTCTAGTCGTTAAATCATTCTAAATTAAGTCGAACAAATTCTATTTTCGCCCTTTAAACATGATTTTCTTACATAACATGCAATTAATATATTCAAGACAACAATGCATTATTTTAGCCATAAAAAGCATACCATTCAGTCTTTTCATATCATTAAATTGTTTGGAAGCACTTCAAACTAATTCTTTTTTTGCATTTAAGACATGACTTTCTTGCATAACTTGCAATTGATCTATTGAAGGCAACTATGGATTTTTTGAGCCTTAAAGTCATATTTTTGCGTCTCTTTTAGCCAGTAAATCGTTCTAAATCAGTTCCAATGAAATTCGGCCTTTAAAGATGTGTTCCGTGCACAACTTGTAGTTGATCTATTGAAGGCAACAATGCATTTGTTTAGCCTTAAAGTCATGTCAATGAGTGTCTTCTAGTCGTCAAATCATTCTAAATTAAGTCGAACGAATTCTATTTTCGCCCTTCAAACATGATTTTCTTACATAACTTGCAATTAATATATTCAAGACAACAATGCATTATTTTAGCCATAAAAAGCATATTATTCAGTCTTTACATATCATTAAATTGTTTGGAAGCACTTCGAACCAATTATATTTTTGCATTTAAGACACGACTTTCATGTATAACTTGCAATTGATCTATTGAAGGCAACTATCAATTTTTTTAGCCTTAAAGTCATATTTTTGCATCTCATTTAGTCATTAAATCGTTCTAAATCACTTCGAATGAAATTCGGCCTTGAAACATGACTTTCGTGCATAACTTGCTGTTGATCTATTGAAGGCAACAATGCATTTGTTTGGCCTTAAAGGCATGTCAATGAGTCTCTTCTAGTCGTTAAATCATTCTAAATTAAGTCGAACGAATTCTATTTTCGCCCTTCAAACATGATTTTCTTACATAACTTGTGATTAATATATTCAAGACAACAATGCATTATTTTAGCCATAAAAATCATATCATTCAGTCTTTTCATATCATTAAAATGTTTGGAAGCACTGAGAACCAATTATATTTTTGCATTTAAGACACGACTTTCATGCATAACTTGCAATTGATCTATTGAAGGCAACTATGCCTTTTTTAGCCTTAACGTCATGTTTTTGCGTCTCTTTTAGTCAGTAAATCGTTCTAAATCAGTTCGAATGAAATTCGGCCTTTAAACATGACTTTCGTGCATAACTTGCAATTGATCTGTTGAAGGCAACACTGCATTTTTTTAGCCTTAAAGTCATGTCAATGAGTCTCTTCTAGTTGTTAAATCATTATAAATTGAGTAGAACGAATTCTATGTTCGCCCTTCAAACATGATTTTCTTACATAACTTGCAATTAATATATTCAAGACAACAATGCATTATTTTAGCCATAAAAAGCATATTATTCAGTCTTTACATATCATTAAATTGTTTGGAAGCACTTCGAACCAATTATATTTTTGCATTTAAGACACGACTTTCATGTATAACTTGCAATTGATCTATTGAAGGCAACTATCAATTTTTTTAGCCTTAAAGTCATATTTTTGCATCTCATTTAGTCATTAAATCGTTCTAAATCACTTCGAATAAAATTTGGCCTTTAAAGATGACTTCCGTCCATAACTTGCAGTTGATCTATTGAAGGCAACATTGAATTTTTTTAGCCTTAAAGTCATGTCAATGAGTCTCTTCTAGTCGTTAAATCATTCTAAATTAAATCGAACAAATTCTATTTTCGCCCTTCAAACATGATTTTCTTACATAACATGCAATTAATATATTCAAGACAACAATGCATTATTTTAGCCATAAAAAGCATACCATTCAGTCTTTTCATATCATTAAATTGTTTGGAAGCACTTCGAACTAATTCTATTTTTGCATTTAAGACATGACTTTCTTGCATAACTTGCAATTGATCTATTGAAGGCAACTATGGATTTTTTGAGCCTTAAATTCATATTTTTGCGTCTCTTTTGGTCAGTAAATCGTTCTAAATCTATGCGAATGAAATTCGGCCTTTGAACATGACTTTCGTGCATAACTTGCAGTTGATCTATTGAAGGCAACATTGCATTTTTTTAGCCTTAAAGTCATGTCAATGAGTCTCTTCTAGTCGTTAAATCATTCTAAATTAAGTCGAACGAATTATATTTTCGCCCTTCGAACATGATTTTCTTACATAACATGCAATTAATATATTCAAGACAACAATGCATTATTTTAGCCATAAAAAGCATACCATTCAGTCTTTTCATATCATTAAATTGTTTGGAAGCACTTCGAACTAATTCTATTTTTGCATTTAAGACATGACTTTCTTGCATAACTTGCAATTGATCTATTGAAGGCAACTATGGATTTTTTGAGCCTTAAATTCATATTTTTGCGTCTTTTTTGGTTAGTAAATCGTTCTAAATCTCTGCGAATGAAATTCGGCCTTTGAACATGACTTTCGTGCATAACTTGCAGTTGATCTATTCAAGGCAACAATGCATTTGTTTAGCGTTAAACTCATGTCCATGAGTCTCTTCTAGTCGTTAAATCATTCTAAATTAAGTCGAACGAATTCTATTTTCGCCCTTCAAACATGATTTTCTTACATAACTTGTGATTAATATATTCAAGACAACAATGCATTATTTTAGCCATAAAAATCATATCATTCAGTCTTTTCATATCATTAAAATGTTTGGAAGCACTGAGAACCAATTATATTTTTGCATTTAAGACACGACTTTCATGCATAACTTGCAATTGATCTATTGAAGGCAACTATGCCTTTTTTAGCCTTAACGTCATGTTTTTGCGTCTCTTTTAGTCAGTAAATCGTTCTAAATCACTTCGAATAAAATTTGGCCTTTAAAGATGACTTCCGTCCATAACTTGCAGTTGATCTATTGAAGGCAACATTGCATTTTTTTAGCCTTAAAGTCATGTCAATGAGTCTCTTCTAGTCGTTAAATGATTCTAAATTAAGTCGAACAAATTCTATTTTCGCCCTTCAAACATGATTTTCTTACATAACTTGTGATTAATATATTCAAGACAACAATGCATTATTTTAGCCATAAAAATCATATCATTCAGTCTTTTCATATCATTAAAATGTTTGGAAGCACTGAGAACCAATTATATTTTTGCATTTAAGACACGACTTTCATGTATAACTTGCAATTGATCTATTGAAGGCAACTATCAATTTTTTTAGCCTTAAAGTCATATTTTTGCATCTCATTTAGTCATTAAATCGTTCTAAATCACTTTGAATAAAATTTGGCCTTTAAAGATGACTTCCGTCCATAACTTGCAGTTGATCTATTGAAGGCAACATTGCATTTTTTTAGCCTTAAAGTCATGTCAATGAGTCTCTTCTAGTCGTTAAATGATTCTAAATTAAGTCGAACAAATTCTATTTTCGCCCTTCAAACATGATTTTCTTACATAACATGCAATTAATATATTCAAGACAACAATGCATTATTTTAGCCATAAAAAGCATACCATTCAGTCTTTTCATATCATTAAATTGTTTGGAAGCACTTCGAACCAATTATATTTTTGCATTTAAGACACGACTTTCATGTATAACTTGCAATTGATCTATTGAAGGCAACTATCAATTTTTTTAGCCTTAAAGTCATATTTTTGCATCTCATTTAGTCATTAAATCGTTCTAAATCACTTCGAATAAAATTTGGCCTTTAAAGATGACTTCCGTCCATAACTTGCAGTTGATCTATTGAAGGCAACATTGCATTTTTTTAGCCTTAAAGTCATGTCAATGAGTCTCTTCTAGTCGTTAAATCGTTCTAAATTAAGTCGAACGAATTATATTTTCGCCCTTCGAACATGATTTTCTTACATAACATGCAATTAATATATTCAAGACAACAATGCATTATTTTAGCCATAAAAAGCATACCATTCAGTCTTTTCATATCATTAAATTGTTTGGAAGCACTTCGAACTAATTCTATTTTTGCATTTAAGACATGACTTTCTTGCATAACTTGCAATTGATCTATTGAAGGCAACTATGGATTTTTTGAGCCTTAAATTCATATTTTTGCGTCTCTTTTGGTTAGTAAATCGTTCTAAATCTCTGCGAATGAAATTCGGCCTTTGAACATGACTTTCGTGCATAACTTGCAGTTGATCTATTCAAGGCAACAATGCATTTGTTTAGCGTTAAACTCATGCCCATGAGTCTCTTCTAGTCGTTAAATCATTCTAAATTAAGTCGAACGAATTCTATTTTCGCCCTTCAAACATGATTTTCTTACATAACTTGTGATTAATATATTCAAGACAACAATGCATTATTTTAGCCATAAAAATCATATCATTCAGTCTTTTCATATCATTAAAATGTTTGGAAGCACTGAGAACCAATTATATTTTTGCATTTAAGACACGACTTTCATGCATAACTTGCAATTGATCTATTAAAAGCAACTATGCCTTTTTTAGCCTTAACGTCATGTTTTTGCGTCTCTTTTAGTCAGTAAATCGTTCTAAATCAGTTCGAATGAAATTCGGCCTTTAAACATGACTTTCGTGCATAACTTGCAGTTGATTTGTTGAAGGCAACACTGCATTTTTTTAGCCTTAAATCATGTCAATGAGTCTCTTCTAGTCGTTAAATCATTATAAATTTAGTCGAACAACTTCTATTTTCGCCCTTCAAACATGATTTTCTTACATAACTTGCAATTAATATATTCAAGACAACAATGCATTATTTTATCCATAAAATGCATATCATTCAGTCTTTTCATATCATTAAATTACTTGGAAGCACTTCGAACCAATTATATTTTTGCATTTAAGACACGACTTTCATGCATAACTTGCAATTGATCTATTGAAGGCAACTATGCCTTTTTTTAGACTTAAAGTCATGTTTTTGCGTCTCTTTTAGCCAGTAAATCGTTCTAAATCAGTTCAAATGAAATTCGGCCTTTAAAGATGTGGTCCGTGCACAACTTGTAGTTGATCTATTGAAGGCAACAATGCATTTGTTTAGCCTTAAAGTCATGTCAATGAGTGTCTTCTAGTCGTTAAATCATTATAAATTAAGTCGAACGAATTCTATTTTCGCCCTTCAAACATGATTTTCTTACATAACATGCAATTAATATATTCAAGACAACAATGCATTATTTTAGCCATAAAAAGCATATTATTCAGTCTTTACATATCATTAAATTGTTTGGAAGCACTTCGAACCAATTATATTTTTGCATTTAAGACACGACTTTCATGTATAACTTGCAATTGATCTATTGAAGGCAACTATCAATTTTTTTAGCCTTAAAGTCATATTTTTGCATCTCATTTAGTCATTAAATCGTTCTAAATCACTTCGAATAAAATTTGGCCTTTAAAGATGACTTCCGTCCATAACTTGCAGTTGATCTATTGAAGGCAACATTGCATTTTTTTAGCCTTAAAGTCATGTCAATGAGTCTCTTCTAGTCGTTAAATCATTCTAAATTAAGTCGAACAAATTCTATTTTCGCCCTTCAAACATGATTTTCTTACATAACATGCAATTAATATATTCAAGACAACAATGCATTATTTTAGCCATAAAAAGCATACCATTCAGTCTTTTCATATCATTAAATTGTTTGGAAGCACTTCGAACTAATTCTATTTTTGCATTTAAGACATGACTTTCTTGCATAACTTGCAATTGATCTATTGAAGGCAACTATGGATTTTTTGAGCCTTAAATTCATATTTTTGCGTCTCTTTTGGTCAGTAAATCGTTCTAAATCTCTGCGAATGAAATTCGGCCTTTGAACATGACTTTCGTGCATAACTTGCAGTTGATCTATTCAAGGCAACAATGCATTTGTTTAGCGTTAAACTCATGTCCATGAGTCTCTTCTAGTCGTTAAATCATTCTAAATTAAGTCGAACGAATTCTATTTTCGCCCTTCAAACATGATTTTCTTACATAACTTGTGATTAATATATTCAAGACAACAATGCATTATTTTAACCATAAAAATCATATCATTCAGTCTTTTCATATCATTAAAATGTTTGGAAGCACTGAGAACCAATTATATTTTTGCATTTAAGACACGACTTTCATGCATAACTTGCAATTGATCTATTGAAGGCAACTATGCCTTTTTTAGCCTTAACGTCATGTTTTTGCGTCTCTTTTAGTCAGTAAATCGTTCTAAATCAGTTCGAATGAAATTCGGCCTTTAAACATGACTTTCGTGCATAACTTGCAATTGATCTGTTGAAGGCAACACTGCATTTTTTTAGCCTTAAAGTCATGTCACTGAGTCTCTTCTAGTCGTTACATCATTCTAAGTTTAGTCGAACGAATTCTATTTTCGCCCTTCAAACATGATTTTCTTACATAACTTGCAATTAATCTATTGAAGACAAAAATGCATTATTTTAGCCGTAAAACGCATATCATTCAGTCTTTTCATATAATTAAATTGTTTGGAAGCACTTCGAACAAATTCTATTTTTCCATTTAAGACACGACTTTCATGCATAACTAGCAATTGATCTATTGAAGGCAACAATCCATTTTTTTAGCCTTAAAGTCATATTTTTGCATCTCTTTTAGTCAGTAAATCATTCTAAATCCCTTTGAACGAAATTCGGCCTTTAAACATGACTTTCATACCTAACTTGCAGTTGATCTATTGAAGGCAACAATGCATTTGTTTAGCCTTAAAGTCATGTCACTGAGTCTCTTCTAGTCATTAAATCATTCAAAATTAATCCGAACGAATTCTATTTTCGCCCTTCAAACGTTATTTTCTTACATAACTTGCAATTAGCCTATTGAAGACAACAATGCATTATTTTAGCCATAAAAAGCATATCATTCAGTCTTTTCATATCATTAAAATGTTTGGAAGCACTGAGAACTAATTATATTTTTGCATTTAAGACATGACTTTCATGCATAACTTGCAATTGATCCATTGAAGGCAACTATGCCTTTTTTCAGCCTTAAAGTCATGTTTTTGCGTCTCTTTTAGTCAGTAAATCGTTCTAAATCAGTTCGAATGAAATACGGCCTTTAAAGATGACTTTCGTGCATAACTTGCAGTTGATCTATTATAGGCAACAATGCATTTGTTTAGACTTAAAGTCATGTCACTGAGTCTTTTCTAGTCATTGAATCATTCTAAATTAAGTCGAACGAATTCTATTTTTGCCGTTCAAACATGATTTTCTTACATAACTTGCAATTAATCTACTGAAGACAACAATGCATTATTTTAGCCATAAAAAAGAATATTATTCACTATTTTCGTATCATTAAATTGTTTTCAAGCACTTCGAACCAATTCTATTTTTGCATTTAAAATGCGACTTTCACGCATAACTTGCAATTGATCTATTGAGAGCAACTATGCATTTTTTTAGCCTTAAAGTCATATTTTTGCATCTCTTTTAGTCAGTAAATCATTCTAAATCCCTTCGAACAAAATTCGGCCTTTAAACATGACTTTCTTGCATAACTTGCAGTTAATCTAGTGAAGGCAAAAATGCATTTGTTCTGCCTTAAAGTCATGTCAATGAGTCTCTTCTAGTCGTTAAATCATTCTAAATTATGTCGAATGAATTCTATTTTCGTCCTTCAAACATAATTTTCTTACATAACTTGCAATTATCCTATTGAAGACAACAATGCATTATTTTAGCCATAAAAAGCATATCACTCAGTCTTTTCAATCATTAAATTGTTTGAAGGCACCTCGAACCAATTCTTTGTTTGCATTTAAAACGCGACTTTCAGGCATAACTTGGAATTGATCTTTTGATGGCAACTATGCATTTTTTTAGCCTCAGAGTAATATTTTTGCGTCTCTTTTAGTCAGTAAATCATTCTAAATCACTTCGAACGAAATTCGGCCTTTAAACATTACTTTCGTACATAACTTGCAGTTGATCTATTGAAGGCAACAATGCATTTGTTTAGCCTTAAAGTCATGTCACTGAGTCTCTTCTAGTCGTTACATCTTTCTAAGTTAAGTCCAACGAAATCTATTTTCGCCCTTCAAACATGATTTTCTTACATAACTTGCAAATAATCTATTGAGGACAAAAATACATTATTTTGGCCGTAAAAAGCATATCATTCAGTGTTTTCATATAATTAAATTGTTTGGAAGCACTTCGAACCAATTCTATTTTTGCATTTAAGACACGACTTTCATTCATAACTTGCAATTGATCTATTGAAGGCAACTATCCATTTTTTAGCCTTAAAGTCATATTTTTGCATCTCTTTTAGTTAGTAAATCATTCTAAATCACTTCGGACGAAATTCGGCCTTTAAACATGACTTTCGTACATAACTTGCAGTTGATCCATTGAAGGCAACAAATCATTTGTTTAGCCTTAAAGTCATGTCACTGAGTCTCTTCTAGTCATTAAATCATTCTAAATTAATCCGAACGAATTCTATTTTCGCCCTTCAAACATTATTTTCTTGCATAACTCGCAATTAATCTACTGAGGACAACAATGCATTATTTTAGCATTAAAAAGCATATCACTCAGTCTTTTCAATCATTAAATTGTTTGAAGTCACTTCGAACCAATTCTATTTTTGTATTTAAAACACGACTTTCGTGCCTAACTTGCACTTGATCTATTGAAGGCAACTATTCATTTTTTAGCCTTAAAGTCATATTATTGCGTCTCTTTTAGTCAGTAAATGATTCTAAATAACTTCGAACGAAATTCGGCCTTTAAACATGACTTTCGTGCATAACTTGCAGTTGATATATTAAAGGCAACAATGCATTTGTTTAGCCTTTAAGTCATGTCACTGAGTCTCTTCGAGTCATTAAATCATTCTAAATTAATACGAACGAATTCTATTTTCGCCCTTCAAACATTATTTTCTTACATAACTTGCAATTAATCTATTGAAGAAAACAATGCATTATTTTAGCCATAATAAAGCATATCATTCAGTCTTTTCATATCATAAAATTGTTTCGAAGCACTTCGAACGAATTCTATTTTTGCATTTAAAATGCGACTTTCATGCATAACTTGCAATTGATCTATTGAGAGAAACTATGCATTTTTTTAGCCTTAAAGTCATATTTTTACATCTCTTTTTGTCAATAAATCATTCTAAATCACTTTGAACGAAATTCGGCCTTTAAACATGACTTTCTTGCATAACTTGCAGTTGATCTATTGAAGCCAACAATGCCTGTGTTTAGCCTTAAAGTCATGTCACTGAGTCTCTTCTAGTCGTTACATCATTCTATGTTTAGTCGAACGAATTCTATTTTCGCCCTTCAAACATGATTTTCTTACATAACTTGCAATTAATCTATTGAAGACAAAAATGCATTATTTTAGCCGTAAAACGCATATCATTCAGTCTTTTCATATAATTAAATTGTTTGGAAGCACTTCGAACAAATTCTATTTTTGCATTTAAGACACGACTTTCATGCATAACTAGCAATTGATCTATTGAAGGCAACAATCCATTTTTTTAGCCTTAAAGTCATATTTTTGCATCTCTTTTAGTCAGTAAATCATTCTAAATCACTTCGAACGAAATTCGGCCTTTAAACATGACTTTCATACCTAACTTGTAGTTGCTCTATTGAAAGCAACAATGCATTTGTTTAGCCTTAAAGTCATGTCACTGAGTCTCTTCTAGTCATTAAATCATTCAAAATTAATCCGAACGAATTCTATTTTCGCCCTTCAAACGTTATTTTCTTACATAACTTGCAATTAACCTATTGAAGACAACAATGCATTATTTTAGCCATGAAAAGCATATCACTCAGTCTTTTCAATCATTAAATTGTTTGAAGGCACCTCGAACCAATTCTCTTTTTGCATTTAAACCGCGACTTTCATGCATAACTTGCAATTGATCTATTGAAGGCAACTATGCATTTTTTTTGCTTTAAAGTCATATTATTGCATATCTTTTAGTCATTAAATCTTTCTAAATCACTTCGAACGAAATTCGGCCTTTAAACATGACTTTCGTGCATAACTTCCAGTTGATCTATTATAGGCAACAATGCATTTGTTTAGACTTAAAGTCATGTCACTGAGTCTTTTCTAGTCATTGAATCATTCTAAATTAAGTCGAATGAATTCTATTTTTGCCGTTCAAACATGATTTTCTTACATAACTTGCAATTAATCTATTGAAGACAACAATGCATAATTTTAGCCACCAAAAGCATATCATTCAATCTTTTCATATCATTAAATTATTTGGAAGCACTTTGAACCAATTGTATTTTTGCATTTAGGACAATAACTTGCAATTGATCTATGGAAGGCAACTATGAATTTTTTTAGCCTTAAAGTCATATTTTTGCGTCTCTTTTAGTCAGTAAATCATTCTAAATAACTTCGAACGAAATTCGGCCTTTAAACATGACTTTTGTGCATAACTTGCAGTTGATCTATTGATGGCAACAATGCATTTGTTTAGCCTTAAAGTCATGTCACTGAGTCTCTTCTAGTCATTAAATCATTCTAAATTTATTCGAACGAATTCTATTTTCGCCCTTCAAACATTATTTTCTTACATAACTTGCAATTAATCTATTGAAGACAACAATGCATTATTTTAGCCATAAAAAGCATATCATTCAGTTTTTTCATATCATTAAATTGTTTGGAAGCATTTCGAACCAATTCTATTTTTGCATTTAAGACACGACTTTCATGCATAACTTGCAATTGATCTATTGTAGGCAACTATGCATTTTTTTAGCCTTAAAGTCATATTTTTGCGTTTCTTTTAGTCAGTAAATCATTCTTAATCACTTCGAACGAAATTCGGCCTTTAAACATGACTTTCGTGCATAAGTTGCAGTTGATCTATTGAAGGCAACAATGCATTTGTTTAGGCTTAAAGTCATGTCAATGAGTCTCTTCTAGTCGTTAAATCATTCAAAATTAAGTCGAACGAATTCTATTTTCGCCCTTCAAACATGATTTTCTTACATAACTTGCAATTAATCTACTGAAGACAACAATGCATTATTTTAGCCATAAAAAAGAATATTATTCAGTCTTTTCGTATCATTAAATTGTTTTCAAGCACTTCGAACCAATTCTATTTTTGCATTTAAAATGCGACTTTCACGCATAACTTGCAATTGATCTATTGAGAGCAACTATGCATTTTTTTAGCCTTAAAGTCATATTTTTGCATCTCTTTTAGTCAGTAAATCATTCTAAATCCCTTCGAACAAAATTTGGCCTTTAAACATGACTTTCTTGCATAACTTGCAGTTGATCTACTGAAGGCAAAAATGCATTTGTTCTGCCTTAAAGTCATGTCAATGAGTCTCTTCTAGTCGTTAAATCATTCTAAATTATGATGAATGAATTCTATTTTCGTCCTTCACACATTATTTTCTTACATAACTTGCAATTATCCTATTGAAGACAACAATGCATTATTTTAGCCATAAAAAGCATATCACTCAGTCTTTTCAATCATTAAATTGTTTGAAGGCACCTCGAACCAATTCTCTGTTTGCATTTAAAACGTGACTTTCATGCATAACTTGGAATTGATCTCTTGATGGCAACTATGCATTTTTTTAGCCTTAAAGTAATATTTTTGCGTCTCTTTTAGTCAGTAAATCATTCTAAATCACTTCGAACGAAATTCGGCCTTTAAACATTACTTTCGTACATAACTTGCAGTTGATCTATTGAAGGCAACAATGCATTTGTTTAGCCTTAAAGTCATGTCACTGAGTCTCTTCTAGTCGTTACATCATTCTAAGTTAAGTCCAACGAATTCTATTTTCGCCCTTCAAACATGATTTTCTTACATAACTTGCAAATAATCTATTGAGGACAAAAATGCATTATTTTGGCCGTAAAAAGCATATCATTTAGTCTTTTCATATAATTAAATTGTTTGGAAGCACTTCGAACCAATTCTATTTTTGCATTTAAGACACGACTTTCATTCATAACTTGCAATTGATCTATTGAAGGCAACTATGCATTTTTTTAGCCTTAAAGTCATATTTTTGCATCTCTTTTAGTCAGTAAATCATTCTAAATCCCTTTGAACGAAATTCGGCCTTTAAACATGACTTTCATACCTAACTTGCAGTTGATCTATTGAAGGTAACAATGCATTTGTTTAGCCTTAAAGTCATGTCACTGAGTCTCTTCTAGTCATTAAATCATTTAAAATTAATCCGAACGAATTCTATTTTCGCTTTTCAAACGTTATTTTCTTACATAACTTGCAATTAACCTATTGAAGACAACAATGCATTATTTTAGCCATGAAAAGCATATCACTCAGTCTTTTCAATCATTAAATTGTTTGAAGGCACCTCGAACCAATTCTCTTTTTGCATTTAAACCGCGACTTTCATGCATAACTTGCAATTGATCTATTGAAGGCAACTATGCATTTTTTTTGCTTTAAAGTCGTATTATTGCATATCTTTTAGTCATTAAATCTTTCTAAATCACTTCGAACGAAATTCGGCCTTTAAACATGACTTTCGTGCATAACTTGCAGTTGACCTATTATAGGCAACAATGCATTTGTTTAGACTTAAAGTCATGTCACTGAGTCTTTTCTAGTAATTCAATCATTCTAAATTAAGTCGAACGAATTCTATTTTTGCCGTTCAAACATGATTTTCTTACATAACTTGCAATTAATCTATTGAAGACAACAATGCATAATTTTAGCCACAAAAAGCATATCATTCAATCTTTTCATATCATTAAATTATTTGGAAGCACTTGGAACCAATTGTATTTTTGCATTTAAGACAATAACTTGCAATTGATCTATTCAAGTCAACTATTCATTTTTTTAGCCTTAAAGTCATATTTTTGCGTCTCTTTTAGTCAGTAAATCATTCTAAATAACTTCGAACGAAATTCGGCCTTTAAACATGACTTTTGTGCATAACTTGCAGTTGATCTATTGATGGCAACAATGCATTTGTTTAGCCTTAAAGTCATGTCACTGAGTCTCTTCTAGTCATTAAATCATTCTAAAATTATTCGAACGAATTCTATTTTCTCCCTACAAACATTATTTTCTTACATAACTCGCAATTAATCTACTGAAGACAACAATGCATTATTTTAGCATTAAAAAGCATATCATTTAGTCTTTTCATATCATTAAATTGTTTGGAAGCATTTCGAACCAATTCTATTTTTGCATTTAAGACACGACTTTCATGCATAACTTGCAATTGATCTATTGTAGGCAACTATGCATTTTTTTAGCCTTAAAGTCATATTTTTGCGTTTCTTTTAGTCAGTAAATCATTCTTAATCTCTTCGAACGAAATTCGGCCTTTAAACATGACTTTCGTGCATAACTTGCAGTTGATTTATTGAAGGCTACAATGCATTTGTTTAGCCTTAAAGTCATGTCACTCAGTCTCTTCTAGTCATTAAGTCATTCTTAATTAATCCGAAAGAATTCTATTTTCGCCCTTCAAACATTATTTTCTTACATAACTTGCAATTAACCTATTGAAGACAACAATGCTTTATTTTAGCCATAATGCATATTATTCAGTCTTTTCCTATCATTAAATTGTTTGAAGGCACCTCGAACCAATTCTCTTTTTGCATTTAAAACGGGACTTTTATGCATAACTTGCAATTGATCTATTCAAGTCAACTATTCATTTTTTTAGCCTTAAAGTCATATTTTTGCGTCTCTTTTAGTCAGTAAATCATTCTAAATAGCTTCGAACGAAATTCGGCTTTTAAACATGACTTTTGTGCATAACTTGCAGTTGATCTATTGAAGGCAACAATGCTTTTGTTTAGCCTTAAAGTCATGTCACTGAGTCTCTTCTAGTCATTAAATCATTCTAAATTAATTCGAACGAATTATATTTTCGCCCTTCAAACATTATTTTCTTACATAACTCGCAATTAATCTACTGAAGACAACAATGCATTATTTTTGCATCAAAAAGCATATCATTTAGTCTTTTCATATCATTAAATTGTTTCGAAGCATTTCGAACCAATTTTATTGTTGAATTTAAGACACGACTTTCATGCATAACTTGCAATTGATCTATTGAAGGCAACTATGCATTTTTTTAGCCTTAAAGTCATATTTTTGCGTCTCTTTTAGTCAGTAAATCATTCTAAATCACTTCGAACGAAATTCAGCCTTTAAACATGACTATCGTGCATAACCTGCAGTTGATCTATTGAAGGCAACAATGCTTTTGTTTAGCGTTTAAGCCATGTCACTGAGTCTCTTCTAGTCATTAAATCATTCTAAATTAATCCGAACGAATTCTATTTTCGCCCTTCAAACATTATTTTCTTACATAACTTGCAATTAATCTACTGAAGACAACAATGCATTATTTTAACATTAAAAAGCATATCACTCAGTCTTTTCAATCATCAAATTGTTTGAAGGCACTTCGAACCAATTCTCTTTTTGCATTTGAAACGCGACTTTCATGCATAACTTGCAATTGATCTATTGAAGGCAACAATGCATTTGTTTAGCCTTAAAGTCATGTCAATGAGTCTCTTTTAGTCATGAAATCATTCTAAATTAAGTCGAGCGAATTCTATTTTCGCCCTTCGAACATGATTTTCTTACATAACTTGCAATTAATCTATTGAAGACAACAATGCGTTATTTTAGCCATAAAAAGTATATCATTCAGTTTTTTCATATCATTAAATTGTTTGGAAGCACTTCGAACCAATTCTATTTTTGCATTTAAGACCCGACTTTCATGCATAACTTGCAATTGATCTATTGAAGGCAACTATGCATTTTTTTAGCCTTAAAGTCATATTTTTGCATCTCTTTTAGTCAGTAAATCATTCTAAATCACTTCGAACGAAATTCAGCCTTTAAACATGACTTTCTTGCATAACTTGAAGTTGATCTATTGAAGGCAACAATGCATTTGTTTTGCCTTAAAGTAATGTCAGTGAGTCTCTTCTAGTCGTTAAATCATTCTAAATGAAGTCGAACGAATTCTATTTTTGCCATTCAAACATGATTTTCTTACATAACTTGCAATTAATATTTTGAAGACAACAATGCATTATTTTAGCCATAAAAAGCATATCATTCAGTCTTTTCATATAGGTAAATTGTTTTGAAGCACTTCGAACCAATTCTATTTTTGCATTTAAGACACGACTTTGATGTATAACTTCCAATTGATCTATTGGAGGCAACTATGCATTTTTTTAGCCTTAAAGTCATATTTTTGCGTTTCTTTTAGTCAGTAAATCATTCTAAATCACTTCGAACGAAATTCGGCCTTTGAACATGACTTTCGTGCATAACTTGCAGTTGATCTATTGAAGGCAACAATGCATTTGTTTAGCCTTAAAGTCATGTCACTGAGTCTCTTCTAGTCAATAAATCATTCTAAATTAATTCGAACGAAGTCTATTTTCGCCATTCAAACATTATTTTCTTACATAACTTGCAATTAATCTATTGAAGACAACAATGAATTATTTTAGCCATAAAAAGCATATCACTCAGTCTTTTCAATCATTAAATTTTTTGAAGGCACTTCGAACCAATTCTATTTTTGCATTTAAAAGGCGACTTCCATCCATAACTTGCAATTGATCTATTAATGGCAACTATGCATTTTTTAGCCTTAAAGTCATATTTTTACGTCTTTTTTAGTCATTAAATCTTTCTAAATCACTTCGAACGAAATTCGGCCTTTAAACATGACATTCGTGCATAACTTGCAGTTGATCTATTGAAGGCAACAACGTATTTGTTTGGCCTTAAAGTCATGTCACTGAGTCTCTTCGAGTCATTAAATCATTCTAAATTAATACGAACGAATTCTATTTTCGCCCTTCAAACATTATTTTGTTACATAACATGCAATTAATCTACTGAAGTTAACAATGCTCTATTTTACCATTAAAAAGCATATCACTCAGTCTTTTCAATCATTAAATTGTTTGAAGTCACTACGAACCAATTCTATTTTTGCATTTAGAACACGACTTTCATGCATAACTTGCACTTAATCTATTGAAGGCAACTATTCATTTTTTTAGCCTTAAAGTCATATTATTGCGTCTCTTTTAGTCATTAAATCTTTCTAAATCACTTCGAACGAAATTCGGCCTTTAAACATGACTTTCGTGCATAACTTGCAGTTGATCTATTGAAGGCAACAATGCATTTGTTTAGCCTTAAAGTCATGTCGTTGAGTCTCTTCTAGTCATTAAATCATTCAAAATTAATACGAACGAATTCTATTTTCGCGTTTCAAACATTATTTTCTTACATAACTTGCAAATAATCTATTGAAGACAACAATGCATTATTTTACCATTAAAAAGCATATCACTCAGTCTTTTCAGTCATTAAATTGTTTGAAGGCACTTCGAACAATTCTCTTTTTGCATTTAAAACGCGACTTTCATGCATAACTTGCACTTGATCTATTGAAGGCAACTATTCATTTTTTTAGCCTTAAAGTCATATTATTACGTCTCTTTTAGTCATTAAATCTTTCTAAATCACTTTGAACGAAATTCGGCCTTTAAACATGACTTTCGTGCATAACTTGCAGTTGATCTATTGAAGGCAACAACGCATTTGTTTAGCCTTTAAGTCATGTCACTGAGTCTCTTTGAGTCATTAAATCATTCTAAATTAATACGAACAAATTCTATTTTCGCCCTTCAAACGTTATTTTGTTACATAACTTGTAATTAATTTATTGAAGACAACAATCCGTTATTTTAGCATTAAAAAGCATATCACTCAGTCTTTTCAATCATTAAATTGTTTGAAGGCACTACGAACCAATTCTATTTTTGAATTTAGAACACGACTTTCATGCATAACTTGCACTTGATCTATTGAAAAAAACTATTCATTTTTTTAGCCTTAAAGTCATATTATTACGTCTCTTTTAGTCATTAAATCTTTCTAAATCACTTCGAACGAAATTCGGCCTTTAGACATGACTTTCGTGCATAACTTGCAGTTGATCTATTGAAGGCAACAACGCATTTGTTTAGCCTTTAAGTCATGTCACTGAGTGTCTTCGAGTCATTAAATCATTCTAAATTAATACGAACGAATTCAATTTTCGCCGTCTAAACATTATTTACTTACATAACTTGTAATTAATCTATTGAAGGCAACAATGCATTTGTTTAGCCTTAAGTCTTGTCACTTAGTCTCTTCGAGTCATTAAATCATTTTAAATTAATACGAACGAATTCTATTTTCACCCTTCAAACATTATTTTCTTACATAACTTGCAATTAATATACTGAAGACAACAATGCATTATTTTAGCATTAAAAAGCATATCACTCAGTCTTTTCAATCATTAAATTGTTTGAAGGCACATCGAACCAATTCTATTTTTGAATTTAGAACACGACTTTCATGCATAACTTGCAATTGATCTATTGAAAAAAACTATTCATTTTTTTAGCCTTAAAGTCATATTATTACGTCTCTTTTAGTCATTAAATCTTTCTAAATCACTTCGAACGGAATTCGGCCTTTAAACATGACTTTCGTGCATAACTTGCAGTTGATCTATTGAAGGCAACAATGCATTTGTCTAGATTTTAAGTCATGTCACTGAGTCTCTTCCAGTCATTAAATCATTCTAAATTAATACGAATGAATTCTGTTTTCGCCCTTCAAACAATATTTTCTTACATAACTTGCAATTAATCTACTGAAGACAACAATGCATTATTTTAGCATTAAAATGCATATCACTCAGTCTTTTCAATCATTAAATTGTTTGAAGGCACTTCGAACCAATTCTGTTTTTGAATTTAGAACACGACTTTCATGCATAACTTGCAATTGATCTATTGAAAAAAACTATTCATTTTTTTAGCCTTAAAGTCATATTATTACGTCTCTTTTAGTCATTAAATCTTTTTAAATCACTTCGAACGAAATTCGGCCTTTAAACATGACTTTCGTGCATAACTTGCAGTTGATCTATTGAAGGCAACAACGCATTTGTTTAGCCTTTAAGTCATGTCACTGAGTGTCTTCGAGTCATTAAATCATTCTAAATTAATACGAACGAATTCAATTTTCGCCGTCTAAACATTATTTACTTACATAACTTGTAATTAATCTATTGAAGGCAACAATGCATTTGTTTAGCCTTAAGTCTTGTCACTTAGTCTCTTCGAGTCATTAAATCATTTTAAATTAATACGAACGAATTCTATTTTCACCCTTCAAACATTATTTTCTTACATAACTTGCAATTAATCTACTGAAGACAACAATGCATTATTTTAGCATTAAAAAGCATATCACTCAGTCTTTTCAATCATTAAATTGTTTGGAGGCACTACGAACCAATTCTATTTTTGAATTTAGAACACGACTTTCATGCATAACTTGCACTTGATCTATTGAAAAAAACTATTCATTTTTTTAGCCTTAAAGTCATATTATTACGTCTCTTTTAGTCATTAAATCTTTCTAAATCACTTCGAACGAAATTCGGCCTTTAAACATGACTTTCGGGCATAACTTGCAGTTGATCTATTGAAGGCAACAACGCATTTGTTTAGCCTTTAAGTCATGTCACTGAGTGTCTTCGAGTCATTAAATCATTCTAAATTAATACGAACGAATTCAATTTTCGCCGTCTAAACATTATTTACTTACATAACTTGTAATTAATCTATTGAAGGCAACAATGCATTTGTTTAGCCTTAAGTCTTGTCACTTAGTCTCTTCGAGTCATTAAATCATTTTAAATTAATACGAACGAATTCTATTTTCACCCTTCAAACATTATTTTCTTACATAACTTGCAATTAATCTACTGAAGACAACAATGCATTATTTTAGCATTAAAAAGCATATCACTCAGTCTTTTCAATCATTAAATTGTTTGAAGGCACTTCGAACCAATTCTGTTTTTGAATTTAGAACACGACTTTCATGCATAACTTGCAATTGATCTATTGATGGCAACTATGCATTTTTTAGCCTTAAAGTCATATTTTTGCGTCTCTTTTAGTCAGTAAATCATTCTAAATCACTTTGAACGAAATTCGGCCTTTAAACATGACTTTCGTGCATAACTTGCAGTTGATCTATTGAAGGCAACAATGCATTTGTCTAGATTTTAAGTCATCTCACTAAGTCTCTTCCAGTCATTAAATCATTCTAAATTAATACGAACGAATTCTGTTTTCGCCCTTCAAACAATATTTTCTTACATAACTTGCACTTAATCTACTGAAGACAACAATGCATTATTTTAGCATTAAAATGCATATCACTCAGTCTTTTCAATCATTAAATTGTTTGAAGGCACTCCGAACCAATTCTGTTTTTGAATTTAGAACACGACTTTCATGCATAACTTGCAATTGATCTATTGAAAAAAACTATTCATTTTTTTAGCCTTAAAGTCATATTATTACGTCTCTTTTAGTCATTAAATCTTTCTAAATCACTTCGAACGAAATTCGGCCTTTAAACATGACTTTCGTGCATAACTTGCAGTTGATCTATTGAAGGCAACAATGCATTTGTCTAGATTTTAAGTCATGTCACTGAGTCTCTTCCAGTCATTAAATCATTCTAAATTAATACGAACGAATTATGTTTTCGCCCTTGAAACAATATTTTCTTACATAACTTGCAATTAATCTACTGAAGACAACAATGCATTATTTTAGCATTAAAATGCATATCACTCAGTCTTTTCAATCATTAAATTGTTTGAAGGCACTTCGAACCAATTCTGTTTTTGAATTTAGAACACGACTTTCATGCATAACTTGCAATCGATCTATTGAAAAAAACTATTCATTTTTTTAGCCTTAAAGTCATATTATTAGGTCTCTTTTAGTCATTAAATCTTTCTAAATCACTTCGAACGAAATTCGGCCTTTAAACATGACTTTCGTGCATAACTTGCAGTTGATCTATTGAAGGCAACAACGCATTTGTTTAGCCTTTAAGTCATGTCACTGAGTGTCTTCGAGTCATTAAATCATTCTAAATTAATACGAACGAATTCAATTTTCGCCGTCTAAACATTATTTACTTACATAACTTGTAATTAATCTATTGAAGGCAACAATGCATTTGTTTAGCCTTAAGTCTTGTCACTTAGTCTCTTCGAGTCATTAAATCATTTTAAATTAATACGAACGAATTCTATTTTCACCCTTCAAACATTATTTTCTTACATAACTTGCAATTAATCTACTGAAGACAACAATGCATTATTTTAGCATTAAAAAGCATATCACTCAGTCTTTTCAATCATTAAATTGTTTGAAGGCACTACGAACCAATTCTATTTTTGAATTTAGAACACGACTTTCATGCATAACTTGCACTTGATCTATTGAAAAAAACTATTCATTTTTTTAGCCTTAAAGTCATATTATTACGTCTCTTTTAGTCATTAAATCTTTCTAAATCACTTCGAACGAAATTCGGCCTTTAAACATGACTTTCGTGCATAACTTGCAGTTGATCTATTGAAGGCAACAACGCATTTGTTTAGCCTTTAAGTCATGTCACTGAGTGTCTTCGAGTCATTAAATCATTCTAAATTATTACGAACGAATTCAATTTTCGCCGTCTAAACATTATTTACTTACATAACTTGTAATTAATCTATTGAAGGCAACAATGCATTTGTTTAGCCTTAAGTCTTGTCACTTAGTCTCTTCGAGTCTTTAAATCATTTTAAATTAATACGAACGAATTCTATTTTCACCCTTCAAACATTATTTTCTTACATAACTTGCAATTAATCTACTGAAGACAACAATGCATTATTTTAGCATTAAAAAGCATATCACTCAGTCTTTTCAATCATTAAATTGTTTGAAGGCACTTCGAACCAATTCTGTTTTTGAATTTAGAACACGACTTTCATGCATAACTTGCAATTGATCTATTGATGGCAACTATGCATTTTTTAGCCTTAAAGTCATATTTTTGCGTCTTATTAGTCAGTAAATCATTCTAAATCACTTTGAACGAAATTCGGCCTTTAAACATGACTTTCGTGCATAACTTGCAGTTGATCTATTGAAGGCAACAATGCATTTGTCTAGATTTTAAGTCATGTCACTGAGTCTCTTCCAGTCATTAAATCATTCTAAATTAATACGAACGAATTCTGTTTTCGCCCTTCAAACAATATTTTCTTACATAACTTGCAATTAACCTACTGAAGACAACAATGCATTATTTTAGCATTAAAATGCATATCACTCAGTCTTTTCAATCATTAAATTGTTTGAAGGCACTTCGAACCAATTCTGTTTTTGAATTTAGAACACGACTTTCATGCATAACTTGCAATTGATCTATTGAAAAAAACTATTCCTTTTTTTAGCCTTAAAGTCATATTATTACGTCTCTTTTAGTCAGTAAATCATTCTAAATCACTTTGAACGAAATTCGGCCTTTAAACATGACTTTCGTGCATAACTTGCAGTTGATCTATTGAAGGCAACAATGCATTTGTCTAGATTTTAAGTCATGTCACTGAGTCTCTTCCAGTCATTAAATCATTCTAAATTAATACGAACGAATTCTGTTTTCGCCCTTCAAACAATATTTTCTTACATAACTTGCAATTAATCTACTGAAGACAACAATGCATTATTTTAGCCTTAAAATGCATATCACTCAGTCTTTTCAATCATTAAATTGTTTGAAGGCACTTCGAACCAATTCTGTTTTTGAATTTAGAACACGACTTTCATGCATAACTTGCAATTGATCTATTGAAAAAAACTATTCATTTTTTTAGCCTTAAAGTCATATTATTAGGTCTCTTTTAGTCATTAAATCTTTCTAAATCACTTCGAACGAAATTCGGCCTTTAAACATGACTTTCGTGCATAACTTGCAGTTGATCTATTGAAGGCAACAACGCATTTGTTTAGCCTTTAAGTCATGTCACTGAGTGTCTTCGAGTCATTAAATCATTCTAAATTAATACGAACGAATTCAATTTTCGCCGTCTAAACATTATTTACTTACATAACTTGTAATTAATCTATTGAAGGCAACAATGCATTTGTTTAGCCTTAAGTCTTGTCACTTAGTCTCTTCGAGTCATTAAATCATTTTAAATTAATACGAACGAATTCTATTTTCACCCTTCAAACATTATTTTCTTACATAACTTGCAATTAATCTACTGAAGACAACAATGCATTATTTTAGCATTTAAAAGCATATCACTCAGTCTTTTCAATCATTAAATTGTTTGAAGGCACTACGAACCAATTCTATTTTTGAATTTAGAACACGACTTTCACGCATAACTTGCACTTGATCTATTGAAAAAAACTATTCATTTTTTTAGCCTTAAAGTCATATTATTACGGCTCTTTTAGTCATTAAATCTTTCTAAATCACTTCGAACGAAATTCGGCCTTTAAACATGACTTTCGGGCATAACTTGCAGTTGATCTATTGAAGGCAACAACGCATTTGTTTAGCCTTTAAGTCATGTCACTGAGTGTCTTCGAGTCATTAAATCATTCTAAATTAATACGAACGAATTCAATTTTCGCCGTCTAAACATTATTTACTTACATAACTTGTAATTAATCTATTGAAGGCAACAATGCATTTGTTTAGCCTTAAGTCTTGTCACTTAGTCTCTTCGAGTCATTAAATCATTTTAAATTAATACGAACGAATTCTATTTTCACCCTTCAAACATTATTTTCTTACATAACTTGCAATTAATCTACTGAAGACAACAATGCATTATTTTAGCATTAAAAAGCATATCACTCAGTCTTTTCAATCATTAAATTGTTTGAAGGCACTTCGAACCAATTCTGTTTTTGAATTTAGAACACGACTTTCATGCATAACTTGCAATTGATCTATTGATGGCAACTATGCATTTTTTAGCCTTAAAGTCATATTTTTGCGTCTCTTTTAGTCAGTAAATCATTCTAAATCACTTTGAACGAAATTCGGCCTTTAAACATGACTTTCGTGCATAACTTGCAGTTGATCTATTGAAGGCAACAATGCATTTGTCTAGATTTTAAGTCATGTCACTGAGTCTCTTCCAGTCATTAAATCATTCTAAATTAATACGAACGAATTCTGTTTTCGCCCTTCAAACAATATTTTCTTACATAACTTGCAATTAATCTACTAAAGACAACAATGCATTATTTTAGCATTAAAATGCATATCACTCAGTCTTTTCAATCATTAAATTGTTTGAAGGCACTTCGAACCAATTCTATTTTTGAATTTAGAACACGACGTTCATGCATAACTTGCACTTGATCTATTGAAGGCAACTATTCATTTTTTTGGCCTTAAAGTCATATTATTGCGTCTCTTTTAGTCATTAAATCTTTCTAAATCACTTCGGACGAAATTCAGCCTTTAAACATGACTTTCGTGCATAACTTGCAGTTGATCTATTGAAGGCAACAATGCATTTGTTTAGCCTTAAAGCCTTGTCATTAAGTCTCTTCCACTCATTAAATCATTCTAAATTAATTCGAACGAATTCTATTTTCGCCCTTCAAACATTATTTTCTTACATAACTTGCAATTAACCTATTGAAGACAACAATGCATTATTTTAGCCATAAAAAGCATATCACTCAGTCTTTTCAATCATTAAATTGTTTGAAGGCACCTCGAACCAATTCTCTTTTTGCATTTAAAACGCGACTTTCATGCATAAGTTGCAATTGATCTATTGAAGGCAACTATGCATTTTTTTAGCCTTAAAGTCATATTTTTGCCTCTGTTTTAGTCAGCAAATCATTCTAAATCACTTCGAACGAAATTCGGCCTTTAGACATGACTTTCTTGCATAACTTGCAGTAGATCTATTAAAGGCAACAATGCATT
Source organism: Coriaria nepalensis (assembly GCA_027186245.1). Lineage (NCBI taxonomy): Eukaryota > Viridiplantae > Streptophyta > Magnoliopsida > Cucurbitales > Coriariaceae > Coriaria > Coriaria nepalensis. The sequence goes on from CP114481.1 coordinate 21,211,106, forward strand.
TGTCTTGCCTTAAAGTTATGTCAATGAGTCTCTTCTAGTCTTTAAATCATTCAAAATTAAGTCGAACGAATTCTATTTTCGCCCTTCAAACATGATTTTCTTACATTAATTGCGATTAATATATTCAAGACAACAATGCATTATTTTAGCCATAAAAATCATATCATTCAGTCTCTTCATATCATTAAAATGTTTGGAAGCACTTGGAACCAATTGTATTTTTGCATTTAAGACAATAACTTGCAATTGATCTATGGAAGGCAACTATGAATTTTTTTAGCCTTAAAGTCATATTTTTGCGTCTCTTTTAGTCAGTAAATCATTCTAAATAACTTCGAACGAAATTCGGCCTTTAAACATGACTTTCATTATATTTTTGCCTTTAAGACACGACTTTCATTCATAACTTGCAATTGATCCATTGAAGGCAACTATCAATTTTTCTAGCCTTAAAGTCATATTTTTGCATCTCATTTGGTCAGTAAATCGTTCTAAATCACTTCGAATGAAATTCGGCCTTTAAAGATGACTTCCGTGCACAACTTGCAGTTGATCTATTGAAGGAAACAATGCATTTGTTTAGCCTTAAAGTCAACTCAATGAGTCTCTTCTAGTCGTTAAATCATTATAAATTAAGTCGAACGAATTCTATTTTCGCCCTTCAGACATGATTTTCTTACATAACTTGCAATAAATATATTCAAGACAACAATGCATTATTTAAGCCATAAAAAGCATATCATTCAGTCTTTTCAAATCATTAAATTATTTGGAAGCACTTCGAACCAATTCTATTTTTGCATTTAAGACACGACTTTCATACATAACTTGCAATTGACCTATTGAACGCAACTATGCATTTTTTTAGCCTTAAAGTCATATTTTTGCGTCTCTTTTTGTCAGTAAATCATTCTAAATCACTTTGAATGAAATTCGGCCTTTAAACATGACTTTCGTGCATAACTTGCAGTTGATCTATTGAAGGCAACAATGCATTTGTTTAGCCTTAAAGTCATGTCACTCAGTCTCTTCTAGTCGTTAAATCATTCTAAATTAAGCCGAACGAATTCTATTTTTGCCCTTCAAACATGATTTTCTTACATAACATGCAATTAATATATTCAAGACAACAATGCATTATTTTAGCCATAAAGAGCATATCATTCAGTCTTTTCATATCATTAAATTACTTGGAAGCACTTCGAACCAATTATATTTTTGTATTTAAGACATGACTTTCTTGCATAACTTGCAATTGATCTATTGAAGGCAACTATGCTTTTTTTAAGCCTTAAAGTCATATTTTTGCGTCTCTCTTAGTCAGTAAATCGTTCTAAATCACTACGAATGAAATTTGGCCTTTAAACATGATTTTCGTGCATAACTTGCAGTTGATCTATTCAAGGCAACAATGCATTTGTTTAACCTTAAAGTCATGTCAATGAGTCTCTTCTAATCGTTACATCATTCTTAAGTAAGTCGAACAAATTCTATTTTCGCCCCTCAAACATGATTTTCTTACATAACTTGCGATTAATATATTCAGGACAACAATGCATAATATATTTTAGCCATAAAAATCATATCATTCAGTCTTTTCATATCATTAAAATGTTTAGAAGCACTGAGAACCAATTATATTTTTGCATTTAAGACACGACTTTCATGCATAACTTGCAATTGATCCATTGAAGGCAACTATCAATTTTTTTAGCCTTAAAGTCATATTTTTGCATCTCATTTAGTCAGTAAATCGTTCTAAATCACTTCGAATGAAATTCGGCCTTTAAAGATGACTTTCGTGCATAACTTGCAGTTGATCTATTGAAGGCAACAATGCATTTGTTTAGCCTTAAAGTCATGTCAATGAGTCTCTTCTAGTCGTCAAATCATTCTAAATTAAGTCGAACGAATTCTATTTTCGCCCTTCAAACATGATTTTCTTACATAACATGCAATTAATATATTCAAGACAACAATGCATTATTTTAGCCATAAAGAGCATATCATTCAGTCTTTTCATATCATTAAATTACTTGGAAGCACTTCGAACCAATTATATTTTTGTATTTAAGACATGACTTTCTTGCATAACTTGCAATTGATCTATTGAAGGCAACTATGCATTTTTTGAGCCTTAAAGTCATATTTTTGCGTCTCTTTTAGTCAGTAAATCGTTCTATATCACTACGAATGAAATTTGGCCTTTAAACATGATTTTCGTGCATAACTTGCAGTTGATCTATTCAAGGCAACAATGCATTTGTTTAGCGTTAAACTCATGTCCATGAGTCTCTTCTAGTCGTTAAATCATTCTAAATTAAGTCGAACGAATTCTATTTTCGCCCTTCATACATGATTTTCTTACATTACTTGCGATGAATATATTCAAGAAAACAATGCATAATATATTTTAGCCATAAAAATCATATCATTCAGTCTTTTCCTATCATTAAAATGTTTAGAAGCACTGAGAACCAATTATATTTTTGCATTTAAGACACGACTTTCATGCATAACTTGCAATTGATCCATTGAAGGCAACTATCAATTTTTTTAGCCTTAAAGTCATATTTTTGCATCTCATTTAGTCAGTAAATCGTTCTAAATCACTTCGAATGAAATTCGGCCTTTAAAGATGACTTCCGTGCATAACTTGCAGTTGATCTATTGAAGGCAACAATGCATTTCTTTAGCCTTAAAGTCATGTCAATGAGTCTCTTCTAGTCGTTAAATCATTCTAAATTAAGTCGAACGAATTCTATTTTCGCCCTTCAAACATGATTTTCTTACATAACATGCAATTAATATATTCAAGACAACAATGCATTATTTTAGCCATAAAATGCATATCATTCAGTTTTTTCATATCATTAAATTACTTGGAAGCACTTCGAACTAATTATATTTTTGCATTTAAGACACGACTTTCATGCATAACTTGCAATTGATCTATTGAAGTCAACTATGCCTTTTTTGAGCCTTAAAGTCATGTTTTTGCGTCTCTTTTAGTCAGTAAACTGTTCTAAATCAGTTCGAATGAAATTTGGCCTTTAAACATGACTTTCGTGCATAACTTGCAGTTGATCAATTGAAGGCAACAATGCATTTGTTTAGCCTTAAAGTCATGTCACTGAGTCTCTTCTAGTCATTACATCATTCTAAGTTAAGTCGAACGAATTCTGTTTTCGCCCTTCAAACATGATTTTCTTACATAACTTGCAATTAATCTACTGAAGACAACAATGCATTAATTTAGGCATAAAAAGCATATCACTCAGTCTTTTCAATCATCAAATTATTTGAAGGCACCTCGAACTAATTTTATTTTTGCATTTAAAACGCGACTATCATGCATAACTTGCAATTGATCTATTGAAGGAAACTATGCATTTTTTTAGCCTTAAAGTCATATTTTTGCGTCCCTTTTAGTCAGCAAATCATTCTAAATCACTTCGAACGAAATTCGGCCTTTAGACAGGACTTTCTTGCATAACTTGCAGTTGATCTATTAAAGGCAACAATGCATTTGTCTTGCCTTAAAGTTATGTCAATGAGTCTCTTCTAGTCGTTAAATCATTCAAAATTAAGTCGAACGAATTCTATTTTCGCCCTTTAAACATGATTTTCTTACATTACTTGCGAATAATATATTCAAGACAACAATGCATTATTTTAGCCATAAAAATCATACCATTCAGTCTTTTCATATCATTAAATTTTTTGGAAGCACTGAAAACCAATTATATTTTTGCATTTAAGACACGACTTTCATTCATAACTTGCAATTGATCCATTGAAGGTAACTATCAATTTTTTTAGCCTTAAAGTCATATTTTTGCATCTCATTTAGTCAGTAAATCGTTCTAAATCACTTCGAATGAAATTCGTCTTTTAAAGATGACTTCCGTGCATAACTTGCAGTTGATCTATTCAAGGCAACAATGCATTTGTTTAGCCTTAAAGTCATGTCAATGAGTCTCTTCTAATCGTTAAATCATTCTTAATTAAGTCGAACGAATTCTATTTTTGCCCTTCAAACATGATTTTCTTACATAACTTGCGATTAATATATTCAGGACAACAATGCATTATTTTAGCCATAAAAATCATATCATTCAGTCTTTTCATATCATTAAAATGTTTAGAAGCACTGAGAACCAATTATATTTTTGCATTTAAGACACGACTTTCATGCATAACGTGCAATTGATCAATTGAAGGCAACTATCAATTTTTTTAGCCTTAAAGTCATATTTTTGCATCTCATTTAGTCAGTAAATCGTTCTAAATTACTTCGAATGAAATTCGGCCTTTAAAGATGACTTCCGTGCATAACTTGCAGTTGATCTATTGAAGGCAACAATGCATTTGTTTAGCCTCAAAGTCATGTCAATGAGTCTCTTCTAGTAGTTAAATCATTATAAATTACGCCGAACGAATTCTATTTTCGCCATTCAAACATGATTTTCTTACATAACTTGCAATTAATATATTCAAGACAATAATGCATTATTTTAGCCATAAAATGCATATCATTCAGTCTTTTCATATCATTAAATTACTTAGAAGCACTTCGAACCAATTATATTTTTGCATTTAATACACGACTTTCATGCATAACTTGTAATTGATCTATTGAAGGCAACTATGCCTTTTTTGAGCCTTAAAGTCATGTTTTTGCGTCTCTTTTAATCAGTAAATTGTTCTAAACCAGTTCGAATGAAATTCGGCCTTTAAACATGACTTTCGTGCATAACTTGCAGTTGATCTATTGAAGGCAACAATGCATTTGTTTAGCTTTAAAGTCATGTCAATGAGTCTCTTCTAGTCGTTAAATCATTCTAAATTAAGTCGAACGAATTCTATTTTCGCCATTCAAACATGATTTTCTTACATAACTTGCAATTAATATATATTCAAGACAACAATGCATTATTTTAGCCATAAAATGCATATCATTCAGTCTTTTCATATCATTAAATTACTTGGAAGCACTTCGAACCAATTATATTTTTGCATTTAAGACACGACTTTCATGCATAACTTGCAATTGATCTATTGAAGGCAACTATGCCTTTTTTGAGCCTTAAAGTCATGTTTTTGCGTCTCTTTTAGTCAGTAAACTGTTCTAAATCAGTTCGAATGAAATTCGGCCTTTAAACATGACTTTCGTGCATAACTTGCAGTTGATCTATTGAAGGCAACAATGCATTTGTTTAGCCTTAAAGTCATGTCACTGAGTCTCTTCTAGTCGTTACATCATTCTAAGTTAAGTCGAACGAATTCTGTTTTCGCCCTTCAAACATGATTTTCTTACATAACTTGCAATTAATCTACTGAAGACAACAATGCATTATTTTTGCCATAAAAAGCATATCACTCAGCCTTTTCAATCATTAAATTGTTTGAAGGCACCTCGAACTAATTTTATTTTTGCATTTAAAACGCGACTTTCATGATAACTTGCAATTGATCTTTTGATGGCAACTATGCATTTTTTAAGCCTTAAAGTCAAATTTTTGCGTCTATTTTAGTCAGTAAATCATTCTAAATCACTTCGAATGAAATTCGGCCTTTAAACATGACGTTCTTGCATAACTTGCAGTTGATATGTTGAAGGCAACAATGCATTTGTTTTGCCTTAAAGTCATGTCAATGGGTCTCTTCTAGTCGTTAAATCATTCTAAATTAAGTCGAACTAATTCTATTTTCGTCCTTCAAACATGATTTTCTTACATAACTTGCAATTAACCTATTGAAGACAACAATGCATTATTTTAGCCATAAAAAGCATATCACTCAGTCTTTTCAATCATTAAATTGCTTGAAAGCACCTCGAACTAATTCTCTTTTTGCATTTAAAACGCGACTATCATGCATAACTTGCAATTGATCTATTGATGGAAACTATGCATTATTTTAGCCTTAAAGTCATATTTTTGCGTCTCTTTTAGTCACCAAATCATTCTAAATCACTTCGAACGAAATTCGGCCTTTAGACATGACTTTCGTGCATAACTTGCAGTTGATATATTAAAGGCAACAATGCATTTGTTTAGCCTTTAAGTCATGTCACTGAGTCTCTTCGAGTCATTAAATCATTCTAAATTAATACGAACGAATTCTATTTTCGCCCTTCAAACATTATTTTCTTACATAACTTGCAATTAATCTACTGAAGACAACAATGCATTCTTTTAGCATTAAAAAGCATATCTCTTAGTCTTTTCAATAATTAAATTGTTTGTAGGCACTTCGAACCAATTATCTTTTTGCATTTAAAACGCGACTTTCATGCATTACTTGCAAGTGATCTATTGAAGGCAACTATGCATTTTTTTAACCTTAAAGTCATATTTTTGCATCTCTTTTAGTCAATAAATCATTCTAAATCACTTCGAACGAAATTCGGCATTTAAACATGACTTTCTTGCATAACTTGCAGTTGATCTATTGAAGGCAAAAATGCATTTGTTCTGCCTTAAGGTCATGTCACTGAGTCTCTTCTAGTCATTAAATCATTCTAAATTAATCCGAACGAATTCTATTTTCGCCCTTCAAACATTATTTTCTTACATAACTCGCAATTAATCTACTGAAGACAACAATGCATTATTTTAGCCATAAAAAGCATATCACTCAGTCTTTTCAATCATTAAATTGTTTGAAGGCACCTCGAACTAATTTTATTTTTGCATTTAAAACGCGACTTTCATGCATAACTTGCAATTGATATTTTGATGGCAACTATGCATTTTATTAGCCTTAAAGTCAAATTTTTGCGTCCCTTTTAGTCAGTAAATCATTCTAAATCACTTCGAATGAAATTCGGCCTTTAAACATGACTTTCTTGCATAACTTGTAGTTGATCTGTTGAAGGCAACAATGCATTTGTTTTGCCTTAAAGTCATGTCAATGAGTCTCTTCTAGTCGTTAAATCATTCTAAATTAAGTCGAACGAATTCTATTTTCGTCCTTCAAACATGATTTTCTTACATAACTTGCAATTAACCTATTGAAGACAACAATGCATTAGTTTAGCCATAAAAAGCATATCACTCAGTCTTTTCAATCATTAAATTGTTTGAAGGCACCTCGAACTAATTCTCTTTTTGTATTTAAAACGCAACTATCATGCATAACTTGCAATTGATCTATTGAGAGAAACTATGCATTTTTTTAGCCTTAAAGTCATATTTTTGCATCTCTTTTTGTCAATAAATCATTCTAAATCACTTTGAACGAAATTCGGCCTTTAAACATGACTTTCTTGCATAACTTGCAGCTGATCTATTGAAGGCAACAATGCCTTTGTTTAGCGTTAAAGTCATGTCACTGAGTCTCTTCTAGTCGTTACATCATTCTAAGTTTAGTCGAACGAATTCTATTTTCGCCCTTCAAACATGATTTTCTTACATAACTTGCAATTAATCTATTGAAGACAAAAATGCATTATTTTAGCCGTAAAACGCATATCATTCAGTCTTTTCATATAATTAAATTGTTTGGAAGCACTTCGAACAAATTCTATTTTTGCATTTAAGACACGACTTTCATGCATAACTTGCAATTGATCTATTGAAGGCAACTATCCATTTTTTTAGCCTTAAAGTCATATTTTTGCATCTCTTTTAGTCAGTAAATCATTCTAAATCCCTTTGAACGAAATTCGGCCTTTAAACATGACTTTCATACCTAACTTGCAGTTGATGTATTGAAGGCAACAATGCATTTTTTTAGCCTTAAAGTCATGTCACTGAGTCTCTTCTAGTCATTAAATCATTCAAAATTAATCCGAACGAATTCTATTTTCGCCCTTCAAACGTTATTTTCTTACATAACTTGCAATTAACCTATTGAAGACAACAATGCATTATTTTAGCCATAAAAAGCATATCACTCAGTCTTTTCAATCATTAAATTGTTTGAAGGCACCTCGAACCAATTCTCTTTTTGCATTTAAAACGCGACTTTCATGCATAGCTTGCAATTGATCTATTGAAGGCAACTATGCATTTTTTTTGCTTTAAAGTCATATTATTGCATATCTTTTAGTCATTAAATCATTGTAAATCACTTCTAACGAAATTCGGCCTTTAAACATGACTTTCATGCATAACTTGCAGTTGATCTATTATAGGCAACAATGCATTTGTTTAGACTTAAAGTCATGTCACTGAGTCTTTTCTAGTCATTAACTCATTCTAAATTAAGTCGAACGAATTCTATTTTTGCTGTTCGAACATGATTTTCTTACATAACTTGCAATTAATCTATTGAAGACAACAATGCATAATTTTAGCCACAAAAAGCATATCATTCAATCTTTTCATATCATTAAATTATTCGGAAGCACTTGGAACCAATTGTATTTTTGCATTTAAGACAATAACTTGCAATTGATCTATGGAAGGCAACTATGAATTTTTTTAGCCTTAAAGTCATATTTTTGCGTCTCTTTTAGTCAGTAAATCATTCTAAATAACTTCGAACGAAATTCGGCCTTTAAACATGACTTTCGTGCATAACTTGCAGTTGATATATTAAAGGCAACAATGCATTTGTTTAGCCATTAAATCATGTCACTGAGTCTCTTCGAGTCATTAAATCATTCTAAATTAATACGAACGAATTCTATTTTCGCCCTTCAAACATTATTTTGTTACATAACTTGCAATTAATCTACTGAAGAAAACAATGCATTCTTTTAGCATTAAAAAGCATATCTCTTAGTCTTTTCAATAATTAAATTGTTTGAAGGCACTTCGAACCAATTATCTTTTCGCATTTAAAACGCGACTTTCATGCATTACTTGCAAGTGATCTATTGAAGGCAACTATGCATTTTTTTAACCTTAAAGTCATGTTTTTGCATCTCTTTTAGTCAATAAATCATTCTAAATCACTTCGAACGAAATTCGGCATTTAAACATGACTTTCTTGCATAACTTGCAGTTGATCTATTGAAGGCAAAAATGCATTTGTTCTGCCTTAAAGTCATGTCATTGAGTCTCTTCTAGTCATTAAATCATTCTAAATTAATCCGAACGAATTCTATTTTCGCCCTTCAAACATTATTTTCTTACATAACTCGCAATTGATCTACTGAAGACAACAATGCATTATTTTAGCCATAAAAAGCATATCACTCAGTCTTTTCAATCATTAAATTGTTTGAAGGCACCTCGAACTAATTTTATTTTTGCATTTAAAACGCGACTTTCATGCATAACTTGCAATTGATATTTTGATGGTAACTATGCATTTTTTTAGCCTTAAAGTCAAATTTTTGCGTCCCTTTTAGTCAGTAAATCATTCTAAATCACTTCGAATGAAATTCGGCCTTTAAACATGACTTTCTTGCATAACTTGTAGTTGATCTGTTGAAGGCAACAATGCATTTGTTTTGCCTTAAAGTCATGTCAATGAGTCTCTTCTAGTCGTTAAATCATTCTAAATTAAGTCGAACGAATTCTATTTTCGTCCTTCAAACATGATTTTCTTACATAACTTGCAATTAACCTATTGAAGACAACAATGCATTAGTTTAGCCATAAAAAGCATATCACTCAGTCTTTTCAATCATTAAATTGTTTGAAGGCACCTCGAACTAATTCTCTTTTTGCATTTAAAACGCGACTATCATGCATAACTTGCAATTGATCTATTGAGAGAAACTATGCATTTTTTTAGCCTTAAAGTCATATTTTTGCATCTCTTTTTGTCAATAAATCATTCTAAATCCCTTTGAACGAAATTCGGCCTTTAAACATGACTTTCATACCTAACTTGCAGTTGATCTATTGAAGGCAACAATGCATTTGTTTAGCCTTAAAGTCATGTCACTGAGTCTCTTCTAGTCATTAAATCATTCAAAATTAATCCGAACGAATTCTATTTTCGCCCTTCAAACGTTATTTTCTTACATAACTTGCAATTAACCTATTGAAGACAACAATGCATTATTTTAGCCATAAAAAGCATATCACTCAGTCTTTTCAATCATTAAATTGTTTGAAGGCACCTCGAACCAATTCTCTTTTTGCATTTAAAACGCGACTTTCATGCATAGCTTGCAATTGATCTATTGAAGGCAACTATGCATTTTTTTTGCTTTAAAGTCATATTATTGCATATCTTTTAGTCATTAAATCATTGTAAATCACTTCGAACGAAATTCGGCCTTTAAACATGACTTTCGTGCATAACTTGCAGTTGATCTATTATAGGCAACAATGCATTTGTTTAGACTTAAAGTCATGTCACTGAGTCTTTTCTAGTCATTAAATCATTCTAAATTAAGTCGAACGAATTCTATTTTTGCTGTTCGAACATGATTTTCTTACATAACTTGGAATTAATCTATTGAAGACAACAATGCATAATTTTAGCCACAAAAAGCATATCATTCAATCTTTTCATATCATTAAATTATTTGGAAGCACTTGGAACCAATTGTATTTTTGCATTTAAGACAATAACTTGCAATTGATCTATGGAAGGCAACTATGAATTTTTTTAGCCTTAAAGTCATATTTTTGCGTCTCTTTTAGTCAGTAAATCATTCTAAATAACTTCGAACGAAATTCGGCCTTTAAACATGACTTTCGTGCATAACTTGCAGTTGATATATTAAAGGCAACAATGCATTTGTTTAGCCATTAAGTCATGTCACTGAGTCTCTTCGAGTCATTAAATCATTCTAAATTAATACGAACGAATTCTATTTTCGCCCTTCAAACATTATTTTCAAATTAATAACTTGCAATTAATCTACTGAAGACAACAATGCATTCTTTTAGCATTAAAAAGCATATCTCTTAGTCTTTTCAATAATTAAATTGTTTGAAGGCACTTCGAACCAATTATCTTTTTGCATTTAAAACGCGACTTTCATGCATTACTTGCAAGTGATCTATTGAAGGAAACTATGCATTTTTTTAACGTTAAAGTCATATTTTTGCGTCTCTTTTAGTCAATAAATCATTCTAAATCACTTCGAACGAAATTCGGCCTTTAGACATGACTTTCGTGCATTACTTGCAGTTGATCTATTATAGGCAACACATTTGTTTAGACTTAAAGTCATGTCACTAAGTCTTTTCTAGTCATTAAATCATTCTAAATTAAGTCGAACGAATTCTATTTTTGCCGTTCGAACATGATTTTCTTACATAACTTGCAATTAATCTATTGAAGACAACAATGCATAATTTTAGCCACAAAAAGCATATCATTCAATCTTTTCATATCATTAAATTATTTCGAAGCACTTGGAACCAATTCTATTTTTGCATTTAAGACACGACTTTCATGCATAACTTGCAATTGATCTATTGAAGGCAACTATGCATTTTTTTAGCCTTAAAGTCATATTTTTGTGTTTCTTTTAGTCAGTAAATCATTCTTAATCACTTCGAACGAAATTCGGCCTTTAAACATGACTTACGTGCATGACTTGCAGTTGATCTATTGAAGGCTACAATGCATTTGTTTATCCTTAAAGTCATGTCACTCAGTCTCTTCTAATCATTAAATCATTCTTAATTAATCCGAACGAATTCTATTTTCGCCCTCCAAACATTATTTTCTTACATAACTTGCAATTAACCTATTGAAGACAACAATGCATTATTTTAGCCATAATGCATATTATTCAGTCTTTTCCTATCATTAAATTGTTTGAAGGCACCTCGAACCAATTCTCTTTTTGCATTTAAAACGCGACTTTTATGCATAACTTGCAATTGATCTATGGAAGGCAACTATGAATTTTTTTAGCCTTAAAGTCATATTTTTGCTTCTCTTTTAGTCAGTAAATCATTCTAAATAACTTCGAACGAAATTCGGCTTTTAAACATGACTTTTGTGCATAACTTGCAGTTGATCTATTGATGGCAACAATGCATTTGTTTAGCCTTAAAGTCATGTCACTGAGTCTCTTCTAGTCATCAAATCATTATAAATTAATTCGAACGAATTCTATTTTCGCCCTTCAAACATTATTTTCTTACATAACTCGCAATTAATCTACTTAAGACAACAATGCGTTATTTTAGCATTAAAAATCATATCATTTAGTCTTTTCATATCATTAAATTGTTTCGAACCATTTCGAACCAATTCTATTTTTGCATTTAAGACACAACTTTCATGCATAACTTGCAATTGATCTATTGAAGGCAACTATTCATTTTTTTAGCCTTAAAGTCATATTTTTGCGTTTCTTTGAGTCAGTAAATCATTCTAAATCACTTCGAACGAAATTCGGCCTTTAAACATGACTTTCGTGCATAACTTGCAGTTGATCTATTGAAGGCTACAATGCATTTGTTTAGCCTTAAAGTCATGTCACTCAGTCTCTTCTAGTCATTAAATCATTTTTAATTAATCCGAACGAATTCTATTTTCGCCCTTCAAATATTATTTTCTTACATAACTTGCAATTAACCTATTGAAGACAACAATGCATTATTTTAGCCATAAAAAGCATATCATTCAGTCTTTTCATATCATTAAATTGTTTGAAGGCACTTCGAACCAATTCTATTTTTTAATTTAGAACACGACTTTCATGCATAACTTGCCCTTGATCTATTGAAGGCAACTATTCATTATTTTAGCCTTAAAATCATATTATTGGGTCTCTTTTAGTCATTAAATCTTTCCAAATCACTTCGAACGAAATTCGGCCTTTAAACATGACTTTCGTGCATAACTTGCAGTTGATCTATTGAAGGCAACAATGCATTTGTTTAGCTTTTATGTCAGGTCACTTAGTCTCTTCGAGTCATTAAATCATTCTAAATTAATACGAACGAATTCTATTTTCGCCCTTCAAACATTATTTTGTTACATAACTTGTAATTAATCTATTGAAGACAACAATGCATTATTTTAGCATTAAAAAGCATATTATTCAGTCTTTTCAATCATTAAATTGTTTGAAGGCACTTCGAACCAATTATCTTTTTGCATTTAAAAAGCGACTTTCATGCATAACTTGCACTTGATCTATCGAAGGCAACTATTCCTTTTTTTAGCCTTAAAGTCATATTATTGCGTCTCTTTTAGTCATTAAATTTTTCTAAATCACTTCGAACGAAATTCGGCCTTTAAACATGATTTTCGTGCATAACTTGCAGTTGATCTATTGAAGGCAACAATGCATTTGTTTAGCCTTAAAGTCATGTCACTGAGTCTGTTCTAGTCATTAAATCATTCTAAATTAATTCGAATGAATTCTATTTTCGCCCTTCAAACATTATTTTCTTACATAGCTTGCAATTAATCAACTGACGACAACAATGCATTATTTTAGCATTAAAAATCATATCACTCAGTCTTTTCAATCTTTAAATTTTTTGGAGGCACTTCGAACCAATTCTATTTTTGAATTTAGAACACGACTTTCATGCATAACTTGCACTTGATCTATTGAAGGCAACTATTCATTTTTTTAGCCTTAAAGTCATGTTTTTGCATCTCTTTTAGTTAGTAAATCATTCTAAATCACTTAGAATGAAATTCGGCCGCCTTTAAACACAACTTTCGTGCATAACTTGCAGTTGATCTATTGAAGGCAACAATGCATTTGTTTTGCCTCAAAGTCATGTCAATGAGTCCCTTCCAGTCATTAAATCATTCTAAATTAATTCTAACGAATACTATTTTCGCCCTTCAAACATTATTTTCTTACATAACTTGCAATTAATCTATTGAAGACAACAATGCATTATTTTAGCCATAAAAAGCATATCATTCAATCTTTTCATATCATTAAATTGTTTGGAAGCACTTCGAACCAATTCTATTTTTGCATTTAAGACACGACTTTCATGCATAACTTGCAATTGATCTATTGATGGCAACTATTCATTTGTTTAGCCTTAAAGTCATATTATTGCGTCTCTTTTAGTCAATAAATCTTTCTAAATCACTTTGAACGAAATTCGGCCTTTAAACATGACTTTCGTGCATAACTTGCAGTTGATCTATTGAAGGCAACAATGCATTTATTTAGCCTTAAAGTCATGTCATTGATCTCTTCTAGTCATTAAATCATTCTCAATTAAGTCGAACGAATTCTATTTTCGCCCTTCAAACATTATTTTCTTACATAACTTGCAATTAATGTACTGAAGACAACAATGCATTATTTTAGCATTAAAATGCATATCACTCAGTCTTTTCAATCATTAAATTGTTTGAAGGCACTCGAACCAATTCTTTTTTTCAATTTAGAACACGACTTTCATGCATAACTTGCTCTTGATCTATTGAAGGCAACTATTCATTTTTTTAGCCTTAAAGTCATATTATTGCGTCTCTTTTAGTCATTAAATCTTTCTAAATCACTTCGAACGAAACTCGGCCTTTAAACATGACTTTCGTGCATAACTTGCAGTTGATCTATTGAAGGCAACAATGCATTTGTTTAGCTTTTAAGTCATGTCACTTAGTCTCTTCTAGTCATTAAATCATTCGAAATTAATACGAACGAATTCTATTTTCGCCCTTCAAACATTATTTTGTTACATAACTTGTAATTAATCTATTGAAGACAACAATGCATTATTTTAGCATTAAAAAGCATATCATTCAGTCTTTTCAATCATTAAATTGTTTGAAGGCACTTCGAACCAATTATCTTTTTGCATTTAAAAAGCGACTTTCATGCATAACTTGCACTTGATCTATCGAAGGCAACTATTCATTTTTTTAGGCTTAAAGTCATATTATTGCGTCTCTTTTAGTCATTTAATCTTTCCAAATCTTTTCGAACAAAATTTGGCCTTTAAACATGACTTCCGTGCATAACTTGCAGTTGATCTATTGAAGGCAACAATGCATTTGTTTAGCCTTAAGGTCATGTCACTGAGTCTGTTCTAGTCATTAAATCATTTTAAATTAATTCGAACGAATTCTATTTTCGCCCTTCAAACATTATTTTCTTACATAACTTGCAATTAATCTCTTGAAGACAACAATGCATTATTTTAGCATTAAAAATCATATCACTCAGTCTTTTCAATCTTTAAATTTTTTGGAGGCGCTTCGAACCAATTCTATTTTCGAATTTAGTACACGACTTTCATGCATAACTTGCACTTGATCTATTGAAGGCAACTATTCATTTTTTTAGCCTTAAAGTCATGTTTTTGCATCTCTTTTAGTTAGTAAATCATTCTAAATCACTTCGAATGAAATTCGGCCTTTAAACATGACTTTCGTGCATAACTTGCAGTTGATCTATTGAAGGCAACAATGCATTTGTTTTGCCTCAAAGTCACGTCAATGAGTCCCTTCCAGTCATTAAATCATTCTAAATTAATTCTAACGAATTCTATTTTCGCCCTTCAAACATTATTTTCTCACATAACTCGCAATTAATCTACTGAAGACAACAATGCATTATTTTAGAATTAAAAAGCATATCACTCAGTATTTTCAATCATTAAATTGTTTGAAGGCACTTCGAACCAATTCTATTTTTGAATTTAGAACACGACTTTCATTCATAACTTGCACTTGATCTATTGAAGGCAACTATTCATTTTTTTAGCCTTAAAGTCATATTATTGCGTCTCTTTTAGTCATTAAATCTTTCTAAATCACTTCGAACGAAATTCGGCCTTTAAACATGACTTTCGTGCATAACTTGCAGTTGAGCTATTGAAGGCAACAATGCATTTGTTTAGCCTTAAAGTCATGTCACTGAGTCTCTTATAGTCATTAAATCATTCTAAATTAATTCGAACGAATTCGATTTTCGCCTTTCAAACATTATTTTCTTACATAACCTGCAATTAATCTACTAAAGACAACAATGCATTATTTTAGCATTAAAAAGCATATCACTCAGTCTTTTCAATCATTAAATTGTTGGAAGGCACTTCAAACCAATTCTATTTTTGAATTTAGAACATGACTTTCATGCATAACTTGCACTTGATCTATTGAAGGCAACTATTCATTTTTTTATCCTTAAAGTCATATTATTGCGTCTCTTTTAGTCATTAAATCTTTCTAAATCACTTCGAACGAAATTCGGCCTTTAAACATGACTTTAGTGCATAACTTGCAGTTGATCTATTCAAGGCAACAATGCATTTGTTTAGCTTTTAAGTCATGTCACTTAGTCTCTTCGAGTCATTAAATCATTCGAAATTATTACGAACGAATTCTATTTTCGCCCTTCAAACATTATTTTGTTACATAACTTGTAATTAATCTATTGAAGACAACAATGCATTATTTTAGCATTAAAAAGCATATCATTCAGTCTTTTCAATCATTAAATTGTTTGAAGGCACTTCGAAC
Organism: Coriaria nepalensis; assembly: GCA_027186245.1. Taxonomy (NCBI): domain Eukaryota; kingdom Viridiplantae; phylum Streptophyta; class Magnoliopsida; order Cucurbitales; family Coriariaceae; genus Coriaria; species Coriaria nepalensis. The sequence continues at coordinate 21,227,432 of CP114481.1, forward strand.
CAATTATCTTTTTGCATTTAAAAAGCGACTTTCATGCATAACTTGCAATTGATCTATCGAAGGCAACTATTCATTTTTTTAGCCTTAAAGTCATATTATTGCGTCTCTTTTAGTCATTAAATCTTTCCAAATCTTTTCGAACGAAATTCGGCCTTTAAACATGACTTTCGTGCATAACTTGCAGTTGATCTGTTGAAGGCAACAATGCATTTGTTTAGCCTTAAAGTCATGTCACTGAGTCTGTTCTAGTCATTAAATCATTTTAAATTAATTCGAACGAATTCTATTTTCGCCCTTCAAACATTATTTTCTTACATAACTTGCAATTAATCTACTGAAGACAACAATGCATTATTTTAGCATTAAAAATCATATCACTCAGTCTTTTCAATCTTTAAATTTTTTGGAGGCACTTCGGACCAATTCTATTTTTGAATTTAGAACACGACTTTCATGCACAACTTGCACTTGATCTATTGAAGGCAACTATTCATTTTTTTAGCCTTAAAGTCATGTTTTTGCATCTCTTTTAGTTAGTAAATCATTCTAAATCACTTTGAATGAAATTCGGCCTTTAAACATGACTTTCGTGCATAACTTGCAGTTGATATATTGAAGGCAACAATGCATTTGTTTTGCCTCAAAGTCATGTCAATAAGTCCCTTCCAGTTATTAAATCATTCTAAATTAATTCTAACGAATTCTATTTTCGCCCTTCAAACATTATTTTCTTACATAACTCGCAATTAATCTACTTAAGACAACAATGCATTATTTTAGCATTAAAAAGCATATCACTCAGTATTTTCAATCATTAAATTGTTTGAAGGCACTTCGAACCAATTATCTTTTTGCATTTAAAAAGCGACTTTCATGCATAACTTGCACTTGATCTATTGAAGGCAACTATTCATTTTTTTAGCCTTAAAGTCATATTATTGCGTCTCTTTTAGTCATTAAATCTTTCTAAATCACTCCGAACGAAATTCGGCCTTTAAACATGACTTTCGTGCATAACTTGCAGTTGATCTACTGAAGGCAACAATGCATTTGTTTAGCCTTTAAGTCATGTCACTTAGTCTTTTCGAGTCATTAAATAATTCTAAATTAATAAGAACGAATTCTATTTTCGCCCTTCAAACATTATTTTCTTACATAACTTGTAATTAATCTATTGAAGACAACAATACATTATTTTACCATTAAAAAGCATATCACTCAGTCTTTTCAATCATTAAATTGTTTGAAGGCACTTCGAACCAATTCTATTTTTGAATTTAGAACACGACTTTCATGCATAACTTGCACTTGATCTATTGAAGGCAACTATTCATTTTTTTAGCCTTAAAGTCATATTATTGCGTCTCTTTTAGTCATTCAATCTTTCTAAATGACTTCGAACGAAATTCGGCCTTAAAACATGACTTTCGTGCATAACTTGCAGTTGATCTATTGAAGGCAACAATGCATTTGTTTAGCCTCAAAGTCATGTCAATGAGTCCCTTTCAGTCTTTAAATCATTCTAAATTAATTCTAACGAATTCTATTTTCGCCCTTCAAACATTATTTTCTCACATAACTCGCAATTAATCTACTTAAGACAACAATGCATTATTTTAGCATTAAAAAGCATATCACTCAGTATTTTCAATCATTAAATTGTTTGAAGGCACTTCGAACCAATTCTATTTTTAAATTTAGAACACGACTTTCATGCATAACTTGCACTTGATCTATTAAGGGCAACTATTCATTTTTTTAGCCTTAAAGTCATATTATTGCGTCTCTTTTAGTCATTAAATCTTTCTAAATCACTTCGAACGAAATTCGGCCTTTAAACATGACTTTCGTGCATAACTTGCAGTTGATCTATTGAAGGCAACAATGCATTTGTTTAGCCTCCAAGTCATGTCAATGAGTCCCTTCCAGTCATTAAATCATTCTAAATTAATTCTAACGAATTCTATTTTCGCCCTTCAAACATTATTTTCTTACATAACTCGCAATTAATCTACTTAAGACAACAATGCATTATTTTAGCATTAAAAAGCATATCACTCAGTATTTTCAATCGTTAAATTGTTTGAAGGCACTTCGAACCAATTCTATTTTTGAATTTAGAACACGACTTTCATGCATAACTTGCACTTGATCTATTGAAGGCAACTATTCATTTTTTTAGCCTTAAAGTCATATTATTGCGTCTCTTTTAGTCATTAAATCTTTCTAAATGACTTCGAACGAAATTCGGCCTTAAAACATGACTTTTGTGCATAACTTGCAGTTGATCTATTGAAGGCAACAATGCATTTGTTTAGCCTCCAAGTCATGTCAATGAGTCCCTTCCAGTCATTAAATCATTCTAAATTAATTCTAACGAATTCTATTTTCGCCCTTTAAACATTATTTTCTTACATAACTCGCAATTAATCTACTTAAGACAACAATGCATTATTTTAGCATTAAAAAGCATATCACTCAGTATTTTCAATCATTAAATTGTTTGAAGGCACTTCGAACCAATTCTATTTTTAAATTTAGAACACGACTTTCATGCATAACTTGCACTTGATCTATTGAAGGCAACTATTCATTTTTTTAGCCTTAAAGTCATATTATTGCGTCTCTTTTAGTCATTAAATCTTTCTAAATGACTTCGAACGAAATTCGGCCTTAAAACATGACTTTCGTGCATAACTTGCAGTTGATCTATTGAAGGCAACAATGCATTTGTTTAGCCTCAAAGTCATGTCAATGAGTCCCTTTCAGTCCTTAAATCATTCTAAATTAATTCTAACGAATTCTATTTTCGCCCTTCAAACATTATTTTCTTACATAACTCGCAATTAATCTACTTAAGACAACAATGCATTATTTTAGCATTAAAAAGCATATCACTCAGTATTTTCAATCATTAAATTGTTTGAAGGCACTTCGAACCAATTCTATTTTTAAATTTAGAACACGACTTTCATGCATAACTTGCACTTGATCTAATGAAGGCAACTATTCATTTTTTTAGCCTTAAAGTCATATTATTGCGTCTCTTTTAGTCATTAAATCTTTCTAAATCACTTCGAACGAAATTCGGCCTTAAAACATGACTTTCGTGCATAACTTGCAGTTGATCTATTGAAGGCAACAATGCATTTGTTTAGCCTCAAAGTCGTGTCAATGAGTCCCTTTCAGTCATTAAATCATTCTAAATTAATTCTAACGAATTCTATTTTCGCCCTTCAAACATTATTTTCGTACATAACTCGCAATTAATCTACTTAAGACAACAATGCATTATTTTAGCATTAAAAAGCATATCACTCAGTCTTTTCAATCATTAAATTATTTGAAGGCACTTCGAACCAATTCTATTTTTAAATTTAGAACACGACTTTCATGCATAACTTGCACTTGATCTATTGAAGGCAACTATTCATTTTTTTAGCCTTAAAGTCATATTATTGCGTCTCTTTTAGTCATTAAATCTTTCTAAATCACTTCGAACGAAATTCGGCCTTTAAACATGACTTTCGTGCATAACTTGCAGTTGATCTATTGAAGGCAACAATGCATTTGTTTAGCCTTAAAGTCATGTCACTGAGTCTCTTATAGTCATTAAATCATTCTAAATTAATTCGAACGAATTCTATTTTCGCCTTTCAAACCTTATATTCTTACATAACTCGCAATTAATCTACTTAAGACAACAATGCATTATTTTAGCATTAAAAAGCATATCACTCAGTATTTTCAATCATTAAATTGTTTGAAGGCACTTCGAACCAATTCTATTTTTGAATTTAGAACACGACTTTCATGCATAACTTGCACTTGATCTATTGAAGGCAACTATTCATTTTTTTAGCCTTAAAGTCATATTATTGCGTCTCTTTTAGTCATTAAATCTTTCTAAATGACTTCGAACGAAATTCGGCCTTAAAACATGACTTTCGTGCATAACTTGCAGTTGATCTATTGAAGGCAACAATGCATTTGTTTAGCCTCAAAGTCATGTCAATGAGTCCCTTTCAGTCATTAAATCATTCTAAATTAATTCTAACGAATTCTATTTTCGCCCTTCAAACATTATTTTCTTACATAACTCGCAATTAATCTACTTAAGACAACAATGCATTATTTTAGCATTAAAAAGCATATCACTCAGTATTTTCAATCATTAAATTGTTTGAAGGCACTTCGAACCAATTCTATTTTTAAATTTAGAACACGACTTTCATGCATAACTTGCACTTGATCTAATGAAGGCAACTATTCATTTTTTTAGCCTTAAAGTCATATTATTGCGTCTCTTTTAGTCATTAAATCTTTCTAAATCACTTCGAACGAAATTCGGCCTTTAAACATGACTTTCGTGCATAACTTGCAGTTGATCTATTGAAGGCAACAATGCATTTGTTTAGCCTCCAAGTCATGTCAATGAGTCCCTTCCAGTCATTAAATCATTCTAAATTAATTCTAACGAATTCTATTTTTGCCCTTCAAACATTATTTTCTTACATAACTCGCAATTAATCTACTTAAGACAACAATGCATTATTTTAGCATTAAAAAGCATATCACTCAGTATTTTCAATCATTAAATTGTTTGAAGGCACTTCGAACCAATTCTATTTTTAAATTTAGAACACGACTTTCATGCATAACTTGCACTTGATCTATTGAAGGCAACTATTCATTTTTTTAGCCTTAAAGTCATATTATTGCGTCTCTTTTAGTCATTAAATCTTTCTAAATCACTTCGAACGAAATTCGGCCTTTAAACATGACTTTCGTGCATAACTTGCAGTTGATTGAAGGCAACAATGCATTTGTTTAGCCTCCAAGTCATGTCAATGAGTCCCTTCCAGTCATTAAATCATTCTAAATTAATTCTAACGAATTCTATTTTCGCCCTTTAAACATTATTTTCTTACATAACTCGCAATTAATCTACTTAAGACAACAATGCATTATTTTAGCATTAAAAAGCATATCACTCAGTATTTTCAATCATTAAATTGTTTGAAGGCACTTCGAACCAATTCTATTTTTAAATTTAGAACACGACTTTCATGCATAACTTGCACTTGATCTATTGAAGGCAACTATTCATTTTTTTAGCCTTAAAGTCATATTATTGCGTCTCTTTTAGTCATTAAATCTTTCTAAATGACTTCGAACGAAATTCGGCCTTAAAACATGACTTTCGTGCATAACTTGCAGTTGATCTATTGAAGGCAACAATGCATTTGTTTAGCCTCAAAGTCATGTCAATGAGTCCCTTTCAGTCCTTAAATCATTCTAAATTAATTCTAACGAATTCTATTTTCGCCCTTCAAACATTATTTTCTTACATAACTCGCAATTAATCTACTTAAGACAACAATGCATTATTTTAGCATTAAAAAGCATATCACTCAGTATTTTCAATCATTAAATTGTTTGAAGGCACTTCGAACCAATTCTATTTTTAAATTTAGAACACGACTTTCATGCATAACTTGCACTTGATCTAATGAAGGCAACTATTCATTTTTTTAGCCTTAAAGTCATATTATTGCGTCTCTTTTAGTCATTAAATCTTTCTAAATCACTTCGAACGAAATTCGGCCTTAAAACATGACTTTCGTGCATAACTTGCAGTTGATCTATTGAAGGCAACAATGCATTTGTTTAGCCTCAAAGTCATGTCAATGAGTCCCTTTCAGTCATTAAATCATTCTAAATTAATTCTAACGAATTCTATTTTCGCCCTTCAAACATTATTTTCGTACATAACTCGCAATTAATCTATTTAAGACAACAATGCATTATTTTAGCATTAAAAAGCATATCACTCAGTCTTTTCAATCATTAAATTATTTGAAGGCACTTCGAACCAATTCTATTTTTAAATTTAGAACACGACTTTCATGCATAACTTGCACTTGATCTATTGAAGGCAACTATTCATTTTTTTAGCCTTAAAGTCATATTATTGCGTCTCTTTTAGTCATTAAATCTTTCTAAATCACTTCGAACGAAATTCGGCCTTTAAACATGACTTTCGTGCATAACTTGCAGTTGATCTATTGAAGGCAACAATGCATTTGTTTAGCCTCCAAGTCATGTCAATGAGTCCCTTCCAGTCATTAAATCATTCTAAATTAATTCTAACGAATTCTATTTTCGCCCTTCAAACATTATTTTCTTACATAACTCGCAATTAATCTACTTAAGACAACAATGCATTATTTTAGCATTAAAAAGCATATCACTCAGTATTTTCAATCGTTAAATTGTTTGAAGGCACTTCGAACCAATTCTATTTTTGAATTTAGAACACGACTTTCATGCATAACTTGCACTTGATCTATTGAAGGCAACTATTCATTTTTTTAGCCTTAAAGTCATATTATTGCGTCTCTTTTAGTCATTAAATCTTTCTAAATGACTTCGAACGAAATTCGGCCTTTAAACATGACTTTCGTGCATAACTTGCAGTTGAGCTATTGAAGGCAAGAATGCATTTGTTTAGCCTCAAAGTCATGTCAATGAGTCCCTTCCAGTCATTAAATCATTCTAAATTAATTCTAACGAATTCTATTTTCTCCCTTCAAACATTATTTTCTTACATAACTCGCAATTAATCTACTTAAGACAACAATGCATTATTTTAGCATTAAAAAGCATATCACTTAGCTTTTCAATAATTAAATTGTTTGAAGGCACTTCGAACCAATTCTATTTTTAAATTTAGAACACGACTTTCATGCATAACTTGCACTTGATCTATTGAAGGCAACTATTCATTTTTTTAGCCTTAAAGTCATATTATTGCGTCTCTTTTAGTTATTAAATCTTTCTAAATCACTTCGAACGAAATTCGGCTTTTAAGCATGACTTTCGTGCATAACTTGCAGTTGATTGAAGGCAACAATGCATTTGTTTAGCCTCCAAGTCATGTCAATGAGTCCCTTCCAGTCATTAAATCATTCTAAATTAATTCTAACGAATTCTATTTTCGCCCTTCAAACATTATTTTGTTACATAACTTGCAATTAATCTACTAAAGACAACAATGCATTATTTTAGCATTAAAAAGCATATCACTCAGCTTTTCAATAATTGAATTGTTTGAAGGCACTTCGAACAAATTCTATTTTTGAATTTAGAATACGACTTTCATGCATAACTTGCACTTTATCTATTGAAGGCAACATTTCTAAATCACTTGAAACGAAATTCGGCCTTTAAACATGACTTTCGTGCATAACTTGCAGTTGATATATTGAAGGCAACAATGCATTTGTTTAGCCTTAAAGTCATGTCACTGAGTCTGTTCTAGTCATTAAAGCACTCTAAATTACTTCGAACGAATTCTATTTTCGTCTTTCAAACATTATTTTCTTACATAACATTGCAATTAATCTACTGAAGACAACAATGCATTATTTTAGCATTAAAAAGCATATCTCTCAGCTTTTCAATCATTAAATTGTTTGAAGGCACTTCGAACCAATTCTATTTTTGAATTTAGAACACGACTTTCATGCATAACTTGCACTTGATCTATTGAAGCCAACTATTCATTTTTTTAGCCTTAAAGTCATATTATTGCGTCTCTTTTAATCATTAAATCTTTCTAAATCACTTCGAACGAAATTCGGCTTTTAAACATGACTTTCGTGCATAACTTGCAGTTGATCTTTTGAAGGCAACAATGCATTTGTTTAGCCTTAAAGTCATGTCACTGAGTCTCTTCTAGTCATTAAATCATTCTAAATTAATTCGAACGAATTCTATTTTCGCCCTTCAAACATTATTTTCTTACATAACTTGTAATTAATTTATTGAAGACAACAATGCATTATTTTAGCATTAAAAAGCATATCACTCAGTCTTTTCAATCATTAAATTGTTTGAAGGCACTTCGAACCAATTCTATTTTTTAATTTAGAACACGACTTTCATGCATAACTTAAACTTGATCTATTGAAGGCAACTATTCATTTTTTTAGCCTTAAAGTCATATTATTGCGACTCTTTTAGTCATTAAATCTTTCTAAATCACTTCGAACGAAATTCGGCCTTTAAACATGACTTTCATGCATAACTTGCCGTTGATCTATTGAAGGCAACAATGCATTTGTTTAGCCTTAAAGTCATGTCACTGAGTCTCTTCTAGTCATTAAATCATTCTAAATTACTTCGAACGAATTCTATTTTCGCCCTTCAAACATTATTTTCTTACATAACTTGCAATTAATCTACTGAAGATAACAATGCATTATTTTAGCATTAAAAAGCATATCACTCAGTCTTTTCAATCATTAACTTGTTTGAAGGCACTACGAACCAATTCTATTTTTGAATTTAGAACACGACATTTTTATGCATAACTTGCACTTGATCTATTGAAGGCAACTATTCATTTTTTTAGCCTTAAAGACATATTATTGCGTCTCTTTTAGTCAATAAATCTTTCTGAATCAGTTCGAACGAAATTCGGCCTTTAAACATGACTTTCGTGCATAACTTGCAGTTGATCTATTGAAGGCAACAATGCATTTGTTTAGCCTTAAAGTCATGTCACTGAGTCTGTTCTAGTCATTAAATCATTCTAAATTAATTCGAACGAATTCTATTTTCGCCCTTCAAACATTATTTTGTTACATAACTTGCAATTAATCTACTAAAGACAACAATGCATTATTTTAGCATTAAAAAGCATATCACTCAGCTTTTCAATAATTGAATTGTTTGGAAGCACTTCGAACAAATTCTATTTTTGAATTTAGAATACGACTTTCATGCATAACTTGCACTTTATCTATTGAAGGCAACATTTCTAAATCACTTGAAACGAAATTCGGCCTTTAAACATGACTTTCGTGCATAACTTGCAGTTGATATATTGAAGGCAACAATGCATTTGTTTAGCCTTAAAGTCATGTCACTGAGTCTGTTCTAGTCATTAAAGCATTCTAAATTACTTCGAACGAATTCTATTTTCGTCTTTCAAACATTCTTTTCTTACATAACATTGCAATTAATCTACCGAAGACAACAATGCATTATTTTAGCATTAAAAAGCATATCACTCAGCTTTTCAATCATTAAATTGTTTGAAGGCACTTCGAACCAATTCTATTTTTTAATTTAGAACACGACTTTCATGCATAACTTGCACTTTATCTATTGAAGCCAACTATTCATTTTTTTAGCCTTAAAGTCATATTATTGCGTCTCTTTTAGTCATTAAATCTTTCTGAATCAGTTCGAACGAAATTCGGCCTTTAAACATGACTTTCGTGCATAACTTGCAGTTGATCTATTGAAGGCAACAATGCATTTGTTTAGCCTTAAAGTCATGTCACTGAGTCTCTTCTAGTCATTAAATCATTCTAAATTAATTCGAACGAATTCTATTTTCGCCTTTCAAACATTATTTTCTTACATAACTTGCAATTAATCTACTAAAGACAACAATGCATTATTTTAGCATTAAAAAGCATATCACTCAGCTTTTCAATAATTAAATTGTTTGAAAGCACTTCGAACCAATTCTATTTTTGAATTTAGAATACGGCTTTCATGCATAACTTGCACTTGATCTATTGAAGGCAACTATTCATTTTTTTAGCCTTAAAGTCATATTATTGCATCTCTTTTAGTCATTAAATCTTTCTAAATCACTTCGAATGAAATTCGGCCTTTAAACATGACTTTCATGCATAACTTGCAGTTGATATATTGAAGGCAACAATGCATTTGTTTAGCCTTAAAGTCATGTCACTGAGTCTGTTCTAGTTATTAAATCATTCTAAATTAATTCGAACGAATTCTATTTTCGCCCTTCAAACATTATTTTCTTACATAACTTGCAATTAATCTACTAAAGACAACAATGCATTATTTTAGCATTAAAAAGCATATCACTCAGTCTTTTCAATCATTAAATTGTTTGAAGGCACTTCGAACCAATTCTATTTTTGAATTTAGAACACGACTTTCATGCATTACTTGCACTTGATCTATTGAAGGCAACTATTCATTTTTTTAGCCTTAAAGTCATATTATTGCGTCTCTTTTAGTCATTAAATCTTTCTGAATCAGTTCGAACGAAATTCGGCCTTTAAACATGACTTTCGCGCATAACTTGCAGTTGATCTATTGAAGGCAACAACGCATTTGTTTAGCCTGAAAGTCATGTCACTGAGTCTGTTCTAGTCATTAAATCATTCTAAATTCATTCGAACGAATTCTATTTTCGCCCTTCAAACATTATTTTCTTACATAACTTGCAATTAATCTACTAAAGACAACAATGCATTATTTTAGCATTAAAAAGCATATCACTCAGCTTTTCAATAATTAAATTGTTTGAAGGCACTTGGAACCAATACTATTTTTGAATTTAGAATACGGCTTTCAAGCATAACTTGCACTTGATCTATTGAAGGCAACTATTCATTTTTTTAGCCTTAAAGTCATATTATTGCATCTCTTTTAGTCATTAAATCTTTCTAAATCACTTCGAATGAAATTCGGCCTTTAAACATGACTTTCGTGCATAACTTGCAGTTGATATATTGAAGGCAACAATGCATTTGTTTAGCCTTAAAGTCATGTCACTGACTCTGTTCTAGTTATTAAATCATTCTAAATTAATTCGAACGAATTCTATTTTCGCCCTTCAAACATTATTTTCTTACATAACTTGCAATTAATCTACTAAAGACAACAATGCATTATTTTAGCATTAAAAAGCATATCACTCAGTATTTTCAATCATTAAATTGTTTGAAGGCACTTCGAACCAATTCTATTTTTGAATTTAGAACACAACTTTCATGCATAACTTGCACTTGATCTATTGAAGCCAACTATTCATTTTTTTAGCCTTAAAGTCATATTATTGCGTCTCTTTTAGTCATTAAATCTTTCTGAATCAGTTCGAACGAAATTCGGCCTTTAAACATGACTTTCGCGCATAACTTGCAGTTGATCTATTGAAGGCAACAACGCATTTGTTAAGCCTGAAAGTCATGTCACTGAGTCTGTTCTAGTCATTAAATCATTCTAAATTCATTCGAACGAATTCTATTTTCGCCCTTCAAACATTATTTTCTTACATAACTTGCAATTAATCTACTAAAGACAACAATGCATTATTTTAGCATTAAAAAGCATATCACTCAGTCTTTTCAATCATTAAATTGTTTGAAGGCACTTCGAACCAATTCTATTTTTGAATTTAGAATACGGCTTTCATGCATAACTTGCACTTGATCTACTGAAGGCAACTATTCATTTTTTTAGCCTTAAAGTCATATTATTGCATCTCTTTTAGTCATTAAATCTTTCTAAATCACTTCGAATGAAATTCGGCCATTAAACATGACTTTCGTGCATAACTTGCAGTTGATATATTGAAGGCAACAATGCATTTGTTTAGCCTTAAAGTCATGTCACTGAGTCTGTTCTAGTTATTAAATCATTCTAAATTAATTCGAACGAATTCTATTTTCGCCCTTCAAACATTATTTTCTTACATAACTTGCAATTAATCTACTAAAGACAACAATGCATTATTTTTGCATTAAAAAGCATATCACTCAGTCTTTTCAATCATTAAATTGTTTGAAGGCACTTCGAACCAATTCTATTTTTGAATTTAGAACACGACTTTCATGCATTACTTGCACTTGATCTATTGAAGGCAACTATTCATTTTTTTAGCCTTAAAGTCATATTATTGCGTCTCTTTTAGTCATTAAATCTTTCTGAATCAGTTCGAACGAAATTCGGCCTTTAAACATGACTTTCGTGCATAACTTGCAGTTGATCTATTGAAGGCAACAATGCATTTGTTTAGCCTTCAAGTCATGTCACTGAGTCTCTTCTAGTCATTAAATCATTCTAAATTAATTCGAACGAATTCTATTTTCGCCTTTCAAACATTATTTTCTTACATAACTTGCAATTAATCTATAAAGACAACAATGCATTATTTTAGCATTAAAAAGCATATCACTCAGCTTTTCAATAATTAAATTGTTTGAAAGCACTTCGAACCAATTCTATTTTTGAATTTAGATTACGGCTTTCATGCATAACTTGCACTTGATCTATTGAAGGCAACTATTCATTTTTTTAGCCTTAAAGTCATATTATTGCATCTCTTTTAGTCATTAAATCTTTCTAAATCACTTCGAATGAAATTCGGCCTTTAAACATGACTTTCGTTCATAACTTGCAGTTGATATATTGAAGGCAACAATGCATTTGTTTAGCCTTAAAGTCATGTCACTGAGTCTGTTCTAGTTATTAAATCATTCTAAATTAATTCGAACGAATTCTATTTTCGCCCTTCAAACATTATTTTCTTACATAACTTGCAATTAATCTACTAAAGACAACAATGCATTATTTTAGCATTAAAAAGCATATCACTCAGTCTTTTCAATCATTAAATTGTTTGAAGGCACTTCGAACCAATTCTATTTTTGAATTTAGAACACGACTTTCATGCATAACTTGCACTTGATCTATTGAAGGCAACTATTCATTTTTTTAGCCTTAAAGTCATATTATTGCGTCTCTTTTAGTCATTAAATCTTTCTGAATCAGTTCGAACGAAATTCGGCCTTTAAACATGACTTTCGCGCATAACTTGCAGTTGATCTATTGAAGGCAACAACGCATTTGTTTAGCCTGAAAGTCATGTCACTGAGTCTGTTCTAGTCATTAAATCATTCTAAATTCATTCGAACGAATTCTATTTTCGCCCTTCAAACATTATTTTCTTACATAACTTGCAATTAATCTACTAAAGACAACAATGCATTATTTTAGCATTAAAAAGCATATCACTCAGCTTTTCAATAATTAAATTGTTTGACGGCACATGGAACCAATACTATTTTTGAATTTAGAATACGGCTTTCATGCATAACTTGCACTTGATCTATTGAAGGCAACTATTCATTTTTTTAGCCTTAAAGTCATATTATTGCATCTCTTTTAGTCATTAAATCTTTCTAAATCACTTCGAATGAAATTCGGCCTTTAAACATGACTTTCGTGCATAACTTGCAGTTGATATATTGAAGGCAACAATGCATTTGTTTAGCCTTAAAGTCATGTCACTGAGTCTGTTCTAGTTATTAAATCATTCTAAATTAATTCGAACGAATTCTATTTTCACCCTTCAAACATTATTTTCTTACATAACTTGCAATTAATCTACTAAAGACAACAATGCATTATTTTAGCATTAAAAAGCATATCACTCAGTCTTTTCAATCATTAAATTGTTTGAAGGCACTTCGAACCAATTCTATTTTTGAATTTAGAACACGACTTTCATGCATAACTTGCACTTGATCTATTGAAGGCAACTATTCATTTTTTTAGCCTTAAAGTCATATTATTGCGTCTCTTTTAGTCATTAAATATTTATGAATCACATCGAATGAAATTCGGCCTTTAAACATGACTTTCATGCATAAATTGGTATTGATATATTGAAGGCAACAATGCATTTGTTTAGCCTTAATGTCATGTCACTGAGTCTTTTCTAGTCATTAAATCATTCTAAATTAATTCGAACGAATTCTATTTTCGCCCTTCAATCATTATTTTCTTACATAACTTGCAATTAATCTACTGAAGACAACAATGCATTATTTTAGCATTAAAAAGCATATCACTCAGTCTTTTCAATCATTAAATTGTTTGAAGGCACTTCGAACCAATTCTATTTTTGAATTTAGAACACGACTTTCATGCATAACTTGCACTTGATCTATTGAAGGCAACTATTCATTTTTTTAGCCTTAAAGTCATATTATTGCGTCTCTTTTAGTCATTAAATCTTTCTGAATCAGTTCGAACGAAATTCGGCCTTTAAACATGACTTTCGCGCATAACTTGCAGTTGATCTATTGAAGGCAACAACGCATTTGTTTAGCCTGAAAGTCATGTCACTGAGTCTGTTCTAGTCATTAAATCATTCTAAATTCATTCGAACGAATTCTATTTTCGCCCTTCAAACATTATTTTCTTACATAACTTGCAATTAATCTACTAAAGACAACAATGCATTATTTTAGCATTAAAAAGCATATCACTCAGCTTTTCAATAATTAAATTGTTTGAAGGCACTTGGAACCAATACTATTTTTGAATTTAGAATACGGCTTTCATGCATAACTTGCACTTGATCTATTGAAGGCAACTATTCATTTTTTTAGCCTTAAAGTCATATTATTGCATCTCTTTTAGTCATTAAATCTTTCTAAATCACTTCGAATGAAATTCGGCCTTTAAACATGACTTTCGTGCATAACTTGCAGTTGATATATTGAAGGCAACAATGCATTTGTTTAGCCTTAAAGTCATGTCACTGAGTCTGTTCTAGTTATTAAATCATTCTAAATTAATTCGAACGAATTCTATTTTCGCCCTTCAAACATTATTTTCTTACATAACTTGCAATTAACCTACTAAAGACAACAATGCATTATTTTAGCATTAAAAAGCATATCACTCAGTCTTTTCAATCATTAAATTGTTTGAAGGCACTTCGAACCAATTCTATTTTTGAATTTAGAACACGACTTTCATGCATAACTTGCACTTGATCTATTGAAGGCAACTATTCATTTTTTTAGCCTTAAAGTCATATTATTGCGTCTCTTTTAGTCATTAAATCTTTCTGAATCAGTTCGAACGAAATTCGGCCTTTAAACATGACTTTCGCGCATAACTTGCAGTTGATCTATTGAAGGCAACAACGCATTTGTTTAGCCTGAAAGTCATGTCACTGAGTCTGTTCTAGTCATTAAATCATTCTAAATTCATTCGAACGAATTCTATTTTCGCCCTTCAAACATTATTTTCTTACATAACTTGCAATTAATATACTAAAGACAACAATGCATTATTTTAGCATTAAAAAGCATATCACTTAGCTTTTCAATAATTAAATTGTTTGAAGGCACTTGGAACCAATACTATTTTTGAATTTAGAATACGACTTTCATTCATAACTTGCACTTGATCTATTGAAGGCAACTATTCATTTTTTTAGCCTTAAAGTCATACTATTGCGTCTCTTTTAATCATTAAATCTTTCTAAATGACTTCGAACGAAATTCGGCCTTTAAACATGACTTTCGTGCATAACTTGCAGTTGATCTATTGAAGGCAACAATGCATTTGTTTAGCCTTAAAGTCATGTCACTGAGTCTCTTCTAGTCATTAAATCATTCTAAATTAATTCGAACGAATTCTATTTTCGCCTTTCAAACATTATTTTCTTACATAACTTGCAATTAATCTACTAAAGACAACAATGCATTATTTTAGCATTAAAAAGCATATCACTCAGCTTTTCAATCATTAAATTGTTTGAAGGCACTTCGAACCAATTCTATTTTTGAATTTAGAACACGACTTTCATGCATAACTTGCACTTGATCTATTGAAGCCAACTATTCATTTTTTTAGCCTTAAAGTCATATTATTGCGTCTCTTTTAGTCATTAAATCTTTCTGAATCAGTTCGAACGAAATTCGGCCTTTAAACATGACTTTCGTGCATAACTTGCAGTTGATCTATTGAAGGCAACAATGCATTTGTTTAGCCTTAAAGTCATGTCACTGAGTCTCTTCTAGTCATTAAATCATTCTAAATTAATTCGAACGAATTCTATTTTCGCCTTTCAAACATTATTTTCTTACATAAGTTGCAATTAATCTATAAAGACAACAATGCATTATTTTAGCATTAAAAAGCATATCACTCAGCTTTTCAATAATTAAATTGTTTGAAAGCACTTCGAACCAATCCTATTTTTGAATTTAGATTACGGCTTTCATGCATAACTTGCACTTGATCTATTGAAGGCAACTATTCATTTTTTTAGCCTTAAAGTCATATTATTGCATCTCTTTTAGTCATTAAATCTTTCTAAATCACTTCGAATGAAATTCGGCCTTTAAACATGACTTTCGTTCATAACTTGCAGTTGATATATTGAAGGCAACAATGCATTTGTTTAGCCTTAAAGTCATGTCACTGAGTCTGTTCTAGTTATTAAATCATTCTAAATTAATTCGAACGAATTCTATTTTCGCCCTTCAAACATTATTTTCTTACATAACTTGCAATTAATCTACTAAAGACAACAATGCATTATTTTAGCATTAAAAAGCATATCACTCAGTCTTTTCAATCATTAAATTGTTTGAAGGCACTTCGAACCAATTCTATTTTTGAATTTAGAACACGACTTTCATGCATAACTTGCACTTGATCTATTGAAGGCAACTATTCATTTTTTTAGCCTTAAAGTCATATTATTGCGTCTCTTTTAGTCATTAAATCTTTCTGAATCAGTTCGAACGAAATTCGGCCTTTAAACATGACTTTCGCGCATAACTTGCGGTTGATCTATTGAAGGCAACAACGCATTTGTTTAGCCTGAAAGTCATGTCACTGAGTCTGTTCTAGTCATTAAATCATTCTAAATTCATTCGAACGAATTCTATTTTCGCCCTTCAAACATTATTTTCTTACATAACTTGCAATTAATCTACTAAAGACAACAATGCATTATTTTAGCATTAAAAAGCATATCACTCAGTCTTTTCGAACATTAAATTGTTTGAAGGCACTTCGAACCAATTCTATTTTTGAATTTAGAACACGACTTTCATGCATAACTTGCACTTGATCTACTGAAGGCAACTATTCATTTTTTTAGCCATAAAGTCATATTCTTGCGTCTCTTTTAGTCATTAAATCTTTCTGAATCAGTTCGAACGAAATTCGGCCTTTCAACATGACTTTCGTGCATAACTTGCAGTTGATCTATTGAAGGCAACAATGCATTTGTTTAGCCTTAAAGTCATGTCACTAAGTCTCTTCTAGTCATTAAATCATTCTAAATTAATTCGAACGAATTCTATTTTCGCCCTTCAAACATTATTTTCTTACATAACTTGCAATTAATCTACTAAAGACAACAATGCATTATTTTAGCATTAAAAAGCATATCACTCAGCTTTTCAATAATCAAATTGTTTGAAGGCACTTCGAACCAATTCTATTTTTGAATTTAGAATACGACTTTCATGCATAACTTGCACTTGATCTATTGAAGGCAACAATGCATTTGTTTAGCCTTAAAGTCATGTCACTGAGTCTCTTCTAGTCATTAAATCATTCTAAATTAATTCGAACGAATTCTATTTTCGCCCTTCAAACATTATTTTCTTACATAACTTGCAATTAATCTACTAAAGACAACAATGCATTATTTTAGCATTAAAAAGCATATCACTCAGCTTTTCAATAATTAAATTGTTTGAAAGCACTTCGAACCAATTCTATTTTTGAATTTAGAATACGGCTTTCATGCATAACTTGCACTTGATCTATTGAAGGCAACTATTCATTCTTTTAGCCTTAAAGTCATATTATTGCATCTCTTTTAGTCATTAAATCTTTCTAAATCACTTCGAATGAAATTCGGCCTTTAAACATGACTTTCGTGCATAACTTGCAGTTGATATATTGAAGGCAACAATGCATTTGTTTAGCCTTAAAGTCATGTCACTGAGTCTGTTCTAGTTATTAAATCATTCTAAATTAATTCGAATGAATTCTATTTTCGCCCTTCAAACATTATTTTCTTACATAACTTGCAATTAATCTACTAAAGACAACAATGCATTATTTTAGCATTAAAAAGCATATCACTCAGCTTTTCAATAATTAAATTGTTTGAAGGTACTTGGAACCAATACTATTTTTGAATTTAGAATACGACTTTCATTCATGACTTGCACTTGATCTATTGAAGGCAACTATTCATTTTTTTAGCCTTAAAGTCATACTATTGCGTCTCTTTTAATCATTAAATCTTTCTAAATCACTTCGGACGAAATTCGGCCTTTAAACATGACTTTCGTGCATAACTTGCGGTTGATCTTTTGAAGGCAACAATGCATTTGTTTAGCCTTTAAGTCATGTCACTTAGTCTCTCCGAGTCCTTAAATAATTCTAAATTAATACGAACGAATTCTATTTTCGCCCTTCAAACATTATTTTCTTACATAACTTGTAATTAATCTATTGAAGACAACAATGCATTATTTTACCATTAAAAAGCATATCACTCAGTCTTTTCAATCATTAAATTGTTTGAAGGCACTTCGAACCAATTCTATTTTTGAATTTAGAACACGACTTTCATGCATAACTTACACTTGATCTATTGAAGGCAACTATTCATTATTTTAGCCTTAAAGTCATATTATTGCGTCTCTTTTAGTCATTAAATCTTTCTAAATCACTACGAACGAAATTCGGCCTTTAAACATGACTTTCGTGCATAACTTGCAGTTGACCTATTGAAGGCAACAATGCATTTGTTTAGCCATAAAGTCATGTCACTGAGTCTCTTATAGTCATTAAATCATTCTAAATTAATTCGAACGAATTCTATTTTCGC
Organism: Coriaria nepalensis; assembly: GCA_027186245.1. NCBI lineage: Eukaryota > Viridiplantae > Streptophyta > Magnoliopsida > Cucurbitales > Coriariaceae > Coriaria > Coriaria nepalensis. The sequence goes on from CP114481.1 coordinate 21,245,937, forward strand.
CTTTCAAACATTATTTTCTTACATAACTTGTAATTAATTTATTGAAGACAACAATGCATTATTTTACAATTAAAAAGCATATCACTCAGTCTTTTCAATCATTAACTGGTTTGAAGGCACTACGAACCAATTCTATTTTTGAATTTAGAACACGACATTTTTATGCATAACTTGCACTTGATCTATTGAAGGCAACTATTCATTTTTTTAGCCTTAAAGTCATATTATTGCATCTCTTTTAGTCATTAAATCTTTCTAAATCACTTCAAATGAAATTCGGCCTTTAAACATGACTTTCGTGCATAACTTGCAGTTGATATATTGAAGGCAACAATGCATTTGTTTAGCCTAAAAGTCATGTCACTGAGTCTGTTCTTGTCATTAAATCATTCTAAATTAATTCGAACGAATTCTATTTTCGCCCTTCAAATATTATTTTCTTACATAACTTGCAATTAATCTACTAAAGACAACAATGCATTATTTTAGCATTAAAAAGCATATCACTCAGTCTTTTCAATCATTAAATTGTTTGAAGGCACTTCGAACCAATTCTACTTTTGAATTTAGAACACGACTTTCATGCATAACTTGCACTTGATCTATTGAAGGCAACTATTCATTTTTTTAGCCTTAAAGTCATATTATTGCGTCTCTTTTAGTCATTAAATCTTTCTGAATCAGTTCGAACGAAATTCGGCCTTTAAACATGACTTTCGCGCATAACTTGCAGTTGATCAATTGAAGGCAACAACGCATTTGTTTAGCCTGAAAGTCATGTCACTGAGTCTGTTCAAGTCATTAAATCATTCTAAATTCATTCGAACGAATTCTATTTTCGCTCTTCAAACATTATTTTCTTACATAACTTGCAATTAATCTACTAAAGACAACAATGCATTATGTTAGCATTAAAAAGCATATCACTCAGCTTTTCAATAATTAAATTGTTTGAAGGCACTTCGAACCAATTCTATTTTTGAATTTAGAGTACGACTTTCATGCATAACTTGCACTTGATCTATTGAAGACAACTATTCCTTTTTTTAGCCTTGAAGTCATATTATTGCGTCTCCTTTAGTGATTAAATCTTTCTGAATAACTTCGAATGAAATTCGGCCTTTAAACATGACTTTCGTGCATAACTTGCAGTTGATATATTGAAGGCAACAATGCATTTGTTTAGCCTTAAAGTCATGTCACTGAGTCTGTTCTAGTCATTAAATCATTCGAAATTCATTCGAACGAATTCTATTTTCGCCCTTCAAACATTATTTTCTTACATAACTTGCAATTAATCTACTGAAGACAACAATGCATTATTTTAGCATTAAAAAGCATATCACTCAGTCTTTTCAATCATTAAATTGTTTGAAGGCACTTCGAACCAATTCTATTTTTGAATTTAAAATACGACTTTCATGCATAACTTGCACTTGATCTATTGAAGGCAACATTTCTAAATCACTTCAAACGAAATTCGGCCTTTAAACATGACTTTCGTGCATAACTTGCAGTTGATATATTGAAGGCAACAATGCATTTGTTTAGCCTTGACGTCATGTCACTGAGTCTGTTCTAGTCATTAAATCATTAGAAATTCATTCGAACGAATTCTATTTTCGCCCTTCAAACATTATTTTCTTACATAACTTGCAATTAATCTACTGAAGACAACAATGCATTATTTTAGCATTAAAAAGCATATCACTCAGTCTTTTCGAACATTAAATTGTTTGAAGGCACTTCGAACCAATTCTATTTTTGAATTTAGAACACGACTTTCATGCATAACTTGCACTTGATCTACTGAAGGCAACTATTCATTTTTTTAGCCATAAAGTCATATTCTTGCGTCTCTTTTAGTCATTAAATCTTTCTGAATCAGTTCGAACGAAATTCGGCCTTTCAACATGACTTTCGTGCATAACTTGCAGTTGATCTATTGAAGGCAACAATGCATTTGTTTAGCCTTAAAGTCATGTCACTAAGTCTCTTCTAGTCATTAAATCATTCTAAATTAATTCGAACGAATTCTATTTTCGCCCTTCAAACATTATTTTCTTACATAACTTGCAATTAATCTACTAAAGACAACAATGCATTATTTTAGGATTAAAAAGCATATCACTCAGCTTTTCAATAATTAAATTGTTTGAAAGCACTCCGAACCAATTCTATTTTTGAATTTAGAATACGGCTTTCGTGCATAACTTGCACTTGATCTATTGAAGGCAACTATTCTTTTTTTTAGCCTTAAAGTCATATTATTGCATCTCTTTTAGTCATTAAATCTTTCTAAATCACTTCAAACGAAATTCGGCCTTTAAACATGACTTTCGTGCATATCTTGCGGGTGATATATTGAAGGCAACAATGCATTTGTTTAGCCTGAAAGTCATGTCACTGAGTCTGTTCTAGTCATTAAATCATTCTAAATTCATTCGAACGAATTCTATTTTCGCCCTTCAAACATTATTTTCTTACATAACTTGCAATTAATCTACTAAAGACAACAATGCATTATTTTAGCATTAAAAAGCATATCACTCAGCTTTTCAATAATTAAATTGTTTGAAGGCACTTCGAACCAATTCTATTTTTGAATTTAGAACACGACTTTCATGCATTACTTGCACTTGATCTATTGAAGGCAACTATTCATTTTTTTAGCCTTAAAGTCATATTATTGGGTCTCTTTTAGTCATTAAATATTTATGAATCACATCGAATGAAATTCGGCCTTTAAACAGGACTTTCATGCATAAATTGCAATTGATATATTGAAGTCAACAATGCATTTGTTTAGCCTTAAAGTCATGTCACAGAGTCTGTTCTAGTCATTAAATCATTCTAAATTAATTCGAACAAATTCTATTTTCGCCCTTCAAACATTATTTTCTTGCATAACTTGCAATTAATCTACTGAAGACAACAATGCATTATTTTAGCATTAAAAAGCATATCACTCAGTCTTTTCAATCATTAAATGGTTTGAAAGCACTTGGAACCAATACTATTTTTGAATTTAGAACACGACTTTCATGCATAACTTGCACTTGAGCTATTGAAGGCAACTATTCATTTTTTTAGCCTTAAAGTCATATTATTGCGTCTCTTTTAGTGATTAAATCTTTCGGCATCACTTCGAATGAAATTCAGCCTTTAAACATGACTTTCGTGCATAACTTGCAGTTGATCTATTGAAGGCAACAATGCATTTGTCTAACCTTAAAGTCATGTCACCAAGTCTCTTCTAGTGATTAAATCATTCAAAATTCATTCGAACGAATTCTATTTTCGCCCTTCAAACATTATTTTCTTACATAACTTGCAATTAATCTACTGAAGACAACAATGCATTATTTTAGCATTAAAAAGCATATCACTCAGTCTTTTCAATCATTAAATTGTTTGAAGGCACTTCGAACCAATTCTATTTTTGAATTTAGAACACGACTTTCATGCATAACTTGCACTTGATCTATTGAAGGCAACTATTCATTTTTTTAGCCTTAAAGTCATATTATTGCGTCTCTTTTAGTCATTAAATCCTTCTGAATCAGTTCGAACGAAATTCGGCCTTTAAACATGACTTTCGCGCATAACTTGCAGTTGATCTATTGAAGGCAACAACGCATTTGTTTAGCCTGAAAGTCATGTCACTGAGTCTGTTCTAGTCATTAAATCATTCTAAATTCATTCGAACGAATTCTATTTTCGCTCCTCAAACATTATTTTCTTACATAACTTGCAATTAATCTACAAAAGACAACAATGCATTATTTTAGCATTAAAAAGCATATCACTCAGCTTTTCAATAATTAAATTGTTTGAAGGCACGTCGAACCAATTCTATTTTTGAATTTAGAGTACGACTTTCATGCATAACTTGCACTTGATCTATTGAAGACAACTATTCATTTTTTTAGCCTTGAAATCATATTATTGCGTCTCTTTTAGTGATTAAATCTTTCTGAATAACTTCCAATGAAATTTGGCCTTTAAACATGACTTTCGTGCATAACTTGCAGTTGATATATTGAAGGCAACAATGCATTTGTTTAGCCTTAAAGTCATGTCACTGAGTCTGTTCTAGTCATTAAATCATTCGAAATTCATTCGAACGAATTCTATTTTCGCCCTTCAAACATTATTTTCTTACATAACTTGCAATTAATCTACTGAAGACAACAATGCATTATTTTAGCATTAAAAAGCATATCACTCAGTCTTTTCAATCATTAAATTGTTTGAAGGCACTTCGAACCAATTCTATTTTTGAATTTAGAACACGACTTTCATGCATAACTTGCACTTGATCTATTGAAGGCAACTATTCATTTTTTTAGCCTTAAAGTCATATTATTGCGTCTCTTTTAGTCATTAAATATTTATGAATCACATCGAATGAAATTCGGCCTTTAAACATGACTTTCATGCATAAATTGGTATTGATATATTGAAGGCAACAATGCATTTGTTTAGCCTTAAAGTCATGTCACTGAGTCTGTTCTAGTCATTAAATCATTCTAAATTAATTCGAACAAATTCTATTTTTGCCCTTCAAACATTATTTTCTTACATAACTTGCAATTAATCTACTAAAGACAACAATGCATTATTTTTGCATTAAAAAGCATATCACTCAGCTTTTCAATAATTAAATTGTTTGAAGGCACTTCGAACCAATTCTATTTTTGAATTTAGAACACAACTTTCATGCATAACTTGCACTTGATCTATTGAAGGCAACTATTCATTTTTTTAGCCTTAAAGTCATATTATTGGGTCTCTTTTAGTCATTAAATATTTATGAATCACATCGAATGAAATTCGGCCTTTAAACATGACTTTCGTGCATAACTTGCAGTTGATCTATTGAAGGCATCAATGCGTTTGTTTAGCCTTAAAGTCATGTCACTGAGTCTTTTCTGGTCATTAAATCATTCTAAATTAATTCGAACGAATTCTATTTTCACCCTTCCAACATTATTTTCTTACATAACTTGCAATTAATCTACTAAAGACAACAATGCATTATTTTAGCATTAAAAAGCATATCACTGAGCTTTTCAATAATTAAATTGTTTGAAGGCACTTCGAAACAATTCTATTTTTGAATTTAGAACACGACTTTCATGCATAACTTGCACTTGATCTATTCAAGGCAACTATTCATTTTCTTATCCTTAAAGTCATATTATTGCGTCTCTTTTAGTGATTAAATCTTTCTGAATCAGTTCGAACGAAATTCGGCCTTTAAACATGACTTTCGTGCATAACTTGCAGTTGATCTATTGAAGGCATCAATGCATTTGTTTAGCCTTAAAGTCATGTCACTGAGTCTTTTCCAGTCATTAAATCATTCTAAATTAATTCGAACAAATTCTATTTTCGCCCTTCAAACATTATTTTCTTACATAACTTGCAATTAATCTACTGAAGACAACAATGCATTATTTTAGCATTAAAAAGCATATCACTCAGTCTTTTCAATTATTAAATTGTTTGGAAGCACTTGGAACCAATACTATTTTTGAATTTAGAACACGACTTTCATGCATAACTTGCACTTGATCTATTGAAGGCAACTATTCATTTTTTTAGCCTTAAAGTCATATTATTGCGTCTCTTTTAGTGATTAAATCTTTCTGAATCAGTTCGAACGAAATTCGGCCTTTAAACATGACTTTCGTGCATAACTTGCAGTTGATCTATTGAAGGCATCAATGCATTTGTTTAGCCTTAAAGTCATGTCACTGAGTCTTTTCCAGTCATTAAATCATTCTAAATTAATTCGAACGAATTCTATTTTCGCCCTTCAAACATTATTTTCTTACATAACTTGCAATTAATCTACTGAAGACAACAATGCATTATTTTAGCATTAAAAAGCATATCACTCAGTCTTTTCAATCATTAAATGGTTTGAAAGCACTTGGAACCAATACTATTTTTGAATTTAGAACACGACTTTCATGCATAACTTGCACTTGAGCTATTGAAGGCAACTATTCATTTTTTTAGCCTTAAAGTCATATTATTGCGTCTCTTTTAGTGATTAAATCTTTCGGCATCACTTCGAATGAAATTCAGCCTTTAAACATGACTTTCGTGCATAACTTGCAGTTGATCTATTGAAGGCAACAATGCATTTGTCTAACCTTAAAGTCATGTCACCAAGTCTCTTCTAGTGATTAAATCATTCAAAATTCATTCGAATGAATTCTATTTTCGCCCTTCAAACATTATTTTCTTACATAACTTGCAATTAATCTACTGAAGACAACAATGCATTATTTTAGCATTAAAAAGCATATCACTCAGTCTTTTCAATCATTAAATTGTTTGAAGGCACTTCGAACCAATTCTATTTTTGAATTTAGAACACGACTTTCATGCATAACTTGCACTTGATCTATTGAAGGCAACTATTCATTTTTTTAGCCTTAAAGTCATATTATTGCGTCTCTTTTAGTCATTAAATCCTTCTGAATCAGTTCGAACGAAATTCGGCCTTTAAACATGACTTTCGCGCATAACTTGCAGTTGATCTATTGAAGGCAACAACGCATTTGTTTAGCCTGAAAGTCATGTCACTGAGTCTGTTCTAGTCATTAAATCATTCTAAATTCATTCGAACGAATTCTATTTTCGCTCCTCAAACATTATTTTCTTACATAACTTGCAATTAATCTACAAAAGACAACAATGCATTATTTTAGCATTAAAAAGCATATCACTCAGCTTTTCAATAATTAAATTGTTTGAAGGCACGTCGAACCAATTCTATTTTTGAATTTAGAGTACGACTTTCATGCATAACTTGCACTTGATCTATTGAAGACAACTATTCATTTTTTTAGACTTGAAATCATATTATTGCGTCTCTTTTAGTGATTAAATCTTTCTGAATAACTTCCAATGAAATTTGGCCTTTAAACATGACTTTCGTGCATAACTTGCAGTTGATATATTGAAGGCAACAATGCATTTGTTTAGCCTTAAAGTCATGTCACTGAGTCTGTTCTAGTCATTAAATCATTCGAAATTCATTCGAACGAATTCTATTTTCGCCCTTCAAACATTATTTTCTTACATAACTTGCAATTAATCTACTGAAGACAACAATGCATTATTTTAGCATTAAAAAGCATATCACTCAGTCTTTTCAATCATTAAATTGTTTGAAGGCACTTCGAACCAATTCTATTTTTGAATTTAGAACACGACTTTCATGCATAACTTGCACTTGATCTATTGAAGGCAACTATTCATTTTTTTAGCCTTAAAGTCATATTATTGCGTCTCTTTTAGTCATTAAATATTTATGAATCACATCGAATGAAATTCGGCCTTTAAACATGACTTTCATGCATAAATTGGTATTGATATATTGAAGGCAACAATGCATTTGTTTAGCCTTAAAGTCATGTCACTGAGTCTGTTCTAGTCATTAAATCATTCTAAATTAATTCGAACAAATTCTATTTTTGCCCTTCAAACATTATTTTCTTACATAACTTGCAATTAATCTACTAAAGACAACAATGCATTATTTTAGCATTAAAAAGCATATCACTCAGCTTTTCAATAATTAAATTGTTTGAAGGCACTTCGAACCAATTCTATTTTTGAATTTAGAACACAACTTTCATGCATAACTTGCACTTGATCTATTGAAGGCAACTATTCATTTTTTTAGCCTTAAAGTCATATTATTGGGTCTCTTTTAGTCATTAAATATTTATGAATCACATCGAATGAAATTCGGCCTTTAAACATGACTTTCGTGCATAACTTGCAGTTGATCTATTGAAGGCATCAATGCGTTTGTTTAGCCTTAAAGTCATGTCACTGAGTCTTTTCTGGTCATTAAATCATTCTAAATTAATTCGAACGAATTCTATTTTCACCCTTCCAACATTATTTTCTTACATAACTTGCAATTAATCTACTAAAGACAACAATGCATTATTTTAGCATTAAAAAGCATATCACTGAGCTTTTCAATAATTAAATTGTTTGAAGGCACTTCGAAACAATTCTATTTTTGAATTTAGAACACGACTTTCATGCATAACTTGCACTTGATCTATTCAAGGCAACTATTCATTTTCTTATCCTTAAAGTCATATTATTGCGTCTCTTTTAGTGATTAAATCTTTCTGAATCAGTTCGAACGAAATTCGGCCTTTAAACATGACTTTCGTGCATAACTTGCAGTTGATCTATTGAAGGCATCAATGCATTTGTTTAGCCTTAAAGTCATGTCACTGAGTCTTTTCCAGTCATTAAATCATTCTAAATTAATTCGAACAAATTCTATTTTCGCCCTTCAAACATTATTTTCTTACATAACTTGCAATTAATCTACTGAAGACAACAATGCATTATTTTAGCATTAAAAAGCATATCACTCAGTCTTTTCAATTATTAAATTGTTTGGAAGCACTTGGAACCAATACTATTTTTGAATTTAGAACACGACTTTCATGCATAACTTGCACTTGATCTATTGAAGGCAACTATTCATTTTTTTAGCCTTAAAGTCATATTATTGCGTCTCTTTTAGTGATTAAATCTTTCTGAATCAGTTCGAACGAAATTCGGCCTTTAAACATGACTTTCGTGCATAACTTGCAGTTGATCTATTGAAGGCATCAATGCATTTGTTTAGCCTTAAAGTCATGTCACTGAGTCTTTTCCAGTCATTAAATCATTCTAAATTAATTCGAACGAATTCTATTTTCGCCCTTCAAACATTATTTTCTTACATAACTTGCAATTAATCTACTGAAGACAACAATGCATTATTTTAGCATTAAAAAGCATATCACTCAGCTTTTCAATAATTAAATTGTTTGAAGGCACTTCGAAACCATTCTATTTTTTAATTTAGAAAATGACTTTCATGCATAACTTGCACTTGATCTATTGAAGGCAACTATTCATTTTTTTAGCCTTAAAGTCATATTATTGCGTCTCTTTTAGTCATTAAATATTTATGAATCACATCGAATGAAATTCGGCCTTTAAACATGACTTTCATGCATAACTTGCAATTGATATATTGAAGGCAACAATGCATTTGTTTAGCCTTAAAGTCATGTCACTGAGTCTGTTCTAGTCATTAAATCATTCTAAATTAATTCGAACAAATTCTATTTTCGCCCTTCAAACATTATTTTCTTACAAAACTTGCAATTAATCTACTGAAGACAACAATGCATTATTTTAGCATTAAAAAGCATATCACTAAGTCTTTTCAATTATTAAATTGTTTGGAAGCACTTGGAACCAATGCTATTTTTGAATTTAGAACACGACTTTCATTCATAACTTACACTTGAGCTATTGAAGGCAACTATTCATTTTTTTAGCCTTAAAGTCATATTATTGCGTCTCATTTAGTGATTAAATCTTTCGGCATCACTTTGAATGAAATTTAGCCTTTAAACATGACTTTCGTGCATAACTTGCAGTTGATCTATTGAAGGCAACAATGCATTTGTTTAGCCTTAAAGTCATGTCACTGAGTCTGTTCTAGTCATTAAATCATTCTAAATTAATTCGAACGAATTCTATTTTCGCTCTTCAAACACTATTTTCTTACATAACTTGCAATTAATCTACTGAAGACAACAATGCATTATTTTAGCATTAAAAAGCATATCACTCAGTCTTTTCAATCATTAAATTGTTTGAAGGCACTTGGAACCAATATTATTTTTGAATTTAGAACACAACTTTCATGCATAACTTGCACTTAAGCTATTGAAGGCAACTATTCATTTTTTTAGCCTTAAAGTCATATTATTGCGTCTTTTTTAGTCATTAAATCTTTCTGAATCACTTCGAATGAAATTCGGCCTTTAAACATGACTTTCGTGCATAACCTGCAGTTGATCTATTGAAGGCAACAATGCATTTGTTTAGCCTTAAAGTCATGTCACTGAGTCTGTTCTAGTCATTAAATCATTCTAAATTAATTCGAACGAATTCTATTTTCGCTCTTCAAACACTATTTTCTTACATCACTTGCAATTAATCTACTAAAGACAACAATGCATTATTTTAGCATTAAAAAGCGTATCACTCAGCTTTTCAATAATTAAATTGTTTGAAGGCACTACGAACCAATTCTATTTTTGAATTTAGAATACGACTTTCATGCATAACTTGCACCTGATCTATTGAAGGCAACTATTCATTTTTTTAGCCTTAAAGTCATATTATTGCGTCTCTTTTAGTCATTAAATATTTATGAATCACATCGAATGAAATTCGGCCATTAAACATGACTTTCATGTATAAATTGCAATTGATATATTGAAGGCAACAATGCATTTGTTTAGCCTTAAAGTCATGTCACTGAGTCTCTTCTAGTGATTAAATCATTCGAAATTCATTCGAACGAATTCTATTTTCGCCCTTCAAACATTATTTTCTTACATAACTTGCAATTAATCTACTGAAGACAACAATGCATTATTTTAGCATTAAAAAGCATATCACTCAGTCTTTTCAATCATTAAATTGTTTGAGGGCACTTCGAACCAATTCGATTTTTGAATTTAGAACACGACTTTCATGCATAACTTGCACTTGAGCTATTGAAGGCAACTATTCATTTTTTTAGCCTTAAAGTCATATTATTGCGTCTCTTTTAGTCTTTAAATCTTTCTGAATCACTTCGAATGAAATTCGGCCTTTAAACATGACTTTCGTGCATAACTTGCGGTTGATCTATTGAAGGCAACAATCCATTTGCTTAGCCTTAAAGTCATGTCACTGAGTCTCTTCTAGTAATTAAATCATTCTAAATTAATTCGAACGAATTCTATTTTCGCCCTTCAAACATTATTTTCTTACATAAGTTGCAATTAATCTACTGAAGATAACAGTGCATTATTTTAGCATTAAAAAGCATATCACTCAGTCATTTCAATCATTAAATTGTTTGAAGGCACTTCGAACCAATTCTATTTTTGAATTTAGAACACGACTTTCATGCATAACTTGCACTTGATCTATTGAAGTCAACTATTCATTTTTGTAGCCTTAAAGTCATATTATTGCGTCTCTTTTAGTCATTAAATCTTTCTGAATCAGTTCGAACAAAATTCGGCCTTTAAACATGACTTTCGTGCATAACTTGCAGTTGAACTATTGAAGGTAACAATGCATTTGTTTAGCCTTAAAGTCATGTCACTGAGTCTTTTCTAGTCATTAAATCATTCTAAATTAATTCGAACGAATTCTATTTTCGCCCTTCAAACATTATTTTCTTACATAACTTGCAATTAATCTACTAAAGACAACAATGCATTATTTTAGCATTAAAAAGCATATCACTCAGCTTTTCAATAATTAAATTGTTTGAAGGCACTTCGAACCAATTCTATTTTTGAATTTAGAACACGACATTCATGCATAACTTGCACTTGATCTATTGAAGGCAACTATTCATTTTTTTAGCCTTAAAGTCATATTATTGCGTCTCTTTTAGTCATTAAATCTTTCAGAATCAGTTCGAACGAAATTCGGCCTTTAAACATTACTTTCGTGCATAACTTGCTGTTGATCTATTGAAGGCATCAATGCATTTGTTTAGCCTTAAAGTCATGTCACTGAGTCTTTTCTAGTCATTAAATCATTCTAAATTAATTCGAACGAATTCTATTTTCGCCCTTCAAACATTATTTTCTTACATAACTTCCAATTAATCTACTAAAGACAACAATACATTATTTTAGCATTAAAAAGCATATCACTCAGCTTTTCAATAATTAAATTGTTTGAAGGCGCTTCGAAACAATTCTATTTTTGAATTTAGAGTACGACTTTCATGCATAACTTGCACTTGATCTATTGAAGACAACTATTCATTTTTTTAGCCTTGAAGTCATATTATTGCGTCTCTTTTAGTGATTAAATCTTTCTGAATAACTTCCAATGAAATTCGGCCTTTAAACATGACTTTCGTGCATAACTTGCAGTTGATATATTGAAGGCAACAATGCATTTGTTTAGCCTTAAAGTCATGTCACTGAGTCTGTTCTAGTCATTAAATCATTCGAAATCCATTCGAACGAATTCTATTTTCGCCCTTCAAACATTATTTTCTTACATAACTTGCTATTAATCTACTGAAGACAACAATGCATTATTTTAGCATTAAAAAGCATATCACTCAGTCTTTTCAATCATTAAATTGTTTGAAGGCACTTCGAACCAATTCTATTTTTGAATTTAGAACACGACTTTCATGCATAACTTGCACTTGATCTATTGAAGGCAACTATTCATTTTTTTAGCCTTAAAGTCATATTATTGCGTCTCTTTTAGTCATTAAATATTTATGAATCACATCGAATGAAATTCGGCCTTTAAACATGACTTTCATGCATAAATTGGTATTGATATATTGAAGGCAACAATGCATTTGTTTAGCCTTAAAGTCATGTCACTGAGTCTGTTCTAGTCATTAAATCATTCTAAATTAATTCGAACAAATTCTATTTTTGCCCTTCAAACATTATTTTCTTACATAACTTGCAATTAATCTACTAAAGACAACAATGCATTATTTTAGCATTAAAAAGCATATCACTCAGCTTTTCAATAATTAAATTGTTTGAAGGCACTTCGAACCAATTCTATTTTTGAATTTAGAACACAACTTTCATGCATAACTTGCACTTGATCTATTGAAGGCAACTATTCATTTTTTTAGCCTTAAAGTCATATTATTGGGTCTCTTTTAGTCATTAAATATTTATGAATCACATCGAATGAAATTCGGCCTTTAAACATGACTTTCGTGCATAACTTGCAGTTGATCGATTGAAGGCATCAATGCGTTTGTTTAGCCTTAAAGTCATGTCACTGAGTCTTTTCTGGTCATTAAATCATTCTAAATTAATTCGAACGAATTCTATTTTCACCCTTCAAACATTATTTTCTTACATAACTTGCAATTAATCTACTAAAGACAACAATGCATTATTTTAGCATTAAAAAGCATATCACTGAGCTTTTCAATAATTAAATTGTTTGAAGGCACTTCGAAACAATTCTATTTTTGAATTTAGAACACGACTTTCATGCATAACTTGCACTTGATCTATTCAAGGCAACTATTCATTTTTTTATCCTTAAAGTCATATTATTGTGTCTCTTTTAGTCATTAAATCTTTCTGAATCACTTTGAATGAAATTCGGCCTTTAAACATGACTTTCGTGCATAACTTGCAATTGATATATTTAAGGCAACAATGCATTTGTTTAGCCTTAAAGTCATGTCACTGAGTCTCTTCTGGTCATTAAATCATTCTAAATTAATTCGAACGAATTCTATTTTCACCCTTCAAACATTATTTTCTTACATAACTTGCAATTAATCTACTGAAGACAACAATGCATTATTTTAGCATTAAAAAGCATATCACTCAGTCTTTTCAATTATTAAATTGTTTGGAAGCACTTGGAACCAATACTATTTTTGAATTTAGAACACGACTTTCATGCATAACTTGCACTTGATCTATTGAAGGCAACTATTCATTTTTTTAGCCTTAAAGTCATATTATTGCGTCTCTTTTAGTGATTAAATCTTTCTGAATCAGTTCGAACGAAATTCGGCCTTTAAACATGACTTTCGTGCATAACTTGCAGTTGATCTATTGAAGGCATCAATGCATTTGTTTAGCCTTAAAGTCATGTCACTGAGTCTTTTCCAGTCATTAAATCATTCTAAATTAATTCGAACGAATTCTATTTTCACCCTTCAAACATTATTTTCTTACATAACTTGCAATTAATCTACTGAAGACAACAATGCATTATTTTAGCCGTAAAGAGCATATCACTCAGCTTTTCAATAATTAAATTGTTTGAAGGCACTTCGAACCAATTCTATTTTTGAATTTAGAACACGACTTTCATGCATAACTTGCACTTGATCTACTGAAGGCAACTATTCATTTTTTTAGCCTTAAAGTCATATTATTGCGTCCCTTTTAGTCATTAAATCTTTCTGAATCCGTTCGAACGAAATTCGGCCTTTAAACATGACTTTCGTGCATAACTTGCAGTTGATCTATTGAAGGCATCAATGCATTTGTTTAGCCTTAATGTCATGTCACTGAGTCTTTTCTAGTCATTAAATCATTCTAAATTAATTCGAACGAATTCTATTTTCGCCCTTCAATCATTATTTTCTTACATAACTTGCAATTAATCTACTGAAGACAACAATGCATTATTTTAGCATTTAAAAGCATATCACTCAGCTTTTCAATAATTAAATTGTTTGAAGGCACTTCGGACCAATTCTATTTTTGAATTTAGAACACGACTTTCATTCATAACTTGCACTTGATCTATTCAAGGCAACTATTCATTTTTTTATCCTTAAAGTCATATTATTGCGTCTCTTTTAGTCATTAAATCTTTCTGAATCACTTCGAATGAAATTCGGCCTTTAAACATGACTTTCGTGCATAACTTGCAATTTATATATTTAAGGCAACAATGCATTTGTTTAGCCTTAAAGTCATCTCACTGAGACTCTTCTAGTCGTTAAATCAATCTAAATTAATTCGCACGAATTCTATTTTCGCCCTTCAAACATTATTTTCTTACATAACTTGCAATTAATCTACTGAAGACAACAATGCATTATTTTAGCATTTAAAAGCATATCACTCAGTCTTTTCAATCATTAAATTGTTTGAGGGCACTTCGAACCAATTCGATTTTTGAATTTAGAACACGACTTTCATGCATAACTTGCACTTGAGCTATTGAAGGCAAATATTCATTTTTTTAGCCTTAGAGTCATATTATTGCGTCTCTTTTAGTCATTAAATCTTTCTGAATCACTTCGAATTAAATTCGGCCTTTAAACATGACTTTCGTGCATAACTTGCGGTTGATCTATTGAAGGCAACAATCCATTTGCTTAGCCTTAAAGTCATGTCACTGAGTCTCTTCTAGTAATTAAATCATTCTAAATTAATTCGAACGAATTCTATTTTCGCCCTTCAAACATTATTTTCTTACATAACTTGCAATTAATCTACTGAAGATAACAATGCATTATTTTAGCATTAAAAAGTATATCACTCAGCTTTTCAATAATTAAATTGTTTGAAGGCACTTCGAAACAATTCTATTTTTGAATTTAGAACACGACTTTCATGCATAACTTGCACTTGAGCTATTGAAGGCAACTATTCATTTTTTTAGCCTTAAAGTCATATTATTGCGTCTCTTTTAGTCATTAAATCTTTCTAAATCACTTCGAATGAAATTCGGCCTTTAAACATGACTTTCGTGCATAACTTGCAGTTGATCTATTGAAGGCAACAATGCATTTGTTTAGCCTTAAAGTCGTGTCACTGAGTCTCTTCTAGTCATTAAATCATTTGAAATTCATTCAAACGAATTCTATTTTCGCACTTCAAACATTATTTTCTTACATAACTTGCAATTAATCTACTAAAGACAACAATGCATTATTTTAGCATTAAAAAGCATATCACTCAGCTTTTCAATAATTAAATTGTTTGAAAGCACTTGGAACCAATACTATTTTTGAATTTAGAACACGACTTTCATGCATAACTTGCACTTGAGCTATTGAAGGCAACTATTCATTTTTTTAGCCTTAAAGTCATATTATTGCGTCTCTTTTAGTGATTAAATCTTTCGGCATCACTTCGAATGAAATTCAGCCTTTAAACATGACTTTCGTGCATAACTTGCTGTTGATCTATTGAAGGCAACAATGCATTTGTTTAGCCTTAAGGTCGTGTCACTGAGTCTCTTCTAGTCATTAAATCATTTGAAATTCATTCAAACGAATTCTATTTTCGCACTTCAAACATTATTTTCTTACATAACTTGCAATTAATCTACTGAAGACAACAATGCATTATTTTAGCATTAAAAAGCATATCACTCAGTCTTTTCAATCATTAAATTGTTTGAGGGCACTTCGAACCAATTCGATTTTTGAATTTAGAACACGACTTTCATGCATAACTTGCACTTGAGCTATTGAAGGCAACTATTCATTTTTTTAGCCTTAAAGTCATATTATTGCGTCTCTTTTAGTCATTAAATCTTTCTGAATCACTTCGAATGAAATTCGGCCTTTAAACATGACTTTCGTGCATAACATGCGGTTGATCTATTGAATGCAACAATGCATTTGTTTACCCTTAAAGTCATGTCACTGAGTCTCTTCTAGTGATTAAATCATTCGAAATTCATTCGAACGAATTCTATTTTCGCCCTTCAAACATTATTTTCTTACATAACTTGCAATTAATCTACTGAAGACAACAATGCATTATTTTAGCATTAAAAAGCATATCAGTCAGTCTTTTCAATCATTAAATTGTTTGAGGGCACTTCGAACCAATTCGATTTTTGAATTTAGAACACGACTTTCATGCATAACTTGCACTTGAGCTATTGAAGGCAACTATTCATTTTTTTAGCCTTAAAGTCATATTATTGCGTCTCTTTTAGTCATTAAATCTTTCTGAATCACTTCGAATGAAATTCGGCCTTTAAACATGACTTTCGTGCATAACTTGCAGTTGATCTATTGAAGGCAACAATGCATTTGTTTAGCATTAAAGTCATGTCACTGAGTCTCTTCTGGTCATAAAATCATTCGAAATTAATTCGAAGGAATTCTATTTTCGCCCTTCAAACATTATTTTCTTACATAACTTGCAATTAATCTACTGAAGACAACAATGCATTATTTTAGCATTAAAAAGCATATCACTCAGTCTTTTCAATCATTAAATTGTTTGAGGGCACTTCGAACCAATTCGATTTTTGAATTTAGAACACGACTTTCATGCATAACTTGCACTTGAGCTATTGAAGGCAACTATTCATTTTTTTAGCCTTAAAGTCATATTATTGCGTCTCTTTTAGTCATTAAATCTTTCTGAATCACTTCGAATGAAATTCGGCCTTTAAACATGACTTTCGTGCATAACTTGCAGTTGATCTATTGAAGGCAACAATGCATTTGTTTAGCCTTAAGGTCATGTCACTGAGTCTCTTCTAGTCATAAAATCATTCGAAATTCATTCAAACGAATTCTATTTTCGCACTTTAAACATTATTTTCTTACATAACTTGCAATTAATCTACTAAAGACAACAATGCATTATTTTAGCATGAAAAAGCATATCACTCAGCTTTTCAATAATTAAATTGTTTGAAAACACTTGGAACCAATAGTATTTTTGAATTTAGAACACGACTTTCATGCATAACTTGCACTTGAGCTATTGAAGGCAACTATTCATTTTTTTAGCCTTAAAGTCATATTATTGCGTCTCTTTTAGTGATTAAATCTTTCTGAATCACTTCGAATGAAATTCGGCCTTTAAACATGACTTTCGTGCATAACTTGCGGTTGATCTATTGAAGGCAACAATGCATTTGTTTAGCCTTAAAGTCATGTCACTGAGTCTCTTCTAGTGATTAAATCATTCGAAATTAATTCGAACGAATTCTATTTTTGCCTTTCAAACATTATTTTCTTACATAACTTGCAATTAATCTACTGAAGACAACAATGCATTATTTTAGCATTAAAAAGCATATCACTCAGTCTTTTCAATCATTAAATTGTTTGAGGGCACTTCGAACCAATTCGACTTTTGAATTTAGAACACGACTTTCATGCATAACTTGCACTTGAGCTATTGAAGGCGACTATTCATTTTTTTAGCCTTAAAGTCATATTATTGCGTCTCTTTTAGTCATTAAATCTTTCTGAATCACTTCGAATGAAATTCGGCCTTTAAACATGACTTTCGTGCATAACTTGCAGTTGATCTATTGAAGGCAACAATGCATTTGTTTAGCCTTAAGGTCATGTCACTGAGTCTCTTCTAGTCATAAAATCATTCGAAATTCATTCAAACGAATTCTATTTTCGCACTTCAAACATTATTTTCTTACATAACTTGCAATTAATCTACTAAAGACAACAATGCATTATTTTAGCATTAAAAAGCATATCACTCAGCTTTTCAATAATTAAATTGTTTGAAAACACTTGGAACCAATAGTATTTTTCAATTTAGAACACGACTTTCATGCATAACTTGCACTTGAGCTATTGAAGGCAACTATTCATTTTTTTAGCCTTAAAGTCAGATTATTGCGTCTCTTTTAGTGATTAAATCTTTCTGAATCACTTCGAATGAAATTCGGCCATTAAACATGACTTTCGTGCATAACTTGCGGTTGATCTATTGAAGGCAACAATGCATTTGTTTAGCCTTAAAGTCATGTCACTGAGTCTCTTCTAGTGATTAAATCATTCGAAATTAATTCGAAGGAATTCTATTTTCGCCCTTCAAACATTATTTTCTTACATAACTTGCAATTAATCTACTGAAGACAACAATGCATTATTTTACCATTAAAAAGCATATCACTCAGTCTTTTCAATCATTAAATTGTTTGAAGGCACTTCGAACAAACACTATTTTTGAATTTAGAACACGACTTTCATGCGTAACTTGCACTTGATCTATTGAAGGCAACTATTCATTTTTTTAGCCTTAAAGTCATATTATTGCGTCTCTTTTAGTGATTAAATCTTTCAGAATCACTTCGAATGAAATTCGGCCTTTAAACATGACTTTCGTGCATAACTTGCGGTTGATCTATTGAAAGCAACAATGCATTTGTTTAGCCTTAAAGTCATGTCACTGAGTCTCTTCTAGTGATTAAATCATTCGAAATTCATTCGAACGAATTCTATTTTCGCCCTTCAAACATTATTTTCTTACATAACTTGCAATTAATCTACTGAAGACAACAATGCATTATTTTAGCATTAAAAAGCATATCACTCAGTCTTTTCAATCATTAAATTGTTTGAGGGCACTTCGAACCAATTCGATTTTTGAATTTAGAACACGACTTTCATGCATAACTTGCACTTGAGCAATTGAAGGCAACTATTCATTTTTTTAGCCTTAAAGTCATATTATTGCGTCTCTTTTAGTCATTAAATCTTTCTGAATCACTTCGAATGAAATTCGGGCTTTAAACATGACTTTCGTGCATAACTTGCGGTTGATCTATTGAAGGCAACAATGCATTTGTTTAGCCTTAAAGTCATGTCACTGAGTCTCTTCTGGTCATAAAATCATTCGACATTAATTCGAAGGAATTCTATTTTCGCCCTTCAATTATTATTTTCTTACATAACTTGCAATTAATCTACTGAAGATAACAATGCATTATTTTAGCATTAAAAGCCATATCACTCAGTCATTTGAATCATTAAATTGTTTGAAAGCACTTGGAACCAATACGATTTTTGAATTTAGAACACGACTTTCATGCATAACTTGCACTTGAGCTATTGAAGGCAACTATTCATTTTTTTAGCCTTAAAGTCATATTATTGCGTCTCTTTTAGTCATTAAATCTTTCTGAATCAGTTCGAACGAAATTCGGCCTTTAAACATGACTTTCGTGCATAACTTGCAGTTGATCTATTGAAGGCATCAATGCATTTGTTTAGCCTTAAAGTCATGTCACTGAGTCTTTTCTAGTCATTAAATCATTCTAAATTAATTCGAAGGAATTCTATTTTCGCCCTTCAAACATTATTTTCTTACATAACTTGCAATTAATCTACTGAAGAAAACAATGCATTATTTTAGCATTAAAAAGCATATCACTCAGTCATTTCAATCATTAAGTTGTTTGAAGGCACTTCGAACCAATTCTATTTTTGATTTTAGAACACGACTTTCATGCATAAGTTGCACTTGAGCTATTGAAGGCAACTATTCATTTTTTATCCTGAAAGTCATATTATTGCGTCTCTTTTAGTCATTAAATCTTTCTGAATCAGTTCGAACAAAATTCGGCCTTTAAACATGACTTTAGTGCATAACTTGCAATTGATATATTTAAGGCAACAATGCATTTGTTTAGCCTTAATGTCATGTCACTGAGTCTCTTCTAGTCGTTAAATCATTCTAAATTAATTCGAACGAATTCTATTTTCGCCCTTCCAACATTATTTTGTTACATAACTTGCAATTAATCTACTGAAGACAACAATGCATTATTTTAGCATTTAAAAGCATATCACTCAGTCTTTTTAATCATTAAATTGTTTGAAGGCACTTGGAACCAATACTATTTTTGAATTTAGGACACGACTTTCATGCATAACTTGCACTTGAGCTATTGAAGGCAACTATTCATTTTTTTAGCCTTAAAGTCATATTATTGCGTCTCTTTTAGTCATTAAATCTTTCTGAATCACTTCGAACGAAATTCGGCCTTTAAACATGACTTTCGTGCATAACTTAGAGTTGATCTATTGAAGGCAACAATGCATTTGTTTAGCCTTAAAGTCATGTCACTGAGTCTTTTCTAGTCATTAAATCATTCTAAATTAATTCGAACGAATTCTATTTTCGCCCTTCAAACATTATTTTCTTACATAACTTGCAATTAATCTATTGAAGACAACAATGCATTATTTTCGCATTAAAAAGCATATCACTCAGTGTTTTCAATCATTAAATTGTTTGAAGCCACTTCGAACCAACACTATTTTTGAATTTAGAACACGACTTTCATGCATAAGTTGCACTTGAGCTATTGAAGGCAACTATTCATGTTTTTTGGCCTTAAAGTCAAATTATTGCGTCTCTTTTAGTCATTAAATCTTTCTGAATCACTTCGAATGAAATTCAGCCTTTAAACATATCTTTCGTGCATAACTTGCAGTTGATCTATTAAAGGCAACAATGCATTTGTTTAGCCTTAAAGTCATGTCACTTAGTCCCTTCTAGTCATTAAATCATTCGGAATACATTCGAACGAATTCTATTTTCGCTCTTCAAACATTATTTTCTTACATAACTTGCAATTAATCTACTGAAGACAACAATGCATTATTTTAGCATTAAAAAGCATATCACTCAGCCTTTTCAATCATTAAATTGTTTGAAGGCACTTCGAACCAACACTATTTTTGAATTTAGAACACGACTTTCATGCATAACTTGCACTTGATCTATTGAAGGCAACTATTCATTTTTTTAGCCTTAAAGTCATATTATTGCATCTCTTTTAGTCATTAAATCTTTCTGAATCACTTCAAACGAAATTCGGCCTTTAAACATGACTTTCGTGCATAACTTGCAGTTGATATATTGAAGGCAACAATGCATTTGTTTAGCCTTAAAGTCATGTCGCTGAGTCTGTTCTTGTGATTAAATCATTCGAAATTCATTCGAACGAATTCTATTTTAGCCCTTCAAGCATTATTTTCTTACATAACTTGCAATTAGTCTACTGAAGACAACAATGCATTATTTCAGCATTAAAAAGCATATCACTCAGCCATTTCAATCATTAAGTTGTTTTAAGGCACTTCGAACCAATTCTATTTTTGAATTTAGAACACGACTTTCATGAATAAGTTGCACTTGAGCTATTGAAGGCAACTATTCATTTTTTTTGGCCTTAAAGTCATATTATTGCGTCTCTTTTAGTCATTAAATCTTTCTGAATCACTTCGAATGAAATTCAGCCTTTAAACATATCTTTCGTGCATAACTTGCAGTTGATCTATTAAAGGCAACAATGCATTTGTTTAGCCTTAAAGTCATGTCACTTAGTCCCTTCTAGTCATTAAATCATTCGAAATACATTCGAACGAATTCTATTTTCGCTCTTCAAACATTATTTTCTTACATAACTTGCAATTAATCTACTGAAGACAACAATGCATTATTTTAGCATTAAAAAGCATATCACTCAGCCTTTTCAATCATTAAATTGGTTGAAGGCACTTCGAACCAACACTATTTTTGAATTTAGAACACGACTTTCATGCATAACTTGCACTTGATCTATTGAAGGAAACTATTCATTTTTTTAGCCTTAAAGTCATATTATTGCATCTCTTTTAGTCATTAAATCTTTCTGAATCACTTCGAATGAAATTCGGCCTTTAAACATGACTTTCGTGCATAACTTGCAGTTGATATATTGAAGGCAACAATGCATTTGTTTAGCCTTAAAGTCATGTCACTGAGTCTGTTCTAGTCATTAAAGCATTCTAAATTAATTCGAACAAATTCAATTTTCGCCCTTCAAACATTATTTTCTTACATAACTTGCAATTAATCTACTGAAGACAACAATGCATTATTTTAGCATTAAAAAGCATATCACTCAGTCTTTTCAATCATTAAATTGTTTGAAGGCACTTCGAACCAATACTATTTTTGAATTTAGAACACGACTTTCATGCATAACTTGCACTTGATCTATTGAAGGCAACTATTCATTTTTTTAGCCTTAAAGTCATATTATTGCATCTCTTTTAGTCATTAAATCTTTCTTAATCACTTCGAATGAAATTCGGCTTTTAAACATGACTTTCGTGCATAACTTGCAGTTGATCTATTGAAGGCAACAATGCATTTCTTTAGCCTTAAAGTCACGTCACTGAGTCTCTTCTAGTCATTAAATCATTCTAAATTAATTCGAACGAATTCTATTTTCGCCCTTCAAACATTATTTTCTTACATAACTTGCAATTAATCTACTGAAGACAACAATGCATTATTTTAGCATTAAAAAGCATATCACTCAGCCTTTTCAATCATTAAATTGTTTGAAGGCACTTCGAACCAACACTATTTTTGAATTTAGAACAAGACTTTCATGCATAACTTGCACTTGATCTATTGAAGGCAACTATTCATTTTTTTAGCCTTAAAGTCATATTATTGCATCTCTTTTAGTCATTAAATCTTTCTGAATCACTTCAAACGAAATTCGGCCTTTAAACATGACTTTCGTGCATAACTTGCAGTTGATATATTGAAGGCAACAATGCATTTGTTTAGCCTTAAAGTCATGTCACTGAGTCTGTTCTAGTCATTCAATCATTCTAAATTAATTCGAACGAATTCTATTTTCGCTCTTCAAACATTATTTTCTTACATAACTTGCAATTAATCTACTGAAGACAACAATGCATTATTTTAGCATTAAAAAGCATATCACTCAGCCTTTTCAATCATTAAATTGTTTGAAGGCACTTCGAACCAACACTATTTTTGAATTTAGAACACGACTTTCATGCATAACTTGCACTTGATCTATTGAAGGCAACTATTCATTTTTTTTAGCCTTAAAGTCATATTATTGAATCTCTTTTAGTCATTAAATCTTTCCGAATCACTTCGAATGAAATTCGACCTTTAAACATGACTTTCGTGCATAACATGCGGTTGATCTATTGAAGGCAACAATGCATTTGTTTAGCCTTAAAGTCATGTCACTGAGTCTCTTCTAGTCCTTAAATCATTCGAAATTAATTCGAACGAATTCTATTTTCGCCCTTCAAACATTATTTTCTTACATAACTTGCAATCAATCTACTGAAGACAACAATGCATTATTTTAGCATTAAAAAGCATATCACTCAGTGTTTTCAATCATTAAATTGTTTGAAAGCACTCGGAACCAATACTATTTTTGAATTTAGAACACGACTTTCATGCATAACTTGCACTTGAGCTATTGAAGGCAACTATTCATTTTTTTAGCCTTAAAGTCACATTATTGCGTCTCTTTTAGTGATTAAATATTTCTGAATCACTTCGAATGAAATTCGGCCTTTAAACATGACTTTCGTGCATAACTTGCAGTTGATCTATTGAAGGCAATAATGCATTTGTTTAGCCTTCAAGTCATGTCACTGAGTCTCTTCTAGTCATTAAATCATTCGAAATTCATTCAAACGAATTCTATTTTCGCACTTCAAACATTATTTTCTTACATAACTTGCAATTAATCTACTAAAGACAACAATGCATTATTTTAGCATCAAAAAGCATATCACTCAGCCTTTTCAATCATTAAATTGTTTGAAGGCACTTCGAACCAACACTATTTTTTGAATTTAGAACACCACTTTCATGCATAACTTGCACCTGATCTATTGAAGGAAACTATTCATTTTTTTAGCCTTAAAGTCATATTATTGCATCTCTTTTAGTCATTAAATCTTTCTGAATCACTTCGAATGAAATTCGGCCTTTAAACATGACTTTCGTCCATAACTTGCAGTTGATCTATTGAAGGCAACAATGCATTTGTTTAGCCTTAAAGTCATGTCACTGAGTCTCTTCTATTCCTTAAATCATTCGAAATTAATTCGAACGAATTCTATTTTCGCCCTTCAAACATTATTTTCTTACATAACTTGCAATCAATCTACTGAAGACAACAATGCATTATTTTAGCATTAAAAAGCATATCACTCAGCCTTTTCAATCATTAAATTGTTTGAAGGCACTTCGAACCAACACTATTTTTGAATTTAGAACAAGACTTTCATGCATAACTTGCACTTGATCTATTGAAGGCAACTATTCATTTTTTTAGCCTTAAAGTCATATTATTGCATCTCTTTTAGTCATTAAATCTTTTTGAATCACTTCAAACGAAATTCGGCCTTTAAACATGACTTTCGTGCATAACTTGCAGTTGATATATTGAAGGCAACAATGCATTTGTTTAGCCTTAAAGTCATGTCGCTGAGTCTGTTCTTGTGATTAAATCATTCGAAATTCATTCGAACGAATTCTATTTTAGCCCTTCAAGCATTATTTTCTTACATAACTTGCAATTAGTCTACTGAAGACAACAATGCATTATTTCAGCATTAAAAAGCATATCACTCAGCCATTTCAATCATTAAGTTGTTTTAAGGCACTTCGAACCAATTCTATTTTTGAATTTAGAACACGACTTTCATGAATAAGTTGCACTTGAGCTATTGAAGGCAACTATTCATTTTTTTTGGCCTTAAAGTCATATTATTGCGTCTCTTTTAGTCATTAAATCTTTCTGAATCACTTCGAATGAAATTCAGCCTTTAAACATATCTTTCGTGCATAACTTGCAGTTGATCTATTAAAGGCAACAATGCATTTGTTTAGCCTTAAAGTCATGTCACTTAGTCCCTTCTAGTCATTAAATCATTCGAAATACATTCGAACGAATTCTATTTTCGCTCTTCAAACATTATTTTCTTACATAACTTGCAATTAATCTACTGAAGACAACAATGCATTATTTTAGCATTAAAAAGCATATCACTCAGCCTTTTCAATCATTAAATTGGTTGAAGGCACTTCGAACCAACACTATTTTTGAATTTAGAACACGACTTTCATGCATAACTTGCACTTGATCTATTGAAGGAAACTATTCATTTTTTTAGCCTTAAAGTCATATTATTGCATCTCTTTTAGTCATTAAATCTTTCTGAATCACTTCGAATGAAATTCGGCCTTTAAACATGACTTTCGTGCATAACTTGCAGTTGATATATTGAAGGCAACAATGCATTTGTTTAGCCTTAAAGTCATGTCACTGAGTCTGTTCTAGTCATTAAAGCATTCTAAATTAATTCGAACAAATTCAATTTTCGCCCTTCAAACATTATTTTCTTACATAACTTGCAATTAATCTACTGAAGACAACAATGCATTATTTTAGCATTAAAAAGCATATCACTCAGTCTTTTCAATCATTAAATTGTTTGAAGGCACTTCGAACCAATACTATTTTTGAATTTAGAACACGACTTTCATGCATAACTTGCACTTGATCTATTGAAGGCAACTATTCATTTTTTTAGCCTTAAAGTCATATTATTGCATCTCTTTTAGTCATTAAATCTTTCTTAATCACTTCGAATGAAATTCGGCTTTTAAACATGACTTTCGTGCATAACTTGCAGTTGATCTATTGAAGGCAACAATGCATTTCTTTAGCCTTAAAGTCACGTCACTGAGTCTCTTCTAGTCATTAAATCATTCTAAATTAATTCGAACGAATTCTATTTTCGCCCTTCAAACATTATTTTCTTACATAACTTGCAATTAATCTACTGAAGACAACAATGCATTATTTTAGCATTAAAAAGCATATCACTCAGCCTTTTCAATCATTAAATTGTTTGAAGGCACTTCGAACCAACACTATTTTTGAATTTAGAACAAGACTTTCATGCATAACTTGCACTTGATCTATTGAAGGCAACTATTCATTTTTTTAGCCTTAAAGTCATATTATTGCATCTCTTTTAGTCATTAAATCTTTCTGAATCACTTCAAACGAAATTCGGCCTTTAAACATGACTTTCGTGCATAACTTGCAGTTGATATATTGAAGGCAACAATGCATTTGTTTAGCCTTAAAGTCATGTCACTGAGTCTGTTCTAGTCATTCAATCATTCTAAATTAATTCGAACGAATTCTATTTTCGCTCTTCAAACATTATTTTCTTACATAACTTGCAATTAATCTACTGAAGACAACAATGCATTATTTTAGCATTAAAAAGCATATCACTCAGCCTTTTCAATCATTAAATTGTTTGAAGGCACTTCGAACCAACACTATTTTTGAATTTAGAACACGACTTTCATGCATAACTTGCACTTGATCTATTGAAGGCAACTATTCATTTTTTTTAGCCTTAAAGTCATATTATTGAATCTCTTTTAGTCATTAAATCTTTCCGAATCACTTCGAATGAAATTCGACCTTTAAACATGACTTTCGTGCATAACATGCGGTTGATCTATTGAAGGCAACAATGCATTTGTTTAGCCTTAAAGTCATGTCACTGAGTCTCTTCTAGTCCTTAAATCATTCGAAATTAATTCGAACGAATTCTATTTTCGCCCTTCAAACATTATTTTCTTACATAACTTGCAATCAATCTACTGAAGACAACAATGCATTATTTTAGCATTAAAAAGCATATCACTCAGTGTTTTCAATCATTAAATTGTTTGAAAGCACTCGGAACCAATACTATTTTTGAATTTAGAACACGACTTTCATGCATAACTTGCACTTGAGCTATTGAAGGCAACTATTCATTTTTTTAGCCT
The DNA here is from genome assembly GCA_027186245.1 of Coriaria nepalensis. Lineage (NCBI taxonomy): Eukaryota > Viridiplantae > Streptophyta > Magnoliopsida > Cucurbitales > Coriariaceae > Coriaria > Coriaria nepalensis. The sequence continues at coordinate 21,272,960 of CP114481.1, forward strand.
TAAAGTCACATTATTGCGTCTCTTTTAGTGATTAAATATTTCTGAATCACTTCGAATGAAATTCGGCCTTTAAACATGACTTTCGTGCATAACTTGCAGTTGATCTATTGAAGGCAATAATGCATTTGTTTAGCCTTCAAGTCATGTCACTGAGTCTCTTCTAGTCATTAAATCATTCGAAATTCATTCAAACGAATTCTATTTTCGCACTTCAAACATTATTTTCTTACATAACTTGCAATTAATCTACTAAAGACAACAATGCATTATTTTAGCATCAAAAAGCATATCACTCAGCCTTTTCAATCATTAAATTGTTTGAAGGCACTTCGAACCAACACTATTTTTTGAATTTAGAACACCACTTTCATGCATAACTTGCACCTGATCTATTGAAGGAAACTATTCATTTTTTTAGCCTTAAAGTCATATTATTGCATCTCTTTTAGTCATTAAGTCTTTCTGAATCACTTCGAATGAAATTCGGCCTTTAAACATGACTTTCGTCCATAACTTGCAGTTGATCTATTGAAGGCAACAATGCATTTGTTTAGCCTTAAAGTCATGTCACTGAGTCTCTTCTATTCCTTAAATCATTCGAAATTAATTCGAACGAATTCTATTTTCGCCCTTCAAACATTATTTTCTTACATAACTTGCAATCAATCTACTGAAGACAACAATGCATTATTTTAGCATTAAAAAGCATATCACTCAGCCTTTTCAATCATTAAATTGTTTGAAGGCACTTCGAACCAACACTATTTTTGAATTTAGAACAAGACTTTCATGCATAACTTGCACTTGATCTATTGAAGGCAACTATTCATTTTTTTAGCCTTAAAGTCATATTATTGCATCTCTTTTAGTCATTAAATCTTTCTGAATCACTTCAAACGAAATTCGGCCTTTAAACATGACTTTCGTGCATAACTTGCAGTTGATATATTGAAGGCAACAATGCATTTGTTTAGCCTTAAAGTCATGTCACTGAGTCTGTTCTAGTCATTCAATCATTCTAAATTAATTCGAACGAATTCTATTTTCGCTCTTCAAACATTATTTTCTTACATAACTTGCAATTAATCTACTGAAGACAACAATGCATTATTTTAGCATTAAAAAGCATATCACTCAGCCTTTTCAATCATTAAATTGTTTGAAGGCACTTCGAACCAACACTATTTTTGAATTTAGAACACGACTTTCATGCATAACTTGCACTTGATCTATTGAAGGCAACTATTCATTTTTTTTAGCCTTAAAGTCATATTATTGAATCTCTTTTAGTCATTAAATCTTTCCGAATCACTTCGAATGAAATTCGACCTTTAAACATGACTTTCGTGCATAACATGCGGTTGATCTATTGAAGGCAACAATGCATTTGTTTAGCCTTAAAGTCATGTCACTGAGTCTCTTCTAGCCCTTAAATCATTCGAAATTAATTCGAACGAATTCTATTTTCGCCCTTCAAACATTATTTTCTTACATAACTTGCAATCAATCTACTGAAGACAACAATGCATTATTTTAGCATTAAAAAGCATATCACTCAGTGTTTTCAATCATTAAATTGTTTGAAAGCACTCGGAACCAATACTATTTTTGAATTTAGAACACGACTTTCATGCATAACTTGCACTTGAGCTATTGAAGGCAACTATTCATTTTTTTAGCCTTAAAGTCACATTATTGCGTCTCTTTTAGTGATTAAATATTTCTGAATCACTTCGAATGAAATTCGGCCTTTAAACATGACTTTCGTGCATAACTTGCAGTTGATCTATTGAAGGCAATAATGCATTTGTTTAGCCTTCAAGTCATGTCACTGAGTCTCTTCTAGTCATTAAATCATTCGAAATTCATTCAAACGAATTCTATTTTCGCACTTCAAACATTATTTTCTTACATAACTTGCAATTAATCTACTAAAGACAACAATGCATTATTTTAGCATCAAAAAGCATATCACTCAGCCTTTTCAATCATTAAATTGTTTGAAGGCACTTCGAACCAACACTATTTTTTGAATTTTGAACACCACTTTCATGCATAACTTGCACCTGATCTATTGAAGGAAACTATTCATTTTTTTAGCCTTAAAGTCATATTATTGCATCTCTTTTAGTCATTAAATCTTTCTGAATCACTTCGAATGAAATTCGGCCTTTAAACATGACTTTCGTCCATAACTTGCAGTTGATCTATTGAAGGCAACAATGCATTTGTTTAGCCTTAAAGTCATGTCACTGAGTCTCTTCTATTCCTTAAATCATTCGAAATTAATTCGAACGAATTCTATTTTCGCCCTTCAAACATTATTTTCTTACATAACTTGCAATCAATCTACTGAAGACAACAATGCATTATTTTAGCATTAAAAAGCATATCACTCAGCCTTTTCAATCATTAAATTGTTTGAAGGCACTTCGAACCAACACTATTTTTGAATTTAGAACAAGACTTTCATGCATAACTTGCACTTGATCTATTGAAGGCAACTATTCATTTTTTTAGCCTTAAAGTCATATTATTGCATCTCTTTTAGTCATTAAATCTTTCTGAATCACTTCAAACGAAATTCGGCCTTTAAACATGACTTTCGTGCATAACTTGCAGTTGATATATTGAAGGCAACAATGCATTTGTTTAGCCTTAAAGTCATGTCACTGAGTCTGTTCTAGTCATTCAATCATTCTAAATTAATTCGAACGAATTCTATTTTCGCTCTTCAAACATTATTTTCTTACATAACTTGCAATTAATCTACTGAAGACAACAATGCATTATTTTAGCATTAAAAAGCATATCACTCAGCCTTTTCAATCATTAAATTGTTTGAAGGCACTTCGAACCAACACTATTTTTGAATTTAGAACACGACTTTCATGCATAACTTGCACTTGATCTATTGAAGGCAACTATTCATTTTTTTTAGCCTTAAAGTCATATTATTGAATCTCTTTTAGTCATTAAATCTTTCCGAATCACTTCGAATGAAATTCGACCTTTAAACATGACTTTCGTGCATAACATGCGGTTGATCTATTGAAGGCAACAATGCATTTGTTTAGCCTTAAAGTCATGTCACTGAGTCTCTTCTAGTCCTTAAATCATTCGAAATTAATTCGAACGAATTCTATTTTCGCCCTTCAAACATTATTTTCTTACATAACTTGCAATCAATCTACTGAAGACAACAATGCATTATTTTAGCATTAAAAAGCATATCACTCAGTGTTTTCAATCATTAAATTGTTTGAAAGCACTCGGAACCAATACTATTTTTGAATTTAGAACACGACTTTCATGCATAACTTGCACTTGAGCTATTGAAGGCAACTATTCATTTTTTTAGCCTTAAAGTCACATTATTGCGTCTCTTTTAGTGATTAAATATTTCTGAATCACTTCGAATGAAATTCGGCCTTTAAACATGACTTTCGCGCATAACTTGCAGTTGATCTATTGAAGGCAATAATGCATTTGTTTAGCCTTCAAGTCATGTCACTGAGTCTCTTCTAGTCATTAAATCATTCGAAATTCATTCAAACGAATTCTATTTTCGCACTTCAAACATTATTTTCTTACATAACTTGCAATTAATCTACTAAAGACAACAATGCATTATTTTAGCATCAAAAAGCATATCACTCAGCCTTTTCAATCATTAAATTGTTTGAAGGCACTTTGAACCAACACTATTTTTGAATTTAGAACACCACTTTCATGCATAACTTGCACCTGATCTATTGAAGGAAACTATTCATTTTTTTAGCCTTAAAGTCATATTATTGCATCTCTTTTAGTCATTAAATCTTTCTGAATCACTTCGAATGAAATTCGGCCTTTAAACATGACTTTCGTCCATAACTTGCAGTTGATCTATTGAAGGCAACAATGCATTTGTTTAGCCTTAAAGTCATGTCACTGAGTCTCTTCTATTCCTTAAATCATTCGAAATTAATTCGAACGAATTCTATTTTCGCCCTTCAAACATAATTTTCTTACATAACTTGCAATCAATCTACTGAAGACAACAATGCATTATTTTAGCATTAAAAAGCATATCACTCAGCCTTTTCAATCATTAAATTGTTTGAAGGCACTTCGAACCAACACTATTTTTGAATTTAGAACTAGACTTTCATGCATAACTTGCACTTGATCTATTGAAGGCAACTATTCATTTTTTTAGCCTTAAAGTCATATTATTGCATCTCTTTTAGTCATTAAATCTTTCTGAATCACTTCAAACGAAATTCGGCCTTTAAACATGACTTTCGTGCATAACTTGCAGTTGATATATTGAAGGCAACAATGCATTTGTTTAGCCTTAAAGTCATGTCACTGAGTCTGTTCTAGTCATTCAATCATTCTAAATTAATTCGAACGAATTCTATTTTCGCTCTTCAAACATTATTTTCTTACATAACTTGCAATTAATCTACTGAAGACAACAATGCATTATTTTAGCATTAAAAAGCATATCACTCGGCCTTTTCAATCATTAAATTGTTTGAAGGCACTTCGAACCAACACTATTTTTGAATTTAGAACACGACTTTCATGCATAACTTGCACTTGATCTATTGAAGGCAACTATTCATTTTTTTTAGCCTTAAAGTCATATTATTGCATCTCTTTTAGTCATTAAATCTTTCTGAATCACTTCGAATGAAATTCGGCCTTTAAACATGACTTTCGTCCATAACTTGCAGTTGATCTATTGAAGGCAACAATGCATTTGTTTAGCCTTAAAGTCATGTCACTGAGTCTCTTCTAGTCCTTAAATCATTCGAAATTAATTCGAACGAATTCTATTTTCGCCCTTCAAACATTATTTTCTTACATAACTTGCAATCAATCTACTGAAGACAACAATGCATTATTTTAGCATTAAAAAGCATATCACTTAGTGTTTTCAATCATTAAATTGTTTGAAAGCACTCGGAACCAATACTATTTTTGAATTTAGAACACGACTTTCATGCATAACTTGCACTTGAGCTATTGAAGGCAACTATTCATTTTTTTAGCCTTAAAGTCACATTATTGCGTCTCTTTTAGTGATTAAATATTTCTGAATCACTTCGAATGAAATTCGGCCTTTAAACATGACTTTCGTGCATAACTTGCAGTTGATCTATTGAAGGCAATAATGCATTTGTTTAGCCTTAAAGTCATGTCACTGAGTCTCTTCTAGTTAAATCATTCGAAATTCATTCAAACGAATTCTATTTTCGCACTTCAAACATTATTTTCTTACATAACTTGCAATTAATCTACTAAAGACAACAATGCATTATTTTAGCATCAAAAAGCATATCACTCAGCTTTTCAATCATTAAATTGTTTGAAGGCACTTGGAACCAATACTATTTTTGAATTTAGAACACGACTTTCATGCATAACTTGCACTTGAGCTATTGAAGGCAACTATTCATTTTTTTAGCCTTCAAGTCATATTATTGCGTCTCTTTTAGTCATTAAATATTTCTGAATCACATCGAATGAAATTCGGCCTTTAAACATGACTTTCGTGCAAAACTTGCAATTGATATATTGAGGGCAACAATGCATTTGTTTAGCCTTAAAGTCATGTCACTGAGTCTGTTCTAGTCATTAAAGCATTCTAAATTAATTCGAACGAATTCTATTTTCGCCCTTCAAACATTATTTTCTTACATAACTTCCAATTAATCTACTGAAGACAACAATGCATTATTTTAGCATTAAAAAGCATATCACTCAGCCTTTTCAATCATTAAATTGTTTGAAGGCACTTCGAACCAACACTATTTTTGAATTTAGAACACGACTTTCATGCATAACTTGCACTTGATCTATTGAAGGCAACTATTCATTTTTTTTAGCCTTAAAGTCATATTATTGAATCTCTTTTAGTCATTAAATCTTTCCGAATCACTTCGAATGAAATTCGACCTTTAAACATGACTTTCGTGCATAACATGCGGTTGATCTACTGAAGGCAACAATGCATTTGTTTAGCCTTAAAGTCATGTCACTGAGTCTCTTCTAGTCCTTAAATCATTCGAAATTAATTCGAACGAATTCTATTTTCGCCCTTCAAACATTATTTTCTTACATAACTTGCAATCAATCTACTGAAGACAACAATGCATTATTTTAGCATTAAAAAGCATATCACTCAGTGTTTTCAATCATTAAATTGTTTGAAAGCACTCGGAACCAATACTATTTTTGAATTTAGAACACGACTTTCATGCATAACTTGCACTTGAGCTATTGAAGGCAACTATTCATTTTTTTAGCCTTAAAGTCACATTATTGCGTCTCTTTTAGTGATTAAATATTTCTGAATCACTTCGAATGAAATTCGGCCTTTAAACATGACTTTCGCGCATAACTTGCAGTTGATCTATTGAAGGCAATAATGCATTTGTTTAGCCTTCAAGTCATGTCACTGAGTCTCTTCTAGTCATTAAATCATTCGAAATTCATTCAAACGAATTCTATTTTCGCACTTCAAACATTATTTTCTTACATAACTTGCAATTAATCTACTAAAGACAACAATGCATTATTTTAGCATCAAAAAGCATATCACTCAGCCTTTTCAATCATTAAATTGTTTGAAGGCACTTCGAACCAACACTATTTTTGAATTTAGAACACCACTTTCATGCATAACTTGCACCTGATCTATTGAAGGAAACTATTCATTTTTTTAGCCTTAAAGTCATATTATTGCATCTCTTTTAGTCATTAAATCTTTCTGAATCACTTCGAATGAAATTCGGCCTTTAAACATGACTTTCGTCCATAACTTGCAGTTGATCTATTGAAGGCAACAATGCATTTGTTTAGCCTTAAAGTCATGTCACTGAGTCTCTTCTATTCCTTAAATCATTCGAAATTAATTCGAACGAATTCTATTTTCGCCCTTCAAACATAATTTTCTTACATAACTTGCAATCAATCTACTGAAGACAACAATGCATTATTTTAGCATTAAAAAGCATATCACTCAGCCTTTTCAATCATTAAATTGTTTGAAGGCACTTCGAACCAACACTATTTTTGAATTTAGAACTAGACTTTCATGCATAACTTGCACTTGATCTATTGAAGGCAACTATTCATTTTTTTAGCCTTAAAGTCATATTATTGCATCTCTTTTAGTCATTAAATCTTTCTGAATCACTTCAAACGAAATTCGGCCTTTAAACATGACTTTCGTGCATAACTTGCAGTTGATATATTGAAGGCAACAATGCATTTGTTTAGCCTTAAAGTCATGTCACTGAGTCTGTTCTAGTCATTCAATCATTCTAAATTAATTCGAACGAATTCTATTTTCGCTCTTCAAACATTATTTTCTTACATAACTTGCAATTAATCTACTGAAGACAACAATGCATTATTTTAGCATTAAAAAGCATATCACTCGGCCTTTTCAATCATTAAATTGTTTGAAGGCACTTCGAACCAACACTATTTTTGAATTTAGAACACGACTTTCATGCATAACTTGCACTTGATCTATTGAAGGCAACTATTCATTTTTTTTAGCCTTAAAGTCATATTATTGCATCTCTTTTAGTCATTAAATCTTTCTGAATCACTTCGAATGAAATTCGGCCTTTAAACATGACTTTCGTCCATAACTTGCAGTTGATCTATTGAAGGCAACAATGCATTTGTTTAGCCTTAAAGTCATGTCACTGAGTCTCTTCTAGTCCTTAAATCATTCGAAATTAATTCGAACGAATTCTATTTTCGCCCTTCAAACATTATTTTCTTACATAACTTGCAATCAATCTACTGAAGACAACAATGCATTATTTTAGCATTAAAAAGCATATCACTCAGTGTTTTCAATCATTAAATTGTTTGAAAGCACTCGGAACCAATACTATTTTTGAATTTAGAACACGACTTTCATGCATAACTTGCACTTGAGCTATTGAAGGCAACTATTCATTTTTTTAGCCTTAAAGTCACATTATTGCGTCTCTTTTAGTGATTAAATATTTCTGAATCACTTCGAATGAAATTCGGCCTTTAAACATGACTTTCGTGCATAACTTGCAGTTGATCTATTGAAGGCAATAATGCATTTGTTTAGCCTTAAAGTCATGTCACTGAGTCTCTTCAAGTTAAATCATTCGAAATTCATTCAAACGAATTCTATTTTCGCACTTCAAACATTATTTTCTTACATAACTTGCAATTAATCTACTAAAGACAACAATGCATTATTTTAGCATCAAAAAGCATATCACTCAGCTTTTCAATCATTAAATTGTTTGAAGGCACTTGGAACCAATACTATTTTTGAATTTAGAACACGACTTTCATGCATAACTTGCACTTGAGCTATTGAAGGCAACTATTCATTTTTTTAGCCTTCAAGTCATATTATTGCGTCTCTTTTAGTCATTAAATATTTCTGAATCACATCGAATGAAATTCGGCCTTTAAACATGACTTTCGTGCAAAACTTGCAATTGATATATTGAGGGCAACAATGCATTTGTTTAGCCTTAAAGTCATGTCACTGAGTCTGTTCTAGTCATTAAAGCATTCTAAATTAATTCGAACAAATTCTATTTTCGCCCTTCAAACATTATTTTCTTACATAACTTGCAATTAATCTACTGAAGACAACAATGCATTATTTTAGCATTAAAAAGCATATCACTCAGTCTTTTCAATCATTAAATTGTTTGAAGGCACTTCGAACAAACACTATTTTTGAATTTAGAACACGACTTTCATGCATAACTTGCACTTGATCTATTGAAGGCAACTATTCATTTTTTTAGCCTTAAAGTCATATTACTGCATCTCTTTTAGTCATTAAATCTTTCTGAATCAGTTCGAACGAAATTCGGCCTTTAAACATGACTTTCGTGCATAACTTGCAGTTGATCTATTCAAGGTAACAATGCATTTGTTTAGCCTTATAGTCATGTCACTGAGTCTCTTCTAGTCATTAAATCATTCTAAAGTAATTCGAACATATTCTATTTTCACCCTTCAGACATTATTTTCTTACATAACTTGCAATTAATCTACTATAGACAACAATGCATTATTTTAGCATTAAAAAGCATATCACTCAACTTTTCAATAATTAAATTGTTTGAAGGCACTTCGAACCAATACTATTTTTGAATTTAGAACACGACTTTCATGCATAACTTGCACTTGAGCTATTGAAGGCAACTATTCATTTTTTTAGCCTTAAAGTCATATTACTGCGTCTCTTTTAGTCATTAAATCTTTCTGAATCAGTTCGAATGAAATTCGGCCTTTCAACATGACTTTCGTGCATAACTTGCAGTTGATCTATTGAAGGCAACAATGCATTTGTTTAGCCATAAAGTCATGTCACTGAGTCTCTTCTAGTCATTAAATCATTCGAAATTCATTCCACCGAATTCTATTTTCGCCCTTCAAACATTATTCTCTTACATAACTTGCAATTAATCTACTGAAGACGACAATGCATTATTTTAGCATTAAAAAGCATATCACTCAGTCTTTTCAATCATTAAATTGTTTGAAGGCACTTCGAACAAACACTATTTTTGAATTTAGAACACGACTTTCATGCATAACTTGCACTTGATCTATTGAAGGAAACTATTCATTTTTTTAGCCTTAAAGTCATATTATTGCATCTCTTTTAGTCATTAAATCTTTCTGAATCACTTCGAATGAAATTCGGCCTTTAAACATGACTTTCGTCCATAACTTGCAGTTGATCTATTGAAGGCAACAATGCATTTGTTTAGCCATAAAGTCATGTCACTGAGTCTCTTCTAGTCATTAAATCATTCGAAATTCATTCCACCGAATTCTATTTTCGCCTTTCAAACATTATTTTCATACATAACTTGCAATTAATCTACTGAAGACAACAATGCATTATTTTAGCATCAAAAAGCATATCACTCAGTCTTTTCAATCATTAAATTATTTGAAGGCACTCCGAACCAATTCTATTTTTGAATTTAGACCACGACTTTCATGCATAACTTGCACTTGAGCTATTGAAGGCAACTATTCATTTTTTTAGCCTTAAAGTCATATTACTGCGTCTCTTTTAGTCATTAAATCTTTCTGAATCAGTTCGAACGAAATTCGGCCTTTAAACATGACTTTCGTGCATAACTTGCAGTTGATCTATTCAAGGTAACAATGCATTTGTTTAGCCTTATAGTCATGTCACTGAGTCTCTTCTAGTCATTAAATCATTCTAAAGTAATTCGAACATATTCTATTTTCGCCCTTCAAACATTATTTTCTTACATAACTTGCAATTAATCTACTATAGACAACAATGCATTATTTTAGCATTAAAAAGCATATCACTCAACTTTTCAATAATTAAATTGTTTGAAGGCACTTCGAACCAATACTATTTTTGAATTTAGAACACGACTTTCATGCATAACTTGCACTTGATCTATTGAAGGCAACTATTCATTTTTTTAGCCTTAAAGTCATATTATTGCATCTCTTTTAGTCATTAAATCTTTCTGAATCACTTCGAATGAAATTCGGCCTTTAAACATGACTTTCGTCCATAACTTGCAGTTGATCTATTGAAGGCAACAATGCATTTGTTTAGCCTTAAAGTCATGTCACTGAGTCTCTTCTAGTCCTTAAATCATTCGAAATTAATTCGAACGAATTCTATTTTCGCCCTTCAAACATTATTTTCTTACATAACTTGCAATCAATCTACTGAAGACAACAATGCATTATTTTAGCATTAAAAAGCATATCACTCAGTGTTTTCAATCATTAAATTGTTTGAAAGCACTCGGAACCAATACTATTTTTGAATTTAGAACACGACTTTCATGCATAACTTGCACTTGAGCTATTGAAGGCAACTATTCATTTTTTTAGCCTTAAAGTCATGTCACTGAGTCTCTTCTAGTCCTTAAATCATTCGAAATTAATTCGAACGAATTCTATTTTCGCCCTTCAAACATTATTTTCTTACATAACTTGCAATCAATCTACTGAAGACAACAATGCATTATTTTAGCATTAAAAAGCATATCACTCAGTGTTTTCAATCATTAAATTGTTTGAAAGCACTCGGAACCAATACTATTTTTGAATTTAGAACATGACTTTCATGCATAACTTGCACTTGAGCTATTGAAGGCAACTATTCATTTTTTTAGCCTTAAAGTCACATTATTGCGTCTCTTTTAGTGATTAAATATTTCTGAATCACTTCGAATGAAATTCGGCCTTTAAACATGACTTTCGTGCATAACTTGCAGTTGATCTATTGAAGGCAATAATGCATTTGTTTAGCCTTAAAGTCATGTCACTGAGTCTCTTCTAGTCATTAAATCATTCGAAATTCATTCAAACGAATTCTATTTTCGCCCTTCAAACATTATTTTCTTACATAACTTGCAATTAATCTACTAAAGACAACAATGCATTATTTTAGCATCAAAAAGCATATCACTCAGCTTTTCAATCATTAAATTGTTTGAAGGCACTTGGAACCAATACTATTTTTGAATTTAGAACACGACTTTCATGCATAACTTGCACTTGAGCTATTGAAGGCAACTATTCATTTTTTTAGCCTTAAAGTCATATTATTGCGTCTCTTTTAGTCATTAAATATTTCTGAATCACATCGAATGAAATTCGGCCTTTAAACATGACTTTCGTGCAAAACTTGCAATTGATATATTGAGGGCAACAATGCATTTGTTTAGCCTTAAAGTCATGTCACTGAGTCTGTTCTAGTCATTAAAGCATTCTAAATTAATTCGAACAAATTCTATTTTCGCCCTTCAAACATTATTTTCTTACATAACTTGCAATTAATCTACTGAAGACAACAATGCATTATTTTAGCATTAAAAAGCATATCACTCAGTCTTTTCAATCATTAAATTGTTTGAAGGCACTTCGAACAAACACTATTTTTGAATTTAGAACACGACTTTCATGCATAACTTGCACTTGATCTATTGAAGGCAACTATTCATTTTTTTAGCCTTAAAGTCACATTATTGCGTCTCTTTTAGTCATTAAATCTTTCTGAATCAGTTCGAATGAAATTCGGCCTTTAAACATGACTTTCGTGCATAACTTGCAGTTGATCTATTGAAGGCAACAATGCATTTGTTTAGCCATAAAGTCATGTCACTGAGTCTCTTCTAGTCATTAAATCATTCCAAATTCATTCCACCGAATTCTATTTTCGCCTTTCAAACATTATTTTCATACATAACTTGCAATTAATCTACTGAAGACAACAATGCATTATTTTAGCATTAAAAAGCATATCACTCAGTCTTTTCAATCATTAAATTATTTGAAGGCACTTCGAACCAATTCTATTTTCGAATTTAGACCACGACTTTCATGCATAACTTGCACTTGATCTATTGAAGGCAACTATTCATTTTTTTAGCCTTAAAGTCATATTATTGCGTCTCTTTTAGTCATTAAATCTTTCTGAATCAGTTCGAACGAAATTCGGCCTTTAAACATGACTTTCGTGCATAACTTGCAGTTGATCTATTGAAGGTAACAATGCATTTGTTTAGCATTAAAGTCATGTCACTGAGTCTCTTCTAGTCATTAAATCATTCCAAATTAATTTGAACGAATTCTATTTTCGCCCTTCAAACATTATTTTCTTACATAACTTGCAATTAATCTACTAAAGACAACAATGCATTATTTAAGCATTAAAAAGCATATCACTCAGCTTTTCAATAATTAAATTGTTTGAAGGCACTTCGAACCAATTCTATTTTTGAATTTAGAACATGACTTTCATGCATAACTTGCACTTGATCTATTGAAGGCAACTATTCTTTTTTTTAGCCTTAAAGTCATATTATTGCGTCTCTTTTAGTCATTAAATCTTTCTGAATCACTTCGAACGAAATTCGGCCTTTAAACATGACTTTCGTGCATAACTTGCAGTTCATCTATTGAAGGCAACAATGCATTTGTTTAGCCTTAAAGTCATGTCACTGAGTCTTTTCTAGTCATTAAATCATTCTAAATTAATTCGAACGAATTCTATTTTCGCCCTTCAAACATTATTTTCTTACATAACTTGCAATTAATCTACTAAAGACAACAATGCATTATTTTAGCATTAAAAAGCATATCACTCAGCTTTTCAATAATTAAATTGTTTGAAGGCACTTCGAAACAATTCTATTTTTGAATTTAGAACACGACTTTCATGTATAACTTGCACTTGATCTATTGGAGGCAACTATTCATTTTTTTAGCCTTAAAGTCATATTATTGCGTCTCTTTTAGTCATTAAATCTTTCTAAATCACTTCGAATGAAATTCGGCCTTTAAACACGACTTTCGTGCATAACTTGCAGTGGATCTATTGAAGGCAACAATACATTTGTTTAGCCTTAAAGTCATGTCACTGAGTCTCTTCTAGTCATTAAATCATTCTAAATTAATTCGAACGAATTCTATTTTCGCGCTTCAAACATTATTTTCTTACATAACTTGCAATTAATCTACTGAAGACAACAGTGCAATATTTTAGCATTAAAAAGCATATCACTCAGTCTTTTCAATCATTAAATTGTTTGGAGGCACTTCGAACCAATACTATTTTTGAATTTAGAACACGACTTTCATGCATAACTTGCACTTGATCTATTGAAGGCAACTATTCATTTTTTTAGCCTTAAAGTCATATTATTGCGTCTCTTTTAGTCATTAAATCATCCTAAATCACTTCGAATGAAATTCGGCCTTTAAACCTGACTTTCGTGCATAACTTGCAGTTGATCTATTGAAGGCAACAACGCATTTGTTTAGCCTTAAAGTCATGTCACTGAGTCTCTTCTAGTCATTAAATCATTCGAAATTCATTCGAACGAATTCTATTTTCGCACTTCAAACATTATTTTCTTACATAACTTGCAATTAATCTACTAAAGACAACAGTGCATTATTTTAGCATTAAAAAGCATATCACTCAGCTTTTCAATAATTAAATTGTTTGACGGCACTTCGAACCAATTCTATTTTTGAATTTAGAATACGACTTTCATGCATAACATGCACTTCATCTATTGAAGGCAACTATTCATTTTTTTAGCCTTAAAGTCATATTATTGCGTCTCTTTTAGTCATTAAATCTTTCTGAATCACTTCGAATGAAATTCGGCCTTTAAACATGACTTTCGTGCATAACTTGCAGTTGATCTATTGAAGGCAACAATGCATTTGTTTAGCCATAAAGTCATGTCAGTGAGTCTCTTCTAGTCATTAAATCATTCGAAATTCATTCCACCGAATTCTATTTTCGCCTTTCAAACATTATTTTCATACATAACTTGCAATTAATCTACTGAAGACAACAATGCATTATTTTAGCATTAAAAAGCATATCACTCAGTCTTTTCAATCATTAAATTATTTGAAGGCACTTCGAACCAATTCTATTTTTGAATTTAGAACACGACTTTCATGCATAACTTGCACTTGAGCTATTGAAGGCAACTTTTCATTTTTTTAGCCTTAAAGTCATATTACTGCGTCTATTTTAGTCATTAAATCTTTCTGAATCAGTTCGAATGAAATTCGGCCTTTAAACATGACTTTCGTGCATAACTTGCAGTTGATCTATTGAAGGCAACAATGCATTTGTTTAGCATTAAAGTCATGTCACTGAGTCTCTTCTAGTCATTAAATCATTCCAAATTAATTCGGACGAATTCTATTTTCGCCCTTCAAACATTATTTTCTTACATAACTTGCAATTAATCTACTAAAGACAACAATGCATTATTTAAGCATTAAAAAGCATATCACTCAGCTTTTCAATAATTAAATTGTTTGAAGGCACTTCGAACCAATTCTATTTTTGAATTTAGAACATGACTTTCATGCATAACTTGCACTTGATCTATTGAAGGCAACTATTCATTTTTTTAGCCCTAAAGTCATATTATTGCGTCTCTTTTAGTCATTAAATCTTTCTGAATCAGTTCGAACGAAATTCGGCCTTTAAACATGACTTTCGTGCATAACTTGCAGTTGATCTATTGAAGGTAACAATGCATTTGTTTAGCATTATAGTCATGTCACTGAGTCTCTTCTAGTCATTAAATCATTCTAAAGTAATTCGAACGAATTCTATTTTCGCCCTTCAAACATTATTTTCTTACATAACTTGCAATTAATCTACCATAGACAACAATGCATTATTTTAGCATTAAAAAGCATATCACTCAGCTTTTCAATAATTAAATTGTTTGAAGGCACTTCGAACCAATACTATTTTTGAATTTAGAACACGACTTTCATGCATAACTTGCACTTGATCTATTGAAGGCAACTATTCATTTTTTTAGCCTTAAAGTCATATTATTGCATCTGTTTTAGTGATTAAATCTTTCTGAATCACTTCGAATGAAATTCGGCTTTTAAACATGACTTTCGTGCATAACTTGCAGTTGATCTATTGAAGGCAACAATGCATTTGTTTAGCCTTAAAGTCATGTCACTAAGTCTCTTCTAGTTATTAAATCATTCGAAATTCATTCGAACGAATTCTATTTTCGCCCTTCAAACATTATTTTCTTACATAACTTGCAATTAATCTACTGAAGACAACAATGCATTATTTTAGCATTAAAAAGCATATCACTCAGCTTTTCAATCATTAAATTGTTTGAAAGCACTTTGAACGAATTCTATTTTTGAATTTAGAACACGACTTTCATGCATAACTTGCACTTGAGCTATTGAATGCAACTATTCATTTTTTTAGCCTTAAAGTCATATTATTGCGTCTCTTTTAGTGATTAATTCTTTCTGAATCACTTCGAATCAAAATTCGGCCTTTAAACATGACTTTCGTGCATAACTTGCAGTTGATCTATTGAAGGCAACAACGCATTTGTTTAGCCTTAAAGTCATGTCACTAAGTCTCTTCTAGTAATTAAATCATTCGAAATTCATTCGAACGAATTCTATTTTCGCACTTCAAACATTATTTTCTTACATAACTTGCAATTAATCTACTAAAGACAACAATGCATTATTTTAGCATTAAAAAGCATATCACTCAGCTTTTCAATAATTAAATTGTTTCAAGGCACTTCGAACCAATTCTATTTTTGAATTTAGAATACGACTTTCATGCATAACTTGCACTTGATCTATTGAAGGCAACTATTCATTTTTTTAGCCTTAAAGTCATATTATTGCGTCTCTTTTAGTGATTAAATCTTTCTGAATCACTTCGAATGAAATTCGGCCTTTAAACATGACTTTCGGGCATAACTTGCAGTTGATCTATTGAAGGCAACAATGCATTTGTTTAGCCTTAAAGTCATGTCACTGAGTCTCTTCTAGTCATTAAATCATTTGAAATTCATTCGAACGAATTCTATTTTTGCCCTTCAAACATTATTTTCTTACATAACTTGCAATTAATCTACTGAAGACAACAATGCATTATTTTAGCATTAAAAAGCATATCACTCAGTCTTTTCAATCATTAAATTGTTTCAAGGCACTTCGAACCAACACTATTTTTGAATTTAGAACACGACTTTCATGCATAACTTGCACTTGATCTATTGAAGGCAACTATTCATTTTTTTAGCCTTAAAGTCATATTATTGCATCTCTTTTAGTCATTAAATCTTTCTGAATCACTTCGAATGAAATTCGGCCTTTAAACATGACTTTCGGGCATAACTTGCAGTTGATCTATTGAAGGCAACAATGCATTTGTTTAGCCTTAAAGTCATGTCACTGAGTCTCTTCTAGTAATTAAATCATTCGAAATTAATTAGAACGAATTCTATTTTCGCCCTTCAAACATTATTGTCTTACATAACTTGCAATTAATCTACTGAAGACAACAATGCATTATTTTAGCATTAAAAAGCATATCACTTAGTCTTTTCAATCATTAAATTGTTGGAAGGCACTTCGAACCAATTCTATTTTTGAATTTAGAATACGACTTTCATGCATAACTTGCACTTGATCTATTGAAGGCGACTACTCATTTTTTTAGCCTTAAAGTCATATTATTGCGTCTCTTTTAGTGATTAAATCTTTCTGAATCACTTCGAATGAAATTCGGCCTTTAAACATGACTTTCGGGCATAACTTGCAATTGATCTATTGAAAACAACAACGCATTTGTTTAGCCTTAAAGTCATGTCACTGAGTCTCTTCTAGTCATTAAATCATTCGAAATTCATTCGAACGAATTCTATTTTTGCCCTTCAAACATTATTTTCTTACATAACTTGCAATCAATCTACTGAAGACAACAATGCATTATTTTAGCATTAAAAAGCATATCACTCAGTCTTTTCAATCATTAAATTGTTTGGAGGCACTTCGAACCAATTCTATTTTTGAATTTAGAATACGACTTTCATGCATAACTTGCACTTGATCTATTGAAGGCGACTGCTCATTTTTTTAGCCTTAAAGTCATATTATTGCGTCTCTTTTAGTGATTAAATCTTTCTGAATCACTTCGAATGAAATTCGGCCTTTAAACATGACTTTCGGGCATAACTTGCAATTGATCTATTGAAAACAACAACGCATTTGTTTAGCCTTAAAGTCATGTCACTGAGTCTCTTCTAGTCATTAAATCATTCGAAATTCATTCGAACGAATTCTATTTTTGCCCTTCAAACATTATTTTCTTACATAACTTGCAATTAATCTACTGAAGACACCAATGCATTATTTTAGCATTAAAAAGCATATCACTCAGCTTATCAATCATTAAATTGTTTGAAGGCACTTGGAACCAGTACTATTTTTGAATTTAGAACACGACTTTCATGTATAACTTGCACTTGATCTATTGAAGGCAACTATTCATTTTTTTAGCCTTAAAGTCATATTATTGCGTCTCTTTTAGTCATTAAATCTTTCTAAATCACTTCGAATGAAATTCGGCCTTTAAACATGACTTTCGTGCATAACTTGCAGTTGATCTATTCAAGGCAACAATACATTTGTTTAGCCTTAAAGTCATGTCACTGAGTCTCTTCTAGTCATTAAATCATTCTAAATTAATTCGAACAAATTCTATTTTCGCGCTTCAAACATTATTTTCTTACATAACTTGCAATTAATCTACTGAAGACAACAATGCATTATTTTAGCATTAAAAAGCATATCACTCAATCTTTTCACTCATTAAATTGTTTGGAGGCACTTGGAACAAATACTATTTTTGAGTTTAGAACACGACTTTCATGCATAACTTGCACTTGATCTATTGAAGGCAACTATTCATTTTTTTAGCCTTAAAGTCATATTATTGCGTCTCTTTTAGTCATTTAATCTTTCTAAATCACTTCAAACGAAATTCGGCCTCTAAACATGACTTTCGTACATAACTTGCAGTTGATCTATTGAAGGCAACAATGCATTTGTTTAGCCTTAAAGTCATGTCACTGAGTCTTTTCTAGTCATTAAATCATTCTAAATTAATTCGAACGAATTCTATTTTCGGCCTTCAAACATTATTTTCTTACATAACTTGCAATTAATCTACTGAAGACAACAATGCATTATTTTAGCATTAAAAAGCATATCACTCAGTCTTTTCAATCATTAAATTGTTTGAAGGCACTTCGAACCAACACTATTTTTGAATTTAGAACACGACTTTCATGCATAACTTGCACTTGATCTATTGAAGGCAACTATTCATTTTGTTAGCCTTAAAGTCATATTATTGCATCTCTTTTAGTCATTAAATCTTTCTAAATCACTTCCAACGAAATTCGGCCTCTAAACATGACTTTCGTACATAACTTGCAGTTGATCTATTGAAAGCAACAATGCATTTGTTTAGCCTTAAAGTCATGTCACTGAGTCTCTTCTAGTCATTAAATCATTCGAAATTCATTCGAACGAATTCTATTTTTGCCCTTCAAATATTATTTTCTTACATAACTTGCAACTAATCTACTGAAGACAACAGTGCATTATTTTAGCATTAAAAAGCATATCACTCAGCTTTTCAATCATTAAATTGCTTGAAGCCACTTGGAACCAATACTATTTTTGAGTTTAGAACACGACTTTCATGCATAACTTGCACTTGATCTATTGAAGGCAACTATTCATTTTTTTAGCCTTAAAGTCATAATATTGCGTCTCTTTTAGTCATTAAATCTTTCTAAATCACTTCAAACGAAATTCGGCCTCTAAACATGACTTTCGTACATAACTTGCAGTTGATCTATTGAAGGCAACAATGCATTTGTTTAGCCTTAAAGTCATGTCACTGAGTCTCTTCTAGTCATTAAATCATTCTAAATTCATTCGAACGAATTCTATTTTTGCCCTTCAAACATTATTTTCTTACATAACTTGCAATTAATCTACTGAAGACAACAATGCATTATTTTAGCATTAAAAAGCATATCACTCAGCTTTTCAATCATTAAATTGTTTGAAGGCACTTGGAACCAATACTATTTTTGAATTTAGAACACGACTTTCATGCATAACTTGCACTTGATCTATTGAAGGCAACTATTCATTTTTTCAGCCTTAAAGTCATATTATTGCGTCTCTTTTAGTCATTAAATCTTTCTAAATCACTTCGAATGAAATTCGGCCTTTAAACATGACTTTCGTGCATAACTTGCAGTTGATCTATTGAAGGCAACAATACATTTGTTTAGCCTTAAAGTCATGTCACTGAGTCTCTTCTAGTCATTAAATCATTCTAAATTAATTCGAACAAATTCTATTTTCGCGCTTCAAACATTATTTTCTTACATAACTTGCAATTAATCTACTGAAGACAACAATGCATTATTTTAGCATTAAAAAGCATATCACTCAGTCTTTTCAATCATTAAATTGTTTGAAGGCACTTCGAACCAATACTATTTTTGAATTTAGAACATGACTTTCATGCATAACTTGCACTTGATCTATTGATGGCAACTATTCATTTTTTTAGCCTTAAAGTCATATTATTGCATCTCTTTTTGTCATTAAATCTTTCTAAATCACTTCGAATGAAATTCGGCCTTTTAACATGACTTTCGTGCATAAGTTGCAGTTGATCTATTGAAGGCAACAATGCATTTGTTTAGCCTTAAAGTCATGTCACTGAGTCTCTTCTAGTAATTAAATCATTCGAAATTAATTCGAACGAATTCTATTTTCGCCCTTCAAACATTATTGTCTTACATAACTTGCAATTAATCTACTGAAGACAACAATGCATTATTTTAGCATTAAAAAGCATATCACTTAGTCTTTTCAATCATTAAATTGTTGGAAGGCACTTCGAACCAATACTATTTTTGAATTTAGAACATGACTTTCATGCATAACTTGCACTTGATCTATTGATGGCAACTATTCATTTTTTTAGCCTTAAAGTCATATTATTGCATCTCTTTTTGTCATTAAATCTTTCTAAATCACTTCGAATGAAATTCGGCCTTTTAACATGACTTTCGTGCATAAGTTGCAGTTGATCTATTGAAGGCAACAATGCATTTGTTTAGCCTTAAAGTCATTTCACTGAGTCTCTTCTAGTCATTAAATCATTCCAAATTCATTCGAACGAATTCTATTTTCGCACTTCAAACATTATTTTCTTACATAACTTGCAATTAATCTACTGAAGACAACAATGCATTATTTTGGCATTAAAAAGCATATCACTCAGCCTCTTCAATCATTAAATTGTTTGGAGGCACTTCGAACCAATTCTATTTTTGAATTTAGAATACGACTTTCATGCATAACTTGCACTTGATCTATTGAAGGCGACTACTCATTTTTTTAGCCTTAAAGTCATATTATTGCGTCTCTTTTAGTGATTAAATCTTTCTGAATCACTTCGAATGAAATTCGGCCTTTAAACATGACTTTCGGGCATAACTTGCAATTGATCTATTGAAAACAACAATGCATTTGTTTGGCCTTAAAGTCATGTCACTGAGTCTCTTCTAGTCATTAAATCATTCGAAATTCATTCGAACGAATTCTATTTTTGCCCTTCAAACATTATTTTCTTACATAACTTGCAATTAATCTACTGAAGACACCAATGCATTATTTTAGCATTAAAAAGCATATCACTCAGCTTATCAATCATTAAATTTTTTGAAGGCACTTGGAACCAGTACTATTTTTGAATTTAGAACACGACTTTCATGTATAACTTGCTCTTGATCTATTGAAGGCACCTATTCATTTTTTTAGCCTTAAAGTCATATTATTGCGTCTCTTTTAGTCATTAAATCTTTCTAAATCACTTCGAATGAAATTCGGCCTTTAAACATGACTTTCGTGCATAACTTGCAGTTGATCTATTGAAGGCAACAATACATTTGTTTAGCCTTAAAGTCATGTCACTGAGTGTCTTCTAGTCATTAAATCAATCTAAATTAATTCGAACAAATTCTATTTTCGCGCTTCAAACATTATTTTCTTACATAACTTGCAATTAATCTACTGAAGACAACAATGCATTATTTTAGCATTAAAAAGCATATCACTCAATCTTTTCACTCATTAAATTGTTTGAAGGCACTTGGAACAAATACTATTTTTGAGTTTAGAACACGACTTTCATGCATAACTTGCACTTGATCTATTGAAGGCAACTATTCATTTTTTTAGCCTTAAAGTCATAATATTGCGTCTCTTTTAGTCATTAAATCTTTCTAAATCACTTCCAACGAAATTCGGCCTCTAAACATGACTTTCGTACATAACTTGCAGTTGATCTATTGAAGGCAACAATGCATTTGTTTAGCCTTAAAGTCATGTCACTGAGTCTCTTCTAGTCATTAAATCATTCGAAATTCATTCGAACGAATTCTATTTTTGCCCTTCAAATATTATTTTCTTACATAACTTGCAACTAATCTACTGAAGACCACAGTGCATTATTTTAGCATTAAAAAGCATATCACTCAGCTTTTCAATCATTAAATTGCTTGAAGCCACTTGGAACCAATACTATTTTTGAGTTTAGAACACGACTTTCATGCATAACTTGCACTTGATCTATTGAAGGCAACTATTCATTTTTTTAGCCTTAAAGTCATAATATTGCGTCTCTTTTAGTCATTAAATCTTTCTAAATCACTTCAAACGAAATTCGGCCTCTAAACATGACTTTCGTACATAACTTGCAGTTGATCTATTGAAGGCAACAATGCATTTGTTTAGCCTTAAAGTCATGTCACTGAGTCTCTTCTAGTCATTAAATCATTCTAAATTCATTCGAACGAATTCTATTTTTGCCCTTCAAACATTATTTTCTTACATAACTTGCAATTAATCTACTGAAGACAACAATGCATTATTTTAGTATTAAAAAGCATATCACTCAGCTTTTCAATCATTAAATTGTTTGAAGGCACTTGGAACCAATACTATTTTTGAATTTAGAACACGACTTTCATGCATAACTTGCACTTGATCTATTGAAGGCAACTATTCATTTTTTTAGCCTTAAAGTCATATTATTGCGTCTCTTTTAGTCATTAAATCTTTCTAAATCACTTCGAATGAAATTTGGCCTTTAAACATGACTTTCGTGCATAACTTGCAGTTGATCTATTGAAGGCAACAATACATTTGTTTAGCCTTAAAGTCATGTCACTGAGTCTCTTCTAGTCATTAAATCATTCTAAATTAATTCGAACAAATTCTATTTTCGCGCTTCAAACATTATTTTCTTACATAACTTGCAATTAATCTACTGAAGACAACAATGCATTATTTTAGCATTAAAAAGCATATCACTCAGTCTTTTCAATCATTAAATTGTTTGAAGGCACTTCGAACCAATACTATTTTTGAATTTAGAACATGACTTTCATGCATAACTTGCACTTGATCTATTGATGGCAACTATTCATTTTTTTAGCCTTAAAGTCATATTATTGCGTCTCTTTTAGTGATTAAATCTTTCTGAATCACTTCGAATGAAATTCGGCCTTTAAACATGACTTTCGTGCATAACTTGCAGTTGATCTATTGAAGGCAACAATGCATTTGTTTAGCCTTAAAGTCATGTCACTGAGTCTGTTCTAGTCATTAAATCATTCTAAATTAATTCGAACAAATTCTATTTTCGCCCTTCAAACATTATTTTCTTACATAACTTGCAATTAATCTACTGAAGACAACAATGCATTATTTTAGCATTAAAAAGCATATCACTCAGTCTTTTCAATCATTAAATTGTTTGAAAGCACTTGGAACCAATACTATTTTTGAATTTAGAACACGACTTTCATGCATAACTTGCACTTGATCTATTGAAGGCAACTATTCATTTTTTTAGCCTTAAAGTCATATTATTGCGTCTCTTTTACTGATTAAATCTTTCTGAATCAGTTCGAATCAAATTCGGCCTTTAAACATGACTTTCGTGCATAACTTGCAGTTGATCTATTGAAGGCAACAATGCATTTGTTTAGCCTTAAAGTCATGTCACTGAGTCTCTTCTAGTTATTAAATCATTCGAAATTCATTCGAACGAATTTTATTTTCGCCCTTCAAACATTATTTTCATACATAACTTGCAATTAATCTACTGAAGACAACAATGCATTATTTTAGCATTAAAAATCATATCACTCAGCTTTTCAATAATTAAATTGTTTGAAGGCACTTCGAACCAATTCTATTTTTGAATTTAGAATACAACTTTGATGCATAACTTGCACTTGATCTATTGAAGGCAACTATTCATTTTTTTAGCCTTAAAGTCATATTATTGCGTCTCTTTTACTGATTAAATCTTTCTGAATCAGTTCGAATCAAATTCGGCCTTTAAACATGACTTTCGTGCATAACTTGTAGTTGATCTATTGAAGGCAAAAATGCATTTGTTTAGCCTTAAAGTCATGTCACTGAGTCTCTTCTAGTTATTAAATCATTCGAACGAATTCGAACGAATTCTATTTTCGCCCTTCAAACATTATTTTCATACATAACTTGCAATTAATCTACTGAAGACAACAATGCATTATTTTAGCATTAAAAAGCATATCACTCAGCTTTTCAATCATTAAATTGTTTGAAAGCACTTTGAACGAATTCTATTTTTGAATTTAGAACACGAATTTCATGCATAACTTGCACTTGAGCTATTGAAGGCAACTATTCATTTTTTTAGCCTTAAAGTCATAATATTGCGTCTCTTTTAGTCATTAAATCTTTCTAAATCACTTCCAACGAAATTCGGCCTCTAAACATGACTTTCGTACATAACCTGCAGTTGATCTATTGAAGGCAACAATGCATTTGTTTAGCCTTAAAGTCATGTCACTGAGTCTCTTCTAGTCATTAAATCATTTGAAATTCATTCGAACGAATTCTATTTTTGCCCTTCAAATATTATTTTCTTACATAACTTGCAACTAATCTACTGAAGACCACAGTGCATTATTTTAGCATTAAAAAGCATATCACTCAGCTTTTCAATCATTAAATTGCTTGAAGCCACTTGGAACCAATACTATTTTTGAGTTTAGAACACGACTTTCATGCATAACTTGCACTTGATCTATTGAAGGCAACTATTCATTTTTTTAGCCTTAAAGTCATAATATTGCGTCTCTTTTAGTCATTAAATCTTTCTAAATCACTTCAAACGAAATTCGGCCTCTAAACATGACTTTCGTACATAACTTGCAGTTGATCTATTGAAGGCAACAATGCATTTGTTTAGCCTTAAAGTCATGTCACTGAGTCTCTTCTAGTCATTAAATCATTCTAAATTCATTCGAACGAATTCTATTTTTGCCCTTCAAACATTATTTTCTTACATAACTTGCAATTAATCTACTGAAGACAACAATGCATTATTTTAGCATTAAAAAGCATATCACTCAGCTTTTCAATCATTAAATTGTTTGAAGGCACTTGGAACCAATACTATTTTTGAATTTAGAACACGACTTTCATGCATAACTTGCACTTGATCTATTGAAGGCAACTATTCATTTTTTTAGCCTTAAAGTCATATTATTGCGTCTCTTTTAGTCATTAAATCTTTCTAAATCACTTCGAATGAAATTTGGCCTTTAAACATGACTTTCGTGCATAACTTGCAGTTGATCTATTGAAGGCAACAATGCATTTGTTTAGCCTTAAAGTCATGTCACTGAGTCTCTTCTAGTCATTAAATCATTCGATATTCATTCGAACGAATTCTATTTTCGCACTTCAAACATTATTTTCTTACATAACTTGCAATTAATCTACTGAAGACAACAATGCATTATTTTAGCATTAAAAAGCATATCACTCAGCTTTTCAATCATTAAATTGTTTGAAGGCACTTGGAACCAATACTATTTTTGAATTTAGAACACGACTTTCATGCATAACTTGCACTTGATCTATTGAAGGCAACTATTCATTTTTTTAGCCTTAAAGTCATATTATTGCGTCTCTTTTAGTCATTAAATCTTTCTAAATCACTTCGAATGAAATTTGGCCTTTAAACATGACTTTCGTGCATAACTTGCAGTTGATCTATTGAAGGCAACAATGCATTTGTTTAGCCTTAAAGTCATGTCACTGAGTCTCTTCTAGTCATTAAATCATTCGATATTCATTCGAACGAATTCTATTTTCGCACTTCAAACATTATTTTCTTACATAACTTGCAATTAATCTACTGAAGACAACAATGCATTATTTTAGCATTAAAAATCATATCACTCAGCTTTTCAATAATTAAATTGTTTGAAGGCACTTCGAACCAATTCTATTTTTGAATTTAGAATACGACTTTGATGCAAAACTTGCACTTGATCTATTGAAGGCAACTATTTATTTTTTTAGCCTTAAAGTCATATTATTGCGTCTCTTTTAGTGATTAAATCTTTCTGAATCACTTCGAATGAAATTCGGCCTTTAAACATGACTTTCGTGCATAACTTGCAGTTGATATTTTGAAGGCAACAATGCATTTGTTTAGCCTTAAAGTCATGTCACGCAGTCTCTTCTAGTCATTAAATCATTCGAAATTCATTCGAACGAATTCTATTTTCGCCCTTCAAACATTATTTTCTTACATAACATGCAATTAATCTACTGAAGACAACAATGCATTATTTTAGCATTAAAAATCATATCACTCAGCTTTTCAATAATTAAATTGTTTGAAGGCACTTCGAACCAATTCTATTTTTGAATTTAGAATACGACTTTGATGCAAAACTTGCACTTGATCTATTGAAGGCAACTATTTATTTTTTTAGCCTTAAAGTCATATTATTGCGTCTCTTTTAGTGATTAAATCTTTCTAAATCACTTCAAACGAAATTCGGCCTCTAAACATGACTTTCGTACATAACTTGCAGTTGATCTATTGAAGGCAAAAATGCATTTGTTTAGCCTTAAAGTCATGTCACTGAGTCTCTTCTAGTTATTAAATCATTCGAACGAATTCGAACGAATTCTATTTTCGCCCTTCAAACATTATTTTCATACATAACTTGCAATTAATCTACTGAAGACAACAATGCATTATTTTAGCATTAAAAAGCATATCACTCAGCTTTTCAATCATTAAATTGTTTGAAAGCACTTTGAACGAATTCTATTTTTGAATTTAGAACACGAATTTCATGCATAACTTGCACTTGAGCTATTGAAGGCAACTATTCATTTTTTTAGCCTTAAAGTCATATTATTGCGTCTCTTTTAGTGATTAAATCTTTCTGAATCACTTCGAATCAAAATTCGGCCTTTAAACATGACTTTCATGCATAACTTGCAGTTGATCTATTGAAGGCAACAATGCATTTGTTTAGCCTTAAAGTCATTTCACTGAGTCTCTTCTAGTCATTAAATCATTCGAAATTCATTCGAACGAATTCTATTTTCGCACTTCAAACATTATTTTCTTACATAACTTGCAATTAATCTACTAAAGACAACAATGCATTATTTTAGCATTAAAAAGCATATCACTCAGCTTTTCAATAATTAAATTGTTTGAAGGCACTTCGAACCAATTCTATTTTTGAATTTAGAACACGACTTTCATGCATAACTTGCACTTGATCTATTGAAGGCAACTATTCATTTTTTTAGCCTTAAAGTCATATTATTGCGTCTCTGTTAGTCATTAAATCTTTCTAAATCACTTCGAATGAAATTCGGCCTTTAAACATGACTTTCGTGCATAACTTGCAGTTGATCAATTGAAGGCAACAATCCATTTGTTTAGCCTTAAAGTCATGTCACTGAGTCTCTTCTAGTCATTAAATCATTCTAAATTAATTCGAACGAATTCTATTTTCGCCCTTCAAACATTATTTTCTTACATAACTTGCAATTAATCTACTAAAGACAACAATGCATTATATTAGCATTAAAAAGCATATCACTCAGCCTCTTCAATCATTAAATTGTTTGAAGGCACTTCGAACCAATACTATTTTTGAATTTAGAATACAACTTTCATGCATAACTTGCACATGATCTAATGAAGGCAACTATTCATTTTTTTAGCCTTAAAGTCATATTATTGCGTCTCTTTTAGTGATTAAATCTTTCTGAATCACTTCGAATCAAAATTCGGCCTTTAAACATGACTTTCATGCATAACTTGCAGTTGATCTATTGAAGGCAACAATGCATTTGTTTAGCCTTAAAGTCATTTCACTGAGTCTCTTCTAGTCATTAAATCATTCGAAATTCATTCGAACGAATTCTATTTTCGCACTTCAAACATTATTTTCTTACATAACTTGCAATTAATCTACTAAAGACAACAATGCATTATTTTAGCATTAAAAAGCATATCACTCAGCTTTTCAATAATTAAATTGTTTGAAGGCACTTCGAACCAATTCTATTTTTGAATTTAGAACACGACTTTCATGCATAACTTGCACTTGATCTATTGAAGGCAACTATTCATTTTTTTAGCCTTAAAGTCATATTATTGCGTCTCTGTTAGTCATTAAATCTTTCTAAATCACTTCGAATGAAATTCGGCCTTTAAACATGACTTTCGTGCATAACTTGCAGTTGATCAATTGAAGGCAACAATCCATTTGTTTAGCCTTAAAGTCATGTCACTGAGTCTCTTCTAGTCATTAAATCATTCTAAATTAATTCGAACGAATTCTATTTTCGCCCTTCAAACATTATTTTCTTACATAACTTGCAATTAATCTACTAAAGACAACAATGCATTATATTGGCATTAAAAAGCATATCACTCAGCCTCTTCAATCATTAAATTGTTTGAAGGCACTTCGAACCAATACTATTTTTGAATTTAGAATACAACTTTCATGCATAACTTGCACTTGATCTAATGAAGGCAACTATTCATTTTTTTAGCCTTAAAGTCATATTATTGCGTCTCTTTTAATGATTAAATCTTTCTGAATCACTTCGAATGAAATTCGGCCTTTAAACATGACTTTCGTGCATAACTTGCAGTTGATCTATTGAAGGCAACAATGCATTTGTTTAACCTTAAAGTCATGTCACTGAGTCTGTTCTAGTCATTAAATCATTCTAAATTAATTCGAACAAATTCTATTTTCGCCCTTCAAACATTATTTTCTTACATAACTTGCAATTAATCTACTGAAGACAACAATGCATTATTTTAGCATTAAAAAGCATATCACTCAGTCTTTTCAATCATTAAATTGTTTGAAAGCACTTGGAACCAATACTATTTTTGAATTTAGAACACGACTTTCATGCATAACTTGCACTTGATCTATTGAAGGCAACTATTCATTTTTTTAGCCTTAAAGTCATATTATTGCGTCTCTTTTACTGATTAAATCTTTCTAAATCAGTTCGAATCAAATTCGGCCTTTAAACATGACTTTCGTGCATAACTTGCAGTTGATCTATTGAAGGCAACAATGCATTTGTTTAGCCTTAAAGTCATGTCACTGAGTCTCTTCTAGTTATTAAATCATTCGAAATTCATTCGAACGAATTCTATTTTCGCCCTTCAAACATTATTTTCATACATAACTTGCAATTAATCTACTGAAGACAACAATGCATTATTTTAGCATTAAAAAGCATATCACTCAGCTTTTCAATCATTAAATTGCTTGAAGGCACTTCGAACCAATTCTATTTTTGAATTTAAAATACGACTTTGATGCAAAACTTGCACTTGATCTATTGAACGCAACTATTTATTTTTTTAGCCTTAAAGTCATATTATTGCGTCTCTTTTAGTGATTAAATCTTTCTGAATCACTTCGAATGAAATTCGGCCTTTAAACATGACTTTCGTGCATAACTTGCAGTTGATATTTTGAAGGCAACAATGCATTTGTTTAGCCTTAAAGTCATGTCACGCAGTCTCTTCTAGTCATTAAATCATTCGAAATTCATTCGAACGAATTCTATTTTCGCCCTTCAAACATTATTTTCTTACATAACATGCAATTAATCTACTGAAGACAACAATGCATTATTTTAGCATTAAAAATCATATCACTCAGCTTTTCAATAATTAAATTGTTTGAAGGCACTTCGAACCAATACTATTTTTGAATTTAGAACACGAGTTTCATGCATAACTTGCACTTGATCTATTGAAGGCAACTATTCATTTTTTTAGCCTTAAATTCATATTATTGCGTCTCTTTTAGTGATTAAATCTTTCTGAATCACTTCGAATGAAATTCGGCCTTTAAACATGACTTTCGTGCATAACTTGCAGTTGATATATTGAAGGCAACAATGCATTTGTTTAGCCTTAAAGTCATGTCACTGAGTCTCTTCTAGTCATTAAATCATTCGAAATTCATCCGAACGAATTCTATTTTTACCCTTCAAACATTATTTTCTTACATAACTTGCAATTAATCTACTTAAGACAACAATGCATCATTTTAGCATTAAAAAGCATATCACTCAGCTTTTCAATCATTAAATTGTTTGAAGGCACTTTGAACGAATTCTATTTTTGAATTTAGAACACGACTTTCATGCATAACTTGCACTTGAGCTATTGAAGGCAACTATTCATTTTTTTAGCCTTAAAGTCATATTATTGCGACTCTTTTAGTGATTAAATCTTTCTAAATCACTTCAAACGAAATTCGGCCTTTAAACATGACTTTCGTGCCTAACTTGGAGTTGATATATTGAAGGCAACAATGCATTTGTTTAGCCTTAAAGTCATGTCACTGAGTCTTTTCTAGTCATTACAGCATTCTAAATTAATTCGAACAAATTCTATTTTCACCCTTCAAAAATTATTTTCTTACATAACTTGCAATTAATTTACTGAACACAACAATGCATTATTTTAGCATTAAAAAGCATATCACTCAGCTTTTCAATCATTAAATTGCTTGAAGGCACTTCGAACCAATACTATTTTTGAATTTAGAACACGACTTTCATACATAACTTGCACTTGATCTATTGAAGGCAACTATTCATTTTTTTAGCCTTAAAGTCATATTATTGCGTCTCTTTTAGTTATTTAATCTTTCTAAATCACTTCGAATGAAATTCGGCCTTTAAACATGACTTTCGTGCATAACTTGCAGTTGATCTATTGAAGGCAACAATACATTTGTTTACCCTTAAAGTCATGTCACTGAGTCTGTTCTAGTCATTAAATCATTCTAAATTAATTCGAACGAATTCTATTTTCGCCCTTCAAACATTATTTTCATACATAACTTGCAATTAATCTACTGAAGACAACAATGCATTATTTTAGCATTAAAGAGCATATCACTCAGCTTTTCAATAATTAAATTGTTTGAAGGCACTTCGAACCAATTCTATTTTTGAATTTAGAATACAACTTTGATGCATAACTTGCACTTGATCTATTGAAGGCAACTATTCATTTTTTTAGCCTTAAAGTCATATTATTGCGTCTCTTTTAGTGATTAAATCTTTCTGAATCACTTCGAATGAAATTCGGCCTTTAAACATGACTTTCGTGCATAACTTGCAGTTCATATATTGAAGGCAACAATGCATTTGTTTAGCTTTAAAGTCATGTCACTGAGTCTCTTCTAGTCATTGAATCATTCGAAATTCATCCGAACGAATTCTATTTTTACCCTTCAAACATTATTTTCTTACATAACTTGCAATTAATCTACTGAAGACAACAATGCATCATTTTAGCATTAAAAAGCATATCACTCAGCTTTTCAATCATTAAATTGTTTGAAGGCACTTTGAACGAATTCTATTTTTGAATTTAGAACACGACTTTCATGCATAACTTGCACTTGAGCTATTGAAGGCAACTATTCATTTTTTTAGCCTTAAAGTCATATTATTGCGACTCTTTTAGTGATTAAATCTTTCTAAATCACTTCAAACGAAATTCGGCCTTTAAACATGACTTTCGTGCCTAACTTGCAGTTGATATACTGAAGGCAACAATGCATTTGTTTAGCCTCAAAGTCATGTCACTGAGTCTGTTCTAGTCATTAAATCAATCGAAATTCATTCGAACGAGTTCTATTTTCGCCCTTCAAACATTATTTTCTTACATAACTTGCAATTAATCTACTGAAGACAACAATGCATTATTTTAGCATTAAAAACCATATCACTCAGCTTTTCAATCATTAAATTGCTTGAAGGCACTTGGAACCAATACTATTTTTGAGTTTAGAACACGACTTTC
Source organism: Coriaria nepalensis (assembly GCA_027186245.1). NCBI lineage: Eukaryota > Viridiplantae > Streptophyta > Magnoliopsida > Cucurbitales > Coriariaceae > Coriaria > Coriaria nepalensis. The sequence continues at coordinate 21,304,659 of CP114481.1, forward strand.
ATGCATAACTTGCACTTGATCTATTGAAGGCAACTATTCATTTTTTTAGCCTTAAAGTCATAATATTGCGTCTCTTTTAGTCATTAAATCTTTCTAAATCACTTCAAACGAAATTCGGTCTCTAAACATGACTTTCGTACATAACTTGCAGTTGGTCTATTGAAGGCAACAATGCATTTGTTTAGCCTTAAAGTCATATTATTGCGTCTCTTTTAGTGATTAAATCTTTCTAAATCACTTCAAACGAAATTCGGACTTTAAACATGACTTTCGTGCCTAACTTGCAGTTGATATATTGAAGGCAACAATGCATTTGTTTAGCCTCAAAGTCATGTCACTGAGTCTCTTCTAGTCATTAAATCATTCGAAATTCATCCGAACGAATTCTATTTTTACCCTTCAAACATTATTTTCTTACATAACTTGCAATTAATCTACTTAAGACAACAATGCATCATTTTAGCATTAAAAAGCATATCACTCAGCTTTTCAATCATTAAATTGTTTGAAGGCACTTTGAACGAATTCTTTTTTTGAATTTAGAACACGACTTTCATGCACAACTTGCACTTGAGCTATTGAAGGCAACTATTCATTTTTTAAGCCTTAAAGTCATATTATTGCGACTCTTTTAGTGATTAAATCTTTCTAAATCACTTCAAACGAAATTCGGCCTTTAAACATGACTTTCGTGCCTAACTTTGAGTTGATATATTGAAGGCAACAATGCATTTGTTTAGCCTTAAAGTCATGTCACTGAGTCTGTTCTAGTCATTACAGCATTCTAAATTAATTCGAACAAATTCTATTTTCACCCTTCAAAAATTATTTTCTTACATAACTTGCAATTAATCTACTGAAGACAACAATGCATTATTTTAGCATTAAAGACCATATCACTCAGCTTTTCAATAATTAAATTGTTTGAAGGCACTTCGAACCAATTCTATTTTTGAATTTAGAATACAACTTTGATGCATAACTTGCACTTGATCTATTGAAGGCAACTATTCATTTTTTTAGCCTTAAAGTCATATTATTGCGTCTCTTTTAGTGATTAAATCTTTCTGAATCACTTCGAATGAAATTCGGCCTTTAAACATGACTTTCGTGCATAACTTGCAGTTCATATATTGAAGGCAACAATGCATTTGTTTAGCTTTAAAGTCATGTCACTGAGTCTCTTCTAGTCATTAAATCATTCGAAATTCATCCGAACGAATTCAATTTTTACCCTTCAAACATTATTTTCTTACATAACTTGCAATTAATCTACTGAAGACAACAATGCATCATTTTAGCATTAAAAAGCATATCACTCAGCTTTTCAATCATTAAATTGCTTGAAGGCACTTGGAACTAATACTATTTTTGAGTTTAGAACACGACTTTCATGCATAACTTGCACTTGATCTATTGAAGGCAACTATTCATTTTTTTAGCCTTAAAGTCATAATATTGCGTCTCTTTTAGTCATTAAATCTTTCTAAATCACTTCAAACGAAATTCGGCCTCTAAACATGACTTTCGTACATAACTTGCAGTTGGTCTATTGAAGGCAACAATGCATTTGTTTAGCCTTAAAGTCATATCACTGAGTCTCTTCTAGTCATTAAATCATTCAAAATTAATTCGAACGAATTCTATTTTCGCCCTTTAAACATTTTTTTCTTACATAACTTGCAATTAATCTACTGAAGACAGCAATGCATTATTTTAGCATTAAAAAGCATATCACTCAGCTTTTCAATAATTAAATTGTTTGAAGGCACTTCGAACCAATTCTATTTTTGAATTTAGAATACGACTTTCATGCATAACTTGCACTTGATCTATTGAAGGCAACTATTCATTTTTTTAGCCTTAAAGTCATATTATTGCGTCTCTTTTAGTGATTAAATCTTTCTAAATCACTTCAAACAAAATTCGGCCTTTAAACATGACTTTCGTGCCTAACTTGCAGTTGATATATTGAAGGCAACAATGCATTTGTTTAGCCTCAAAGTCATGTCACTGAGTCTGTTCTAGTCATTAAATCAATCGAAATTCAATCGAACGAATTCTATTTCGCCCTTCAAACATTATTTTCTTACATAACTTGCAATTAATCTACTGAAGACAACAATGCATTATTTTAGCATTAAAAAGCATATCACTCAGTCTTTTCAATCATTAAATTGTTTGAAGGCACTTCGAACCAATTCTATTTTTTAATTTAGAACACGACTTTCATGCATAACTTGCACTTGATCTATTGAAGGCAACTATTCATTTTTTTAGCCTTAAAGTCATATTATTGCGTCTCTTTTAGTCATTAAATCTTTCTAAATCACTTCGAATGAAATTCGGCCTTTAAACATGACTTTCGTGCATAACTTGCAGTTGATCTATTGAAGGCAACAATGCATTTGTTTAGCCTCAAAGTCATGTCAATGAGTCCCTTCCAGTCATTAAATCATTCTAAATTAATTCTAACGAATTCTATTTTCGCCCTTCAAACATTATTTTCTTACATAACTCGTAATTAATCTACTTAAGACAACAATGCATTTTTTTAGCATTAAAAAGCATATCACTCAGTATTTTCAATCATTAAATTGTTTGAAGGCACTTCGAACCAATTCTATTTTTGAATTTAGAACACGACTTTCATGCATAACTTGCACTTGATCTATTGAAGGCAACTATTCATTTTTTTAGCCTTAAAGTCATATTATTGCGTCTCTTTTAGTCATTAAATCTTTCTAAATCACTTCGGACGAAATTCGGCCTTTAAACATGACTTTCGTGCATAACTTGCAGTTGATCTATTGAAGGCAACAATGCATTTGTTTAGCCTTAAAGTCATGTCACTGAGTCTGTTCTAGTCATTAAATCATTCGAAATTCATTCGAACGAATTCTATTTTCGCCCTTCAAACATTATTTTCTTACATAACTTGCAATTAATCTACTGAAGACAACAATGCATTATTTTAGCATTAAAAAGCATATCACTCAGCTTTTCAATCATTAAATTGTTTGAAGGCACTTTGAACGAATTCTATTTTTGAATTTAGAACACGACTTTCATGCATAACTTGCACTTGAGCTATTGAAGGCAACTATTCATTTTTTTAGCCTTAAAGTCATATTATTGCGACTCTTTTAGTGATTAAATCTTTCTAAATCACTTCAAACAAAATTCGGCCTTTAAACATGACTTTCGTGCCTAACTTGCAGTTGATATATTGAAGGCAACAATGCATTTGTTTAGCCTCAAAGTCATGTCACTGAGTCTGTTCTAGTCATTAAATCATTCGAAATTCATTCGAACGAATTCTATTTTCGCCCTTCAAACATTATTTTCTTACATAACTTGCAATTAATTTACTGAAGACAACAATGCATTATTTTAGCATTAAAAAGCATATCACTCAATCTTTTCACTCATTAAATTGTTTGGAAGCACTTGGAACCAATACTATTTTTGAATTTAGAACACGACTTTCATGCATAACTTGCACTTGAGCTATTGAAGGCAACTATTCATTTTTTTAGCCTTAAAGTCATATTATTGCGTTTTTTTTAATGATTAAATCTTTCTGAATCACTTCGAATGAAATTCGGCCTTTAAACATGACTTTCGTGCATAACTTGCAGCTGATCTATTGAAGGCAACAATGCATTTCTTTAGCCTTAAAGTCATGTCACTGAGTCGCTTCTAGTCATTAAATCATTCGAAATTCATTAGAACGAATTCTATTTTCGCCCTTCAAACATTATTTTCTTACATAACTTGCAATTAATCTACTGAAGACAACAATGCATTATTTTAGCATTAAAAAGCATATCACTCAGCTTTTCAATCATTAAATTGTTTGAAGGCACTTTGAACGAATTCTATTTTTGAATTTACAACACGACTTTCATGCATAACTTGCACTTGAGCTATTGAAGGCAACTATTCATTTTTTTAGCCTTAAAGTCATATTTTTGTGTCTCTTTTAGTGATTAAATCTTTCTGAATCACTTCGAATGAAATTCGGCCTTTAAACATGACTTTCGTGCATAACTTGCAGTTGATCAATTGAAGGCAACAATCCATTTGTTTAGCCTTAAAGTCATGTCACTGAGTCTCTTCTAGTCATTATATCATTCTAAATTAATTCGAACGAATTCTATTTTCGCCCTTCAAACATTATTTTCTTACATAACTTGCAATTAATCTACTAAAGACAACAATGCATTATTTTAGCATTAAAAAGCATATCACTCAGCCTCTTCAATCATTAAATTGTTTGAAGGCACTTCGAACCAATACTATTTTTGAATTTAGAATACGACTTTCATGCATAACTTGCACTTGATCTATTGAAGGCAACTATTTATTTTTTTAGCCTTAAAGTCATATTATTGCGTCTCTTTTAGTGATTAAATCTTTCCGAATCACTTCGAATGAAATTCGGCCTTTAAACATGACTTTCGTGCATAACTTGCAGTTCATATATTGAAGGCGACAATGCATTTGTTTAGCCTTAAAGTCATGTCACTGAGTCTCTTCTAGTCATTAAATCATTCGAAATTCATCCGAACGAATTCTATTTTTACCCTTCAAACATTATTTTCTTACATAACTTGCAATTAATCTACTGAAGACAACAATGCATCATTTTAGCATTGAAAAGCATATCACTCAGCTTTTCAATCATTAAATTGTTTGAAGGCACTTTGAACGAATTCTATTTTTGAATTTAGAACACGACTTTCATGCATAACTTGCACTTGAGCTATTGAAGGCAACTATTCATTTTTTTAGCCTTAAAGTCATATTATTGCGACTCTTTTAGTGATTAAATCTTTCTAAATCACTTCAAACGAAATTCGGCCTTTAAACATGACTTTCGTACCTAACTTGCAGTTGATATATTGAAGGCAACAATGCATTTGTTTAGCCTGAAAGTCATGTCACTGAGTCTGTTCTAGTCATTAAAGCATTCTAAATTAATTCGAACAAATTCTATTTTCGCCCTTCAAACATTATTTTCTTACATAACTTGCAATTAATCTACTGAAGACAACAATGCATTATTTTAGCATTAAAGAGCATATCACTCTGCTTTTCAATAATTAAATTGTTTGAAGGCACTTCGAACCAATTCTATTTTTGACTTTAGAATACAACTTTCATGCATAACTTGCACTTGATCTATTGAAGGCAACTATTCATTTTTTTAGCCTTAAAGTCATATTATTGCGTCTCTTTTAGTGATTAAATCTTTCTGAATCACTTCGAATGAAATTCGGCCTTTAGACATGACTTTCGTGCATAACTTGCAGTTGATCTATTGAAGGCAACAATACATTTGTTTAGCCTTAAAGTCATTTCACTGAGTCTCTTCTAGTCATTAAATCATTCTAAATTAATGCGAACGAATTCTATTTTCGCGCTTCAAACATTATTTTCTTACGTAACTTGCAATTAATCTACTGAAGACAACAATGCATTATTTTAGCATTAAAAAGCATATCACTCAGTCTTTTCAATCACTAAATTGTTTGAAGGCACTTCGAACCAATACTATTTTTGAATTTAGAACACGACTTTCATGCATAACTTGCACTTGATCTATTGAAGGCAACTATTCATTTTTTTAGCCTTAAAGTCATATTATTGCGTCTCTTGTAGTCATTAAATCTTTCTGAATCACTTCGAATGAAATTCGGCCTTTAAACATGACTTTCGTGCATAACTTGCAGTTGATCTATTGAAGGCAACAATGCATTTGTTTAACCTTAAAGTCATGTCACTCAGTCTGTTTTAGTCATTAAATCATTCTAAATTAATTCGAACGAATTCCATTTTCGCCCTTCAAACATTATTTTCTTACATAACTTGCAATTAATCTACTGAAGACAACAATGCATTATTTTAGCATTAAAGAGCATATCACTCAGCTTTTCAATAATTAAATTGTTTGAAGGCACTTCGAACAAATTCTATTTTTGACTTTAGAATACAATTTTCATGCATAACTTGCACTTGATCTATTGAAGGCAACTATTCATTTTTTTAGCCTTAAAGTCATATTATTTCGTCTCTTTTAGTCATTAAATCTTTCTAAATCACTTCGGACGAAATTCGGCCTTTAAACATGACTTTCGTGCATAACTTGCAGTTGATCTATTGAAGGCAACAATGCATTTGTTTAGCCTCAAAGTCATGTCACTGAGTCTGTTCTAGTCATTAAATCATTCGAAATTCATTCGAACGAATTCTATTTTCGCCCTTCAAACATTATTTTCTTACATAACTTGCAATTAATTTACTGAAGACAACAATGCATTATTTTAGCATTAAAAAGCATATCACTCAATCTTTTCACTCATTAAATTGTTTGAAAGCACCTGGAACCAATACTATTTTTGAATTTAGAACACGACTTTCATGCATAACTTGCACTTGAGCTATTGAAGGCAACTATTCATTTTTTTAGCCTTAAAGTCATATTATTGCGTGTTTTTTAATGATTAAATCTTTCTGAATCACTTCGAATGAAATTCGGCCTTTAGACATGACTTTCGTGCATAACTTGCAGTTGATCTATTGAAGGCAACAATGCATTTGTTTAGCCTTAAAGTCATGTCACTCAGTCTGCTTTAGTCATTAAATCATTCTAAATTAATTCGAACGAATTCCATTTTCCCCCTTCAAACATTATTTTCTTACATAACTTGCAATTAATCTACCGAAGACAACAATGCATAATTTTAGCATTAAAGAGCATATCACTCAGCTTTTCAATAATTAAATTGTTTGAAGGCACTTCAAACCAATTCTATTTTTGAATTTAGAATACAACTTTCATGCATAACATGCACTTGATCTATTGAAGGCAACTATTCATTTTTTTAGCCTTAAAGTCATATTATTGCGTCTCTTTTAGTGATTAAATCTTTCCGAATCACTTCGAATGAAATTCGGCCTTTAAACATGACTTTCGTGCATAACTTGCAGTTCATATATTGAAGGCAACAATGCATTTGTTTAGCGCTAAAGTCATGTCACTGAGTCTCTTCTAGTCATTAAATCATTCGAAATTCATCCGAACGAATTCTATTTTTACCCTTCAAACATTATTTTCTTACATAACTTGCAACTAATCTACTGAAGACAAGAATGCATCATTTTAGCATTAAAAAGCATATCACTCAGCTTTTCAATCATTAAATTGTTTGAAGGCACTTTGAACGAATTCTATTTTTGAATTTAGAACACGACTTTCATGCATAACTTGCACTTGAGCTATTGAAGGCAACTATTCATTTTTTTAGCCTTAAAGTCATATTATTGCGACTCTTTTAGTGATTAAATCTTTCTCAATCACTTCAAACGAAATTCGGCCTTTAAACATGACTCTCGTGCCTAACTTGCAGTTGATATATTGAAGGCAACAATGCATTTGTTTAGCCTCAAAGTCATGTCACTGAGTCTGTTCTAGTCATTAAATCATTTGAAATTCATTCGAACGAATTCTATTTTCGCCCTTCAAACATTATTTTCTTACATAACTTGCAATTAATTTACTGAACACAACAATGCATTATTTTAGCATTAAAAAGCATATCACTCAATCTTTTTACTCATTAAATTGTTTGAAAGCACTTGGAACCAATACTATTTTTGAATTTAGAACACGACTTTCATGCATAACTTGCACTTGAGCTATTGAAGGCAACTATTCATTTTTTTAGCCTTAAAGTCATATTATTGCGTGTTTTTTAATGATTAAATCTTTCTGAATCACTTCGAATGAAATTCGGCCTTTAGACATGACTTTCGTGCATAACTTGCAGTTGATCTATTGAAGGCAACAATGCATTTGTTTAGCCTTAAAGTCATGTCACTCAGTCTGTTTTAGTCATTAAATCATTCTAAATTAATTCGAACGAATTCCATTTTCCCCCTTCAATCATTATTTTCCAACATAACTTGCAATTAATCTACTGAAGACAACAATGCATAATTTTAGCATTAAAGAGCATATCACTCAGCTTTTCAATAATTAAATTGTTTGAAGGCACTTCGAACCAATTCTATTTTTGAATTTAGAATACAACTTTCATGCATAACTTGTACTTGATCTATTGAAGGCAACTATTCATTTTTTTAGCCTTAAAGTCATATTATTGCGTCTCTTTTAGTGATTAAATCTTTCCGAATCACTTCGAGTGAAATTCGGCCTTTAAACATGACTTTCGTGCATAACTTGCAGTTCATATATTGAAGGCAACAATGCATTTGTTTAGCCTTAAAGTCATGTCACTGAGTCTCTTCTAGTCATTAAATCATTCGAAATTCATCCGAACGAATTCTATTTTTACCCTTCAAACATTATTTTCTTACATAACTTGCAATTAATCTACTGAAGACAACAATGCATTATTTTAGCATTAAAAAGCATATCACTCAGCTTTTCAATCATTAAATTGTTTGAAGGCACTTTGAACGAATTCTATTTTTGAATTTAGAACACGACTTTCATGCATAACTTGCACTTGAGCTATTGAAGGCAACTATTCATTTTTTTAGCCTTAAAGTCATATTATTGCGACTCTTTTAGTGATTAAATCTTTCTAAATCACTTCAAACGAAATTCGGCCTGTACACATGACTTTCGTGCCTAACTTGCAGTTGATATATTGAAGGCAACAATGCATTTATTTAGCCTCAAAGTCATGTCAATGAGTCCCTTCCAGTCATTAAATCATTCTAAATTAATTCTAACGAATTCTATTTTCGCCCTTCAAACATTATTTTCTTACATAACTCGCAATTAATCTACTTAAGACAACAATGCATTTTTTTAGCATTAAAAAGCATATCACTCAGTATTTTCAATCATTAAATTGTTTGAAGGCACTTCGAACCAATTCTATTTTTGAATTTAGAACACGACTTTCATGCATAACTTGCACTTGATCTATTGAAGGCAAGTATTCATTTTTTTAGCCTTAAAGTCAAATTATTGCGACTCTTTTAGTGATTAAATCTTTCTAAATCACTTCAAACGAAATTCGGCCTTTAAACATGACTTTCGTGCCTAACTTGCAGTTGATATATTGAAGGCAACAATGCATTTGTTTAGCCTCAAAGTCATGTCACTGAGTCTGTTCTAGTCATTAAATCATTCGAAATTCATTCGAACGAATTCTATTTTCGCCCTTCAAACATTATTTCTTACATAACTTGCAATTAATTTACTGAAGACAACAATGCATTATTTTAGCATTAAAAAGCATATCACTCATTCTTTTCACTCATTAAATTGTTTGAAAGCACTTGGAACCAATACTATTTTTGAATTTAGAACACAACTTTCATGCATAACTTGCACTTGAGCTATTGAAGGCAACTATTCATTTTTTGAGCCTTAAAGTCATATTATTGCGTGTTTTTTAATGATTAAATCTTTCTGAATCACTTCGAATGAAATTCGGCTTTTAAACATGACTTTCGTGCATAACTTGCAGTTGATCTATTGAAGGAAACAATGAATTTTTTTAGCCTTAAAGTCATGTCCCCGAGTCTGTTCTAGTCATTAAAGCATTCTAAATTAATTCGAACAAATTCTATTTTCGCCCTTCAAACATTATTTTCTTACATACCTTGCAATTAATCTACTGAAGACAACAATGCATTATTTTAGCATTAAAAAGCATATCACTCAGTCTTTTCAATCATTAAATTGTTTGAAGGCACTTGGAACCAATACTATTTTTGAATTTAGAACACGCCTTTCATGCATGACTTGCACTTGATCTATTGAAGGCAAATATTCATTTTTTTAGCCTTAAAGTCATATTATTGCGTCACTTTTAGTCATTAAATCTTTCTAAATCACTTCGAACGAAATTCGGCCTTTAAACATGACTTTCGAGCATAACTTGCAGTTGATCTATTGAAGGCAACAATGCATTTGTTTAGCCTTAAAGTCATGTCACGGAGTCTCTTCTAGTCATTAAATCATTCTAAATTAATTCGAACAAATTCTATTTTCGCCCTTCAAACATTATTTTCTTATATAACTTGCAATTAATCTACTGAAGACAACAATGCATTATTTTAGCATTAAAAAGCATATCACTCAGTCATTTCAATCATTAAATTGTTTGAAGGCACTTCGAACCAATTCTATTTTTTAATTTAGAACACGACTTTCATGCATAACTTGCACTTGATCTATTGAAGGCAACTATTCATTTTTTTAGCCTTAAAGTCATATTATTGCATCTCTTTTAGTCATTAAATCTTTCTAAATCACTTCGAATGAAATTCGGCCTTTAAACATGACTTTCGTGCATAACTTGCAGTTGATCTATTGAAGGCAGAAATACATTTGTTTAGCCTTAAAGTCATGTCACTGAATCTGTTCTAGTCATTAAATCATTCGACATTCATTCGAACGAATTCTATTTTTGCCCTTCAAACATTATTTTCTTACATAACTTGCAATTAATCGACTGAAGACAACAATGCATTATTTTAGCATTAAAAAGCATATCTCTCAGTCTTTTCAATCATTAAATTGTTTGACGGCACTTGGAACCAATACTATTTTTTAATTTAGAACACGACTTTCATGCATAACTTGCACTTGATCTATTGAAGGCAACTATTCATTTTCTTAGCCTTAAATTCATATTATTGCGTCTCTTTTAGTCATTAAATCTTTCTGAATCACTTCGAATGAAATTCGGCTTTTAAACATGACTTTCGTGCATAACTTGCAGTTGATCTATTGAAGGAAACAATAAATTTTTTTAGCCTTAAAGTCATGTCACCGAGTCTGTTCTAGTCATTAAAGCATTCTAAATTAATTCGAACAAATTCTATTTTCGCCCTTCAAACATTATTTTCTTACATACCTTGCAATTAATCTACTGAAGACAACAATGCATTATTTTAGCATTAAAAAGCATATCACTCAACTTTTCAATCATTAAATTGCTTGAAGGCACTTGGAACCAATACTATTTTTGAGTTTAGAACACGACTTTCATGCATAACTTGCACTTGATCTATTAAAGGCAACTATTCATTTTTTTAGCCTTAAAGTCATATTATTGCGTCTCTTTTAGTCATTAAATCTTTCTAAATCACTTCAAACGAAATTCGGCCTCTAAACATGACTTTCGTACATAACTTGCAGTTGATCTATTGAAGGCAACAATGCATTTGTTTAGCCTTAAAGTCATGTCACTGAGTCTCTTCTAGTCATTAAATCATTCAAAATTAATTCGAACGAATTCTATTTTCGCCCTTTAAACATTTTTTTCTTACATAACTTGCGATTAATCTACTGAAGACAGCAATGCATTATTTTAGCATTAAAAAGCATATCACTCAGCTTTTCAATCATTAAATTGTTTGAAGGAACTTCGAACCAATTCTATTTTTGAATTTAGAATACGACTTTCATGCATAACTTGCACTTGATCTATTGAAGGCAACTATTCATTTTTTTAGCCTTAAAGTCATATTATTGCGTCTCTTTTAGTGATCAAATCTTTCTAAATCACTTCACACGAAATTCGGCCTTTAAACATGACTTTCGTGCCTAACTTGCAGTTGATATATTGAAGGCAACAATGCATTTGTTTAGCCTCAAAGTCATGTCACTGAGTCTGTTCTAGTCATTAAATCAATCGAAATTCATTCGAACGAATTCTATTTTCGCCCTTCAAACATTATTTTCTTACATAACTTGCAATTAATCTACTGAAGACAACAATGCATTATTTTAGCATTAAAAAGCATATCACTCAGTCCTTTCAATCATTAAATTGTTTGAAGGCACTTCGAACCAATTCTATTTTTTAATTTAGAACACGACTTTCATGCATAACTTGCACTTGATCTATTGAAGGCAACTATTCATTTTTTTAGCCTTAAAGTCATATTATTGCATCTCTTTTAGTCATTAAATCTTTCTAAATCACTTCGAATGAAATTCGGCCTTTAAACATGATTTTCGTGCATAACTTGCAGTTGATCTATTGAAGGCAGAAATACATTTGTTTAGCCTTAAAGTCATGTCACTGAGTCTGTTCTAGTCATTAAATCATTCGACATTCATTCGAACGAATTCTATTTTCGCCCTTCAAACATTATTTTCTTACATAACTTGCAATTAATCGACTGAAGACAACAATGCATTATTTTAGCATTAAAAAGCATATCTCTCAGTCTTTTCAATCATTAAATTGTTTGACGGCACTTGGAACCAATACTATTTTTTAATTTAGAACACGACTTTCATGCATAACTTGCACTTGATCTATTGAAGGCAACTATTCATTTTCTTAGCCTTAAATTCATATTATTGCGTCTCTTTTAGTCACTAAATCTTTCTGAATCACTTCGAATGAAATTCGGCTTTTAAACATGACTTTCGTGCATAACTTGCAGTTGATCTATTGAAGGAAACAATGAATTTTTTTAGCCTTAAAGTCATGTCACCGAGTCTGTTCTAGTCATTAAAGCATTCTAAATTAATTCGAACAAATTCTATTTTCGCCCTTCAAACATTATTTTCTTACATACCTTGCAATTAATCTACTGAAGACAACAATGCATTATTTTAGCATTAAAAAGCATATCACTCAGTCTTTTCAATCATTAAATTGTTTGAAGGCACTTGGAACCAATACTATTTTTGAATTTAGAACACGACTTTCATGCATGACTTGCACTTGATCTATTGAAGGCAAATATTCATTTTTTTAGCCTTAAAGTCATATTATTGCGTCACTTTTAGTCATTAAATCTTTCTAAAACACTTCGAACGAAATTCGGCCTTTAAACATGACTTTCGTGCATAACTTGCAGTTGATCTATTGAAGGCAACAATGCATTTGTTTAGCCTTAAAGTCATGTCACGGAGTCTCTTCTAGTCATTAAATCATTCTAAATTAATTCGAACAAATTCTATTTTCGCCCTTCAAACATTATTTTCTTATATAACTTGCAATTAATCTACTGAAGACAACAATGCATTATTTTAGCATTAAAAAGCATATCACTCAGTCCTTTCAATCATTAAATTGTTTGAAGGCACTTCGAACCAATTCTATTTTTTAATTTAGAACACGACTTTCATGCATAACTTGCACTTGATCTATTGAAGGCAACTATTCATTTTTTTAGCCTTAAAGTCATATTATTGCATCTCTTTTAGTCATTAAATCTTTCTAAATCACTTCGAATGAAATTCGGCCTTTAAACATGACTTTCGTGCATAACTTGCAGTTGATCTATTGAAGGCAGAAATACATTTGTTTAGCCTTAAAGTCATGTCACTGAGTCTGTTCTAGTCATTAAATCATTCGACATTCATTCGAACGAATTCTATTTTCGCCCTTCAAACATTATTTTCTTACATAACTTGCAATTAATCGACTGAAGACAACAATGCATTATTTTAGCATTAAAAAGCATATCTCTTAGTCTTTTCAATCATTAAATTGTTTGACGGCACTTGGAACCAATACTATTTTTTAATTTAGAACACGACTTTCATGCATAACTTGCACTTGATCTATTGAAGGCAACTATTCATTTTCTTAGCCTTAAATTCATATTATTGCGTCTCTTTTAGTCATTAAATCTTTCTGAATCACTTCGAATGAAATTCGGCTTTTAAACATGACTTTCGTGCATAACTTGCAGTTGATCTATTGAAGGAAACAATGAATTTTTTTAGCCTTAAAGTCATGTCACCGAGTCTGTTCTAGTCATTAAAGCATTCTAAATTAATTCGAACAAATTCTATTTTCGCCCTTCAAACATTATTTTCTTACATACGTTGCAATTAATCTACTGAAGACAACAATGCATTATTTTAGCATTAAAAAGCATATCACTCAGTCTTTTCAATCATTAAATTGTTTGAAGGCACTTGGAACCAATACTATTTTTGAATTTAGAACACGACTTTCATGCATGACTTGCACTTGATCTATTGAAGGCAAATATTCATTTTTTTAGCCTTAAAGTCATATTATTGCGTCACTTTTAGTCATTAAATCTTTCTAAATCACTTCGAACGAAATTCGGCCTTTAAACATGACTTTCGTGCATAACTTGCAGTTGATCTATTGAAGGCAACAATGCATTTGTTTAGCCTTAAAGTCATGTCACGGAGTCTCTTCTAGTCATTAAATCATTCTAAATTAATTCGAACAAATTCTATTTTCGCCCTTCAAACATTATTTTCTTATATAACTTGCAATTAATCTACTAAAGACAACAATGCATTATTTTAGCATTAAAAAGCATATCACTCAGTCTTTTCAATCATTAAATTGTTTGAAGGCACTTCGAACCAATTCTATTTTTGAATTTAGAACACGACTTTCATGCATAACTTGCACTTGAGCAATTGAAGGCAACTATTCATTTTTTTAGCCTTAAAGTCATATTATTGCATCTCTTTAAGTCATTAAATCTTTCTAAATCACTCCAAACGAAATTCGGCCTTTAAACTTGACTTTCGTGCATAAATTGCAGTTGATCTATTGAAGGCAACAATGCATTTGTTTAGCCTTAAAGTCATGTCACGGAGTCTCTTCTACTCATTAAATCATTCTAAATTAATTCGAACGAATTCTATTTTCGCCCTTCAAACATTATTTTCTTACATAACTGGCAATTAATCTACTGATTACAACAATGCATTATTTTAGCATTAAAAAGCATATCACTCAGTCTTTTCAATCATTAAATTGTTTGAAGGCACTTGGAACCAATACTATTTTTGAATTTAGAACACGACTTTCATGCATGACTTGCACTTGATCTATTGAAGGCAAATATTCATTTTTTTAGCCTTAAAGTCATATTATTGCGTCACTTTTAGTCATTAAATCTTTCTAAATCACTTCGAACGAAGTTCGGCCTTTAAACATGACTTTCGTGCATAACTTGCAGTTGATCTATTGAAGGCAACAATGCATTTGTTTAGCCTTAAAGTCATGTCACGGAGTCTCTTCTAGTCATTAAATCATTCTAAATTAATTCGAACAAATTCTATTTTCGCCCTTCAAACATTATTTTCTTATATAACTTGCAATTAATCTACTAAAGACAACAATGCATTATTTTAGCATTAAAAAGCATATCACTCAGTCTTTTCAATCATTAAATTGTTTGAAGGCACTTCGAACCAATTCTATTTTTGAATTTAGAACACGACTTTCATGCATAACTTGCACTTGATCTATTGAAGGCAACTATTCATTTTTTAGCCTTAAAGTCATATTATTGCGTCTCTTTTAGTCATTAAATCTTTCTGAATCACTTCGAATGAAATTCGGCCTTTAAACATGACTTTCGTGCATAACTTGCAGTTGATCTATTGAAGGCAACAATGCATTTGTTTAGCCTTAAAGTCATGTCACTGACTCTGTTATAGTCATTAAATCATTCGAAATTCATTCGAACGAATTCTATTTTCGCCCTTCAAACATTATTTTCTTACGTAACTTGCAATTAATCTGCTGTAGACAACAATGCATTATTTTAGCATTAAAAAGCATATCACTCAGTCTTTTCAATCATTAAATTGTTTGAAGGCACTTGGAACCAATACTATTTTTGAATTTAGAACACGACTTTCATGCATAACTTGCACTTGATCTATTGGAGCCAACTATTCATTTTTTTAGCCTTAAAGTCATATTATTGCGTCTCTTTTAGTCATTAAATCTTTCTAAATCACTTCGAATGAAATTCGGCCTTTAAACATGACTTTCGTGCATAACTTGCAGTTGATCTATTGAAGGCAGAAATACATTTGTTTAGCCTTAAAGTCATGTCACGGAGTCTCTTCTAGTCATTAAATCATTCTAAATTAATTCGAACAAATTCTATTTTCGCCCTTCAAACATTATTTTCTTACATAACTTGCAATTAATGGACTGAAGACAACAATGCATTATTTTAGCATTAAAAAGCATATCTCTCAGTCTTTT
The DNA here is from genome assembly GCA_027186245.1 of Coriaria nepalensis. NCBI lineage: Eukaryota > Viridiplantae > Streptophyta > Magnoliopsida > Cucurbitales > Coriariaceae > Coriaria > Coriaria nepalensis. Next base: position 21,320,672 of record CP114481.1, read on the forward strand.
CAATCATTAAATTGTTTGACGGCACTTGGAACCAATACTATTTTTTAATTTAGAACACGACTTTCATGCATAACTTGCACTTGATCTATTGAAGGCAACTATTCATTTTCTTAGCCTTAAATTCATATTATTGCGTCTCTTTTAGTCATTAAATCTTTCTGAATCACTTCGAATGAAATTCGGCTTTTAAACATGACTTTCGTGCATAACTTGCAGTTGATCTATTGAAGGAAACAATAAATTTTTTTAGCCTTAAAGTCATGTCACCGAGTCTGTTCTAGTCATTAAAGCATTCTAAATTAATTCGAACAAATTCTATTTTCGCCCTTCAAACATTATTTTCTTACATACCTTGCAATTAATCTACTGAAGACAACAATGCATTATTTTAGCATTAAAAAGCATATCACTCAACTTTTCAATCATTAAATTGCTTGAAGGCACTTGGAACCAATACTATTTTTGAGTTTAGAACACGACTTTCATGCATAACTTGCACTTGATCTATTAAAGGCAACTATTCATTTTTTTAGCCTTAAAGTCATATTATTGCGTCTCTTTTAGTCATTAAATCTTTCTAAATCACTTCAAACGAAATTCGGCCTCTAAACATGACTTTCGTACATAACTTGCAGTTGATCTATTGAAGGCAACAATGCATTTGTTTAGCCTTAAAGTCATGTCACTGAGTCTCTTCTAGTCATTAAATCATTCAAAATTAATTCGAACGAATTCTATTTTCGCCCTTTAAACATTTTTTTCTTACATAACTTGCGATTAATCTACTGAAGACAGCAATGCATTATTTTAGCATTAAAAAGCATATCACTCAGCTTTTCAATCATTAAATTGTTTGAAGGAACTTCGAACCAATTCTATTTTTGAATTTAGAATACGACTTTCATGCATAACTTGCACTTGATCTATTGAAGGCAACTATTCATTTTTTTAGCCTTAAAGTCATATTATTGCGTCTCTTTTAGTGATCAAATCTTTCTAAATCACTTCACACGAAATTCGGCCTTTAAACATGACTTTCGTGCCTAACTTGCAGTTGATATATTGAAGGCAACAATGCATTTGTTTAGCCTCAAAGTCATGTCACTGAGTCTGTTCTAGTCATTAAATCAATCGAAATTCATTCGAACGAATTCTATTTTCGCCCTTCAAACATTATTTTCTTACATAACTTGCAATTAATCTACTGAAGACAACAATGCATTATTTTAGCATTAAAAAGCATATCACTCAGTCCTTTCAATCATTAAATTGTTTGAAGGCACTTCGAACCAATTCTATTTTTTAATTTAGAACACGACTTTCATGCATAACTTGCACTTGATCTATTGAAGGCAACTATTCATTTTTTTAGCCTTAAAGTCATATTATTGCATCTCTTTTAGTCATTAAATCTTTCTAAATCACTTCGAATGAAATTCGGCCTTTAAACATGATTTTCGTGCATAACTTGCAGTTGATCTATTGAAGGCAGAAATACATTTGTTTAGCCTTAAAGTCATGTCACTGAGTCTGTTCTAGTCATTAAATCATTCGACATTCATTCGAACGAATTCTATTTTCGCCCTTCAAACATTATTTTCTTACATAACTTGCAATTAATCGACTGAAGACAACAATGCATTATTTTAGCATTAAAAAGCATATCTCTCAGTCTTTTCAATCATTAAATTGTTTGACGGCACTTGGAACCAATACTATTTTTTAATTTAGAACACGACTTTCATGCATAACTTGCACTTGATCTATTGAAGGCAACTATTCATTTTCTTAGCCTTAAATTCATATTATTGCGTCTCTTTTAGTCATTAAATCTTTCTGAATCACTTCGAATGAAATTCGGCTTTTAAACATGACTTTCGTGCATAACTTGCAGTTGATCTACTGAAGGAAACAATGAATTTTTTTAGCCTTAAAGTCATGTCACCGAGTCTGTTCTAGTCATTAAAGCATTCTAAATTAATTCGAACAAATTCTATTTTCGCCCTTCAAACATTATTTTCTTACATACCTTGCAATTAATCTACTGAAGACAACAATGCATTATTTTAGCATTAAAAAGCATATCACTCAGTCTTTTCAATCATTAAATTGTTTGAAGGCACTTGGAACCAATACTATTTTTGAATTTAGAACACGACTTTCATGCATGACTTGCACTTGATCTATTGAAGGCAAATATTCATTTTTTTAGCCTTAAAGTCATATTATTGCGTCACTTTTAGTCATTAAATCTTTCTAAATCACTTCGAACGAAATTCGGCCTTTAAACATGACTTTCGTGCATAACTTGCAGTTGATCTATTGAAGGCAACAATGCATTTGTTTAGCCTTAAAGTCATGTCACGGAGTCTCTTCTAGTCATTAAATCATTCTAAATTAATTCGAACAAATTCTATTTTCGCCCTTCAAACATTATTTTCTTATATAACTTGCAATTAATCTACTGAAGACAACAATGCATTATTTTAGCATTAAAAAGCATATCACTCAGTCCTTTCAATCATTAAATTGTTTGAAGGCACTTCGAACCAATTCTATTTTTTAATTTAGAACACGACTTTCATGCATAACTTGCACTTGATCTATTGAAGGCAACTATTCATTTTTTTAGCCTTAAAGTCATATTATTGCATCTCTTTTAGTCATTAAATCTTTCTAAATCACTTCGAATGAAATTCGGCCTTTAAACATGACTTTCGTGCATAACTTGCAGTTGATCTATTGAAGGCAGAAATACATTTGTTTAGCCTTAAAGTCATGTCACTGAGTCTGTTCTAGTCATTAAATCATTCGACATTCATTCGAACGAATTCTATTTTCGCCCTTCAAACATTATTTTCTTACATAACTTGCAATTAATCGACTGAAGACAACAATGCATTATTTTAGCATTAAAAAGCATATCTCTTAGTCTTTTCAATCATTAAATTGTTTGACGGCACTTGGAACCAATACTATTTTTTAATTTAGAACACGACTTTCATGCATAACTTGCACTTGATCTATTGAAGGCAACTATTCATTTTCTTAGCCTTAAATTCATATTATTGCGTCTCTTTTAGTCATTAAATCTTTCTGAATCACTTCGAATGAAATTCGGCTTTTAAACATGACTTTCGTGCATAACTTGCAGTTGATCTATTGAAGGAAACAATGAATTTTTTTAGCCTTAAAGTCATGTCACCGAGTCTGTTCTAGTCATTAAAGCATTCTAAATTAATTCGAACAAATTCTATTTTCGCCCTTCAAACATTATTTTCTTACATACGTTGCAATTAATCTACTGAAGACAACAATGCATTATTTTAGCATTAAAAAGCATATCACTCAGTCTTTTCAATCATTAAATTGTTTGAAGGCACTTGGAACCAATACTATTTTTGAATTTAGAACACGACTTTCATGCATGACTTGCACTTGATCTATTGAAGGCAAATATTCATTTTTTTAGCCTTAAAGTCATATTATTGCGTCACTTTTAGTCATTAAATCTTTCTAAATCACTTCGAACGAAATTCGGCCTTTAAACATGACTTTCGTGCATAACTTGCAGTTGATCTATTGAAGGCAACAATGCATTTGTTTAGCCTTAAAGTCATGTCACGGAGTCTCTTCTAGTCATTAAATCATTCTAAATTAATTCGAACAAATTCTATTTTCGCCCTTCAAACATTATTTTCTTATATAACTTGCAATTAATCTACTAAAGACAACAATGCATTATTTTAGCATTAAAAAGCATATCACTCAGTCTTTTCAATCATTAAATTGTTTGAAGGCACTTCGAACCAATTCTATTTTTGAATTTAGAACACGACTTTCATGCATAACTTGCACTTGAGCAATTGAAGGCAACTATTCATTTTTTTAGCCTTAAAGTCATATTATTGCATCTCTTTAAGTCATTAAATCTTTCTAAATCACTCCAAACGAAATTCGGCCTTTAAACTTGACTTTCGTGCATAAATTGCAGTTGATCTATTGAAGGCAACAATGCATTTGTTTAGCCTTAGAGTCATGTCACGGAGTCTCTTCTACTCATTAAATCATTCTAAATTAATTCGAACGAATTCTATTTTCGCCCTTCAAACATTATTTTCTTACATAACTGGCAATTAATCTACTGATTACAACAATGCATTATTTTAGCATTAAAAAGCATATCACTCAGTCTTTTCAATCATTAAATTGTTTGAAGGCACTTGGAACCAATACTATTTTTGAATTTAGAACACGACTTTCATGCATGACTTGCACTTGATCTATTGAAGGCAAATATTCATTTTTTTAGCCTTAAAGTCATATTATTGCGTCACTTTTAGTCATTAAATCTTTCTAAATCACTTCGAACGAAGTTCGGCCTTTAAACATGACTTTCGTGCATAACTTGCAGTTGATCTATTGAAGGCAACAATGCATTTGTTTAGCCTTAAAGTCATGTCACGGAGTCTCTTCTAGTCATTAAATCATTCTAAATTAATTCGAACAAATTCTATTTTCGCCCTTCAAACATTATTTTCTTATATAACTTGCAATTAATCTACTAAAGACAACAATGCATTATTTTAGCATTAAAAAGCATATCACTCAGTCTTTTCAATCATTAAATTGTTTGAAGGCACTTCGAACCAATTCTATTTTTGAATTTAGAACACGACTTTCATGCATAACTTGCACTTGATCTATTGAAGGCAACTATTCATTTTTTAGCCTTAAAGTCATATTATTGCGTCTCTTTTAGTCATTAAATCTTTCTGAATCACTTCGAATGAAATTCGGCCTTTAAACATGACTTTCGTGCATAACTTGCAGTTGATCTATTGAAGGCAACAATGCATTTGTTTAGCCTTAAAGTCATGTCACTGACTCTGTTATAGTCATTAAATCATTCGAAATTCATTCGAACGAATTCTATTTTCGCCCTTCAAACATTATTTTCTTACGTAACTTGCAATTAATCTGCTGTAGACAACAATGCATTATTTTAGCATTAAAAAGTATATCACTCAGTCTTTTCAATCATTAAATTGTTTGAAGGCACTTGGAACCAATACTATTTTTGAATTTAGAACACGACTTTCATGCATAACTTGCACTTGATCTATTGGAGCCAACTATTCATTTTTTTAGCCTTAAAGTCATATTATTGCGTCTCTTTTAGTCATTAAATCTTTCTAAATCACTTCGAATGAAATTCGGCCTTTAAACATGACTTTCGTGCATAACTTGCAGTTGATCTATTGAAGGCAGAAATACATTTGTTTAGCCTTAAAGTCATGTCACGGAGTCTCTTCTAGTCATTAAATCATTCTAAATTAATTCGAACAAATTCTATTTTCGCCCTTCAAACATTATTTTCTTACATAACTTGCAATTAATGGACTGAAGACAACAATGCATTATTTTAGCATTAAAAAGCATATCTCTCAGTCTTTTCAATCATTAAATTGTTTGACGGCACTTGGAACCAATACTATTTTTTAATTTAGAACACGACTTTCATGCATAACTTGCACTTGATCTATTGAAGGCAACTATTCATTTTCTTAGCCTTAAATTCATATTATTGCGTCTCTTTTAGTCATTAAATCTTTCTGAATCACTTCGAATGAAATTCGGCTTTTAAACATGACTTTCGTGCATAACTTGCAGTTGATCTATTGAAGGAAACAATGAATTTTTTTAGCCTTAAAGTCATGTCACCGAGTCTGTTCTAGTCATTAAAGCATTCTAAATTAATTCGAACAAATTCTATTTTCGCCCTTCAAACATTATTTTCTTACATACGTTGCAATTAATCTACTGAAGACAACAATGCATTATTTTAGCATTAAAAAGCATATCACTCAGTCTTTTCAATCATTAAATTGTTTGAAGGCACTTGGAACCAATACTATTTTTGAATTTAGAACACGACTTTCATGCATAACTTGCACTTGATCTATTAAAGGCAAATATTCATTTTTTTAGCCTTAAAGTCATATTATTGCGTCACTTTTAGTCATTAAATCTTTCTAAATCACTTCGAACGAAATTCGGCCTTTAAACATGACTTTCGTGCATAACTTGCAGTTGATCTATTGAAGGCAACAATGCATTTGTTTAGCCTTAAAGTCATGTCACAGAGTCTCTTCTAGTCATTAAATAATTCTAAATTAATTCGAACAAATTCTATTTTCGCCCTTCAAACATTATTTTCTTATATAACTTGCAATTAATCTACGAAACCCAACAATGCATTATTTTAGCATTAAAAAGCATATCACTCAGTCTTTTCAATCATTAAATTGTTTGAAGGCACTTCGAACCAATTCTATTTTTGAATTTAGAACACGACTTTCATGCATAACTTGCACTTGAGCTATTGAAGGCAACTATTCATTTTTTTAGCCTTAAAGTCATATTATAGCATCTCTTTAAGTCATTAAATCTTTCTAAATCACTTCAAACGAAATTCGGCCTTTAAACTTGACTTTCGTGCATAAATTGCAGTTGATCTATTGAAGGCAACAATGCATTTGTTTAGCCTTAAAGTCATGTCACTGAGTCTGTTATAGTCATTAAATCATTCGAAATTCATTCGAACGAATTCTATTTTCGCCCTTCAAACATTATTTTCTTACATAACTGGCAATTAATCTACTGATTACAACAATGCATTATTTTAGCACTAAAAAGCATATCACTCAGTCTTTTCAATCATTAAATTGTTTGAAGGCACTTGGAACCAATACTATTTTTGAATTTAGAACACGACTTTCATGCATGACTTGCACTTGATCTATTGAAGGCAAATATTCATTTTTTTAGCCTTAAAGTCATATTATTGCGTCACTTTTAGTCATTAAATCTTTATAAATCACTTCGAACGAAATTCGGCCTTTAAACATGACTTTCGTGCATAACTTGCAGTTGATCTATTGAAGGCAACAATGCATTTGTTTAGCCTTAAAGTCATGTCACGGAGTCTCTTCTAGTCATTAAATCATTCTAAATTAATTCGAACAAATTCTATTTTCGCCCTTCAAACATTATTTTCTTATATAACTTGCAATTAATCTACTAAAGACAACAATGCATTATTTTAGCATTAAAAAGCATATCACTCAGTCTTTTCAATCATTAAATTGTTTGAAGGCACTTCAAACCAATTCTATTTTTGAATTTAGAACACGACTTTCATGCATAACTTGCACTTGATCTATTGAAGGCAACTATTCATTTTTTAGCCTTAAAGTCATATTATTGCGTCTCTTTTAGTCATTAAATCTTTCTGAATCACTTCGAATGAAATTCGGCCTTTAAACATGACTTTCGTGCATAACTTGCAGTTGATCTATTTAAGGCAACAATGCATTTGTTTAGCCTTAAAGTCATGTCACTGACTCTGTTATAGTCATTAAATCATTCGAAATTCATTCGAACGAATTCTATTTTCGCCCTTCAAACATTATTTTCTTACGTAACTTGCAATTAATCTACTGTAGACAACAATGCATTATTTTAGCATTAAAAAGCATATCACTCAGTCTTTTCAATCATTAAATTGTTTGAAGGCACTTCGATCCAATACTATTTTTGAATTTAGAACACGACTTTCATGCATAACTTGCACTTGATCTATTGGAGCCAACTATTCATTTTTTTAGCCTTAAAGTCATATTATTGCGTCTCTTTTAGTCATTAAATCTTTCTAAATCACTTTGAATGAAATTCGGCCTTTAAACATGACTTTCGTGCATAACTTGCAGTTGATCTATTGAAGGCAGAAATACATTTGTTTAGCCTTAAAGTCATGTCACTGAGTCTGTTCTAGTCATTAAATCATTCGGAATTCATTCGAACGAATTCTATTTTCGCCCTTCAAACATTATTTTCTTACATAACTTGCAATTAATCGACTGAAGACAACAATGCATTATTTTAGCATTAAAAAGCATATCTCTCAGTCTTTTCAATCATTAAATTGTTTGACGGCACTTGGAACCAATACTATTTTTTAATTTAGAACACGACTTTCATGCATAACTTGCACTTGATCTATTGAAGGCAACTATTCATTTTCTTAGCCTTAAATTCATATTATTGCGTCTCTTTTAGTCATTAAATCTTTCTGAATCACTTCGAATGAAATTCGGCTTTTAAACATGACTTTCGTGCATAACTTGCAGTTGATCTATTGAAGGAAACAATGAATTTTTTTAGCCTTAAAGTCATGTCACCGAGTCTGTTCTAGTCATTAAAGCATTCTAAATTAATTCGAACAAATTCTATTTTCGCCCTTCAAACATTATTTTCTTACATACCTTGCAATTAATCTACTGAAGACAACAATGCATTATTTTAGCATTAAAAAGCATATCACTCAGTCTTTTCAATCATTAAATTGTTTGAAGGCACTTGGAACCAATACTATTTTTGAATTTAGAACACGACTTTCATGCATGACTTGCACTTGATCTATTGAAGGCAAATATTCATTTTTTTAGCCTTAAAGTCATATTATTGCGTCACTTTTAGTCATTAAATCTTTCTAAATCACTTCGAACGAAATTCGGCCTTTAAACATGACTTTCGTGCATAACTTGCAGTTGATCTATTGAAGGCAACAATGCATTTGTTTAGCCTTAAAGTCATGTCGCGGAGTCTCTTCTAGTCATTAAATCATTCTAAATTAATTCGAACAAATTCTATTTTCGCCCTTCATACATTATTTTCTTATATAACTTGCAATTAATCTACTAAACACAACAATGCATTATTTTAGCATTAAAAAGCATATCACTCAGTCTTTTCAATCATTAAATTGTTTGAAGGCACTTCGAACCAATTCTATTTTTGAATTTAGAACACGACTTTCATGCATAACTTGCACTTGAGCTATTGAAGGCAACTATTCATTTTTTTAGCCTTAAAGTCATATTATTGCATCTCTTTAAGTCATTAAATCTTTCTAAATCACTTCAAACGAAATTCGGCCTTTAAACTTGACTTTCGTGCATAAATTGCAGTTGATCTGTTGAAGGCAACAATGCATTTGTTTAGCCTTAAAGTCATGTCACTGAGTCTGTTATAGTCATTAAATCATTCGAAATTCATTCGAACGAATTCTATTTTCGCCCTTCAAACATTATTTTCTTACGTAACTGGCAATTAATCTACTGATGACAACAATGCATTATTTTAGCATTAAAAAGCATATCACTCAGTCTTTTCAATCATGAAATTTTTTGAAGGCACTTGGAACCAATACTATTTCTGAATTTAGAACACGACTTTCATGCATAACTTGCACTTGATCTATTGAAGGCAAATATTCATTTTTTTAGCCTTAAAGTCATATTATTGCGTCACTTTTAGTCATTAAATCTTTCTAAATCACTTCGAACGAAAGTCGGCCTTTAAACATGACTTTCGTGCATAACTTGCAGTTGATCTATTGAAGGGAACAATGCATTTGTTTAGCCTTAAAGTCATGTCACGGAGTCTCTTCTACTCATTAAATCATTCTAAATTAATTCGAACGAATTCTATTTTCGCCCTTCAAACATTATTTTCTTACATAACTGGCAATTAATCTACTGATTACAACAATGCATTATTTTAGCATTAAAAAGCATATCACTCAGTCTTTTCAATCATTAAATTGTTTGAAGGCACTTCGAACCAATTCTATTTTTGAATTTAGAACACGACTTTCATGCATAACTTGCACTTGAGCTATTGAAGGCAACTATTCATTTTTTTAGCCTTAAAGTCATATTATTGCATCTCTTTAAGTCATTAAATCTTTCTAAATCACTTCAAATGAAATTCGGCCTTTAAACTTGACTTTCGTGCATAAATTGCAGTTGATCTATTGAAGGCAACAATGCATTTGTTTAGCCTTAAAGTCATGTCACTGAGTCTGTTATAGTCATTAAATCATTCGAAATTCATTCGAACGAATTCTATTTTCGCCCTTCAAACATTATTTTCTTACATACGTTGCAATTAATCTACTGAAGACAACAATGCATTATTTTAGCATTAAAAAGCATATCACTCAGTCTTTTCAATCATTAAATTGTTTGAAGGCACTTCGAACCAATTCTATTTTTGAATTTAGAACACGACTTTCATGCATAACTTGCACTTGAGCAATTGAAGGCAACTATTCATTTTTTTAGCCTTAAAGTCATATTATTGCATCTCTTTAAGTCATTAAATCTTTCTAAATCACTCCAAATGAAATTCGGCCTTTAAACTTGACTTTCGTGCATAAATTGCAGTTGATCTATTGAAGGCAACAATGCATTTGTTTAGCCTTAAAGTCATGTCACGGAGTCTCTTCTACTCATTAAATCATTCTAAATTAATTCGAACGAATTCTATTTTCGCCCTTCAAACATTATTTTCTTACATAACTGGCAATTAATCTACTGATTACAACAATGCATTATTTTAGCACTAAAAAGCATATCACTCAGTCTTTTCAATCATTAAATTGTTTGAAGGCACTTGGAACCAATACTATTTTTGAATTTAGAACACGACTTTCATGCATGACTTGCACTTGATCTATTGAAGGCAAATATTCATTTTTTTAGCCTTAAAGTCATATTATTGCGTCACTTTTAGTCATTAAATCTTTCTAAATCACTTCGAACGAAATTCGGCCTTTAAACATGACTTTCGTGCATAACTTGCAGTTGATCTATTGAAGGCAACAATGCATTTGTTTAGCCTTAAAGTCATGTCACGGAGTCTCTTCTAGTCATTAAATCATTCTAAATTAATTCGAACAAATTCTATTTTCGCCCTTCAAACATTATTTTCTTATATAACTTGCAATTAATCTACTAAAGACAACAATGCATTATTTTAGCATTAAAAAGCATATCACTCAGTCTTTTCAATCATTAAATTGTTTGAAGGCACTTCGAACCAATTCTATTTTTGAATTTAGAACACGACTTTTATGCATAACTTGCACTTGAGCTATTGAAGGCAACTATTCATTTTTTTAGCCTTAAAGTCATATTATTGCATCTCTTTAAGTCATTAAATCTTTCTAAATCACTTCAAACGAAATTCGGCCTTTAAACTTGACTTTCGTGCATAAATTGCAGTTGATCTATTGAAGGCAACAATGCATTTGTTTAGCCTTAAAGTCATGTCACTGAGTCTGTTATAGTCATTAAATCATTCGAAATTCATTCGAACGAATTCTATTTTCGCCCTTCAAACATTATTTTCTTACGTAACTGGCAATTAATCTACTGATGACAACAATGCATTATTTTAGCATTAAAAAGCATATCACTCAGTCTTTTCAATCATGAAATTTTTTGAAGGCACTTCGAACCAATACTATTTCTGAATTTAGAACACGACTTTCATGCATAACTTGCACTTGATCTATTGGAGCCAACTATTCATTTTTTTTAGCCTTAAAGTGATATTATTGCGACTCTTTCAGTGATTAAATCTTTCTAAATCACTTCAAATGAAATTCGGCCTTTAAACATGACTTTCGCGCCTAACTTGCAGTTGATATATTGAAGGCAACAATGCATTTGTTTAGCCTTAAAGTCATGTCACTGAGTCTTCTAGTCATTAAATCATTCTAAATTAATTCGAACGAATTCTATTTTCGCCCTTCAAACATTATTTTCTTACATAAATTGGAATTATTCTACTGAAGACAATAATGCATTATTTTAGCATTAAAAAGCATATCACTCAGTCTTTTCAATCATTAAATTGTTTGAAGGCACTTGGAACCAATACTATTTTTGAATTTAGAACACGACTTTCATGCATAACTTGCACTTGAGCTATTGAAGGCAACTATTCATTTTTTTAGCCTTAAAGTCATATTATTGCGACTCTTTCAGTGATTAAATCTTTCTAAATCACTTCGAACGAAATTCGGCCTTTAAACGTGACTTTCGTGCATAACTTGCAGTTGATCTATTGAAGGGAACAATGCATTTGTTTAGCCTTAAAGTCATGTCACTGAGTCTCTTCTTGTCATTAAATCATTCTAAATTAATTCGAACGAATTCTATTTTCGCCCTTCAAACATTATTTTCTTACATAACTTGCAATTATTCTACTGAAGACAATAATGCATTATTTTAGCATTAAAAAGCATATCACTCAGTCTTTTCAATCATTAAATTGTTTGAAGGCACTTGGAACCAATACTATTTTTGAATTTAGAACACGACTTTCATGCATAACTTGCACTTGAGCTATTGAAGGCAACTATTCATATTTTTAGCCTTAAAGTCTTATTATTGCGACTCTTTCAGTGATTAAATCTCTCTAAATCACTTCAAACGAAATTCGGCCTTTAAACATGACTTTCGTGCCTAACTTGCAATTGATATATTGAAGGCAACAATACATTTGTTTAGCCTTAAAGTCATGTCACTGTGTCTGTTCTAGTCATTAAATCATTCGAAAACCATTCGAACGAATTCTATTTTCGCCCTTCAAACATTATTTTCTTACATAACTTCCAATTAATCTACTGAAGACAACAATGCGTTATTTTAGCATTAAAAAGCATATCACTCAGTCTTTTCAGTCATTAAATTGTTTGAAGGCACTTCGAACCAATTCTATTTTTGAATTTAGAACACGACTTTCATGCATAACTTGCACTTGAGCTATTGAAGGCAACTATTCATTTTTTAGCCTTAAAGACCTATTATTGCGTCTCTTTTAGTCATTAAATCTTTCTAAATCACTTCAAACGAAATTCGGCCTTTAAACATGACTTTCGTGCATAACTTGCAGTTGATATATTGAAGGGAACAATGCATTTGTTTAGCCTTAAAGTCATGTCACTGAGTCTCTTCTTGTCGTTAAATCATTCTAAATTAATTCGAACGAATTCTATTTTCGCCCTTCAAACATTATTTTCTTACATAACTTGCAATTATTCTACTGAAGATAATAATGCATTATCTTAGCATTAAAAAGCGTATCACTCAGTCTTTTCAATCATTAAATTGTTTGAAGGCACTTGGAACCAATACTATTTTTGAATTTAGAACACGACTTTCATGCATAACTTGCACTTGAGCTATTGAAGGCAACTATTCATTTTTTTAGCCTTAAAGTCATATTATTGCGACTCTTTCAGTGATTAAATCTTTCTAAATCACTTCAAACGAAATTCGGCCTTTAAACATGACTTTTGTGCATAACTTGCAGTTGCTCTATTGAAGGGAACAATGCATTTGTTTAGCCTTAAAGTCATGTCACTGAGTCTCTTCTTGTCATTAAATCATTCTAAATTAATTCGAACGAATTCTATTTTCGCCCTTCAAACATTATTTTCTTACATAACTTCCAATTAATCTACTGAAGACAACAATGCATTATTTTAGCATTAAAAAGCATATCACTCAGTCTTTTCAATCATTAAATTGTTTGAAGGCACTTCGAACCAATTCTATTTTTGAATTTAGAACACGACTTTCATGCATAACTTGCACTTGAGCTATTGAAGGCAACTATTCATTTTTTAGCCTTAAAGACATATTATTGCGTCTCTTTTAGTCATTAAATCTTTCTAAATCACTTCGAACGAAATTCGGCCTTTAAACATGACTTTCGTGCATAACTTGCAGTTGATATATTGAAGGCAACAATGCATTTTTTTAGCCTTAAAGTCATGTCACTGAGTCTGTTCTAGTCATTAAAGCATTCTAAATTAATTCGAACGAATTCTATTTTCGCCCTTCAAACATTATTTTCTTACATAACCTCCAATTAATCTGTTGAAGACAACAATGCATTATTTTGGCATTAAAAAGCATATCACTCAGCTTTTCAATCATTAAATTGTTTGGAGGCACTTCGAGACAATTCTATTTTTGAATTTAGAACACGACTTTCATGCATAACTTGCACTTGATCTATTGAAGGCAACTATTCATTTATTAGCCTTAAAGTCATATTATTGCGACTCTTTTAGTGATTAAATCTTTCTAAATCACTTCAAACGAAATTCGGCCTTTAAACATGACTTTCGTGCATAACTTGCAGTTGATATATTGAAGGCAACAATGCATTTGTTTAGCCTTAAAGTCATGTCACTGAGTCTTCTAGTCATTAAATCATTCTAAATTAATTCGAACGAATTCTATTTTCGCCCTTCAAACATTATTTTCTTACATAACTTGCAATTATTCTACTGAAGACAATAATGCATTATTTTAGCATTAAAAAGCATATCACTCAGTCTTTTCAATCATTAAATTGTTTGAAGGCACTTGGAACCAATACTATTTTTGAATTTAGAACACGACTTTCATGCATAACTTGCACTTGAGCTATTGAAGGCAACTATTCATTTTTTTAGCCTTAAAGTCATATTATTGCGACTCTTTCAGTGATTAAATCTTTCTAAATCACTTCAAACGAAATTCGGCCTTTAAACATGACTTTCGTGCCTAACTTGCAATTGATATATTGAAGGCAACAATACATTTGTTTAGCCTTAAAGTCATGTCACTGTGTCTGTTCTAGTCATTAAATCATTCGAAAATCATTCGAACGAATTCTATTTTCGCCCTTCAAACATTATTTTCTTACATAACTTCCAATTAATCTACTGAAGACAACAATGCGTTATTTTAGCATTAAAAAGCATATCACTCAGTCTTTTCAATCATTAAATTGTTTGAAGGCACTTCGAACCAATTCTATTTTTGAATTTAGAACACGACTTTCATGCATAACTTGCACTTGATCTATTGAAGGCAACTATTCATTTATTAGCCTTAAAGTCATATTATTGCGACTCTTTTAGTGATTAAATCTTTCTAAATCACTTCAAACGAAATTCGGCCTTTAAACATGACTTTCGTGCATAACTTGCAGTTGATATATTGAAGGCAACAATGCATTTGTTTAGCCTTAAAGTCATGTCACTGAGTCTTCTAGTCATTAAATCATTCTAAATTAATTCGAACGAATTCTATTTTCGCCCTTCAAACATTATTTTCTTACATAACTTGCAATTATTCTACTGAAGACAATAATGCATTATTTTAGCATTAAAAAGCATATCACTCAGTCTTTTCAATCATTAAATTGTTTGAAGGCACTTGGAACCAATACTATTTTTGAATTTAGAACACGACTTTCATGCATAACTTGCACTTGAGCTATTGAAGGCAACTATTCATTTTTTTTGCCTTAAAGTCATATTATTGCGACTCTTTCAGTGATTAAATCTTTCTAAATCACTTCAAACGAAATTCGGCCTTTAAACATGACTTTTGTCCATAACTTGCAGTTGATCTATTGAAGGGAACAATGCATTTGTTTAGCCTTAAAGTCATGTCACTGAGTCTCTTCTTGTCATTAAATCATTCTAAATTAATTCGAACGAATTCTATTTTCGCCCTTCAAACATTATTTTCTTACATAACTTCCAATTAATCTACTGAAGACAACAATGCATTATTTTAGCATTAAAAAGCATATCACTCAGTCTTTTCAATCATTAAAATGTTTGAAGGCACTTCGAACCAATTCTATTTTTGAATTTAGAACACGACTTTCATGCATAACTTGCACTTGAGCTATTGAAGGCAACTATTCATTTTTTAGCCTTAAAGACATATTATTGCGTCTCTTTTAGTCATTAAATCTTTCTAAATCACTTCGAACGAAATTCGGCCTTTAAACATGACTTTCGTGCATAACTTGCAGTTGATATATTGAAGGCAACAATGCATTTTTTTAGCCTTAAAGTCATGTCACTGAGTCTGTTCTAGTCATTCAAGCATTCTAAATTAATTCGAACGAATTCTATTTTCGCCCTTCAAACATTATTTTCTTACATAACCTCCAATTAATCTACTGAAGACAACAATGCATTATTTTGGCATTAAAAAGCATATCACTCAGCTTTTCAATCATTAAATTGTTTGGAGGCACTTCGAGACAATTCTATTTTTGAATTTAGAACACGACTTTCATGCATAACTTGCACTTGATCTATTGAAGGCAACTATTCATTTATTAGCCTTAAAGTCATATTATTGCGACTCTTTCAGTGATTAAATCTTTCTAAATCACTTCAAACGAAATTCGGCCTTTAAACATGACTTTCGTGCATAACTTGCAGTTGATATATTGAAGGCAACAATGCATTTGTTTAGCCTTAAAGTCATGTCACTGAGTCTTCTAGTCATTAAATCATTCTAAATTAATTCGAACGAATTCTATTTTCGCCCTTCAAACATTATTTTCTTAGATAACTTGCAATTATTCTACTGAAGACAATAATGAATTATTTTAGCATTAAAAAGCATATCACTCAGTCTTTTCAATCATTAAATTGTTTGAAGGCACTTGGAACCAATACTATTTTTGAATTTAGAACACGACTTTCATGCATAACTTGCACTTGAGCTATTGAAGGCAACTATTCATTTTTTTAGCCTTAAAGTCATATTATTGCGACTCTTTCAGTGATTAAATCTTTCTAAATCATTTCAAACGAAATTCGGCCTTTAAACATGACTTTCGTGCATAACTTGCAGTTGATCTATTGAAGGGAACAATGCATTTGTTTAGCCTTAAAGTCATGTCATTGAGTCTCTTCTTGTCATTAAATCATTCTAAATTAATTCGAACGAATTCTATTTTCGCCCTTCAAACATTATTTTCTTACATAACTTGCAATTATTCTACTGAAGACAATAATGCATTATTTTAGCATTAAAAAGCATATCACTCAGTATTTTCAATCATTAAATTGTTTGAAGGCACTTGGAACCAATACTATTTTTGAATTTAGAACACGACTTTCATGCATAACTTGCACTTGAGCTATTGAAGGCAACTATTCATTTTTTTAGCCTTAAAGTCATATTATTGCGACTCTTTCAGTGATTAAATCTTTCTAAATCACTTCAAACGAAATTCGGCCTTTAAACATGACTTTTGTGCATAACTTGCAGTTGATCTATTGAAGGGAACAATGCATTTGTTTAGCCTTAAAGTCATGTCACTGAGTCTCTTCTTGTCATTAAATCATTCTAAATTAATTCGAACGAATTCTATTTTCGCCCTTCAAACATTATTTTCTTACATAACTTGCAATTAATCTACTGAAGACAACAATGCATTATTTTAGCATTAAAAAGCATATCACTCAGTCTTTTCAGTCATTAAATTGTTTGAAGGCACTTCGAACCAATTCTATTTTTGAATTTAGAACACGACTTTCATGCATAACTTGCACTTGAGCTATTGAAGGCAACTATTCATTTTTTAGCCTTAAAGACATATTATTGCATCTCTTTTAGTCATTAAATCTTTCTAAATCACTTC
Organism: Coriaria nepalensis; assembly: GCA_027186245.1. NCBI lineage: Eukaryota > Viridiplantae > Streptophyta > Magnoliopsida > Cucurbitales > Coriariaceae > Coriaria > Coriaria nepalensis. The sequence continues at coordinate 21,338,042 of CP114481.1, forward strand.
GAACGAAATTCGGCCTTTAAACATGACTTTCGTGCATAACTTGCAGTTGATATATTGAAGGCAACAATGCATTTGTTTAGCCTTAAAGTCATGTCACTGAGTCTGTTCTAGTCATTAAAGCATTCTAAATTAATTCGAACGAATTCTATTTTCGCCCTTCAAACATTATTTTCTTACATAACCTCCAATTAATCTACTGAAGACAACAATGCATTATTTTGGCATTAAAAAGCATATCACTCAGCTTTTCAATCATTAAATTGTTTGGAGGCACTTCGAGACAATTCTATTTTTGAATTTAGAACACGACTTTCATGCATAACTTGCACTTGATCTATTGAAGGCAACTATTCATTTATTAGCCTTAAAGTCATATTATTGCGACTCTTTCAGTGATTAAATCTTTCTAAATCACTTCAAACGAAATTCGGCCTTTAAACATGACTTTCGTGCATAACTTGCAGTTGATATATTGAAGGCAACAATGCATTTGTTTAGCCTTAAAGTCATGTCACTGAGTCTTCTAGTCATTAAATCCTTCTAAATTAATTCGAACGAATTCTATTTTCGCCCTTCAAACATTATTTTCTTAGATAACTTGCAATTATTCTACTGAAGACAATAATGAATTATTTTAGCATTAAAAAGCATATCACTCAGTCTTTTCAATCATTAAATTGTTTGAAGGCACTTGGAACCAATACTATTTTTGAATTTAGAACACGACTTTCATGCATAACTTGCACTTGAGCTATTGAAGGCAACTATTCATTTTTTTAGCCTTAAAGTCATATTATTGCGACTCTTTCAGTGATTAAATCTTTCTAAATCATTTCAAACGAAATTCGGCCTTTAAACATGACTTTCGTGCATAACTTGCAGTTGATCTATTGAAGGGAACAATGCATTTGTTTAGCCTTAAAGTCATGTCATTGAGTCTCTTCTTGTCATTAAATCATTCTAAATTAATTCGAACGAATTCTATTTTCGCCCTTCAAACATTATTTTCTTACATAACTTGCAATTATTCTACTGAAGACAATAATGCATTATTTTAGCATTAAAAAGCATATCACTCAGTATTTTCAATCATTAAATTGTTTGAAGGCACTTGGAACCAATACTATTTTTGAATTTAGAACACGACTTTCATGCATAACTTGCACTTGAGCTATTGAAGGCAACTATTCATTTTTTTAGCCTTAAAGTCATATTATTGCGACTCTTTCAGTGATTAAATCTTTCTAAATCACTTCAAACGAAATTCGGCCTTTAAACATGACTTTTGTGCATAACTTGCAGTTGATCTATTGAAGGGAACAATGCATTTGTTTAGCCTTAAAGTCATGTCACTGAGTCTCTTCTTGTCATTAAATCATTCTAAATTAATTCGAACGAATTCTATTTTCGCCCTTCAAACATTATTTTCTTACATAACTTGCAATTAATCTACTGAAGACAACAATGCATTATTTTAGCATTAAAAAGCATATCACTCAGTCTTTTCAGTCATTAAATTGTTTGAAGGCACTTCGAACCAATTCTATTTTTGAATTTAGAACACGACTTTCATGCATAACTTGCACTTGAGCTATTGAAGGCAACTATTCATTTTTTAGCCTTAAAGACATATTATTGCATCTCTTTTAGTCATTAAATCTTTCTAAATCACTTCGAACGAAATTCGGCCTTTAAACATGACTTTCGTGCATAACTTGCAGTTGATATATTGAAGGCAACAATGCATTTGTTTAGCCTTAAAGTCATGTCACTGAGTCTGTTCTAGTCATTAAAGCATTCTAAATTAATTCGAACGAATTCTATTTTCGCCCTTCAAACATTATTTTCTTACATAACCTCCAATTAATCTACTGAAGACAACAATGCATTATTTTGGCATTAAAAAGCATATCACTCAGCTTTTCAATCATTAAATTGTTTGGAGGCACTTCGAGACAATTCTATTTTTGAATTTAGAACACGACTTTCATGCATAACTTGCACTTGATCTATTGAAGGCAACTATTCATTTATTAGCCTTAAAGTCATATTATTGCGACTCTTTTAGTGATTAAATCTTTCTAAATCACTTCAAACGAAATTCGGCCTTTAAACATGACTTTCGTGCATAACTTGCAGTTGATATATTGAAGGCAACAATGCATTTGTTTAGCCTTAAAGTCATGTCACTGTGTCTGTTCTAGTCATTAAATCATTCGAAAATCATTCGAACGAATTCTATTTTCGCCCTTCAAACATTATTTTCTTACATAACTTCCAATTAATCTACTGAAGACAACAATGCGTTATTTTAGCATTAAAAAGCATATCACTCAGTCTTTTCAATCATTAAATTGTTTGAAGGCACTTCGAACCAATTCTATTTTTGAATTTAGAACACGACTTTCATGCATAACTTGCACTTGATCTATTGAAAGCAACTATTCATTTTTTTAGCCTTAAAGTCATATTATTGCGTCTCTTTTAGTCATTAAATCTTTCTAAATCACTTCAAACGAAATTCGGCCTTTAAACATGACTTTCGTGGATAACTTGCAGTTGATCTATTGAAGGCAACAATGCATTTGTTGACCCTTAAAGTCATGTCACTGAGTCTGTTCTAGTCATTAAATCATTTGAAATTCATTCGAACGAATTCTATTTTCGCCCTTCAAACATTATTTTCTTACGTAACTTGCAATTAATCTACTGAGGACAATAATGCATTATTTTAGCATTAAAAAGCATATCACTCAGTCTTTTCAATCATTAAATTGTTTGAAGGCACTTGGAACCAATACTATTTTTGAATTTAGAACACGACTTTCATGCATAACTTGCACTTGAGCTATTGAAGGCAACTATTCATTTTTTTAGCCTTAAAGTCATATTATTGCGACTCTTTCAGTGATTAAATCTTTCTAAATCACTTCAAACGAAATTCGGCGTTTAAACATGACTTTTGTGCATAACTTGCAGTTGATCTATTGAAGGGAACAATGCATTTGTTTAGCCTTAAAGTCATGTCACTGAGTCTCTTCTTGTCATTAAATCATTCTAAATTAATTCGAACGAATTCTATTTTCGCCCTTCAAACATTATTTTCTTACATAACTTCCAATTAATCTACTGAAGACAACAATGCATTATTTTAGCATTAAAAAGCATATCACTCAGTCTTTTCAATCATTAAATTGTTTGAAGGCACTTCGAACCAATTCTATTTTTGAATTTAGAACACGACTTTCATGCATAACTTGCACTTGAGCTATTGAAGGCAACTATTCATTTTTTAGCCTTAAAGACATATTATTGCGTTTCTTTTAGTCATTAAATCTTTCTAAATCACTTCAAACGAAATTCGGCCTTTAAACATGACTTTTGTGCATAACTTGCAGTTGATATATTGAAGGCAACAATGCATTTGTTTAGCCTTAAAGTCATGTCACTGAGTCTTCTAGTCATTAAATCATTCTAAATTAATTCGAACGAATTCTATTTTCGCCCTTCAAACATTATTTTCTTAGATAACTTGCAATTATTCTACTGAAGACAATAATGCATTATTTTAGCATTAAAAAGCATATCACTCAGTCTTTTCAATCATTAAATTGTTTGAAGGCACTTGGAACCAATACTATTTTTGAATTTAGAACACGACTTTCATGCATAACTTGCACTTGAGCTATTGAAGGCAACTATTCATTTTTTTAGCCTTAAAGTCATATTATTGCGACTCTTTCAGTGATTAAATCTTTCTAAATCACTTCAAACGAAATTCGGCCTTTAAACATGACTTTCGTGCATAACTTGCAGTTGATCTATTGAAGGGAACAATACATTTGTTTAGCCTTAAAGTCATGTCACTGAGTCTCTTCTTGTCATTAAATCATTCTAAATTAATTCGAACGAATTCTATTTTCGCCCTTCAAACATTATTTTCTTACATAACTTCCAATTAATCTACTGAAGACAACAATGCATTATTTTAGCATTAAAAAGCATATCACTCAGTCTTTTCAATCATTAAATTGTTTGAAGGCACTTGGAACCAATACTATTTTTGAATTTAGAACACGACTTTCATGCATAACTTGCACTTGAGCTATTGAAGGCAACTATTCATTTTTTTAGCCTTAAAGTCATATTATTGCGACTCTTTCAGTGATTAAATCTTTCTAAATCACTTCAAACGAAATTCGGCCTTTAAACATGACTTTCGTGCATAACTTGCAGTTGATCTATTGAAGGGAACAATGCATTTGTTTAGCCTTAAAGTCATGTCACTGAGTCTCTTCTTGTCATTAAATCATTCTAAATTAATTCGAACGAATTCTATTTTCGCCCTTCAAACATTATTTTCTTACATAACTTCCAATTAATCTACTGAAGACAACAATGCATTATTTTAGCATTAAACAGCATATCACTCAGTCTTTTCAATCATTAAATTGTTTGAAGGCACTTCGAACCAATTCTATTTTTGAATTTAGAACACGACTTTCATGCATAACTTGCACTTGAGCTATTGAAGGCAACTATTCATTTTTTAGCCTTAAAGTCATATTATTGCGTCACTTTTAGTCATTAAATCTTTCTAAATCACTTCGAACGAAATTCGGCCTTTAAACATGACTTTCGTGCATAACTTGCAGTTGATCTATTGAAGGCAACAATGCATTTGTTTAGCCTTAAAGTCATGTCGCGGAGTCTCTTCTAGTCATTAAATCATTCTAAATTAATTCGAACAAATTCTATTTTCGCCCTTCATACATTATTTTCTTATATAACTTGCAATTAATCTACTAAACACAACAATGCATTATTTTAGCATTAAAAAGCATATCACTCAGTCTTTTCAATCATTAAATTGTTTGAAGGCACTTCGAACCAATTCTATTTTTGAATTTAGAACAAGACTTTCATGCATAAGTTGCACTTGAGCTATTGAAGGCAACTATTCATTTTTTTAGCCTTAAAGTCATATTATTGCGACTCTTTCAGTGATTAAATCTTTCTAAATCACTTCAAATGAAATTCGGCCTTTAAACATGACTTTCGCGCCTAACTTGCAGTTGATATTGAAGGCAACAATGCATTTGTTTAGCCTTAAAGTCATGTCACTGTGTCTGTTCTAGTCATTAAATCATTCGAAATTCATTCGAACGAATTCTATCTTCGCCCTTCAGACATTATTTTCTTACATAACTTGCAATTAATCTACTGAAGACAACAATGCATTATTTTAGCATTAAAAAGCATATCACTCAGTCTTTTCAATCATTAAATTGTTTGAAGGCACTTGGAACCAATACTATTTTTGAATTTAGAATACGACTTTCATGCATAACTTGCACTTGAGCTATTGAAGGCAACTATTCATTTTTTTAGCCTTAAAGTCATATTATTGCGACTCTTTCAGTGATTAAATCTTTCTAAATCACTTCAAACGAAATTCGGCCTTTAAACATGACTTTCGTGCATAACTTGCAGTCGATATATTGAAGGCAACAATGCATTTTTTTAGCCTTAAAGTCATGTCACTGAGTCTGTTCTAGTCATTAAATCATTCTAAATTCATTCGAACGAATTCTATTTTCGCCCTTCAAACATTATTTTCTTACATAACTTGCAATTAATCTACTGAAGACAAAAATGCATTATTTTAGCATTAAAAAGCATATCACTCTGTCTTTTCAATCATTAAATTGTTTGAAGGCACTTGGAACCAATACTATTTTTGAATTTAGAACACGACTTTCATGCATAACTTGCACTTGAGCTATTGAAGGCAACTATTCATTTTTTTAGCCTTAAAGTCATATTATTGCGACTCTTTCAGTGATTAAATCTTTCTAAATCACTTCAAACGAAATTCGGCCTTTAAACATGACTTTCGTGCCTAACTTGCAATTGATATATTGAAGGCAACAATACATTTGTTTAGCCTTAAAGTCATGTCACTGTGTCTGTTCTAGTCATTAAATCATTCGAAAATCATTCGAACGAATTCTATTTTCGCCCTTCAAACATTATTTTCTTACATAACTTGCAATTAATCTACTGAAGAAAACAATGCGTTATTTTAGCATTAAAAAGCATATCACTCAGTCTTTTCAATCATTAAATTGTTTGAAGGCACTTCGAACCAATTCTATTTTTGAATTTAGAACACGACTTTCATGCATAACTTGCACTTGATCTATTGAAGGCAACTATTCATTTTTTTAGCCTTAAAGTCATATTATTGCGTCTCTTTTAGTCATTAAATCTTTCTAAATCACTTCAAACGAAATTCGGCCTTTAAACATGACTTTCGTGCATAACTTGCAGTTGATCTATTGAAGGCAACAATGCATTGTTTAGCCTTAAAGTCATGTCACTGAGTCTGTTCTAGTCATTAAATCATTTGAAATTCATTCGAACGAATTCTATTTTCGCCCTTCAAACATTATTTTCTTACGTAACTTGCAATTAATCTACTGAGGACAACAATGCATTATTTTAGCATTAAAAAGCATATCACTCAGTCTTTTCAATCATTAAATTGTTTGAAGGCACTTGGAACCAATACTATTTTTGAATTTAGAACACGACTTTCATGCATAACTTGCACTTGAGCTATTGAAGGCAACTATTCATTTTTTTAACCTTAAAGTCATATTATTGCGTCTCTTTTAGTCTCTAAATCTTTCTGAATCACTTCGAACGAAATTCGGCCTTTAAACATGACTTTTGTGCATAACCTGCAGTTGATCTATTGAAGGCAACAATGCATTTGTTTAGCCTTAAAGTCATGTCACTGAGTCTGTTCTAGTTATTAAATCATTTGAAATTCATTCGAACGAATTCTATTTTCGCCCTTCAAACATTATTTTCTTACGTAACTTGCAATTAATCTACTGTAGACAACAATGCGTTATTTTAGCATTAAAAAGCATATCACTCATTAAAGTCATATTTTGCGTCTCTTTTAGTCTCTAAATCTTTCTGAATCACTTCGAACGAAATTCGGCCTTTAAACATGACTTTCGTGAATAACCTGCAGTTGATCTATTGAAGGCAACAATGCATTTGTTTAGCCTTAAAGTCATGTCACTGAGTCTGTTCTAGTTATTAAATCATTTGAAATTCATTCGAACGAATTCTATTTTCGCCCTTCAAACATTATTTTCTTACGTAACTTGCAATTAATCTACTGTAGACAACAATGCATTATTTTAGCATTAAAAAGCATATCACTCAGTCTTTTCAATCATTAAATTGTTTGAAGGCACTTCGAACCAATTCTATTTTTGAATTTAGAACACGACTTTCATGCATAACTTGCACTTGATCTATTGAAGGCAACTATTCATTTTTTTAACCTTAAAGTCATATTATTGCATCTCTTTTAGTCTCCAAATCTTTCTGAATCACTTCGAACGAAATTCGGCCTTTAAACAAGACTTTCGTGGATAACTTGCAGTTGATCTATTGAAGGCAACAATGCATTTGTTTAGCCTTAAAGTCATGTCACTGAGTCTGTTCTAGTTATTAAATCATTTGAAATTCATTCGAACGAATTCTATTTTCGCCCTTCAAACATTATTTTCTTACGTAACTTGCAATTAATCTACTGAAGACAAAAATGCATTATTTTAGCATTAAAAAGCATATCACTCTGTCTTTTCAATCATTAAATTGTTTGAAGGCACTTGGAACCAATACTATTTTTGAATTTAGAACACGACTTTCATGCATAACTTGCACTTGAGCTATTGAAGGCAACTATTCATTTTTTTAGCCTTAAAGTCATATTATTGCGACTCTTTCAGTGATTAAATCTTTCTAAATCACTTCAAACGAAATTCGGCCTTTAAACATGACTTTCGTGCATAACTTGCAGTCGATATATTGAAGGCAACAATGCATTTGTTTAGCCTTAAAGTCATGTCACTGAGTCTGTTCTAGTCATTAAATCATTCGAAATTCATTCGAACGAATTCTATTTTCGCCCTTCAAACATTATTTTCTTACATAACTCGCAATTAATCTACTGAAGACAACAATGCATTATTTTAGCATTAAAAAGCATATCACTCAGTCTTTTCAATCATGAAATTGTTTGAAGGCACTTGGAACCAATTCTATTTTTGAATTTAAAACACGACTTTCATGCATAACTTGCACTTGAGCTATTGAAGGCAACTATTCATTTTTTAGCCTTAAAGTCATATTATTGCGACTCTTTTAGTGATTAAATGTTTCTAAATCACTTCAAATGAAATTCGGCCTTTAAGCATGACTTTCGTGCCTAACTTGCAGTTGATTTATTGAAGGCAACAATGCATTTGTTTAGCCTTAAAGTCATGTCACTAAGTCTGTTCTAGTCATTAAAGCATTCTAAATTAATTCGAACGAATTCTGTTTTCGCCCTTCAAACATTATTTTCTTACATAACTTGCAATTAATCTACTGAAGACAACAATGCATTATTTTAGCATTAAAAAGCATATCACTCAGCTTTTCAATCATTAAATTGTTTGAAGGCACTTGGAACCAATACTATTTTTGAATTTAGAACACGACTTTCATGCAGAACTTGCACTTGATCTATTGAAGGCAACTATTCATTTTTTTAGCCTTAAAGTCACATTATTGCGTCTCTTATAGTCATTAAATCTTTCTGAATCACTTCGAATGAAATTCGGCCTTTAAACATGACTTTCGTGCATAACTTGCAGAGAATCTATTGAAGGCAACAATGCATTTGTTTACCTTAAAGTCATATCACTGAGTCTCTTCTAGTCATGAAATCATTCTAAATTAATTCGAACGAATTCTATTTTCGCCGTTCAAACATTATTTTCTTACATAACTTGCAATTAATCTACGGAAGACAACAATGCATTATTTTAGCATTAAAAAGCATATCACTAGGCTTTTTAATAATTAAATTGTTTGAAGGCACTTCGAACAAATTCTATTTTTGAATTTAGAATACGACTTTCATGCATAACTTGCACTTGATCTATTGAAGGCAACTATTCATTTTTTTAGCCTTTAAGTCATATTATTGCGTCTCTTTTAGTCATTAAATCTTTCTAAATCACTTCGAATGAAATTCGGCCTTTAAACATGACTTTCGTGCATAACTTGCAGAGTATCTATTGAAGGCAACAATGCATTTGTTTACCTTAAAGTCATATCACTGAGTCTCTTCTAGTCATGAAATCATTCTAAATTAATTCGAACGAATTCTATTTTCGCCCTTCAAACATTATTTTCTTACATAACTTGCAATTAATCTACTGAAGACAAAAATGCATTATTTTAGCATTAAAAAGCATATCACTCTGTCTTTTCAATCATTAAATTGTTTGAAGGCACTTGGAACCAATACTATTTTTGAATTTAGAACACGACTTTCATGCATAACTTGCACTTGATCTATTGAAGGCAACTATTCATTTTTTTAGCCTTAAAGTCATATTATTGCGTCTCTTTTAGTCATTAAATCTTTCTAAATCACTTCAAACGAAATTCGGCCTTTAAACATGACTTTCGTGCATAACTTGCAGTTGATATATTGAAGCCAACAATGCATTTGTTTAGCCTTAAAGTCATGTCACTGAGTCTGTTCTCGTCATTAAAGCATTCTAAATTCATTCGAACGAATTCCATTTTCGCTCTTCAGACATTATTTTCTTACATAACTTGCAATTAATCTACTGAAGACAACAATAGATTATTTTAGCATTAAAAAGCATATCACTCAGTCTTTTCAATCATTAAATTGTTTGAAGGCACTTGGAACCAATACTATTTTTGAATTTAGAACACGACTTTCATGCATAACTTGCACTTGAGCTATTGAAGGCAACTATTCATTTTTTTAGCCTTAAAGTCATATTATTGCGACTCTTTCAGTGATTAAATCTTTCTAAATCACTTCAAACGAAATTCGGCCTTTAAACATGACTTTCGTGCATAACTTGCAGTTGATATATTGAAGGCAACAATGCATTTGTTTAGCCTTAAAGTCATGTCACTGAGTCTGTTCTAGTCATTAAATCATTCGAAATTCATTCGAACGAATTCTATTTTCGCCCTTCAAACATTATTTTCTTACATAACTTGCAATTAATCTACTGAAGACAACAATGCATTATTTTAGCATTAAAAAGCATATCACTCAGTCTTTTCAATCATGAAATTGTTTGGAGGCACTTGGAACCAATTCTATTTTTGAATTTAAAACACGACTTTCATGCATAACTTGCACTTGAGCTATTGAAGGCAACTATTCATTTTTTAGCCTTAAAGTCATATTATTGCGACTCTTTTAGTGATTAAATGTTTCTAAATCACTTCAAATGAAATTCGGCCTTTAAGCATGACTTTCGTGCCTAACTTGCAGTTGATATATTGAAGGCAACAATGCATTTGTTTAGCCTCAAGGTCATGTCACTGAGTCTGTTCTAGTCATTAAATCATTCGAAATTCATTCGAACGAATTCTATTTCCGCCCTTCAAACATTATTTTCTTACATAACCTGCAATTAATCTACTGAAGACAACAATGCATTATTTGAGCATTAAAAAGCATATCACTCAGTCTTTTCAATCATTAAATTGTTTGAAGGCACTTGGAACCAATACTATTTTTGAATTTACAACACGACTTTCATGCATAACTTGCACTTGAGCTGTTGAAGGCAACTATTCATTTTTTTAGCCTTAAAGTCATATCATTGCGTCTCTTTTAGTGATTAAATCTTTCTAAATCACTTCAAACGAAATTCGGCCTTTAAACATGACTTTCGTGCATAACTTGCAGTTGATCTATTGAAGGCAACAATACATTTGTTTAGCATTAAAGTCATGTCACTGAGTCTCTTCTAGTTATTAAATAATTCTAAATTAATTCGAACGAATTCTATATTCGCCCTTCAAACATTATTTTCTTACATAACTTGCAATTAATCTACTGAAGATAACAATGCATTATTTTAGCATTAAAAAGCATATCACTCAGCTTTTCAATAATTAAATTGTTTGAAGGCACTTCGAACCAATTCTATTTTTGAATTTAGAATACGACTTTCATGCATAACTTGCACTTGATCTATTGAAGGCAACTATTCATTTTTTTCTCCGTAAAGTCATATTATTGCGTCGCATTTAGTCATTAAATCTTTTTAAATCACTTCAAATGAAATTCGGCCTTTAAACATGACTTTCGTGCATAACTTGCAGTTGATCTATTGAAGGCAACAATGCATTTGTTTAGCCTTAAAGTCATGTCAGCGAGTCTGTTCTAGTCATTAAATCATTTGAAATTCATTTGAACGAATTCTATTTTCGCCCTTCAAACATTATTTTCTTACATAACTTGCAATTAATCTACTGAAGACAACAATGCATTATTTTAGCATTAAAAAGCATATCACTCAGTCTTTTCAATCATTAAATTGTTTGAAGGCACTTCGAACCAATTTTATATTTGAATTTAGAACAGGACTTTCTTGCATAACTTGCACTTGATCTGTTGAAGGCAAATATTCATTTTTTTAGCCTTAAAGTCATATTATTGCGTCTCTTTTAGTCATTCAATCTTTCTAAATCACTTCGAATGAAATTCGGCTTTTAAACATGACTTTCGTGCATAACTTGCAGTTGATCTATTGAAGGCAACAATGCATTTGTTTAGCCTTAAAGTCATGTCACTGAGTCTCTTCTAGTCATTAAATTATTCTAAATTAATTCGAACTAATTCTATTTTCGCCCTTCAAACATTATTTGCTTACATAACTTGCAATTAATCTACTGAAGACAACAATGCATTATTTTAGCATTAAAAAGCATATCACTCAGTCTTTTCAATCATTAAATTGTTTGAAGGCACTTCGAACCAATTCTATTTTTGAATTTAGAACACCACTTTCATGCATAACTTCCACTTGAGCTATTGAAGGCAACTAGTCATTTTTTTTGCCTTAAAGTCATATTATTGCATCTCTTTTAGTCATTAAATCTTTCTAAATCACTTCAAACGAAATTCGGCCTTTATACATGACTTTCGTGCATAACTTGTAGTTGATCTATTGAAGGCAACAATGCATTTGTTTAGGCTTAAAGTCATGTCACTGAGTCTCTTCTAGTCATTAAATCATTCGAAATTCATTCGAACGAATTCTATTTTCGCCCTTCAAACATTATTTTCTTACATAACTGGCAATTAATCTACTGAAGACAACAATACATTATTTTAGCATTAAAAAGCATATCACTCAGCTTTTCAATCATTAAATCGTTTGAAGGCACTTCGAACCAATTCTATTTTTGAATTTAGAACACGACTTTCATGCATAACTTGCACTTGATCTATTGAAGGCAACTATTCATTTTTTTAGCCTTAAAGTCATATTATTACGTCTCTTTTAGTCATTAAATCTTTCTGAATCACTTCGAATGAAATTCGGCCTCTAAACATGTCTTTCGTGCATAACTTACAGTTGATCTATTGAAGGCAACAATGCATTTGTTTAGCCTTAAAGTCATGTCACTGAGTCTGTTCTAGTCATTAAATCATTCAAAATTCATTCGAACGAATTCTATTTTTACCCTTCAAACATTATTTTCTTACATAAATTGCAATTAATCTACTGAAGGCGACAATGCATTATTTTAGCATTAAAAAGCATATCACTCAGCTTTTCAATAGTTAAATTATTTGAAGGCACTTCGAACCAATTCTATTTTTTAATTTAGAACACGACTTTCATGCATAACAAGCACTTGATCTATTGAAGGCAACTACTCATTTTTTTAGCTCTAAAGTCATATTATTGCGTCTCTTTTAGTCATTAAATCTTTCTGAATCACTTCGAATGAAATTCGGCTTTTAAACATGACTTTCGTGCATAACTTGCAGTTGATCTATTGAAGGCAACAATGCATTTTTTTAGCCTTAAAGCCATGTCACCGAGTCTGTTCTAGTCATTAAAGCATTCTAAATTAATTCGAACAAATTCTATTTTTGCCCTCCAAAGATTATTTTCTTACATAACTTGCAATTAATCTACTGAAGACAACAATGCATTATTTTAGCATTAAAAAGCATATCACTCAGTCTTTTCAATCATTAAATTGTTTGAAGGCACTTGGAACCAATACTATTTTTGAATTTAGAACACGACTTTCATGCATAACTTGCACTTGATCTATTGAAGGCAAATTTTCATTTTTTTAGCCTTAAAGTCATATTATTGCGTCTCTTTTAGTCATTAAATCTTTCTAAATCACTTCGAACGAAATTCGGCCTTTAAACATGACTTTCGTGCATAACTTGCAGTTGATCTATTGAAGGCAACAATGCATTTGTTTAGCCTTAAACTCATGTCACTGAGTCTCTTCTAGTCATTAAATTATTCTAAATTAATTCGAACTAATTCTATTTTCGCCCTTCAAACATTATTTGCTTACATAACTTGCAATTAATCTACTGAAGACAACAATGCATTATTTTAGCATTAAAAAGCATATCACTCAGTCTTTTCAATCATTAAATTGTTTGAAGGCACTTCGAACCAATTCTATTTTTGAATTTAGAACACCACTTTCATGCATAACTTCCACTTGAGCTATTGAAGGCAACTATTCATTTTTTTTGCCTTAAAGTCATATTATTCAATCTCTTTTAGTCATTAAATCTTTCTGAATCACTTCAAACGAAATTCGGCCTTTATACATGATTTTCGTGCATAACTTGCAGTTGATCTATTGAAGGCAACAATGCATTTGTTTAGCCTTAAAGTCATGTCACCGAGTCTGTTCTAGTCATTAAATCATTCGAAATTCATTCGAACGAATTCTATTTTCGCCCTTCAAACATTATTTTCTTACATAACTTGCAATTAATCTACTGAAGACAACAATGCATTATTTTAGCATTAAAAAGCATATCACTCAGTCTTTTCAATCATTAAATTGTTTGAAGGCACTTCGAACCAATTTTATTTTTGAATTTAGAACAGGACTTTCTTGCATAACTTGCACTTGATCTGTTGAAGGCAAATATTCATTTTTTTAGCCTTAAAGTCATATTATTGCGTCTCTTTTAGTCATTCAATCTTTCTAAATCACTTCGAATGAAATTCGGCTTTTAAACATGACTTTCGTGCATAACTTGCAGTTGATCTATTGAAGGCAACAATGCATTTTTTTAGCCTTAAAGCCATGTCACCGAGTCTGTTCTAGTCATTAAAGCATTCTAAATTAATTCGAACAAATTCTATTTTCGCCCTTCAAAGATTATTTTCTTACATAACTTGCAATTAATCTACTGAAGACAACAATGCATTATTTTAGCATTAAAAAGCATATCACTCAGTCTTTTCAATCATTAAATTGTTTGAAGGCACTTCGAACCAATTCTATTTTTGAATTTAGAACAGGACTTTCTTGCATAACTTGCACTTGATCTATTGAAGGCAAATATTCATTTTTTTAGCCTTAAAGTCATATTATTGCGTCTCTTTTAGTCATTCAATCTTTCTAAATCACTTCGAATGAAATTCGGCTTTTAAACATGACTTTCGTGCATAACTTGCAGTTGATCTATTGAAGGCAACAATGCATTTTTTTAGCCTTAAAGCCATGTCACCGAGTCTGTTCTAGTCATTAAATCATTCTAAATTAATTCGAACGAATTTTATTTTCGCCCTTCAAACATTATTTTCTTACATAACTTGCAATTAATCTACTGAAGACAACAATGCATTATTTTAGCATTAAAAAGCATATCACTCAGTCTTTTCAATCATTAAATTGTTTGAAGGCACTTCGAACCAATTCTATTTTTGAATTTAGAACACCACTTTCATGCATAACTTGCACTTGAGCTATTGAAGGCAACTATTCATTTTTTTTGCCTTAAAGTCATATTATTGAATCTCTTTTAGTCATTAAATCTTTCTGAATCACTTCAAACGAAATTCGGCCTTTATACATGATTTTCGTGCATAACTTGCAATTGATCTATTGAAGGCAACAATGCATTTGTTTAGCCTTAAAGTCATGTCACTGAGTCTGTTCTAGTCATTAAATCATTCGAAATTCATTCGAACGAATTCTATTTTCGCCCTTCAAACATTATTTTCTTACATAACTGGCAATTAATCTACTGAAGACAACAATGCATTATTTTAGCATTAAAAAGCATATCACTCAGTCTTTTCAATCATTAAATTGTTTGAAGGCACTTTGAACCAATTCCATTTTTGAATTTAGAACACGACTTTCTTGCATAACTTGCACTTGATCTATTGAAGGCAAATATTCATTTTTTTAGCCTTAAAGTCATATTATTGCGTCTCTTTTAGTCATTAAATCTTTCTAAATCACTACGAACGAAATTCGGCCTTTAAACATGACTTTCGTGCATAACTTGCCGTTGATCTATTGAAGGCAACAATGCATTTGTTTAGCCTTAAAGTCATGTCACTGAGTCTCTTCTAGTCATTAAATCATTCTAAATTCATTCGAACTAATTCTATTTTCGCCCTTCAAACATTATTTTCTTACATAACTTCCAATTAATCTACTGAAGACAACAATGCATTATTTTAGCATTAAAAAGCATATCACTCAGTCTTTTCAATCATTAAATTGTTTGAAGGCACTTCGAACCAATACTATTTTTGAATTTAGAACACGACTTTCATGCATAACTTGCACTTGATCTATTGAAGGCAACTATTCATTTTTTTAGCCTTAAAGTAATATTATTACGTCTCTTTTAGTCATTAAATCTTTCTGAATCACTTCGAATGAAATTCGGCCTTTAAACATGACTTTCGTGCATAACTTGCAGTTGATCTGTTGAAGGCAACAATGCATTTGTTTAGCCTTAAAGTCATGTCACTGAGTCTGTTCTAGTCATTAAATCATTCAAAATTCATTCGAACGAATTCTATTTTCACCCTTCAAACATTATTTTCTTACATAACTTGCAATTAATCTACTGAAGACAACAATGCATTATTTTAGCATTAAAAAGCATATCACTCAATCTTTTCAATCATTAAATTGTTTGAAGGCACTTCGAACCAATTCCATTTTTGAATTTAGAACACGACTTTCATGCATAACTTGCACTTGATCTATTGAAGGCAAATATTCATTTTTTTAGCCTTAAAGTCATATTATTGCGTATCTTTTAGTCATTAAATCTTTCTAAATCACTTCCTTCGAAATTCAGCCTTTAAACATGACTTTCGTGCATAACTTGCAGTTGATCTATTGAAGGCAACAATGCATTTGTTTAGCCTTAAAGTCATGTCACTGAGTCTCTTCTAGTCATTAAATCATTCTAAATTCATTCGAACGAATTCTATTTTCGCCCTTTAAACATTTTTTTCTTACATAAATTGCAATTAATCTACTGAAGACAACAATGCATTATTTTAGCATTAAAAAGCATAGCACTCAGTCTTTTCAATCATTAAATTGTTTGAAGGCACTTCGAACCAATTCTATTTTTTAATTTAGAACACGACTTTGATGCATAACTTGCACTTGAGCTATTGAAGGCAACTATGCATTTTATTAGCCTTAAAGTCATATTACTGCGTCTCTTTTAGTCATTAAATCTTTCTAAATCACTTCAAATGAAATTCGGCCTTTAAACATGACTTTCGTGCATAACTTGCAGTTGATCTATTGAAGGCAACAATGCATTTGTTTACCCTTAAAGTCATGTCACTGAGTCTCTTCCAATCATTAAATCATTCTAAATTAATTCGAACGAATTCTATTTTCGCCCTTCAAACATTATATTCTTACATAACTTCTAATTAATCTATTGAAGACAACAGTGCATTATTTTAGCATTAAAAAGCATATCACTCAGTCTTTTCAATCATTAAATTGTTTGAAGGCACTTCGAACCAATTCTATTTTTGAATTTAGAACACGACTTTCATGCATAACTTGCACTTGAGCTATTGAAGGCAACTATTCATTTTTTAGCCTTAAAGTCATATTATTGCGTCTCTTTTATTCATTAAATCTTTCTAAATCACCACAAACGAATTCGGCCTTTAAACATGACTTTCGTGCATAACTTGCAGTTGATATATTGAAGGCAACAATGCATTTGTTTAGCCTTAAAGTCATGTCACTGAGTCTGTTCTAGTCATTAAATCATTCTAAATTAATTCGAACGAATTCTATTTTCACCCTTCAAACATTATTTTCTTACATAACTTGCAATTTATCTACTGAAGACAACAATGCATTATTTTAGCATTAAAAAGCATAGCACTCAGTCTTTTCAATCATTAAATTGTTTGAAGGCACTTCGACCCAATTCTATTTTTGAATTTAGAATACGACTTTCATGCATAACTTGCACTTGATCCATTGAAGGCAACTATTCATTTTTTTTGCCTTAAAGTCATATTATTGCGTCTCTTTTAGTCATTAAATCTTTCTAAATCACTTCGAATGAAATTCGGCTTTTAAACATGACTTTCGTGCATAACTTGCAGTTGATCTATTGAAGGCAACAATGCATTTTTTTAGCCGTAAAGCCATGTCACCGAGTCTGTTCTAGTCATTAAAGCATTCTAAATTAATTCGAACGAATTCTGTTTTCGCCCTTCAAACATTATTTTCTTACATAACTTGCAATTAATCTACTGAAGACAACAATGCATTATTTTAGCATTAAAAAGCATATCACTCAGTCTTTTCAATCATTAAATTGTTTGAAGGCACTTCGAACCAATACTATTTTTTAATTAGAACACGACTTTGATGCATAACTTGCACTTGATCTATTGAAGGCAACTATTCATTTTTTTAGCCTTAAAGTCATATTATTGCGTCTCTTTTAGTCATTAAATCTTTCTGAATCACTTCGAATGAAATTCGGCTTTTAAACATGACTTTCGTGTAGAACTTGCAGTTGATCTATTAAAGGCAACAATGCATTTTTTTAGCCTTAAAGCCATGTCACCGAGTCTGTTCTCGTCATTAAAGCATTCTAAATTAATTCGAACAAATTCTATTTTCGCCCTTCAAAGATTATTTTCTTACATAACTTGCAATTAATCTACTGAAGACAACAATGCATTATTTTCGCATTAAAAAGCATATCACTCAGTCTTTTCAATCATTAAATTGTTTGAAGGCACTTGGAACCAATACTATTTTTGAATTTAGAACACGACTTTCATGCATAACTTGCACTTGATCTATTGAAGGCAAATTTTCATTTTTTTAGCCTTAAAGTCATATTATTGCGTCTCTTTTAGTCATTAAATCTTTCTAAATCACTCCGAACGAAATTCGGCCTTTAAACATGACTTTCGTGCATAACTTGCAGTTGATCTATTGAAGGCAACAATGCATTTGTTTAGCCTTAAAATCATGTCACTGAGTCTCTTCTAGTCATTAAATCATTCTAAATTCATTCGAACGAATTCTATTTTCGCCCTTCAAACATTATTTTCTTACATAACTTCCAATTAATCTACTGAAGACAACAATGCATTATTTTAGCATTCAAAAGCATATCACTCAGTCTTTTCAATCATTAAATTGTTTGAAGGCACTTCGAACCAATTCTATTTTTGAATTTAGAACACCACTTTCATGCATAACTTGCACTTGATCTATTGAAGGCAACTATTCATTTTTTTTGCCTTAAAGTCATATTATTGCGTCTCTTTTAGTCATTAAATCTTTCTAAATCACCACAAACGAATTCGGCCTTTAAACATGACTTTCGTGCATAACTTGCAGTTGATCTATTGAAGGCAACAAGGCATTTGTTTAGCCTTAAAGTCATGTCACTGAGTCTCTTCTCGTCATTAAATCATTCTAAATTCATTCGAACGAATTCTATTTTCACCCTTCAAACATTATTTTCTTACATAACTTACAATTAATCTACTGAAGACAACAATGCATTATTTTAGCATTAAAAAGCATATCACTCAGTCTTTTCAATCATTAAATTGTTTGAAGGCACTTGGAACAAATACTATTTTTGAATTTAGAACACGACTTTCATGCATAACTTGCACTTGATCTATTGAAGGCAAATTTTCATTTTTTTAGTCTTAAAATCATATTATTGCGTCTCTTTTAGTCATTAAATCTTTCTAAATCACTTCGAGCGAAATTCGGCCTTTAAACATGACTTTCGTGCATAACTTGCAGTTGATCTATTGAAGGCAACAATGCATTTGTTTAGCCTTAAAGTCATGTCACTGAGTCTCTTCTAGTCATTAAATCATTCTAAATTCATTCGAACGAATTCTATTTTCGCCCTTCAAACATTATTTTCTTACATAACTTCCAATTAATCTACTGAAGACAACAATGCATTATTTTAGCATTAAAAAGCATATCACTCAGTCTTTTCAATCATTAAATTGTTTGAAGGCACTTGGAACAAATACTATTTTTGAATTTAGAACACGACTTTCATGCATAACTTGCACTTGATCTATTGAAGGCAAATTTTCATTTTTTTAGCCTTAAAGTCATAATATTGCGTCTCTTTTAGTCATTAAATCTTTCTAAATCACTTCGAACGAAATTCGGCCTTTAAACATGACTTTCGTGCATAACTTGCAGTTGATCTACTGAAGGCAACAATGCATTTGTTTAGCCTTAAAGTCATGTCACTGAGTCTCTTCTAGTCATTAAATCATTCTAAATTCATTCGAACGAATTCTATTTTCGCCCTTCAAACATTATTTTCTTACATAACTTCCAATTAATCTACTGAAGACAACAATGCATTATTTTAGCATTAAAAAGCATATCACTCAGTCTTTTCAATCATTAAATTGTTTGAAGGCACTTGGAACAAATACTATTTTTTAATTTAGAACACGACTTTGATGCATAACTTGCACTTGAGCTATTGAAGGCAACTATGCATTTTTTTAGCCTTAAAGTCATATTATTGCGTCTCTTTTAGTCATTAAATCTTTCTAAATCACTTCGAACGAAATTCGGCATTTAAACATGACTTTCGTGCATAACTTGCAGTTGATCTATTGAAGGCAACAATGCATTTGTTTAGCCTTAAAGTCATGTCACTGAGTCTGCTCTAGTCATTAAATCATTCTAAATTCTTTCGAACGAATTCTATTTTCGCCCTTCAAACATTATTTTCTTACATAACTTCCAATTAATCTACTGAAGACAACAATGCATTATTTTAGCATTAAAAAGCATATCACTCAGTCTTTTCAATCATTAAATTGTTTGAAGGCACTTCGAACCAATTCTATTTTTGAATTTAGAACACCACTTTCATGCATAACTTGCACTTGAGCTATTGAAGGGAACTATTCATTTTTTTAGCCTTAAAGTCATATTATTGCGTCTCTTTTAGTTATTAAATCTTTCTAAATCACTTCGAACGAAATTCGGCCTTTAAACATGACTTTCGTGCATAACTTGCAGTTGATCTACTGAAGGCAACAATGCATTTGTTTAGCCTTAAAGTCATGTCACTGAGTCTCTTCTAGTCATTAAATCATTCTAAATTCATTCGAACGAATTCTATTTTCGCCCTTCAAACATTATTTTCTTACATAACTTCCAATTAATCTACTGAAGACAACAATGCATTATTTTAGCATTAAAAAGCATATCACTCAGTCTTTTCAATCATTAAATTGTTTGAAGGCACTTGGAACAAATACTATTTTTTAATTTAGAACACGACTTTGATGCATAACTTGCACTTGAGCTATTGAAGGCAACTATGCATTTTTTTAGCCTTAAAGTCATATTATTGCGTCTCTTTTAGTCATTAAATCTTTCTAAATCACTTCGAACGAAATTCGGCATTTAAACATGACTTTCGTGCATAACTTGCAGTTGATCTATTGAAGGCAACAATGCATTTGTTTAGCCTTAAAGTCATGTCACTGAGTCTGCTCTAGTCATTAAATCATTCTAAATTCATTCGAACGAATTCTATTTTCGCCCTTCAAACATTATTTTCTTACATAACTTCCAATTAATCTACTGAAGACAACAATGCATTATTTTAGCATTAAAAAGCATATCACTCAGTCTTTTCAATCATTAAATTGTTTGAAGGCACTTCGAACCAATTCTATTTTTGAATTTAGAACACCACTTTCATGCATAACTTGCACTTGAGCTATTGAAGGGAACTATTCATTTTTTTAGCCTTAAAGTCATATTATTGCGTCTCTTTTAGTCATTAAATCTTTCTAAATCTCTACGAACGAAATTCGGCCTTTAAACATGACTTTCGTGCATAACTTGCAGTTGATCTATTGAAGGCAACAATGCATTTGTTTAGCCTTAAAGTCATGTCACTGAGTCTGTTCTAGTCATTAAATCATTCGAAATTCATTCGAACTAATTCTATTTTCGCCCTTCAAACATTATTTTCTTACATAACTGGCAATTAATCTACTGAAGACAACAATGCATTATTTTAGCATTAAAAAGCATATCACTCAGCTTTTCAATCATTAAATTGTTTGAAGGCACTTCGGACCAATTCTATTTTTGAATTTAGAACACGACTTTCATGCATAACTTGCACTTGATCTATTGAAGGCAACTATTCATTTTTTTAGCCTTAAAGTCATATTATTACGTCTCTTTTAGTCATTAAATCTTTCTGAATCACTTCGAATGAAATTCGGCCTTTAAACATGACTTTCGTGCATAACTTGCAGTTGATCTATTGAAGGCAACAATGCATTTGTTTAGCCTTAAAGTCATGTCACTGAGTCTGTTCTAGTCATTAAATCATTCAAAATTCATTCGAACGAATTCTATTTTCACCTTTCAAACATTATTTTCTTACATAAATTGCAATTAATCTACTGAAGGCGACAATGCATTATTTTAGCATTAAAAAGCATATCACTCAGCTTTTCAATAGTTAAATTATTTGAAGGCACTTCGAACCAATTCTATTTCTGAATTTAGAATACGACTTTCATGCATAACATAAACTTGATCTATTGAAGGCAACTATTCATTTTTTTAGCCTTAAAGTCATATTATTGCGTCTCTTTTAGTCATTAAATCTTTCTAAATCACTTCAAATGAAATTCGGCATTTAAACATGACTTTCGTGCATAACTTGCAGTTGATCTATTGAAGGCAACAATGCATTTGTTTAGGCTTAAAGTCATGTCACTGTGTCTGTTCTAGTCATTAAATCATTCGAAATTCATTCGAACGAATTCTATTTTCGCCCTTCAAACATTATTTTCTTACATAACTGGCAATTAATCTACTGAAGACAACAATGCATTATTTTAGCATTAAAAAGCATATCACTCAGCTTTTTAATCATTAAATTGTTTGAAGGCACTTCGAACCAATTCTATTTTTGAATTTAGAACACGACTTTCATGCATAACTTGCACTTGATCTATTGAAGGCAACTTTTCATTTTTTTAGCCTTAAAGTCATATTATTACGTCTCTTTTAGTCATTAAATCTTTCTGAATCACTTCGAACGAAATTCGGCCTTTAAACATGACTTTCGTTCATAACTTGCAGTTGATATATTGAAGGCAACAATGCATTTGTTTAGCCTTAAAGTCATGTCACTGAGTCTGTTCTAGTCATTAAATCATTCAAAATTCATTCGAACAAATTCTATTTTCACTCTTCAAACATTATTTTCTTACATAACTTGCAATTAATCTACTGATGACGACAATGCATTATTTTAGCATTAAAAAGCATATCACTCAGCTTTTCAATAGTTAAATTATTTGAAGGCACTTCGAACCAATTCTATTTTTGAATTTAGAATAACTTTCATGCATAACTTGCACTTGATCTATTGAAGGCAACTATTCATTTTTTTAGCCTTAAAGTCATATTATTGCGTCTCTTTTAGTCATTAAATCTTTCTAAATCACTACGAACGAAATTCGGCCTTTAAACATGACTTTCGTGCATAACTTGCAGTTGATCTATTGAAGGCAACAATGCATTTGTTTAGCCTTAAAGTCATGTCACTGAGTCTCTTCTAGTCATTAAATCATTCTAAATTCATTCGAACGAATTCTATTTTCACCCTTCAAACATTATTTTCTTACATAACTTGCAATTAATCTCCTGAAGACAACAATGCATTATTTTAGCATTAAAAAGCATATCACTCAGTCTTTTCAATCATTACATTGTTTGAAGGCACTTCGAACCAATTCTATTTTTGAATTTAGAACACGACTTTCATGCATAACTTGCACTTGAGCTATTGAAGGCAACTATTCATTTTTTAGCCTTGAAGTCATATTATTGCGTCTCTTTTAGTCATTAAATCTTTCTAAATCACTTCAAACGAAATTCGGCCTTTATACATGACTTTCGTGCATAACTTGCAGTTGATCTATTGAAGGCAACAATGCATTTGTTTAGCCTTAAAGTCATGTCACTGAGTCTGTTCTAGACATTAAATCATTCGAAATTCATTCGAACGAATTCTATTTTTGCCCTTCAAACATTATTTTCTTACATAACTTCCAATTAATCTACTAAAGACAACAATGCATTATTTTAGCATTAAAAAGCATATCACTCAGCTTTTCAATCATTAAATTGTTTGAAGGCACTTCGAACCAATTCTATTTTTGAATTTAGAACACGACTTTCTTGCATAACTTGCACTTGAGCTATTGAAGGCAACTATTCATTTTTTTTGCCTTAAAGTCATATTATTGCGTCTCTTTTAGTCATTAAATCTTTCTAAATCACTTCAAACGAAATTCGGCCTTTATACATGACTTTCGTGCATAACTTGCAGTTGATCTATTGAAGGCGACAATGCATTTGTTTAGCCTTAAAGTCATGTCACTGAGTCTCTTCTAGACATTAAATCATTCGAAATTCATTCGAACGAATTCTATTTTCGCCCTTTAAACATTTTTTTCTTACATAACTTGCAATTAATCTACTGAAGACAACAATGCATTATTTTAGCATTAAAAAGCATATCACTCAGTCTTTTCAATCATTAAATTGTTTGAAGGCACTTCGAACCAATTCTATTTCTGAATTTAGAATACGACTTTCATGCATAACTTAAACTTGATCTATTGAAGGCAACTATTCATTTTTTTAGCCTTAAAGTCATATTATTTCGTCTCTTTTAGTCATTAAATCTTTCTAAATCACTTCAAATGAAATTCGGCATTTAAACATGACTTTCGTGCATAACTTGCAGTTGATCTATTGAAGGCAACAATGCATTTGTTTAGCCTTAAAGTCATGTCACTGAGTCTCTTCTAGTCATTAAATCATTCTAAATTCATTCGAACGAATTCTATTTTTGCCCTTCAAACATTATTTTCTTACATAACTTCCAATTAATCTACTAAAGACAACAATGCATTATTTTAGCATTAAAAAGCATATCACTCAGCTTTTCAATCATCACATTGTTTGAAGGCACTTCGAACCAATTCTATTTTTGAATTTAGAACACGACTTTCATACATAACTTGCACTTGATCTATTGAAGGCAACTATTCATTTTTTTAGCCTTAAAGTCATATTATTACGTCTCTTTTAGTCATTAAATCTTTCTGAATCACTTCGAATGAAATTCGGCCTTTAAACATGACTTTCGTGCATAACTTGCAGTTGATCTATTGAAGGCGACAATGCATTTGTTTAGCCTTAAAGTCATGTCACTGAGTCTGTTCTAGTCATTAAATCATTCTAAATTCATTCGAACGAATTCTATTTTCACCCTTCAAACATTATTTTCTTACATAACTTGCAATTAATCTCCTGAAGACGACAATGCATTATTTTAGCATTAAAAAGCATATCACTCAGCTTTTCAATAGTTAAATTATTTGAAGGCACTTCGAACCAATTCTATTTTTGAATTTAGAATACGACTTTCATGCATAACTTGCACTTGATCTATTGAAGGCAACAATTCATTTTTTTAGCCTTAAAGTCATATTATTACGTCTCTTTTAGTCATTAAATCTTTCTAAATCACTACGAACGAAATTCGGCCTTTAAACATGACTTTCGTGCATAACTTGCAGTTGATCTGTTGAAGGCAACAATGCATTTGTTTAGCCTTAAAGTCATGTCACAGAGTCTCTTCTAGTCATTAAATCATTCTAAATTCATTCGAACGAATTCTATTTTTGCCCTTCAAACATTATTTTCTTACATAACTTCCAATTAATCTACTAAAGACAACAATGCATTATTTTAGCATTAAAAAGCATATCACTCAGTCTTTTCAATCATTACATTGTTTGAAGGCACTTCGAACCAATTCTATTTTTGAATTTAGAACACGACTTTCATGCATAACTTGCACTTGAGCTATTGAAGGCAACTATTCATTTTTTAGCCTTGAAGTCATATTATTGCGTCTCTTTTAGTCATTAAATCTTTCTAAATCACTTCAAACGAAATTCGGCCTTTATACATGACTTTCGTGCATAACTTGCAGTTGATCTATTGAAGGCAACAATGCATTTGTTTAGCCTTAAAGTCATGTCACTGAGTCTGTTCTAGACATTAAATCATTCGAAATTCATTCGAACGAATTCTATTTTTGCCCTTCAAACATTATTTTCTTACATAACTTCCAATTAATCTACTAAAGACAACAATGCATTATTTTAGCATTAAAAAGCATATCACTCAGCTTTTCAATCATTAAATTGTTTGAAGGCACTTCGAACCAATTCTATTTTTGAATTTAGAACACCACTTTCTTGCATAACTTGCACTTGAGCTATTGAAGGCAACTATTCATTTTTTTTGCCTTAAAGTCATATTATTGCGTCTCTTTTAGTCATTAAATCTTTCTAAATCACTTCAAACGAAATTCGGCCTTTATACATGACTTTCGTGCATAACTTGCAGTTGATCTATTGAAGGCGACAATGCATTTGTCTAGCCTTAAAGTCATGTCACTGAGTCTCTTCTAGACATTAAATCATTCTAAATTCATTCGAACGAATTCTATTTTTGCCCTTCAAACATTATTTTCTTACATAACTTCCAATTAATCTACTAAAGACAACAATGCATTATTTTAGCATTAAAAAGCATATCACTCAGTCTTTTCAATCATTAAATTGTTTGAAGGCACTTCGAACCAATTCTATATTTGAATTTAGAACACCACTTTCATGCATAACGTGCACTTGAGCTATTGAAGGCAACTATTCATTTTTTTTGCCTTAAAGTCATATTATTGCGTCTCTTTTAGTCATTAAATCTTTCTAAATCACTACGAACGAAATTCGGCCTTTAAACATGACTTTCGTGCATAACTTGCAGTTGATCTATTGAAGGCAACAATGCATTTGTTTAGCCTTAAAGTCATGTCACTGAGTCTCTTCTAGTCATTAAATCATTCTAAATTCATTCGAACGAATTCTATTTTTGCCCTTCAAACATTATTTTCTTACATAACTTCCAATTAATCTACTGAAGACGACAATGCATTATTTTAGCATTAAAAAGCATATCACTCAGCTTTTCAATAGTTAAATTATTTGAAGGCACTTCGAACCAATTCTATTTTTGAATTTAGAACACGACTTTCATGCATAACTTGCACTTGATCTATTGAAGGCAAATTTTCATTTTTTTAGCCTTAAAGTCATATTATTGCGTCTCTTTAGTCATTAAATCTTTCTAAATCACTTCGAACGAAATTCGGCCTTTAAACATGACTTTCGTGCATAACTTGCAGTTGATCTATTGAAGGCAACAATGCATTTGTTTAGCCTTAAAGTCATGTCACTGAGTCTCTTCTAGTCATTAAATCATTCTAAATTCATTCGAAAGAATTCTATTTTCGCCCTTCAAACATTATTTGCTTACATAACTTCCAATTAATCTACTGAAGACAACAATGCATTATTTTAGCATTAAAAAGCATATCACTCAGTCTTTTCAATCATAAAATTGTTTGAAGGCACTTCGAACCAATTCTATTTTCTAATTTAGAACACGACTTTGATGCATAACTTGCACTTGAGCTATTGAAGGCAACTATGCATTTTTTTAGCCTTCAAGTCATATTATTGCGTCTCTTTTAGTCATTAAATCTTTCTAAATCACTTCGAACGAAATTCGGCATTTAAACATGACTTTCGTGCATAACTTGCAGTTGATCTATTGAAGCCAACAATACATTTGTTTAGCCTTAAAGTCATGTCACTGAGTCTCTTCTTGTCATTAAATCATTCTAAATTAATTCGAACAAATTCTATTTTCGCCCTTCAAACATTATTTTCTTACATAACTTGCAATTATTCTACTGAAGACAACAATGCATTATTTTAGCATTAAAAAGCATATCACTCAGTCTTTTCAATCATTAAATTTTTTTAAGGCACTTCGAACCAATTCAATTTTTGAATTTAGAACACGACTTTCATGCATAACTTGGCCTTGATCTATTGAAGGCAACTATTCATTTTTTTAGCCTTAAAGTCATATTATTGCATCTCTTTTAGTCATTAAATCTTTCTAAATCACTTCCTTCGAAATTCGGCCTTTAAACATGACTTTCGTACATAACTTGCAATTGATCTATTGAAGGCAACAATGCATTTGTTTAGCCTTAAAGTCAGGTCACTGAGTCTCTTCTAGTCATTAAATCATTCAAAATTAATTCGAACGAATTCTATTTTCGCCCTTTAAACATTTTTTTCTTACATAACTTGCAATTAATCTACTGAAGACAACAATGCATTATTTTAGCATTAAAAAGCATATCACTTGGTCTTTTCAATCATTAAATTGTTTAACGGCACTTCGAACCAATTCTATTTTTGAATTTAGAACAGGACTTTCATGCATAACTTGGACTTGATCTATTGAAGGCAACTATTCATTTTTTTAGCCTTAAAGTCATATTATTACGTCTCTTTTAGTCATTAAATCTTTCTGAATCACTTCGAATGAAATTCGGCCTTTAAACATGACTTTCGTGCATAACTTGCAGTTGATCTATTGAAGGCGACAATGCATTTGTTTAGCCTTAAAGTCATGTCACTAAGTCTGTTCTAGTCATTAAATCATTCTAAATTCATTCGAACGAATTCTATTTTCACCCTTCAAACATTATTTTCTTACATAACTTGCAATTAATCTCCTGAAGACGACAATGCATTATTTTAGCATTAAAAAGCATATCACTCAGCTTTTCAATAGTTAAATTATTTGAAGGCACTTCGAACCAATTCTATTTTTGAATTTAGAATACGACTTTCATGCATAACTTGCACTTGATCTATTGAAGGCAACAATTCATTTTTTTAGCCTTAAAGTCATATTATTACGTCTCTTTTAGTCATTAAATCTTTCTAAATCACTACGAACGAAATTCGGCCTTTAAACATGACTTTCGTGCATAACTTGCAGTTGATCTATTGAAGGCAACAATGCATTTGTTTAGCCTTAAAGTCATGTCACTGAGTCTGTTCTAGACATTAAATCATTCTAAATTCATTCGAACGAATTCTATTTTTGCCCTTCAAACATTATTTTCTTACATAACTTCCAATTAATCTACTAAAGACAACAATGCATTATTTTAGCATTAAAAAGCATATCACTCAGCTTTTCAATCATTAAATTGTTTGAAGGCACTTCGAACCAATTCTATTTTTGAATTTAGAACACCACTTTCTTGCATAACTTGCACTTGAGCTATTGAAGGCAACTATTCATTTTTTTTGCCTTAAAGTCATATTATTGCGTCTCTTTTAGTCATTAAATCTTTCTAAATCACTTCAAACGAAATTCGGCCTTTATACATGACTTTCGTGCATAACTTGCAGTTGATCTATTGAAGGCGACAATGCATTTGTTTAGCCTTAAAGTCATGTCACTGAGTCTCTTCTAGACATTAAATCATTCGAAATTCATTCGAACGAATTCTAGTTTCGCCCTTTAAACATTTTTTTCTTACATAACTTGCAATTAATCTACTGAAGACAACAATGCATTATTTTAGCATTAAAAAGCATATCACTCAGTCTTTTCAATCATTAAATTGTTTGAAGGCACATCGAACCAATTCTATATTTGAATTTAGAACACCACTTTCATGCATAACTTGCACTTGAGCTATTGAAGGCAACTATTCATTTTTTTTGCCTTAAAGTCATATTATTGCATCTCTTTTAGTCATTAAATCTTTCTAAATCACTTCAAACGAAATTCAGCCTTTATACATGACTTTCGTGCATAACTTGCAGTTGATCTATTGAAGGCAACAATGCATTTGTTTAGCCTTAAAGTCATGTCACTGAGTCAGTTCTAGACATTAAATCATTCGAAATTCATTCGAACGAATTCTATTTTCGCCCTTCAAAACATTATTTTCTTACATAACTGGCAATTAATCTACTGAAGACAACAATGCATTATTTTAGCATTAAAAAGCATATCACTCAGCTTTTCAATCATTAAATTGTTTGAAGGCACTTCGAACCAATTCTATTTTTGAATTTAGAACACGACTTTCATGCATAACTTGCACTTGATCTATTGAAGGCAACTATTCATTTTTTTAGCCTTAAAGTCATATTATTACGTCTCTTTTAGTCATTAAATCTTTCTGAATCACTTCGAATGAAATTCGGCCTTGAAGCATGACTTTCGTGCATAACTTGCAGTTGATCTATTGAAGGCAACAATGCATTTGTTTAGCCTTAAAGTCATGTCACTGAGTCTGTTCTAGTCATTAAATCATTCGAAATTCATTCGAACGAATTCTATTTTCACCCTTCAAACATTATTTTCTTACATAACTTGCAATTAATCTCCTGAAGACGACAATGCATTATTTTAGCATTAAAAAGCATATCACTCAGCTTTTCAATAGTTAAATTATTTGAAGGCACTTCGAACCAATTCTATTTTTGAATTTAGAATACGACTTTCATGCATAACTTGCACTTGATCTATTGAAGGCAACAATTCATTTTTTTAGCCTTAAAGTCATATTATTGCGTCTCTTTTAGTCATTAAATCTTTCTAAATCACTACGAACGAAATTCGGCCTTTAAACATGACTTTCGTGCATAACTTGCAGTTGATCTATTGAAGGCAACAATGCATTTGTTTAGCCTTAAAGTCATGTCACTGAGTCTCTTCTAGTCATTAAATCATTCTAAATTCATTCGAACGAATTCTATTTTTGCCCTTCAAACATTATTTTCTTACATAACTTCCAATTAATCTACAAAAGACAACAATGCATTATTTTAGCATTAAAAAGCATATCACTCAGTCTTTTCAATCATTACATTGTTTGAAGCCACTTCGAACCAATTCTATTTTTGAATTTAGAACACGACTTTCATGCATAACTTGCACTTGATCTATTGAAGGCAACTATTCATTTTTTTAGCCTTAAAGTCATATTATTACGTCTCTTTTAGTCATTAAATCTTTCTGAATCACTTCGAATGAAATTCGGCCTTTAAACATGACTTTCGTGCATAACTTGCAGTTGATCTATTGAAGGCAACAATGCATTTGTTCAGCCTTAAAGTCACGTCACTGAGTCTGTTCTAGTCATTAAATCAGTCAAAATTCATTCGAACGAATTCTATTTTTGCCCTTCAAACATTATTTTCTTACATAACTTGCAATTAATCTCCTGAAGACGACAATGCATTATTTTAGCATTAAAAAGCATATCACTCAGCTTTTCAATAGTTAAATTATTTGAAGGCACTTCGAACCAATTCTATTTTTGAATTTATAATACGACTTTCATGCATAACTTGCACTTGATCTATTGAAGGCAACAATTCATTTTTTTAGCCTTAAAGTCATATTATTACGTCTCTTTTAGTCATTAAATCTTTCTAAATCACTTCGAATGAAATTCGGCCTTTAAACATGACTTTCGTGCATAACTTGCAGTTGATCTATTGAAGGCAACAATGCATTTGTTTAGCCTTAAAGTCATGTCACTGAGTCTCTTCTAGTCATTAAATCATTCTAAATTCATTCGAACGAATTCTATTTTTGCCCTTCAAACATTATTTTCTTACATAACTTCCAATTAATCTACTAAAGACAACAATGCATTATTTTAGCATTAAAAAGCATATCACTCAGTCTTTTCAATCATTACATTGTTTGAAGGCACTTCGAACCAATTCTATTTTTGAATTTAGAACACGACTTTCATGCATAACTTGCACTTGATCTATTGAAGGCAACTATTCATTTTTTTAGCCTTAAAGTCATATTATTACGTCTCTTTTAGTCATTAAATCTTTCTGAATCACTTCGAATGAAATTCGGCCTTTAAACATGACTTTCGTGCATAACTTGCAGTTGATCTATTGAAGGCAACAATGCATTTGTTCAGCCTTAAAGTCACGTCACTGAGTCTGTTCTAGTCATTAAATCAGTCAAAATTCATTCGAACGAATTCTATTTTTGCCCTTCAAACATTATTTTCTTACATAACTTGCAATTAATCTCCTGAAGACGACAATGTATTATTTTAGCATTAAAAAGCATATCACTCAGCTTTTCAATAGTTAAATTATTTGAAGGCACTTCGAACCAATTCTATTTTTGAATTTATAATACGACTTTCATGCATAACTTGCACTTGATCTATTGAAGGCAACAATTCATTTTTTTAGCCTTAAAGTCATATTATTGCGTCTCTTTTAGTCATTAAATCTTTCTAAATCACTTCAAACGAAATTCGGCCTTTATACATGACTTTCGTGCATAACTTGCAGTTGATCTATTGAAGGCAACAATGCATTTGTTTAGCCTTAAAGTCATGTCACTGAGTCTGTTCTAGACATTAAATCATTCGAAATTCATTCGAACGAATTCTATTTTCGCCCTTCAAACATTATTTTCTTACATAACTGGCAATTAATCTACTGAAGACAACAATGCATTATTTTAGCATTAAAAAGCATATCACTCACCTTTTCAATCATTAAATTGTTTGAAGGCACTTCGAACCAATTCTATTTTTGAATTTAGAACACGACTTTCATGCATTACTTGCACTTGATCTATTGAAGGCAACTATTCATTTTTTTAGCCTTAAAGTCATATTATTACGTCTCTTTTAGTCATTAAATCTTTCTGAATCACTTCAAATGAAATTCGGCCTTTAAACATGACTTTCGTGCATAACTTGCAGTTGATCTATTGAAGGCAACAATGCATTTGTTTAGCCTTAAAGTCATGTCACTGAGTCTGTTCTAGTCATTAAATCAGTCAAAATTCATTCGAACGAATTCTATTTTCACCCTTCAAACATTATTTTCTTACATAACTTGTAATTAATCTACTGAAGACAACAATGCATTATTTTAGCATTAAAAAGCATATCACTCAGTCTTTTCAATCATTAAATTGTTTGAAGGCACTTCGAACCAATTCTATTTTTGAATTTAGAACACGACTTTCATGCATAACTTGCACTTGAGCTATTGAAGCAACTATTCATTTTTTAGCCTTGAAGTCATATTATTGCGTCTCTTTTAGTCATTAAATCTTTCTAAATCACTTCAAACGAAATTCGGCCTTTATACATGACTTTCGTGCATAACTTGCAGTTGATCTATTGAAGGCAACAATGCATTTGTTTAGCCTTAAAGTCATGTCACTGAGTCTGTTCTAGACATTAAATCATTCGAAATTCATTCGAACGAATTCTATTTTCGCCCTTCAAACATTATTTTCTTACATAACTGGCAATTAATCTACTGAAGACAACAATGCATTATTTTAGCATTAAAAAGCATATCACTCACCTTTTCAATCATTAAATTGTTTGAAGGCACTTCGAACCAATTCTATTTTTGAATTTAGAACACGACTTTCATGCATTACTTGCACTTGATCTATTGAAGGCAACTATTCATTTTTTTAGCCTTAAAGTCATATTATTACGTCTCTTTTAGTCATTAAATCTTTCTAAATCACTTCGAACGAAATTCGGCCTTTAAACATGACTTTCGTGCATAACTTGCAGTTGATCTATTGAAGGCAACAATGCATTTGTTTAGCCTTAAAGTCATGTCACTGAGTCTCTTCTAGTCATTAAATCATTCTAAATTAATTCGAACGAATTCTATTTTCGCCCTTCAAACATTATTTTCTTACATAACTTGTAATTAATCTACTGAAGACAACAATGCATTATTTTAGCATTAAAAAGCATATCACTCAGTCTTTTCAATCATTAAATTGTTTGAAGGCACTTCGAACCAATTCTATTTTTGAATTTAGAACACGACTTTCATGCATAACTTGCACTTGATCTATTGAAGGCAAATTTTCATTTTTTTAGCCTTAAAGTCATATTATTGCGTCTCTTTTAGTCATTAAATCTTTCTAAATCACTTCGAACGAAATTCGGCCTTTAAACATGACTTTCGTGCATAACTTGCAGTTGATCTATTGAAGGCAACAATGCATTTGTTTAGCCTTAAAGTCATCTCACTGAGTCTCTTTTAGTCATTAAATTATTCTAATTAATTCGAACGAATTCTATTTTCGCCCTTCAAACATTATTTTCTTACATAACTTGCAATTAATCTACTGAAGACAACAATGCATTATTTTAGCATTAAAAAGCATATCACTCAGTCTTTTCAATCATTAAATTGTTTGAAGGCACTTCGAACCAATTCTATTTTTGAATTTAGAACACGACTTTCATGCATAACTTGCACTTGATCTATTGAAGGCAACTATTCATTTTTTTAGCCTTAAAGTCATATTATTGCGTCTCTTTTAGTCATTAAATCTTTCTAAATCACTTCGAACGAAATTCGGCATTTAAACATGACTTTCGTGCATAACTTGCAGTTGATCTATTGAAGGCAACAATGCATTTGTTTAGCCTTAAAGTCATGTCACTGAGTCTCTTCTAGTCATTAAATCATTCTAAATTAATTCGAACGAATTCTATTTTCGCCCTTCAAACATTATATTCTTACATAACTTCCAATTAACCTACTAAAGACAACAATGCATTATTTTAGCATTAAAAAGCATATCACTCAGTCTTTTCAATCATTAAATTGTTTGAAGGCACTTCGAACCAATTCTATTTTTGAATTTAGAACACGACTTTCATGCATAACTTGCACTTGAGCTATTGAAGGCAACTATTCATTTTTTAGCCTTAAAGTCATTATTGCGTCTCTTTTATTCATTAAATCTTTCTGAATCACTTCAAACGAAATTCGGCCTTTAAACATGACTTTCGTGCATAACTTGCAGTTGATATATTGAAGGCAACAATGCATTTGTTTAGCCTTAAAGTCATGTCACTGAGTCTGTTCTAGTCATTAAATCATTCGAAATTCATTCGAACGAATTCTATTTTCGCCCTTCAAACATTATTTTCTTACATAACTTGCAATTAATCTACTGAAGACAACAATGCATTATTTTAGCATTAAAAAGCATATCACTCAGTCTTTTCAATCATTAAATTGTTTGAAGGCACTTCGAACCAATTCTATTTTTGAATTTAGAACACGACTTTCATGCATAACTTGCACTTGATCTATTGAAGGCAAATTTTCATTTTTTTAGCCTTAAAGTCATATTATTGCGTCTCTTTTAGTCATTAAATCTTTCTAAATCACTTCGAACGAAATTCGGCCTTTAAACATGACTTTCGTGCATAACTTGCAGTTGATCTATTGAAGGCAACAATGCATTTGTTTAGCCTTAAAGTCATGTCACTGAGTCTCTTCTAGTCATTAAATTATTATAATTAATTCGAACGAATTCTATTTTCGCCCTTCAAACATTATTTTCTTACATAACTTCCAATTAATCTACTGAAGACAACAATGCATTATTTTAGCATTAAAAAGCATATCACTCAGTCTTTTCAATCATTAAATTGTTTGAAGGCACTTCGAACCAATTCTATTGTTGAATTTAGAACACGACTTTCATGCATAACTTGCACTTGATCTATTGAAGGCAACTATTCATTTTTTTAGCCTTAAAGTCATATTATTGCGTCTCTTTTAGTCATTAAATCTTTCTAAATCACTTCGAACGAAATTCGGCATTTAAACATGACTTTCGTGCATAACTTGCAGTTGATCTATTGAAGGCAACAATGCATTTGTTTAGCCTTAAAGTCATGTCACTGAGTCTCTTCTAGTCATTAAATCATTCTAAATTAATTCGAACGAATTCTATTTTCGCCCTTCAGACATTATATTCTTACATAACTTCCAATTAACCTACTGAAGACAACAATGCATTATTTTAGCATTAAAAAGCATATCACTCAGTCTTTTCAATCATTAAATTGTTTGAAGGCACTTCGAACCAATTCTATTTTTGAATTTAGAACACGACTTTCATGCATAACTTGCACTTGAGCTATTGAAGGCAACTATTCATTTTTTAGCCTTAAAGTCATTATTGCGTCTCTTTTATTCATGAAATCTTTCTGAATCACTTCAAACGAAATTCGGCCTTTAAACATGACTTTTGTGCATAACTTGCAGTTGATATATTGAAGGCAACAATGCATTTGTTTAGCCTTAAAGTCATGTCACTGAGTCTGTTCTAGTCATTAAATCATTCGAAATTCATTCGAACGAATTCTATTTTCGCCCTTCAAACATTATTTTCTTACATAACTTGCAATTAATCTACTGAAGACAACAATGCATTATTTTAGCATTAAAAAGCATATCACTTAGTCTTTTCAATCATTAAATTGTTTGAAGGCACTTCGAACCAATTCTATTTTTGAATTTAGAACACGACTTTCATGCATAACTTGCACTTGATCTATTGAAGGCAACTATTCATTTTTTTAGCCTTAAAGTCATATTATTGCGTCTCTTTTAGTCATTAAATCTTTCTAATTCACTTCGAACGAAATTCGGCATTTAAACATGACTTTCGTGCATAACTTGCAGTTGATCTATTGAAGGCAACAATGCATTTGTTTAGCCTTAAAGTCATGTCACTGAGTCTGTTCTAGTCATTAAATCATTCGAAATTCATTCGAACGAATTCTATTTTCGCCCTTCAAACATTATTTTCTTACATAACTTGCAATTAATCTACTGAAGACAACAATGCATTATTTTAGCATTAAAAAGCATATCACTCAGTCTTTTCAATCATTAAATTGTTTGAAGGCACTTCGAACCAATTCTATTTTTTAATTTAGAACACGACTTTGATGCATAACTTGCACTTGAGCTATTGAAGGCAACTATGCATTTTTTTAGCCTTAAAGTCATATTATTGCGTCTCTTTTAGTCATTAAATCTTTCTGAATCACTTCAAACGAAATTCGGCCTTTAAACATGACTTTCGTACATAACTTGCAATTGATCTATTGAAGGCAACAATGCATTTGTTTAGCCTTAAAGTCATGTCACTGAGTCTCTTCTAGTCATTAAATCATTCTAAATTCATTCGAACGAATTCTTTTTTCGCCCTTCTAACATTATTTTCTTACATAACTTCCAATTAATCTACTGAAGACAACAATGCATTATTTTAGCATTAAAAAGCATATCACTCAGTCTTTTCAATCATTAAATTGTTTGAAGGCACTTCGAACCAATTCTATTTTTGAATTTAGAACACAACTTTCATGCATAACTTGCACTTGAGCTATTGAAGGCAACTATTCATTTTTTTAGCCTTAAAGTCATATTATTGCGTCTCTTTTAGTCATTAAATCTTTCTAAATCTCTACGAACGAAATTCGGCCTTTAAACATGACGTTCGTGTATAACTTGCAGTTGATCTATTGAAGGCAACAATGCGTTTGTTTAGCCTTAAAGTCATGTCACCGAGTCTGTTCTAGTCATTAAATCATTCGAAATTCATTCGAACGAATTCTATTTTCGCCCTTCAAACATTATTTTCTTACATAACTGGCAATTAATCTACTGAAGACAACAATGCATTATTTTAGCATTAAAAAGCATATCGCTCAGCTTTTCAATTATTAAATTGTTTGAAGGCACTTCGAACCAATTCTATTTTTGAATTTAGAACACGACTTTCATGCATAACTTGCACTTGATCTATTGAAGGCAACTATTCATTTTTTTAGCCTTACAGTCATATTATGACGTCTCTTTTAGTCATTAAATCTTTCTGAATCACTTCGAATGAAATTCGGCCTTTAAACATGACGTTCGTGTATAACTTGCAGTTGATCTATTGAAGGCAACAATGCGTTTGTTTAGCCTTAAAGTCATGTCACCGAGTCTCTTCTAGTCATTAAATCATATGAAATTCATTAGAACGAATTCTATTTTCACCCTTCAAACATTATTTTCTTACGTAACTTGCAATTAATCTATTGAAGACAACAATGCATTATTTTAGCATTAAAAAGCATATCACTCAGTCTTTTCAATCATTAAATTGTTTGAAGGCACTACGAACCAATTCTATTTTTGAATTTAGAACACGACTTTCATGCATAACTTGCACTTGAGCTATTGAAGGCAACTATGCATCTTTTTAGCCTTGAAGTCATATTATTGCGTCTCTTTTAGTCATTAAATCTTTCTAAATCACTTCGAACGAAATTCGACCTTTAAACATGACTTTCGTGCATAACTCGCAGTTTATCTATTGAAGGCAACAATGCATTTGTTTAGCCTTAAAGTCATGTCACTGAGTCTGTTCTAGTCATTAAATCATTCTAAATTAATTCGAACGAATTTTATTTTCGCCCTTCAAACATTATTTTCTTACGTAACTTGCAATTAATCTACTGAAGACAACAATGCATTATTTTAGCATTAAAAAGCATATCACTCAGTCTTTTCAATCATTAAATTGTTTGAAGGAACTTCGAACCAATTCTATTTTTGAATTTAGAACACGACTTTCATGCATAACTTGCACTTGATCTATTGAAGGCAATTATTCATTTTTTTGGCCTTAAAGTCATATTATTGCGTCTTTTTTAGTCATTAAATCTTTCTGAATCAGTCCGAACGAAATTCGGCCTTTCAACATGACTTTCGTGCATAACTTGCAGTTGATATATTGAAGGCAACAATGCATTTGTTTAGCCTTAAAGTCATGTCACTGAGTCTGTTCTAGTCATTAAATCATTCTAAATTAATTCGAACAAATTCTATTTTCGCCCTTCAGACATTATTTTCTTACATAGCTTGCAATTAATCTACTAATGACAACAATGCATTATTTTAGCATTAAATAGCATATCACTCGGCTTTTCAATAATTAAATTGTTTGAAGGCACTTTGAACCAATTCTATTTTTGAATTTAGAACACGACTTTAATGCATAACTTGCACTTGAGCTATTGAAGGCAACTATTCATTTTTTTAACCTTAAAGTCATATTATTGCGTCTCTTTTAGTCATTAAATCATTCTAAATCACTTCAAACGAAATTCGGCCTTTAAACATGACTTTCGTGCATAACTTGCAGTTGATCTATTGAAGGCAACAATGCATTTGTTTAGCCTTAAAGTCATGTCACTGAGTCTGTTCTAGTCACTAAATAATTTGAAATTCATTCGAACGAATTCTATTTTCGCCCTTCAAACATTAGTTTCTGACGTAACTTGCATTTAATCTACTGAAGACCACAATGCATTATTTTAGCATTAAAAAGAATGACACTCAGTCTTTTCAATCATTAAATTGTTTAAAGGCACTTCGAACCAATTCTATTTTTGAATTTAGAACCCGACTTTCATGCATAACTTGCACTTGATCTATTGAAGGCAACTATTCATTTTTTTAACCTTAAAGTCATATTATTGCGTCTCTTTTAGTCACCAAATCTTTCTGAATCACTTCGAGCGAAATTCGGCCTTTAAACATGACTTTCGTGCATAACTTGCAGTTGATCTATTGAAGGCAACAATGCATTTGTTTAGCCTTAAAGTCATGTCACTGAGTCTGTTCTAGTCATTAAATCATTCTAAATTAATTCGAACGA
Source organism: Coriaria nepalensis (assembly GCA_027186245.1). Lineage (NCBI taxonomy): Eukaryota > Viridiplantae > Streptophyta > Magnoliopsida > Cucurbitales > Coriariaceae > Coriaria > Coriaria nepalensis. The sequence continues at coordinate 21,377,060 of CP114481.1, forward strand.
ATTCTATTTTCGCCCTTCAAACATTATTTTCTTACATAACTTGCAATTAATCTACTGAAGACAACAATGCATTATTTTAGCATTAAAAAGCATATCACTCAGTCTTTTCAATCATTAAATTGTTTGAAGGCATTTCGAACCAATTCTATTTTTGAATTTAGAACACGACTTTCATGCATAACTTGCACTTGATCTATTGAAGGCAACTATTCATTTTTTTAACCTTAAAGTCATATTATTGCGTCTCTTTTAGTCATCAAATCTTTCTGAATCACTTCGAACGAAATTCGGCCTTTAAACATGACTTTCGTGCATAACTTGCACTTTATCTATTGAAGGCAACAATGCATTTGTTTAGCCTTAAAGTCATGTCACTGTGTCTCTTCTAGTCATTAAATCATTCTAAATTAATTCGAACGAATTCTATTTTCGCTCTTCAAACATTATTTTCTTACATACCTTGCAATTAATCTATTGAAGACAACAATGCATTATTTTAGCATTAAAAAGCATATCACTCCGTCTTTTCAATCATTAAATTGTTTGAAGGCACTACGAACCAATTCTATTTTTGAATTTAGAACACGACTTTCATGCATAACTTGCGCTTGAGCTATTGAAGGCAACTATTCATTTTTTTAGCCTTAAAGTCATATTATTGCGTCTCTTTTAGTCATTAAATCTTTCTAAATCACTTCAAACGAAATTCGGCCTTTAAACATGACTTTCGTGCATAACTTTCAGTTGATCTATTGAAGGCAACAATGCATTTGTTTAGCCTTAAAGTCATGTCACTGAGTCTGTTCTAGTCACTAAATCATTTGTAATTCATTCGAACGAATTCTATTTTCGCCCTTCAAACATTATTTTCTTACGTAACTCGCAATTAATCTACTGAAGACAACAATGCATTATTTTAGCATTAAAAAAAATGACACTCAGTCTTTTCAATCATTAAATTGTTTGAAGGCACTTCGAACCAATTCTATTTTTGAATTTAGAACCCGACTTTCATGCATAACTTGCACTTGATCTATTGAAGGCAACTATTCATTTTTTTAACCTTAAAGTCATATTATTGCGTCTCTTTTAGTCACCAAATCTTTCTGAATCACTTCGAGCGAAATTCGGCCTTTAAAGATGACTTTCGTGCATAACTTGCAGTTGATATATTGAAGGTAACAATGCATTTGTTTAGCCTTAAAATCATGTCACTGAGTCTGTTTTAGTCATTAAATCATTCTAAATTAATTCGAACGAATTCTATTTTCGCTCTTCAAACATTATTTTCTTACATAACTTGCAATTAATCTACTGAAGACAACAATGCATTATTTTAGCATTAAAAAGCATATCACTCAGTCTTTTCAATCATTAAATTGTTCGAAGGAACTTCGAACCAATTCTATTTTTGAATTTAGAACACGACTTTCATGCATAACTTGCACTTGATCTATTGAAGGCAACTATTAATTTTTTTAGCCTTAAAGTCATATTATTGCGTCTCTTTTAGTCATTAAATCTTTCTGAATCAGTCCGAACGAAATTCGGCCTTTAAACATGACTTTCGTGCATAACTTGCAGTTGATCTATTGAAGGCAACAATGCATTTGTTTAGCCTTAAAGTCATGTCACTGAGTCTGTTCTAGTCATTAAATCATTCTAAATTAATTCGAACGAATTCTATTTTCGCCCTTCAAACATTATTTTCTTACATAGCTTGCAATTAATCTACTAAAGACAACAATGCATTATTTTAGCATTAAAAAGCATATCACTCAGCTTTTCAATAATTAAATTGTTTGAAGGCACTTCGAACCAATTCTATTTTTGAATTTAGAACACGACTTTCATGCATAACTTGCACTTGAGCTATTGAAGGCAACTATTCATTTTTTTAGCCTTAAAGTCATATTATTGCGTCTCTTTTACTCATTAAATCTTTCTAAATCACTCCAAACGAAATTCGGCCTTTAAAAATGACTTTCGTGCATAACTTGCAGTTGATATATTGAAGGCAACAATGCATTTGTTTAGCCTTAAAGTCATGTCACTGAGTATGTTCTAGTCATTAAATCATTCGAAATTCATTCGAACGAATTCTATTTTCGCCCTCCAAACATTATTTTCTTACGTAACTTGCAATTAATCTACTGAAGACAACAATGCATTATCTTAGCATTAAAAAGCATATCACACAGTCTTTTCAATAATTAAATTGTTTGAAGGCACTTCGAACCAATTCCATTTTTGAATTTGGAACACGACTTTCATGCATAACTTGCACTTGATCTATTGAAGGCAAATATTCAGATTTTTAGCCTTAAAGTCATATTATTGCGTCTCTTTTAGTCATTAAATCTTTCTAAAGCACTTCGAACGAAATTCGGCCTTTAAACATGACTTTCGTGCATAACTTGCAGTTGATCTATTGAAGGCAACAATGCATTTGTTTAGCCTTAAAGTCATGTCACCGAGTCTCTTCTAGTCATTAAATCATTTGAAATTCATTCGAACGAATTCTATTTTCGCCCTTCAAACATTATTTTCTTACATAGCTTGCAATTAATCTACTAAAGACAACAATGCATTATTTTAGCATTAAAAAGCATATCACTCCGCTTTTCAATAATTAAATTGTTTGAAGGCACTTCGAACCAATTCTATTTTTGAATTTAGAACACGACTTTCATGCATAACTTGCGCTTGAGCTATTGAAGGCAACTATTCATTTTTTTAGCCTTAAAGTCATATTATTGCGTCTCTTTTAGTCATTAAATCTTTCTAAATCACTTCAAACGAAATTCGGCCTTTAAACATGACTTTCGTGCATAACTTTCAGTTGATCTATTGAAGGCAACAATGCATTTGTTTAGCCTTAAAGTCATGTCACTGAGTCTGTTCTAGTCACTAAATAATTTGAAATTCATTCGAACGAATTCTATTTTCGCCCTTCAAACATTAGTTTCTGACGTAACTTGCATTTAATCTACTGAAGACAACAATGCATTATTTTAGCATTAAAAAGAATGACACTCAGTCTTTTCAATCATTAAATTGTTTAAAGGCACTTCGAACCAATTCTATTTTTGAATTTAGAACCCGACTTTCATGCATAACTTGCACTTGATCTATTGAAGGCAACTATTCATTTTTTTAACCTTAAAGTCATATTATTGCGTCTCTTTTAGTCACCAAATCTTTCTGAATCACTTCGAGCGAAATTCGGCCTTTAAACATGACTTTCGTGCATAACTTGCAGTTGATCTATTGAAGGCAACAATGCATTTGTTTAGCCTTAAAGTCCTGTCACTGAGTCTGTTCTAGTCATTAAATCATTCTAAATTAATTCGAACGAATTCTATTTTCGCCCTTCAAACATTATTTTCTTACATAACTTGCAATTAATCTACTGAAGACAACAATGCATTATTTTAGCATTAAAAAGCATATCACTCAGTCTTTTCAATCATTAAATTGTTTGAAGGCATTTCGAACCAATTCTATTTTTGAATTTAGAACACGACTTTCATGCATAACTTGCACTTGATCTATTGAAGGCAACTATTCATTTTTTTAACCTTAAAGTCATATTATTGCGTCTCTTTTAGTCACCAAATCTTTCTGAATCACTTCGAACGAAATTCGGCCTTTAAACATGACTTTCGTGCATAACTTGCACTTTATCTATTGAAGGCAACAATGCATTTGTTTAGCCTTAAAGTCATGTCACTGTGTCTCTTCTAGTCATGAAATCATTCTAAATTAATTCGAACGAATTCTATTTTCGCTCTTCAAACATTATTTTCTTACATACCTTGCAATTAATCTATTGAAGACAACAATGCATTATTTTAGCATTAAAAAGCATATCACTCCGTCTTTTCAATAATTAAATTGTTTGAAGGCACTACGAACCAATTCTATTTTTGAATTTAGAACACGACTTTCATGCATAACTTGCGCTTGAGCTATTGAAGGCAACTATTCATTTTTTTAGCCTTAAAGTCATATTATTGCGTCTCTTTTAGTCATTAAATCTTTCTAAATCACTTCAAACGAAATTCGGCCTTTAAACATGACTTTCGTGCATAACTTTCAGTTGATCTATTGAAGGCAACAATGCATTTGTTTAGCCTTAAAGTCATGTCACTGAGTCTGTTCTAGTCACTAAATCATCTGTAATTCATTCGAACGAATTCTATTTTCGCCCTTCAAACATTATTTTCTTACGTAACTCGCAATTAATCTACTGAAGACAACAATGCATTATTTTAGCATTAAAAAAAATGACACTCAGTCTTTTCAATCATTAAATTGTTTGAAGGCACTTCGAACCAATTCTATTTTTGAATTTAGAACCCGACTTTCATGCATAACTTGCACTTGATCTATTGAAGGCAACTATTCATTTTTTTAACCTTAAAGTCATATTATTGCGTCTCTTTTAGTCACCAAATCTTTCTGAATCACTTCGAGCGAAATTCGGCCTTTAAACATGACTTTCGTGCATAACTTGCAGTTGATCTATCGAAGGCAACAATGCATTTGTTTAGCCTTAAAGTCATGTCACTGAGTCTGTTCTAGTCATTAAATCATTCTAAATTAATTCGAACGAATTCTATTTTCGCCCTTCAAACATTATTTTCTTATATAGCTTGCAATTAATCTACTAAAGACAACAATGCATTATTTTAGCATTAAAAAGCATATCACTCAGCTTTTCAATAATTAAATTGTTTGAAGGCACTTCGAACCAATTCTATTTTTGAATTTAGAACACGACTTTCATGCATAACTTGCACTTGAGCTATTGAAGGCAACTATTCATTTTTTTAGCCTTAAAGTCATATTATTGCGTCTCTTTTACTCATTAAATCTTTCTAAATCACTCCAAACGAAATTCGTCCTTTAAAAATGACTTTCGTGCATAACTTGCAGTTGATATATTGAAGGCAACAATGCATTTGTTTACCCTTAAAGTCATGTCACTGAGTATGTTCTAGTCATTAAATCATTCGAAATTCATTCGAACGAATTCTATTTTCGCCCTCCAAACATTATTTTCTTACGTAACTTGCAATTAATCTACTGAAGACAACAATGCATTATCTTAGCATTAAAAAGCATATCACACAGTCTTTTCAATAATTAAATTGTTTGAAGGCACTTCGAACCAATTCCATTTTTGAATTTGGAACACGACTTTCATGCATAACTTGCACTTGATCTATTGAAGGCAAATATTCATTTTTTTAGCCTTAAAGTCATATTATTGCGTCTCTTTTAGTCATTAAATCTTTCTAAAGCACTTCGAATGAAATTCGGCCTTTAAACAAGACTTTCGTGCATAACTTGCAGTTGATCTATTGAAGGCAACAATGTATTTGTTTAGCCTTAAAGTCATGTCACCGAGTCTCTTCTAGTCATTAAATCATTTGAAATTCATTCTAACGAATTCTATTTTCGCCCTTCAAACATTATTTTCTTACGTAACTTGCAATTAATCTACTGAAGACAACAATTCATTATTTTAGCATTAAAAAGCATATCACTCAGTCTTTTCAATCATTAAATTGTTTGAAGGCACTTCGAACAAATTCTATTTTTGAATTTAGAATACGACTTTCATGCATAGCTTGCACTTGATCTCTTGAAGGCAACTATTCATTTTTTTAGCCTTAAAGTCATATTATTGCGTCTCTTTTAGTCATTAAATCTTTCTAAATCACTTCAAACGAAATTCGGCCTTTAAACATGACTTTCGTGCATAACTTTCAGTTGATCTATTGAAGGCAACAATGCATTTGTTTAGCCTTAAAGTCATGTCACCGACTCTCTTCTAGTCATTAAATCATTTGAAATTCATTCGAACGAATTCTATTTTCGCCCTTCAAATATTATTTTCTTACGTAACTTGCTATTAATCTGCTGAAGACAACAATGCATTATTTTAGCATTAAAAAGCATATCACTCAGTCTTTTCAATCATTAAATTGTTTGAAGGCACTTCGAACCAATTCTATTTTTGAATTTAGAACACGACTTTCATGCATAACTTGCACTTGAGCTATTGAAGGCAACTATGCATTTTTTTAGCCTTAAAGTCATATTATTGCGTCTCTTTTAGTCATTAAATCTTTCTAAATCACTTCAAACGAAATTCGGCCTTTAAACATGACTTTCGTGCATAACTCGCAGTTGATCTATTGAAGGCAACAATGCATTGGTTTAGCCTTAAAGTCATGTCACTGAGTCTGTTCTAGTCATTAAATCATTCTAAATTAATTCGAACGAATTCTATTTTCGCCCTTCAAACATTATTTTCTTATGTAACTTGCAATTAATCTACTGAAGACAACAATGCATTATTTTAGCATTAAAAAGCATATCACTCAGTCTTTTGAATCATTAAATTGTTTGAAGGCACTTCGAACCAATTCTATTTTTGAATTTAGAACACGACTTTCATGCATAACTTGCACTTGATCTATTGAAGGCAAATATTCATTTATTAACCTTAAAGTCATATTATTGCGTCTCTTTTAGTCACCAAATCTTTCTGAATCACTTCGAACGAAATTCGGCTTTTAAACATGACTTTCGTGCATAACTTGCAGTTGATCTATTGAAGGCAACAATGCATTTGTTTAGCCTTAAAGTCATGTCACTTAGTCTCTTCTAGTCATTAAATCATTCTAAATTAATTCGAACGAATTCTATTTTCGCTCTTCAAACATTATTTTCTTTCATAACTTGCAATTAATATACTGAAGACAACAATGCATTATTTTAGCATTATAAAGCATATCACTCAGTCTTTTCAATCATTAAATTGTTTGAAGGCACTTCGAACCAATTCCATTTTTGAATTTGGAACACGACTTTCATGCATAACTTGCACTAGATCTATTGAAGGCAAATATTCATTTTTTTAGCCTTAAAGTCATATTATTGCGTCTCTTTTAGTCATTAAATCTTTCTAAAGCACTTCGAACGAAATTCGGCCTTTAAACATGACTTTCGTGCATAACTTGCAGTTGATCTATTGAAGGCAACAATGCATTTGTTTAGCCTTAAAGTCATGTCACCGAGTCTCTTCTAGTCATTAAATCATTTGAAATTCATTCGAACGAATTCTATTTTCGCCCTTCAAACATTATTTTCTTACATAGCTTGCAATTAATCTACTAAAGACAACAATGCATTATTTTAGCATTAAAAAGCATATCACTCCGCTTTTCAATAATTAAATTGTTTGAAGGCACTTCGAACCAATTCTATTTTTTAATTTAGAATACGACTTTCATGCATAACTTGCACTTGATCTATTGAAGGCAACTATTCATTTTTTTAGCCTTAAAGTCATATTATTACGTCTCTTTTAGTCATTAAATCTTTCTGAATCACTTCGAATGAAATTCGGTCTTTAAACAAGACTTTCGTGCATAACTTGCAGTTGATCTATTGAAGGCAACAATGCATTTGTTTAGCCTTAAAGTCATGTCACCGAGTCTCTTCTAGTCATTAAATCATTTGAAATTCATTCTAACGAATTCTATTTTCGCCCTTCAAACATTATTTTCTTACGTAACTTGCAATTAATCTACTGAAGACAACAATTCATTATTTTAGCATTAAAAAGCATATCACTCAGTCTTTTCAATCATTAAATTGTTTGAAGGCACTTCGAACAAATTCTATTTTTGAATTTAGAATACGACTTTCATGCATAGCTTGCACTTGATCTCTTGAAGGCAACTATTCATTTTTTTAGCCTTAAAGTCATATTATTGCGTCTCTTTTAGTCATTAAATCTTTCTGAATCAGTCCGAACGAAATTCGGCCTTTAAACATGACTTTCGTGCATAACTTGGAGTTGATCTATTGAAGGCAACAATGCATTTGTTTAGCCTTAAAGTCATGACACCGACTCTCTTCTAGTCATTAAATCATTTGAAATTCATTCGAACGAATTCTATTTTCGCCCTTCAAACATTATTTTCTTACGTAACTTGCAATTAATCTACTGAAGACAACAATGCATTATTTTAGCATTAAAAAGCATATCACTCAGTCTTTTCAATCATTAAATTGTTTGAAGGCACTTCGAACCAATTCTAATTTTGAATTTAGAATACGACTTTCATGCATAGCTTGCACTTGATCTATTGAAGGCAACTATTCATTTTTTTAGCCTTAAAGTCATATTATTGCGTCTCTTTTATTCATTCAATCTTTCTGAATCAGTCCGAACGAAATTCGGCCTTTAAACATGACTTTCGTGCATAACTTGGAGTTGATCTATTGAAGGCAACAATGCATTTGTTTAGCCTTAAAGTCATGTCACCGAGTCTCTTCTAGTCATTAAATCATTTGAAATTCATTCGAACGAATTCTATTTTCGCCTTCAAACATTATTTTCTTACGTAACTTGCAATTAATCTACTGAAGACAACAATGCATTATTTTAGCATTACAAAGCATATCACTCAGTCTTTTCAATCATTAAATTGTTTGAAGGCACTTCGAACCAATTCTATTTTTGAATTTAGAATACGACTTTCATGCATAGCTTGCACTTGATCTATTGAAGGCAACTATTCATTTTTTTAGCCTTAAAGTCATATTATTGCGTCTCTTTTAGTCATTAAATCTTTCTGAATCAGTCCGAACGAAATTCGGCCTTTAAACATGACTTTCGTGCATAACTTGGAGTTGATCTATTGAAGGCAACAATGCATTTGTTTAGCCTTAAAGTCATGTCACCGAGTCTCTTCTAGTCATTAAATCATTTGAAATTCATTCGAACGAATTCTATTTTCGCCCTTCAAACATTATTTTCTTAAGTAACTTGCAATTAATCTACTGAAGACAACAATGCATTATTTTAGCATTACAAAGCATATCACTCAGTCTTTTCAATCATTAAATTGTTTGAAGGCACTTCGAACCAATTCTATTTTTGAATTTAGAATACGACTTTCATGCATAGCTTGCACCTGATCTATTGAAGGCAACTATTCATTTTTTTTGCCTTAAAGTCATATTATTGCGTCTCTTTTAGTCATTAAATCTTTCTGAATCAGTCCGAACGAAATTCGGCCTTTAAACATGACTTTCGTGCATAACTTGGAGTTGATCTATTGAAGGCAACAATGCATTTGTTTAGCCTTAAAGTCATGTCACCGAGTCTCTTCTAGTCATTAAATCATTTGAAATTCATTCGAACGAATTCTATTTTCGCCCTTCAAACATTATTTTCTTACGTAACTTGCAATTAATCTACTGAAGACAACAATGCATTATTTTAGCATTAAAAAGCATATCACTCAGTCTTTTCAATCATTAAATTGTTTGAAGGCACTTCCAACCAATTCTATTTTCGAATTTAGAATAAGACTTTCATGCATAGCTTGCACTTGATCTATTGAAGGCAACTATTCATTTTTTTAACCTTAAAGTCATATTATTGCGTCTCTTTTAGTCATTAAATCTTTTTGAATCAGTCCGAACGAAATTCGGCCTTTAAACATGACTTTCGTGCATAACTTGGAGTTGATCTATTGAAGGCAACAATGCATTTGTTTAGCCTTAAAGTCATATCACCGACTCTCTTCTAGTCATTAAATCATTTGAAATTCATTCGAACGAATTCTATTTTCGCCCTTCAAACATTATTTTCTTACGTAACTTGCAATTAATCAACTGAAGACAACAATGCGTTATTTTAGCATTACAAAGCATATCACTCAGTATTTTCAATCATTAAATTGTTTGAAGGCACTTCGAACCAATTCTATTTTTGAATTTAGAATACGACTTTCATGCATAGCTTGCACCTGATCTATTGAAGGCAACTATTCATTTTTTTAGCCCTAAAGTCATATTATTGCGTCTCTTTTAGTCATTAAATCTTTCTGAATCAGTCCGAACGAAATTCGGCCTTTAAACATGACTTTCGTGCATAACTTGGAGTTGATCTATTGAAGGCAACAATGCATTTGTTTAGCCTTAAAGTCATGTCACTGAGTCTCTTCTTGTCATTAAATCATTCTAAATTAATTCGAACAAATTCTATTTTCGCCCTTCAAACATTATTTTCTTACATAACTTGCAATTAATCTACTGAAGACAACAATGCATTATTTTAGCATTAAAAAGCATATCACTCAATCTTTTCAATCATTATATTGTTTGAAGGCACTTCGAACCAATACTATTTTTTAATTTAGAACACGACTTTCATGCATACCTTGCACTTGATCTATTGAAGGCAACTATTCATTTTTTTAGCTTTAAAGTCATATTATTACGTCTCTTTTAGTCATTAAATCTTTCTTAATCACTTCGAATGAAATTCGGCCTTTAAACATGAGTTTCGTGCATAACTTGCAGTTGATCTATTGAAGGCAACAATGCATTTGTTTAGCCTTAAAGTTATGTCACCGACTCTCTTCTAGTCATTAAATCATTTGAAATTCATTCGAACGAATTCTATTTTCGCCCTTCAAATATTATTTTCTTACGTAACTTGCTATTAATCTGCTGAAGACAACAATGCATTATTTTAGCATTAAAAAGCATATCACTCAGTCTTGTCAATCATTAAATTGTTTGAAGGCACTTCGAACCAATTCTATTTTTGAATTTAGAACACGACTTTCATGCATAACTTGCACTTGAGCTATTGAAGGCAACTATGCATTTTTTTAGCCTTAAAGTCATATTATTGCGTCTCTTTTAGTCATTAAATCTTTCTAAATCACTTCAAACGAAATTCGGCCTTTAAACATGACTTTCGTGCATAACTCGCAGTTGATCTATTGACGGCAACAATGCATTGGTTTAGCCTTAAAGTCATGTCACTGAGTCTGTTCTAGTCATTAAATCATTCTAAATTAATTCGAACGAATTCTATTTTCGCCCTTCAAACATTATTTTCTTATGTAACTTCCAATTAATCTACTGAAGACAACAATGCATTATTTTAGCATTAAAAAGCATATCACTCAGTCTTTTGAACCATTAAATTGTTTGAAGGCACTTCGAACCAATTCTATTTTTGAATTTAGAACACGACTTTCATGCATAACTTGCACTTGATCTATTGAAGGCAAATATTCATTTATTAACCTTAAAGTCATATTATTGCGTCTCTTTTAGTCACCAAATCTTTCTGAATCACTTCGAACGAAATTCGGCTTTTAAACATGACTTTCGTGCATAACTTGCAGTTGATCTATTGAAGGCAACAATGTATTTGTTTAGCCTTAAAGTCATGTCACTTAGTCTCTTCTAGTCATTAAATCATTCTAAATTAATTCGAACGAATTCTATTTTCGCTCTTCAAACATTATTTTCTTTCATAACTTGCAATTAATATACTGAAGACAACAATGCATTATTTTAGCATTATAAAGCATATCACTCAGTCTTTTCAATCATTAAATTGTTTGAAGGCACTTCGAACCAATTCTATTTTTGAATTTAGAACATGACTTTCATGCATAACTTGCACTTGATCTATTGAAGGAAACTATTCATTTTTTTAGCCTTAAAGTCATATTATTGCGTCTCTTCTAGTCACCAAATCTTTCGGAATCACTTCGAACGAAATTCGGCCTTTAAACATGACTTTCGTGCATAACTTGCACTTTATCTATTGAAGGCAACAATGCATTTGTTTAGCCTTAAAGTCATGTCACTGAGTCTCTTCTAGTCATTAAATCATTCTAAATTAATTCGAACGAATTCTATTTTCGCTCTTCAAACATTATTTTCTTACATAACTTTCAATTAATCTACTGAAGACAACAATGCATTATTTTAGCATTAAAAAGCATATCACTCAGTCTTTTCAATCATTATATTGTTTGAAGGCACTACGAACCAATTCTATTTTTGAATTTAGAACACGACTGTCATGCATAACTTGCACTTGTGCTATTGAAGGCAACTATTCATTTTTTTAGCCTTAAAGTCATATTATTGCGTCTCTTTTAGTCATTAAATCTTTCTGACTCAGTCCGAATGAAATTCGGCCTTTAAACATGACTTTCGTGCATAACTTGCAGTTGATCTATTGAAGGCAACAATGCATTTGTTTAGCCTTAAAGTCATGTCACCGAGTCTGTTCTAGTCATTAAATCATTCTAAATTAATTCGAACGAATTCTATTTTCGCCCTTCAAACATTATTTTCTTACATAGCGTGCAATTAATCTACTAAAGACAACAATGCATTATTTTAGCATTAAAAAGCATATCACTCAGCTTTTCAATAATTAAATTGTTTGAAGGCACTTCGAACCAATTCTATTTTTGAATTTAGAATACGAATTTCATGCATAACTTGCACTTGATCTATTGAAGGCAACTATTCATTTTTTTAGCCTTAAAGTCATATTATTGCGTCTCTTTTAGTCATTACATCTTTCTAAATCACTTCAAACGAAATTCGGCCTTTAAACATGACTTTCGTGCATAACTTGCAGTTAATCTATTGAAGGCAACAATGCATTTGTTTAGCCTTAAAGTCATGTCACTGAGTCTGTTCTAGTCATTAAATCATTCTAAATTAATTCGAACGAATTCTATTTTCGCCCTTCAAACATTACTTTCTTACATAACTTGCAATTAATCTACTGAAGACAACAATGCATTATTTTAGCATTAAAAAGCATATCACTCAGTCTTTTCAATCATTATATTGTTTGAAGGCACTTCGAACCAATACTATTTTTTAATTTAGAACACGACTTTCATGCATAACTTGCACTTGATCTATTGAAGGCAACTATTCATTTTTCTAGCCTTAAAGTCATATTATTACGACACTTTTAGTCATTAAATCTTTCTGAATCACTTCGAATGACATTCGGCCTTTAAACATGACTTTCGTGCATAACTTGCAGTTGATCTATTGAAGGCAACAATGCATTTGTTTAGCCCTAAAGTCATGTCACTGAGTCTCTTCTTGTCATTAAATCATTCTAAATTAATTCGAACGAATTCTATTTTTGCCCTTCAAACATTATTTTCTTACATAACTTGCAATTAATCTACTGAAGACAACAATGCATTATTTTAGCATTAAAAAGCATATCACTCAATCTTTTCAATCATTATATTGTTTGAAGGCACTTCGAACCAATACTATTTTTTAATTTAGAACACGACTTTCATGCATACCTTGCACTTGATCTATTGAAGGCAACTATTCATTTTTTTAGCTTTAAAGTCATATTATTACGTCTCTTTTAGTCATTAAATCTTTCTTAATCACTTCGAATGAAATTCGGCCTTTAAACATGACTTTCGTGCATAACTTGCAGTTGATCTATTGAAGGCAACAATGCATTTGTTTAGCCTTAAAGTCATGTCACCGACTCTCTTCTAGTCATTAAATCATTTGAAATTCATTCGAACGAATTCTATTTTCCCCCTTCAAATATTATTTTCTTACGTAACTTGCTATTAATCTGCTGAAGACAACAATGCATTATTTTAGCATTAAAAAGCATATCACTCAGTCTTTTCAATAATTAAATTGTTTGAAGGCACTTCGAACCAATTCTATTTTTGAATTTAGAACACGACTTTCATGCATAACTTGCACTTGAGCTATTGAAGGCAACTATGCTTTTTTTTAGCCTTAAAGTCATATTATTGCGTCTCTTTTAGTCATTAAATCTTTCTAAATCACTTCAAACGAAATTCGGCCTTTAAACATGACTTTCGTGCAAAACTCGCAGTTCATCTATTGAAGGCAACAATGCATTGGTTTAGCCTTAAAGTCATGTCACTGAGTCTGTTCCAGTCATTAAATCATTCTAAATTAATTCGAACGAATTCTATTTTCGCCCTTCAACCATTATTTTCTTATGTAACTTGCAATTAATCTACTGAAGACAACAATGCATTATTTTAGCATTAAAAAGCATATCACTCAGTCTTTTCAATAATTAAATTGTTTGAAGGCACTTCGACCCCATTCTATTTTTGAATTTAGAACACGACTTTCATGCATAACTTGCACTTGATCTATTGAAGGCAACTATTCATTTTTTAACCTTAAATTCATATTATTGCGTCTATTTTAGTCACCAAATCTTTCTGAATCACTTCGAACGAAATTCGGCCATTAAACATGACTTTCGTGCATAACTTGCAGTCGATCTATTGAAGGCAACAATGCATTTGTTTAGCCTTAAAGTCATGTCACTTAGTCTCTTCTAGTCATTAAATCATTCTAAATTAATTCGAACGAATTCTATTTTCGCCCTTCAAACATTATTTTTTTACATAACTTGCAATTAATCTACTGAAGACAACAATGCATTATTTTAGCATTAAAAAGCATATCACTCAGTCTTTTGAATCATTAAATTGTTTGAAGGCACTACGAACCAATTCTATTTTTGAATTTAGAACACGACTTTCATGCATAACTTGCACTTGAGCTATTGAAGGCAACTATTCATTTTTTTAGCCTTAAAGTCATATTATTACGACACTTTTAGTCATTAAATCTTTCTGAATCACTTCGAATGACATTCGGCCTTTAAACATGACTTTCGTGCATAACTTGCAGTTGATCTATTGAAGGCAACAATGCATTTGTTTAGCCTTAAAGTCATGTCACTGAGTCTGTTCTAGTCATTAAATCATTCTAAATTAATTCGAATGAATTCTATTTTCGCCCTTCAAACATTATTTTCTTACATAGCTTGCAATTAATCTACTAAAGACAACAATGCATTATTTTAGCATTAAAAAGCATATCACTCAGCTTTTCAATAATTAAATTGTTTGAAGGCACTTCGAACCAATTCTATTTTTGAATTTAGAATACGACTTTCATGCATAACTTGCACTTGATCTATTGAAGGCAACTATTCATTTTTTTAGCCTTAAAGTCATATTATTGCGTCTCTTTTAGTCATTACATCTTTCTAAATCACTTCAAACGAAATTCGCCCTTTAAACATGACTTTCGTGCATAACTTGCAGTTGATCTATTGAAGGCAACAATGCATTTGTTTAGCCTTAAAGTCATGTCACTGAGTCTGTTCTAGTCATTAAATCATTCTAAATTAATTCGAACGAATTCTATTTTCGCCCTTCAAACATTACTTTCTTACATAACTTGCAATTAATCTACTGAAGACAACAATGCATTATTTTAGCATTAAAAAGCACATCACTCAGTCTTTTCAATCATTATATTGTTTGGAGGCACTTCGAACCAATACTATTTTTTAATTTAGAACACGACTTTCATGCATAACTTGCACTTGATCTATTGAAGGCAACTATTCATTTTTCTAGCCTTAAAGTCATATTATTACGACACTTTTAGTCATTAAATCTTTCTGAATCACTTCGAATGACATTCGGCCTTTAAACATGACTTTCGTGCATAACTGGCAGTTGATCTATTGAAGGCAACAATGCATTTGTTTAGCCTTAAAGTCATGTCACCGAGTCTCTTCTAGTCATTAAATCATTTGAAATTCATTCGAACGAATTCTATTTTCGCCCTTCAAACATTATTTTCTTACGTAACTTGCAATTAATCTGTTGAAGACAACAATGCATTATTTTAGCATTAAAAAGCATATCACTCAGTCTTTTCAATCATTAAATTGTTTGAAGGCACTTCGAACAAATTCTATTTTTGAATTTAGAACACGACTTTCATGCATAACTTGCACTTGAGCTATTGAAGGCAACTATGCATTTTTTTAGCCTTAAAGTCATATTATTGCGTCTCTTTTAGTCATTAAATCTTTCTAAATCACATCAAACGAAATTCGGCCTTTAAACATGACTTTCGTGCATAACTCGCAGTTGATCTATTGAAGGCAACAATGCATTTGTTTAGCCTTAAAGTCATGTCACTGAGTCTGTCCGAGTCATTAAATCATTCTAAATTAATTCGAACGAATTCTATTTTCGCCCTTCAAACATTATTTTTTTACATAACTTGCAATTAATCTACTGAAGACAACAATGCATTATTTTAGCATTAAAAAGCATATCACTCAGTCTTTTGAATCATTAAATTGTTTGAAGGCACTACGAACCAATTCTATTTTTGAATTCAGAACACGACTTTCATGCATAACTTGCACTTGAGCTATTGAAGGCAACTATTCATTTTTTTAGCCTTAAAGTCATATTATTGCGTCTCTTTTAGTCATTAAATCTTTCTGGCTCAGTCCGAATGAAATTCAGCCTTTAAACATGACTTTCGTGCATAACTTGCAGTTGATCTATTGAAGGCAACAATGCATTTGTTTAGCCTTAAAGTCATGTCACTGAGTCTGTTCTAGTCATTAAATCATTCTAAATTAATTCGAACGAATTCTATTTTCGCCCTTCAAACATTATTTTCTTACATAGCTTGCAATTAATCTACTAAAGACAACAATGCATTATTTTAGCATTAAAAAGCATATCACTCAGCTTTTCAATAATTAAATTGTTTGAAGGCACTTCGAACCAATTCTATTTTTGAATTTAGAATACGACTTTCATGCATAACTTGCACTTGATCTATTGAAGGCAACTATTCATTTTTTTAGCCTTAAAGTCATATTATTGCGTCTCTTTTAGTCATTACATCTTTCTAAATCACTTCAAACGAAATTCGCCCTTTAAACATGACTTTCGTGCATAACTTGCAGTTGATCTATTGAAGGCAACAATGCATTTGTTTAGCCTTAAAGTCATGTCACTGAGTCTGTTCTAGTCATTAAATCATTCTAAATTAATTCGAACGAATTCTATTTTCGCCCTTCAAACATTACTTTCTTACATAACTTGCAATTAATCTACTGAAGACAACAATGCATTATTTTAGCATTAAAAAGCATATCACTCAGTCTTTTCAATCATTATATTGTTTGAAGGCACTTCGAACCAATACTATTTTTTAATTTAGAACACAACTTTCATGCATAACTTGCACTTGATCTATTGAAGGCAACTATTCATTTTTCTAGCCTTAAAGTCATATTATTACGACACTTTTAGTCATTAAATCTTTCCGAATCACTTCGAATGACATTCGGCCTTTAAACATGACTTTCGTGCATAACTTGCAGTTGATCTATTGAAGGCAACAATGCATTTGTTTAGCCTTAAAGTCATGTCACCGTGTCTCTTCTAGTCATTAAATCATTTGAAATTCATTCGAACGAATTCTATTTTCACCCTTCAAACATTATTTTCTTACGTAACTTGCAATTAATCTGTTTAAGACAACAATGCATTATTTTAGCATTAAAAAGCATATCACTCAGTCTTTTCAATCATTAAATTGTTTGAAGGCACTTCGAACAAATTCTATTTTTGAATTTAGAACACGACTTTCATGCATAACTTGCACTTGAGCTATTGAAGGCAACTATGCATTTTTTTAGCCTTAAAGTCATATTATTGCGTCTCTTTTAGTCATTAAATCTTTCTAAATCACATCAAACGAAATTCGGCCTTTAAACATGACTTTCGTGCATAACTCGCAGTTGATCTATTGAAGGCAACAATGCATTTGTTTAGCCTTAAAGTCATGTCACTGAGTCTGTCCGAGTCATTAAATCATTCTAAATTAATTCGAACGAATTCTATTTTCGCCCTTCAAACATTATTTTCTTACGTAACTTGCAATTAATCTACTAAAGACAACAATGCATTATTTTAGCATTAAAAAGCATATCACTCAGCTTTTCAATAATTAAATTGTTTGAAGGCACTTCGAACCAATTCTATTTTTGAATTTAGAATACGACTTTCATGCATAACTTGCACTTGATCTATTGAAGGCAACTATTCATTTTTTTA
This sequence comes from Coriaria nepalensis, assembly GCA_027186245.1. Taxonomy (NCBI): domain Eukaryota; kingdom Viridiplantae; phylum Streptophyta; class Magnoliopsida; order Cucurbitales; family Coriariaceae; genus Coriaria; species Coriaria nepalensis. Next base: position 21,394,909 of record CP114481.1, read on the forward strand.
GCCTTAAAGTCATATTATTGCGTCTCTTTTAGTCATTACATCTTTCTAAATCACTTCAAACGAAATTCGCCCTTTAAACTTGACTTTCGTGCATAACTTGCAGTTGATCTATTGAAGGCAACAATGCATTTGTTTAGCCTTAAAGTCATGTCACTGAGTCTGTTCTAGTCATTAAATCATTCTAAATTAATTCGAACGAATTCTATTTTCGCCCTTCAAACATTACTTTCTTACATAACTTGCAATTAATCTACTGAAGACAACAATGCATTATTTTAGCATTAAAAAGCATATCACTCAGTCTTTTCAATCATTATATTGTTTGAAGGCACTTCGAACCAATACTATTTTTTAATTTAGAACACGACTTTCATGCATAACTTGCACTTGATCTATTGAAGGCAACTATTCATTTTTCTAGCCTTAAAGTCATATTATTACGACACTTTTAGTCATTAAATCTTTCTGAATCACTTCGAATGACATTCGGCCTTTAAACATGACTTTCGTGCATAACTTGCAGTTGATCTATTGAAGGCAACAATGCATTTGTTTAGCCCTAAAGTCATGTCACTGAGTCTCTTCTTGTCATTAAATCATTCTAAATTAATTCGAACGAATTCTATTTTTGCCCTTCAAACATTATTTTCTTACATAACTTGCAATTAATCTACTGAAGACAACAATGCATTATTTTAGCATTAAAAAGCATATCACTCAATCTTTTCAATCATTATATTGTTTGAAGGCACTTCGAACCAATACTATTTTTTAATTTAGAACACGACTTTCATGCATACCTTGCACTTGATCTATTGAAGGCAACTATTCATTTTTTTAGCTTTAAAGTCATATTATTACGTCTCTTTTAGTCATTAAATCTTTCTTAATCACTTCGAATGAAATTCGGCCTTTAAACATGACTTTCGTGCATAACTTGCAGTTGATCTATTGAAGGCAACAATGCATTTGTTTAGCCTTAAAGTCATGTCACCGACTCTCTTCTAGTCATTAAATCATTTGAAATTCATTCGAACGAATTCTATTTTCCCCCTTCAAATATTATTTTCTTACGTAACTTGCTATTAATCTGCTGAAGACAACAATGCATTATTTTAGCATTAAAAAGCATATCACTCAGTCTTTTCAATAATTAAATTGTTTGAAGGCACTTCGAACCAATTCTATTTTTGAATTTAGAACACGACTTTCATGCATAACTTGCACTTGAGCTATTGAAGGCAACTATGCTTTTTTTTAGCCTTAAAGTCATATTATTGCGTCTCTTTTAGTCATTAAATCTTTCTAAATCACTTCAAACGAAATTCGGCCTTTAAACATGACTTTCGTGCAAAACTCGCAGTTCATCTATTGAAGGCAACAATGCATTGGTTTAGCCTTAAAGTCATGTCACTGAGTCTGTTCCAGTCATTAAATCATTCTAAATTAATTCGAACGAATTCTATTTTCGCCCTTCAACCATTATTTTCTTATGTAACTTGCAATTAATCTACTGAAGACAACAATGCATTATTTTAGCATTAAAAAGCATATCACTCAGTCTTTTCAATAATTAAATTGTTTGAAGGCACTTCGACCCCATTCTATTTTTGAATTTAGAACACGACTTTCATGCATAACTTGCACTTGATCTATTGAAGGCAACTATTCATTTTTTAACCTTAAATTCATATTATTGCGTCTATTTTAGTCACCAAATCTTTCTGAATCACTTCGAACGAAATTCGGCCATTAAACATGACTTTCGTGCATAACTTGCAGTCGATCTATTGAAGGCAACAATGCATTTGTTTAGCCTTAAAGTCATGTCACTTAGTCTCTTCTAGTCATTAAATCATTCTAAATTAATTCGAACGAATTCTATTTTCGCCCTTCAAACATTATTTTTTTACATAACTTGCAATTAATCTACTGAAGACAACAATGCATTATTTTAGCATTAAAAAGCATATCACTCAGTCTTTTGAATCATTAAATTGTTTGAAGGCACTACGAACCAATTCTATTTTTGAATTTAGAACACGACTTTCATGCATAACTTGCACTTGAGCTATTGAAGGCAACTATTCATTTTTTTAGCCTTAAAGTCATATTATTACGACACTTTTAGTCATTAAATCTTTCTGAATCACTTCGAATGACATTCGGCCTTTAAACATGACTTTCGTGCATAACTTGCAGTTGATCTATTGAAGGCAACAATGCATTTGTTTAGCCTTAAAGTCATGTCACTGAGTCTGTTCTAGTCATTAAATCATTCTAAATTAATTCGAATGAATTCTATTTTCGCCCTTCAAACATTATTTTCTTACATAGCTTGCAATTAATCTACTAAAGACAACAATGCATTATTTTAGCATTAAAAAGCATATCACTCAGCTTTTCAATAATTAAATTGTTTGAAGGCACTTCGAACCAATTCTATTTTTGAATTTAGAATACGACTTTCATGCATAACTTGCACTTGATCTATTGAAGGCAACTATTCATTTTTTTAGCCTTAAAGTCATATTATTGCGTCTCTTTTAGTCATTACATCTTTCTAAATCACTTCAAACGAAATTCGCCCTTTAAACATGACTTTCGTGCATAACTTGCAGTTGATCTATTGAAGGCAACAATGCATTTGTTTAGCCTTAAAGTCATGTCACTGAGTCTGTTCTAGTCATTAAATCATTCTAAATTAATTCGAACGAATTCTATTTTCGCCCTTCAAACATTACTTTCTTACATAACTTGCAATTAATCTACTGAAGACAACAATGCATTATTTTAGCATTAAAAAGCACATCACTCAGTCTTTTCAATCATTATATTGTTTGGAGGCACTTCGAACCAATACTATTTTTTAATTTAGAACACGACTTTCATGCATAACTTGCACTTGATCTATTGAAGGCAACTATTCATTTTTCTAGCCTTAAAGTCATATTATTACGACACTTTTAGTCATTAAATCTTTCTGAATCACTTCGAATGACATTCGGCCTTTAAACATGACTTTCGTGCATAACTGGCAGTTGATCTATTGAAGGCAACAATGCATTTGTTTAGCCTTAAAGTCATGTCACCGAGTCTCTTCTAGTCATTAAATCATTTGAAATTCATTCGAACGAATTCTATTTTCGCCCTTCAAACATTATTTTCTTACGTAACTTGCAATTAATCTGTTGAAGACAACAATGCATTATTTTAGCATTAAAAAGCATATCACTCAGTCTTTTCAATCATTAAATTGTTTGAAGGCACTTCGAACAAATTCTATTTTTGAATTTAGAACACGACTTTCATGCATAACTTGCACTTGAGCTATTGAAGGCAACTATGCATTTTTTTAGCCTTAAAGTCATATTATTGCGTCTCTTTTAGTCATTAAATCTTTCTAAATCACATCAAACGAAATTCGGCCTTTAAACATGACTTTCGTGCATAACTCGCAGTTGATCTATTGAAGGCAACAATGCATTTGTTTAGCCTTAAAGTCATGTCACTGAGTCTGTCCGAGTCATTAAATCATTCTAAATTAATTCGAACGAATTCTA